>OX123207.2:24595879-25917859 GCA_944739405.2 Euclidia mi | reverse complement strand
AAATCAACAGTGATAATAGTCGATATTTCAATAAAGCTGCTAAAATAAAAACGTAACATACTCGTATGTATGCGCACGCGACTCGTCGTATAAATTAAAACGGATTGTTATCCGATCGCTTCGCTATTAAGGGGATTGTGCGTTTTGATTTAAGGCTGTCACCAGCCTTGTTTGGATAGAGTATGGTTTATCTAAAGTACTGTCCCTTTGGATTGCGGAGGCCAGACAGACAACCGCTTTGTGAAAAATCTATTTCAATAATATTCAGTCAAATTCGGTTAGACTAGTTAGCGAACCCCGAGCAAGCCTACTTTTGCGACAACAAGATTTACTAAACAACTGTGCAACATCAACAAAACCCTTAGTTGACTATCACTCTGTACTGTTGTGGATTCGCTGTCAAAAGGTCAACCACCCTAAAACAACACGTCCTCCTTGGTTGGCGTAATATGCAAATTTAACTAAATACTGAAACAGCACTGATCAGTTATTCATAGAGTAAGTTTGTGAGGAAAGTGCTGTGGTTTGTTTAAACAGGCGTTTGGAAAGATTGCATTTTTCATATATTAATCTAGTAATCGGTTCAGCTGAATCAGCAAAAAAGCAGCAGATTTTGAGTTATAATTTGGTAAGGAAAGAATTTTTAAACAGATTCATGAACAGGGTGCTGAACACGCCTAGCGGTTTTCCACGATTCCACGAAAGAAGATATAAAATAAAATATTTAATATAGGTATATTTACGAGTTCGGTTACCAAACTCTACTGACGATGAATTCAAATAAAAAAAAATATCCGCTGTGCAGAAACTAAGATAACTCTCCTTTATCGGTTATTGTCACTAATATTGTAACGTTCAATAATTGCCATTGTGAAACGTTATTACAACTTAACTTCAAATATTCTTCAGAAAAGATTGTCACTATTCTACAATGAAACAAAGAGCTAGTATCGTTTGTCTACAATACAATACAGATTTGTAGATTTTTGCAGAGTTTTTGCTGCAATACACGGGATGGGACAGATGCAATTCGGACATCCCGAATACATTCCTTCCCAAACCATCGGTTTCCACAATGCAAACCAACCCGACCGTGTATTTTTGTTACACCAAAAATGCAGAATTTAATTTATTAAAATTCTCACTTTTGATCCGATAAATATAAAAGAAAAGAGCATTCCATGCGAGTGCAACCGCAACGTAAAATCGTTCCGTTCGACTGCAGTTCGGTTTAATAACCATCGTCGAATAAAACCTACGCTCGGGTTTTCATCCGCATAAACCAACTAATGGTTTAAAATAAATATTACTTTGTGCTGATACAATTTACAAAAGTACTGTAAAAAGGTTAGAAAATTTCTAAGATGTACTGATAGTGTGAGGTATCAGAAATATTATCAGTTTTAAAATAAATTACAAAATTGCTTTGTGAATGAAAAGTTTCTCAAATGACAATCCGGTTTCATAAGATTTCAAAATACCGGTGCTTAGGTAAAGCGAAGGATCACATAGTTGATATGGTTTTACAAGGATAAAACATGAGCTGGTTGTCTAACATCACAATAAAAGTTGTCGAAAGATGCTTCAAAGTTTCATCGTAATCGATTCAGGAATTCCGTATTTAAAACAGTCCAATTTGTCTCATCTGTACATTAGTCTACGCCAAGCACGCGGACTAATAAGGCCCGAAATTATGGAGGCTTCAATATTAGGTTACGATAATACGTAACTAACATAATGTGGGCTGCAATGAATTGGTCGAGAGCCGTAATTTCTCACAATTATGTTAATTTATTGAGTGAATTATTCAATTTTCGCTCACAGAAGCTGAGAGCAGACAACCCTGTTATTACGTCAAGTCTTTCGTAAGAAAGTTACATTGTTGTAGGGAATTAAGTGGTACGAACGCCTGAACGAAATACAGTTTTTTTTTATATTTACGTACAACAACAGACTGCCATGCAGAGGGTATCAGGCTTGAATCCACGGCGCGCACCAATGACTTTTCGGAATTATGTGCGTATTCAGTTGTTAATAATCGCTTGTCCCGTGCCTCGGAGAGCACGTTAAGCCGTCGGTCCCGGTTGTCATGACGATCTTTGACAGTCGTTACAGGGCGTCAGTACCTTCTCGATAAACTGACACTAGTCTAAACCATGGAATATCGCTATCCCTTCGGGTTGCGGAGGTCAGACAGGCAGTCGCTCCGTGGCAAAGCTAATATTCAGCTAAATCCGGTTAGACTAGTAAGCGGGCCCCAGATTGAAACTGGGATAACGCTAAGAGGATGATGATTTACGTAAAAAGATTATCCGGCTGTAGAGTATATGAAATAGTCGACATGTGTCCTATATTCACTGTTTGTATTTTTTTCGGGTTAATCTTAAGCCAAGTGTCTCGACAAGGACTTCAGTGTAACTGTACGTTTTTGAAAACTTTTTTTAAAATAAAACTGAAAAGCCCAATAAAGTTATCAGTAGCAGAAAACGGTGCCAGTGACTTATTATTGAACTAATCTTTTAGCAGCAAACTCTGACAGTACCTATAGTAATAACATTTTATTTTCCATCGTTATCTTTGATAAATAATTGCAATTAGGAGTTCAAACGGCTAGAGTGTTCAGTATGAGTCAGTAAGCCATAAAACACCGAACCGAACATCCATTTAATAATTGCAATATATACTCGTTGAGTGCCTATCAAATGTGCATACTCTACATAGAATTTAAATGGATTACGACGCCATAGTGGCCAGGGTTGGCAAACCATATTTTATGCCAAAAAAATATAATACACTACTTTGTTGTCGTGTAGGCAAATACAACTTTTATAATATTTTGTAGTGTACATACATTTAAACACAAAATATTTCTAAACCATTTAAAGTCACTTACTATATCTACATATAATTGTTGTGACGCACATATTTATCTCTTGCTGAAATTGATCCTGCAACAGGCAATCGCTAGAATAGTATTTTTAACAGGTCCGTTGATTAAGTGGTTAGTGACACTGCAAATGAAGTAGTACATCGATAATAACGAAGATCTATGTCCAGCAGTAGGACAGTCAAAACATTCTCGGGGTTCGCTAACTAGTCTAACCGAATTTGACTGAATATTATTGAAATAGATTTTTCACAAAGCGGTTGTCTGTCTGGCCTCCGCAATCCAAAGGGACAGTACTTTAGATAAACCATACTCTATCCAAACAAGGCTGGTGACAGCCTTAAATCAAAACGCACAATCCCCTTAATAGCGAAGCGATCGGATAACAATCCGTTTTAATTTATACGACGAGTCGCGTGCGCATACATACGAGTATGTTACGTTTTTATTTTAGCAGCTTTATTGAAATATCGACTATTATCACTGTTGATTTTATATAGCTTTATTCTGTTGCACGGAGTAAGCGTTAGTGAAACGACTGCGACAAAGTAACGTTATTGAAAAGAGCTTAAAACGTGCATTTTTATTTTATATGTACATTGTTTTAGAATTCAGTACGATTTTTTATTGTCCCGGTTGTAATTATTGAGAGAGGTTGTAGTCGTTTGGGTAGAGATGCTCACTAAAATCTCTTTCACTTTTTTGAAAAATGCTAAGATGTGTATTTTCATTCATTTTCAGGAGCACTTAAATTGTAGCTGTAGACAGAGCGTCTGACCGCCAAACCTAACAAAGTTTGCCATATATGATAGCTTAGACCAATGTAAGGATATTTGAGGGCACTTCCCGTTAGGATTCTCATAGCTGTACATAACAGACTAGACCCCCATAGTTTTAGTTGCTCTCCGAAGACGGGAAAAAGAACCGACTGTTGATAACCAACTACCCATCTATAAATCAGACACTGACAACTGCACTTAACCTCACAAATTTATTCAATCTAACGCTTACCACTAAGGTAGGTATAAAAGTGGAGGAGTCCCATCTCTACCGACCATAACAGTGATATACAAACATATTTCCAGACTTCATGCTGTCTTTCAGACTTTGATACAGAAAACTCCAATAACAATTACCCCACTTACCCGTAATCGAACCTACGACTTCATGTCCCATAATAAATGAAATAGCGTCGTTACAACTCCGACGAGTATAAAATCGTGTAAAAACAATAAACTTGCAAATGGCTTCGACATTAACGTTTAATTTTTCACTTAGCGCTTTTAACAACTCAATTATCGAATTAAAGAGTCGTATCCATTTACATAACATGTAAAATAATGTTGTAGGTACAGCTTGTCTGTCCGTTTGGTTATTTTTTTAGTAAAATTATTAGTTTTTTTTTAAAATAATGTGGTACAGGATACTTGAAAATGTCTGTAAATGTATCGATGGAATATATCTACAGAATGTTCAAGTTCTGCCGGTTCATAGACTAGAATAATATTTCTTTTTTATACCGCTTCGATACATATTTGTACACTTAACATCACAAACGACATAATTAAACACTAGATATAAAACCACAATTCGCAGAACTAGCTGAATTTAAATATAGTTATTTTTATTTCAAACAACTCAGATGAAAACCAAATAAGGCAGGACTAGTAAGCCGTTGGCTAAACGTAAATTATTTTAGAACCGAACAAGTGCCCACAAAAGCAATTTTAGAACGAAAATGTTTTAACTATAAGCTCGAATTGTTTGAAACGTCGGACATCGCCGCGCCATAACACTAGAGTCGTTTAATCCTCCAATCAATAAGAGGATTATACGCTTTTATTTCCAATCCAATTTAAAATCATCACATTGTATTGTCGTAATGGTTTCATACAACCACGTGGTCAGCTCATGGAGATTCAATATATTTTGCGATTCAAAACACAAACGTTTCATAATTGCTTTTTAAAAATAGCACGCTTAATAAGCCTTTGACTCTTACATTTAAATTCATCTAAAAATAACACTGCTATCTGCTAAATAGCAGTTTGTCTTCATCACGATTTTAACGGACCATTAATACACTTCTACTTTGATCAAAATGAATGCCATTTAGTTAAAAACATTAGCTGGTAAAACGTTTTTTCTATTTCGTTGGATCGGACTTCGCGGATCCTAGGTATTTAGGCAACCACAAAAATTCTCTGCGTATTTACTCTCGCGTTCAAACAAAATAGTGAATATAAAATGGTAATACATTTTTCGCGCCTATGAAACAATAGCTGGTAAAAAAATCGTGGAACTAAGGCAGACATTAAGTCCCGGTCGGTCTATTTATTCATGTTAAGGATACATGGGAAGCCACTCAAACGATTACGCACGCGTCAAGTGGAGGGCAACGGTGATTTTTCTTATTTTTTTATTCGGATTTTCACGGAGACACTATTTAGGAAAATAATCAAATTTATCACCACGTTATCCTCTTAATTGTTCTCGAATATGAGTAAGATTTATTCGAGTTTGTCGTGCGTGTGAGCAAATATAGTTTTGACCTTGTTTGACCTTGACGTAATACTCTATTTAGGTAAATGATTAGATTTGTGTTAGATATCTGATATTTTGTTAGATCTGAAAGCAATCAGAGCTCACAGAATATCCTTAAGGTTTGTATTAATAGAATGTTCAAATAAGGGCTTAAAAAGCCTAAGACCATGATTATATTGATATTTGGTTATTTTTCAGCTAGATAAAAGAAATTAATCTTGTATAAAAATGAAATAAACGATGAATAAAAATAAATGATGTACACAATATAATCTAGTTATGTATAACAGTATCAACTCATTAATCATTTGTCAGATTGCAAAAAGTGTACCTACAGACCTGAGTAAAAATCAAATTAAATGAGCATTCGCTTTGAAGTTAATATCCGAATAGTTGTTAGTATATTTTGTAAGCACAATAAAATTTAAAAGCCACAATTCCATAACAGCAATAGTTTCCACGAACAATTTAAAATCTATATGCGGTTCAATTTCGATTATATTATAAAAGCTGAAATCCTGTGCATTTTAAGGTTATAAAAATCCCGACAAATCCCGGATTCTTACAGTCGGGGCAATAATGCCTCATATTAGTTTTCGCTCAAAAATGGATCATGACGAAATTTGAACGATCCACAAGGATTGAACAAAAACATCGTCGTCGGTTTTCGGGTAGATGTTATTTTTATTCTGCGGGGTATCGCTGACCGTTGGCGGGAAATTGCGTCCGGAAAGAAGTGACGTTGAGTTTCTCGTTCAGAAACAACCTTAAAAATATGAATATCGTTATATTTGAATACGTGATATTGTGGCCGTTCGTATGTACCGAGTTTCAGAACGATATCACTGCTATTGCAGTACTCGAACTTTGTGTTTCGTTTTCTGGTCCGTTTGTGTGAATTGCCTTTTATTAAGTTTGCGTATTTCTGGAATCGTTGCCAAAATGGTAATCAATATGTGTGAGTCATGGCTTTCGACGGGAAACGAACTTGAGCCTCACAATAGGGAAATGATAACAATGAAATCTATATCGCAAATACTAGCTTTAGTTCCGATTTCATTGGCTAACAAGATAATCTATAATATATCTATCTTTACGACGCCAGTAACTTGAAATGATTATAACATAATAATAAATATGATAGCAGGTGTACAGGGGTATATAAACTGTCCCATTGTTGGGCACAGACCTCTTGTCACTACGAGAAGCGTTGAGCTATAGCCCACCACGCTGGCCAGACCAGTGGCAGATATCAAATATCTTGCGAGAATTTTAGTTACCACACGATGCTTTTCAAAACGCAAATAACTTCGAAAATGCAGATGTGCGCGCCGAGTGTCTCAACCCTCTACTTAGCACTCTGTTAGTTTATCCACTAGGGTGCTTTATAAAACAGTTAGTCCTACTTCAGGTCTTTTTATGACACATACGAGTAATCAATAGCTTTAAATATCTAGGTAGCCAAATAACACACGACTCCAGATGTACACCGGATATAAAAACTAGAATTGCAATAGCCAAACAAGCATTTAATAGGAAAAAGACTCTATTCAAATCGAATATTAACTCAAAAATTAGAAAACAGCTAATTAAAACTTACGTCTGGAGTATCGCTCTATACGGCTGTGAAACTTGGACCATGACGCAAAGGGATAGAGAAAGATTGGAGGCGTTTGAGATGTGGTGCTGGAGGAGAATGAAGAGAATAAGCTTGACAGAAAAGATTACAAACGAAGAGGTTCTGCGAATGGTTAACGAAGAGAGACGGTTATTAAAACTAATAGAAAATCGGAGAGGGAAGATGATTGGCCACTTGATACGACACGACAACTTTTTCAAAATAATACTGGAAGGCAAAATAGAAGGGAGAAGAGGAAGAGGACGGCCTCGACGTACCTACATGACACAGCTGAAGGAAAAAGTTGGAGTCGGGTCCTATCAAGAGGTCAAAGAAAAGGCAGAAAACCGAAGCCAATGGCAATTGCTCCACCGACAAGAGCTACCTAGCTCTTAAATGTACTGTACTACGAGTAATCAACATTAAAAGCACCTGAATCACGTATGCCAAATAGATTTTTACCACCGAACGAGCATATTTGGGCAGATGTAAGTCTACATCGATCAGAGTTACATGTCATCAGTCACACATGCCATTTGATTTATAGTATGAACGAGCCTACTACTTCCGAATATATACGAACTTTCACGATTGAAAACCAAAGGAGAAACGTATTTGGCCTTTGTAATTAGGGTTGTTCCATTTTGGGTGTTGTATTTCGATCTCTTTATGCCGTGTATTGTATTGGAAAGGTGGATTTTTAAATATAAACATGTTCCGAATGTTAATGGCATGAATTTGTTTGTTTGCGTTTTGACGTTTAGTTCGTCAAAGTCAGTCATATTTCATGCATTTCATTCTTATGTCTTTAAGTATTTGCCGCAGCTCTCATAATAGTTCTAATTCCTTTGAAAAGCGCAAAAGTTTGACCATATGTCAAGATAGAAGTCAAAAATCCTTTCAAGACGAAGATTCACGAAGTGTTTCTCAGAGTCCTATCAGACAGCGAGCGGTCACGCGGTCTATGTAACGTAATATAACATAAAGAACGCAAAACTGACCGCTTGAACGCTTGACCGCGTGACCGCTCTCTGTCTGACAACGGTTGAAAGTGTGAGGGCACTTTCAACCGTTGTCTAGGATCTAGCAAATTCGTTTGTGTTCCAGTTTACTGAAGTGCGTAAGCTTCAATTTCTGAATTTCTTGTTGTATTTTATACTAATTAAACAATATTATATTCATTTAGATCAACTTATGACTGTAAGGTATGCGAGTTTTACATGCCCGTTATCGTCCAGTTTATCAATTCAAAATTAAGGCCATTTGGTTTTAATGATAGCTGTATATAGTAAAAATGCATATCAGTATCTTTCTAGTAATAGCATAGGCAGTGATATCCGAGTGGATATACCAACAGACTGCCAGGCAGAGGGTATCAGGTTCGAATCCACGGCGCGCACCAATGACTTTTCGGAGTTATGTGCGTATTGAATTGTTATTATCGCTTGTCCCGTGCCTCGGAGAGCACGTTAAGCCGTCGGTCCCGGTTGTCATGAAGATCTTTGACAGTCGTTACAGGGCGTCAGTACCTTCTAAATAAACTGACACTAGTCTAAACCATGGAATATCGCTATCCCTTCGGGTTGTGGAGGTCAGACAGGCAGTCGCTCCGTGGAAAAGCTAATATTCAGCCAAATCCGGTTAGACTAGAAAGCGGACCCCAGACTGAAACTGGGATAACGCTAAGACAAAGAAGAAGAAGAATCTTTCTAGTAATCTAATGCATAAACTTAATAATGTTTGGCCTTTGTACGGAGAGCCTTTTGAAACTTTCGTCACACAGATGACCAGCCAAAAACTAAATACGTTAGTTCCGAAATCAATATAAAAGTTAGCAGGATATTGTTTTCCTTCTCTACTCATCGCTTTGCAAAAGAGAGTTCGCTATTAAATAATGTTTTTGTGCTATTGTATGTTTTTGTAGGAACGTGTATTCTAAAAGTTCTGAACAAAACATGTGGCAGTTTTCTAGCGTTGACATGGGATACAAGTTGTGGTTTTTATTGTTGAAGTGTGTTGAGGTTTTTATGAAGTCACGTTTTGAAGTGCTTTATCAGGCGCTGGCGATTCATGTGAGGAATTTACTCCTGCAGCGACTATATAAGAAAAATATATTTCGGGAAATTTGTGTTTGTATTAAACTTAAACATTCTGTTTGCAACCAGTTCAACTAGGTCGGTAGAATGTAGATGTTCAGCATTGGATTAATGTTCACTCTATATGCGTATGTATGATTCGATAAAATTTAACAGATTTTCTATACTTAACCAAAGCCTGAATCACAACTTTATCCATACAATTACTTGTCATGTGTCCACATAAAAATCCATTAAAGGAGTGTAACCACAACAGAAGACATTGTTCGCTCAACTAAGTCACAAGTGAAATGGGTCAGAACGGTTCTTGCAACCTATATCCTTTGTCATTTCTTAATGCACAGTGCATTAGGTGTGATATACAACATGTAGCAAGTTTAAATGCACATCCTGAAAGTACTTTGTGCAGAATCGGCGACTGAATCCATTTTCGTCACTTTTAATATTGTTTATTTTTAGTCTTAAAATAATTAAAATAACGTAAATTGTAGTCACTCATTTAAAAAAAAATTGCTTTTCGAAAATAAACCTTAAATCAAAGCAGAACGGCTTATTTTTAAATACATTTGTTAAATGGTTGCACGTTGACTTACTCAAACGCACACATTAATAAAACACAATAGACGGCAAAAGACAATAGCACACAATTGACCACCAAAATGTCTATCATGTATCTTTCACTAAAGTAGGTAATAAACAACGGGAAAGAGCGAGACGTAATGTCTCGCTTGCGCTGGCGCATGACAAGCGCAGCTAGCAATGCGCTTAGACATGTTATGACAAGTACAACCAGGAATATCTATCTATCAGTGAGTGCTGTGAAAACCTTTTTAAAAGTTCACTTATTTACAAAATGTGTAATGGTGTATAATTTAATAATTATCAACAAGACGGTGCCGGTGTGGAATATTCAACATCATCTTCATGTTGAATTGACACCCCTGGACTTTCTCATTGTGGAGAAATATTAAATCACTAGTTTATTGTGACGAGAGAAAAAGTGCCGAGTAGTTAATTCATCAAGATACTAGCTGCTTTGAAACAGTGAAAAGATGTGATTTGTGAGTGAAGTGCTACGTAGACTAAAGAAATGTGATTTAAGCCTGTAAGTCATTTTATTATTCTATTATTGTAACTATTTAGATTCACAAGACAAGTTTAAACACGCCGTTCTTGTTTATTTCTCTCATTGATATGCTTTTACTTTATCGATCAATAATGCTAACTAGGTATGATTATGTTAAGATAGTCACTTACGATGTTAAGAAACAATAGATCGTGCATATTAATAACAAACAATAAATAATTCGACTGTCCACTCCATAGCCTAAAAGTGTGATGCAAGGAAATACTCATAAAATCTTTGGTAATTTCAACAGTGGCCGACAAATTGTTCAAACATTATTTTTGTAAACCCCACTCTATCAGAGTGTGTTTTACAGACTGAATTTCATACATTTTGTTATATCGTATCGTGTTTCGTTCCTATCAGATCGCTGTTGTTTGTTTACCATAGCAACCGTTTCGTTTGTGTGCGTGCGCAGATTTACAGTGACCACGATTTTCACTTTTAATTGAGTTGATACTTTCTTTAAAAAACATTATTTACGCTAATAAAAAAAATATTTCAATGCATGCATTATGATTGTAACAAGGTTTTCTAATTGGGGTGTCTGAGGATGTGCGTTATTTCCATTACACGTTATATAAGGCGACCGCTGGTCGTGTAGTGCTTCGTTTTCCTACAAGCTTTTGCGCCTGGTTTGGTCCGTAAGAATTATTTTAAAGATATTTTTAAAAAACTAATCCTAAACTACCAATATATCCTGTATCACGTGGGTCAAAAACATTCCACCAATGAATACCTACAATCAGATATACAGTTTGTGGATCAGTCAAAGTGCTTTTTCATGTGGAGAGTGAAACCACGACAATCGACTCAGTGCTAAGCAGCAACGCAACCGCTTAAACCCCTATGATATCCGTTCAGCCTAAACATCTATTAAATAAGTCTGTGACTTGTCCTGAGAAGGCAATAAAGAATATATTATGTATGTTCAACTTTCTGTGAAAATTAATAAACAGTGCGAAAAAGCGCATATAGACTCATTACTGCTCTGACGACTCTTGCTTGCCTGTCTGACTATGTCAGCAGCATAGCAATAGTCTCTTAAAGTGCGTCTCACCGTGCTCCGAGGCACGGGGCAAGCGACAATTAACAATTCAATACGCACATAACCACAGAATAGATAGTTCTTACGAACAGAAGCACCACTTCGCAAACGAATTTAAAGAAATGGCGACTCTTGCTACTAAGCAAGAAAGTGCAATTCAGCTCGCATGAGCATTCAGTACCTACCTAACGCGATATTGACCTAACTGTTCCCGCTCTTTTCTAACACATAACGCTGTCGCTGTCTGGCGCGGAGCGGTGCGCTAGGGTTGTCGACTTGCCGCTGCTACTATAATATTTATTCATCGTCTATCTACCTACTTGACCACGTACCTAATAATAAATATTTATACTATAAGTATCCTATCCCACTATTTGAGCTCGTAGAACGAAAACCACAAAAATTCTGGTGGTTTACATTTTCACTATACTAATTCTTAGTTATTTCCTAAACGCGTCGACCGATTTACATGACTCAAACAGATAAAATGGTTTTTGAACTAGACCTTTAATTTGACACCATAATCGTTGAGATATCTCAACAAATAAAAAGTACAATTTTCAAGTTGCTCTCGTAAAATAAATAAAATCAAAATTTCAAGTTGCTTCCGACACACATCCGTTAAATGACCAATACTTCGCACCAGACTTGTGATGTGAACATTTTTGTTGTTCACTATTAAAATTCACGTTATTAGCTAGCCCTGCGCGCGAGCGGTGACGACGCGGCGTGGAAGCCGCGCCAAAGTGTAGGCACTTATCGCTGTAGGTACGGCCGAGTGAAGGAGGCCTGACATAACTACGACGAGTCAATGGTGCGCGCCGTAGATTCGAACCCGATGCTCTCTGCATAGCAGTCTGTTGGTATCTACATTAGGCTATCGCTGCCTTTCTAAAACATTTCAATAAATAAAGGTCATAGGTACAGACCTATTAATTTATACGTCTTTGTTTGCATATACAACCAAAATAACTTTCATATTTCTATACAGACTTTTCCTAGTAAAACGAAAATTGGCTTACATATTTTACATTGTTTCTCTAAATTATTAGGTACCTATGTCTATTGTTTGCGAAGAATATTATGAAGAATAATATTAGGTACGGCTTTTAGTGTAATAAAATGTCACGTAAATATTTAGTTATTTTCCTGTTTATCTTTTCCTTATTTGTCACTTCGTATTAAAAATATTATTCAATTTAAACTTCCAGGTGTCAACATCGGAATTCCAACACACCTGCAAATTTATAAAGTTTGTTCTGAACGCGTGCGTAAAACTTTTAAGCAATCTTCTGAATATATTCATTCTTGCATTACTAATTGACAGACAAGGCACAGCTGGGCATGTATGTTCCTTGGGGAGTGTAGGAGAGCACTAAGAGAGGATTTTTGTAAATTTCCACCTTAATTGGGTAAAGCACTCCCCACTCCCACTCGGGCGGAGGCGTGGGCAAAGTCTAGTTTATGATAAATGAGTCTATTTTATTTATTTTTATTTATAGACTCACGCCTGTATCCCCGAAGGGGTAGGCAGAGGTGTAATATTACACCCACATCTCGCCATGAATTGTTTAGGTCCCACGTAATAGGGGGCGAGCCTATTGCCGTTACCGGGCACATCACCAGACTCCGTGCTGCTACTGAGAATTCGGAAAACCCAGTAACACTTTTGCCCAGCCCGGGAATCGAACCTAGGACCTCCGATCAGCAGTCGCATACGCTATCCACTGGACCACGGAGGCAGTCCAGTGATAAATAAGTATTATCGTCCAATGTAGTAAACTTAAATATTATGAATTGGTAGTCATACACAGTAATGTATGAACATAAATCGTCATGAAAGTGTTATTGACAACCTCATAGCATGCGCAACGGTTGTGAAAATTTTCAATTACAGTAAATGAAATATAGAATCGAAATATATCCAAATGATTATGATTAATTATAATCATAATGTCATGTTATATTTCAATGTACGTTTGCGTTTGATTAGAATATTATTTCAGAATTATATTTGTGATTACTAAAAGGGAATAAAGTCACCCTCTATTTCAATCAATTAAAACTAATAGAGTAGATATACCTATAGTAGGATAGTATGTAGACTCCTGACAGCAGCCGAGGTCCTCCTTAGCTGTCTCTCTTTGTTCCTTATGAGTGAAGAGAAGCCGAAAGGAGTTTACCAGTTGATAGCACATTTAATCATGTCAGGTATATTGTGTATATTACTAAGGACAATGTAAAACGGACTGTTTATTTATCTCCCTTTTTTACCATTTCCGACCTGCGAGGTATTTCTAGTTGGTATTACTGGCGTACCTTTGAATATACTGAAACTCGTGTAGGCCATGGGATATCGCTATCCCTTTGGGTTGCTTAGGTCAGACGAAGTCGCTCTGTGGAAAAGTTAAATATTCTGTCTAATCTGTAGGCTGATTCAGAATGTGACGACAACTAATCGTACGATATGTCAAAAATGTTTTGACATATCGTATCGTATGTTTGACGAAAAATGAGGTAGCCCGTTCGACAATTAACGGAATCGAATGTCAAATGAGATATCGAAAGGTTCTGAATCGCCCCCCTGGTAAGACTAGAAATCTGATCGTGGGTTTTAACGCGGAAATCTTGGATGAAACTGGTACAACGTTAGGATGATGATGATTACTCATGTATAAGTTTATTTTATTAGCAAAATGTTCGTAACATTTTCCTGTATTTCATATTTTATTATCTAGTAATCGAATCCTTAGTATTGCTATTTCTAGTGAAGTAGATCGCTGACTTATCTTCCTTTGTATATTAAATATGAACGACAGTTGATTTCCCCGAATTTCTTCGCATTAATTTCTAAGCGAACAGTTTTACACGTGTTCTTTAAATCAATGTATTTTAGTAGCTCTTAAATGTCCAAAATAAGTGCTGCTTATCTTAAGGAAAGTAGTACTTCCCCATATATAAGTACAAAGAAAAAGCTTTTATCCGTAAGAAAAGTATAAAGAAGCGATATAAAAGTATCCGGAGTCCATAAAATAATGAATTTCTGTGTTGCCAAGTGTCTGGTGAGCCGAACCGCCGTTGCGATGATTGAAAAAGTTTAATTTGTCACTTCGGAATATCTCGCGAATGAGTATATGTATAAGGCTGAATGTTACTTCTGCAACTCGAATTTGGAAATAGAATTTGACTAGGCGCGTTTTTCTGGTAATTAACTGTCAATCAAGTGGATTTTTTTAACGTTTGTCAAAAATAAAGTTTTGTTTGATTCTAAACAATTTTTACTTTTTAAATGTTTATTTTTCTTGTATAGCACGTTTTTGAGGGTATTAGAAAGTATGTACTTACACCAGAAATGTATGCCTTAAATGGGTACCTAATGCGTAAATAAATATATCCGTGAAATGATTAATTTCATATTTTATTACACTACACATAGTACCTACAACTAAACTGCTTAGCTTTTAATAATTGAGTCATAAAAAGTAGGTAACTGTAATTGGTACATCATCAGATTTTTATTCTAACCCGTATTTATTTCCATGCTAACGGCAAATAATAATGGACTTTACCGTTATCTTTCATAAAACATTTTTAATATTTAAAAACTTACTCAATACTTACTCTTTTTGTTCAACGGCCAAACTCAGCAAGGTTTATAATCGTTTATTTATACCTAAGTAAATTGAAATAATGTTTTAATAAAACTACTTCAGTCAAAAATTCACAATGACAAAGAAATCGAATAACCGGAACGCCAGGGAAAGTGTATCGAAAATGTCGATTGTTCAAACATGAACATGACATTCTTGGCATTCCAACACACATCCAACTTATCACCGAGGAAGATGCGTGATATTTTAAGATCATGTAATTTATCACGTACGGCGGTCGGCTCAGACATGCTGCATCGGCACAATACACCGACGGCACACAACTAAATACGTGTATATGTGTACATAGAATAAGTTTAGTATATAAGATTATAGTTTTAAGAAATAAACCAGTCATTAGCTCACTCCCGGCTTTGACTCATACCCTACCCCTCACCTCTCACTGCGGCCAAGACACCCTTAGCCGTCACCATGATCGGTCTTGTGAGTCTGCTCGACCGGCAGTGAGAAAACCCACTTCACTACACCCTAATCCTACCCACTTTCCGTCTGTCGCTTTAGGTCTCCCGGCGACAGATATCCCGGCCTAGGGATCCCAGGGACTGCTAGGGAACTAGGGATTAGGGTTGTATACGCGACAGTCTGTGTGACCACAGTGTACACGGCCTCGCTATACACTATACCTAACAGGGCTAGGGTAGACTAGGGAGTTAGGTTAGAGTTAGATCTAAAATAGGGATAGGTATATCATAAGATAGGTTAGGCTAGATATAGGAACCAGTAGGCTTAAATTAGGATAAGTCTAGGCTTAGGTACGTGCAAGCTTAGGGCTAAACTTAAGAGCTATCGAAGGTTAGGCCCTAACTTGTCCAATGGTCCTTCGAGCAAAAGCGATATAACATCTCTGGAACTCCTGTTCCCGTAGGCTGTCTAGTTGACTGACTGACACTTATTATATTGCGGGCTAGTGTTCCCCAATCGCACTAGTCTCGTGGTATAGTAAGAGACTAACTAACTTGATTGCGTCGGGCGGTAGCGAATCAGGTATCGGTCTCCCACAAGCGGGTCGCCCCGGTACTCGAGAAGTCGCACTTACCGTTTCGAGGACGAGATTGCAACCAAGTTTAGGGAAAGACATATCTACGTAAACAAGTTAGGATTGGCTAGAGGAAGCAAATAACAATGAATACATAACAAGGGCCTTAGATAAACAAATCAAGGACCTTTACAATTAAGAACATGTTACAAGTCATGAAGTCCAATCGAACCTGACTCCCAGAAAACCACAGTGTTGACAAACCGCCATCGTCCTCGTAACAAGTTACTGCCACAGCCGCGATACACACTTGTATACGAGTTCTGCGCGATCAGAGTTCATGGGCGCTAAATTTTTACGAATATACTAAGTTTACTACTACTACTACAACGACTACTACTACTACAAATACTACACTACTACTAATACTACTACTACAACGAATACTACTACTACTACAACGTCTACTACTACAACTACTACACTACTACTACAACGTCTACTACTACACTACTACTACTACTACACTACTACTACTACAACGTCTACTACTACTACTACTAAATAAGAGAAGGGATGGAATTTCTGGAGGGGTGAATAACATGCAATGGTACAAAACAACTGCATGTTGACTAAATATAAAATATACCTTGTTGTTTCCTACTACACATAGGTACTTAACATATCCACCGCAACGATCCTCAAGGTTCCACAGCAAGCAACGCAATAAGCTGCCGCTGCCAGGACCGCATCATACATGGCCTACAGCCAGCCAACCGCAGCCGTCAAGAAAACGAATCACCAGTGAACAACAAACTACAGATGCCGTTAACGTTGAGCTGAAGCCTACGCCGAAGAGACGCCAGAATGTTCACGTCTGAACATAAGTACTTTCTAGAGCCTGCCCCGGAGAGGCGCTAGAATGTTCACGCCGGAACATGACCTTCCTGAAGCCTATCCCGGAGAGACGCCAGAATGTTCAAACATGAACATGACATTCTTGGCATTCCAACACACATCCAACTTATCACCGAGGAAGATGCGTGATATTTTAAGATCATGTAATTTATCACGTACGGCGGTCGGCTCAGACATGCTGCATCGGCACAATACACCGACGGCACACAACTAAATACGTGTATATGTGTACATAGAATAAGTTTAGTATATAAGATTATAGTTTTAAGAAATAAACCAGTCATTAGCTCACTCCCGGCTTTGACTCATACCCTACCCCTCACCTCTCACTGCGGCCAAGACACCCTTAGCCGTCACCATGATCGGTCTTGTGAGTCTGCTCGACCGGCAGTGAGAAAACCCACTTCACTACACCCTAATCCTACCCACTTTCCGTCTGTCGCTTTAGGTCTCCCGGCGACAGATATCCCGGCCTAGGGATCCCAGGGACTGCTAGGGAACTAGGGATTAGGGTTGTATACGCGACAGTCTGTGTGACCACAGTGTACACGGCCTCGCTATACACTATACCTAACAGGGCTAGGGTAGACTAGGGAGTTAGGTTAGAGTTAGATCTAAAATAGGGATAGGTATATCATAAGATAGGTTAGGCTAGATATAGGAACCAGTAGGCTTAAATTAGGATAAGTCTAGGCTTAGGTACGTGCAAGCTTAGGGCTAAACTTAAGAGCTATCGAAGGTTAGGCCCTAACTTGTCCATCGATTAAAAAACCAATAAAAACATAACGTAAACTGCGATAAAACCTGTAAAGAATATTGCAATGTGAATCTCACTACTATTTATATATGCAAAATATTTGAAGGTTGTGTGAATGTTTGTTTGTCGCAGTAACTATTGAACGGATTTAAACGCAACTTTTCAGTAATATACTTAGCTTATACATTGTTATTACACATAGGTTACATTTTACACGAGCGAAACCACGGACGTAGGCTACTTGCTCTAAAAATCAAAGTTTTCTACCTAAGTCGAAGATAATTAATAATGATTTCTCATAAAAAATCTGGTCGAGTTTTCACATAGTTGGGCCGATATCGCGCCCGGCGAACAGACAATAGATGGAAGATTCGACCCAGTTATTTCATTAGCACTTGATCTTCCAAATTCTATTAGGCCGGTGGTGTCGCTTTTGAAATATTTAACACACCCTATATATAACTATACAGGGGATTGTTTTTGTTCTAAGAATTTAATTTAGTGATTGTTGAGTAGATTAAATTGGCTCTAAGTATAGGACCTTCGTTTAATGGATACGATATTTTATGGCGATTAGGCCAGAGGGTGTTTAATAAACTTGAACATAATGTCCAAAAATATAGTCCTGTTTTAGGTGTTGTTTGAAAATATATTGTAGAAGATAACGTTTTGTAATTAGTAATAGATAAGGAAAATAGTGTTGTCAGGCTCCGCGGATGTAAATCTTTATCAGTATAAAACAAATTACTTGTTACCTATAATTTATGTCTGTTTTGGTAAAAAGTCAGATGCGTGCTTTCCGAAAATCGGGTTCAGTGGTGTGCCATTGGAGAGGCCTATATCCAGCAGTGGAACATGGCAGGCTGATGATGATGATACTGATTGAACTTTTATTTTTGGCTCAAAGGATGTTATGTAGTGGTCGTCTAATATTCACGGTTGAAATAATATTATCTAGTGCTAGTCTAGATACTGTTCCATAAACCTATTCAGTTATTTATTAATTAGGTCACAGAACAGTCCTCAATCTATGCATTTCACCAGAAGTGGAAACAATTTCGATTACTATTACTTAGAAGCATATAATTTGAAGGAGCATAATACTTGGAAAACACAGTGCTGCAACGCCTGGGTGGATTAATTGAAGTCGGCAAACTAATGGCATATCGGAATAATATTATTGTGGAGTTAAATTTAGTGGATTTATACAAATGCAAGGAATAGTTTCAGAGTACTCCGGATTCTGTTAATCTAATATCCGTAGTACCTGTGACTCCGAGTGGTGACGGATTAGGAATACAATGTGAAACTACCTCACTGTTTTCATTGGGAGTCAGTCGTAAGCAAAAACACATAAAACAAGCGTAAGAGCGGTTTCAGATTAGCGTTTTACACGCGCATATAAGCTCGTTTTGGAAGCGCGTGTGGAAGCGCATGTGTGTGTGAAGGCGTGTATAGGCGCGCCTTTTTTCACACGCGCAACTCGTACGAGCGTTGATGCGCTTCTAAGCTCGTATAAGCTTGAGCCGTCAGAGTCCATGTTGACACTGACACGATTTTTCACTACCATTTCGAAAGAACATGCCGAAATATGCCCGTTTACGAGAGTTCGGTTTTTTGAAGCGCGTAATGTAGCGCGCGTGTAAGCGCGTATGCTGAAACGACCGTATACACGCAGAAAAATACGATAATCTGAAACCGCCCTAACATATTTTTAAAGGGAACGTTAAACTCGACATCAAATGCTATATCAACTTTTTCTTCTTGTTCAGTGTCGCTATCATATACAAATGGTTTCTTGAAATCGTACTGTTCCTTCAAGACATAATCTTCAGCTAAACTAATTCTTCAGTTTCGTAATGGAAGAAAAGAGGAACCCACCACGCACCCTCGGATTGACCACCCCAACTATTGCAATAGAAAAAGGTTGACAATACCGAACTCCTGTAAAAGGATAAGGGATAAAGGAATGGTTCGGGTTCCAGGAAGATACCTGACTTGCAGTATCCCGCTGTATGCGCTGACTATTCTTCGACACGTTCTTCGCCTCTGCACGAGGCATCCTCAGGAGCGATAGGCAACAACTCAGTCGTACCTATACTAAAAATAACACAGAAATGCTTCGTTTGAGATTTGTATCATACTGATAAAACGAAACTGAAGATATAGTTGATTGAATCAGGCGTTACTTGGCGGAACTCCATTGTAACCTAATGGAAGAAAGAGGAACCCATCACGCACCCTCGGATTGACCACGCCAACTATTGCAATAGAAAAAAGTTGACAATACCGAACTCCTCTAAAAGGATAAGGGATATAGGAATGGTATGGGTTCCAGGAAGATAACTATTCTTCGACACGTGTTTCGCCTCTGCACGAGGCATCCTCAGGAGCGATGGGCAACGACTGAGTCGTTGCCCTTATTGTATTGTATCTGCTTAAAAGCCTAGTTGGGAAATCATTATTTGAAAATGTAGGGGAGCGGGGGGCACGTTGTTACAGGGGTAAGAAGTTACACGCGTTTTTTACCGGGATTTTAAACTCTTTGATGGACATAATTGGACTCATTCGTTTTCTTATAACATCGTGTATTAGATAAAAACAATCAGTGACCCGCCAAGCGCTAAGTTGCTACGTTGTGTGCGTGTGTCCCGATTTCAACCACGTAAGTAAAAAAAACCTTTACGAAATTTTTGATTCCTGATGACTATATTGTTTATTTTATCAAAATTTTGAACCTTGAACGTTCACAATATATCTACCTTTAATTTACAATATTGTTTTATTCTACTATCGATATCCATTAATAATGACTTCAATTTATATTAAAAAACGTGCCATGGGGCAAGTAGTTGCAATTGTTTGGGGTAAGTTGTTACATGTAACAACTTACCCTGGAAAATCCAGAATTGTTAGATTCTGCACCTCAACTGAACATAAGCACTAAAATCATACAGGCAATAGAAACAGCAACAAATCCAATGCCTGACACTACTAAAAATATTCCTGTTTCACCTTGTCCAAATCTCGTTAGTTCGCAAGATACAGAATGTTTGACTACATCACTGACTCCACACTTGGCAAGTTTTCAAAAAGAAAATGAAAAAGAATTATCGATACCAGGTCCATCTGGTATACAAAGTAAATTTGAAAATTTTTCACCTTCAAAAATAAGACCCTTTCTTAAAGCAGCAGCTCGAAAACAATCTATGAACAGTCGTCGTAAACGCAAATCCACTGTGTTAACCGACACACCTGAAAAAGACTCATTAAAAAAAGAGTATGAAGAAAACCTAGCAAAGATCAAAAAAACGTGTGACAAATCTAAAGGAAAAGGTAAAGGAAAGTTCTCGAAAATGAGCGAAGAAGGAAAAGAAAAGGTGAAGAAAAAAATTTTGGTTTCCGATTCAGATTCTGATATTGATGAATGGTTTTGTTTAGTGTGTAACGATAGTTATAGCACCTCGATAAAAGAAGATTGGGTAGAATGTTTAGAATGCAAAATGTGGGCCCATGTCAAATGTGTAACGAGAAATGTTCGCTCATTCATTTGCAGCCTAAGTCTGTGTTTTTATATAAAAATGTGCCTGCCAAAGTGATTTTCTACAAAAATAACTTAAATAATGACCATAATAGATATTATAATTACTCATAAATGTTAGAAGACTGTATAAAGTGATCTCTATCGTTTATATCGTTTGAAATACTAATAAAAAATATGTATCACTGATGATTTTGTTTATTTATCTACCGTAACATCGTGCCCCGATGATGTAACAACTAGCCCCAATTCCGGGGTAAGATGTTACAATCTACTTGTTTAGTTAAATTCTCCATTGTGATAAAATTACATAAATTTTAATAATTTTTCAGTCATATTTTAATAGCTAAATAGACATACTAACATTACAAGTAATCAAATGTATAATTTATTTGATACCTTTTGTCCTATTAACAACTTTCTAAAAATTGTAACAACGTGCCCCCCGCTCCCCTATTCTAATTAATGAAAAGACGAAAAAACGGTTTACAAAGAATTTGTTTACCGCAGCAAAAGATATGCCCTGGGTTGAAAATTCTTGAAGGAATACGAAAGGACTGCGGAGCGCGATAACTTTTTAATAAAGTATGAACTCTTCAGGTTGTGCGATTATGTATATGAGTGTATTATGGTGCAGTGGTTTATTTGTAACTGAACTTTCTCAAGGAATGCGGGTTCATAACTGATATTGGACAATTTTCTTTCATTTTAGGTTGTCGGGCGACTGGTGGTCTTATCGCAAATTCCGATTTCTGCCAGAACTTCCTGTTTCAATAGCTTTAATTAATTTATTTTAGTTATTGTAGGTCCGTATTCTCATTTTTGTTCAATTAAGCATTTTTCTCTATGTAATATATTTTGTATGTTCTACAAATTGTAGCTGGGGGTGGTCGTTCCCAAATAACTCCGAATACAGGCACCTTTTAATCGTTGATTATCATCATCATCATCATCAGCCTTTAACAGTCCACTGCTGGACTAGGCCTCTCCTTTGAAAGGAGGAATTGGCCTACTAATACCACGCTGGCCAAACGGGTTGGTATAGGGTTTGTATCAAGTTTTCCTTCTCTTACAGTGTTGTTCTCTGCATAATATGCTCCCTCTGTCGGCTCTTACGACACCCATGGGATGATACGGGGTGGTGACATTCCGTATTCTTAATCCGTCACCACACGGAAAAACGTTGATTATAGACATAGTGATCTAAATATGATTTGATATTCATTGATACAAAGAGCTATTGAGATTTATGTCAGTACTAGAGGACGCCAGCAGCTACGCCTGCATTTTTTTTAATTTACCCGTTTTGGCCGATCCCGTGGGAATTTCGGGAAATCCCTTCTTAGTGCACCCCTACGGTCCCCAAGGAACATACATGCCAAAATTCAGCTCCCTGCGCCCAATAGTTTCGGCTGTAGCGTGTCTGTCAGTCAGTCAGTAACGCAAGGATTTTATATATTAAGATATTGACAGTAAGAAGTCAGATATATTTTATGGGCCATTGAACTCACCAAAACTAATATTGTAAGTAGTAAAAAGTAGTAGCAATAATATCAAAAACGAACTAGGTAAAAATTCAATATCTGAATGATATACAAACCTATCTCGAATCTCATTACCAAACTGCCAATATGAGAAACAATAAATCTTCAAAATCAATTCTTCCTATAAAATTATTTTCTTTTTACTTTGCTTAACATACGTGTTCGCGACAGACATTAAAACTATGACAGTGAATAGTGTATTCGAAACCGCGAGTGAAAATCGTTAAAATCAGTGTTATCTAATCGTGCGGTACACCGGGTTCGGTTCCCGGACGTGTCAAAACGTTACAAAATAGCTAAAATAGTGTAAATGGTTAGATTGTTAATATACAACAACTATGTAATACATGAACATTAGTCTTAAACTTGTGCTAACTGTAGGGACCTGAGATATCGAATAAATATAGTCATAAATAGCGTTATCAGTAGTGACAGATAAGAGTTAATGCTTCATAAAACAGCTGTTTGTTTACATATTCGTTTTATAGTTTTATAAGTGTTTTTTAGCTTCATATAGACTTGAAATCATGTCTAGATACCTTTTTATTGCTAGTTATTACCTTATATAGTTAAAATAAGCATAATAACAAACATTCGTATGTTTATCATAAAATTTGTTTACTTACGATAGTATTTACTTAAGAAATTCTGTAAATTTTTTATGCTTCAAAGTTATCATGTAATATGTTCGAATTGAATAAAGATATTGTCATGGTGTTTGTTTTAATAGATGCCCCATATAGTTGCACACAACGGCCCACCAAAATTATATATATATAAATTTAGTATACGATAGTTTTTCAATAGAAAATATAGTGGGCGGGCCCTTGTGTGGCAGCATTTTTTGGGAGTTTTTATGGAATAACTTAGTGACGCTAATAGTTAGGTTTAGGTATTGTATACCAATAGATAGAACTTAATGAGACCTATCTAACGATGTATAGAACATGTATGTATGTATAATAGGATCGAAACATACGTAACATTTGTACTGTTTTTGAAATAAAAATAAACGAAAGATTCTCTGTGCACGTGTTCGGTGCGATGGTCGTCGATAAGGTAAAGTTTCGAGGTACTTAAGCGACCATGTATTCGGCCAGTTGTTGGCGTCTCAACCACCATCTTGTGACCTATGTAACCATCAAGCACCGCACACCTGAACAGCATCGCTCTCAACGTATGAAGATGTTTCATTTCTGAAGCCCTTACACATCGAAGCCATACAGTCCACACACATAGAAGAACACGCATCGTCGTAGGCACACGTCAGCAGCACACTACCAGCGCACTGTAGCGGACTAGCAAAGGTTCGATTCCTGGCATCCGTTACAATACGCCTCGAAGTTTTATCCAAAATAATAATTGAATTCCCCGGATACTTAATCGTTCCGCGGACCCCTGAAATTCAAAAGATTTCGTTGGACCAAGATTGGCAATTATAAAAAAATGGTCCCAAATTTGGTACGATAAAGGACACCGGATTGTCCGCCTCTCATGGGAATGTGCGTTCACTTTACATGTACTCCGATGTGTTGTGAATCATCGAGTATTATATAGATGTAGGATTTAAATATAACCTAACTTAATAAAATAATTCCGTGTCTGTTACCGAACTATTCCGAAACGGCTTAACTGTTTTTTATTATCATTTTTGTGTGTTTGGTAAGTTTTAGAATAAGTATAGGCGTAGGCTGTTTTTTGTAAATTTTGTTTCCTTCTGATTAAACATAAAATGGTAAAAATGTGCCCTAGGTATAGTAGAACAGCGTTTGCGAGATCAGCTAGTATTTGAAATTGGTTTTGAGTAAACTATGACTGCCTCCGTGGTCCAGTGGATAGCGTATGTGACTGATGATCGTAGGTCCCGGGTTCGATTCCCGGGTCGGGCAAAAGTGTTACTGGGTTTTTTCGAATACTCAGTAGCAGCCCGGAGTCTGGTGATGTGCCCGGTAACGGCAATAGGCTTGCCCCCTATTACGTGGGACTTAAAAATTCATGGCGACCTCTGCCTACCCCATCGCGCACACAGGCGTGAGACTGTAAATAAATAAAATATTTAAAATGGATGAAACTGAAAGGTTGAGGATTTGCAAATTAATAATGAATTATAAAAAATGCGAAGGCACTCTGAGTGTGTCACTTACTTACACTAATTGTCAGCAATCACTTCAAATAGACTTATTACGACTGTACTCAGTTTTCAGCCAATTTACGTCTTTGCTCGATTCCATCTGTGTGGTGCACGGATTGGTTAGTTGTGAATTCTACTAGGATCGCGAGAGCGAGATCCAATAGGCGTGATGAGTTTTGTTTCGAGAAGGCTTTGCATCCGAACGAACAGAAACAGAACGCTAAGTTTTAATCCTTTTCTCGAGGGGCAAACCGAATTGTTCAGTTCAATTAGCCTTATAACCTACACCTCGATTAATAGAACTCGTAATTGTAGTATAGTTCATTTATAGTTCCTGAGATTAGCGCCTTCAACCAAACAAACAAACAAACTCTTCAGCTCTATATATTAGTATATAAGATAACAACTTAAGTTTCTTTTAACCCAATAAAAGCTAGTAGAGTAACAGCCCTATTACAAAAAATGGCCTCCACATTGTTAACATTGCAGTGGGCTGACAGTTCCCTAGGGATTGTACGTTCACCTTATGTAAACTTTCGTGTGTAGCTACCATGAAATTGACAATATCTCTCATGTGTTGCACTTTGTTTAAACTGGTTTTTAGGATACACTTTAATTTTCTAGTCGCGTTCGACGTTTTCCTTGTAAGTATTATATTTAGGGGAAAGAGAATTTGCTGTTTATTTTGTGTTGCTGGGAAAAAGCCTATGAGGTGTGGTTATATTATTGTCTAAAAGCTTGTGACTCTAGAGTATTATTACTAAAAAAGTGCCTTTCTGAAAGACAACTCTTACAATAAACTACTGGTTTTATGCAATGAGAGATCGCTGTTATATTACGACAATTTACGAATATCAAACCACCAGGAAAAGAGAACTCCGACACAAAACTTTTTTTTGGGTCACAAAAAATTTTGTCCCTCGCGGGATTTAACACACAACACTTGATACACTGTTAAGCGATGACGTGGTAGCTTGAAACAGTACGCCATCCAAGCATTTATTTAGACATTAACTTACCTACAGAATAAACTCACCAGTACCATCTAATATATCCCTATATATATTTTTTTTATAGTAATAGGCGGCAAACGACCAGACGGATCGCCTGATGGTAAGCAATTACCGCCGCCCATGGACACAAGCAATACCACGGATTCACAAGTGCGTTGCCGCCCCTTGGGGTTGGGAAAAGGGGTAGGATGAGGAGTGGGATGAGGAGTGGGATGAGGAAGAAGGAATAGGGGATAGGGCCTCTGGCACTCGCACTCACCGAACGAGACGCAGCAGCTTAAGTACTGTTACCTTACGTTGATTTTCTATGAGAGGATAGTACTTCCCCGGTCGAGCCGGCCCATTCATGCTGAAATCAGCAAGGCTCTACTACCTGCAGTAATATACCATCTAATATTATAATGCTCGCAAGTAGTTAAGAACAATAGTTCTCAGTTTTCATTTAAGTGCTTCCATAATTACTATTATTTCAAGACTAATAACTGCTTCAAAGTAATACGTTTTGGCAGTTGAATTGTCCAAGAAATATGATATTTAATGAACAAGATACACGGCTTAACACAAATAGATTATCTTTATCTTGCCAAGTCAGTACCTACTCACTTATAAAATCAATTCTCTTACTTAAATGCTTCAACTAATTAATAGAAGGGAAGATGTTTATTTTGTACTCTTTTCGGCAAATGCTTCAGCATTGCTGAAAGGGGTTTTCCAACTCTAAGTACAGTGTTATAATAACTACTAACGGAAAAGATGATGTGCTGAATGGGAGGAAGATTTAATCAGTACTAATATCTCACAGAATAGCAGCAAAGTAGCAGTTTCCATACTATTGCGTTTCCTTCGGTGAGTGAAAGCGCTCGAGGCTTTATCGTCTTAGCTTTCTTCCTCGTCCCAATCATCTCCTATTCCTTTTCACACCTAGGCACACAACAGACGTGCGATTTCTTTCTTTTGCCGGGTGTCAATGGGCGCCAATGGGCGGTCCGTCTGCACGTTTGATTCCTACCTCTTAAAAACAAGAATGACAACGATCTGACCAAATAGAGAACAATGAAAACGCTGTTGATCGAATCGTGATAACACCTCATAGTACTAAACTACCGCAAAGACCGTTAGTAAAATGGTCATCAACGCACTTCAATATGTTTTTTTAACGGACGCGCAATTCCTGAGGTTAGCGCATTCAAACAAACTAACAACTTAAAACAATAATAATATATAATAGTAACTATCTTCACCGTGCGGCGCGCGGCGTACGCTCAGTTATGCCTTTTGTTTTTTTGGTGTCGGGTTGGAAAATCCTCATGGAGTCCCTCCGCCCCGGGAGAAGGACGAAGGGGACTGTCAGAATCTTACTGACTAAAAACTAACCCGTGTTCCTCATTTACCCGTGTGTCGGAGGGTAGGGATTCACATAAGCATTCGTCGCTACCCCCCGACGAGTATTGGCCCGCCAGGTGGTCAGGCGGGCCCCGAACAAAACTCCCTTGGCGGTGGATTAAGGTGTTGGGCTCCGCCGCCAAAACACTCAGCGGCCGCAGAGGATAGGGAGGACGGCAACCTGACAACACCGCATCTCCTTTTCCTCTGCGGCCCCACCGCGACGCATCGAATGGTGCGCCCCCATTGGTCGCGGGCGCGCGGCAACGCAACACCGACACGCCTCTCCTCCCGCGACCGCACCCGACTGCGAGGGACAGACAGAACTGTCCCCCGCACCCGCACCGTTGGACGCATCCTGCGCAGGCCCCGTCAAGCGTCCTCTCCTGGATCCCTCTTAGCTTCACCGCGGGTGCCCAATCCACGTTTACTGAGCCACCACGACAAGGTGGAGATCCCACGGGGGGGACGCTCAGTTATGCCTAGCTTATTAATTTATAACGTTAGTTATGCCTATTACCCGTAAAGCATTAAATAAATAGCTATTATTTTAATAAATCAGTTTGCATGGTTTTTTATTATATCAACCGTAGCATATTATTACTTTTTTTTATTGTTGTTATTGCTACTCTATTCTTATTTCGTGGTTATTTTTTATATATATATTATTTGAAAATCTTTGGAGTAGGTAGGTGTCGGGAACCGAAAAAATGCAAAAATATACAAAGCGACTTACATTAAGAAAGAACATCATCATCAGTCCTGTATATAAACTGTCCAACTGTTTGACACGGGCTTCTATCTATTATGAGAATAGTAAGGCCACAGTCTACCACGCTAGCCCAGCGAGGGTTAGCCAACTTCACATGACTTTCGAGACTATCATGGAGAATTCGAAACATTCTTCTTTTCCTATTACAATAGGCTCGTCCTGTATTACGTGAGACTAAAATAAATCTGGCGAAAAGTGGGTGTGGCGTGAGACTATGTATATCTTCTTCTGAAACTTTCAGGTTTTCATCACGATGTTTTCTATCGCCGTTTAACAAGCAAAAATTAACAATTTCATACGCACTTCTAAAAGTTAGTAGCTACCTACTGCGCGCCGTGGGTTCGATTCCGGGACCCGCTAAAGAGCACTATGTTAGTCTCTCCCTACGCTATTCCTGCCATTCCAGAATCTATAAAGTCTATTCTCCTATTACGTACTCTCATCATATAAAAAAAGTAAATCTATTTCAGGTACGGTCCAACGTAAAAGTTTAAATGAATATTACGCATTTACGTGTAACTTGTAAATTGTGTTTCTCCGTGATAAGATGACTTTTAAACTTAATCCCAACTTGAATAGCTTACTTTTTAAACGGGATGGTCTGTAGTTGTGTAAGTTTGACGGTTTGACGTGTGTAAAGGCCAGCGCAGATTCAGCGAAGAGTATTTTTCACTGTCAAACTATTATAGTTATTGTTTTTATGTTGGAATAGTCCAAATTCAAATATCACTTAATAGTAGTTTGTGTCTGAGCGTGTTGTTAACCTTGTTTATTTGTTAATTGATACCGGCCATTGTTTAAAATTAGATCAATGTTGACATCAAGTTAGACAGCAAAGTGTGCGCCGGCCCTTAGATACTTTCGATTTAGTTGAGTAACTTTGTGATTAAAGTAAGCAGAGGTTGTTTTGTTAATAAAGCTTTGTATAAAAATGTCTGGCCATTTGTCATAGTGGTGACTGACTTTTAGGGACTATTTTATATTCTAATGAAGTGGGCTAAAAGTTTTAGGCGTTATAGTGCCTAATTAATGCTATATACGTCGCGACTAGTAGTCTATAGTCACATAAAACTATGGTCAGAGATTGTTGATATTGTTCATTGTCGGCCGACGACAAAGCCTGTATACCGTGAACTTGATTGATCAGTAAGGGATCAGTATTTCTGTATAAGTATGCGAAGATAACTTGTTTTCAATAGCTTATAGTCAAATCTGTTTAGATCAGTTAGTGGATGCTAGGTTTTAAGGCGCAATTCTTGCATGTTACTGGCTATATGGGGTTACCGTCCCAGCCTAGACACTAAAAAGCTTTTGATGCATTTAAGAATTGCGGCAAATATAAAATGTGTTGGTTCAGAGACAATTTGGTCAATATTGCTGTAGTTTAAAAAGTCTGCGAATCATTTCGCCTTAGAATTAGGAGTATCAAGCAAATTGACTGCCTCTCTGGTCCTGCGGTAGTGTTAGAGACTGCGGATCATGAGGTCTCGGGTTCGATTCCCGGGTCGAACAAAAAGTGATGTTGGGTTTTTCTGTTAGGAATTACCCAATAGAAGTTCGGAGTCAGGAAGTTGGCGGTGTTACACCCCCGTGCCTCGGAAAGCACGTTAAGCCGTTGGTCCTGCGCCCAATCTCTCTCCGGTCGTGTCGCATGTGGCGTCCCATCGGACTATGAGAGTGAGGGAATAGAGAGTGCACTTGTGTATGCGCACACACTTGTGCACTATAATATGTCCCGCGCAGTTGGCAAGTCTCATAAATAGACAAGCCGCCGTGGCCGAACTCGGTCGGGAGGACATTATCAAGCAAATTGACGTTAAAATCTCCGAGAAGAATCATGTTATCATATGGAAACAATGCGCACATGCTCTCTGTAAAGTCCAACCAGGGCGGGCGGTATGCAGTACCGATCAATAATTTCTTATAGTTTTGATATAGTCATCCACATTTGCTCCACCGAAGGATTATGAGGATGCGATCTTATACCCGTATGAATACAGGATTTGATATAAAATGCGACACCCCCACCACGCCCACCACGCGTGGTCGTAGGGCGCGGGACGTGCCGAAGTCTATAGCGTGGTGTGGTTGGGGCTCATTAATAGCCATGATATCAACTGAGTGCTTATTCATGGCGATGAGAATTTCATCATGGTTTGTTGCCAGAGAACCAGCGTTAAGCAGACCGAACCTAAAGTTTTTATTTTCGTATTTTTTATTTATACAACACGACTTGAATACTCTCTGTATAGTTATTTGATGCCATTGCTTGAATCATATATAAAATATGTCGCAATAGACTCGTTTGAAAATGAAAGGATAATAACATATTACATCGTTTGATAATTGTACCTATTTTAAGATACATATATAGTAATGAAGTAAATTGTAAATATTTAATCTATATAGTTGAGCTGATATACTATAAAACAAATTGATAAAGATTGTTGATAGTATTGAGTAAGTGTAGCTATTACATTTTTCAAAAGTATTCTTATACTTAGTAATACAAAAACTGTGCTCACACCCGTAACCGCAACCACGCAATACACATTAAAGCTTATATTGAACAATATTTTATTAAACTACAAAAGTTAAGAAGCGTGGCTAATTGGTTCGTTTGTGTTTGTTTCAGCCTCCGGTCCAAAGAGTCGCAGCAAGTCAGACTCCGCACGAATATGGCAGGCTTGATCTCCCAGCTTGCATCGTGCCAGGATCTTACCATGTTTCGTCCAAACGAACTTCCAGCCGAGACGAAGCCCAGCATCTCGCGCGCGACGAAACAACTGTCAGTTCGTCTTGGTAAGGCTCTCGTTAACATAAAAACGCCTCGGAGCGCCCAGCATGTTGAGGTCAGCAGTGGTGGCTCCGCGGCGAACTCGCGCGCTCTGTAGTATCTCGCGCTGCAAGCTCCTCCTAGCGAAGCGTACGGCAGTGGCACGTGACCTCTGCAGTCCGCCCGCTGCGTTCGTCGCGCCAACATGTCGGCCGCCGACTCCCTTTAGGTTCGAAACGTCAACTTCCCAAAATGTTCACTCTCCCTAAATGTCCACTTCCCAAAATGGTAATTCCCTAAATGTCAATTTCCCATTTTGTCCACTTTCCCAAAAGGACCACAAATATACAATTCTCAAAAAGTCCACTTCTCATAACGTCTACTCCCAAAACGTCTACTTCACAAATTCGAATTTCATTGAAATATAAAAAGGACCATATCATATAATCTGGGACTAGGTTTAGGACCACAATGTGCCTAGTGCCTAGTTTTGGTTTCTTAGATGCGACTGTATGTAATTCAAGTAACTAAATAGGTTATGTTAGGTTCTCTTTTGACTTTTAACCCAAAAACAGGAGCCCTGCTTCGCAGGGCTCCGTCAATTTACGTTCCCCTTAACGAAATTATTAATATAGATTTGACACTGCGATGGTAGCGCAGTCGGTTGGTTCCAATGTGAAACATTCCAAAATCAACAACTACTTACAAATTAAAAATTAACTAAATAAACATTTTCCAGTGGACTAAATTGTGAATCTAAACCAGCGGTCGGCAACCTTTTGGTAGACACGGCGCACGGGCCGCAAGGAGGAAAAATAAACTAACAGCGGGCAGTACTTTTGGTAATAACTAGACAGCATTTTTACAAGTCTTGCAGCAATTCTGCTTAACCAGAGACGCGTGACATGCCGACCATTGCCATTGATGCCTATTCCATCCCACTGCAGGTAATTGAAGATCTCCTCTAGTGTTGGTGAAGTTTCGGGAATTTGATAGTGTCACACCGTCTTATCTCTCGAAGCTATTGGATGGGTCTTCTTTAGTTGTTCAGGGTTTGAACAAAAATCGTTGCCATTTGGTTCTCTTAATACCTCCACTTTTTTCAATCTACATTATAGGGCTGGAATCTCTACAGAGCAGCCTAAGTTTCGATGCATTCAAAGGCTTTTTCGGCATCCAAAACGTCATGATACGGCTTCTCTGCCTCATCACACACACATTACATCAGCCTGTTGCAATGCGATGCTGGACGTAGCCCTCCCGCAGTGAGTGCCACAAGACCAGATCGACCAGCTACCCTCCTCAAATAGGTAGTCCATCTGTCGCGGGAGCGTCTCATGAGAACCTGCCTACTTCACCTCCCATCGGTTATGGGACAGATTTGTACAGCCCACTGCCACATTAGGTAGCTACACCTTTGAATTATTATTTTAGTAATTTTGATCTTCCACCGAATAATCTTGTTTCGGACTTTGTCCTTCAGCGAGATCCCCATTGATCGTTCCATAGCTCTCTGACTGACATGTCATGTTTCACGTCTTAGCTACGTACGACATGACTAGCAGGTCGCATTTGTTGAACACCTAGGTCTTTAGGCATTGTGTCTAAGATGACATGAAGATCTGAAGCAGCCTCCCATATGCTACCCAACACAGCTACACTCTTCTGATGATTTCACTCTCAAAGTTGGAGCTACCTACTACTACAACTTTTGCTCCAGATATACATACTCCTGGACAAATTCAAAGGCTTCATCTTCAATATAAATTGGTTTGGTGACAATGTGTTCATTAATCATGAGCTTGATCTTGTCCAGATTTATCCCAAGCCCACCACGTCTTGAGGCAGTATTGAGACTTGGACAGCATTTTCTGCAAGTCTTGCAGCAAATCTGCCATAATTACCAGGTCATCGGCAAAGCATGACCTGGAATAGCCTTCTAGGCTCCTCAGAGGAGGAAAACCTCTACGTTTCTCCTCCAGTCTTAAGGGGTTCAGAGGCCAGTCCATGTTCCCTGTGCGCCTTACCAGTATTAACCTGTCTGAGAGCCGCATCGATTTCATCGACATCTACGTCAGTGAGATCCAGTGCAAAGCGGCGGGTAAGTGGGGCTCTAGGATCGGTCGGGTCTGGTGCAGGCTTCGGTGCATGCGAGGCATACAGAGTGCCATACATAGAAGTCTTTAAGTTCAGTGACAATGGTTTAGATTCTAAACCATTCTCAAATCCCCTTGAACACACACAAAAAATTCATCAAAATCGGTACAGTGGTTTAGGAGGAGTTCAGTGACATACACACGCATTTCATAAACTGAGCAGCTCATTTGTATTCTATTTAACTTAACTTATATATAAAAATGCTACACAATTTTTTGAAGAGTGTCACTAATAAGTATTAATTATTTATCTACTATTCTAGACTCCTTGACGTGTTTTACATTCAAGCAGAAACCGTATTGATTTGTATGATAGCCGGTACACTGGTTGTTGTGTGTTGGCATGTAACTAGTATGAATGCGAGGTATGATGGATTATTTTTTTATTATTAAAAGGCGTCCATTGTATGCGTGATGTATGAAAGGTTGGGGGGTTATACATAACCAAATTTCTTTTAGGTGGAGTTTAACGACTGACACCACTTCTCCTTCTCTGTTCCAGAGCTGCCGACTTTGCCGCTTTTTCGGACCCCGGATATCGCCGCTGCAGTTAAGTGCTCCTTCTGTCCAGGAGCACCGAAGTCGCGTCAGCCTGCCTGTCTATGCCCTGAGTCTGTCTTAGCTCTTACCACTTGCTACCGGGTATATACTGTTGTAACGCTTGCTAATAAATAATATTTTGTAACCAACAAATCAATATTTAATTTATCTCCAGTACACATACCTACTAGGTAACTCATTAGGCATATACCAACATCACTTCTTTAACGTTACATATATTAGTATTAGATTAGTACATATTATGTTATTCATGACGAAACATTATGATAAAAAAAGTAATTACAATGTGTGCGATGTCGTGTCCAAGTTAATAAATAAGTAAATAAAAATAGACTGCGGTTTACCTATTTGGCCTAATTATACCTAGCAAGTGATTCTAGTGACCCTATACATAAATACACAATTAGTAAGGAAAATTATTACCAACGCAGGTACTATTAATTATTATTAATAGATCTATATGTGTCTTAAGAACTACGAATGAATATTGGACTTTGAAACTGTAGCAGTAAAGACACGATGTAACAATGGTTAAGTAACTTAACTACTACTTCATTAATGAATATGACGAATAGTATCTTTATTTTGGCCGGTATCAACGCTTCACAGTTCTAGGTGGGCACAGCTGGGCCTCTTCGCAATGAATACACACAGTACAACACACTGTTTATTCGAGGACACAAAATACAGTATCTTCACAATCTTAATATTATTATGCACACGTGGCTCGGATGGATAACTTTTGGACGTAGGTAGGCCACACTTGTTTTCTCCGCTGTGTCTGTCGCCAAAGTGTTGGTGAAAAACAGCTCCACGTTCGCTTATAAAACATCAAATGACATTGACAGCTGTCAACTGCCGACCTCAGTGTTGCCAACCATCGTATCCAAATACGCCCAAATCTATTAAGATTTGACGTTCCGTTTTCCAATCTCCGACACGGCCATCTTGACACGTCACACGTCCCTATGTGATGCTCCTGCAAAAGAGAAAACGTTCTGCAATATCTCAAGCTCTTAGCTCGGCCTATCCTGATCGTCGTTTAGTTAAAGAATAGGGCTCGTTACGTAATAGGTAAACCACAACACTAAGGTACGTAAGTTCTGTTTATTCTGTGACTAAGGGTTAACATCAAGTTTATTTCAACTACATCATACTACCACATCACATAATATCATAAAAGCAACTCTCTCATTAGTGAACAGTATCATAGTAGGTAGTAAAAATTATCTTAGCAGAGAATAATATCACAAACGTTAATCAGCGAAAAGTGTCGTTCACGGTTCACGGGCCCCTTCTCACTATAAGATGGGTCATAGTCCACCACGCTGGCTGATCACGGCGGCGATAAGGTTGTTTATTGCTTGTATGGGTTTGGCACAGTAAAACGAACGTGTTGACACATTGACAGTTTATTTGCTACAAAAAAATTTTAAAGGTCAGTGGACTGTAAGGGCCTGTTCACGAGATCGGTCTAAGCGGCGAGCGTTGCGGCGCGCGGCGCGGCAGAGCGTCGTGCACGCCACGACCCTACAGCAGCGGTAAACGCAGCGGCAAATGTGGACGTATTTGGGCCGACGGAGTTACCCATAAATATGGCGATAACCAAAATATCTTTGTGTAACTATACGGTATACTTACCTACAAAATTGTCGACATTGGATCTTCATTTCTTACAAGTATTTTATATCAAAGGAATAATGCATATTCACAATTAATGAGGCGTTGAATAGGTACCTACACAACGTAGATTACGTTAAGTAGGTAGGTAAATCACCTTTCAACTTTCATAGTAGCTGTGTCTGTACCTAAATAGGTATATAAATGTACATTACACAATGTTTTAATGTTTGCGATTTATATTAAAACCTACCATTACATTCTGTAAAACATTGTTTTATTACATCTCGCAACGTTTTATTAACATTTTTTGTATTTATACAGCGGATGTGTTGCTATCCATACACGCGATTGTTTTAAAATTTCGACGTTAAATGTCTCCGTATTCATTACCGCCACAAAATATTTAACAAATAGTTTAACCGCCTAGTTCGTCCCTCGCGTAACGCTGTCCGTGCCGCTCGGAGTCGTGGCGTCGGACTCGGTCGCAGTACATTTGTTCCCGCCGCTCGCCGCACCGCCCGCCGCGCCGCTCGCCGCGCAGCCATTCACGCCAAAAAAAACGCGCGCGTTATCGCTGTGCGTGGCGGCTCGTGGCGTGCTTCGAACGTTTTCATACATTTGATCTTACCGCTCGCCGCCCCGCGCTAAGCCGCCGCTCAGAGCGGCAAGGTCGTGACAGGGCCGTAACACTATAGGTTAAACATAAGTAAGTACATATAGGTATCAAACAACTAGGCATCGCTTCTGTCGCTCTACGCTTAAACATTCCGCCCACCAAAGGATCTAGCCTAAGTGATAAGTACAACAAAAAAAAACAATAACAAAGTTAGTTGAATGATGCGTAAAGCACTTGCTGTCAAACGTAAACAAAAAAAATCAACGTCGCATCATAACAACAAGCATACTTAATAGAAACGATAACGATAACCATTAGGTCTACATAAGTGGTAAGTATACATAACTGTAGGTTTAATAACACTATACCTACGCACCTGAATACAGATAGGTAGGCAAATACCGTCGGCGATAGATCAAGTTGTCACTGCCAAAGAAAAATAATCCGTAATACAACCACATAAGACGCGATGTCCAACTTAATGTGTTGCCGCGTGTCCAATATAAAGATAGGTCAGCATTCAGATTGCATTCATTCACAAAATCACAACTCCTAACCACCGTACGATAGTCCACTGATGGACTAGGCCTCTCCTTTTAAAGGAGGAATTGGCCTACTATACCACGCTGGCCAAACGGGTTGGTATAGGCTTTGTATCAGGTTTTCCTTCTCTTACAGTGCTGTTCTCTGCATAATATGCTCCCTCTGTCGGCTCTTACGACACCCAAGGGATGATATGGGGTGGTGACAATCAGTATTCTTAATCCGTCACCACACGGACAAGTACCTATGTATAGGTATTATGAAACTAGGAATGCTCACTCACTACATAAAACATGAAAAAGGTAAGTAATAATTAACATACATTAACATAATTTAGGCAGGTACATTATTTGTAATGAATTCAGTAATTCAAGTATATATCACTATTTGACTCAAGTGGGTAAACATAATATTTATAAATTACGATCGAATTATATGGAGTGTCTGTGTTGTGGCTGTGGCACAGCCGCTTCATACAATTGGCGACACTTTATTATCAACAAGTTTTATCGCATGCGCGATGCGTAACACAAAATTAATAGGTAAATAGTGATGGCGCTCAAGCTATGGACCCGGGTTCGAATCCCGGCTAAACTTTTCTATACACATTTTTATTCAAAAGTATACAGTTTACACAGTTTTAAGAAATAAGTACACAGTTTATACAATGAAATTAAAATTAAATTGGTTTAGGACACCGTTCATTCGTTTATACATTTAATTGTTACAACACGAGTAATGCCATCGGGGCCCGCATGCTTTTGAATAATTTTGGCTAATATCAATTTACTAGGGGGAATATTATCTTCCTTTAAAATTACTATGGCATCGATTTCTGGTTCAGAAGCCTTTGTATTCCATTTATATCTTTGGTTCAAGTTTACGAGATATTCTTTGTACCACCTGTTCCAAAAATCGTTGACCATTTTTTGTGTTAGCCGCCATCTATTTAAAGTTGTTCAAATTGTAATATTTCTAATATTACAATTTGAATAATTTTCATCACTTAAATTCAATAGAGGTTCACCGATCAGGAAGTGACCGGGCGTTAGTAGAAGGGGGTCATTGGGGTCATCACTTAGTACAGTTATGGGCCGCGAATTTAGACATGCTTCGACTTGAGCTAGCACTGTGGTTAGCTCCTCATAAGTAAGGGTAGCATCTCCAATGACATTTTTTAAGATGTGTCTTGGTACTACGTACGCCAGCCTTCCACAGACCGCCAAAATTGAGTGCATGAGGGGGTATGAAATGCCATGTAGTACTCTCTAGGACCAACAACTCTGCTATCTCACCAGGAATAGAAGACTTGGCGTTGTTGAACATGTCTCTTAATTGTTTATCTGCACCCACGTGTACCGTTGTCACTGTAAACATCTTGACAATGACCTCTTCTAGACGTAAAGCGCCGGAATGCGGCAATGAATGCCTTAGCAGTCAGGTCAGTGACGGGTTCCAGATGTATGGCACGGGTTACCATACAGATAAACAAGCATATATATCCCTTGTACGCTTTAGCTCCTCTGCCTGGCGAGAAACGAATATTGATGGGACCTGCGTAGTCTACACCAGCTGATTTAAAAGCTCGGTCGGCTTTCACTCTCACGTCAGGTAAATGACCCATCAGTTGCGTGGTATTCTTCTTAGGATACCTAATACAGGTAACACACTTACGATATATTTTCTTCGTTAAGTCTTTAGCTCGTAAGATTCAGTATTTTGAATCAAATAATTAAGCATCAGTAGAGGACCATCATGCATTGTCATAATATGTGCAACTTTAATTATCAATCTACTAAGCAAGTAAAATTATTTGGTGCTGTGTATCGTATGCAATTTGAGACTTTTGAATACGGCCGCTTACTCTTAGTATTCCATTGTTATCTAGAATGGGACATAGGTTGCGAAGCTTGCTTCTTTTTACAACGTAACTGCGAGACTTTAACTGCTTTATATCCTCATAAAATTCAATAGATTGCACTTGTTTAATATAGATATTTAAATATTCTGTTAATTCCTTAGGCGTAATAGATTTAGAAAAAGGTTCACGTTTGGCTTTAGGTAATTTAAAATTAAGAAAATGTCTACTATACGGGATTACTCTTAACATCTTTGATAAACTAGAATATTTTGTCCAAATTAATTCTTCTTCAGTGTTATGTATAGCAGTTAAAGATCTCACACGTTCTTCCTCTCGCGTATCTTCGATATTAGGAACACTTATACTCATATTTAGGTTATACAGCCAAACTGGGCCCGGCCACCATAGTGAATGGTTCAATAATTCTGAACCTTGTAAGCCCCGTGATGCACAGTCGGCTGTGTTCATATCTCTGGATACATATCCCCATTGCTCAAAATCCACCGTGTTTAATATGTCTGAAACCCGGTTGCTCACAAAGGTGCTCCACCTGCTTGGTCCACCCTTTAACCAAGCTAGTACAATGGTGGAGTCTGTCCACGCAAATAACTTGTCTTTAGGTACACGCAGCACTTGAGATGTTTCTAATATTAGTTTAGCTGCAAATGCCGCACCGTAGAGTTCCAATCGGGGAGTGAGATTGGTTTAACATACACTCGTTCGTCATCTATGACTCGCATGACATACACTGCTGCTCCATATGCGACTTAAGATGCATCTGCGAAGACGGTTAACTCAATACTTGACGCGTTACTGTAGTGTAGCCATCGTGGTATGCTTAGGCCTTTGATGTGTGCTAAATTTTCACGATATCGGTTCCATTCTTCAAGCAAAACACCGTTAATGAATAGTACGGCAAATGGTAATATGACACGATAACACGATTCAGACCCGTTACATAATTTTAATTTAATAATGGTAATATGGCTACTAAATTTTCTTCAGGGTGCCTTATAATACCATAACAGTACTTCTCCATATACTTTAGCTCCAAGTAAAATATCTATTTTACCTGGTGTTGTGAATCCTGGATCTGCCAACTCCAGTTCTTGAAGTTGTAACCAATCGGGAAATTTAATATTACTGGTGAGTAACAGTGCTATTAGTGAACGCAGTACATACGCATCCGCTCTAATTGACTCATTGGGATGGTCGCGTGATTTCACGCAGAGTGAAACCATGTGTTTGATTCTCGTTTGCCCCTCTCCCTCACCGGACACCCAACAACTGACTGATTGACGGGAATAAGTTAGTAACTGAACAGTTGCCTCGGATACAAATGACGCTTGTGACCCTTGGTCTAGCAAGGCCCTAATGATCTGGTTACAACATAACCATTCTTACTATTAACTAACACTTTAGCAGTAACTACTAACAGAGTATTCGTTTGAATTTGCTCACATGTAAAATTAGACACAATATGCGCATCATTAGACACAGGAATGGACTTACCAACCGATGTCTCACGAACGGTACCGGTAGCCGTGTTTGTCACCTCGTTAGACTTCTCGGCGCTTCGCTCTCTCACAAAGTGTAGAAGGGAGTGGTGCCGACGTCCACATCGTGTGCAGCACGCTGTGTCGACATTTATTTACCGAATGCGATGGCGCGAGGCAGTTGAAACAGAGCTTATTATTCTTTACACTCTCCTGTCTTTCTAATAGAAACTTTTAAACACTCGCGTTGCATGGTTAAGAATATATACAGGGTGTAAAAAGACCCTTCACGAAAACTGAAACCCCATATTGTAGCAATTATTACGAACATTTGTTACTTTGGCACCATACCTGGGAAATAAATGGTTCAGGAGATATTGAGGCTCAAAGTTACTATACAACTTTTGTAGTTAGGTACAAAATCGATGCATTTACCACGCCAACCTGTGCTATGGATGTCCTATGCACCCATGGATAGGTAGGTATTTCGAAAATTGCGCGCGCACACCTTTAATTGCGGTTTAAAAAATGTGTCTATTTAAAAAAAAACATTTCCCAAGATTTATTTTTGCTTAGTGTGACTTAGCATGATGTCCAAAACGAGTAGACTTCGGCTAGGTGATGGGTCTTGTGACACTCTGTATATATGTATACGGGAAATGCTTGACGTTTCGAGACGGTTGCACGTCCCGTGGTCGCAAGCTGAGTGGTGTAGCGATGTCACGTCTCCGAGTGCGAGGTAGAAGATTCTATTTCTACCCCCGGGTCGTTGATATTCGAAGTACCGGCGCAAAACACACCAACCGTATCTGTATATTGAACATTCGCCGACAGCGCATTAAAGTGGGGTGTTGTTAGCCGAATCACTGGATTCCACGCCGATGACAATTTGAAGCCCTCTTCCCGTTTGAAATTTTTATGTTTTCTTATTTCGATCGCTTCACGCACAACTCTTGGGTAAAAGTGGCGTTCCGTGGACAGGACTTGGGGACGATGAAATTCATTCCAGTTATTGGTGCCCGATTGAAGTAAATGTTCCGCAAACGCCGCTTTGTTCGTTTGACGGTTTTTTACAGCTGCGGTGTGCTCCTTTATACGACCAACCTGCTTGGCTTATGTTCGTCACGTGTGGTCCATCACATTTTGCTGATTGCTTGTTTTATGAGCATTTGCCTGTTATAGATTTGCAATGTTATAGAAGAAAAACATTATGTTGATTCAAACCCTATACCAACCTGTTTGGCCAGCGTACTAAAGTAGACTAAATTGTCCTTTCAAAAGAGAGGCCTAGTCCAGCATTGTACTGTTAAAAGCTCATGATGATGATGACACCCAGACACAAAGGGTAATAATGCCGGATGGCTGATACAGGAAATTGGTTTGGGGGTCTTGAACCTGCTGAATGAATATTTTATTAAGGGAACGCTGAAAATTCACTTGTCTCTATGAGAAAACAGATGATTTTGTAGGGGACTTGAGCTCCTTAAAACACTTGAATACATCGTGGTCGTGCCATTCATATAAATACTTGTCCTAGATGAGAATACGAATACAGCAACCAAATTAATTTGTCACTAGTCCAACACCCTGGTTAAGGACTAAATTCGTTAATTTATCTTACGACATAAACGACATAATTATATAACATGTCCCTCTTTATATAATTTGATCTATATATATGTAGTAAAAGAAACAAGACTAGCAAGTGAAGTACCTTAACATCCCTAAAATATTAGGCTTCAAACTAGCCCGACGCGCGACGGCCAGTCTCAACGGGGACGAAGCATCTCCGCAAGATACATTATAGTGCGCAACAGAAGTGCACTCTCAATTCCTTCACTCGTCCCGTGAGATTATGGCCAAGGCGATGACAAACCAACACGACAACACGACCGAGGAGATACTGGGAGCTATATTAACTCAACCCGATTTCCTAAACAGAAAGTATAACCTTCTTTTCCACTTCTAACTATTAATAGACAATTTATCATCGTTCTTGCGATATGTAGGCTGCACAGTTGGCGTAGTGGTTCAGCGGCCGCCTCGCTGCTTGACACTGCGCTGAGTGTTGTGGGTTCGATCCCCACACGAGATAACACTTTGTGTGATCCATAAATTGTTGTTTCGAGTCAGGGTGTTCATTGTGTCCGTTGGTTGTATGTTTGTAAGGATTAATCCATAGTGCGGGAGGAGACTTATAAAAAAAAATCTCTCTCTTCCATCCAAGACTTTTCGCCTTAGAGTCTAAGCTGATATGACAAAATGTTAGGTAGCTTTTCTACGGAGTAATTACCGTCTGACCTTTGCAGCCCAAAGGGTAAGCGATATTCCACGCCTAAGATCAGTCTCAGGACATATGTACAAGAGTACTGACTCAACATGACGAATCCCAAATATCCTCATGACATTCGGGATCTACGGCTTAACATACTCGCCGAACAATTTGATACGCACATAATTTGAAGAGTCATTGGGTTTAAATCCGCAACCCTCTGCATGTCCGTCTGTTTGTATCTGCTCTAGGTAGTAGTTGTCCTCATATTATGAACATTTTTCCACAGAAAACCTGAAAACAATCTTGTTCGTCTCAGGAATGAACCAGGGCATTTATGATACTCAGTAACTTGCAGTTTCGTTGAACACCGAGCCAGTCATATGCAAAATTACACGTAACATCAGAAAACACTTAGGTAGCCATTTTGGTCAAGCTTATTCCAAAAGAACAAGCGCGGTCTCCATTATAAAGATAGGATTATCTCTTCACCCAGACGAGAGATACATGGCTGAATAAACAATAGTGTAACATAAGGCTAAAACTAACTATTTGCACCATTGCAATTGGCAAAAATGTAAGATTGCGTTATAATACATCGGCGACCTGCTCGAATTAGGTTATACCTGTGTTTCGAGCTGATGCTTGATTATAACATAATGATACGATTGACAATCATATTTTATTGTATGCTATATTATAATGTAGTCTGTAAGTAATTAAATTCAGATTTATAGTAAATTAATATAGACTAATTTATTTAAAATTAATAATACAAATACGAAATACAATTTAACTATTTCAGGTCAGTTAGTAATGTAACTTATCAGTGCGAAACCGCACGTAAAAATTAAAATATTATTCATAGTCTGACAATATTAACAAAGTTCATTTTAAAATTTCTAGTATTTTTTCTGTGTCGCCACCTTGTCGTGGTGGCTTAGTGGCTTAGTAACTGTGGCCTGTGACACCCGCGGTGAAGCTAAAGGTGTGGGTGCGGGGGACAGTTCTGTCTGTCCCTCGCAGTCGGCCGCGGTCGCGAGAGGAGAGGCGTGTCGGTGTTGCGTTGCCGCGCGCCCTATCTCCCGCGACCAAATGGGGGCGCCCCATCGTTGCGTCGCGGTGGGGCCGCAGAGGAGGAGGAGATGCGGTGTCGCGTTGCCGTCCTCCCTATCATCTGCGGCCGCTGGGTGTTTTGGCGACGGAGCCCAACAACTTCATTCGCCGCCAAGGGGGTTTTGTTCGGGGCCCGCCTGACCATCTGGCGAGCCAATATCCGTCGGGGGGTAGCGAGGAATGCTTCGGCGATACCCGACCCTCCGACACACGGGAACGAGAGGAACACGGGTTGGTTTTTAGTCAGTAAGAGTCTGACAGTCCTCCCCTTTGCCCTTCCCCCAGGGCGGAGGGACTCCATGAGGATTTTCCAACCCGACACAAAAAAAAAGCAAGGTGGCGCTCCGCCAAAGGTATACCTGGGGCAGCAGTCAAGGTGCTGGTGACGCTGAACAGTCGTACATTCTGGTGCGCGAGAGAGAGGAGGCGTGCGTACGCTACGGTTCTCCAAGCGGGGTGAGTGGCGCTCAAGTGAGCGAGGCGAATCTCGGTTGCGCGCCGGTAAGCCTCGGCTGCCTTCTGCTACCTTCAAAACACCCGCCCGTACGCGGCGTCGGCTGGTTGGACAAGCGGCCTACCTCTCTGGCATTCTTGCAGAGAATGTTCAAATGCTGTCCTCCATAATGAGGACAGGGGCTAGAGTTTGGGCGCCGATCATCATTTCCTCGGGTGTGAACGCGAGCCCGAGAATGAACGAAAAGTCACGTGATCTAATCAAACAAATAGAAAAGTCGTAGCCAAATACACAACGCATTCGCATCAACAGAATAAACTCATCATTTCTGCGATGTCAATAGCAAAATAGTAGCCAAGTTGCCAATTTCGGCCAAAACTAACGCTATTAGCGTCGATTGCGTACGAATAACAATCGAATGATAGAACCCTGCATAAAACGCAATAAAGAATGCCACAGACGGTCAGCCTGCGTCGAAGGTTTTATTCGACGTGCAGTATTCTCGCCGTAAAACTTTTAGACCGAGTCAAAAATACCATACTGCGCTCTAAAACACAAATCGCAGATGTGTCCTAAAAAGCAGCTAAGTTGACTGGGCCGGTCCATATGTATCGTATGTCTGACGATCTTTGGGCTAAAACCTAAAAGTACCACCTTGTGGGTCCCAGATCGAAAGAGGCCACGCGGCAGACCTAAGATTAGGTGGCAAAATGATTTGAGACTCTATAGTGCAGAGTAGACAAAAACAGCTCTCGATAGAGAGTGGTGGAAAGAGGGTAGGGAGGCCTCTTCCCAGCAGTGTGATTTTGTAAGACTTCCTTCTAAACTTCGAATCTGAATCCGCCGTGAGTTTTTTGATTGGCATTCTAAAACTCGGTCGATAATTCGAATCTACACTAGCACTACTCTTGCGAGCGTGTTTGCTAGTTGAACTAAATTGACCTCGAGATTTTGACATATAAAGTATGAGATGACGTAAAAAGCGGCATTCTATAAGGTAATTCTCCCGTCAGTTCGACGCTCACTTCGCACTCAAAATCAAGGTAATTTTGGACCTTATGCGAAATGAGAGCGAATAGCGAAGTGAAATGCGAGTTGTTGTTTGAATTTTACAGAATCGACGTGCTGCAGTGGGACAGGTTAGGCTGTAAATAATAATTGGTTTAGACTCAAATACACCAGACGTTCCAACGCATATTGTGGTTTGCGCTATCTGATGTCTATCCAATACAATTCACAATGCATATATCTTTATATATTCATATTCTTTGGGTTTTTCCGTTAGGAAATTCTCAGTAGCAGCACGGAGTCTGGTAATGTGCCCGGTACGGCAATAGGCTCGCCCCCTATTACGTGGGACCTAAAAATTCATGGCGAAATGTGGGTGTAATATTACACCTCTGCCTACCCCTTCGGGGATACAGGCGTGAGACTATAAAAAAATATATATGTATATATACAGGGTGTCACAAGACCCATCACCAAGTCGAAGTCTACTCGTTGTAAACATCATGCCAAGTCATATTATTCAAAAATAATACCTGGAAAACATTTTTTTTTAATTTATCACATTTTTTAAACCGCAATTAAAAGCGCGCGTGTGCAGTGCTCGAAATACCTGCTTACCATGGGGTCATAGGGCATCTAAAGACTATATTGGCGGGGTAAATGCATCGATTTTGTACCTAATTAGAAAAATCCATACTAACTTTGAGCCTCAATATCTCCTGAACCAGGAATTTCCATAACAATATGGGGTTTCAGTTTTTGTTAAGGGTCCTTTTACACCCTATATATATATATATATATATATATATATATATATATATATATATATATATATGTTTGTGTGTGTGTGTATATGTGTGTATTCAGAATATTAACCTTTATTACTAGACCATTTTTAGGGTTATTACTCTTGTCCCCCAGCTCTTCGGCCCCACTGGGGGTCAAAAGGAATGTTTGTACCCCACTACAATTTAACGGGGCCAAACGGAATCATAATTTCCTGTCGGCCCCCAATAAAATATTATTTTAAATATCGTCTTCATATCGGTATTTGACGTTTGTTAAATAATTTATTTTTTATGTTGTCATGAGACTCATAATTATTCAATAGCACCTTTAAACTGTATTAGCTGCATCTAAAATGTCTCGAGCAGGTAGTAGTCTATTGTTTACCCCTTCCCGTGACACAAAAAGTAAAGAGTGCATGTTATCAGTAGTACATACCGCGTCATGGCGGGAAGCACACCAAGTTGTAGCTCTGGTGCTAACGCTTTTGACATAATTAATAAACAGGAAAAAAAAAGCCCAGTAGCTCCCCGCGGGGCTGAATCTCTGGGGGACAAAAGGAAAAATCCTTCCCATTGTCCCCGCGGGGGGACAACAGAAACAAATTCTCATTGGCCCCCAGCGGGGCCGAAGAGCAGGGGGACAAGAGGAATAACCCCATTTTTAGCGTCTTCCTATTTCTTCTCGTCATCTAACAATTTGCTGAAATAATGCTCTTGGTCTGTAGTTTTTCATCCTCATACCTGTCAAGGGCCCCTACGGCTAACTGATAAATTACCTGCACAAGGATAAAAATAACATTTGTTATCCCTTCGTTTCGAATGACACCTCTTAAAGACCCACCTGGACGGTCCCATGAAAATACACCATGTTTTTTCTATATAATTTCTTGAAGATTAAGATACACACATCAACAAAGTCTAGGGATATTTTATATTTCATCAAATATCTAAAAATCTATGAAGAATTTTCTGATACAGTACATAGAAGAATCATAGATTATTTTAAGGTCTTTAATAAAAATAAAAAACATTTCGTGTTTTTTTTTGTTTTAAATAAAAAAATTAATTTTTTTAATCATCATGGAAAATTAGTATGATAACAACAAACATTTCTTCTTAAAAAACTATTAATTTTAATAAAAATGGAAAAAATCTTGTAAAATCTAATCATTAATAATCAGTGTTGCCACCTCTTACATTGATTACACATCGACATCGATTGTTAATACTTAAAATTAAATTGTCAATGTCTTGCTGCGGTATGAGGTCCCATGCCCTTTGCAAGTGTTCGTAAAGTTGTTGTTCAGTCGTCAAATTTGGTGGAAAATCTCTCAAAGCTTTTCGTTGTAACATGTCCCAGGCATGCTCGATAGGATTTAAGTCGGGCGACTGTGCAGGCCAATCCAAAACTTGAATATCGTGCTCTCGGAGAGCGGTCGATACCAGCCGCGCCGTATGGCAAGGAGCATTATCGTGCATGAGTAGAAATTCATGGCCTATTTGAGTTCTGTATGGGACAAAAACGGGCTCTACTACCTCCTCGTGGTATTTTTGTGCAGTCATGCTGCCTTGGATCCAAACGAGTTGGGTTCGTCCGCCAAGACGAATTCCTGCCCACACCATGATTGTCCCGCCTTGGTATGGGTGGACCTCCTGAGGGTGCCGTAGACGGCTAACTCTCCCTGGAGCTCTCCAAACGCGTGTTCTTCGTGAATCCGGGTGAAACCCAAACCGGGACTCATCGGTGAACAGCACCAAAGACCATTGTTCGTCACTCCATGGTAAATGCTCCCGAGCCCACGAAAGCCGCCGACCGCGATTGCCACGTCGCAATGCTGGAACACGCAATGGTCTTCGAGCATGAAGATCAACTTCATGTAACCTTCTTCGCACGGTTTGGTCGCTTACCAGCAGCTGGTGGTCCTCCTGGAGCCTTTGCACTAGTTGCAGCGCTGTGATATTGGGTTGTCTTCTGGCGGTCATTTGGAGAAATCGATCCTGTCTCTGCGTAGTAACACGATATCTACCTGTGTGCTGTTCGGCCACATCTCCAGTACTGCGATAACGTGACCACAACCTTGATATCACATTTTGACTGGTATGTAGGGCCTCAGCAACGACGCGTTGAATTGCACCATTTTCTAACATGCCCACGGCTCGTAACATTTCATCTCGACTCAAATGACGACGTGACATGACTTTTAAAGTTCGTACGTCACGTTAAATTAAAAAAGAAAAACAATTAAAAACCCTTTTCATTAATAATTATAATAAAACAGTTTTAACTTTCTTTAATGTAACGAATTACTAGCAAATTTGCCGCCATATTTTGTTTATTATTTTGTTTTTTTTCTTTCCATGTTCAAATTTTGAAAATAGAATAAAAGAGGTTTTAATCTGTATATAAACTTTTTGTGGAAACTAACAAGGTTCTAAACTATTAACTCGTAAATAATTTAGGATTAAGATATCCCTAGACTTTGTTGATGTGTGTATTGTTTGTTACGTATTCTGAAGAATATTTTACTACAGTATTTTTCTAATTAAAAATTGAGTTCAATTTGAGGATCGTACTTAGTGTTTTTCCACGTAAGATCGGATTAAAAATACAAGGAGCGGTGAAGTCGCCATTTTGACCACTACGCTATCTGTGCAATCTTAATACTAGTAGGTATAGGTATGTATAATTAGCTGAGGCCGATTAGAACCGCGTTATTTGGGGCTACTGCTTTGCTCCCGTAGCTCATAGCGTGATGTTATATAGTCCATAGCCTACCTTGAATAATAGCTATACAACACAAAAACAAATTCTGATCAGTAGTTCCCGAGATTAGCCCGTTAAACCAAACAGACAAACAAACTCTTCAGCTTCATTATATTATATACTAGATAAGCCCGCGGTTACACCCGCGTTATTTAAGACCACTACCGCTCCCGTGGCTCATAGCGTGATGTTATATAGCCTTACTCGATAAATGGGCTATCTAAAACTGAAGGAATTTTCCAAATCGGGCCAGTAAGTTCCTGACATTAGCGCGTTCAAGCAAACAAACAATTTCTTCAGCTTTATATATTAGTATAAGGTTAGTACATAATATATTATGTTATTCATGACGAAACATCGTGATAAAAAAAGTTATTACAATGTGTGTGATGTCGTGTCCGAGTTCATAAATGAGTAAATAAAATTAAATATAGACTGCGGTTTACCTATTTGGTCTAACTATACCTAGCAAGTGATTCTGGTGACCCTATAGATACCTACACAATTTATAAGGAAATTATTACCAACGCAGGTACTTTTAATTATTATTAATAGAACTTTATGTGTCTAAAGAACTACGAATGAATTTTGGACTTTGAAACTGTAGTAGGGTCTACCTGTTAAAGCAGATTTTTTAATAATATTATTTTGCATAACAACATGCGTTGTTATGCAAAATAATCTTCATTTCGCAGAAATGTGTATGGCATACACTCACTTATCACAAATAAAAATTGAAAAAATATATGTACAGGTGTGAAGGCTGGCAGCATTGCAACGCTGGTTTTTTTTCTTTTAGATTTATGTACATAATTATATATTCTTAGAAATTATGATTATTTAAGTGAGTTACGTATATAGTTATATAATGTCACTTATCATAAATTCAAAACTCATAATTTTGTTAGTCCGAATCATCTTTAGGCATAAATTTCATGTCCATAATAATTGAAAAGCAGGCATGTAGCATGCAGCAAGCATCGTTCTGTCACGGCTCCGCGGCGCTGCGGGTTTGGGCGGCCCATGCGAGCTTATCGTAGCAGATGGTTTCAGCAGCTTCGGCTTGCTGGCCGACTTCGCCGGCCGGCCTCAGCCGCGGCGGTGAGCGTTGAATATACGAGCTCTTGTCAAGGACCACCAAGATCTTTTCACGGACGATGTGTTTGAACGCCTCTATAGACCTAAGACCGTTCAACCGCCGAAAATGTATGGTTTGCCCAAAATTCACAAAAATAACGTGCCTCTACGCCCGATCGTAAGTTAGATCGATTCAACCACTTACGATCTAGCGAAACACATTGCAGCGGTACTGCAACCATTAGTAGGTAAGACATCGTCGTTTGTAAAGGATTCTCGCCATTTTGTAGACGTCATCAAGAGCATGAAAGTAGAACCCGACGAAGTGATGGTGAGCTTTGATGTCGAGTCACTATTCACAAGCGTTCCAATTCAAGACTGCCTAAATGTGGTCGAGAGTATACTGAGGTTAAACGGTATGTCTGATAAATACATTGTTCTACTGAAACACTGCCTAGACGGGAATTATTTTCTATATCGTGGGCAATATTACCTCCAGATCGACGGAGTGGCCATGGGTAGCCACGTCGCACCGGTAATGGCCAACATCTGGATGGAACATTTTGAAGAAAGGATCCAACTACAAGCGTTCCACGTAAAGATATGGAAAAGATACGTCGATGACATGTTCTGTATTATAAAGGGTAACAAACATGTTGTAGAACAATTAGCAGATCACTTGAACTCCATACACCCTAATATAAGGTTCACTTATGAAATGGAGACAGACAGATCGTTAGCCTTCCTCGATGTGAAGATCAAGGTGAGAGAAAATGGAAACCTGTCACACACTGTTTACAGGAAGCCCACACACACGGACAGGTACTTACACGCAAATTCACATCATCACCCGCGACATTTGCAATATGTTATTGTTTCATTGACAAACAGAGCATATGCCATTTGCGACCCCGAACACTTAGTGAGCTCACACATGTTCGGGAGGTACTCAAGCAAAACGGTTATAAACACAATATGCGAAGTTCAAGGAAAAGGTCGAGACTGACTGAAGTGAACAGAGCGCCAGCGTTCATGCCCTACATAAAAGGAGTAACGGACAAAGTTGGAATAGTACTACAAAAATACTCCATTAAGACTGTATACAGTCCGTACTCCAAAGTAGCAAATTACCTGCGTACTCCAAAGGATGTCATCCCTTTTCAAACACCAGGCGTGTACAAGGTGGATTGCAGCTGTGGTAGTTCCTACATCGGGCAAACAAAAAGGACCATCGCCGATTGAGTTAAGGAACACATCACGGCCGTCAAAAACCGACAAACCACCAAGTCGGCCATAGCTGAGCATTTGTTGGAGTCAGGATCCAATCACTGGATTGAGCTACATCGGCCCCAGGTTCTCTTCACAGACCGTCACTATTTTTCAAGAATAGCACGGGAAGCGGTTGAAATAAAAAAGCACGCCAATTCCAACCGGGATCTTGGAATCCTGTCATCAGCAAATGTAGACACCGACGAGGTGATATTACACGCCAGTGTGAAGATACCATTAGTGTTGTGTGTCGTAGTACCGACAGTTTCGAACATATAAAGGTAAATAATTGTGAAGACCAAGTGAGGGTAGGTTCCGAAACCCGCACTTCTCGGGGGCAGCGCTGACGAACATCAGTCATCCCGTGACCACGGCTGGTGTAACCCATGCCTAAACGTCGGGACAAATAGAAAGGTATTTCATCTTTCTTTTCGTTCATTAACACGATTCAGACCCGTTTCATAATCTTTAATATGACTACCGCAACATTAATATTTTGCAAAAGGCAAACACTGACTCAGGCTTGGTAAAATGAAATGAAATGAAATGAAATAAAGTTTATTTTTGCCATACATACACTACAAGGACAAAAACGGAACAAAGATATACATAATTATACACAACAGAGTAAAAAAACAAAACACATTAATTTTTAATATGGCAAAAATAGGTTACGGTTACTGAACCGTATAACCGTAATCAGTGTCTGACATAATTTTATGTCAGGCGTATACTGATACGCCTGACATAAAATTATGTCATACACTGATTTTCAACCGTAACCTGCGGATAAGTGACTCACGAAATTCAACCTTGGTATTCTCTGGGCTGTTATTTTCGCATTGCAGAAACAATATCCTGGAAGAAGACAAATAATATTCTAATAATAATAATATTCTACCACATTCACACAACACCATCTAGTCCCAAACTAAGCAAAGCTTGTACTATGGGTACTAGATAATGGATAAACATACATATATACTTCTTTTGTAAATACTTACATATAATACATAGAAACACCCAGACTAAGACAAACATCCATGTTCATGCACACTAATGTTTGACTTGAGCGGGAATCGAACCCGCGACCTTCGGCGTAGCAGTCGCTTACACTCCCGCTGCGATAACCGGTTGTCGATACGTTATTCATAATGACACCTTTGTAAGATTAGATATACATGGAGTAAAAACACCCTTATCGAAATAGAAAATTATGTTTTCTTGCTCTAAAAACTGTTTTGTCCTGTGCGCGGTGTGAGAACTCGCATTGTCGTGATGGAGGATGATGCGGCGGTTGCAGTTCTCTTTACGGAGTTCAGAAACGACCTATTGCAAACAAATGCTAGCATACTATTCTGCATTAACCGTTCTTTGTCTCTCAAGAGGAATAGTCCTAACATGGCCGGTTTTGGAGACAAACGTGGCCACCATTTTTATTGCAACACTCCGTGAACGAAAAATTTTTGTTGGCTTTAACTCATTTTCGAACACTCAAACTCGTGACTGGTTTTTTGTTTCGGGTTCGTACGCGTATATCCAGGATTCGTCACCTGATACGATGTTGTATACAGCATTTGAAGATCCTGCGTGGAATCTTTCGAGAGTTCTGACGCACCAAGCAACGCGAGCCGCTTTTTGCTCTTCACAGAGCGAATGCGGTATCCATCGGGAATACAACTTTTTTACACCTAATTGTTCATGCAAGATTATTTGTATTTGACTCATGCTAATGTCTAAAGTTGCCTGAATTTCGCGGTATGTCACATGTCAATCTTCCTCAATCAGCTTACGCACAGCATCAACGTTTTCTTGGGTGACTGCAGTTTTTGGACGGCCTTGACGGGGATCATCACTGAACTTGACACTGTAACGGGTTCTGGTATTAAAACGCAGAAAAGGTTCTATGCGTTTATTTGCCGAGTATTGTCTCACTTCCCTTGCCACGAGTATGACCGACCAACAACACGACACTGGCCTGAACACTAAGGGCTGCAGTCTCCCACGCTGTTCCCTCCGGTAGTGTGTAGGCAGGCTGCTCGAAGGCTGCGCGTAGCGGTAGATCCTCGCAGGCCGTTGGTTCAGCGGGCAGACGCCGGCGGTGCAAGTACGAGGAGCAGGGCAGGCCAGACTCTTCGGCAGAAGTGACGCCGAAGGCGATGCAGGAAGTGTAGCGGTCTAGGAGCGTAGCCGAAGTCTTAAGGTGAACCTGGAACCTGAAGGAAAGCAGCATTAGGAGAGCCACAACCAATAGAGTCAGGCAGGCGGCGTCAGCCGGCCTCAGCTAGCAGGTAGAGAGATGGGCAGTACGCTAACGCAGTAAATGTAGTGCTTACCCGTAGCTGGGACCAGGATACACGTAAATACGACGTAGGTTCAGTAGGTACGCTTAGTTATAGTAGAAGCGACGTTAGAGTAGCGGTGCCGGCCTCTCTGTCGGCCCCTTTATATACCGGGCCCTCCATCAGGCTGAGAGTCCGTTTATGACCATATTTGGTCAGGCTTTGCGAGTGCGGACGATGGCTTTCTCTGATTGGCCGAGCGTATGGGCGGTACTGTGACGCAACGCGGTAAGTACCGGACATACGTTACAATACCGCCCGCCTTAGGAGAGGATTTTACGTGGCTAACAAGGAAAATCCGACTAGCTACGTTAGGTCTATGAGTCCGCTACTGTCCAAGCTAAGACGGCATATAGAGAGAAGGAAGGGAAAGTCTTCTACGGTTTGTAACAAGTAGTTAGGCACCATAGTGTATAAGTTTTAGGTCCTTAATGTGCCAAAACCCAATAGAATTTCCAGACGCGTCCGACAACTCGTAAACGAGAGGCGACTTTTTATTAATCACTGTGCACTTCACGAATTTAGGGGCTAGTTTCTTACAGAAGGACTTATCCTTGTCACTCTGATAAAAAGTCCGTTTTCACACAGTGTCTCCCACATTAAACTCAGCTGGTTTACGGCGTAAATTATACGTTTGGGAATTCCTAGCATGAGCTTAAATGAGGAGTGCCTGAACTTTGTCAAATATGCCTGATAAGTGACCTATGTTTTCTGCGTAATCGTCCCTAGGTATGTATACTATATCATCAGCGTCTGTGTCGACATAGTGTGAGCCGCATGGAACTAGTTCACGACCATAGACTAAAAAACTAGGTGTATAGCCCGTGACTTCATTAACTGCAGTATTTAATGCAAACTGCACCTTAGGTACGAGAGTGTCCCATAATCTCTGGTCATTTCCTACAAACGCCGCTAAGGTAGAACCAATGGTTTTATTATAGCGTTCGACCGTATTGACATGTGGGGAATATTTAGGAGTATAATGAAGATTAGGGATTTTGTACTTGCGCAACATAGCTTTTAAAGTAGCACTGACAAACTGTTTACCATTGTCCAATATAATTGTAGATGGTATACCATGAACTAAAAATATTTTTTCTTCCAAAATATTAGTTATTATTTCAGCAGTTGCGCGCCTGATAGGAAAAAGTAGACAGTATTTACTAAAACAACAAGTTACTACGAAGATGTAGGCGTTTTGTTTTCTTGTGACGGGTAGTGGCCCCACCAAATCTACACTAATGGTTTGGAAGGGTCGTGAACACACTTTGGGTCGTCCCATGGTTCCCAATGGTGCGTGGTTCTGATGTTTGTGCGCGATACAAGTGTCGCAAGAATTTATGAACTTAACTACGTCATCGCGCATTTTGGGCCAATAGTAACGCAGTGCTAAGCGCTTGTAAGTTTTAAATATACCGAAATGCCCCGAAGTGGGTTCGGCATGGTTCTCTAATATGGCATTATTTCGATCAGAAGAAGGTAGTACTTCTTTCCATTCGAACTCCTTACGTAGCATACACCTAGATTTAATCAAACGATATAATTTATTATTTTTAATAGAATAGTCTGGATAGTCATTAGGCGAAGATAAACAACCATTGTAGGTGGCTGAATACCATTGATCAGTGTTAACATTAGGGTCATTCACGTTATTATTATTCGCGTTAATTATATTTACAGGTAGGGATCGTGATAACGCATCGGCTATAATATTATCCGCACCGCGCCGATGCTTTATTTCGAAGTTGAAGGCTGACAGACGAACCGACCACCGAGCTAATCTACCAGTCGGGTTGCTCAAGTTTAGGAACCATTTCAGTGCGGAATGGTCAGTATACACAACAAACTTTAACCCGTTATCTAAATAACAGCGCCAATATTCGAGGGCTGTTAGAACTGCTAATGTCTCCCGTTCTGTTATACTGTAGTTTTGTTCCTGTGCATTTAGTGACCTACTCATGTAAGCGATAGGTAGTTCCACGCCATCTATTTCTTGTGTAAGTAACCCACCGATGCCGCTCGCACTCGCATCTGTGTGAACTTGAAAAGGTTTCTCGTAATCGGGACACGATAATATTGGTGCGGAGCTTAACAATTGTTTTAGTTTACAAAATGAGTCATCAGCTTCCACCGACCACTGAAATGGTGCGGCTTTCTTACCGGTAGAGGTAAGTTTGTTCAGAGGACCGGCAATAGTACTAAAATTAGGTATAAATCGCCGATACCATGATGCAATGCCTAAGAACCTTTTGACTTCTTTTTTATTCTTAGGCGTAGCATATTGAAGAATGGCTTCCACCTTACATGGGTCTACTTGTAATCCTTTAGAGTTTACTACGTAGCCCAAGTACTTCAATTCATCACGGAAGAATTTAGATTTTTCCAAGTTGATGGTAAGGTTGGCCGATTTTAATTTTTCGTATACTTTATTTAATAGTGACACATGAGCATTAAAGGATGGCGATATAAGCACGATATCATCTAAAAAAACGAATACAGAGTTTTCGAACTCAGGACTGTTCATAAACAAGTGATCCACCAAACGCTGTTGTGTCGAGGGCGCATTCGTTAAACCAAACGGCATAGTCACAAATCTAAATGTTCCTCTAGTAGGCACATAGAACGCAGTCTTATCACGATCACATTCGCGAAGAGGCGTCTGCCAAAAGGATTTAGATAAGTCTATACTACTTAGATATCTAGCGTTCCTAAGGTTGCCTAAAATTTCGGATACGTAAGGTAGTTTGTACGCGTCTTTTTTAGTAATAGAATTAAGTTTCCGACTATCTAAACAAAACCTTAGTTTACCGTCTTTCTTAGGCATTAGTAAAATCGGTGACGACCACGGACTTTCGCATTTTTCTACCACTCCCAATGCAAGCATTTAGTCTAATTCGTCAATAATTATTTTCAATTTCACCGGCGGTAACCTATAATATCTTTGGCGTATCGGCGCAGAATCGCCAGTGTCTATTGCATGTTCTATTAAGTGAGTTCGTCCTAAACCGGTTTTTTCAGTAGAAATCGACTCGTATTGCTTTATAATTAACTTAGCCGTTCTCTGTTGTGACTCACTCAACTCACTAAAAGATTGAAATACGTTCGTGTTACTTAGCTTATTTTCACCTAACACACTACACGGCAATGTTTTAGACATGCATACGGATGCGATATGGTTAGGCAGTAATTTAAATAGTTTCCAGAAATCGATGCCTAAAATTAAATTACTTGTAACTTCTGGAATAATATAAGCTTTCAATAAGTGGGTTTGATTATTAAAAGTAGTGGGTAAGTTGATAAAACCGCGCGGCAACATTATATTTCCACCTGCGGACCGAATGGAATTAGTGTTGTGACACTGCTGTATTTCTAACCCGGTTTTAGTAATTACCTCCAGATGGGAGTTGTTACCTAGAATTGTAATGGCTGAACCGGAATCGAGCAATCCACAAATAGGTAAACTGTTAATCGTTACGTTAACATAGGGCCGTAGGTAATTTTTAGGTTTATTATCCAGGATCGAGGCGACGGAATAACTAAAGAAATACACTTTTAGAGTGTTTAGCCAATTTCTCCAATCATCTTTGTCAAAATTGGTTGAATAGGTTGTAGAACCTAATTTAGATTTTGACACGCCCCGACCCTGACCAACTAGTTTTTTGGTTTCGTCGATTTACAGTTCGGGCAGTTAGGGAATGTCACATCCCTACAGCCGCACTTGAAGCAAATTGCGAAGCGATCGCGTTTGCATTCATTCAAACTGTGATCATTGATTCGGCAGCGCGGGCAGTACTTGGACGTGACTAGAGCGACAGAGCTAGGTTTAGACTTAGGTTTGCTAGGTTCGTTGTTCACAGTGTATTCGGACGTACCCTCTATAGTAGCAACGGGATAATTATTGTAGGAATTATTACGCGCTCGGTTATTAGGTTTGTGACTGTAAGCTAGATCTGGTGCCAACGTGTCGTTATTATAATACGGTTCGCGGAATTGAGAGTTCAAACATTTCATCCGTTCGTAGTTTAAACATAACGTCTGCAGTGTTGCTATACTGTCTATTGAAGATATTGACGGAGCTAGCACTAGTGAGTAGCATGGACGTATGTTATGCAATAGGATGTCTAACTTTTCGCGTTCGGACAATCGCTTTGACGGAGACAGCCTAGCGAACAGCTGATTCATTATCGAGAGATAAATAATTATAGTTTCGGTAGCACCTTGAGTACGTCGGCGGATTTCATTTAATAACCGGTAGTCATAATCGTACGGTGTGAAATCGTCTATTAATTTAGTGGTGAGTTCTTCCCATGTAGTGAAATATTCTTTTAGGCCGCGGTACCAGTGAAGTGCGTTACCGGTAAAAATTTCGGAGGCATATGATAAAATTTTAGTGGAAGGTAGATTACGCGCGGTTTGGAATTCGGTTACGCGTTGTAGGAACGCTCGGACGCATCCCGTACCGTCGTATTTTAGCTTAGACAGTTCGCTGACTCTCAAATGCTCGCAATGCAATACTGGGGCTAACCCTGCCTGCGTCGAGGTAGACGGCGCAGGTTGGACCTCTGCCACAGCATCGGCTGAGCGAACAGCTGATTGCTCAATGGCGGGCAGCTCCGCCGAGAGCTTGTCGAACCGGCTGCACAATTCGGTAATCCGTTTTGAAAACGCCGTAGGACGTTCCATCCTACGGAGTCTGTGGTATAAGTGGTTGTGCAGTGCGGTAGACCTCTTAGCTAGGTTCGCGTCGTAAGAGGCAGATAACGAATTTAGTCGCTTGGCCAGCTCAGAGACGGCCTCGCTAGCGCCCTCGAAGTCCACCGCTATGGCTAGACCCGACTCCAAAATGTCATCATTTGGAATGGCTTCCAGTAATTTAGGGAGCTGCTTCCGCAGACCTAGGACAGAGGTAGCCGGCTCCTCACCTCTAATCGCAACCTCGTAAGCTAACTCGCTTTTATTTAATAGAAAGTATTTTATGGGGTGTGAGCCCATTGTGTATGTAATAAATAAGCTGCGTAAGTATACACTACACACTACACTTAGTGCGCAAGCGTTCCGCCCTTACAAATGGCCTACTTTACGATTAGGCGTAAAAGTTCGACCGTTAGGACTAATTAGAAAAATGTTAAGATTCAAATTTGCGAACTAGTACGTAGTAGGTAGTTACACTAAAAGGTAGACAATTAGTACAACAATACGTACCGGTTCGCTGTAGCCGCACCTGCTCGCTTACAATGATGGAGACCTGCTAGATGAGAACTCGAGCACGGAAAGCGAGACAATAACCCACGTAGGCGCCACTGTAGCGGGTTCTGGTATTAAAACGCAGAAAAGGTTCTATGCGTTTATTTGCCGAGTATTGTCTCACTTCCCTTGCCACGAGTATGACCGACCAACAACACGACACTGGCCTGAACACTAAGGGCTGCAGTCTCCCACGCTGTTCCCTCCGGTAGTGTGTAGGCAGGCTGCTCGAAGGCTGCGCGTAGCGGTAGATCCTCGCAGGCCGTTGGTTCAGCGGGCAGACGCCGGCGGTGCAAGTACGAGGAGCAGGGCAGGCCAGACTCTTCGGCAGAAGTGACGCCGAAGGCGATGCAGGAAGTGTAGCGGTCTAGGAGCGTAGCCGAAGTCTTAAGGTGAACCTGGAACCTGAAGGAAAGCAGCATTAGGAGAGCCACAACCAATAGAGTCAGGCAGGCGGCGTCAGCCGGCCTCAGCTAGCAGGTAGAGAGATGGGCAGTACGCTAACGCAGTAAATGTAGTGCTTACCCGTAGCTGGGACCAGGATACACGTAAATACGACGTAGGGTCAGTAGGTACGCTTAGTTATAGTAGAAGCGACGTTAGAGTAGCGGTGCCGGCCTCTCTGTCGGCCCCTTTATATACCGGGCCCTCCATCAGGCTGAGAGTCCGTTTATGACCATATTTGGTCAGGCTTTGCGAGTGCGGACGATGGCTTTCTCTGATTGGCCGAGCGTATGGGCGGTACTGTGACCCAACGCGGTAAGTACCGGACATACGTTACAACACGTCCACGTTGAAATTCAGCAAACCAGCGATAAACTGTGGTTTTGGATGGGGCTTCATCACCAAATGCAGAAATCATCCGGTCAACACACTGTTTTTGTGTTAAACCACTTCGAAAGTCATAATAAATCATCGCTCTTGAATTTTCTCGAGTCAATTCTATTTTCTCAACGACTAAACAAGTTTGACAAAACCTTGTGACAAGTCCTAGAATCTTTTTTAAAATAAATAAATGGTATTCGATTTTTAAAACCAAGGAGTTTTCAATTAAAAATATTTTAATATGACAGGAACAGTGGAAATATTCCATTCCCGATACTTTTAGTGCAGGCTATGTATATGTCACTAGAGGATGCCCGCGGTTACACCCGCGTTATTTAAGGCTACTGCTCCGCCCCCGTCGCTCACAGCGCGATGTTATTGTCAGAAGAAAGGGATAAACTTTGCCAGTTATGCCGAAGGAAGAAACTGAAGGAGTGCGTACCAGGAACCAGCGCCAGCAAGACCTGGACCAAGACGCTTCGGAGACGTTCCTTCTCCATCGTCTGGTGGACCAGGTGACTCCGCGGCTGCAGTGGAGCCTGTAAGCGCAACACACTCCGTGACGGTCCCCGACATCGCGGCTCTGATGGCGTTCATCCAGTAGCAGGCCCGCCGTCAAGTGGAGCAGGCCCGCCGTCAAGAGGAGCAGGCTCGCCGTCAAGAGGAGCACGCGCGCCGCCTAGAGGAACAGCTGCAGCGCGACAAGGAAAAGCACGCCCGCCGCCTGGAGGAACAGCTGGTGCTCATGAAGCACCTCAGCGCCGCTGTAGGGAAGGACCTGAAGGCGGTCAAGGAGAAATTTCAGCAGCATGAGGCCCGTATCAGCGACGCGGAGATACTCGTACACGACAAGCTTGAGACTCGCGTCGCCTCTATAAAGAAGCGTGTACACGACCACCACGAGACCTGTGTTGCTGAAGTGGAGAAGAAATTGCGTGGGCTCGTAGTGACATCAGCGGCTGTAGCGCCCTCGCCTCGTGGGTTTAAGGTTCCACCATTTGATGGCTCGTTGTCATGGTCAGCATACAAGATCCAGTTTGAGGCTGTGATGCGATCGAATGGGCGGACCAAACAACAGGCTTTAATCGCCCAAACCTTGGGCCTTCCCGACAGGGCCTTGGCAGTGCTGGAGGCACTCGGGCAAGACGTTACCTACGAAAAGCTCCTGGAGGCCCTGGAGGCGAGATACGGTGACGCGCACCTAGAACACGTTTATCGTGCTCAGCTGAAGGACAGGACACAACGCATCGGAGAAACTCTGCAGCAGTAGGCTCTAGAGGTGGAAAAGCTGGTCAGAGCGGCATACCAGTGGTCGCCTGCGCTGATTGACGAGAACCTCGTACAGGCGTTTACGGATAGGATCCGGGACCTGGAGGTAAGAGCAGCAGTAAGGCTTGGGCACTTCAAGAACCTGAAGGACGCCGAAAGCGTAGGCAGCCTGTCTCCACCAAAGGGGTCACCTGCTGTACGTGTCTGGTGGCGAGAGCAAGGTAGCGTAGATGCTCTGTCGCATAGACCTAGTCCCAGCCAACGCAAACACTGTGCAAGACAGTAACCGAAGAAGACAGCGTTAGTGAGAATGTTGAAGACGGACCTGAGTGACGAATGGAAAGAAGCTTTGCAGAGTGTTCAGCAAAACGACAAGGACGTACAGCCGATTTTCGATCGAAAGAAATCAGGAGCTCCAAGGCCCAAATGGAGTGATATTGCAGCAATGAGCCCTATCACCAAGAGTTATTGGGCACAGTGGGAAAGCTTGGTTGTCCAGGAAGAAGTTCTGTGCCGCAAATGGGAAAACGCTCCCGGTAACCAGTGCCATTTGCAAATGGTAGTGCCCAAAACTAAGGTGCCGGAAGTCTTGCAGCTCTATCACAATGGTGCTTCAGGAGGTCACATGGGAGTTAAGAAGACCCTTACTAAGATCCGAGAGCGGTTTTATTGGCTCCACTGTCGGGATGACGTCGAGGATTGGTGCCGCAAATGCACAAGTTGTGCGGCTGTGAAGGGGCCACATACTCGTAGCAGAGGTGCATTAAAGGTGCTCAATGTGGGAGCCCCATGAGAGCGCATAGCGTTGGATGTCCCTGGGCCGTTTCCTGAGAGCCAGGACGGAAACAAATACTTCTTGGTTGTGATGGATTACTTCACGAAGTGGCCTGAAGTGTTTGCAATCCCAAATCAAGAAGCTACCACAATGGCCGATAAGCTGGTGCATGAACTCTTTTGTCGGTTCGGGGTGCCCTTGGAAATCCACAGCGATCAAGGCCGAAACTTCGAATCGGAGGTGTTCAAGGAGACTTGTCGCGTGATGGGTGCACATAAAACCAGGACCACGACTTATCATCCGCAATCAGATGGCATGGTTGAACGGTTTGATTACTAATCACTGGAAAGGTACCTGGCGAAGGTCATAGAGAACAAACAAAGAGATTGGGCCAAGCACATCCAACCATTCCTTCTGTCATATCGCAGTGCGGTCCACGAAACCACAGAAGTAACACCAGCTTTTGCCAATTTCGGAAGAGAACTACGTTTACCTGCAATCTTGACCATCGGTATACCGAGCTACGCAACAAGATGAACGACGTATAGGAGCACATCAGGGAAGCTGGGCAACAGATGTCTGATAAGATGAAGACTCGCTACGACCGGAAGGCGAACAATAAAGGCTTCGAGGAGGGATCATTGGTGTGGCTACATAACCCAATACGAAGCAAAGGTAAATCGCCTAAGTTACAAGCCAGATGGGACGGGCCATATCGCATAATTACCAGGATGAACGACGTCACCTATCGAATCCAGAAGGAGCCACGGGGTGCACTGAAGATAGTTCATGTGGATCGGTTGGCTCGTTACTATGGGTCCAACGATGTTGGGGACGAACACGTCTAAGAGGAAGGCAGTGTTACGAAAAGTAACGCTATCTATCGGTAAATTAGAGAACTAAAATCGAATGGATATATCGGTAGTTTAAAAGTGTTTCATCTATTTTCTACTATATGTCGTTGCTGTTTGTTTACTGGAAGTATCGACTCCGTTTCCGACTGTTACGAGAACATTCTAGGGAAGACTAGAATGGACTAGTTTGTTATCCGGTCGGTGTAAATAGCGCGTGGACGGGCAAATCGACGCAGTTTAGTTGAATAAACTGCGATAAACATCGTGCGAAGGATTTGAAGAGGAAGTGTCTTTTCAGTGTGTTTAGTAGTGTCAAATAGTGTTTTTATTAGTGCTTAAAATTAAGTGTGTTGTGAAATAAAGTACAGTTTAGTGGCATCGTGACTTTAATTTATCACCGAACCCCAGCTCGTAACGTTATATAGCCTATAGCCTTCGTTGATAAATGGGCTATCTAACTCAGTAGTTCCTGAGATTAGCGCGTTCAACCAAACAAACAAACTCTTCAGCTTTATATATTAGTATAAGATAAGATATCTCATCATCAGCCTTTAACAGTCCACTGCTGGACTAGGCCTCTCCTTTGAAAGGAGGAATTGGCCTACTATACCACGCTGGCCAAACGGGTTGGTATAGGGATCGTGTCAAGTTTTCCTTCTCTTACAGTGCTGTTCTCTGCATAATACGCTCCTTCTGTCGGCTCTTATGACACCCATGGGATGATATGGGGTAGTGACATTCCGTATTCTTAGGGTCGTAGCACAGATATCAACTCGGAAAAGGATCGTCACCGTATCGCCTTTCGCCTCGCCGTCAAACAGGCGACAACCTGGCGTAACCACGTAACGTAAGCGGATCAGAAGCTCCGGCACGTCGACTCGGCTACAGCTAGGCGACGCCGTGCTTACGGCTCGCCGACCGCTGGTTACCGGCTAGGCGGCACTACTTCAATCATTTTGAATCCGATAGCAGACCGCGGGAGGGGCGTAGACGAAAAGACGTAAGCTAGGCTACGGAGATCCGTAAGCTAGGGTACGGAGAACCGTAAGCGCGGGAACTGCAAGTCGACCACGCACCGCACCATGTTTGCGAGCTTGTCCCGAGGCGAGGCGATTACGTTACGATTCCGATTAGTGTGCGTTGCAGTAGGGAGTTCCATACAAATAATACTGAACGGCTCCAGTTTAGGTATACGGTGGCGATCCCTTTCCGAGTTGATACGTGTGCTACAACCCTAAATCCGTCTCCACACGGACATATATACATACAGATAAGATATGCATCCATGGAAATTGTAGGTATCACGAGCTTTACATTGCGGCTTATAAAATGATTTCTTTGCCCAGGTAATATTTCTGTCATGATGTGCAAAACGAGTAGACTTCGGCTTTTTGATGGGTTTTTCGACAACGTGTATTACACTCTCGTAGAAACTGCCTTTTTATTAGCTTCAAATACGTGTACTCTGTACAAAATCCATGTAGTTTCAAAACTTCTTTGCGACGGAGTACAATTATTCACTAGTGCAGTCTTAACTCGTAACCGTACTTTATTTCGTGTAGTTTTAGTATAGTTCGCGAATGTGAATAAAGATCCTCTTCAGTATTTCACTACTGCATTCTAAGAGGATTTATTTTCTGAATTTAGAGAAGTTATGTACAAAGTCAACTGCTGCGAATTTATTCGTGATTTTATGAGAGTACGAGGTATTAAAAAGTACTTAAATTATTTTCTTACCTAGACTAATAAAGCTCCACGTTTGACAACACGAAATAAGCTCAGATAGGCCAGACAAAAGGTAATGTTTTACTCGTTTGACTTGTGACTAGCTATCGAAAATCTGTGGCCCTCTGATTTTCAGAGCGGAGATAATTTTAGACTTTTGCTCCGTGCATGTTACCTGACGCGTCAGTTGACATAAGCGATGCTATACGATAATATAATGGCCTTCCATTAAACTATCGTAGTATTTAGTAATATACTAGAGGTGATGCCGGTGAATCCAAGGGGAACGGTTAGTTTATACATAGTTATATTCAAACTTCAAAATCGATCGTAGCAAGACATGAAAGACCAAAATCCATCATTCAATAACTGTTTCACAAAGTCTTTCGGTTGCTTTCATCCATAAATATCCGACAGATCGGTTCGGTTATAGCCGATGTTTAAATTCGAACAGTTTCAGTCCACAGGCGGCCAACGGAGGTTGCCATAAGAGAATAATTGAAAAGCCTTTTCCCGCCTGCCGCCGCCGGAAATGCTCGGGAAATTGACGCAACTTCCTGTCATAAAATTTTGACCTGCACTCAATGGTACGTCTAGCTCGATCAGTTGTTATTTAGAGCTTTTGCTATTGACTCGGAATGTTATAAGCTGGCAAGCTGGCATTGTTACTCGATCGCGGAGAAATGTTGGGGCATTCAACAGTTTATGTTCGTATCGTGTGGTCCATCATATTTTGCTGGTTGTTTTATCAGCATTTGCACCTGTGTGGTGACGAATTAATAGTATGGAATGTCACCACTATCGGGTGTTGTACCCGACAGAGGGAGCATATTATGAAAAGAACAGCAATGTTATAGAAGAAAAACATTATGTTGAGTCAAACCCCATTACCAACCTGTTTGGCCAGCGTGCTATAGTAGACTAAGTCTCCCTATCAAAAGACCTAGTTCAGCACTGTACTGTTAAAAGCTGATGATGACGATGACACATAGACACAAATAATGCCGGATGGTGGGTATATGAATTTGGTTTGGGGGTCTTGAACCTACTGAATGAAAATTTTATCAAGGGAACACTGACAATTCACTTGTCTCTGTAAGGAAACAGCAACCAAATTCATATAAATACTTGTCCTAGATGAGAATACGAATACAGCAACCAAATTCATTTGTCACTAGACCAACACCCTGATTAAGGACTAAATTCGTCAATTTACCTTAATATATATATATATATATATATATATATATATATATATAAACTAAAATAATAGGCTTCAAACCGGCCCGACGGCCAGTCTCAACGGGGACGAAGCATCTCCGCAAGATACATTATAGTGTGCAACAGAAGTGCACTCTCAATTCCTTCACTCGTCCCGTGAGATTATGACCAATGGGATGACAAACCAACACGACCGAAGAGATACTGGGAGCTATATTAATTTCTCAACCCAATTTCCTAAACACAAAGTATAACTTTCTTTTCCACTTCTAACTATTATTAGACCATTTATCATCGTCCTTACGATATGTAGGCTGCACGGTTGGCGTAATGGTTTAAGCGGCCTCCTCACCGCTTGACACTGTGCTGAGTGTTGTGGTTCGATCCCCACACGAGACAACACTTTGTGTGATCCATAAATTGTTGTTTCGAGCCTGGGTGTTCATTGTGTCCGATGGTTGTAGGTCTGTAAAGTCCCCCGCGACACAGGATTAATCCCTAGTGCGCGATTTGTCTTTTAAAAAAAATAGAAAAAAAAAATCCCCATCTTCCATCCAAGACTTTTCGCCTTAGAATAATAGTCTAAGCAGATTTGACAAAATGTTAGGTAGCTTTTCTACTGAGTGATTACCGTGTGACCTCTGCAACCCAAAGGGATAGCGATATTCCACGCCTAAGACCAGTCTCATATCATACATATGTACAAGAGTACTGACTCAACATGAAACCCCAAAGCTCCTCATGATATTCGGGATCTACGGCTTAACGTACTCGCCGAACAATTCGATACGCACATAATTGGAAGAGTCAGTGGGTTTAAATCCGAAACCCTCTGCATGTCCGTCTGTTAGTATCTGCTCTAGGTAGTAATTGTCCTCATATTATCAACATTTTTCACAGAAAAACCTGAAAACAATCTTGTGACGTCGCTGTGACGTCGAGAGGACACCACCTCTCGGCCGATTGCACCCCCGCCCCCACCGCACCGCGAGCCTCTATAAAAGCGGACGCGTTGGCTTCGCGCTTTCCCTTTGCGGCGGCTACAGCTCCGAGTTAAGTCACCAACTCTCCTGGACCATCGGCAGCAGGACCCTCAGCAAAACCTCACCCATCGCCGAATCACGCGACCCTGTGTATATTTTTTAATAACACTTTACTAGTAATTTTTTTCTATTGCTAAATGATGTGTAGATTTTCTTGGCAATTAAATCAATTTTTATTGTAACATTCAACTCATGTTCTCATTTAAACACACCCTAGTAGGGATAACGTAACAGTGGACACCTGAAAGGTCTTTTTACGTTACAATCTTGTTCGTCTCGGGAATGAACCTGGGCATTTATGATACTCCAGTTTTGTTGACCACCGAGGCACTCAAATGCATAATTACACGTTACATCAGGAAACACTTAGGTAGCCATTTTGGTCAAGCTTATTCCAAAAGCACGAACGCGGTCTCCATTATAAAGATAGGATTATCTCTCCACCCAGACGAGATCTAGAAAAAGTGCAATACTAAGTATATAATAATGAGTGCACGCTAAATATACTGGACTAGACAGAACTAGTACGCTGAGTGCAATTCTGTGTCGACGTCAAATAACTATGATTATTGCAGAAATATCGTGGTCGGCGCTACACGTTCAAAGTGCAGTATGATTATACTTAATATCTATATATTGTTATTATAAGCTGTTGTCCATCTTTTTACCCGTCTACGGCGAAGCCAAAAGGAATGGTAATGTTTTTGGCAGTGTATGTATTTATTAATGGCGTGTGAATTATTATTAGGAATCATCATTTATGAGTAACTAAATGTATTAGAATGTATGTCGTTGCTATTTCGTAAAATTGGCCATTTCATGAAATTGGTGAGCATCTCATAAAAGGGCCGCGAGCATAAACAGTTTATCATCAAATGTTGCCTAATGAATACAAAGCTCGAGAGGCTTCATCCTCGTACCTTAGCGCTAGAGCTCGGCACCCGTAGGTCATAGCGCGATGTTAAAGCCGTAGTATACTAACTCGATAAATGGGCTATCAAACACAAAAATAATTATTCAAATAGAACCACTAGTTCCTGAAGTTAGAGCGTCCAACCAAACAAACAAACTCTTCAGCTCAATAATAATATATTAGTAATATTAGTGACACTAATATTACTTATTGGTATATTAGATTAAATTGCATCGCTTGCTACACTGGATAGCGATAATTGCTGTCTACGTAGCGGATACTACCCATTTTAGTCGAGTTTAAAGTTCCCAGATAACAATAAACTTGCAGCAAGTTTAAGTCAAACTTCTTAGTTTTACTGTGACAAACTTGCATGAAGTTTGTCACAGTGAAACTAGGAAGATATAGATACAGCAGGAGGTGCTCGACGACCAGCTGTAGTCGGACCACCAACCTGTGCTCGTCGTCATCCAAATCCTTTTGAAATCAAACTTCATGCAAGTAAGTTACAGTGAAATTAGGAAGTTTGTGTTATGTTAATTATCGCTCGCTTATCAATGTGCCCGGTAGATGGCAATAGGCCTGCCCCCTATTACATCGCGACCGAAACATAACTGCGAAGTGTGGGTGTGCAATACACCTCTGCCTACCCCTTCGGGGATAAAAGGCGTGAAGTTATGTCATGTTATGTTTTGCCAGCGGCTTTTCTCGGTCGCGACAAAAGTTTTGTAGTTAGTAGAGTCTTGCTGATTACAGCATGAGTAGGCCGGCTCTGCGCAAGAAGTACTCCTCTCACAGAATATCGACGTTAGGTAACAGTACCTACAACTGTTACGTTTCGTTCGGTGAGTGAGAGAGCCCTTGCCCGCTCTTTCTCCAATTGATTTTTGCATGCAGGTCGGCTTTTTGTATTTAACGCACTTGTGATTTGGGGTTGGGTGTCACCATCAGGTGATCCGTCTGTTTGTTTGCCTCCTATGACATAAAAAAATACATGGAAACCGCAGGAATTATTGCAGGTAACGACATGCGATCACAGACTAACACCCATTATTTAAGACGTTTCCTCGAAACTTTCTCGACTCTACTCAACCTAACTCGAGGAAATCGGTATTCATAGGTTAAAAAAATACCTCCACTCGGCGTCCCTCGAAATTTTCCCTTACTCGAGGTGAGGAAGCAATTTTCAAACTCAAGGTACGTCCCGATCTACTTTAAGCAGCTTTCGAGGAATAATTACGCCATTTCCTTGCGCCCACGCTTGTAAATATGTTTCAAAATTTATTAGTTTGCAAGGAAAAATGTTTTGGATTTTCAAAAGTTTGCGAGTTAAATTCAGCATCATCATCAGCCCTGTACATAAACTATCCCTTTGCTGGGCACGGACCTCTTCTTACTATGAGAAGGGTAAGGCCATAGTCCACCACGCTGGCCTAGTGCGGGTTGGCAGACTTCACATATCTTCCGAGAACATTATGGAGAACTCTCAGACATGCAGGTTTCCTCACGATGTTTTCCTTCACCGTTTAGCAAGCGATAATTAACAATTTAATACGCCCATAACTCCGAAAAGTCATAGGTGCGCGCTGTGGATTCGAACTCGGACCCTCTGCGTAGCAGTCTGTCGGTCTCTGCACTAGGCTATAGCTGCTATTTTGTGATGGGTTGAATTATCAATATTAAATAATCCAAATTATTATCCCGAACGGCGTTAATTAAGAGATGCCGGTAACCCCATAGAATATTACGACAATGTAGCATTCCAATTTTTTTTTTTTTAATGTTCATCTCTGTTCCATGGCCATCTGTTGCATATAACAATAAGCCAAAGATTTGGCTGATATTTTTATCTGATTAAGGCTTTTAGCTTGGGAAGACACTTCTCAGATGAGTGTCTCCTTCCATCCTGACGAATCTATCTTGAAGAGTTGGTATACTATGTCTCTTCAGTCTTTGATATTGGAGACTTTGGTCTCCAGACAGTCAGACAGCAAGCTCATTTTTATGTTTTGAGAGTCTTTTCTGGTAGGCGTCGCTATATTTTGCTATCTCCTGTTTGATGGTTGGTAGTTTTATATCATGGTATATGAACTTGTTACTGATGTATTGGGGGATGTTAAAGATAGTCCTCAGAGTCTTTGTTTGAAATCTTTCCAATATCTGTATATTGCTGTTGCTGGCTGAACCCCATAGTTGTATGCCATAAGTCCATATTGGTTTCAAGATGGCTTTGTATACCAATAACTTGCTCTGTCTGCTCATTTTTGAGTGGCGTCCAATTAGCCAGTACATATTACGTAGTTTTATATCTAGTTGCTTCCTCTTTGTCCAAATGTGTTTTTGCCATGTCAGCCTTCTGTCCAAGTGCATGCCCAAGTATTTTGCATTATCGTCTGGCGGGATTTCCTCATTATTAAGTGTAACTGGTGGACATGTGTCTCTCCTCAGAGTGAAAGTTACGTGTGTTGACTTACTCTGATTAGCGTGAATTCTCCAGACCTTAAGCCAATCCTCTATTTTGTTAATGTGTTGTTGTAGATGTTCTGATGCAATTATTGGATTTGTGTGTGTAGATAGCAATGCTGTATCGTCTGCATATGTCGCGACCATTGTCTTGTTTGTTGTTGGTAGGTCAGCACTAATATTATGTAGAGAATTGGGCCCAGTACACTTCCCTGCGGTACTCCTGATTTGATCTCATACAAATCTGAAAGTTCATCATGCTGCTTTACTTCAAAACATCGTTTGCTGAGATAGGATTTTATAATGCGGAAAAATTAGTGAGGGAGCCTTTTCTTAATTTTGTATACCAGGCCCTCATGCCATACCTTGTCAAAGGCCTGGCTAATATCCAAAAATACTGCTGAACAGTATTTCTTTTCTTCCAATGCTCTACTAATAACGTCGACGATTCGGTGTACTTGCTCGATAGTTCCATGATTTTCCCGGAACCCAAATTGGTGATTTGGAATAATATCATTTAGGTGTGCCTTCATCCTATTCATTATGATCTTCTCGAAAAGTTTACCTAGTAAAGGCAGAAGACTTATAGGTCGATATGAAGCTACATCATTGGGTGGTTTATTTGGTTTAGGGATCATTATGACCTGCGCTATCTTCCACTGTCCTGGAAAGTAGGTAAGTCTTAGACAGGCATTGAAAATGTTAGCAATTGCTAGTATACCCTTTTTAGGCAGATGTTTTAACAGAACGCTATCTATACTGTCATACCCTGGCGACTTTCCATCCTTGAGGTGTTTTATTTCATGTGCTACTTCAGTAGGACTCGTGTGTCAAGGGAAGACACATTTGGTTTGCACTTTCCAGGTATTTTTTTATTTCGTCGTTGTACTCAGGCCTTACTTCGGGAAATGGTTGAAATACACGAGTTAAGTGTTCAGCGAATATAGTAGCCTTCTCTATGTTTGATCTTGCCCAGTTCCCATTTGTATTCTTGATTGGCGGTATTTGACTACTAGGACGTTTTAATTTTTGAGTTGCCTTCCAAAGCGAATAATTAGTGTCTGAGTTGGAGGTTAAGTTAGACAGGAAAGCTTGGAGGTTATTGTTGGTAAAACTTTTGATCAGGTCTTTAAGTTCATAAGAGGATTTGTTGAACGCTGTTTTGTCTACCGGATATCTAGTTCTGTGCCATGTTTTTCTTAAGTTACGACGTTCTAGTATTTTATCTCTGATGGTTTTTGGATATTCATTAAGCGTTTGAGGTAACTTTTTTCGCATTTTTGTGGAGATCTTAGCTGCTTTATGAATGACTTTATTTAGGTTTTCAATTGTCTCTTCTACGTCTTCAACTGTTTTTAATGTGCTTAAGAGCTTGATCCTCCTTGTGATTTCGCCCTGATACATCTTCCAGTTAGTATTTGTGTTATATATATATATATATATATATATATATATATATATATATAGTCTTTCTACCGGTTGCACTAAGATCACTGTTGTGCTTGCGTTCAATATAACTGGGGTGTGGTCAGATGACAGGTCCGTGCAGGTTTCAATTGTCATGTAATTTCGACTTATATTTTTAGTAATATAGAAGTCGAGCAGATCAGGAATTTTATTTCGATCAGTTGGCCAGTATGTTGGTTCACGTGAGGTCATGCATTCGAGTCTTAAATTTTGTATTGTGCCATGTAGTTGTCTTCCACGGTATGTGATTAGACGAGAGCCCCAAAAAGTATGTTTTGCGTTCCAGTCGCCACCGCAAATAAATCTGGACCCAAGGGGAGAGAAGTACATATTGTAGTCATCTCTAGTCAACCTGTGTCTGGGCGGACAGTACACAGCAGAAAAGGTTGTCTCGACTTTCTCGTTGACGACTACTTTTATTGACGTAGCGAAATGGTAAAATATCAAATATCCATTTGATATTTTTCCATTTCGTAATGTTTAATGTTATTTTTTATAATTACTGCAGATCCACCATGGCTATTTCCAGATGGGTGGTTTGTTGTGTATACTGAGTAATTTTGTAAATTGAAGTGAGATTTTTCAGTGAATCTTGTTTCAGAAACTAATGCGATGTCAATTTTTTCTATTCGGAGAAATGTTTGAAACTCTTGACGACGTTCCGTCAAACCGTTGACGTTCCAAATGACAATTCGGAGGGTATTAATCATTTGTTTACGAGGCTTGTGATTCCAATTCCATCCAATTTTCCAATTCAATTGGCATTCCAATGAAACTTTTGTTTTAAAAAAGCAACATTATGCAACCTATGAATAGCTTGATGCCGCTAGTATTTAGTACCATTTGTACCAGTAAGTAACAGCACCTATTCCGCCTTTAATTCAAATGTCGTTAGCGTTAAAGTTCTACGCAACTCGAAATAGGGTTTGTATCAAGTTTTCCTTCTCTTACAGTGCTGTTCTCTGCATAATATACTCCCTCTGTCGGCTCTTACGACACCCATGGGATGATATGGAGTGGTGACATTCCGTCTTCTTAATCCGTCATAGAATACAATAGAATAGCGTTTATTTTCTAGAATAGGGTGTCATACAGGTGTTATAAATTTAACGTCTAACATATTCTGCCACATAAGGCGTGCAAATATTAAAAATACATTAAAATATTGCTAGTACACATACACACATACACAACGTCACGCCTTTTATCCCCGAAGGGGTAGGCAGAGGTGTATTTCTACACCCACTTTTCGCCAGATATACCTTAGTCCCACGTAATAAGGGGCGAGCCTATTGCCGTACCGGGCACATTTCCAGACTCATGCTGCTACTGGGAATTTCGTGACAGAAAATCCCAATAACACTGCCCGACCCAGGAATTGAACCCGGGACCTCCCGATCCCACGCGCACACTTATGCCGCGAGACCAACGAGGCAGTCGTATAGGGTTTGATGTCGAGTTTTCTGTCTCTACGCAAAGATGGTATTTGCATCGTGTTGTCCCTTAGTCGCCTCTTACGACACCCACGGGAAGATAGGGGGTGGTGACACTTGTATTCTATGCCGTCAACCACACGGCATTATTGCTAGTGAATCACATTAAGAATGACATTTTGAATAATTAGCTTTACATTTGGAATAGTTATCATTATATAAATTAATTAATAATCATTTAGGTATACTTAAAACTAAAAAAAGAAACATTAAATGTGAGTGTTTTTATTGCAATAATAAGGAATAACTATAATGTCATAGTGTAATTAATTTATCATTCAGGTATTCATTGATGTCATAATAAACTTTTTATAACAATAACCTACAAAGTGTAGTACGGAAATGTCAGTGGTAATTTGCTGATATTATCTGGAAGATGCTTATATATTTTTATGGACATGCAATATGAGTTTCTCATATACAGTTCTAACCTAAACTGGGGAATTTTAAGTCTGGTTTTATGTCGCGTTTGACTATTTTCTGCATCTCCTAGTCTTGTAAATAGTGTAGGATTAGTAGACTTTTTGACGAATAGACAGGTTTCTAATATATATAAACACGACAATGACAGCATTGTGTGCTTTTTAAATAGTGGTTTACAGCAATTTCCGTAGTCACAATCGAACATTGCTCTTATACATTTCTTTTGTGCTATAAATAATTTGTCTATATCTACTGAGTTGCCCCAAACAATTATTTCATAACGGAGAACAGAGGCTACATATGCACGATATGTCATAATTGCATTGATGGTAATGACAGTAAATTAACAGAATACCGATTCTGAGTCAATTCAAAATTTAATCTTATTTCGTTGAAAATATAGTTTCGAAAATTATTATCCGTAATAAGAGAATTGGCCTTCAGACAGACAGTTGCTCTGTGGCAAAGCTGATATACAGCTAAATCCAGTTAGACTTGTAAGCAGACCCGGGGTTGCAACGGGGATATCGCTAGGATGATGATTGCATTTTTTATGAGCATATGAGTTAGGCACGTATACACATATCCGTTGATTAGCTTTCTTAATAATTATTGACTTGATAGTGATATCGGTATCTACGAGGAAAACATATCGTTGAATGGACTTTCCATATTTGATAACCCGCCATGTTTTCATGGCCCGCTGTAAATAACAGGTTATGTTTATATTGCCTGCAATAAATTGATACTAAAGCCAAGCTCAGTGATGGATTAGCCCATAAACTAAGACCCCTGTGTAAAAGCCCAGTTAACTAAGTAATTACATAGGGGTCTTAAGGCATCACGACTTACGCCAGTTTCCGATATTCTATTTGTCGATGGACTAATTATCTACTAGAGATAGATAACTATTATAAATTTAAAATTCTTGCGTTATTGATTGAATAACAGACAAACCGCAGCCAAAATTATTGGGCTCAAGAAGCTAAAATTTGGTATGTACAGTCGAACAACTTACCGCTAGACCAACATAAGGGCGAGAATCGCTCAGCAAGACATCATCGCTTCCAGTGTTCCTATACAGGCACATTGACACTCGTATAGAAAACCAGTTTCTAGTGTGCCTCGACTCTATGAGCGAGCCAAGGGATTTTTTTTCAAACTGGTCCAGCGCCGACTTTATCGATTGTAAGTTCATTGGGGATCGTAGGGGTCACTAAGAAAGGAATTCCCGAAATTCCCACGAGATCGGGAAGAAGCGGTGAAACAAAATATAAATGTGCGAGCGTAGCTACAAGCATCTTCTAGTTTGACATTGTATGCAGTTTTTGTCAAATATCTCTCTGGTAGCCAAATTTGTAGAAAAATAGATTTTTGGGAACGGACGTTAGGACGCATCAGAAACGGTACCTTTTAACAGTAGTAGAGCCTTGCTGATTTCAGCATGAATGCGCCGGCTTAACCGGGGAAGTACTACCCTCTGCGAGAAAATCGACGTAAAGTAACAGTACCTAAACTGTTGCGTTTCGTTTGGTGAGTGAGAGTGCCGGAGTCCTTATCCCCTATTTTTTTTCTCCGTCATTCCACTCCTCATCCTATTCCCTTTCCCACGGGTGGCAACGCACTTGTGACTCCTGTGGTGTTGCTTGTGTCCATGGGCGGCGGTAATTGCTTACCATCAGGCGATGCGTCTGCTCGTTTGCCGCCTATTACTGTATTTTTTTTTTTAAGTACCTAATGTCATAGGCGAATCGCCACCCTTCCTAGTGCTGTAGCAATATGCCTATGGATAGGGAAACACAGAAACGTGGATTGCTTAGTTTTAATGCCTTCCCTATGAATAGGGGACACTACAAAGGTGAAATGCTTAGGATAGCAAGTAGTTTTTATCTGCCACTGGCCTGAAAGATTAACAAGAAGCGCATAACGTCGGTCCTTTTTGAAGGCTTTAGATATAATAAGACCATTTCCCTTTACCTGTCCATATCCTCATCGGCAAGGTAAATAATTGAAGGTTACCACTTGACTGCTGGTTGGGCTGGTCACTGAGCAAGAATGATTTTGCACAGGACTCAAAGTTAGGATGCCTTAAACTTTGTTAGGTAATGATCAGGTTAGCTATTATTGGAAGATTTACTAAGTGAAAATGAGAAGATCCGCCGGAGAACCAAAGTCTTCGCCATAGCTCGCCCGATAGTAAAGCTGATGTTGCAATAGAGAGAAGAACCGATAGCCGTTGGGCAAATAAGTTTTTGGCCGACGATTTGATTAAAATTGCCTAGAACGAAAATAACAAAGGTCTCCCCTAGATCTTTGTTCTGTAGTGGACGAAATAAAATGATGATAATATGTGAATTTCGTACTGATTCGGTGGTGTTTGGGTCGCTCTTAACTTTTCTCCTTTTTTACCCGACTGCGCGACGCAAAGGAGGGTAATGTGTTTATCAGTCTATGTATGTATGTATGTAAGTATGTATGTATGTATGTATGTTTGTTTCTATGTGGCGTTCTAGAGACCAAACGCGCAGGCCGATTTTGATGATTCTTACGTCAATCGATTCGTCTTAACTTTGCGAGTGTCACTAAAGACATGACAGTAATCAAAATTCACCACAGCGACAACCAGACGCCATATTGTCAAAATGAAAAAAATAAAAGTCGATGAACTATGTCAAATGGGGTGTCGTTGAATAGGTATTTTAAAATCATCTTTAGGTTCCTTTTATCATTTTTTATTTTACATAATAGTTTAGGATATATAACGATTTAAAGTTGTTTAACAAAACAATAATTCTCGCAAATTTTCTTACTTATTGATTTAAGTTTTTATTGCAAGTATAAACGATATACAAACACTAGATTGCGAAATTTACCATCTTATAAAGAAGTCAATGAATCGTAACTAAAAAGTATGAAATAAAAAAATTGGTTGCCTGTAAAGTCGGTATACGGGCGAAAGTTTTACGTGACAACGACTTTGAGTGGTAAAATAATTTTTATGTGAATATTCATTCGTATAGTAGGAAGAAGGATGAAAGACGCGTGCCTTTCACTTTTTATGTCTGTCTCTCTCGCTCTTAGGCGGGACGTGTGCCTCTCACTCGCTCTCATTGTGAGCGCATAACGTGAGCGGAGCGTAACGCAGTTTCTTGAAGTGTCACCCGGCAAACCAATTTATAAGACGTTGTCACGTCAAAAATAATTTAAAGAAAAACAAAAATCCCGACTCCGTAAAAAATAAGTGAAAATTAACTTAAATAAAAACTAAAAAGATAGAAACAAGCCCAGTAGTTTAGAATTCTGTTAAGTAATATGCAGAACAGAACGACTCACAGTCGGGGCCCCTTGGGAAGATTTGATTGGTAAAATTTGAATGGGCCCCGACTGTGAGTCGTTCTGTTCTGCATATTACTTAACAGAATTCTAAACTACTGGGCTTGTTTCTATCTTTTTAGTTTTTATTTAAGTTAATTTTCACTTATTTTTTACGCAGTCGGGATTTTTGTTTTTCTTTAAATTATTTTTTTATTAACTCAAGGAACAGCAATATACGGTATGAATAGTCACTGGGCACTTGTTTTCCTGGACAAACATTTACCCACAACTGTTGACATCAGACTTAACTTATACCTAAATGAGAAGAGCGTGTTGTCAACATACATAAATTAATTTGTTTAGCAATTTCCTCACCGTCATTGTATGACGCTACATACGATATTTTGGATGATTAATGCACTTATGTGCACTCAAACACGTTCACAATTTCACATCTGCAAGTTAAGCACAAAGTCTTTATTACCTACATTAACTAATTCAATAAAATAAAGACATTATAGTTGATTATAGTAATTCTATTAAACGACTTATTTACTCAGCCTTATTATTAAACATGGACTAAATTTAAATCGTGATTTCGTCCTTATCTGAGTAAAATTTATCATATATTTACTAAATCTGTATTTTTGTAAATCTTCTGCCACTAAAATAATTTGTTGAAAAGTATCATCATCTAAGCCTAAAAACGTTCACTGCCCGTTCCTGTTCACATAAGCCTCCTCCATGGTTTTCTACACTAACAGAACTGATCCCAACAAGACCATCGGCCTAACTTGCGTGGTCGACCATGTCGCGTCGTCTATTGCGTGGCCACCAATCTAATACTAGGGAACAAAATGGAATTGAAATCAATATCTACGGTCTTTAAAAGATTTTAGGTATTCACTCTCTCATCTCACTAAGTTAAACCTTTGGATGTAGTAATGAAAAGCATCATCATCATCAGCCCTGTATATATACTGTCCCACTGCTGGGCACGGGCCTCTTCTCACTATGAGAAGTGTAAGGCCATAGCCCACCACGCTGGCCTAGTGCGGGTTGGCAGACTTCACATGTCTTTTGAGAACATTATAGAGAATTCTCAGACATGCAGGTTTCCTTTTTTCCTTCACCGTTTAGCAAGCGATAATTTACTGGTTAGACTAGAAAGCGGACCCCAGGTTGAGACTGGGATAACGCTAGGAGGATGATAACGCACATAACTCCCAAAAGTCATTGGTGCGCGCCGTGGATTCGAACCCGGACCCTCTGCGTAGCAGTCTGTCGGTTTCTCCACTGGGCTATCGCTGCCATGAAAAAGCATATTGTTATTAAATTCGTTCATTGACGTCTGTTTTTTTTTTAAATGCAACGTTGTTTTTCAATGTGGTTTGATAAGTTTAGATAAAGGTTATCGTAGTTTTACAACAAATAGACTTATATTACGAAATTAATGGCAAGTATTGAGTGATAACATTACGTTATTTATACCTACGTACGTATATGTCAATGAATGCATCATGCATTTAATCTCTGCCCTCAGGTCCGCCTTTTAAGCTGATGGATAATCCACCGTCAGGGTAAACCCAAGATTAGTAAGACCGTCATCAAATACACACATTTAAGTAGGTAAGAAGTAACTTAAATATATTAATACCGTAAAGGTATGAAAAAAAAAATCACGACAAAGCCAAAATATGAAGCCAATTCTACAATGCGATAGAAGGCGCTTAGTATCGCCTGAGATATGTGCTACGAAAAGCTTAATTCAATAGAACAGTTTGACAGCTACACGCTACTATACGCTTACCTATCTTTTTTGCAAATGTTTACTTATTCCATTATTTATAGTAAAATCCTGCGTCGACTCAGGCGACAAAACATTCAAGTAACAACTAAGTACAAAAACCTCAGGGCTTGGCACGCGACGATGGTAAGAGACCAGACTTTCTTTACTGCCATGGAAGTTGGGTAGGCATTTGGTGTGGGACGCAACATGTGTCGACACCCTGCGCACAGCGGGTTGTGCGGGCGCTGCTGCTGCTTCAGCGGAGACTCTCAAAAGGCGCAAATACATAAATAAGAATAGAATAGAATAGAATAAAAGTTTATTGGTTTCAGTATTACAGCAAATTTGTATAAATTACAAAATAAACTATAATACTGAAAGCAAAAGGTTTAAGCGTCAGCTTATGCTTGGATCCCGGAGAATTACCAAGCGCTGGTTTTCAGCTTAAACCTTTGACTCCCGTTTACAAAAAAATATTAAAAGTAACAAAAAACGTGTAATCTATTTAAAATTAAAAGAAACCATACATTACATATATTTAAAAATTGATGTTATGATTCTGATTTATTACCAGCATATGCGGCTGCTTCAATCTTAAATCTAGGACTATATATACATTCTTAATAGCACATCTCATCATCTAGTAGGGGATTATGTATTTGAGCCGTTTGGAGTTGAAAAGTTGGGACCATGGGGTCCAAGTGCTAAATCTCTCTTTAGAGATCTTTCAAAGAGACTTGTTGACGCCTCGCGTGACCAGAATGCTGGCCTGTATTTGGTACAAAAGATCAGCATTGCCTTACAACGTGGCAATGCTGCCAGCAGGGCACGCTTCCAATTGATGGCGATGTGGACGATTTCCATGACGCCCTTTAAATTTAGCTTTTACTTTTTTTATGCATTGCCTTTATTATAGTTATTTAAGTTTAAAAATTGTTGTTTTAATTTATGTGTAGCCACTTACTTATAGTTAGTTTTAATACAATTGTATTTAAACCTTATAGTACAAAAAACACTCAGACTGCCCATTTTCACATGCGAAAATATATAAATGTGACCAAATCTAATTATTTTTTTAAATCTGTCAAGAAATTATTTCGTGTTTAGAGAGCAGATTCTTTGTAGTCGATTGAATCATGCGTTACTTGGCATAACTCCATTGTAACCTAATGGAAGGAAAGAGGAACCCACCACGCACCCTCGGATTGACCACCCCAACTATTGCAACAGAAAAAGGTTGACAATACCGAACCCCTCTAAAAGGATAAGGGATATAGGAATGGTATGGGTTCCAGAAAAATACCTGACTTGTGTGACAGTGAATAGAGATTTCATTACTTTTTAAAGATAAACAAGCATCTCCATCGAGACTTGGCAATTTTTTTACAGAATGTTGTTGGTGGGATCAAAGTTATCCTAGGATATTATTATCTGTATATACATGCGTTACTGACTGACATACAACGCACAGCCAAAACTAATAAGCGCAAGATCCTGACATTTGGTATGTATGTTTTTTGAGAACCGTAGGGGTGCACAAAGAAGGGATTTTCTGAAATCCCCACGGGGTCGGGTAGAACCGATTGTAATAAAATGTGCAGGCGTAGCTGCGGACATCAATTCAATTCAATTCAAATTCGAAAGAAGGTATAGCGATATTCCATGGTTTAGACTAGTGTCAGTCTATTTAGAGGTACTGATACCCTACAACGACTATCAAAGATTTTCATGGCAACCGAGACCGACGGCTTAACGTGCTCTCCGAGGTACGGGACGAGCGATAATTGACAATTCAATGCGCACATAACTCCAAAAGTCATTGGTGCGCGCCGTGGAGATGCCAACAGACTTCCAAGCAAAGGGTATGCCTTTGCTTGGAAGTCTGTTGGCATCTCCACTAGGCTATCGCTGCCTTTTAATGTAATAATAATAATATTCTACCACATTCACACAACACCATCTAGTCCCAAACTAAGCAGAGCTTGTACTATGGGTACTAGACAATGGATAAATATACTTATGTGGGGACACAGGTTGTATATGACAGTCAGTCACAGTCACCCGCGGAGACCCGCGCCGAACGGTCAACTCTTGTAACATTGACTTGCAATATATGAATATAACTAGTATCGTGTGTGTTTCTATTGTATATCCCGAGCATCACCTAAACTGGTGACCCGCGTTTACGGAACTATAGAACAATAGGTGGTGCTTGTGTGCGTGTTTCGAACTGATACTTATATTTGACAAGGTCAAGAGGCAGGTCAGAGAACAGAGATCGATCTCCAGATATCGAAAAAACAGCAATTATTACTCCATTTGGTTTATTTGAGTTCCCCAGGATGACCTTTGGGCTATACAATGCCGCCCAAACTTACCAAAGGTTTATGGATAATGTTGTGATAAAAGGTATCGAACAAATTTGAGCGTCAGATAACTCGGGTAGCAACAATTATAAGTCCCAGCTATTCTGTTACATCGATGACGTCATAATTTCAAGTGACTCAGCAGAAATGAATAAGAAATATTTAGACTTACTTTTTGAACGATTCGATAAATTTGGCTTAACCATAAATGTCGCAAAATGTGAATTTATGCCTGAATGTATAGAATATTTGGGTTATGAGGTCTCGTCGAAAGGAATACGGCCAGTCGATGATAAAGTAAAAATTATCACTGATTTTCCACGTCCTAAAACAGTAGACAAGCTACGAAGGTTTTTGGGTATGGTTAATTTCTACAGGTTACATATACCCCATGCGGTAAAACAGCAGGCAGAACTTAACAAATATCTCATTAACTCTAAGAAAAAAGACAGAACAGAAATCGTATCGACTGATGCGGCAATCAAGGCGTTTGAACTGTGTAAGGTAAGTCTCACGAAAGCTGTTACTCTATCGTACCCACTTCCCGACGCACCACTAAGCCTCATGACTGATGCCTCGGACACGTGCATCGGAGCCTTATTGCAACAATGGAACGGTAGCTCGTGGACCCCTCTAGGTTTTTATTCAAAAAAGCTATCTGACGCTCAAGTTAAATATAGTACCTACGACAGGGAACTTTTAGCTATGTATATGCCAGTTCAATGTTTTAGGAATCAAATAGAAGGCTGTGTTTTATCCATATTTACCGACCACAAGCCACTAACAATCGCGTTTAGTAAACAATGTAGCGATAAAGAAACTCCGCGCAGGATTAGGCAGTTATCTTATATAAGTGAATATACTACCGATATTCGACATATAATAGGTAGCAATAATATCGTCACAGACACATTATCACGCATTGAAATAATAAGTTGTCCCACGATACTTGATTTCGAAGAACTCGCCCACGCGCAAGAATCTGATACACAACTGACGTCACTCTTATCTAGGTCGTCAAGTTGCAAAAATTTTAAACTTAAACAATACGACGTGCCTAATACAAATAATAAAATTTATTGTGATATTTCAACATCGAATATAAGGCCGTATATACCAGAGCAGTTTCGAAAATATGTATTTGATTCGATACATAATGTGAGTCATCCAGGGGTACGGCTGTCACGTAAATTGGTGACACAAAAGTATTTTTGGCCAGGAGTAAATAAGGATGCAGGACAGTGGGCAAGGGCATGCATTGGGTGTCAACGTGCAAAGGTATCGCGACATATGAATTCAGAGGTAGGAATTTTTCAGCCTAGTGAAAGATTCGACCATATTCACATAGACATTGTAGGTCCACTGCCAACAACTCAGGAGGGGTACAGATATTGCGTAACAGTAATTAATAGGTTTACAAAGTGGCCAGAAGCTTTTCCAGTGCAAACAATAACGGCAGAGGTGGTCGCTAAGGTGCTATATGAAGGCTGGATTTGTCGCTTTGGTAGTCCCAAAAGGATAACAAGCGATCAAGGTCGCCAATTTGAAAGCGATCTTTTCATTTCTTTGATGAAGTTGTTAGGCATTAAGAAGTGTAGGACTACGCCATATCACCCTCAAGGAAATGGAATGATCGAACGCTGGCATCGTAGCTTAAAGGCGGCACTTATGGCCAGGTTAAGTCAGGCGTCATGGAGTGAACAACTATCGACCGTGCTATTGGGACTACGAGTGGCGACCCGCAGCGACACCGGTATTAGCGCAGCACAGTTAGTATACGGGCAAGGTATTCGGCTGCCGGGAGAGTTCTATACAGAAACTACACAGGTAAACAATTCATGTATGCATACTTACCTGGAGAAGTTACGTCACGTAATAACTCAACTGCAACCTAAGGTAAGTATACACTCAAATTCAAAATCACTGTTTGTTCATCCAGACCTTAAGACATGTACTCATGTGTTCATTAGAACTGACGCGGTACGACAACCTTTAGTACCACCTTATGAGGGCCCTTACGAAGTGCTGCAAAGGAACGATAAAGTTTTACGGTGCAATTGCCTAAAAGATAAAGTCAGGTGTCCATAGATAGGCTCAAACTCCCGATGTAATCGATATTCCCTGTCAAAATGAACCCAAATTTTCGCGTAGCGGCAGATTGATCAAGCGGCCAGTAAGGTTCACGTAGATGTAGTGGCTATTAAATATATAGACCGATCCCAAGACCGCAGGTCGTAGGGCTAGGCGGACAAAAACATTATATTTGGCATAGCAATAAGGTATTATAATTTATAACAAATATTTTATGTTTGAACCATGTGTAAGCGCCCTTGGTTGTTCAAATAATGACTATGTGTAGAATAAATTAGGTTAGATCATTATTGTCAATTTGTGCATTTTATTATTTGTATCGAGTAATTATAACACGTATTTATATGGTAATGTTTATTACTTATTCAACCATGAAATACGTAACATTACCTTATCAAAATAGCAATATTTGCTAGCATCATGGGCAAGAATCAGAGTAAAGACCAAGAGATAATCATAGCACAGAACGGTGCTAATCACGCGAGTACTGTACAAAGTGAAATCGAAAACAAAGTGAATCACATGTATGTGATCCTCATGTTTGCCTGTGCTGGAGTAATTCTGTTGTACGTCTATGTGTTATATCAGCACTATAAAAAACATACACAAAAATTGTTCAAGAAGCAGATGGAGGTGGCAACCATTGCGTTGGGTCCAGCCGCGATGAACGCTAACCAACGCCAATTTAACGTATAACGCGAAGGTATTGTAGTAATGTAAGTGTTGAGTTAATTCAATATTATGTGTTGAGACGTCATTGTTTCGTTTATCATTTCATATTGCAATTTAATTCAAACGGGAATCGAACCGGTTCTTTCAGGCAGTAATAATATCTAATGTAATTACTGTGCTATAGTGTACCTACATGTCATTGTTATGTAACAAGAGCGTCAGCGCTCGGCGCAACGTGCAACTATGCAATTGCGAGTGTGTTTATTAATAATCATTAGGGTAATGATTCACTAGCTATGTTAAAAAATATTAAACTTATATGTATTTTTTTTATGAAACTATTATTTAATGTGGGGTTGTTTTGTTTAAATTTTAAAAGGGGAGGATGAGTGTAGGGACACAAGTTGTATATGACAGTCTGTCACAGTCACCCGCGGAGACCCGTGCCGAACGGTCAACTCTTGTAACATTTACTTGCACTATATGAATATAACTAGTATCGTGTGTGTTTCTATTGTATATCCCGAGCATCACCTAAACTTAGATACTTTTTTTTGTAATTACATGCATATTATACATAGAAACACCCATAATAATCGATTTTAAACTTTCGCGATTTGTATACATTATACCATTAGTACATCATAAGTAATACTGGCTGACATGGGTAGGTATATTATATGTAATAAATTTTACAGCTCAGAAATAATTTACGCATATTATTAACATTAAATTCAACTAATACTGTTTCTTCTAATAATTATCGAATAGCAAATGGTTCTCTATGTCGGCAGTTAATTGACCAGTTAATTTTGATATTCAGAATATATCGGAACTCGATTTTTCATTATGGTCACTGGTCGGTCACCATGGTCCTTATCAGATTTCACTACAACGGATAGCTATTATCTTAATATATAAAATCCTTGCGTTACTGACTGACTGACAGACACGCTACAGCCGAAACTATTGGGCGCAGGAAGCTGAAATTTGGCATGTATGTTCCTTGGGGACCGTAGGGGTGCACTGAAGAAGGGATTTCCCGAAATACCCGCGGAATCAGTCAAAACAGATAAATAAAAAAAAATGTGCAGGCGTAGCTGCTGGCATCCTCTAGTATTATGTTAAAAACTGCCTCCGTGGTCCAGTGGATAGCGTATGCGACTGCTGATCGGAGGTCCCGGGTTCGATTCCCGGATCGGACAAAAGTGTTACTGGGTTTTTCCGAATTCTCAGTAGCAGCACGGAGTCTGGTAACGGCAATAGGATCACCCCCTATTACGTGGGACCTAAACATTCATGGCGAAATGTGGGTGTTATGTTACAACTCTGCCTACCCATACCACAGATTACTAAATAGTTTCTTCCCCATACGGGGATACAGACGTGAGTCTATAAAAAAAAAACTAGCAGTGCCTGCGGTTACACCCGCGATATTTAGGGCTACTGCTCTGCATCTGAGGCTCATAGCGTGACGTTATACAGCCTATAGCCTTCCAAAATATTTATTTAAATCGAATCAGTAGTCCCTGAGATCAAAAACACGTCAGCTTTATAACATAAGTACTTGTTTCACTTAGCTTTGTACACAGGCAGCGATAGCCTAGTGGTGATACCACGGACTGCCATACTAATGGCTTTTCGAAGTTAAGTGCATATTAAATTGTTAATTATCGCTTGCCCCGTGCCTCGGAGAGCACGTAAAACCGTCGGCGTCGGTCCCGGCTGTTATAAAGATCTTTGACAGTCGTTATGAGGAGTTAGTACCCTCAAATAAACTGATACTGCTCTAAACCATGGAATATCGCTATCCCTTCGGGTTGCGGAGTCCAGACGGCAATCGCTCTATGGAAAAAAATATATTCTGTCATATCTGGTTAGACCAGTAAGCGGACCTCGGGATCCAAGGCGTTTAAGTCTTGGAAACAACCTGGATCACGCTTGAACGATGATGATGAACATTAGAAGAAAGAAAGAAAGCGTTTATTGACATTAGTGCTTGTTTCTATAATAGCGAAATACAAGAATTTTTCTATGTGATGAAGATGCAATAACTATTGGCCGCAAGAAGCTGAAATTTGGCAAGGATGTTCCTTAGAGACGGTAGGGATACACTGTGGGGTACACTCAGAAGAGATTTCGGGTCCGCAGATCTCTACAGCCTCTGTCATTGCAATTTTCGACTTTGTATTTTTTACGCGAACATTATAGAATAATAATTTTAACATAAACATTACTATATTTACATAATCATAATGTCTAAATATATCTATGTACATAAATCTAAACATAGAAAGTGAAAATATGTACAGGTGTGTAGAATGCCTTCACATCAATGTCATCAGGTAACGTGCCCAGATGTGGCTTGCAGCGTTGCCACGCTGGATGGCAATGCTGATTCTTTGAGCAAAGAATAAACCAGCCTTCTGGCCACGTGAGACGTCGATTAACCGTTTAGATAAATCTCAAAATAAAGAACGGGCGCTCGGATCCCATGAGCCTAGCGTTTCTACTCCAAACGGCTCAAAGCTACTAGATTACTGTATTTGCGGCGTTTGAGGGTTTCCGTAGATGCAGCAGCAGCGCTAACATGGACGCCCTTGCTTGGAACATGGGCTGGCGCGAAGGTGTCTACGCAGGTTGCGTCCCACACCAAAGGCCTACCCATTTTCCATGGCAACAATGACATACCGTCTGGTCTCTTATCGTCATCGCGTACGAAACCATTTGGTTCAAGTACAGCTGGTACGCCAGACGCGACAAGAGCTCGACGGATTATGTCATTTAGATGAGCATGTCGAGGAATTCTACCAGCGCTTCTGCTGCAGGATAGTACATGATGTCCAAGGCTATCGACGTCTTCTCCACAATGACATCGATGCGGAGAATCACACGGAGCACCTAAACCAAAACAAGTGGCAATTCGGAACGTCTCATCGTCCAACATGGTTCCTGTGTTGGACGACGGTAGTGCCTGAAGCCATAGACCGGATTACCACACCCCCACAGCCAGCAAACGAGCACGCTCTGCAACATTAAAAGATGTATCCAAAAGATTTTTTCTCACAATGTTACAAAGCGGTGCGTCCCATTGTCTTTGGGAGAATGGTTGTTTGAAAGGTTGGTCAAATCAGTGTTTTTTTGACAAGACATTTTCCAGGCGTTTATAGCTTCGGGTTTGCACAGCACTTCTGAGTTAACTAGTATGATAATAATTTCCTAGTTAACTCTTCCATGCTGTGAACCGAAGACAGAAACGCCGGTAAACTAACACTAGAAATTTTGCATACATCAAGCCCACCCAGACGTATGGGCAAAGACGCTTGTAGCCAGGCACGGTCGTCCAAGTCCATATTTAATATTCCACATTTATTAATCTCTTTAAAGTGATTTGGATAATTTGGTCGATTTGTTCTAAAAGTGATATTTTTCCAAAGTTGGAAAGATCTTAAGGCATGAGTGAATTTTGGGACGAAAAGACAATATTGAATAAAAGTATAAGCCGAATGAACATTAATTTTAAATAGGTGATCTGAAATTTCACAAAAACGTTGTATCTTTTCCTCTAAGAAAGAACCGAAAGATTCTTCAAATACTGAACCTAGGAGGGGAAGAAAACTCTTATCAACAATTTTGATGTCTGATGCCAAATTATTAAATTTAGATATTATAGAATGTTTTTGTGGGGTCTGTTGTATTTATAAACAGCGCAGATTTACTATAATTAGTTCCAAACCAATAGATGTGAATTAATTTTTAAGAAAAGTCAAATCAAAATCTTGCAATAGTATATATCTGCTTCGCCGCCCAGGGTCCCGTCGTATAAATACCATACATTTAATTTATAATTTAGTTGCCGCATAATGGGGTGTATTGCTAAACTAAAAATGACTGGTCCAAGAGGGTCACCTTGTTGGCATCCAACTGCAGATTCCAAAAGATTGTCCTGATATGGTAATTTTGTGGGATACCTGTAACATTGCCAAAGAAAGAAGAAGTAGCAAAAATGCCCCCCTTCCGAATGCAAAGATAAGTATCTCAAAAAATCGCTAAAAATCAGTATAAAAAAATTATATACTTCCGGTAATCATCTTTACTGGCTAGCACATAAAAAAAATTGCTCTAAATATTAATTCAGGAGTAGAAAACCTGTAATATACTCTAACTTCTGATTTTAGTTTTAGAATAGGATTAAAAAGCAATTAAATACTGTAATAACTCATGTTTGATAATAGTTATACTAGGTTAGTAATAAAGCACATATACTGAAGAGTTTTGTCAAACAATAAGACTAAATATGCTTAAACCAAACTTGTTAGCAGATTATGTCGAAGAACATAATCTAAACCAGCAGAGTTCCATTTGCGAGGTTGGAAGCAACTAGCGAAGAAGTTAATATGATTTTCCGAGACATATGAGGAATTAATTATGATATCAAACGGTCTAGTACGAGTTTGCACTCGATCGTCACGGTGGATGATAGCCTAGTCCTCGGGAACAATTTCCATACATTTTCTAAATGCGCCCCCTAGCGGACTCTATCGATCGCTACTCTCCGTTAGGGGTGCTTTTAGAAAATGTGTTCGGGGATACAGGCTAGAGTCTATAAAAAAATATGTTCATTTCTTTAATCTTTATTCCACTTTTTTATGGTCGTTAGAGTAGTAGGTATTGATAGGATAGCCGAGTGGATATACCAACAAACTGCCATGCAGAGGGTATCGGGTTCGAATCCACGGCGCGCACCAATGACTTTTCGGAGCTATGTGCGTATTGAATTGTTAATTATCGCTTGTCCCGTGCCTAGGAGACCGTTAAACCGTCGGTCCCGGTTGTCATGAAGATCTTTGACAGTCGTTACAGGGCGTCAGTACCTTCTAAATAAACTGACACTAGTCTAAACCATGGAATATCGCTATCCCTTCGGGTTGCGGAGGCCAGATAGGCAGTCGCTCTGTGGAAAAGCTTATATTCAGTCAAATCCGGTTAGATTAGTAAGAGGACCCCAGATTAAAACTGGGATAACGCTAAGAGGAAGAAGAGTAGTAGGTATTGCATGATTGAAAGTAAAATATTTTTAAGATAAGTACCTACTTAATACTGCGCCTGAAACAGTATTTGGAGCAATTTCTAAGTATGATAGCCAGTAAGGGTGACAATCAGAGGTATACAATTTATTAATACTCAATTTTATCTATTATTTGAGATAATTTTCTCAGCTGTCGGACGTGAGGTAATTTTATATGGAAGTTGAGACTTCTCCTTTAAACATTTTAGGGGTTTCTAATTTTGCTTGTGCCAACAAATTGATTCTATATTCACTGAATTGAAGGTATTCTTCAAGTCAACCTTCAGTATGACCTCCCCATCAACACTTCCAAGACACGTCGAAAGGGCATGTCTAGCAGCCTCACAACCTCCCATGGAACCAAAACCTAGTAGGAGATCTTGGAATTTATCAGATAGCTCCCTGCTGTAAAATGATTAGTAAAATTATACGCCGATATGTGCAACCCACGGAAATGGGACGAATGCCACCATCCCTCTTGTTAAGGGTGCACAGGTTCGCCCCATACAAGATATTAATGATAGCATCGTCCACACTACCGGAGAGCATCATATTTACTAGCTCAGTCAACTGCTTCAGAAGTGTATCGCCAGCCACCCCAGCACTTCCTGCTAACACGTCCTTGGCCGTGGTGATCAGATGTTCTAATTCACTGTCGGGAGCTTCAGGAAAGGAGAGATCATCAATGGGCGCTGGATGCTTGCACTTCAGACCCGAAAGCGTATCTGGAGAGCAAGGTGCCACCACATCACTGCTGAATAAAAGACTAGACGCGCCCCGTATATCACCTTCCCTTAATTTGGATTCCACATATTGATACAGAGATTTACGTTTATTTGACGTGAATTTAGGGTCTAAAGTGTTGGCCGAAATTTGACAATTGTATTTAATTTGGGATGTTTATGAATTTTGGCCTGCCTGATTTTTATCAACATGTAGAATCCTATAAGGGAAGGTCAATAATTGCTCCCAGGCAGCTTTTGAGTTCTCCCTTATACGACAAGACCTATGCATTAAGCCAATTTCTTTGACACCGATGGTCTTGCCCCACGCCTTTGCCTCTTTTAACGATCGGAACCGAATATTTTAATTTAGACAGAGTTTGCCAGAAAGGAATTTGGTGGTGTCTACTGATATAGGTGGTGTAGATATTGAAGAGCCAGAAAGTACATTTGGGATTTATGTACTTTTCCAAAATGTACTTGCAGGCCCCACTTACCTTTGAAAAAACGGTCCTGAGAACAATCCGGACAGCGCACCAGACCGTCAGCTATGTGGCAGGTTGCTGCTGCTTGCACTCACGTCCGCATCGCAAGTGCCATCGCAATTTTGTTGTTATATTTTATATATAACTAGCTTTTGCCCGCGGCTTCGCGCGCGTAAAATTCGGGGTAACACATACCCATCTAGTTTCAGTCTCAAGTTGTGTGAAGACACTCCTGATAATTCTAAAGAGTCAGAAGCTCTATAGGGCACAAAGAAACTCGGTCGGGATCCATGACAAATGTAAAAGCCATGTTTCAATACATGTCCAATATATCTATAAACACTATCGCATTTATAATTTTATCAGGTAGAGAAAATCGTTTCAGCCGTTTGAGCGTAGTATATAATTATTAGTTTAGATATGTGAACAATGTAATCACCGTGCACAATATGACAATATGTATGATGTGACAGTACCTACTGACAGATAGCACATGCGCAGCTCTCAATTATTCGCGCATGCGTTCTTACTTCCAAAAGGTAAATTTGTGCCGTACAAAATTCTAGCCTCCCAACAATCCCTCCCAGTTTAATTTTAGCAAAATTTCAACAAAATCGGTTCAGCTGTTTTAGTGTGAAAACGGAACATACATACATACATACACACTTTCGAGTTTATAATATTAGTAGGGACTAGAGAATATTCAGAAAAAATCACATTAAAACTCACTCAATAACAATATTTACAATAGAACTGTCACAATAAATGTCACGTCCATTATGAATGCTTAAATTTGATATATTTCACAATATATATATATATATATATATATATCGATGTATATCGGAGTATTTTGGTGTTCCGCGGCGGCATCAACACTTGACTTGAACTGGGTATGTTGGTTGGTTGCGAGCGGGACACGATGTTTGAAGCTTGAGTAATACACACATCAACAAAGTCTAGGGATATTTTATATTTCATCAAATATCTAAAAATCTATGAAGAATTTTCTGATACAGTAAATAGAAGAATCATAGATTATTTTAAGGTCTTTAATAAAAATAAAAAACATTTCGTGTTTTTTTTTGTTTTAAATAAAAAAAAAAAATTTTTTAATCATCATGGAAAATTAGTATGATAACAACAAACATTTCTTCTTAAAAAACTATTAATTTTAATAAAAATGGAAAAAATCTTGTAAAATCTAATCATTAATAATCAGTGTTGCCACCTCTTACATTGATTACACATCGACATCGATTGTTAATACTTAAAATTAAATTGTCAATGTCTTGCTGCGGTATGAGGTCCCATGTCCTTTGCAAGTGTTCGTAAAGTTGTTGCTCAGTCGTCAAATTTGGTGGAAAATCTCTCAAAGCTTTTCGTTGTAACATGTCCCAGGCATGCTCGATAGGATTTAAGTCGGGCGACTGTGCAGGCCAATCCAAAACTTGAATATCGTGCTCTCGGAGAGCGGTCGATACCAGCCGCGCCGTATGGCAAGGAGCATTATCGTGCATGAGTAGAAATTCATGGCCTATTTGAGTTCTGTGTGGGACAATAACGGGCTCTACTACCTCCTCGTGGTATTTTTGTGCAGTCATGCTGCCTTGGATCCAAACGAGTTGGGTTCGTCCGCCAAGACGAATTCCTGCCCACACCATGATTGTCCCGCCTTGGTATGGGTGGACCTCCTGAGGGTGCCGTAGACGGCTAACTCTCCCTGGAGCTCTCCAAACGCGTGTTCTTCGTGAATCCGGGTGAAACCCAAACCGGGACTCATCGGTGAACAGCACCAAAGACCATTGTTCGTCACTCCATGGTAAATGCTCCCGAGCCCACGAAAGCCGCCGACCGCGATTGCCACGTCGCAATGCTGGAACACGCAATGGTCTTCGAGCATGAAGATCAACTTCATGTAACCTTCTTCGCACGGTTTGGTCGCTTACCAGCAGCTGGTGGTCCTCCTGGAGCCTTTGCACTAGTTGCAGCGCTGTGATATTGGGTTGTCTTCTGGCGGTCATTTGGAGAAATCGATCCTGTCTCTGCGTAGTAACACGATATCTACCTGTGTGCTGTTCGGCCACATCTCCAGTACTGCGATAACGTGACCACAACCTTGATATCACATTTTGACTGGTATGTAGGGCCTCAGCAACGACGCGTTGAATTGCACCATTTTCTAACATGCCCACGGCTCGTAACATTTCATCTCGACTCAAATGACGACGTGACATGACTTTTAAAGTTCGTACGTCACGTTAAATTAAAAAAGAAAAACAATTAAAAACCCTTTTCATTAATAATTATAATAAAACAGTTTTAACTTTCTTTAATGTAACGAATTACTAGCAAATTTGCCGCCATATTTTGTTTATTATTTTGTTTTTTTTCTTTCCATGTTCAAATTTTGAAAATAGAATAAAAGAGGTTTTAATCTGTATATAAACTTTTTGTGGAAACTAACAAGGTTCTAAACTATAAACTCGTAAATAATTTAGGATTAAGATATCCCTAGACTTTGTTGATGTGTGTATATTGTGCAAATCTGCTTTATTCATAAATTAATGACGCAGCTTGTTGTTTACCCAGGGGCCCAATTCTGCTAAATAAATATAGTCTCGATATCATGTCAGTGTCATACTTAGGTACGTCACAAAAAACGTATTCTTCTAAATTATCTGATATTTAAATGATAACATAACAAATATTTAAATAATTGTAACGAGATCGTATGTGTCAACGACGAACTGTTTATTTTAAATTATACGATAATGACATTAGGTTATCAGAATACCGCTTTTAAATCCATTCAAAATATAATATCTATGTCATATAAAAATAGCAGAATTGGCCCCCAGGAATTACTTCATAATATTGTCAATTCATAATTAAAAATAGTTATTTTGTTGAGGAAAAAATGTGGCACGTTTGTTCCAGTTTTTTTTTATTGTTTTCAGTTATCAACAAGGTGATTCAAACATAACCTTTGTATTATAAACAAAATATTGGCACGAATATGATCGATGATGAGTGGCGCACATGTCACTTATCGCTCGATTATTGATAATAAAAGCTAGAGGTCTGCTCGATTAACAGATCGTAACTTCTAATAAAAACATTAGAATTTTGTATAAAAAGCGGCGATAGCCCAATGGTGTACGTAACGGACTGTCCAGACGATGGTTCGATCCCCAGGTACCCCGGCTACACACCGCTGAATTTTCAAAATCAAGTGTGTTTTTATAATGTTAATTATAGCTAGGGAATGCTAATCTCGCGAGATTTGGGCTCAAGCGAGATCTCGCAAGTTTATGAAGCCAATGTCAAAGTCATAGTCAAAATCCTTTATTAATTTGAGTCACAATGTGACGCTTATGAACGTCAAAATAATAAATTTATAAAATAATTATTTAATGACTCTACATTTACATTTACTGCCACGTTCGCAAAGCAAGGGCGTAGAACCATGAGAAAGAACGGGCAATAAAACTCACGGTCACTCTTTTTCATCGCCAGGTTTTGCATAATACACATAATTTACATTTTGTAAGATGCTGCAACTCTTACACCTTCTATATCCCTTGTATATATTTACTGTACATAATAATACTCTAGCCTGCCTTAAGTATTATACTTAATTTTAATTTTGATGTTCATTTAGTTAGCATCCTCAGAATAGACATGGTGATACAGGAGCATCCACTTACATTATGCAGGCCATCCGCGAAAGTGATCAGAACCATGATGGAAATGATGCAGATAAATATTAAAAGTTAATACCAGCCGCCAGACCGTCATCGACCAGTCATCGCAAGTAGCATCCGTTCACGAGTATGATGCATGGGCCAGCCATGATCCCTCTCGCCATATTAGAGGGACAGGGGTGATCCGACACACGACGCCACCATAAGAAATGATATTTTAGTGAGGACAATGGCAACGGTATACGAACCGGCAGTAAGAAACAATCTATTGGTATACTGACCATGACCGCCAATTACCTCCACTTTCCAGATCGTTATTATTTATAAATTATTGGAACGTGTGAAGGTATGCAAATGTAGAAAGAATTGTATGAAGGTGACAAGTGAACAATGATATAATCAGGGATAAATGATGTTAAAGTTCATTCAACAAATCATAAATAAAAATATACAAATTGCAAAAGCATGTGTTCACGAGGCACCTCCACTTAACATGTCACTTATCAAACCGAGAATTTAACAAATCTGTATAACAAATAATAAACGGTGCGAAAAGAAAATATAGCCTTAGCCTGTCCCCATGGTGACTTATCATTTAAAAAATTCCTTAATAGTGTAATAACCCCTTTGTAAAAGAAAGTTCCTAATTGTCCGTTTGTATTTGTGCAAGGGTAAATTCATTATATCAAGAGGCAATTTGTTGAAAAATCGTAAACCTATCCCCGCAAATGAGTTCTGAACTTTATGTAAACGGTAGGTAGTGCCCACTAGTTCCTGCTTATTCCTTGTGTTCACTTTATGCAAATCACTATTTTTGCGGTATAGAATTAAGTTTTTCTTAATGTACATTAAGTTAGCATATATATATTGCGATGCAACTGTCAATATGTCTACTTCTTTAAATTTATCACCTCAATGAAACTCTAGCACCTAACTTATAAATTGCACGTATGGCCGTCTTTTGAATGACAAAAATAGTCTGTATATCAGCAACTGTACCACATAACATTATACCGTAAGACATTACGCTGTGAAAATAACTAAAGTAAACTAGTCTAGCAGTATCTCTATCTGTGAATTCCCTAACTTTTGTCACTGCAAACGCTGCAGAACTAAGTTTGACTGCGAGACATGATATTTGGGCGCCCCACTGAAGCTTACTATCTAAAGTTAGACCTAGGAATACGGTTTTTTTATGGTAATAGACGGCAAACGAGCAGACGGATTGCCTGATGGTAAGCAATTACCGCCGGCCATGGACACAAGCAACACCACAGAAGTCACAAGTGCGTTGCCGCCCCTTGGGATTGGGAAAAGGGATAGGATGAGGAGTGGGATGAGGGAGAAGGAATAAGGGATAGGGCCTCCGGTACTAACATTGACTGAACGAAACGCAACAGTTCAGGTACTGTTACTTTACGTCGATTTTATGTGAGAGGGTAGTACTTCCCCGGTCGAGCCGGCCCATTCATGCTGATATCAGCAAGGCTCTATTTCAAGATTTTCAAGATTAGACTAGTTGAATTGTTTCCTTATTTAAAATTATATCAGTAGGAACAATTTTGACATTAGGCAAAGAGAATTTAACACATTTCGTTTAGCTAGAATTGAGTACCAAATTATTTGTCGAAAACCAATCTAATACTTGTGCAAGAGTGTTATTGACGGTATCAAAGTTACTTGAGTTGCGATCAACTTTAAAAATTTGTGACGTATCGTCGGCAAACAAAACAATATCACATAAATTTTGAACAAAGAGAATCTCGCCAATTTCGAGATCTCGCGAGATTGGCAGTTTTGTATGTTTTTTTTTGTAAATAGTATTTGAATAAATTAGGAGACATATAATAACCATTTCATAAGATAAACATTATTTTTCATGAATTTTTCAATAGACTTGTATGCTTCAAACATTGTAGGACGTACTTATCTGTCTACATTTTTTTAAATTTTTATAAATTAAACGGACGAATCTGTCAAATAAGCAATAAATGAAACAACCAGTCTTCGCTTCTAATATCAAACAAAAATTTTTTAGTAATAAAACATTTCTTTTATAATAAAAAAACAGGGCGAGGTAAAAAAAAACTTACTTATCATCTACATATGTTACTAATCATCATCAGCCTTTAACAGTCCACTGCTGGACTAGGCCTCTCCTTTGAAAGGAGGAATTGGCCTACTATACCACGCTGGCCAAACGGGTTGATATAGGGTTTGTATCAAGTTTTCCTTCTCTTACAGTGCTGTTCTCTGCATGATATGCTCCCTCTGTCGGCTCTTACGACACCCATGGGATGAAATGGGGTGGTGACAATCCGTATTCTTAATCCGTCACCACACGTATAATGTTACTAAACTGAGGTTGTCGGCGAGGTATGATGATGATTAAGGGGGTTGTAACTTAACGCCGATAGATATTGCAATTTGAATAATATGAGCGGATAGATAGAATGTTCAAAAACTTACATATCAAGACGTAGACATCACTTTCTGTCATGGATAGCTCTGTTTGACCTCGATGCCAAGCATTTTTCAGTATGGTTCATCCACAATCCTTTCAGTGCCCTGTACACTATATACAAATCGCGAGAAATCGCGACAGAGGTATTATTATCAATTAGGTAAATAAAACTATATCTACTCAGTAGACCTTTTAGGTATTACAGATTAATTAACAAAATATACCAATAAGATAGACTATGAGAAATAACAGATCCTAATTAACAAAATATACCAATCAAAGGAAAGATAGGTTCAGTTCAAATCACAAGCCATTATTACGAATTATTTTCAAAGTAGCTCCTTCAGAAGCACAAAATGACCAAAGAATCTACTGCTAAACGGCTTCCTTTCTGTTAGCCAGATAGCCAGCCGCTGAGAAGGCCCTTTCGGATTCAACGCTAATCGAAACCGCAGTTCTCAGGCAGACATCCACAAACTGCAAAAATTTGCCCTTTGACCCCCCCGACTCGTATAAATTCATTTCATTTTTTATTAATGCCGATACCGACAGATTGCAACTCCATCTGTGTCAGTTCGCGCTTCGAATAAGAAATTTTTATGCTCGAGTGCAATCTCGTAAATCTCGCGAGATCTCGCCCTTTTTTTGACCAAGATTAATCTCGCTAAAAAAGGCCGAGATCTCGGCCTTTTTAGGGACAGAAGGGGGAGAAGCATCCTGCGCAGGCCTCCGTCAAGCCAACGCGGAACATCCACTCCCGGGATCTCGCTTAACTTCACCGTGGGCGACCTAACCACGGTTACTGAGTCCCCCCCCCCCTACGACAAGGTGGAGATTCCGCGGGGGGCAGGAACTTTTTGTAGTCGAATGTGGAACAAGCTTGTTTTTATTTCGTGTGTTTAATTTATGCATTTCGCTGATTTAAAAAAACATATTTATATTTTTCCTTACATATAACAAGTTCTCATAAATGTATTGAGATGCGACAGTCATTATCTATAATACATCTCTGTCTATCATATAGTATATATCATAAGTTATGTTTTCATGTGTAAAAAGAAATGTATGTATAGAACATCATTATATATTAACCATACTTGAACAAGACATAGACAGATCATTTATGATTAAACTTTATTCACGAAAAATATTTAATGTGATAAAATACACGTTATCCTAGCGTTAGGTATCCCAGTTGCAACCCGGGCTTTGTTTACTAGTCTCACCGGATTATTATTTTATAGTCTCACGCCTGTATCCCCGAATGGGTAGGCAGAGACTATAAAATAAGAGGCACATTTCGCCATGAATTTTAGGTCCCACGTAGTAGGGGGGGAGCCTATTGCCGTTACCGGGCACATCACCAGACTCTGGGCTGCTACTGAGTATTCGAAAAAACCCAGTAACACTTTTGCCCGACCCAGGAATCGAACCCGGGACCTCCCATCAGCAGTCGCATACGCTATCCACTGAACCAGTCAGAGTACCGGATATGACTGAATATTAGTTTTCCCACAGAGCGACTGCCTGTCTGACCTCCGCAACCTAAAGGGATAGCAAAATTCCATGATGTAGACCAGTGTTGGTTATTATTTTACTCTTTAAGTAACTATGAGGAAAATGTTAGTACCTAACAAATAATATCAGAAAGTTATTACTGAGAGGAATTCCCACATTTGTTTTTGTATGACCTGTTATCACTTATTAGACCATTTATTTAGAAGATATCAAAATAAAAACGGTGATGTTAACGAAAACAACCTCAACTTTATATAAACAGACTGATATTCGAAATGCATCACAGTCTTGATCTTGAATCCGGCTTTAGTTGACATGGCTGAAAAAATGAAGATTCTTCTGGGTGGTAAATCTCTTTTAGTTACTTTTATATTGTAAAGCAATTCTGTCGCCTTGTGAAATATTATGTACTAGATCTTTTAATTGCATTTAAAACAGAATTACTTAAATAAACCAAACATAATCTCGTAACTGGTCCGCTTTACATTTTGTTTTTATTTCTGCTATTGAAAAAGCGAAATTGACTTTTAATTGTCTCGTATCACCTGTTCTTTGATTAGCAAAAGGCTTTCGGAGGCATGTTTCACTCGGTGGTTTGATGGGCTCTGTAGTGAAAAAGGTTACCGAGGCTTACATTGTCACATTTAGGATATCAACTTAAATAACTATTCCGTGGCAGGCACCGCTCTGTTGCCAATACAAAATCTTTCCCTATCACTGTTGCCTCTCGGGATCCCATCCTTGGTCCTTGGTTCGTACGCCAGTAACAGAAAAGCTCATGAGTTACCTACCCTGTTTACGATGACATGACATTCAAAATATTCTTCATTAAAATACAATTACTCTCTATGACCAATTGTCCTATCTGTATTTAAGAAGTAATTTTATATTTTTATTCAATTTCGGGATATAGTTTTATAAAGAGACAATCTTAGACTCATGTTGGTTAAATGAAAATTTCCTTTTTACAGTATTTTAATTTGTTTTAATTTTTTATTACCAGTCTTGGCTCTGGCATCAATTGCCGTGTCGGATCCTGGTATACCAGATATCTTCCAGGCGGCTGATGACCAGTTTACCGCAAAAATGTTTACGGTGAGATTTTAATTTCAATAACGCAACCCCTTTTTTTTACAAGTTAACTTATACGTCGTTATTTTCTAATTGACTGTCTTTCTGGTACGCGCCTAATGCTATGAATGAAAGGTCCATTTTCTGTACATATATGCGCCACCGTATCTTAGAAAGTTTTGTGACAATCTGTGGAGTTGCTTCAGAATTAAAGCTTTACAAAGAAACCTAAAACCGCAAATTAGGATATATGCTGAAGACAGTTCGTATTTCGTAGGTTATTTGTTATTTGAATGTTTCTATGTTTAGGCATCAAGGAAAGTCCACCAAGACGAAAGCTTCGTACAGTCGGCGTTCTCTGCAATGTTCCCACTCGCTCAGCTGAGTCTGGCCGCGACCGGAGTGTCATATAATGAGCTTGCTGCGGCACTAGGAATGCACAATCAGACTACAGTAAGTAATTGCAACATGTTTTGTATATTTACCCCGAATTTTATTACGATGATGATATCACATTTGCGTTGTAGTTCATAATTGTCAACTCAAATTTGTTTATTGTGTTATCCTGGTTGTTTGTTCATCGTGTTCGTGTTATCCTGGGTGCATGCAATAATTTTACGGTCGTTTTTTAGGGTGCCGTAGCTAAAAGGTAAAAAACGGAACCCTATTACTAAGCCTCCGCTGTCTGTCTGTCTGTCCGTCTGTCTGTCTGTCTATCACCAGGCTGTATCTCATGAACCGTGATAGCTAGAAAGCTGAAATTTTCACAAATTATGTATTTCGGTTGCCTTTTAAAATAAATAATTAAATTTAAAAAAAGTTAATAATAAAGGGGGGTCCCATACAACAAACGTAATTTTTAGGCAATTTGTTAATCGATCTTAATAAACGGGTAGAAACTTAAAAAGTATTTAAGTATACATACAACGAACGTGATTTTCTTTTATAGGTGATGGTACGGAACCCTTCGTGCGCAAGTCCGACTCGCACTTGCCCAATTTTTAAAATCAACAATAATTACATTTTTCAGAAACAAATTTCTATGACAAAGTGGCCTTTTAAATAGTCTACAAGCATTATGATTCTAAAGTCCTTTTCAGGTTTATAACAGACTATTTATTACATTTTAATTTCATTTCAATTTAAATTACTTAATTTATGTCCAATAAAAAAAAATCTTATTAAAAATAATAAATAATTTCACGTCGTCTTCGATCCTAGATATGACTATATGATGATGACTATATCTTATTTTCCTTTAATCTGATCTACCAAATGACGTAAGACATCTAAAATATACACTCATATTTTTTTAATTTCCTGTATCGAGTTTCAAAAATATTACTGCCATTGTAAAATTAATTGTAAATATTTGACGACCGGTTAGCGCAGCGGGAGTGTAAACGACTGCTACGCCGCAGGTCGCGGGTTCGATTCCCGCTCAAGTCAAATATTTGTGTGCATGAACATGGATATTTGGCTTGGTCTGGGTGTTTCTATGTATAATACCTATGTATTTATTTACAAAAAAAGTATATAATAATATGTATGTTTATCCATTATCTAGTACCTACCCATAGTACAAGCTCTGCTTAGTTTGGGACTAGATGGTGATGTGTGTATGTGGTAGAATATTATTATTAATATGTGTCTCTGTTACACGGCTATTATTCTAACATTTAGTGTTAAGAGAATAACCGGACCTTTGGGAGGCTTACACGAGGATATGGATCCAACGTGCAGAGACCCGTAGAGAGCTTTAATCTAAAATGCGATGGGACACATGCCACGGAGCCTCCACAACTGCACTACTGAGTATAGCTATGGACTAGCCGCAACATATGTTATGAATATTATTATTGTTGTTCTATTTCAGCAGTTGGTTACAAGATTTAAATAAAGGAGAATGACCAAATTTGTATGGAAGATGGGCTAAGTTTGCTTCTCGATGATTTGACCAATAAAATATAGTAAATATACTCCTAATTAAATTAAGAAAAAATGAATATGATATTCGGCGGTAGTTCTTAGCTATCGGACATTAAAGATTTCAAATATTTTGAGGTTAAGTATTGTGATAGTTACATGATTTAATCATATAAATAGTAGTAAATTAGTTAATTATCGCCCGTGCTTCGAAGAGTACTTACGTTAAGCCGTCGGTCCCAGTTGTCGTGAAGATCTTTCACCATCGCACGTCGTTACGGGGAGTCAGTACCCTCCAATAAACCGACACTTACTGGTATAAACCATACAATATCGCTTTCCCTTTGGGTTATGGCGGTCAGACAATGGAAAAGCTAATATTCTGTCATATCTGGTTAGACTAGTAAGCGGACCCAGGGCTCCTAGGCGTTGAAGTCTTGGATGCAACCGACATAACTCTAAGACGGTGATGATATGATTTAATCATATTACCGGAATTTATTAGAAGCCTCTATGTATACAATGTACAATTAATGAGAATTTCAGTGAGGCTAGTTCGCAAAAGATAAGCTCATTCCATTGACCTTATTACAAAGTTGGCATTAAAACAACACTGTTTCATGCTTAATAGGTAAATGAAACTCAGTTTTTATGTTATTATTTATTTTATTTGTTATTATACCTAAATATTCTTCAAATAAGTCACCTCAAAATCTAATACCATAATGTGGTGCAGGTATGGCCTCAGAAGTTACAACAGCTTCAATTAATGAGTAGCATTCTAAACATAAGACTCCGTTCAATTCCTGAAACAAACAATTAAAGTAGTTTGAATATTCGGCGAGGAGAGCACGAGAGAATTGTAGGAATTGAGAAGAGAAGTAAACAACACTTACACAGACTAACGCTATCCATGATGTCAAAATATTGAGCTCCGAATCAGATAGCTTGTCCAAAGAACGGACGTGTTGCTGCCGAGGTACCGCAAAGGAAGAGTTAACATAACTGCAATCCTCACCACGGCTAGTTGTTCTATGTAAGTCCAGACGACATACTAATGTTACCAATAAAGACTGTCTCATACTTTAGTCAACCCACGAGTCTTGATAGCACGACATAAACTTGTTTGGTCCACAAAGGATTGTTCAATGGTTCAAGCATTGATATAAATGGTTCAAGTCAATATAAACGACAGTAAATTACTTATTTTCCAATAAAGAGATATGAGCATAGGTGAAAAAGCAATTTGACTGTTTTCATGTCAAAATAACTGACGTAAGACCAGAGAGGTTGGACTAGTAATAAGGTTATATTTCTTTGCGTAAGACATTACAGATGCCAGTATAATATAAATATGTTGCCATATTTTCGATAAGTACAAAACATAATTCCGTGGGAAATATGTTGCAAAAAGGATAAACATATTATTTATAGAACCTAAAATTTATTTCACCACAATACATTTTTCAAAATATTATAATATTTTGGTGTTTGGTGTTATTTTGCTTATTAGAACTTTTGTTATGTCACCCTGTTTTCACTATGTATGTAATTTTTCCTTATTAAAAGGGGTTTGCAAGAAACTGTAAACATTTGTCTTAATATGCAAAATGAGTTTTGAATATGAAATGGCGATGTCACGACCGGAACAACGCAGATACTTTTAATTTTGAACTAAAAATCCCCGTTTCGCTTTAAATTAAAATAAATATATATATAATTATAAAATAAAAGAAGATTTTCTAGATATGAATGGTTTAGAAGCAAACGTGCCACAAAATAGCCCAGTTTTGGTCATTTACAATTTATGCATCACGAATTGTCTTTTTATCTAAGTTTAGTAAGATGATGATGTTGACTTTCAACTATAGAAAAGAAAGAAAGAAAAATTCGTTTATTTCTATCAGACGAAAGACATGAACAATAACGACAATTTTGAAAAAGAAAAAGATTACAGTATAACTGTACAAATCTGTACACGCCTATCACATGTTACGAGATTTTGCAATAACTTTATAAAATTATGTTTACAGACAAGAGATGCATTTAGCTACATCAAGGACGAAATTGCGTCTGTGACAGGTGTCGAGTTAAAACAAGCCAACAAATTGTATATCAGTATTGACTACAATATTAATGTAGAGTTTGACAATAACACAAAAAATATCTTCAACTCTGCCATCGAGCGAATTGACTTCTCAAACCAACGAGCATCTGCCGAACTGATCAACACACAGGTTAGTATTATTTATTTATAACACAAGGATTTAATATAAAAAGTAATTCTTAACTCACGTCATAAAAGGCATACTTATATCCAAATTTCAATTTTCTACTCTTCAGTAATATAAAAGCTCTCTCGCTTGATTATACATAATTATGTCAGTCAGCACAAATCTGTTTAAATAACGCAATAACTTCATATATTTGGCTATTAGATATATTTTTTACTGTCGACGAAAAACAACATTCTACTACTGTTGTAATGTTATGTATTTTTATTGTTGCAGGTTTCACAACTTACAAAGGGTAAAATACAGAAAATAATAGACTATCATATGATTAATAGTAAAACATCCGCTCTTCTTATCAACGCGATTTATTTTAAGGTAAATTCAATACCTATTTTTTAAACAAAGTGGCCTATTACATAGGCAGTGCACATTAAATGGAGAAGAAAAATATCACGAGAAACTTGAATGTCTAAGAATCTTCAAAATGTTTTTCAAGGATCGGTAAAGTCTGCAAACCCACCAACCTGGTGGAATTTGGTCTTATACTGTTCGTTGTAAAAAAGGACCCGTGCAGCAGTTACAATTCCATAACGGGATATTTTTTTAGTATATCATCATCATCACCATGTTAGCCTAGAGACGTCCACTGCTGGACATAGGCCTCCCCCGAGGTTTTGATCCGCCCGCATCCAACCAGATCCCGCGATCTTAACCAGATCGTCGGTCCACCTTGTGAGAGCCCTACCCCTGCTGCGTCTTATTTTTAATGTATATTTTTTTATAGACGTACTCAGACTGTATCTATCCCCGAAGGGGAAGGCAGAGGTGTAGTATTACACCCACATTTCGCCATGATTTTTTAGGTCCCACGTAATAGGGGGCGAGCCCATTGCCGTACCGGGCACATTAACAGACTCCGTGCTGCTACTGAGAATTTCCTTACAAAAAGACCCAATAACACTTTGCCCGACCCGGGAATCGAACCCGAGACCTCCGAATCCCACGCACACATTTGTGCCGCGAGGGCAACGAGGCATTTTTTATTTTAGTGTTTAATATATACCTAATAATATCAATCACAATTCTTGAATTATTTTTTTAGGGAAACTTGTTATCGTCACTAACTGCCGCAGGCCAACAGACTTTCCACGTGTCTCCGACAGAAACCTACACAGTAGAGATGATGGAAAACGTGGGTACATTTAAGTTCCAAGACCATGTTGCACTGGATGCTAAGGTAAGAACCACAAATATAAATTAGTTAAGGAAACCTTTATTAATGTCTTTGTTGATGGATTGTGCTATCAACGGACTGTAAGATTTGTTTAACAAACATTTTGTGGTAAACGAAAAAAGTTGTTAAAATGGTCGCCCGGTTACTGGCCGCCCCTTCAGAACCATCCTGCACAACGCTACCGTGACACAAATTATACCGTATGATGATTATGGCACTGACGCAGTGGATCCAGTACTTAGATTCAGACAGGCCGTTCATTAAATGCCCATAATGAAATAAAAAATATACAATGTGTTGTATATAATAATATAATAAAACCATCAAAATATTTGTTGCAGTTGGTAGAAATTCCATATGAAGGAATGAAAACATCGTTGGTAATTGTATTGCCAAATCAACGCTTCGGTATTAATAACCTTTTGGACAAACTGAAAGATTCTGCGGCTTTCAGAGAAGCACGCAACACGATGACTAACTCACTGGTGCATGTAATGCTACCCAAATTCCAGATAGACACAACTACAGATCTGAAAGAAGTTCTGCAAGAAGTAAGTACATTTTGATTATGTCAGTTGCTTTTAATTCATAGAAAAGTTTACTATTCTTTAATTTTCATCAATGTTATTCTAAAGCATTTTTTTTTATAATTCTGATTGCATTTCAGATGAATATTAACGCCTTATTTGAAGTGAACAACGGTAATTTGAACAATATAATAGCAGGGGTAAATAATTTATATGTCACCACTGCCATACAAAAGAATGTTATAAACGTGGACGTGACGGGCACTATAGGCAGCTCAGGAAGTGGTAGTAAGTAATCTTCTCTATCTCTTTCATGTGAGTGTGAGGTCAAATCTAGTGTTGGAGTTTTATAGAGCGCCCGAGAGCTTCCGTCGTGGCCTAACGGTTCTATGTTTTACTTTGAGTTGATTTCATCTTGACGTTGACTTTTATCTTCATTTGTAATTTTCTGTTTCTGATTGAATTACTACGCCTAGCTTTATCGTTCTTTCGAACTATTATATATTCTTATTTCATATTCTTTTATTGAGTAGGTAATTATTACCTTGACAGACAAGCTATGTTAAATGTTTCATAGCATAATAATAATATGATAAGACACCGATAATACAAATATCTTCATACAAATCAAGCTTAAACTGAAATAATTATACTATTTTATTTATTTCAGCCGTAATAAGTGACAGGTCTGCCCCGTCTCCAGTAGGTGTAGAGGATGAATTAATTGCGCGACACCCCTTCGTCTTCTATATAATGATGGAAGACAACATTATATTTAACGGAATATACAAACATTAGGTGGGTGTTAATTTTTTTATATTATGTTCTTATCTATATATGTAAAATTCGCTTTAACAATGAGGCCACGTAAATTGCTGTTAGCATTAGATAGTTTGGTGCGAATAACCACCAGGGATGCCGTGCGAGGTGGAGGAGGTACAGCTGGAAAGCAGACCACGGACTCCAAGGCAAGAATCTTGGATCACAGCCGGGACAGCTTTAGCATGATGATGAGTATGCTGCGACCACACCACAAGACTCCTCGGCAGCTTGGTGGAAAACACGGCTTCCGTGGTTCACTAAGCCAAAATTAAAGGCTCAGCGTAGGGAGACTGTGAGACTCCCCGACGAGATGTGTTTGTACTACTCACTAAAACCACCATGGCGTTCTTCTATCCTATCCCTTAAATGGCCAGGCCACGGGCAAACGTTAACATTACTTCGGCGACCACCTCGGTAGCTTGGCGGATCGTTTCTGAGCCTTCTCATTATGAAAAGTCTTTGCTTTTATATTATAAGCAGAGCTGATATTATTTTATTTATATGTATTTATAATTTTTTTTTATTTTCTTTCAGATTCCGCAATTATTTATATTAAATGAGAAGAAACGCTTGAGGACGCATTAAAACATCTCCAAAGATTTGAATAAAATTAATTACAATTTTTTTTATGTATAACAATATTATAATCTTTACGACAAAATTGTCGACAAACATGAGACCAAGAATTTAAATTTATAGTTAGAACTCAAACACATTGTTTTATTCGCAAATTAATTACAATTTAATTTATGTATCGGGACGCGCAACCTTTACATTCTCAAAATTATTTGTATATATGCCTTACTAACATCGTAAACAAGCAATTAATGAACGTAGTTAAACAAATAGTGTAATTAGCCTTTTAAAATATTTATTATAAAAATAGAAGCATTTGATGTCAATAAAAGCACGTCATACATTTTAGCTTGCTTTTTATTTCTTGATAAACACAATACAAGGTGTCACAAGACCCATTACCTAGCCGAAGTCTACTCTTAAAACTAAACAATAATAATACCTGGGAAAGTGTTTTCTTTTTAATATACAATTTTTTTAAGCCACATTTATAAGTGCGCGCGTGCAATGCTCGTAATACCTACTTAACCAAGGGTGCTTAAGACATATAGAACAAATTGGCGAGGAAAATTCATCGATGTTGTACCTACTTACAAAAATTGTCTGATGACCTGTGATGATGACTGAGCCAAAATATCTCCTGCACCAGTGATTTCCCAGGTATGCTGCCGAAGTAAAAAATGTTCGTAATGATTGGTACAATATGGGATTTCAGTTTTCGTTAAGGGCCTTTTTGTACCCCATATACATCACTATTTTTAATTAGTACTAAAAATTTAAAGGGGCTCTAAGTATCTTTAACTGATCATATTTGTGTAGGTTTTAATATAAACGCCAAGTCCCAAAACTGTCCACAAAAATACGTGATAATTGGTAAATGCATAACTAAATTGTGGTAGTACTATAAATAGTACTTTTTTGCGTACCCAAGCGGCACTGCTCCATTGATAAAATTGGGCAAACTCGCGTTCGTCACCTCCTGTGGATATTGGTAGTGATATCCCTTCCGTGATTGCGGCATCCTTTGTTACCTTTGACATCCGTTCCAAACACCAACCTCCTTTAACACTCTCTTATCCTATCCTGTATTTCCCTTCCGTTCCTTATCCGAAGTAGAGGTGAAGAAGATGGCACAATGACATTTAGGGGATTCAATATTACTTTACCCCAGGAGGGTACCGGATCTACCGGAGAATCCCTCTCTGAGCGTTGTCGCTCAGACTGCCCCATCGTATCACGGGCAAAATTCCCAACGGCGACGCGCTTTGCCACACGTCACGTTTTGTCTCCCCGTCCAATAGAGGCAAAAAGAGGGCTAGGGAATGCCTATTTGCAACGGTGAATGTTTGTGGAGGAGCGGATAGTAAGATCGATGAATTGTGTGATATGATGGATATAAGGAAAACTGATATACTAGGAGTGAGTGAAACGAAGAAGAAAGGATGCTCAACAACTACTCTTGGCCGGTATCATGCATACTGGTCTGGAGTTGTTGAGTCTGAAAGAGCTAGCCGAGGAGTTGCAATGATTCTGTCGGATAGGATGAAAGAGTGTGTGAAAGAATATGAATATATCAACTCCAGGCTTCTTTGGATGCGATTAAAGGTTGGTTTAATGAAAGTCTTTGTTGTGTGTGTTTATGCTCCGGACATGTCCAAACCAGTGAATGTCAGAGAGGAAGAATTCCTCTCTGACATTCAACGATGGGACAAGGTCAGAGATGTGCTCGCTAGGTGTGAGAATAATGAAATAATAATTATGTTAGGCGACTTTAATGGATGGGTGGGTGTGTCTCGTGATGGATGTGAAAGAGTTTTAGGGCGATTTGGTGACGAGAGAGTGAATGAAAATGGTGAGAGTTTACTGGACGTTTGTATGGAGAGAAAACTTGTGGTGACAAACACTTTGTTTAGTCACAAGTTGATTCGTGTACATGGCAAAGGCAGACAGAAAGAAGTATGATAGATTTTGTGGTGGTAGATGAACGTTTGAAAGGAAAAGTGAAAGATACTAGAGTGTACTGAGGCTTAAATGTGGGTACTGACCATTTTTTGGTAGTAAGCCGCATAGCGGGTCTAACCACTAAATGGCGCCATCGTCCTCGCATACACTCACCTGCCATAGAAAGAGTGAAAGTTGAAAGATTTGAAGAAGAGGATGTACGTAGTCAGTATAAAGAGGCATTGGAAGAAAGGTTTAAAGAGTTTCTTGAGGAAGATGATTGCGAGATAGAAGAATTTTGGAAAGAGTTTAAGAATGGAGTAATAGTGACAGCTACACAAGTATGTGGCGTAAGCAACATGTTAAAAATATTTGTAATGAATGGTGGGATCAGGAAGTAAGTGGTGTGGTCGCAGAAAAGTGCAAAGCATGGATGAACTTGCTGGCCATAAGAGCCAACAAAAGGGTACAAGTAAGTGTGACTGACAATGAGAGGATAGTGAAAGAAAAGTATGACAGATTGAAATATAAAGTAAAAGAGACGGTAAGAAGAAAGAAAGAAGAATGTAAGGATAAATTTGATAGAAAGTTTTCTCAGCATTTTCGGGCCAATATATTTATTTATTTATTTATTTTACACTTTATTGTACACATTAAAAAACATTATTAGAGATCTTATAACTAACTATAGTACAAAGGGCGGCGATTTCTACCAGGCAACCTTTGGATGGAAATATTATTGGTAGGAGAAAATCGGTAGTTGCATGTGTAAACAAAGTAAACAAAGCTATATAATATATACATACTTAATATACCTATATTCATTCCTGTAATATGATAATAAATGATAGACATAATTATATACATATACATAAACATACATACATACTTATACATACATATACATACACATATTTAATACTTACATGTATTTATATTCTGTCACTTGGTTTGAACAGCCCGAGGCAAAGCAAGAGGTTCGAAAGTTGGTGTGATGAGGGATGTAAATGGAAATATTATAAGAGAGCATGGGGAAGTCTTGGATCAGTGGAAGGTGTATTTTGAGAATTTGTTTGAATGAAGAGAAAGTGACACTAGGAATATAGTAGCGAATGAGGAAGATAATTGTGAAAGTAATATAAGTATGGAAGAGATACGGTATGCAATGAAAAGTATGAAAACGGGTAAAGCTGCGGGATATGATAGAATATCTGCTGAAATGCTCAAGGTAGGCAAAGGCGTCACCGCCAGCCTGCTGTACCTACTTTTCAATAAATGTTGGCGGTCCGGTCGTGTACCAGGTGACTGGAACGAGGCCGTCATTGTGCCACTGTACAAGGGAAAAGGGTCACAGCAGGAATGCAAAAATTATCGCCTCCTGAGTGTTGTTGGCAAATTGTTTGTAAAGATACTGATTGAAAGAGTGATCTCTGAAACGGACAGTAAAATTTGGGATGTGCAAGCGGGATTCAGAAAGGGAATGGGATGTACGGATCAAGTCTTTTCCTTAAGGTGCATTTCAGAAAAAACCTTAAGTAAACACCAGAAGGTTTTCCCGCCTTTATTGACCTGGAAAAGGCTTACGATCGAGTGGTGAGGGATGAACTTTGGTCAACACTTTCTGTGTATGGAGTGGGCAGCAATCTGATACGGGCACTTGAATCCTTATATAGGGATTCAAGTGCCTGTGTCAGAGTAAACGGGGCCTACACGGACTGGTTTAACATTGATTGTGGTGTTAGACAGGTATGTGTAGCGTCTCCTTGGCTGTTCAATCTATTCATGGACAGTTGTTTGACCGATCTGAAAGGGTCTGAATGTGGATTAAGAATGGGTGAATCTGTGTTTAAGACCTTGCTATACGCTGACGACCAGGTTCTTTTTGCGTCGTCAGCGTCTGATTTACAGCATATGGTCACCGTAATGAATGAGGCGTTTAAGAAGAAGGGCATGAAAGTGAATGTAAGCAAGACTAAGGTCATGGTCATAGAGAGGGAAAACAGTATAACTGAATGTAACATAATGATAGGAGATGAAACAGTGGAACAAGAATAGATTAGAATAATATTTATTTGCATAAATGTGGTTACAATCAGGTGTTATCAGAAATTGGTGCTGCACATTTACCATTTACATGGCATAAAAATATATGAAATCATTCACACAATTACATTATCATTTAGCATTCATTTAAATTACATTATCAATAATACACATTCAGTTTAGGTACATTTGTCATACGGATCACTCATTAAAATGTTTACAATTACAAACCAAAATATAATATAATTATTCATTTTAAATGTCAGAGGGAATTGTCAAGATAATAATTAAAATAAAAAAGAGCATTAAATAAATTAAAAACTTAGACTGTTATTAAAATGTTTACAATAATTACCACCCATAATATAATATCATTATTCATTTGAAATGTCAGAGGAAATTGTCAAGATAATAATAAAAATAAAAAGAGCAATAATTTAAAAAAAATGTCCAGTTTATGGTTGTCAAGATCAGGATGGAGAAACAGTACTTAATTAATATTTATTTAACTAGCGTAAAATAGTACATTTTGAAATCTAGGTTTTCTTGGACTGAATAAAAGCATTTCTTGCTAAGCCAGCTGAATAAAGGTTTTTTAAACATGGTAGTTTTGAGATCCTTGACACTTTGTGGAAGATGATTATAAATTTGGGTAGACATGGCATAACTGTTTCTACTACAGATTTCTGTTTTTATCCGTGGAAGAATTAATTTACTAGGGTACCTAGTGTAGAAATTACAGACCTCTTTTCTGCAAGTATAAAAATCAGGACTTAATTTCACAAGAACACACATTTCAAAAATATACATTCAAGGAACAGTAAGTAATGATAACTGTTGAAATGGTAGCTTACAACTATCCCATGGGCGCTTATTATATAGCGCTCTTACGCACTGTTTTTGTGCTACAAAAATAGTACCTATTACTACTGAGTTTCCCCATATTGTGATGCCGTATCTCAGATTTGACGCTACATATGCATGATATGCCTGTAATGCTGTCTCTCTATTAGTAATATTGGTGAGTCGCCAAAGTGCATAAACAAAGCGATTTATTTTTTTACATAAAATCTCAATATGTGCCCTCCAAGTTAACTTTGCATCGAGGTTTATGCCAAGAAAGCATGCCTCATCTACTTCAGTTAGTTGTTGACCGCCATACTTCAGCATAACATCTTGTTTCCTAGCTCCTTTATTGTGAAACTGGATGAATTTCGTTTTTGATATATTAGCGGCAAGATTATTATTAGTCATCCAGCTGACAATATCACAAATAATTAAATAATAATAATATAATATAATTAATTAAATTAATTAATAATTTAATTCTTCTTCATAGACTAGATCCTTCTGATACGGTACTACTACAGAAACATCATCTGCGTAAAGAATGCATTGGTACTTTGTGATGGAAGGCAGATCATTAATATACAATAAGAAAATACTGGACTAATGGACCCAAAATACTACCTGGGGTACACCTACATGATTAAATTTTGTCTGCGACTGAACTGTGACCTCCTCATTACTTGAATTGACATTACTTATTTCAACACGTTGCATTCTGTTGTGTAGATAGCTAGTTATCCACGAAAGAGCGGGTCCACGTATTCCATACGCCTCACACTTACGCAGAAGAACTTTATGCGATACACAATCAAAAGCGCGGCTCATATCGAAAAATATAGTTGTTATCGGTGTTTTTAATTTTATCAATTAATTTACAAGCTGCTAATGACGTAGATTTGTCTTTCTGAAACTCATGTTGTTCTGGACAAAGAATGTCATATTTCGTTATAAAGGACATTAGACGCCTATGCATAATCTTCTCCAGGATCTTAGAAAGTATAGGTATCAAAGCTATTGGTCGGTAATTAGATACAACGCTCTTCTGGCCTTTCTTATAAATAGGTTTAATTACAAGTTTTTAGTCTATCAGGGAACTCACCCTGGAGGAAAGATAAATTAATTATATGAGCTAGTGCCGACGATATGTAAGGATTGCATGTTTTTAAGATAAGTGTGGGCAACTGATCGTAACCAACAGAAGACGTGTTTTTGAGAGAAACGATGATTCTCTCTACTTCCTTAGGGTCTGTTGGAAATAGGTACATGCTGGCATTATTTCTATCAACGGCTAAGATGTTTTCATCAGATTTAGAATTCAACCTACCGTTTTTTACCGCATTAGGCAAGTTTATAAAATAATCGTTGAAAATATTTGCTGTTTCGGTTGGGTCGTCTCTTGATTCAATATTAGAAAAGAACTGTTTATTTCCACCAGTAAAACCGTTTGAATTTATACTATTTTTAATTACATGAAAAGAAGCCTTACACATGTTTATGGATTTAGATATATATGACTTGTTAGTTATTTTCTGAGCCATAGCGGCACATTTCTTAAATAGTTTATTAAATGTTTTGTATTTATTTTTATCTTGAGTTGATTTCGATTAAAATTTATATCTCAGAAAGCGCCTCGTTTTAGATGATTTCCGCAAACCGTTAGTTATCCAGCATAATTTACTGTCGTTAACTTGCTATTTTTGTTTAAGCATAGGTAAACAGAGGTTAAAACATAAAATAAGAGTATCATGAAAGATCGTAAATGCCGAGTTTAATTCGTCTACTTCAAAAACTTCTGACCATGAAAGTGCTTTTAGACAATTTGAATATTGTTTTATATTCTCCTCTCTGAAATCTCTCACATACTTAAATAAACATTTGTGTTGTGAGTCTTTTCTATCGATCTGAATTTGGAGCATTTGTCCAGTGTTATGGTCTGAAAGACCTAACCGCAGAACTTTACCCTCTGCATCAGAGTTTTTGCTCAAAATTAGGTCAATGCAGGAATTCATCCTAGTTGGTTGATTTATATGCACATAATAGTTATAATTTTGAATAATTCTAGAAAACTGGGACAGCACTTCACATGGTTTCAACTGGTCAATGTTAAAATCACCAGTGATAATTATATTTTTATTTGTTTTGTTTCTTAATTGATACATTAATAATTCAAATTTTTGAAGAAAAATATTAGCTTTCAAATTTGGTATTCGATAGATGCAAATAATAAAGCAGTTATACTTCGGGATTTCAATGCCACATATCTCGAAATGAAGTTCCAGACTATGTTTTGTCAAAGAAGTTAATTCTTGAAACTCAATATTCTCCCTACATAAAATACAAACGCCGCCTCGTTTTTTATTATGTCTAGAAAATGAACTTGCTATTTTGAAATTTTTATTACTATATTTGCCTCACTTCCCCTTTTAATAAATGTAGTGCCAAGTGTTTGTGTATTTAGGCTCTTTGTTTACGAGAGATGGAAAATGTGAGGGAGATGTTGAAAGGAGAGTGAAAGCAAGAAATAGTGTGAATGGCGCCTTATGGTCCATCATCAGTAGCGAAATTATCCCAAGCAAGGCTCGCCTTGCTGTACAGCAGGGAGTTTTGGCGCCAACACTGATGTATGGTAGCGAATCATAGGTATAGCAGAAGAAGCATGAAAGTAGAATCAATGCTGTGGAGATGAGAGCTTTAAGGAGTATGTGCGGAGTAAGTATGATAGATAAAGTGCGTAACAGTGTGATACGGGAAAAGTGTGGCCTAAAAGAAGATGTAGTGACAAAGATTGAAAAAGGAATGTTGCGTTGGTTTGGACATTTGGAACGGATGGATGAACGAAGAAATAAGAAAGGAGTGTATCGTGCGAGAATGAATGGAAATGTCGGTAGGGGACGCACTAGGTGGACGTACGCCGACCAAATAGGTGACGTACTAAAAAAGGGCAAATTAAAAGTACCCATAACCGACGCGCATGCATGATGAGGTAAATGAATGTCGAGGAAGCGAAAGAGGTATGTTTGAACTGAAGCATGTGGCGTTCCATAGTCTCTGCCTACCCCAATGGGAGACAGGCGTGACGATATAGATAGATAGATAGATAGGGTGTATTTAACCAAGAAGATATACCACTCGCAACAGAATTTGATGTTTATTTACTTATATTACGTGGTCTCCACTGCAGCTTAGAATCTAATATAGTGCCTAAAAACTGAAAGTTGTTATACAAAAGTTCTAACACACCATCCTTAATTTTTACTGCAGTGTTCACCTGTTTGATGTTAGGCATTAAAATTGAATACATTTAGTTTTAAGCAAGTTGTTAACCTTAATCCACCTTTAAACAGCAATATTTACATCGTCCATATCAATTTATTGGCGCTTTAATTTAAAGAATAATGAGGGATACCTGTTTGCTGATTATAATCAGCAAACTGTACTACATCATTCTTGTCATTAACGAGGTGTGGTAAATCATTAATATACACTAAAAATAAAAAGGACTAAGTATTGAACCCTGTAGGATGCCTATTTTAACTGCAGATCCCAGTAAATGCGTCCAGTTGACGTCAACTCTCTGAATCCTATTACTAAAATTTGAAGTAAGAAGATGCAGAGCAGAACTACTTAAACCGTGGTCATGTAATTTCCTGATCAATGTATCATGCTCTACGCAATCAAAGGTCTTGGACAAATCACAGTAAAAGGCATCTTGTGAATCCACCCAGGCATCAAAAGGTTCTGGAGCGGCGGCCACGCACCGGTCGTCGCGTCGTAGCAGAGGTAGGCCTCCAAGGTGGACTGACGATCTTGCTGGGATCGCGGGCAGCGGATTTATGCGGGTGGCTCAAGATTAGTTCATGTGGAGGGCCTTTGGGGAGGCCTACGGCTTTTACAAAGACTGTTGGCTGACATTCGCAATCCAAAAGGATATCTATATTCCATGGCTCAGACTAGTACCTATATTCATGCGCATTACCAAAGCGAAGTCTAAATCTTTATGGCAGCCGAGAGTATGTTTGCCGCGGCACGGTGCAAATAATAAAACAATAAATTTGATACGCACGTAACTTTGGAATATCAGTGGTTCGCGCCTTGTCGTGGGTTTGAACCTAATACCCTCTGCATAAGCAAGAGCAGTCTATTGGTATCTCCGCTGAGCTGTCACTGCCACAGATACTGAGCAGGTCACGAACACCAGCTATAAAATTAAATGTCTCCTAACTCAGTAACTCATAGCACGTTATTTGTAACCTACTATTGTATAATTATAAACTTAAAAAAACATAATATCAAACTTTTCAATGTGACGACGTTTAAATTACGCATGACTAATTATATTATTAGCAATACCCGTTGTAAAAAGCATCTTTTGGCTTACCGGTTTACACTTCACAAGGACTCCGGTCAGTCGTTTACGGATAGTGGCGGATAGCTATCGTGCCTTAGAACATTAATTTCTTTTTTAAATTATAAAACGCTGAAATTAAGCCGTTTATATGTGTGAAGTTGATTTTCAAATTTCAAATTCCGATTAGGTAACTGGATGAAAAAAATATTGGAACTGATAACAAAAAGATAACTTTGCAGTTAAATAATAATAAAGTGTGTGAACAAAATTAAATACTAAAATACAATAATTTGATAAAATGTTGTTATCAAGAGTCGGTACTACAAAGTGACATTTTAAAGTGAAAATTAAGACAAGGAGTTTTCGATGCATCATGGGTGACATATACTTTTGGAGACAGGTGCGTTTTCTTCATGTTTATTGGCGAATTTAATTGAAGTTGTAAGCGGTACCAGTGGTTACTAACCCTGACCACTACGTTGTAGGTTCTTATCCTGAACGATTTTTTTTTGTGTCAATTAACGAAGAATTTTAGACACGCTTGTTTATCAAAATGATATAAGTACCTATTTCAGAATAATAATATTCTACTCTAATATTCTACCTCATTCACACAACACCATCTAGTCCCAAACTAAGCAGAAGCTTGTACCTACTGTGGGTACTAGACAATTGATAGACATACATAATATACTTTCTTTTGTAAATACACACATTCACGCTCACAAATGCTTGAATGATAATGTTGGAATAAGCAATTATTAGTATGGTATTGGTTGTATAGTTGTCATTGTTTGAGATACGATATAGCCATGCATAAATCGTCCTAGGAGGGAAAATATCAATGGTTTTAGGCCAGAAATATGTTTTAGGCTTCGCTTACTTCTGGCAAATTATTCATTACTTTCATTTGAATTCAATTTTGAATTCACATAAATTCTTTATAACACTTGATTTTCTGAATTCTGAATTCGGCTGCATATATTAAATATCGTGACTTTTTTACCTTTACCTGGTAAATAACGTACCAATAGTCTACCACATACACACAATTCACAATCTTGTCCCAAACTAAGCATAACTTTTACTGTGTGTACGAGACAATGGATAAACATATTTCTTTTTTTGTAATGACGTAGGTACGTATTCAACGGCGCCTACTGGATCTGAACGACTGCCGTTAGACCACCGCAATCCAAAGACTACGGGCGGTTTGAAGACAAACTTTCTGTGACACAAGTTGCGGCGTGGCAGTCGCGCTGTGACAGCTGTCTCTACGAGAGCAAGAGACACTTGGAATCGGCACACGAAATCCTTAAGAACTACGCTTCTATATAAATCTGTATTCATTGGCACTGGCTCCCCATAACCTCTGTCAAAGACCTTCATGACAGCCGGGCAAGCGATAATTTACAATTTAAATACAATTTAGTTTTGTGTTTTTATTCGACACAAGATTACCACATGCGCAATTTAATTAAGTAGCCATTGGACAAACATTTGAAGAGATTTATCACATTATTACTGTTTCTTAGCACGTACTTACAATCGGCAAGTTTTGGGACTGCAGTACAATTTGTATAAGTATTTTTAAACATTTTTTATTCTTTGAATTTAAATGACGTAATTCATGATTTTAGTAGTACCTAACTGTACGGTATAATTTTAAGTCCAGTCATTATAGGGGGTTGATCTCGGAAAATTGATATACAGAGTATATTACCACGTAAAAACTTGTATTTTGGCATTCTAAAACTGTTCTCAACAGTCACATATAATAGGGCACATGCGTGTGATTAAGATATAAGCGAATATATTTTTATGACATTCTTTATCGGTAAAGAAAGACACCTCTAACATTATTTTATATTGAAACACCCTAAAATCGCGAATATTAATTAATAAAAAGTGGATTTACGAGCCTTTAAAATATCAAAACGCAACGCTATTGCCTAGACGCCAACGTGACGTCACGGTTCGCAGAGGATATGTCAAAATAGTACCAGACATTTGACTGAGATGTTAAAACATTGTTAAAACATTTGACAGAGTTGACAGTTAAGAACTCAAACGTTGAGAACGCTGACGTAACCGCAAACTCGCTGAAATGGGGTGTTTAAACCAGCGTTATGTCATTGCAATTTTCAACATTAAATTTAAAATAAATGTTGAGTTCTCCACGACTAATATTTTTTTACGGTATCATATAATTAACATAAATAAACGGTAGCAACAATAAAAAAAAACATGCATAGGTATTCCCCATTGGATGTCCGCAAGTTTTAAATTCAGAGGTCACAAAAATCGATTTATTTTACGTTTTTGGAGAATATCTCGTTTTCTATAGGTTTTACGCTATTTGTATTTATTATCAATATAGCACAAAATTAAATTCTCCACAACTTTTCTATTGACATTTTTTTATCTGACCTTGAACTGTTTTCGAGATAGAGTGCGTAGATTAGAAACTCGTAATATTAAGGTTATAATTTATTGCTAAACATATAATTATCATTTATATTAAGTAGAATATAGTAGTGGTATTATCTTTATACAATTATTTAACAGTCTAAATAATATTTATTACCTAAAAACTATTAAAACTAAGTGATATAACTGATAAGGCTGGCATATTAAATATAGTCAATTCAGATTTCGAACTAGCCCGGAACAGTTTGTAGTTATAATAGAATCTTTCAATTTCTTTGTAATACACATGAGAAAAATCTTCGTTCCTCAAATAACCTTCTTCTCCTTTGTCCTTTTCACACTTCTAGCTTTGTACATTCTTCGATTAACATTCAATCTATCCTTCTCTGGAATGCTCTCCCTCTCGATATCAGGATGTCGACTAGCCGTTTCACATTTAAAAGCAGAGTTCGCCAGACTTTTATAGACGCACAAACTGAATCATCATAGGATTATCGTCTATTTATTTTGTAATTATATAATTATACTAGAAGATGCCAGCGGCTACGCCCGCGCCTTTTTAAAACTTTCCCGTTTTGCCCGATCGCGTGGGAATTTCGAGAAATCCCTTCTTAGTGCACCCCTGCGGTCCCCAAGGAACATACATGCCAAGTTTCAGCTTCCTGCGCCCAATAGTTTCGGCTGTAGCGTGTCTGTCAGTCAGTCAGTAACGCAAGGATTTTATATATTAAGATTGTAAATATGTAAAGTAATTTGTATTATATAGGTATATGTATAATATATATGTATATAGATAAGGTATGTTAGTACTATATTTACCCCTTGTATGCCGGAACGCATATCTACGCAAGACACAATAGCTTTTTAATTGTGTCTGGAATTCCGTACCAGATTCAGTTCCATAAAAGAGGTTAATGTGTGTGTGTATACAAGACTTCGCGGAAGACGTGGTGGACGCCAAAAGGTTCGACTTTGAAATGACGCAAGAAGTCTTCCGCGATTTAAATATATATATATATATAAATTAGGTTTATGTCTAAGATTCAATGCAAATTTATGAATTGCACCTATTACTTGTATCTCTGCATCACCCAAAGGTTGACTGGTAGATAATGCCAACGGCATTAAGCCCGCCTCTGTACAATTTATGTGCATAAAGTTTAAATAAATAAAAAAATAAATGTATGGAAAGGTACATAAAATATTCATTAAAAATCTTGCTATCCTACTTGACTCTCTAAAGAATTTGAAACATAAACAATGACGTGAGTTGCGATAAGCAACTTACTTGGAGAACACTTCAGTGGCTCCTTGCTGTATAAATGGGCCCTTTATGAGTCTAAAATCGTTAAACAATGTTTTGAGCATGGTGATTTAGCGAGGCCCTAGCAAGAAGCTCAAGGCCGAGTACAGGCTGATCGTCTGTGACATTGATTTTTGCCTTTTCTGCAGGGCATGTATATCATTCAATTGTTATTCGTACGCAATTGACGCTAATAGAGTTAGTTTTGGCCGAAATCGGTAACTTGGCTACCATTTTGCGGTTGACATCGCAGAAACGATGAGTTTATTATATCGATGCGAATGCTTTTTATGCGTTGTGTATTTGGCTACAACATTTCTATTTGTTTGATGAGATCACGTAACTTTCCGTTCACTCCATTCAATTTTTTGCGTTAACGTTTGCAGAAAGACGTCTTGGCTAAGCCTAGACCCAGTACCCGCCAGCCGATGACAATTGGCTGGCGGGCACTGGGTAATGAATATCAATACAGATCCACTGCACCTTGAGTTCTACCGGGAACAAAACCTCCCTCTTTTTATGCTTCTGAATTTTTCCATGACAAATTTCACCAAGAAAATCTTCCCAATAATAAATATCCTGGATTCGTTACTAATACCTATAAATAACATCATCATAGTAGGACTATGATGATGTTATTGTTAGATTGATAGTCTTGGATGAAACTGATATAACGCTAGGGCGTTATATCAGTTTCATCCAAGACTTGGAGCACGAGATCCGGTATGCGCGGGGCAAGAGGCAAGCATCTACTGCTACTATTTTGTCTGAAGAAGTACATCACGAGTTATTGCTTGCCCGTTTTAGTACTGATACTGATCAGATGCCCGATATTTAATGCAACGTTTAACCTAATCCAACAACCAACTGGTATGCGTCGAAAAATTCCTCCGCAACGCTGTCGATCGGCAGTCTGACCAAAAACCTGGGGGACTAGTCCGAGTTAGCACTCGATTGTCACGTTGACTAGTCTAGTGACTGGACTGGGAAGAATTACTTCCATACATTATTTAAATGCCTTTCCTGGCAGTCTCTATTGACCTTACTATCTCATCTCATCTCTCATCACTACGGGCAACTAGACTGTCTGGCAACATAGCCATATTGAATGCCATATTCTCTCCGCGAAATAAATGCCAGGCTTCTGAAAACAGGCAGCACATTTGCGATTTCTCATTAAAATGTTTGTGCCATTTCAGATCTTCATACTGACTACGACTCTATTCAATTCAATCAGCGTGGGATACATGCTTTCATTTCCCTCGGTGCTGAACCCAGCTTTATTGGCACCGAACGGTACTGACATCACAGCTACCTCAGGCCAGGCATCATGGATAGGTAAGCGTTCACGTCATTTGATTCATCATCATCATGTCGGTCTAGAGACGTCCACTGCTGGACATAGGCCTCCCCCAAGGTTCTCCACACAGACCGATTTTGAGTCACCCGCATACAACCGCTATCCGCGATCTTAACCAGATCGTCGGTCACCTTGCGGGAGGCCTACCCCTGCTGCGTAGTCGTCGTCGTCATTTGAGTGTTATTTTATAATTTGCTCTTTTCGTTACGTGCTTCAAAATAATAGCGATGCTTAAATCAATTTACTTAGGACAATTTGTTTTATTGCAAATATTTGATTGCAAAAAAATGTTCAACCGAAGTTCCAAAAGATCTAAACTTTGATTAACTCTACTTTATATAAAGATAGTAACTAAAATCAACAAGTATCAGTGGTTATGTAGGCCATGATCATATCATCATACCTATCTAACAAATGAATAATATGTCTATTATTATTTTACAGCCGCAAGTAATGGATTCGCCGGCATGTTCGGATTCATCATTCTATCGCCAATCTTCCAAATATTCGGCAGAAAAGCTTTCCACATCATCTGCAACTTACCTCTTTTGGTTGGTTGGGTTATATTCTCATTCGCTAATAATATTACCGCCCTTTTTGCCGCTAGAATTATACAAGGTTTTGCCATAGGTGGCATTTACATCAATAGCATGCTCATTAGCGAATATTGTGATCCTAAAAGAAGGGGTTACTTTACAATACTTAAGAAAGTATCTATAGCCACTGGCACTTTAATGTGCCATGCTTCTTCCTTGTTTTGGAACTGGCGACAAATTGCTACATTCGCCATCACATTACCAACTATTGCGATAGTTCTAACAGTTCTTTGGCCAGAAAGTCCTTCTTACTTAGCTCTGAAAAAGAAGTTCAAGGAGAGTGAAGAATCTTTTGTATGGCTTCACGGCTCTGCCAACATGAAAGAGTTAGAAGTTTTACTGGCATCACAGACGCAGAATATAAAACCTAACACAGAAAAATGGTACAAGTGTTTCTTTAAAAAGGATTTTCTAAGACCTTTGTTAATTGTGTCACTTTTGACTCTGCTTCTAGATTTGTGTGGGAAATATTATTTTGTAGTTTACGTCATCGACATGATGATAACAATCATTGGTGACAAGTCTATTGCTATATACTGCTCCTTGGGTGCTGATATATTGACAATTGTTGCTCTGATATTATCATGTTTCGTCATCAGATATTGTAAAAGACGTTTTATGTTGTTTTCATTTGGTGCAGCTACGGTAGCATTAATGTTGTTAATATGTGGCGTTATAGTTTCTAAAATAACCGTGTTATGGTTGACGCCAACTCTTATGTTGCTTCATTGTTTTCTTATAAATATCGGTCTTATACCAGTATGTTTTGCATTCATCGGAGAAGTTTTTCCTCTTGAGTATAAAGGCAGTGGATCCTGCGTTACCGGGATTGTGTTTACATTATTATATGCGTTCGTATTAAAAGTTACGCCAATTTTAATAGAAAATACCGGTGTCGAAGGTGTTTTCGCGACATTCGGTATATGTACTGCAGTGTGTTTGCTTGTGCTGTATTTTATAGTGCCAGAAACTAAAGATAGAACGTTACAAGACATTGAAGAAGATTTAAGAGGTCTTAAGTCCAACACAATAAATTTAATGTAGATTAGAAGAGATCTTTCAGTGAAAGGCCGCCAATTGTATAAAAATTGTAATTCTAATTCACTTTAATCTATATTAGCTATTTATCTACTACTGAAATAGAATTTAATTATTTACGAGATGTTACAAGCTCTTTAGTAGATATGTAAATTTTATTGGATACCTGGGTATCCAATAATAATAACATTGAGTTAGTAGTTACAACGTAATACGTTGTAACTACTTACTCAATGTACTCAATGTAATGTACGTTGTAACTACTTACTCAATGTTAAGAATTTAAAAATATTTTTAGTTTATTGTTTAAATAAAAATAATATCAGCTGTATCCTTGTTTTTATTACTAGTATATTAGACAATTTTGCAGTCTGAACAAATTATTATAAATAAGTTATTGATGTATACCCGCAGGTCTCGCTGGACAATAGGACAATGGATGCCCTCCTGTGTGTAAATCTTCTGACTTCATCAGCTGTAAATTGATTCTGGTCTAAACCATGGAATGTTGCTGTCCTTTTGGGTTGCGGTGGTCGAACGGCAGTCGCTGTGTAGAAAAGCTGTCATTATAGGTTTCAACAAACAGTCAACATTTTACCTGGGTGCTTGTTTTTGTCCTTAAAGGTACCCAGGTATGTAGAAGCTGTAAGCTGCATGCAATAAAGTTTTCTTTCTTCTTTCTAGAAATATTCTACCTTGCCAAAATATTTTATTACTTACGCCAAGTGAATAAATACTAAAACAAGTTTCGATTAAACCTTATCAAATGTCAAAGTGTTGTACAGAAACGCATACTTGAGCAATGGAAGATAATAAATAATTCATTGAACGTCAATCAAACATGTACACACAAAAAACACATAAGGTGTTTTAACATGTTTTTGCTAAAATGGGATGCAATGTTTTCACATACATTTTCCTGAGCTGTGCAACTGTATTTCCTATTTCTTAACTGTTTTATACATATAAAGTAAGACTTGAAAGTAAACCGGGTGTTTTGCGTACAACTTATTGATTGGTAGATTAATATGGAACGCGCTGTTACACCCGCGGTTTTTTTAAAAACCTGGTTCATATGTTATATAGGTAATAGCCTTCCTCGATAAATGGGCTATCTAATTCTGAAATATTTTTTAAATCGGACCAGTAATTCCTGAAATAAGCGCGTTCGAGCAAGCGAACAAACAAATAGATAATACTTACAATTTTAAGAAAAACGGGTCTTAATCGCGATATTTAATTAATTTAACCTCTGGGACGCCGGCGGGACATACGTATGTCCCAGGAAAATTTGTTCAGTCCAGTGCTTGCGGGAAACACGTATGTCCCGCAACGACAGCGCCATATTTCACAACTTTTAAATGACGTTAAAACAATTCCACCAATAAGATTATGCCCCACTATTGCAAAGTATGAATATTCTTTCCAATTCTGCAATGTAATTGGTTGTCATTTTCATAGACAGTTTTTGCAAAAATAACGACTGGAAATTGTTTACTACAAGTTTGACTTCGTGCGCGTTAAAGTGACAACACTTATTACTTACAGGGGGCTTATTCACTATGACCATTTTGAAGTCTTAACGTGTTTTAACGTGCTAGTTACCCACGTCGGCACGTTATTGGCTTAATCGGTATTCACTATGCCAACTTCAAGTTTGACAAGCACGGTAGCGCACGTTACGGACACGGTTTTAGTTGTCAAAATTGCGTGAGCTAAGAGGTCACGTAACGTGTTTATTGTAAAACGATAGAAGATAAATAAGTACTAAGTTTATTTGTTTTATATTATTTTCAGTGTCCGTTAGTGGTTAAATGCTAAGTTTATTTGCTTTTTTATTTACCAGTGTCCGTGTCAGTTATTTAATTAAATATTATGTTTTATGAAAATTGACGCCTGTCGCTGGCGCCAGCGTCTCACTCGTCTTCGGATAATATAATATAATATAATATTCTACCACATTCACACAACACCATCTAGTCCCAAACTAAGCAGAGCTTGTACTATGGGTACTAGACAATGGATAAACATACATATATACTTTTTTTTTTGTAAATACATACATATTATACATAGAAACACCCAGACCAAGACAAACATCCATGTTCATGCACACAAATGTTTGGTTTGAGCGGGAATCGAACCCGCGACCTTCGGCGTAGCAGTCGCTTACACTCCCGCTGCGCCAACCGGTCGTCAAATATAATAAATCCATTATGATTTATTAGATTCTGTCAGAATTGGGCTATTTGCTGCACTAACCGCACTTATATTTTTTTATATTGTAGCGCGACTGCAACTGACAAGTCTGTCATCAATGTCATCATTATGTTTTCGTTCAAAAATTTATTTAAGTACAAAAGACGATGAAAAAAAGTCTTTGGTATTATCAAAATTTAATTGTTTGGCACCACACATAAAAATTTGTGACAAGAATTCTCTTCGCCTCCTTGGGTCTCCTATATTTGAAGAAGCCTACGAATCATTCGTAGATGAAAAGATTCAAAGTTTTAGTGAAATTTCAGATCGCCTGCTAAAAATTAATATTCATTCGGCCTTTACAATTATTCGATATTGCCTTTTCGTTCCCAAATTTACGCATGCCTTGAGATCTTCACCGCTTTGGAAAAATATGGAATGTTTAGAAAAAATGGACCAAATTATTAAAAATACACTTAAAGAAATATTAAATGTGGATTTGAACGACCGAGCCTGGCTGCAAGCGTCTCTTCCTGTACGTCTGGGTGGGCTCGGCGTTCGCAAAATTTCTGATGTTAGTTTACCGGCGTTCCTATCCTCGGTGCACAGCACGGAAGACTTAACCAGGCAAATATTAGCACCAACACTGGTTAATTCGGAAGTGCTGTGTAAAACCGATGCCGTGAACGCCTAGAAAATGGCTTGTCCAAGCTCTGCTTTGCCTACCAACCCATTCTCCCAAAGGCAGTGGGACGTGCCGCTTTGCAACACTGTGAGAGAAAATCTGATTTTATCATCTACAAATGTTGCTGAGCGTGCTCGCTTGCTGGCTGTGGGAGAGTGGGAGTCTGGTCTTTGGCTTCAAGCGCTCCCGTCGTCCAATGTGGGCACAATGTTGGACGACACGACATTTCGCCTTGCCACTAGCCTCCCTTTAGGTGCTCCGTGTGTTTCTCCGCATCGTTGTCATTGTGGAGAAGCCGTCGATAGCCTCGGACACCATGGACTATCTTGCGGCAGAAGCGCGGGCCGAATGCCTCGTCACGCCTATCTTAATGACATCATCCGTCGCACTCTTGTCACCGCCGGAGTACCAGCCGTACTTGAACCCAATGGTTTGGTACGCGACGATGGGAAGAGGCCCGACGGTATGTCATTGTTGCCTTGGAAGTTGGGTAGGCCTTTGGTATGGGACGCAACGTGCGTAGATACCCTAGCGCCATCACATCTTCCAAGTACAGCCAGCTGTGCCGGCGCTGCTGCTGCAAGCGCAGAATCCCTCAAGCGGCGAAAATACGGTAATTTAATAGGTAATTACGTATTTGAGCCGTTTGGGGTGGAGACGCTTGGTCCATGGGGTCCAAGCGCTCGTACGTTGTACAGAGAAATCGCCAAACGACTAATCGACGCTTCACGTGACCAGAAGGCTGGGCTGTATTTCGGCCAGCGTATCAGCATTGCCATCCAGCGTGGCAATGCTGCCAGCCTTCTGGGCACGTTACCAATAGACAGCGGTGCGGAGGAATTCTACGACGCCTAAACCTGTCTTGTAAATATGTACTTTGTATTTTACCCTCCCCTTTTTTGTACATATTTATTTTTTATGTATGTAAATAAATTTTCCATTGTATAATAAGTTTTATGTAGTTATAATTATTTTATTGAGTAGGAAGTGATATCTGAATGTTATTGTGTTTAAATAAAGATGATAGTACAAAAGATGACCTAAACTTTGAAGATCAATTTTTTATTTTGATATTGTTCCTGGTTTTTTTATTTTGATATTGTTGCCGTGTGGTTGACGGCATAGAATACAAGTGTCACCACCCCCTATCTTCCCGTGGGTGTCGTAAGAGGCGACTAAAGGATAACACGATGCAAATACCATCTTTGCGTAGAGACGGAAAACTCGACATCAAACCCTATACGACTGCCTCGCTGGTCTCGCGGCATAAATGTGCGCGTGGGATCGGGAGGTCCCGGATTCGATTCCTGGGTCGGGCAGTGTTATTGAGTTTTTCTGTCACGAAACTCTCAGTAGCACACGGAGTCTGGAAATGTGCCCGGTACGGCAATAGGCTCGCCCCATATTACGTGGGACTAAAGTATATCTGGCGAAAAGTGGGTGTAGAAATACACGTCTGCCTACCCCTTCGGGGATAAAAGGCGTGACGTTATGTATGTATGTATTGTTCCTGGCGAAATTGAACTAAAATAATATAATTTAAGTTTTATTAGCCTTTTCTATTTGTACTGTAGCTTTTAGTGGAAATTACAAGTTAGTAAAATAATATTTATGAAATCGAAATTGAGCCGGCAAACCGGCATTAAGATTTATGAACGAATGTTGTGAAATTGATGACTAGGCATAGACAAGCTGTCGTATGGCATACTGAATACAATATTTTGATTGTCGTGGTACGTCACGTTACTGAATCACGTTTACGTCTAGTGCACGTCACGACGACATACGTCTTGAACACATGGTATTTCAGTGGTCATAGTGAATAAGCCCCCAGCTCTGCTTTGAAAAACGTGTAGCGACGCAATCTCGTAATTTCACTAAACTTCATCATTATACTCGGAAACTAAATTTTCTATAAAATATAGTTAAGAAATGATCATTGTTTAAATTATAACGAAAAACGATTTTCAAAATATCATTACCAAAAATGGCGGCAAGTTGGAATTATACAACCGTTCGCGTTTCAGTGTTGTAAGATTAGGTAGTTAAAAGTCGGTACTATTACTCATAACCTTTCTTATTTATCACAAATTATTGAGTAAACAATAATAAAATACTAAACTTATGATTTTGATAATTACGAAAGTGTATCTAAATCGGCACAGTTTCGCGCGCGACTATGGCGGCCGTTTCGTACACCGATTATGTGTTGAAACTTTAGTTGATTTATAAAAATATTGGTGAAGTTGATATAACTGTTGATTAAATTCAATAATTAATTAAATAAGGTATATAAAGAGCTGTGAATAATTGCTGTAATGCTAAATATTTGTGAGATTGTGTGTGGTGAAAGTATTATTGAAGAGGACTTTTTCGTATTTTCGAGTTTTATTTCAACGAACTGCAGAGAAATAGTTATTTGTGCAACAAGAGAGCAAAGTTGTTTTTTGTTTCGAGTGCTGATTTTGAGTCCCGAGCAAGCGAAGGATTCTATGATTGATTCACGAGCCTAGCGAGGGAATCAAAGTTAGAATCCTGAGCGTAGTGAGGGACTCAACAGCACGAGATGCAAAAAACTTTGCTCTCTTTTAGCACACATAACTTTTCACCTCAGCAGTGAGAACACATATTACTTAGGAGGCATAAAAAATAACAGGAATAAATTGTAAACAAAATTCTTTGTTGTTTTAACTCTTTTGGCGTTAATCTTTTTAGATTAAGTATTTTATAATAATATAATTTAACACGTTACGCTACACGCTATCAGCATCAGCGAAATGTTTACTTTATTCTCGCTATTTTTTTTAAATCGCGTTTTGATACCGCGTCCCTGATGTTTATTTTTCAAATGTTGTTGAAGTTCCAAATAAAAATGTATTGGTTAAATACCAATTTTATACTATTAATTAGACTTATTTTTATTAAAATCCAATAATATATTAAACATATAAATAATAACATTTAAAAAACAACATTATTTTATTATTTGTATATAATTATATCTTTAAATTTTAGGGTAGGTATAACGCGTTTCCGAACGTGTTTTCTTTGAGGTCGAATTCCAAAATCGAATTTCGAAGGAGTTTGTTTTTTTCACTCGCTTTTTTATATGCATGTGAAAGAGACAGAGCACAGTTAAATTCGAATGTTTCAAATTTATGGCTGAACAATGTCAATTCTTTGCACTGCAGATTGAAAAATTAAAAAGGTACTTTGCCTCACGCTCGAATCAAAATCGCGTTTTGTTCACTGTTGTCTCGCAGCAAAAGCGGCATGTTTGAGCTGCTGTGGTGAAAATAATATTCGTATGTTGTTGATGTTTATCCACATGCTGCGGTACCTACTCATATAGTCTGCTTTAGGCCTGTTTGAGATCAGCACGTTCAACCAAACAAACAAACTCTTTCTTCAGCTTTATATATTAGTATAAAACCGTTAAATGAGATAAGATAAAATTAGTATAAGATAACTGTCTGAACACGTCTTCCACGTTGACATTGGCAAAATCACCGATAAACGATAGAGACATAAACAAAAACTAGGTATTCTGTGAAAAGTTGACAAAATTCCATAATTTTGTTGAGGTTTGACTAATAGAAAATCTGCCAGATCCTTAAAATATCATTTAACATTGTAAAATAGCTTCCTGGAGCTGTATAAACTTATTTCTATTGGTAAATCACATGTTCTTGAAAGATCGTATGATCACAGATCACCACCCTCTATGATCAGTATATAAATTGCGTAAACTTCAGCGCAGCGACACAGCAAACAGATCCAAGCTAACTATCATAGCAAATAGGTATTCTGTCAAAATCTGCTTACTGGCGCTACGATTCTTACAGGCCTAAGCTATGTATAGGCACTGCCATAACGCGCCAGATAAACTGGTGTGGAGCATGTTACGCCATTTTTATTTGGTTTGGATAAAATATAAGAAATAAAAAAGTAAGTTTTCAAAATATCTTTACAATGATACATAATGTGGAACTTAAGTACTCTACGGAGATCTGCGCTTACAAAAAGCCATATTAGTATCGTTACTGCAACTCTTGAGCCACAGCACCCTCCATACTCTCACTAATACCTACCCTCCAAAATACTTCTTATCTAGCTTATTTTTATCATTTCATTTATGCGTCTCTCAGGAGTGCTTCTCCTGTCATTGTTTCCTAAAGGACAACAATATAAGAAACTGTACTCAAATAACTTTCAGTAATACATTCATCATCATCGTCATAGCGTTATGCCACTTGCATCCAATACTTCTTGCCTCAGAGTCCGGGATTCGCTTACTACTTAGTTTTAACCAGATTTGACAGAATATCAGCTTTTCTACAGAGCGACTGCTGTCTGACCTCCGCAACCCAAAGGGATAGCGTTATTCCATAGTTTAGACCAGTATCAGTTTATTTGAGGGTACTGACTCCCCGTTACGACTGTCAAAGATCTTCATGACAACCGGGACCGACGCTTAAACGTGCTCCCCGAGACACAGATACACAGAACGATAGTGAACAGTTTAATACGCACATAACTTCAAAAAGTCAGTGGTGCGCGCCGTGGATTCGAAACCGATAACCTCTGCATGGCAGTCTATTGGTATCTCCACTAGCCTATCGCTGCCCTAGAATTTTCAATACCTAATACATAGTCACCAGTTTACACCGTTTAATAAGTTATTGGCTCAATACAACTTTAATTACAGGATACACCGAAATTACTAATATTTACAACCTTGTTAAATTACACCTATTCAGAATGTACATAAATTATTAGCTTTATCATAATATTAGCAATGCTTCACTTATAAATTGTATACGTACCTATTCAAAAATTTCTTCATCATCTTAATCAGCCTTTAACAGTCCACTGCTCGACTAGACCTCTCCTTTGAAAGGAGAAATTGGCCTACTATACCACGCTGGCCAAACGGGTTGGTATAAGGATTGTATCAAGTATTCCTTCTCTTACAGTGTTGTTCTTTGCATAATATGCTCCCTCTGTCGGCTCTTACGACACCTATGGGATGATATGGGTGCTGCTGACATTCCGTATTCTTAATCTGTCACCACACGGGGTTCCTTCAGCCGGGATCCCATTACATTTTTTATGTAACAGGCACTAGGCAGCAAACGAGCATACGGGTCGTCAGATGGTAAGCAATCACCGCCGCCCATGGACCAAAGCAACACCAGAGGAGTCACAAGTGCGTTGCCAGCCTTTGAATATGGAATGGGCCTCTGGCACTCTCACTTACCGAACGAAACGCAACAATACAGATACTGTTATTTTATGTCTATTTTTGTAAGAGTTTCTTCACGTAAATCGTTATGGGAAAAATTCGTGCTTTCTAGAACAATGTCTTTTAAATTGTGTGATGTCACTCGACCTAATTACTAAGTTTTCGTTAAAAGTTCTCATTAATTCATTACTGCGCAGTTCTTTGCGACTTTGGGCTGGCTCGACAGACGAGAATGAGAATATTTTTTATCATCCGTATAATAATGACGTAGTTAAGGAGGACCTTCGGCAGCCTCAAGCCATTGACTGGCAAGAAACTGCGAAGGATCGAGTGAAGTGGCGAGCTCTCGTATCGGAGACCAAGACACACTTCAGGTCGCTGAGCCATCGGAGTAAGTAAGTAAGTATAATAGTGAACATGATGCTTGCAACAGTGCCGAAATATCGGTTACTCGAAACCGAGGTACGCGGTATAATTATATCCCGTAGGAAAATGTAAATGTAAGTATTTACCCTTTTTTATGTGTACATTGTTACAATTGTTATTTGCATGTTAAGCTTACCTACATATATATAGGCGTGTTCATTCTGATTTATTAATACTGTACAAAATCATAAACGGCACTATAGATTGATAGGCAACTTAAACTTTAGGATTAATACACGTGTGATGCGTTACCGTCGTACATTCGATATACCTATATCTACTTTAAATACCACTTTCAGCCCCCTCATTTTCATTATATACTTTGTCCAATTCCTTATTTGTTTTTGTTTTTAATTTTAAATTTTGATCTCTAGTTTAAATATTGTTATCTGCACTTATGTAGTCCCAACATTATAGATATTATTTTGTTAAATGTCATGCATATCTGTTATCTGTGTAGTTACATAATATTCGAATACTGAAAATGTTATTATTCATAAGAAATAATGTAATTATGCTGTTGATGTGCTTAATATAAATAAATAAATAAAATGAATAAATAAATCAGCCTTTATGTAAAAGATCACTTGTCCCAACATACACATGATAGGTACATCATCATCATCATCAGCATTTTATGCTGTCCCACTGCTGGGCACGGGCCTCTTCTCACTATGAGAAGGGTAAGGCCATAGTCCACCACGCTGGCCTAGTGCAGGTTGGCAGATAGGTACATCACAGAATCTTAACTACTGAAGCCCGAAACATGAAATTTGGGTAGAAAGCCGATCCACCCGTGGGTCACATGACGGTCACGGGTAACGCCAAAGAACTCATATTACATAGAACCGCAGTCCTTAAGGATTTCGTGTGCCGATTCCAAGCGTTCGCCCCCAGTTTATTTCGTAGTTGGTGCCGTTGGCAGCGCTGGCGTCGTTCTCCGTCTCTCTTGCTCTCGTTGTCGCAGCGCGACTGCCACGCTGCCAACCGGCAATTTCGGTCGCAAAAAGTTTGTCTTCATAGAACCCCTAGAAAATATGATTCTATGTATAAATCTGATTTCTCTGGTAACGCGGCGTCCAATCGTCACCACGCGACATCCATCTGTTGACGTGTGAATGCCGTGGAAGGAGGCGGTGCTGGTCACGTGTTGGATGTCTTTAATAACCTTAAGGAAGAATCCTTGTAGTCAAGCCTAAAATGTTACGAAAAGTTGGCTAAATGTTGGATCCAACATTTTCTTTTGAGGGGTTCATTTTGATTGGAGAGGTGGAGGCGAGGAGCTTGACACCTGTAGCATTCTACTGATATTTGAATGTTATTGGAATCCTAGATTATCCTTATTCTGAGATTGTAATGCTATCGTGACTAGATCGTTGAACAATGTGTCAACATCGAATTATAAAAGTTAAATTAGACAATAATGACATGAAATTACCAGAATACCGATTCTGAGTCAATTCAAAATTTAATCTCATTAGGTTCAAAATATCGTTTTAATGTCATATAAAATACTCGTATTTTCTAGCGGGCATTCTGGTGACAAAAGATTTTGTCCAGGAAAACATTTAAAACATAGGCATTATTCTAATAATTGATACTATCTAATAATTTATACTTTAGAGGGGGTTAAGTTCCATAGCTCCCTGCCTAGATCTGCAGGTGCTTACTGGCGGATCTGCCGGGGAACTTGTCCATTGTCAAGGGACCATGTACAAGAGCCAAGAATACCATTTAACACCAACTTGTGGCCAACTGTACCACAAAAAAAAACCCAATTTGTCATTGATAGACACGTTCCATCGTCACTATTCTTGCGGAGTTAATACCGTAATAAATACTAGGCCACAGCATGAATAAGGGTTGGAACATTGAAGAGAGACGTCGGATAAGCCCAATTTGAAAGTGATGACACTTTCTGCTCATATATTTAGTTTCTTCTATGGTGGGACATAGTGTGAAATGGATATAGCCGAACTGAATATTTTCGCCAGTCGAAGACAAATTCAAATTGAATTTTGGTCACTGGTCATTTCTGATGTCCACAGCGTCACCCAAAAAGGTATTTTAAGCTATTTAGTAGATACAGATGATTTTTATAAAAGCGGAATACCGGTAGTAGGTAGGTACCTACCTACTTCTTAAATACTTATAAAAAGTAAGCAGATCTTCATAAGTAACTGCAACGATTGGGGCTAAAAGAAGACGTCACCGAAACCGATTGTTCCTAGACAGTGCATTCTCTCCTCATCGGCCTTCTACATAAAGGAGAATTCTGGATAGTACAGTTCAGTGATCTCTCTCTACCTAGCTATGTATCCTATATGGTGGTGGGTGCAGTTTTACTTGTTTTTCTTCACCACTTCGCTCTAAATTCGACATCATCAGTAACTTTGCATTCCCTCCTGCTTTCATCACTACTTGTCTGCACCTTCCCTTGAGTCTTCCTTTTGGTCTCCGACCGGGGAGGTGAAATTGTAGTTTGCCGACGTAGTCTACTGGTAAAAAAAGCATAGTACTAATCATACAACAAATGATCATAAGTAATTATCGAATACATTACATATAACTTACCTAACAGTCAAGGTTCACTACGCCAACAAGCCTTGAGCCATTTTTATTACTTACTTCCATCTTTATCACGAAGTAAACAGCTCACACGCCATCTAACGCCAGGAAATATATTCACGACCTTATCCACACAACGCGAACACATGAAAGCCGCATTACCCCAGCCGTGATTTATTTGTCTTCAAGCTTATAACTCATTGTCCAATATTTCTTTTTATTAAAAGAATATTAGCGAAGTACGCGTAATATAATATCACGCTATTTTATTTATTACTCACTATGTGGAGGATTTTCTTACTTTTTGTGTGTTTAACTGAATGCTACATTCATTTAAAATGTTTCTTGTTCTGTCGCGTGCAATGAATTAATTTCGGCGAATGCTGAAATTATTAGGTAACTATAGCAAACTGCTGTGGAACGTTTTGCTGTTTAGGGTCCAAGGACTTTGAGCGATATGATGAATATTCGCGTTGTGTCGATATATTAATTAGTTTAATCTGTAAGATTGACATGCGTCAAGACAAGTTAACTCACTCATGATGAGGGTGAGAGCCCTCATGTTAAATATTATTATTATTACAAAGGCAGTGATAGCGTAAATAGTGATGAATAACAGACGGTATCAGGGTTAAAACTTAATATTCTAACAGCCGTTTAAATTTAAAAAGTCGAGGCATTGAAATTAAACTACAGTTTGCGGATTATATAGCATTATATTAGTTTTACTGATATTACATTTAAGCCCAATGATCTAGAAACTAGGTACATTATTTTATTATTATCAGATGATTAACAGGACCCTGGTCACAGAAAACTGAGATGACTATTGTATTTTCAAGGCTTGAGGTATCATATTATATTTATGAAACTAAACAACGCATTGCGCTAACTTCATCATGAAATACACAGTACCTATACTAAACTTCCTAACATATTTTTTTCATTTTCCTATCATAATTTAACCTACCTATTTTGTTTGAATTGCCCTTTTGTCGTGGTTTCTATCCAGTTAAACACATTAAAGTGCATCACAGCCACACAACCATGCCAATGGAATTTTAGCAAATTTCCTGCCATGTAGGGGAGACAATTTACCGATAACAAAAATATACGTTTACTACGAACGGAAGCACATAACTGTACCGAAGTGAGATTCAATTAACTCCGGTAGTCGAGCTTGAAAAATTGATACAAAGCGCTTTTCTATAGACCTAATTTTGTGTGCGCCCCGTGTATTTTAATAAAGTTAAAATCACTTTAAATGTTAAACACGAATAGAAATTAGAATGCAAAGTTCTCTTTCAGTTATTAGATGTTTAGTTTATATAAGATACAGGGTATATTACATATATGCGTAATTAGACTTCGCCCGCGGCTGCCGTATAAATGTTTGACTCCCTTAGAGGAGAAACTTCCAAAAATATTCTCTATGTGCAACTCTATCCACCCCAAGAGACAGGTAAATGATAAATGTCAGATTCTTACGCACCGTGGTTTCGGCTATGCGTTGTCTGCCAGACAGTCAGAAAGTCAATCTTAATATAATAAAATCCTTGCGTTACTGACTGACTGACAGACACGCTACAGCCGAAACTATTGGGCGCAAGAAGCTGAAATTTGGCATGTATGTTCCTTGGGGACCGTAGGGGTGCACTAAGAAGGGATTTCCCGAAATTCCCACGGGATCGGCCAAAACGGGTAAATTAAAAAAAAATGCAGGCGTGGCTGCTGGCGTCCTCTAGTAATTGTATTGATATGTCATTGAATCAAGCCTGATGCACATTCATTGCGTTACAAAAGGGCAGTCTATCGCTGCTCTAAATTGGCGTCTTTCAATGATTTCTTAGTAAGAGTTAAGTCCGGCATCCGGACATAGTTCATGCATTGCTGCGATAGCCAATAACTAGTAGGTAATTATTTTATAGACTAAACTAGGTACACGACTTTATCAGGTAACCACTAGCTGGCTAATTAAATAACCATCAACTTGACTCATTCCATCCCATCAGCATTCAACACACACAAAAATGTGTGAGATAAAAACAAAACCAACGTCTGGCAAAATCCGAAAAAAATCCGCCGTCGCAAAAGTTTAGTTGCTAAATATAAATGTATTCAAAACGCTACGGTTGGAGAAAGAGTTAGTTAAAAATTCATGATAGCCGGGACCGACGGCTTAACGTGCTGAGGCACGGGCAAGCAATTATTAACTACTTAATTTAAAACCCACATAACTTTCAAAAGTCCGAGACTCGATACCCTCTGCACGACAGTCCGTTGGTGTCTCCACTAGGCTATCGCTGCCTGTAACATGGCAAGGTAAGTATCTACTCGTAATCCCTTTCGATCGGGATCAATCTGACTGAAAGTGTGATCAGCAAGAAACTCGGTGTTGTATTGCTTCGACAAGAATATGACAACGCCCAAACAAATTCATTGACAGAATCATATAGTTTACTTACCATACTTATGCAATAATAATTATGCCAATTTCACGAAGTTCAAATGTCGCATATATAATATTAGATTTTGAAGCCAACTAGGCTTCGAAATAAAAATCGACTTCTGCGAGTAGGTACACTTTGGACTATACACAAACTTTATAGCCGAGCACTGTAATTAAACAAAATATTTACAAGAGTACTAATTAGATTTCAGAGAATTTGTTGGCGGCAGCCTATAGTAGGTACTGATTATTCTTAGTACCTACCCGTAAATAAACTCCAAGAGATTAGCATTCATCTGCAGCTACGTGCGTCGTCAGCGGAGGGTGCTGTCGTTTTTTGTCATATTACATAATTAAAAACGTAAAAATGGCAAGCTGCCACGCTAAAATGGAACTGGGTGGGACATATCGGTTGCATGTCAGATGACAAATGGGCCAAATTGACAACAATACGAACCCCCTATAACTGTAGGTGACATCGCGGCAGGCCTAGACGGAGATGGCGAGATTAGCTAGACTCCTTCAAGAAGGACTGCTTCCATTAGGGAAAAGATAGAGATTTATGGAAGAAAAATACATAAACATTGTCGCGCATACTTTATCTAATGGCAGCCATTCTCAAAGTGTGCTCCGCGGAGCCCCAGGGATCCACGAAGCATCACTAGGGGCTTCACGAAGATGTACGTCAGTAAAAATAATGGTTTTAAAGTGCACGTAGGACTCGGCTTTGTTTTATTTTAGGGCTCCGCCAAATATTTGGTTACCCAATAGGGTTCCATCCTGTCTACGCCTAGACCAATCATCGTCATGTACGACGCACTTTCGCATTCCAGCCAATCAGCGAACCTCAATATCGCGCGATACTGTGCCCTGCCAATGCGGTTACGTATCTGACAAATAATCGACCTTTTTTTGTTATTTCGCATTTTTTTCACAGCTCACAGAGCACCTACATTATTTTGTCTAAACAAATTGTAATATTTCTAACGAAATAAAGTTTTATAAGTTCAATCATATTTTGTTTGGTTTTGTTCCATCGTGAACAAATTTGGCGACCGTGACAGGACTGCAATCACTAAATATACAGTTAAATTAAATCTAGAAGAAACCAACTCGTGGCTCGACGGAAGTCTTCGAGAAAGTTCCAGCTGAGCAACCTAGAGGATACTGGAGCAGCGTACACCCCGGAGCAGCCTACATCCCGGAACGCCCGACGCCACAACCTTGCTGAATGCGTCCAGGAACCGCGCCGCGGGCCTATTGCTACCTGCTTCACACGATCTATCGATTTAACTGTGAGCCCGTTCCTATAACGTTCCTAGATCTTTCCACTTCTATCTGAGTTTACGCCTAAGCATTACTTCGAGTGTTTTTGCGATATAATCAAAAATATAAACTAGTATAAATCCATAGTGCTGCCAATCTGCATTCATTTCACTAAGTGTTGTGTCTAATTAACCTTAAAATTCGCCTTCATTCAACGTTAATTTCCATTATTAGAACTGTTACATATATGATTCCATAATTTACATAAAATCTTTTCTATAGAAACCTTCATTTTACGTTGAATCATATCATTTGCAAGTGCTTAGCAAGTGGCTAAAATAACTATCTAAGTATACTTTGGACACAATAGCATATCGCCCCGCTCGCACGCTTGTTGCTATCAGCTGTTTAGTCGTTTTTAACGGTACATTCCAGGTAAACGGTGCGCTGAGAACATCGCAGCTACGTCACACATTCATTGCGTTGCGACAACAGCCGCCTAATTACCTACTCATCAACTGTGTGACTGCGTCTCGCTTCTCAACATCTTCGCTGAACCGGCCTCCGCTGCCCACCGGACTACGAAACGAGGAGCGTATCGTATTCTTTGATATATTATTATTTACCAACCTACTTTGATAAATAATCGCGATGACTTCTGAACCAACGCTTAAAGATTTAGTTATTAAACGTGGTTCCATTAAGGGACGCGTAACTAAATTCCAAACCTATTTTGATTCACTAGCTACATCAGAATCGATTTCTCCTGTGGAAGTAAATATGCTTGCAATGAAGTTATCGCGATTGGAGGCGTTATTCGTTGAATTCGACGAGTTGCAGGGCCAAATAGAGGTTCAGAATGAAGCTAATCAAAGTAACGAATTAAATACTCGCGATATGATTGAACAGGAATTTGATACCTGTATTTCGTTACCGCAAAATTTTATACAAATGCATAACTTGCCCCCCAAAAAGGAAGAGGTCTCCAGTTGTTCTCATGTCAATGAGTGCCATCATCATGATAATTGTAATAGTCTAGGATTTAAATTACCTATTATTCACATTCCAAAGTTCGATGGTACGTATTATAAATGGTTAGAATTTAAGGAAATCTATTGTTCATTGATTCATGATAACCCTAAAATTAAAAATGTTCATAAATTTCATTATCTTGGATCTTATTTGGAGGGCGAGGCTGCGCGAGTATTGGGTAACCTAGAAGTTTCAGACAAAAACTATTACGAAGCTTGGTCTATTCTTTGTAGCCGTTATGACAACAAAAGACAGTTAATTAATAATCATTTAAAGTCTTTATTACACATTGAGTCCGTTCGAGAAACAGACAAATCCCTAAGATTTATTATTGATCATGTAAATAAAAACTTACGTGCCCTCAGCACCCTAGGACTGCCTACGGATAAATGGGACGTCCTAATCATTCACATTCTATCGGCAAAGTTAGACAACAGTACTCTTTTCAAATGGGAGGATCATAGAAGCACCTTACCTGAAATACCAGCTCTTGAAGACTTCTTTTCATTTCTGAAGAACCGAGCTGATGTTTTGGAAACGGTTAATCGAAATAAGTCAGATAGAATCGATAAGAATAAGCAAATAACCTACACGCCTCATACTAAACAAACAAAATCATTTATTGTAACTTCTAAAGAGACTACTCCTTCTTCACAACACAAATTTGAATGTGCCATGTGCAAGGGTAGTCACCGCCTTTATGAATGCACGGCGTTCAAAGCAAAATCACCTGAAGATAGGAACTCTGTAGTTACGACTTTGAATTTATGTTTAAATTGCCTAAGACCTGGGCACAACATCCAAACTTGTAAGCTTCCAGGCTCTTGTCGTATATGTAAGAAGAAACATAATACTTTGCTACATTTGCCCAGTACTCGATCGACTTCTACTCCTGGCAGCTCATCTATATCTATGTCTGCGTTGTCTTCACGAGAAATATTATTATGTACCGCTAGGGTACGCGTATCGAATCCACAAACAAATGCAACTATTACTGTACGAGCCTTACTTGACAGCGGGAGTCAATCGTCCTTTATCACGGAAGGTGTAAAGCAAAGACTCAATTTGACTCCTCATCCATCAAATGTCGGTATCGTCGCTATAGGTAACAACCCTCTCAACTTGAGCACAGAACGCTGCGCTCTCCAATTACAATCTAATGTGAACTCGTTTCAAGTTTCCATGTTTTGCCTCGTTTTGCAGACTATAACCGATAATATACCTAAACTTCCTTTTGATACTAGTCATCTTAACCTAAGTGAGTTCGAGCTAGCAGACCCTGGGTTCTGCGAGCCATCCTCAATTGATATGCTTATTGGTGCTGACCTATTTTGGGATTTGATAGGTAATGAACATCATTCCATAGGGGCAACCAACACAAATCTTCGTAGCTCTAAACTTGGATGGCTCATCGCAGGTCCTATGCCTATTTCTACTCGAACTTCATGTAAAAAACCTATCATTTGTAATTTTTTACTTGAGGATGAACAATCTATAGCCGTAGATGAACAATTAGCTAAATTTTGGGCTTTAGAGAATGTCCCTCAAGTTCAGCCGTATTCCGAAGAAGAAATCCTTTGTGAAAGGCACTTTCTCTCTAGTACTTCCCGCGACGGTGAAGGTCGTTTTAGTGTAGGTCTTCCACTAAAGGATGAACCAGATTGTTTGGGAGAATCCTATCACATAGCAAAAAAACGGTTTTTTAGTCTTGAGTCTCGCTTTAGAAAAAATCCTGAGCTTAAAAAACTCTACTCTCAATTTATACAAGAGTATGCTGACTGTGGCCATCTTTCTGAAGCATCTGAACCTAAACCTCCTAACTCTTACTTTCTCCCTCACCATCCCGTTTTCAAGGATAAAAGTGAGTCTACCAAGCTCAGAGTTGTTTTTAATGCCTCCGAGCCCACTACCTCCGGCTTATCGGTTAACAATCTTCAAATGGTAGGCCCTACTATACAAGACTCACTATTTAACATCCTGTTGCGTTTTCGTCAATACAAATATGTCTTGTCAGGAGACATCGAAAAGATGTACCGACAAGTGCGGTTAAGAGACTCTGATCGTAACTTACAACTCATTTTGTGGCGCAATAATGAAAATGAGCCTCTACGCACACTAAGACTGAATACTGTCACCTACGGTTTTGCCAGTGCAAGTTTTCTTACCACTCGATGCATTTGGCAAATAGGTGAAGAATGTGACATCCCTAAAATTAAAAATATAATACAAAAGGACTTCTACTGCGATGATTGTCTCACAGGCGCTGATACGGCTGAAGGATTATGTTTCATTCAGCGCTCAATTGCTACCGAACTAGCCAAAGGATGTTTTCCCCTCAGAAAATACCGATCTAATTTACCTAACCTATTATGTCCCAAATCTATAAATGGCGAACAATCCAATTTAATAATTAGTAATGCCACAAGCACATTAGGCATTGGTTGGTGTCCCACCTCCGATGAAATTCATTTTCCTATCAATTATTCCGAAAATCCTGTATGTACTAAAAGAACAATTTTGTCCACCACCTTCAAAATATTCGATCCTCTTGGGCTTATATCTTTATGCACTATCAAAGCTAAAATTATTCTTCAAAGGCTGTGGATTAATAATTTAGACTGGGATGAGCCAGTTCCACGAGATATTCAAAACTTTTGGTTGAAATTTTCCAAGCAAATTAATGGCCTCTCGTCATTAAGAATTCCAAGACAAGTTCTAATTAACAACCTAGCGTCTGTTGAGCTCCATTGTTTTTGTGATGCTTCCCAGCAAGCCTACGGAAGCTGCGTTTACCTAAGATCTTTAGATAGGGATGGAAATGTAGAAGTCAAATTATTGTGCGCTAAAGCACGCGTAGCTCCAATTAAGGCTTGCACTATTCCCAGATTAGAACTTTGTGGTGCCTTGCTAGGCGCCCAGTGGAGTTCCGCTGTTAGTAAGGCTCTAACTTGCAAGGTGGAACGTAATGTGTACTGGACTGATTCCAATGTGGTGCTAGGTTGGCTTAGATCACCCGAAGAAACCAAAACGTTTGTTGCTAATAGGGTTGCCGCCATAGCTGAGCTAACCGATATTTCAGCTTGGCGTCACGTGCCTACAGCTGAAAATCCTGCGGATCTCGCGTCTCGGGGCGTAGATCCTCAAGATGTCAACGAAGCTGATCTGTGGTGGTTCGGGCCTTCTTTCCTCAAACAGCCAATGTCAACATGGCCTGTTCTCTCGGTTTTAAATACAGAATTACCTGAAATAAAAGCGATGCCCGCTATGGTAGCGGAAGAACTCCCTACGATTAATTTTCAAATGTTCTCAAAACTTTCTAAGTTACAGAGAGTATATGCTATGGTCATGAGGTTTGTTCATTATTGTAAGAACCCTAAAAATAAAATTACAGGCACCTTACAAGTTCAGGAACTTGAAAGGTCTTTGACTCTTCTAACTAAGGTAGCCCAAGGTCAATCCTTTCCTAAGGAATTATCTTTATTGAAATCAAAAAAGCCTCTGAAAGCTAAGGCTAACCTTTGCTCTTTAAATCCATTCCTCGATGACGAAGGGCTCCTTCGTGTTGGAGGTCGTTTAGACAAATCATCATATTCCTATGAAAAAAACACCCTATTGTTTTAAAGGCAGAACATTACCTGACTAAATTAATTTTCCAAAGTGAGCATTTACGCCTACTTCACTCAGGGCCTCAACACCTCTTAGCTTCTATTAGAGAACGCTATTGGCCTTTAGGAGGCAGAAAACTAGCTCGAAATATCGCGCGTAATTGTTTTGTATGTCGTAGATTTAAGGCAGAGACTATGTCTAACATAATGGGTAATCTGCCAAGTGATCGCATCGAACCCGATTTCCCTTTCAGTACTGTTGGTACTGACTTTGCCGGTCCCTTTTTAATTACCGACCGCAAAGGCCGGGGAGGCAAGATAACAAAATGTTATCTTTGCATTTTAGTTTGCCTCCGGTATAAATGCTTACATCTTGAACTTGTAAGTGATTTAACTAAAAATGCATTCATACAAACTTTAAACAGGTTCATTTCTCGCCGGGGAGTGCGTACCACTATTTACTGCGACAATGGTCGCAATTTTGTAGCTGCCGCTAAAGAAATTGGCAGTTTCCTTAAATCAAATTCTGAGCCTTTAGGAGATTTTGGGGCTCGTCGGGGCATTGAATTCCGTTTCTCCCCCGCGTACGCTCCTCATTTCAACGGTCTGGCTGAGGCCGGCGTGAAATCCGCCAAGTTTCATCTGAACAGGGTGTTAGGTCAGTCTCACCTAACATTCGAGGAATTGACTTCTGTGTTTACTCAGATAGAAGCCATCCTAAACAGCCGACCTCTCTATCCTCTCAGCCCATCACCAAATGATTCCCAGCCTCTTACCCCAGCTCACTTTTTAATTGGTAGATCATTAACGTCGCTTCCCATACCGAGCATCGTGGACTCCAACATGCATCGCCTCGATCGGTTCCAGCGCATCGAACAATTGCGGCAACATTTCTGGCGTCGATGGGCGTCCGAGTACGTCTGTGAGCTTCAGCAGAGGAATAAATGGCGAGCGAAGGGCAGAGATCTTCAGCTGGATGATTTGGTCCTAATAAAGGAAGATCAGACGCCCCCTCTATGCTGGCGTCTGGGTCGAGTCAGCAAACTGTTTCCTGGATCCGATGGCGTACCTAGAGTGGCTGACGTAAACACTGCCAGGGGTATAGTTCGACGAGCACTCAACCGCCTCTGCCTGCTTCCTGCAGCCGAGGAGTGACTATGTTGAAAGCTGGACCTAGAGCTTTCAACGGCCGGCACGATGTCTACGCCTAGACCAATCATCGTCATGTACGACGCACTTTCGCATTCCAGCCAATCAGCGAACCTCAATATCGCGCGATACTGTGCCCCGCCAATGCGGTTACGTATCTGACAAATAATCGACCATTTTTTGTTATTTCGCATTTTTTTCCACGGCTCACAGAGCACCTACATTATTTTGTCTAAACAAATTGTAATACTTCTAACGAAATAAAGTTTTATAAGTTCAATCATATTTTGTTTGGTTTTGTTCCATCGTGAACACATCCCTAAAAAAGTTTGAGAACCACTCTAACGTATTGCTTAGTATTCATTTTAGAAAAAATAAATCATCTCCAGCTAGCCGGAGAGACGAAGTGGGTGCCACTTTGAGTATATTTACGAAAAGCCGAAAATTGAGCTCAATGGCGTGGCATTGGAGAGCCCTACATCCAGCAATGAACTATGGCAGGAGGGTGATGATGAATCTTTCTTGTTGTCTTTACTTTGCTAGTCTTTCATCCCTTTCTCATAAATCGTAGAACATAATTATAGTGATTACGTGACAACTGCCGAGCCCGTATACCATGATTGAGTTTTTCTCGAAAGACATGTGAAGTCTGCCAACCCGCGCTTGGCCAGCGTGGTGGACTATGGCCTTACCCTTCTCGTGGTGAGAAGAGGCCCGTGCCCAGCAGTGGGACAGTTTATATACAGGGCCAATGATGAATGATGATTAGGTATTATTGATTTATTAAACTGCCTCGTTAGTCTCGCGGCATAAATGTGCGCGTGGGATTGGGAGGTCTCGGGTTCGATTCCAGGGCAAAGTGTTATTGGGTTTATCCGTTACGAAATTCTCAGTAGGTAGCAGCACGGAGTCTGGTAATGTGCCCGGTACGGCAATAGGCTCGCCCCCTATTACGTGGGACTAAAATAAATCTGGCGAAAAGTGGGTGCTGCAATATACCTTTACCTACCTCTACGGGGATATAGGCGTGAGACTATGTATGTACGTAGGTATGTATATTGATTTATCCAGTAAATTAAATTGCATTATATAACTCGAAAACAACGAACGTGGTTTTAAATACCAACAAAATTCACAGCTAACTTTCAATTTGCTGAACAATTAAATAACTTATCCGTCAAATGAGTTTGAATTAGAAGCGTCTGAAATGAGCACAATATTAGCCATTGTCACACGGGTACAGTTACAGATTTTTTAACGAACATTTCATAAAAGAGAGCATGGCTGTCGAACTTTTTACTACCACGCGACCGATATAGGTTACATATGTCTATGATCATACTTTTAGTCGCTACACATCAAAGCTTTTTGTCATTTTCAGTCTGTCCATCCTAAGGTTGCCTGTAAGAGATCGCACTCAGCGATAAGGCCGCCCTTGTGCATTTGGTATGTATCTACATTTAAGTTATTTACACCAAATTTGTACAAACATTTACACAATAAAGCAATTATCTATCTATCTATCTATCATACCAAACTAAAAAACCGAATCCGTATAAACCGTCATCTCTACAGGTTCTCTGGTACAAGAAGGTACTTTGCAGTTGCAGCTGGATTATTGTTTCTCATAGTAGGTAGAGGATCCCAAACTGAGCCCCTATGAAGGACGACTCTGAACTTGGACACTTAAGGACCTTTGCTACGCTTAAGAGGTGGATATACGCCGTTGACCTTGCTCGTACTACTGGTTAGTTGTCCACGCGCGATTTGCGAGTATCGGTGACGTAAAAAAATCCTTAGAAAATAATAACTAAAGTTACTTGCAAAAATATAAGCTGAATGTTCCCTTGGTGTTCTAATATATACATACATACATACATACATAGACTCACGCCTGTTTCCCCGAAGGGGTAGGCAGAGGCATATTAAACGCCCACTTTTAGCCAGTGTAATATATAAGAGGCTGATTCAATTTAAACAATCTTATGATTGATAGATTAAGAGAAAAAAGGTTTTAACTACAAAAACAGAGGTTACTTTGCATATTTTATTCAGATATTTAAAATACTTTTTTTAGGAATTTGGTAACGAAGAGAAAATGCTTTATATGATTTAGATTAAGACATATTATTTTGTATTTTTTTTCTATAACAATTACGGAGAAAAACGGTTTTAATTTACCCCTAATGACGCCCAATTCACATATTATGTCCTCGCCTGAAGGGACTGATTCCCTGTACACTGACGGCACCATGCCGTATGATTCGCCAACCAACAACGTCGCGGACTAACGTGTGGGGGCTTACCGACTTCGCTTATGCGCAAGACTCACAATAGCTTTCACTTACAGCTTATTGCGGCACGAGTGGGAATAGGTTTAGCACAGACCACTGCTTTACTGTGGAGAAACGGACTCCTCTTTTCAAACAGACTTCCAATTCACTTTAATGAATGAATGAATGAATCATTTATTTCACTTTAAATTTCTTATAATCTAAATACATTGCCCCACAAAACTGCTTACGCAGTTTAACTGTGAGATCGGTGAGCCTCTCTTACAGTTACATAATTTAAGGTACATTTATACCTTAATATACACTTTATACCTACATTTACATATTTTCTAGTAAATGTCTTTTAAGCTTACGTGCAAATATTGATTTATTATTTTCCTGTCTGATGTCAACAGGCAAAGTATTTAATAGATAGGGAACACGTTTTCTTAAGGTTCTATCACCATAGTAATTATGAACTCTGGGTACATCATATTTTCCTGCTGTCGTCGACCTGGTAGTATACTTGTTAGACACCAATGAGTCACTATCCCGACTGACATGGTTATTGACCAATAATTGGTATTTATGTTTAAGACTAACTGGTAGAATTTTACAAATTTTGAATAACCTATTATAGTCTCCTTTACATCTGCATTTAGTTTTTCTGTTTACGAGTCATTTTAAAAATCTTATTTGGAGTGCTTCTATCTTCTGTATATTACTTTTAAAAGTCAAACCATAACAGTCAAGAGAATAACTCAGTATTGAGTCAACTAGGGACATATATAAACATTTTAAGGTGCTGGATGGAACTTTAAAACTTAAGTGATAGAATTTACATAGCAATATTCTAAGCTGTAATCAATATGTGAAGACCATGAAAAACTTTCATCTACTTTCATTCCAAGATATGTGACACTTTCTACTTGTTCTATTGGTTTACATTTAGTTTGAATAATTTTTATGCATACACTCATAGCTATGGGTAATAATTGGTGGGCATGTTTTATTCTGATGTATATATAGGGAATGTATCATCAACAGCTTAGTTTTATCACCATTAAGAACAATACCGTTGTCGTGAGACCACTTTACCACTGCGTCTACGTCCTCTTGTACGAGTCGACAGGTGTCAGCGAGGTCGGTGCCGGCGCGCAGCGCACACAGGTCGTCCGCGAACATGTGCGCCGTGCAGTGGCGCAGTACGCCGCACAGGCTGTTTACGTGCAGTAGGTAGCACACAGGTCCGCACACGGAGCCCTGGGGCACCCCGCACCCCACCTTCCTCTCGTCGCTGTACTCATCACCTACCTTAACTCGGTAGGAGCGTGATGTGAGATATTCGCGGAACCATTTGTTCAGCGGCTCTCCCACTCCACTCTCCCCCATGGCGTTCAATAAGGTGTCAGTTTCAAGAGTATCGAAGGCCTTTTTATAATCAAAGAATACCGCAACTACAAACATTTTCTCACTTAAATATGTATTCATTTCCTTAGTAAAACGTGTAAGCAGTGTATTTGTACTTTTACCTTTTTGAAAGCCATGTTGACATTCAGTTATTATATTGTTTTTCTGCAGATAATTTTGCAAACGGTTGACGATACATTTCTCAATAATCTTATCTACACTAGATAAATTTGATATAGGTCGATAATTACTATAATTTTTATGTTCTCTACTTATCTGCTTACCAGATGCAAATTAAATTATATCGAATAAAATACGTTGCTGAATTTGTACCTACCGATAGGATCGCCTTACAAAATAAAGTCAAGGGTCAACTAATAAAAATATTAAAAGACGTTGGTAAGCTGACTTTTTAAATCAATAATTTGATTGGAAAGTATACAATAAGTATGTATATATGTATATTGCACGCAACAATGACTTTTCGAAGTTAAGTTAGGTACTTGTGCGTATTAAATTGTTAATTATCGCTTGCTAAACGGTGAAGGAAAACATCGTGAGGAAACCTGCATGTCTGAGAGTTCTCCATAATGTTCTCGAAAGACATGTGAAGTCTGCCAACCCGCACTTGGCCAGCGTGGTGGACTATGGCTTTATCCTTCTCATAGTGAGAAGAGGCCCATGCCCAGCAGTGGGACAGTATATCTATAGAGCTGATGATGATATGTATATTGTTTGTAACGATAAATTTTATAATCGTTGCGACAAATATTTCCTTTTTAATTCTGAGAGCTTTACCACGCATACAGTCCGTTGTTCGATAATCGCAATAAAACAAGGAAATCACGCAAATTGACGAATATTTTTAATCCACGTCGACGATAAAAAAAAAATTTCGATTTCCGCCAAAAAAAACTACGGAACGTAAGCAAATAGACAGGTTTGTGTCGAAGGAAATATAATATCCTGCTTTGTCCAGGGTGATTTTATCGTCATATTCGTACTCGTAAATAATTTGACATTTTTAGTGTTCCGTGACTAAAAGGGAAACAGAACTCTTAATAGGTCTATCAATTATCTGCCCGTCGTTGTTAGTTTTCATTATGTAGGTACCTATTGCTTAAAAAACATTTAAAGATTATCTTTGACTAGAGGACGCCAGCAGCTACGCCTGCACACTTTTTTAAATTTATCTGTTTTGACCGATCCCGTGGGTATTTCGGGAAATCCCTTCTTAGTGCACCCTTACGGTCCCCAAGGAACATACATGCCAAATTTCAGCTTCCTTCGCCCAGTAGTTTTGGCTGTAGCTTGTCTGTCAGTCAGTCAGTAACGCAAGGATTTTATATATTAAGATTGCAGCAACAAAAATTCGATTATACTACTTTTAGCTCAGGAATCTATATCTACTTACTATTTAATTTTTCATTAACTATTAGGTATACGTACTTTGTTGATAGATTTAAAAAGTAATTCCCTAATCATACGCGATAGAAACGGACATACCTAGCACTTCGTTATAAACGATTAGACGAAATATCTACTTAAGAATTGGTACAGAACCCTCAGCGGTTGTAAGTCGGTCTTGAACTTGCCCGGTATTTTTTAATATTTGATGTACATTTAAAAAACAAGATGAAAGGAAATTAACGTCAATATTTCATCAATGATACGTTATGCTACGTAGTACGGTACCTATCTATCTGCATATAAATTCACGTAGGGGAAATACGGATGCCATGATATGTCACTCATACATGCATAAGTCAAGATAATTTTTTTGTTTCTGGTAACACCTGTGTCAGTGCGGATTATTTCCAAGCGGTCCACGAAGCATTACGAACCATTAAAAAAAAGTGTAATTGTGGTATCTCAAATTGAAATCCATTTAAGTTATGTAACACTTATGTTAAGTAACACTTATGAAAGCCAAAAAAAAGTTTTTACTCGAGTCCGAGCTAGTAAGTAAGCCGCCTGACATGGTTTTTTTTTGTCCTGCGGCAAATACTGAGACCGAACTCATTACGTGCCCGCCGAAACATGTTAGTGCAGCTCTGATGTACCTACCTACTGAAATGCCACAACAAGCAGTCACCACAAATGTTGACCGTTGCCAATGTTGCTTTACTTTGCCAATATAGTATGATCGGCTAGCACGGAAAACCAACTTTGACGACGAGTTAGCGCCGCGGGAGTGTATGCGACTGCTACGTCGAAGGTCGCGGGTTAGAGTCCCGCTCAAGTCAAATATTTGTGTGCAAGAACATGTTTGTCTTGGTCTGGGTGTTTTTTTGTATACCTAATATGCATGTACTTACAAAAAAAAGTATGTATGTATGTCGATCCATTGCCTAGTACCCATAGCAGGTACAAGCTTCTGCTTAGTTTGGGACTAGATGGTGTTGTGTGAATATGGAAAAAAACTGGGGTTAGTCTATAACGCGCTGTGAGTAGGCAATGCAATCTCGTTAATAAAAAAGGTCTTTTTTAACGAGATTAATCTCGGTCGAAAATAGAGCGAGATCTCGCGAGATTAACGAGATTGCACTCGAGCATAGAAACGTTTTATTCGAAACGCGGACTGACTGGGACGGAGTTGCAATCTGTCGACATCGACATTAATCAAAAATGAAATGAGTTTATACGAGTCCGGGGGTCAAAAGGCAAACTTTTACAGTTCGTGGATGTCTGCCTGAGATCTGCGGTTTCCAACTAGCGTTGAATCCGAAAGGGCCTACTTAGTGGCTGGTTATTTGGCCAACAAAAAGGAACCCGTTTAGCAGACGATTCTTTAGACATTTTGTGCTTCTGAAGGAGTCAAGTACTTTCAAAATAATTCGTAATAATGGCTTGTGATTTGAACCGAACAAATCTTTCATTTACTTTCATCTAGTTAATTAATCTGCAATAATTATCTAATGGATCTACTGAGTAGATATACATAGTTTTATTTAATCAATAATAATATCTCAGTTTAATAGTCAACTCAACATAGATAGTAAGTTGTTTTGATTTGTTATAAAATAAATGTTTTATTACTAAAAGATTTTTGTTTGATATTAGAAGCGAAGACTGGTTGTTTCTTTCATATGTTATTTGATAGATCCGTTCGTAAAAGTTTACTACTTAGAAGTTTATTAAAAAAATAAAGACAAATAGGTACGTCAAACAATGTTTGATGCATAAAAGTCGATTGAAAATTTTCTGAAAATAAATGTTTATCTTATAATACTTAAAATGGTTATTACTTTTGTCCTAATTTATTCAAATATTGCGATTATTTGCTAAAAAATATACAAAACTGCCAATCTCGCGAGATCTCAAAATTGGTAAGATCTCGCAGTATTGTTATTTATAATCTCGCGTGATCTCGCTTGAGCCCGAATCTGTGAGCTTGTAACGTATGTCCGGTACTTACCGCGTTTGCGTCACAGTACCGCCCATACGCTCGGCCAATCAGAGAAGGCCATCGTCCGCGCTCGTGAGTTTTGCCCATATTTGGTTACGCGCCGACACGAACTCTGATGGAGGGCCCAGTATATATAGGGGCCGACAGAGAGACCGGCATCCCTAATTATTGTTACCGTGCCTAACTACGTGCTACTACTACTTCATACGCGTATCCTGGTCCCAGCTGTGGGTATGTTACTACATTTACTGCGTTAGCGTACTGCCCATCTCTCTACCTGCTAGCTGAGGCCGGCTGACGCCGCCTGCCTGACTCTATTGGTTGTGGCTCTCCTAATGCTGCTTTCCTTCAGGTTCCAGGTCCACCTTAAGGCTCCGGGCTAGTCTACCTAGACCGCTACACTTCCTGCATCGCCTTCGGCGTCACCTCTGCCGAAGAGTCTGGCCTGCCCTGCTCATCGCACTCAGACCGCCAACGCCTGCCAGCTGAACTAACGGCCTGCGAGGATCTGCCGCTACGCGCAGCCCTACGAGCAACCTGCCCTGCACACTACCGGAAGGAATAGCGTGGGAGACTGCAGCCCTTAGTGTTCAGGCCAGTGTCGTGTTGTTGGTCGGTCATACTCGGCAAATAAACGCATAGAACCTTTTCTGCGTTTTAATACCAGAACCCGTTACAAGCTCTACTAACATTCAGATAAAAAATACTTTGACTAAGTAGTGGTTCAATTCCCACACGAGACAACACTCTGTGTGATCCATAAATTGTTGTTTCCAATCTAGATGTTGATTGTGTCTGTTGGTTGTATGTTTGCAAAGTCCCCCGCGACACAGGATTTATTCCAAGTGCGGGAGATGACTTTAAAAAATTAAAATGAGTTAATAGTGACCTACACACAAGATACTATACACAAGTTGGTATAGAACCCAAATGATAGGCGTAACATAAATTCCTTATACCCCGCATGTTTACATACTACCGCGACCGGGTCAATTTTATTGATCGAAGACATTAGTTTAAACGAAAGCGTAGTAAATCGGACATTCAATCACATCAATACGACAGCGACATCATATGCCCCTGATATGCATGTAATCTATTTGTTTCATAGTCCTTAATGTGTGTACGAACAGACATCGATGACAGTGTTTATTGTATCGATAAATTATCTTATTTATTAGGGAATCATTGTCGGCTGTGTTGTAGTGATGGGTTTTATCGTTAACGAAACTAGACCGTCCATTCCCGTTCGTCAACGCGTCGATAGACTAGTTGAATTCGTGGATCGGTCTACGTCATCTACTTATGTGTAAACTTCATTACACGGACAGTCTATATAAACATCACGTCTATATCCGCAAATAATTAATTTCCGCAAAGCGAACTATGACGTCATCAACAACCTAATCGGTGAAGAGAACTGGTCTAGCCGATTGGACCACCTTCCTTCTAAAAAGGCAGTTGAGGTGTTTTATGATATGCTAAATAACATAGTCAGATCCAATGTTCCACGCATTAAATCGCGAGCGCTTGGCTTTCCAATTTGGTTCTATCTGCAACTAATTAAAATATTCAAAAAGAAACAGCGTTCTTGGATTAAGTGGAAAAAAGTTAACAACATTAAAGATTACAATCAGTTTTCCGAACGTCGAACTATTTTCAAAGATATGTGTAGATCTTGCTACTTGTCCTACATTAAATCCGTCGAAAATAATATCACCACAAATAGTAAGCATTTTTGGAGATACATCTCATATCGAAAAGATAAATCTGGTATCCCATGCATGATGCAATATCAAGCAGTTAAGTCAAGTGCTCAAGAAGTGATCTGTAACATGTTTTCTGACTTCTTTTTTTCGGTTTTTAAACCGGAGACTACCACACTCTCAACATGGAACCCGCCATCGGAAAGCTCCACAAATGTTAATATTATTGACAATATTCATATTGAGGAAGATGAAATACTTAAAGAGTTGAAACTACTAGACCCTTTAAAAGGTGCTCCTTTTAAAGGGCCTAGTAGTTTCAGTGTAGTTTTAGTGCAGGATAACCATCAGGGCCTGCTGGCCCTGATGGTTATCCAGCAATATTCTTTAAGGCCACCGCAATTTCTATCTGTAAACCACTTTATATTATTTATAATAAATGTTTGAGTGAAGGTGTCTGTCCCGATGTATGGAAACAGGCAAACATTACGCCTGTGCACAAAAGTGGTTCTAAACATGATGTTGAATTGTATCGCCCTATTTCTATTCTGTCGACCTTGTCAAAACTTTTTGAAAGACTCGTTCATAATGCAATTTATCCAATCCTCCATAGCGTCATAATACCTGAACAACATGGCTTTGTTCAACGCCGCTCTACAATATCAAACCTCCTAATTTTCTCACTTTCTTTTTTAAAATACTGACAAGCAACTACAGGTAGACGCTGTATACACAGACTTCAAAAAGGCTTTTGACAAGGCCGATCATGAAATCCTTTTGGATAAGATAGCGTTTAACGGCATACGTGGCAATTTGCTTCGCTGGTTCTCATTCTATATAAAAAATAGGACACAAAAGGTAGTTTTGAATGGCTTTCAGTCAAAAATAGTGACTATAACTTCTGGTGTTCCACAAGGCTCAATTTTAGGGCCTCTATTGTTCAATTTATACATAAACGACATTTATCAATGTTTTAAACACTCAAGATTTCTTTTATATGCTGATGACTTGAAAGCCTTCAAAACAAGCAATGTAATAAGCAATGTAGAAGACTGCCACCTTTTCCAAGAAGACCTGGACAGACTCACAGCATATTGCATTTTTAATCATTTTCATAATGTTCACTTCACTAAAAAAAAAGACCATAGTCAGTTTAAATTATAAATTAAACGGTGTGCCGCTTGATAGTGTCTCTGTAATTAAGGACTTAGGTGTTTTATTAGATGACAAGCTGTCCTTGAATGAGCACGTAGACAAAATTGTAAATAACGCATTTAAATTATACGGGTTTGTCATGAGATCTTCTACAGAATTAAACGCCCATCCACCCACCTCTATTTATTCAAGACACTAATAAGATCGCAGTTAGAATATGCCGCACCTATATGGAACCCATTTTATCAAAAACATGTAGATATAATTGAGAGAGTCCAGCGCGGCGTAAGTTCCTGCGCGCCATGCACTACAGATGCTACGGATCGTATCTAGCATATGAAGAGTTACTGCACAAATACAATCTGCTCACGCTGGAGTCTCGGCGCAAATTATTAGAGGCTAATCTGTTGCATAACAAACTTGATGCGATAGATATTACTTGTAAACTATGTTATGCTGATCCTCGCACTGTAAATAAACGAAGTGTACGTGCCGGTACACTGTTCGCAGTAAACTCATGCAGAACCAACGCGGGATTACGTTGTCCTATTCGACGAATGGTAGACTCCTATAATCGCAACTTTATAGATATTGATATTTTCATATGTTCTAAATGTAGGTTCAAGCAAAGCGTTATTAAATGTTTGTCCAATTAATTATTCTCTTACATATTGTTATTATTCAATTTTAATATTTAATTTTAAATATTTCCTAATCCTAACCCAATGCTGTGAAATCAAATTCAATTATTAATTTCAGTTGTTAATTTCAATTATTCATTTCATTATATTTCATGTCATTTATTTCTTAGCGATAAGCACAATTACCTATTTCTTATTAATGATGTTCGAATCTGCTATTTATCAATCGCATGCTATAAACTATATGCTAAATGTTTTTAGCATGCTATTAAAAATGCTATAATATAGCATGCTATCGTGCGAAGCGTCAACACCCTTCATGTGACCGCTAGTTTTAGCACATGTACGATATAGCGCGCTGTCGCGCTATCCATATTTGAACGTAGGTTAATATAGCGTCGACAAACATGCTATTTGCCTAACGAGTCTGAAGACTTTACGCGTGGGCAGATAACATGGTGAACTGTAATGTTACACATGAATAAACAATACATATACATATTTGTACATTTCTTCTAAGTATAAAATGTAATCATTATGCACAACAAACTAATATTAACCAACTAATTAATAATAAATAAGTCAATTAATTTTCCTTCATACTTTTCAGGCTTAGGACTGTATATAATTAATTATATTGAGTTATTTAAATCATTGTAACACACATGTTACACAGATCATTCATAGATACACAGTATTACGTGTCCTATCACAGTTTTTTTAAATCAAACACAAAATACTTAACTTTTGAGAACGTAAAATAACTCGCGTACTTATATGCCTACTTAAATCGCGCGAGCCGTCGAACAGCTAAAATTCGCACGCTACGCAAGTTCACGTCTGGCTGCTCGCGTTAGCACGCGAAGACTGATCGCAAATATCGCAATTCGCAGCGCTGCGAACGTGCGAAGTGCGATGTGTGATATGCTATATGCTATTTTATAGCACGAACGAGAGCCGAATGAACTTGCTATTAGATGCGAAATAAAATTAGCGTGCTGTGCTATTATGCTATATGCTATATTAACCACCATTATTTCTTATATCTAAAATACTTCTATATTTGTGCTGCTTTCTAGTGGCTACTTTTGTATTATATTTTTTGTCAATTTGTGGATAATGCAGTGGGCTGCAATATTGTAAAATTAGACTAAGCTGAATTTATTTATGTTACATGTATACTTATTGTACCTAGCTGTTAATTATCCCTAAATAAATAAAATAAAATATCAACGGCTGGATGTCGATTGAAATCGTTATTGGCAAAATGCATATTTTTGTAAAATTAACATTCCTTTCATACTTTTACCAGGCCAGACTGCCTAAATAATAAATAGGTATGATACATTTTAAGAAGTCATAGTCATTATTCGGGCGCATTCAACAGATCAACTGATGTCGATTCGTTCATCGTATGTCGAAGGTCGAATTAACCAGTTCGTTCATTGAACGCCCATCGCTTCTGTGTTGATATCATAAATTCATCATCATCGCCCTAACATTCCCGGTTGCATCCAATACTTTCGCTTTGTAGATCGGGATCTGCTTTATAGTTTAACCAGATTTGACATAGGTACCTAATATAAGCTTTGCCAACATTTGGGTTTGAACCCTCTACATTGCAGTCTGTTGGGATCACCACTTGGCTATCGCTGCCTAGAATGCTAGAGCACTTACCTACAAGAAATCAATCAGTGTTCTGTCAATATAAAACGCACAGTTACAGCTAAAATAAAGTATAGGACTTATGCAAAATTGTGTCCCTCATGAGGATGGAAGCCACGACTGGCGACGGTAGTGGCACGGCAACCACTAAACCTAACCGAAATTGTATGTTATGAAATGTGTTTGATTTGTATGAAAAGAAATAATTTAAACATAATTCGAGAGCAAAAAAATAAGAGCTTTGCACTGAGGATTCATAAAGAATAAGTCAACTACTAAGTTTTCAATACTAATTCCGAAAATAAGCCCACAAAATTACTCCAAAAAATTACCTGCTAATGTAATACATTATTCTTGAATAAATGTTTTAAAATAGGTACCGCCTAGTCATCTAATAGCCGTCCTGAAAGTAATCTCTTGTTTTATCCAGCGACCCTTCCGAAAAATTCATCATTTCACCATGCCAAGCGGTTTACAAATTAGACGAAAATGTACCTAAACGTTATACCTATATAAATAATCAAGATTTTTACGTAAAGAATATCAATCACAAAGTTAAAAGGGAAGGTCATTTAGGGAAAAAGTAATAAGACCTTATTTTGAAAAATGCGAGCTTTGAGTGATATCTAATTGCTTGAGCGGAACATTATTTTACTAATAAAGTACTGACTCGTAAAACCTACTGGTCATTAGGTATGCTCATTTATTATAAGTTTGATAAGTCTCCATACAGTATACCTATAGGCTATAGGTTCATACGATAGTAAGTAACTTAAGTAAGGCCTAGCATTTTCTTTAGCAATCAAAATCTCAATTTTGATTGCAAATTCGGGCTATAAGTAACTTTGCCTTTAGCTACTTATAGCCCGATCAATAATAAGCAAAGAAATGTTTTTAATAAAAATGGGATCAAAAGACAAAAATAAAACTTTCACCAAAACCATTAATGACCGACTTATGATGGGGTTCAACAGATCCTGGGCTACAATGCGAAGTTCTGGGATTGCAACCGAGATAACGGTAAGATGATGATGATGATTTCTGACATCAGTGTCACCACTCCATATCTCGTATATTTTTTATGTGCGATGACTGTTTCTGCAACATTACTTATCTGCAACAAACCGGAGTTCAAAGAGCAACCACTTACTTACTTGATATAATATGGATCTACTGACATGAAACAGACCTTACAGCATACTGTAAGGTCATTCATAAATACTTAATGCTGGCATTGCACCACCTTTAATTGAAAATTTGCCATACAAATTTCAATTCTCTCCTCGCCTCGCCTCGTCTCGCCACTCTGGTGGAAAATCAGCTTTAGACTATAAAAAAAAAATATATAGACTCACGCCTGTATCCTCGAAGAGGTAGGCAGAGGTGTAATGTTACACCCACATTTCGCCTTATGAATTTTTAGATCCCACTTGTATCGCACCACAGGAACTAGTCAGTATAGGCTAGTGCAGTCAATACATTCTGACGTATTTCGTCTATAACACAAGATGCGATGAAAAAGTTCACTTGCTGAATTTCACTGAATCTATAATAGAAGCTCTGACCAAAACTAAATTTACTGATAAAATTACTGCCGGAAAAAAGTCAACAATTAAGAAAAACAATGAATAGCAGAGATGCCGACAAAAAAGTAAGAGGAGTTGACACGTATATACTGCAAATAATGCGACAAAAAGATATGTTTGGAATGCTACAAAAAATCGCTTAAGAATATTTAGGTTTTGTGAATGACCTTTTCCTTGAATAATTAGAAACATCGATGTCGATATTTTGTTTCACTATATTTCCCTTCCCTAAAAAACTATCGACACAACAAACCTTGCCCTACCGCCGTGATGCGGTACAAGACGAATTCGTATTGTAATTTAAATCTCATATAATTATTAAACTAAAGTTTGCGTTCAGTGGCGACGACAAATGTATCTAATTGAATACAAGCATAAAATTATCTTATAATATATATAAATCTCCTGTCACGATGTTTGTTGGCGATGGATTCCTAAACTACTTAACCGATTTTAAATTAAAGTGGCACACCGTGAGCAGTCTGGTCCAACTTCCCCCCCGTGGGATCTCCACCTTGTCGTGGTGGGGGGGCTCAGTAACCGTGGGTTAGAAGCCACCCACGGTGAAGCTAAGCGGGATCCCGGGAGGGGACGCTCCACGTGGGCTTGGTAGAGGCCTGCGTAGGATGCGTCCCATGGTGCGGTTGCGGGGGACAGTTCTGTCTGTCCCTCGCAGTCGGGTGCGGTCGCGGGAGGAGAGGCGTGTGGGTGTTGCGTTGCCCCGCGCCCTATCTCCCGCGACCAAATGGGGGCGCACCATCGTTGCGTCGCGGTGGGGCCGCAGAGGAAGAGGAGATGCGGTGTTGCGTTGCCGTCCTCCCTATCCTCTGCGGCCGCTGGGTGTTTTGGCGGCGGAGCCCAACACCTTCATCCGCCGCCAAGGGGGTTTCGTTCGGGGCCCGCCTGACCATCTGGCGGGCCAATACCCGTCGGGGGGTAGCGAGGAATGCTTTGGTGAAACCCTACCCTCCGACACATGGGTACATGAGGAGCAAAAAAAAAAAAAAGTCTGGTCCAACTTGAGAGATAGGATAGCTTAGATCTTTAATTATAGTCGCAATTTTATTTTATTGCAAATTATTAATTTAATTTCTAAGTAGTTGTGGATTTTGGAATGTTTCACATTGGAACCGACGGACTGCGCTGCTATCGCAGTGTCAAATCTTATACCTAATAATTATTTAGTCAAGGAGTACATCGAAACCTTACCTGAATAATAAAACATTAAAAAATAAAGATATCGAGTCGACAACATATATCCGCAAAATTTGGATTGTCGAGTATTTTGTTAAATTGTAATGGTTCTGACAGACAAATCACAGTCGCCATATTGACCGATCTAGCGAAACGTCACAGATATCGGATAACACAGTCTTTACTAAGTAGTTTGTATGTGTAAATACTTTTTGCAGTTATTATATTTCTTAAACAGTTAAAACGACAACTATGGAAGTATTCGCTCAATAAAGGAGATTTGTATCAAATATAAAAAAAAAAATATCTTTATCTTTACTAATATAATAAAGCGGAAGAATTTGTTTGTTTGTTTGAACGCGCTAATCTCAGAAACTACCGGTCGGATCTGAAAAATTATTTTTGTATACGATAGCCCAGTTATTCCGGAAGGCTATAGGCTGTATAACATAACTCTTCGACCCTTTGGGGCCGGGCAAAAGGCTAAAAAGGCTAAAAGATAATGTCAGCTAATCTCAGGAACTAGCAGTCGGATTTTAAAAATTGTTATTGCCTATGATAGCCCAATTATTCGGCTATTATAAAATTAAGCCACAACTTTTAGGGGCCAGACAAAAATAATAAAATGGTCAAACGAGAAGGGGGAGGGTTGGATAAAAGGCAAAAAAGGCTAAACGAATAGGATACAATCTATATGGGTATCGTTTTCAAGATTTTCGGGACGCTGATTAATAATATGAAATTTATTTAGTGATCCAAGATGGCGAACGGGAAATCAAAGATGGCGGATGAGAAAATTTTAAAAATCAATATGGCTATCGCCTTCGATATTTTAAGGGGTGGGGAATCGAAATGGGTATGGAAATGGGTAAAAGTCGATATGGGTATCGTCTCCGATATTTTAAGGAACGGGGTATTCAAAAACACCATCTATTTCGTGATCAAAGATGGCGGATGGGAAATTAAAAAAAAAAACAATATGGGTATCGTCTCCGATGTTTAAAGGGATGGGGAATCCAAATACAACATCTATTTCGTGATTCAAGATGGTGGATGGGAAATCAAAGATGGATGGAAAAATTTAAAAAATCAATATGGATATCGTCTCTGATGATTTAAGGGATGGTGAATCCAAATACAACATCTACTTCGTGATCAAAGATGGCGGACGGGATTTTGTTTTAAAGTCGATATGGGTATCGTCTCCGATATTTTAAGGGGTGGGGAATCGAAATGGGTATGGAAATGGGTAAAAGTCGATATGGGTATCGTCTCCGATGTTTAAAGGGATGGGGAATCCAAATACAACATCTATTTCGTGATTCAAGATGGTGGATGAGAAATCAAAGATGGTGGATGGAAAAATTTAAAAAATCAATATGGGTATCGTCTCTGATGATTTAAGGGATGGTGAATCCAAATACAACATCTACTTCGTAATCAAAGATGGCGGACGGGATTTTATTTTAAAGTCGATATGGGTATCGTCTCCGATATTTTAAGGAATGGGGAATTTAATATTATATAAAAATCTATGTTTGTTTGTTCAGCATTTATAGACTCTGAAATGATAAGAGATTAAGTGCTAAGTCAATGGTAACTTTGGAAAAGGGGCTTGAAAAAAGGGAATTAAATAAAAACTCTTAAAAAGGCGAAACGAAGTTCGCTGGGTCAGCTACTCAGCTAGTATATTTTATAAAAATCGAAGATTTATTAGCCACAACTTATTCATTTGTTTACAAACCATTATCGTCTTGTATCGCACCAGAATAAAAAACGGTACAAGTCAAAATTGGTATGTATAGCACTGTAGTCACTGTACGTAATTTGTAGTTTTAAAGTCTCGCATTCAACGTGTTAAAATCATAACAACATGGACAAAATGTCTTGAACAAACAAGAAATTCGTTCTAAACTCCTGTTGAGTGGCAAAAAAGGTTCGACAACTGAACAAACTTCTAAAAAGCAATATCTAAAGTTATGCCTCACTAGTATTGCAATTGGGAAATAGCATTAAAACTGAAATGGACTTTGAAACCAGTTGCGAAGTATTAAACTCAAGGGAATCTGTTATTTGGTACAGCAACTAAAATTGTGTAGTGTTATTGTGCGGGAAATGCGACAGCTGAAGGTTTTTTACGGTCAATTTTTGAGACCACTTTTTAAAGAACGCTTTTACGCAAAGCGTCGTCTGCGACGCATGTATGGGTTTGAGAGAATTCAAGATTCCTGAGCAATGAGACAAAGCCTCAAATCTTTGGATTTCAATGTTCTTCTTTCCTTCGCCTTCAAGGCGTGAGACTATAAAAAAAAACCGGCCAAGTGCGTGTCGGGCCACGTGCAATGTAGGGTTCCGTAGTTGCCCGTAATGACTTGCTGCAAAGGCTATTAATGTACAACAAATCCGACTGTTTATTTTGCTGAAAAAATAATTTTAATAACACTATTATAAGAACCTAAGTTTTGTTTAGAAAAATACTAGGTATGTATCCAGTTATGTATTGTAAATATAAAATGTGGTTTCCAAGATATACTACTACTATACATACGTAGTACCGTAGTACCTACATTACATACCAAAGTACGTATATCTTTAAGATTAAGCCAGCGCGCCCAATGTAAACTCACAGAAATAGGTATTTATAAGTTAACCGACGATTACTCGTTAACTAGAGATATCTACTTAGCCGTGATAGTTTTCCTTTTAAATTCGTTATATGTACTAAATATGTGATTTTTTTCACCTCTTCCAAATTAATAGTTTAGCCGGCAGTGGGGGGGGGGGACACTTGAGTCTAAAAATTTTTTCACTTCAAAGCTTGATATTTGACAAACCAATCACTTGATCGAAAAATTATTAGAGCAAACTAATTATATTTTTTTAAAACCTATCCAATGATACCCCACATAATGGGATACTCAACCAAAACAAAATTCAACCCCACTATACATGTAGGGGAGATACCTTTAAAAAAAATATTTTCCTAAATTTTATTCTACAGTTTTTTTGCAATATCTTATGTCTATATTCATGTCAAATATCAGCTTTCTAGCACCAGGCATCTTTGAGCTAGGCTGCGGACGGACTGACGGACGGACATGGCGAAACTATAAGGGTTCCTTGTGGACTACGGAACCCTAAAAATATAGACTCACGCCTGTATCCTCGAAGAGGTAGGCAGAGGTGTAATGTTACACCCACATTTCGCCTTATGAATTTTTAGGTCCCACGTAATAGGGGGCGAGCCTATTGCCGTTACCGGGCACATCACCAGACTCCGGGCCAGTTCCACATGAGTAGTACCAACTGAGTATTCGTGAGTCTATAAATAAGTTAAAAAATAATCAGCTTCTTGTGTCCAGTAGTTACGACTGATTGTCGTCTATCCGTCACATTGACGTACAAAAGTCTTTTTTGTACGTCAATGATTAGTCAGTAGGTAGTAAGTAGGTACTTAGCGGAAGAATTTTATATTATACCTATTATTTGTTATTTTAAGAAAACGCTTTGGGCATTTAAGCACTACAACATACAGATCGACATCACTTTCAAGCCACGTTTCGGAATGTAAATAGATGTTACATTATTTAAGTGATTCACGTCTCCTAATTTCGCGATCTTGATGGAATATTTTACCGAACATGCCACGTATACAAGTAATGGTTTCTGAGAACACACCACGAACATTATCTCATTATACCTACCTAATAGTTGTGGGATATCAAAAGTTTATACCTAAATAAACATAATGAGATAAAAGATTTCAGGAGTGAGAAAAATGGAGAAGGCGGATAAGGAGAGTCGAACCCAGTTAATGGGATAAGGCGAAGGAAAGAAGAACATTGAAATCCAAAGATTTAAGGCCTTGTCTCATTGCTCAGGAATCTTGAATTCTCTCAAACCCATACATGCGTCGCAGACGACGCTTTGCGTAAAAGCGTTCTTTATAAAGTGGTCTCAAAAATTGACCGTAAAAAACCTTCAGCAGTCGCATTTACCGCACAATAACTCTACACAATTTTAGTTGCCGTACCAAATAACAGATTCCCTTGAGTTTAATACTTCGCAACTGGTTTCAAAGTCCATTTCAGTTTTAATGCTATTTTCCAATTGCAATACTAGTGAGGCATAACTTTAGATATTGCTTTTTAGAAGTTTGTTCAGTTGTCGAACCTTTTTTGCCACTCAACAGGAGTTTAGAACGAATTTCTTGTTTGTTCAAGACATTTTGTCCATGTTGTTATGATTTTAATTATTGTTTAGCTGGTGTGTGAATTGGTTTTATGGAAGTAATTTTTGGTTACGCTCTAAGTTTTCCACTCTAATAGGAACTGTTTGATTTGTTCAAGAGGCAAGTGAAGTAAACACTTACATTTGTACCTACCTACTTACTGAAATCAGTAACTAATTTCGATCCCTTTCAACTATAATAGGTAGCCTTAGGTAGGTAGGTATAGTAAATACAAGTCTGTGCTAAGTACATACATCCAGTGTCATTTTTACGCGTTCTTGCCTTAGTAGGTATATACTTTAGGGCATCGTCCGGAAAAGCCTAAAAACCTTTTTGGTATCGCTACCGCAGCTCACTTTCGGAGATTCTCCTACACGCGCCAGTTTGTATCTAAAGGCTGAAACCCCTTAGCCCCCCTCCTCTAAAAGGATTTGTCCTGGCCCCTGATATGTTTGATTGTACTAACATAAAAAAAAGATTAACCTCTTTGTAGAGTTTAGCCACCGCGTGTGTCACCCTGATTCAAACGCCGTTCAACGCACTGTCGATTCGCATCGAACTTTTCCACTATAGATAGGACCTTGAAGGAGGCCATTCAATGCCATTCTACTGGCGTCGAGTTAAGACGATAACGGTAGGTACAGAATATTATCTCGTCTGCAATTTAGATACCCAGACTTAGACTGGACAAAATGCAGCGGCATGTGCAACCTCTCATACTTAGGTGAGGAGCTACTAACTTGTAGACTAAGGGGCGGAACATACCTGACCGAAGATGCGTCGAACGTATCTTCGGTCGCGTCTATTCCGTCAAATGAATCGGTACACATCTGACGAAAAATGCGTCGAGCGTATCTGCACACATTCGCTGAAAGCGTGGCTATTGTGCACACATATAAGTTTGTTCGTGCAGGGCCGTACTCAGGGCAGCTCAATATTTTACTGTCATATTCTTTTACCTAATCATTTTTCGTGTTCCCTGATGTTATGTAGTCACTGAAGTCCTGTAGTTATTTATATTGCAATTCGAGTTTGACTATTAAAATATGTCGGACTTCGAAGATGTTTTATAGTAGCCAACAAGCGTTATTTAAATATATATTCCTATTTAGGTTCAAAAATAAAAGACGATAATACGATTTGGTTACGGTTTTTCACAAAACTTATACAAATGATATAGAAGGGGTTACAGACTACGTTGCAGAGCAAGACACAAAATGTTTTCTATATAGGCATGTATGGAAATCGTTCCCGTGGACCTTTAGCACCTCATACCCAAAAATTGGACCTCGATCCAAGCTAGCAAATATGCGTACACTCATAGCACATACTAACACTACATTATTCTACACATTTCGTTTCTGAAAAAATAAGTAGGTAAGGTCTGGCGGCCCTGGAATCTTACGATCTTAAAATCACCGATCTGGGAATGACATGGATATGGTATGTCCAATACCTGCGAATTTAGCGTGCACACCTACGAAATTAGCGTGCACACCTACGAAACGTTGAGCAAATAAAATGGCTGCCATTTGGGTTGTTCTCCAGAATGTAATCGATAACGATATGGAGCCGGTTAGAGGAGAATAATACATTTTTGTAGTAAGTTACCTTTGTTAGTTTAAATCTTTTGCCAGATTAGTTTATTCCATAGTGCAAATGTGGGCGAAAATGGCAAAGCGAAAGACGACCCTTGTATGAAACATGTAACAAAATATTCTCTGAGAGCCAATATCGGTTTTTAGACATATTTATGCACAAAAACAAAATTATTATTAGCAGATGTACCACAAACCTTGGCGAAAAATATGGCATTAGTGGCACATTTATTCAGTAAACTATGGCTATCTCTTTTTTCTGACAGAGATATCCCTAAGACAAAACGAGACAACACTATGTTTGGTGGCTGTATGTCGATTTCGTATACATGTGTATAAAAAAAAATCATGGCGAAATGTGGGTGTAATATTACACCTCTGCCTACCCCTCCGGGGATACAGCCGTGAGTCTATACAAATATAAAATATAATAATATATTTGAATAATGTAATTTTTCTATATGTACCTACTATTTGCCCTCTCCATTTATATTCCTTACTCAAAGGTCAAAATTCACGTGGTGCGTGGTGCGCGCGACGTCGACGGATAATCCGTTAGTACGCTCGACGTACTAACGGATTATCGGTCAGGTGTGAATGGTTGAACGTTTTTCTATACATTTGTATGTATTGGCGTTACGCGACCGATAAAACGCGACGGATCTTCCGTCAGATATGTTCCGGCCCTAAGATCAGGTTAAACAAAGGTAAGTAAGTACAGGGGCTTATTCGGCAGTCCATCGATTTCCCACAGAAGTCGATGGACTTAAGCTCCCGAGGGACAAAAGCATATTCGTCTTTTAAAGATATATTACTTTGTTAGTGTTTCTCTTGATAAAACCATAGAGCATAGATATTTATTTATAGAGATGTTTTTCTTATTGGCGCATTTAAGACAAACTTTCTGCGACCCAAATTGCCGCTTGGCGGCGTAAGTGTCAGTGCAACAGCTCTTACGTAGTATTTGTATACTCTTTGGCAACAGCTGTCTATTTCTTACGCCAAAGCAATGCAAGACAGATGGCGAACGACGCTAGCGCCGCCAACGGCGCCAACTACGAACTACACTAATGACAACCGTCAATACGCCAACTTTAATCGGCACATGACATCCATAAGAAATGAGCTTATTTAATGTAAATCATCTGTATTCATTGATAAAACCTTCAATCACCAAAGAGTCTAGTGCGATTGCCATACATTTTCTAAATGCGCCCCCTGGCGGTCTCGGACAGTCAACTATCCACAAAAGGTGCTTTTAAAAAAGTATAGAAAATGTTGCCATCAAGGCCTCGGAATCCAATTAAACTGACACCAGAACCCGGGTTCAACTCCTACCTCGCCAAACTGAAATAAGCCAACCAAGAAATCGGAACATGATAGCTAGCTATGCTTTTAAGATTATAAGCTACCACCACAGATATGAGAACTATCAGATGTAACGCAGGGCACAGTTGCGTGCTGCCACTAAAGCAAATACAAAATTGAAAAGCGAATACAAACTCGTCTCAGTGCGCTACGAAGCATCGTACAGTTCACGCGTCACGATCACGTCAACTTTTAAATTCTCAAAATGCCGTCTTGTGTTCTTTAAACACTGTAAAAGTTGTTCCTAAAAACAAAAACAGGAAAATGGAATATCTTTTCACAGGTAACTATTGATAATTTGACTGTTTCCTAATTTAATTTCGATAAAATTCGTATTTGTGCAAGAAATATGTAAGTGTTGCCAGTTTTTGTCGACGCCGTTCTGCCTGAATTAGGGAAAATGCACTTGTCAATTGATTATGTGAAAATGATTGTCATGTTTATGACAAATACATTACCGTATTATAAAAGTATATGTGTAGATATATCTTCTTTCTCATAAATATAGTAATACTACCTACTGTAGACAGACCTACTGTAGATATATCTTCTTTCTCATAAATATAGTAATAGAATTTCAAATTCCATTAGGATATACCTTACATAATATTGTTTTGAGTTCGATCCCCAAACGATCCAAATATTCGTGTACACCCTGCTACTCGTCAAGCTTATAAACTTTGACCTTTGCACCGTTCTTATGGCGTAAAGAATAAGTATCAAAATCGTGCAGCAAATGTTTAGCTTGACTTGGCGCCGTGTGTACATACATACTTATGGCGTAGGGAATAAGTATCAAAATCGTACAGCAACTGTTTAGCTTGACTTGGTGCCGTGTGTACATACATACTATTTATTTCTCAACTAATCGACGCCAGCGGCTTCGCACGCACATATTTTCTTATTTCTCGTTTTGCCCGATCCCGTGGGAATTTCGAGAAATCCCGTCTTGGTGCACCCCTACGGTTCCCAAGAAACATACACGCTAAATTTCAGCTTCATGCGCCGAGTAGTTTCGGCTGTAGCTTGTCTGTCAGTCAGTCAGTAACGCAAGGATTTTATATATACAGATTTACGAAGTAGTTAAAACTTAACTCGGTACCTACATTTAAGAAATGTATTTATAAAAGCATTAATTAAATCCATGGTAAATTCTTCAAAACCGCAAATGAATATAAGAATATTACATAACTATATGCAAAATACTGGGAGATTATTCATAATCTGGCAACTTTTCACACACATAGACGCGCGTGTCCGTACAGTGCCAGTCGCCAAAGGTCACGCACACATAGCTGTCAACGTGCCACGCTTAGTTGGACGAATACGCTACATCTGATTCTTGTTAATAAATCTATGGCTACCACCTTTTGTCTACCTTTGCCCTGGTTGGGTTGGTTATATTGACAAAAGTCTAAGTAACCTGCATACTATATTCATTCTGCAAAATGTACTTATCAAAATCCATTCAGCAGTTTAATTGTAATAGTAGTAAGATGCTTTTAATACAATCCAAATACATTGCTTGAAAGCTTTTCATTAAGTAAATTGGTAAATTTAATATGGTAAATTTAATATTATTTTTATTTTATGATTTTTATACATAAGCTATTTTTACAATAAGTGATTGATCTACTATTCCTTCAAAACCCTTGTTTATGAAACAGAAAAGTATTAATAAGCTGGTGACCCTCTAACTCTAATTTATGTTTACTAACATTTGTGTGGTCTGTTTTTCAGAAACTCAGCTCTCCAAAGAGAAACCACTGCTTCTCAGAATGGTCAATAGGCTGTTTATACCTATTACCTTATTCTTCAATACTATACTGATTAAACTACTTCTCTCTCTACCTTGACATTGGAAAAATCATTGATAAACAATGGCTGCATAATATTAAAGTGACTGCAGTTTGGATGCAGATCTTGTGGGCAAGTTGATGTTATTGTTAAGCAGTGTTCTGGTATAGCTGGTGTTGACATTTCAGAAAATGGTGTCATTTCCCCCAAGCCTTAGTACATATATTTGTAGATGATCCAATTATTATTTTTGTATTTTATTAGTCTACATTTTGATACTATCATGTAGAATCTTCTTCATCCATATTTCAATGCACCTGCAATGATAAGATTTTCACATAATTATCTATAATAAGAATTTCACCCACAGTTATGCCTGTGTATAGTGAATATTGGTAAAAACACAGTCTGCATAACTCAGGGATAATGTAAGATTCTAAGGGTGATAGATATATAAGTAATTGTCTGTAGCTTCGCCTATTCTAAATTGGTATACTTATATAAAAAAATGTTCCATAGTTGGTTGCCTATGTTATAAAAGGAATCCTCTATCCTAATTTGATTATTCTAGGTTCATTCGTTTGGGATCAGCCCCAACATTATGTCAGTCAGGACAAGCAATTTTATATCTATTGATTAAAGGTAAGTATGTACAATCTAACAACTTCCCGCTCAACCACCATAAGGGTGAGAATCGCGCAGTAAGACATCGTCTCTTCCAGTGCTACTTTACACACACATTGACCCTCGTATACAAAACCAGTTTCTAGTGTACCTCGACACTATGAGCGAGCCAAGAGATTTTTTTCAAACTGGGCCACTTGCAACTTGTTTGACTGTAACCTTAAAGTTAAGAATAGATATAGGAAGATATTAAATTATATTTGATAAACTGCAAGTAAATTTATTGTTGCCTCCGTCTTCCAGTGGATAGCGTATGCGACTGCTGATCGGAGGTCCTGGGTTCGATGCCCGGGTCGGGCAAAAGTGTTACTGGGTTTTTCCGAATACTCAGTAGCAGCCGCAGGAGTCTGGTGATGTGCCCGGTAACGGCAATAGGCTCGCCCCCTATTACGTGGGACCTAAAAATTCATGGCGAAATGTGGGTGTCATATTTACACCTCTGCCTACCCCTTCGGGGATACCGGTGTGAGACTATAAATAAATAAATATATAAAATTATTGTTTTTGTAGTAAGTCCTACCAATAATATCTCCATCCAAAGGTTGCCTGGTAGAAATCGCTGTTAGCGATAAGGCCGCCCTTTGTACTTTATTTATTATAAAATTCCTGTAAATTTTCTTTATAGTGTACAATAAAGTATTAAATAAATAAATAAATAAAATTAAAAAACACTATACATACAACTTATGATTTAAAATGACTGCCAGTAGCAAATAAGAGTTTCTTTACATTGCACTTGAACTAGCACATAATATTGTAAGTCTGAAGGGGGAAAGTCCGTGTGGTGACGGATTAAGAATAAGGAATGTCACCACCCCATATCATGCCATGGGTGTCGTAAGAGCCGACAGAGGGAGCATATTATGCAGAGAACAGCACTGTAAGAGAAGGAAAACTTGATACAAACCCTATACCAACCCGTTCGGCCAGCGAGGTATAGTAGGCCAATTCCTGCTTTCAAAGGAGAGGCCTAGTCCAGCGGTGGACTGTTAAAGGCTGATGATGATGATGAAGGGGGAAAGTATTGATATGTAAAGTAAATAAATATGAATTAGAAAAGAAAATGTTTAATAGTGTTTGCAAACTGCAAATTTAGAGAGTGATAAGGAAAGACATGACCATACTTACAAAGATTGGATGTGAATAGCTGCCAAATACATTACTTAACTTTTTGGTATGTTAGTATTGAGATATAGTGATGGGTAGCACACTCTTTCAAAATGAGTATTGTGCGAGTCACTCTATTTCCGAAGTGTGCTAGCACACTGTGGTAGCACGAATGAGACGAGGCCGCGAGGTATTGGTGGCACATGAGCGTGTGAGTACACATAGTGTGCCGCACTCAGGCAACATCGCATTATGTGTAGTGAGTGACACGGCTCACATTGGCACGCTCATAGAACACAGCACATTTTGATGTTATTCGCCAGCTCATCGCTTGATAAGACATATTTGAAATTAGTAACTTACTTTAATATGTTTTGAGATTTGTAATATTCATATAATACATACATACATACATAGACTCACGCCTGTTTCCCCGAAGGGGTAGGCAGAGGCATATTAAACACCCACTTTTCGCCAGTTTTTTGATCCCACGTAATATGTGGCGAGCCTATTGCCGCTTATCGGGATATTTTGTTTGCCAGAGCCTCGTCCGTTGATCGGCAGGTGCACCACTTGCACAAAAAAAATAAAAATTCATATAATATCTTCAGTATATAGTAAATATACTTAAGTTATTTCTGCATCTCATTTATCAAAGCACAAAACTAATAAATAAGTCAAGCTACATCAACTGTGCTGTGTGCTAGCTAGCTATTATTTTTACCTTATTTAACTCCATAGTCCTCCCCCTCGATAAATACGCATACTTACGTTATATATGTATTGGCGATAATTTAGGTGTGTGATGACCTAAGAAGCTAAGAAATATAATATAACGCCAGATGAACAAGAATTTTATTTGAACCTGCAAGAATCTATCATACACTCATTGTCACATATTAGCGTAAATTATTATCATGTAATTTTCTTCTACTTTAAAAAAAACTTTTTACACACAAACTACAAGAAATGAATCACGCTTTATACTTAGAGATTTACCATCGATTATTGTACACGGTATTTCTTTTCTACTGGTTCATAAAATATCTTGAAACGAATGACATGAAATGGACTAGTAAGTTTTCAATTATCAAAATACATCTCTGTTTATTTTCACCGGCACCAAACAAAAACAAAACAAAAGCAAACAAAACGCGTCGTCAAGGTTGTCGCAAAATGACAGTAGACCTAGACAGTGTTACCATTCTAAGTTATAAAATCTACTAAATTTGAATGCCGTCGGCAATGGGTGAAGAATTTGGCTTTGATAGATTGGCGATGCCAAGATTATCCGCGCACCGCGCGCCTCTAACGGCAAATTTAGAAGTTGTCTAAGCACGACAATTTTTTAACTTTGCTTCGAGGTTATGGTGAGGTTTAGTATTTCCCTGATGTAAATTATATTGAGAGCTGGCAAAAGTGTCAAGCTTAGACAACTTCTAACTTAGCCGCTAGAGTTGCTAGTTAGAATCTTACCATCGCCAATAATAGTACCACAAATTCTTAAACATATCGGTATAGTAATTATTTTACTATTTTCATCATTATAATGTCATTTCCTTGTCGATCATTTGAATTTCATAAATACAAATCTTTATTTGATGAAGAAGAATAATTCGTATTTAAAGAATAGTTCTTATATAAATAGGGGTGCATAGGGTTCCCACCAAGAACTTAGGGTCCCAAGCCACCCGTCGGGGGGTAGCGAGGAATGCTTTGGTGAAACCCTACCCTCCGACACATGGGTACATGAGGAGCACGGGTTGGTTTTTAGTCAGTAAGAGTCTGACAGTCCCCTTCGTCCTTCCCCCCCGGGGCGGAGGGACTCCATGAGGATTTTCCAACCCGATACCAAAAAAAAAAAAAAAAAAAAAAGTGTCCCAAGCCAACCTTACCTGCAAGTGGTGCACCTGCCGATCAACGGACGAGGCTCTGGCAAACAAAATATCCCGATAAGCGGCAATAGGCTCGCCACCTATTACGTGGGATCAAAACACTGGCGAAAAGTGGGCGTTAAATATGCCTCTGCCTACCCCTTCGGGGATACAGGCGTGAGGTTATGTATGTATGTCTTATATAAATAATGAGTCAGATATTTTCTACATAATCTTCTAAATATTTATAACTAGACGTCGCCAGCTGCTTCGCCCGCGTCAATTATACATAAAACTTTCCTCTTCAAACATTCTAAAACAAAACATAACTTAACTTCACGTCTTTTAACCCCAAAGGGGTAGACAGAGGTGCATTACACACCCACACTTCGTCACTTATGTTTCGAAACATTCTATCTATTAAAAAGCCGTATTAAAATCCGTTGCGTAGGTTTTAAGATATAAGCATACATAGGTACAGACGGACAGAAGACAGACTTTGTTTTAAACCATGTACTTCTGGACTGGGACGGACTCGGCATCAACATCAACAGCGAGTACATCACTTACCGTCGATTCACTGACTATATCGTAGTCATGACCATGGAAGACCTCGGAACAAAGTCCGGTGGCCTCTGTAGAGTCTCCCAACAGGTAGGTCTTAAGATGAACATGGATAAGACGAACATCATGTCTAACGTCCATGTCGTACCTGCTCTTATTCTGGTTGGGAACTCTACACTCGAAGTTATTGACAAGTACATATACATCGCTATTTTTTAATTAGTACAAAAAATTTAACAGGGCACTAAGTATCTTTAACTGATCATAATTATGTAGTTGAAAAATAAAAACACTAAGTCCCAAAACTGTCTCAAAACTGTCCACAAAAATACGTGATAATTGGTAAATGCAATACTAATACTATGACCGACCCGTGTACTATCATACCATTGATAAATTAGTAATAATTTGTAAATAGCAGATGATTCTAACTTCATAAATACGCCAAAATTACTCTTTTCTTTTAGTCCAGAACACCATCTTTTATTTTGATATTTGTTTGCTTTCTAATTACATACCTCCGTATTTAATTACTTGTTAAACGATAAATTTTACCGGTCCTACGCCCGAATGAAGTATGAAGGAGAGGGTAGAACTAACAAAATTAACTACCTACATTTATTATTTTTCTTCATTTTATTTTCTATGGCTACCTACATCATAAGTGCGACAGAGAGAATGCGAATGAGCAGGATGGAATATTATCAATGAATTAGTGAATGGATTGTAAAATATGACTATGATTTAAGTGAGATTTTCTACAATAAACAAATGATAATAACTTTACTCTTTATTGATATTATGAAATTCTTACGTCACATATATGATAATAATATCTTCGCTAATCTGTTCTTAAAGTTTTTGTACTAATTAAAAAATAGCGGTGTATATACCTGCTAGTTAGATAGGTCCAACTTCGAGAAAGAGGTCAATCGTTGAATCCAACTCGGTTGAGCAGCGTTCGGAAAATTTTGACATATCTTCACGTCCAACATCCTGCAGAGTCTAAAGAGAATGAACCTCATTAGGAAGCTCATAGTTACTCAGAGGCCGATGGAGAGAGCTATGCTCGGAGTTTCTCTGCAAGATCGAATCAGAAATGAGGAGATACACAGGCGAAGCAAAGTCACTAACGTAGCTCTTTGGATAGTAAATCTGAAGTGCCACTGGGCGGGGTACATAGCCAGAAGAACCGATGGCCGTTGGAGCAGAAAGGTTCTGGAGTGGCGCACTGGACGTCGTAGCAGAAGTAGGCTGCTCGCAAAGTGGCCTGATGATCTTGTTAGGATCGCGGGTAGCGGATGGATGTGGGTGGCTCAGGATCGGTTCATGTGGACAGCCTTGGGAAGGCCTATGTCCAGCAATGGGCGTCTTTCGGTTCATATGATGATGCCAAATAACTGCTCTCCAGTGCTTATAGCTTTTGTGTAAAACTGCGGACGCACTAACGGATGGCCAGGACATGATGAAACTATAAGGGTGGCTTGGAGTTTACTGCGGAGCTCTAAAAATTAGGTCCACGCCGCGTTCTATCTGTCTGAATGCAAGAAACTCAAAAAATAAATTTTATACGATTTTCCCTAATAGATAGTGTGACTCCTGAGGAAGGTCTAGTCTATGTATATTTTTCGTGAGCGGAGCCGCAGACCAAATTTAGTATCAATTATTACGGTCTTATTTCTTCAAAAGTCATCTAGTCAACATTCTTATTCTTACTAGCTTGGTTTCTATGGGTAACTTTTTGTAATTTTCTACTAAACCACGGTAGAACATGGTAACATTTAGACAAAAACGATATTTCGAATGAAACTTAAATGAACATTATAATAATTTACTTGTTATGTACATAAAACAATAAATAACAAGCAATAACTTAGGTTATACTATTCATTTTAATCCCAGTCTCTCAAATCGTAATAAAATTGTTCTAACTGAAATCGTCTTTAGAGTTTACTTTTGCTTCGAACTTTTTGTATTTGATTTGTAGCTCCCTCTAGTGGAATTAACCTCAAACTTTGCGTTGGCGGAAGATGGCCGTCGCGTGCCGAGTGTTGCTCCGATTGTTTACGACGATTTTTTAAGTTTTTATGTTATAAATCGGTACAATAGACTCTAGAATAAGTGCAGAAGTAATATAGTTAACTTTATAAGTGTCAGTTTTAGTGTTATTTTGGTGTTTAAAAATAAATTTCTGTCAAAAAGTGCGGCATCAGTAGTGTGAGTGAAGTAACTAGTTTTGAGGCTGTGTTTTTAGGAATGTTGTGAATCCAAGTGGATTGTGTCTTTATTATTGGAGTTTGGACATGCTACAGTCGCATTTAGCCCTCAAGGTGGGTACTGTTTACTTTAAAAAACTTTCAGAAAGTTTAGGTTTGTTTACATCGGCAAGCTGTACCGCGCATGATCACTTCGTTCGTACCTACTAAAGTTTCTACGGGCTAGTGTTTCTCGAATTCCAACAAACTTTTCCTCGGAAGTTCTAATAGTTAGTAAGTTGTCTTAAAAATGTTTGTGGCGGAACTTATGGATTATAACTTGTAGTTACATGTTAAGCGTAGTGAATCAATATATTTTTAATTTAATACCAGTAGGTATTTGTCTTATTCTAAACTTTAACGATAAAAAGTTCAAAGTTAATTAGACTATAGAATATATTACCATTCAATAGCTAGCAATACGTACCAACTCGCTTATCTACTTCTACTTCCTATACAGCCTTCATTACATAATTTTATTTTTTTCTCTGGTCATTGAACTGAGGTTCGTGATGCCGACTTATAAAGCCTCCGCGGGATGTAATTGGTTTAAAAAGTTTTGTATGAAATTCTGAACTGCTGAGCTATGATATTCTGTGTTATTTTCGTACGCTTTCTACTTTTTACCTTTATTTTCTTACGGTATCGTTAGAAAATAAAGTTTTGTGAAGACATAGTGTTATAAAATAGTATATAAGAGACTTATGTACTAGATTTTAATTGAAATGCATTAATTCTGATAGGATTCTGTGCATTTTCAAAGGAAATCGTGTTATCAGAAAACTACAGCTTTAATTTATCTACGCGGGACTTTCAAGGACAGCCAACTCAATTTAAACAATATCGTTTTGAAGAAAGGTCTTCAAATTTTATTGTAAGTAGGTAGTTAAGCAAGGGCAGAAAACATTGGCAATTGCTCTACCTAAGAGCTACGCTCTTATATGAAAGAAGGGCCTATAGGTATCAATAGAAAGAAGCAAAACACCCCGTTTTACGATGAAGATCAGGATAAAACTAGAATCTTATAAGCACTGTATCTTAAATTATACAAATAATATTAGTCATTTACCCATCTAGCTAATTAGAATACTAAAGATGTGTACAAATCGTTATTGATTCTTATTGACAAAGTAAAGATATTACGTTTAACTAAGTAGATGGGTATCATAGACAAATAACTTCGGTGGTCAAGAATTCAGTTCTCTTCCCGTCTTATGTTGTAATGCGATTACAGAATGATAAGCTTCCGCCTATTATACCACAAATATCAAATGGCTATCGCCTGTTCGGATGCTGACCGTAGCAATCATAAACTATTAGCTACTAGGTGCGTATAATAAAGTGTTCTTATTTCTTAGCAGTTAGATTCATAGGTGCATTCACGGAAATAGGTAGCTAGGTGGTAGGTAGGTATGTTGCCGAGGGGAAAAAACCTATTCAGAATCGACGTAAACATCCACACTTCGAGTTGCAAGGTCACATTTAAAACTAGACTAGTACCTAATCTGTAAATCTTTCATCTACGAACAATAAATTTAGCAAAGATAGATTCTAAAATTCGAACTATCTTCAGTCCTTGATTTAAGCCCGTTTCTAATATTCTAATCAATTGTTCGATGGTGTGGCTACTGGCGATTAGACATTTGTCATAAACTTGATACATAATACATGTCAAACTTCTAAGTATGTCTAGTATTGATCTAGTATCTAAATCCATCGATAGACAGAATAGTGGTAGTAGATAAAATAGTGGAAACGGGCTTTATAATAAAGCGGTTATGGACTAGCAGGTAATATTGACAGGCATATTTTGTCTATTGGGCGCATTGTTTCTGTTGTCAGATTATTGCACTGCGGTCTTCTTGTGGTATTTTCAGCTTACCATTATGCAGGCTGTTTCTAATCTATTTTCAGATGTTAGCCCGATTGTGCTGGCCAGCTTTCTTTAAATATCTCTACTATGAATGTAATACATATTATATACGAGTAATTCGGGACATGTGAAGTCTGCCAACTCGCACTTGGCCAGCGTGGTGGACTATGGCCTTTACACTTCTCATAGTGAGAAGAGGCGCGTGCTCAGCAGTGGGACAGTATAAAGGGCTGATGATGATTTCGGGACAGTTAATAATACTTGTTACAATTGTATCATTACAATAACTTAAATGTCATAAGTAGGATGTTCTGTTTCTCGCATCGTTATCCTGATGGCTGAGGGTTATGATCCTCCTTTTTACGAATCTTGTCTTTACGATGTTCTTCCATCATTGTGTATCTTAGGCAATATGAAGGGCGTCGTAGTCTTAATTACCTACGTAAGGCGAATCAGACACCCATGTGTAAATAAACTGATTACAAGCTAGTTGGCACACGGAGGGTTCTGCACAATCGTACAAGTTATATATATATTACTTAATATTTTCTTGGGTTTACGCGAATGTTACACATTGAAATTAAACTACAGTTTACGGATTTTATCGCGTTATATTGGTTTCACTGGTTATTTGTTATTACATTTAAACCGAAAGATCTAGAAACTACATTTTTATTACTAGCCGACGTTTCGAATTCTTTACAGGATTCGTGTTCACGGCAGACTGAGGTGATATTTGTCTTTGTCTTGAATTTATAAGTTATCTCAAAGTACCTGAACATTTTTCAACTATTGGTGTTACTATCTACGCAGAATGTGCTCACTGTGTGTTGATGTCTTCTGGTGACTTTGTCCTTCTTGGGTTTCATTAGCCTGATAACAGGGTCCCAAGCTGGAGGAACATTCCAACCATCTTCCCTATTGAAATTAGGATGTTTTTTAATTTCAATAGCTTCACGTATCATTCTTGGAATAAAGCGGTGTTCTTTTGCGTGTATCTGTGGTTTATCAAATCGCAGGTAATGGTTAGTTCCTTGTTCTACATGTTGCCCCTATTTGACCCTGCGCCCTATAGTCAGTTAAATAGGGGCACCAACCTACAGATTGGCTCAACACATTGCGAAGATTCTCTCGCCACTCAGAGGCAAGACGAGAGCGCATGTAAAGGATTCCTACCATTTTGTCAGTTAAATAAAACACCTACATCTCTCTGACAAGGAAACTATGGTTAGTTTTGAAGTACAGTCATTATTTACATGCTTACCAGCACATGACTGTATTGAAATAACTAGAAGGAAGCTAATAGAGAACAACATGCCTGAGGAATATGCAGAAATATTGAAACACTGCTTAACAACTGGCTATCTGTTATGGGATGAGAAATACTACATACAAGTAGATGGTGTGGCAATGGGCTCTCCAGTATCGCCTGTTGTTGCTGACATCTTCATGGAGGACTTCGAGGCGCGAGCCCTGCAGACTGCCACCATCACACCGAGGTTCTACAAGCGGTATGTAGATGACACTTTTACAATTTTACCAACAGATAGTGTTAATGTATTCCTAGACCATCTTAATTCTATTCATAACCACATCAAATTTACAATGGAATTAGAGGCAAACAATTCTTTAGCTTTCCTAGATGTACTTGTTATCAGGAACAAAAACAACTCTTTGAGCCACACTGTATATAGGAAAAAGACACATACAAATAGGTACTTAAACGGTGAATCTCACCACCATCCTAAACAGTTAGCTACCGTGGGAATGTCTTTGTTTCAGAGAGCCCGGGGGATCTGTGACAAGAAACACCTGGACGCCGAGCTTCAACATGTCAAGCAAGTTCTGCAAGACAACAAGCTCCGACCGCCGCGCCAACGTCACAGATCCCCGAAGAACAAGCCAGCCACAGTAGAGAGACAACCTGCTGTCCTCCCATACATCAAGGGCGTGACCGACAAGATTGGCTACATCTTGAAGCGAGCTTCAATCAAAACATTCTACAAGCCGCCAACGAAGATAAGCCAATTATTACCATCTGTCAAGAGACAGTTACCCTTACAAGAGGCCGGGGTTTACATAGATAGACTGTGAGTGTGGGCTCTCATACATTAGACAAACCAAGAGAAGCATAGGCATTCGACTAAAGGAACATATAGCTGACATTAAATACAAACGCTCGACGAAGTCTGCTGTGTGTGAACATGTAGAACAAGGAACCAACCATTACCTGCGATTTGATAAACCACAGATACTCGCAAAAGAACACCGCTTTATTCCAAGAATGATACGTGAAGCTATTGAAATTAAAAAACATCCTAATTTCAATAGGGAAGATGGTTGGAATATTCCTCCAGCTGGGCACCTGTTATCAGGCTAATGAAACCCAAGAAGGACAAAGTCACCAGAAGACATCAAGACACAGTGAGCACATTCTGCGTAGATAGTAACACCAATAGTTGAAAAATGTTCAGGTACTTTGAGATAACTTATAAATTCAAGACAAAGACAAATATCACCTCAGTCTGCCGTGAACACGAATCCTGTAAAGACTTCGAAACGTCGGCTAGTAATAAAAATGTAGTTTCTAGATCTTTCGGTTTAAATGTAATAACAAATAACCAGTGAAACCAATATAACGCGATAAAATCCGTAAACTGTAGTTTAATTTCAATATATATTACTTGTTGCTATTGAGGCAAAAAACAGACAAAATACACACCGTTAAAATTTTAGCTCTACCTGTTACGGTTGATGAAATACAGCCCACGAACAGTGAGAGCCTTATCAATTGATTCTGGAAATTATCTTACGGAGTAACAGACTGTCAGAAATGCAATCTTCTGTCTAAATCATGTATCATAAGATCGGATTACCTAAGGAAGGGGCTCACTATTTCCCGCAACAACGATTTTGAAGTCGGTCGCTTCTTCCGGTGTCAGGTATCTATCCCTGGTTGGTTAGAGGTATAAATGTTCTGTGATCTATACCACTAACCAATCAGAGCTACAAAACTGTTTAGAAACCTGGCTTTAAAAAATGTGATCATTGACCACGCCCCAATGACATCAGAAATCAGTATCATTGATCATTCAATTGGCGGCAAACTAGCATCAATAAATATGTTACCTATATTACGTTGTACATTGGCTACCTCGAATATTTTATAACATTCGACACCATTTTATTGCAGCGTTTCTCTTTTACTTGTCCGCTTCATTACGATGACATTATGGCGGTGATAACAAATCGATTGCCCGATAATCAGTATAAACCTAGGTCTCTTTATGGATTACAGCGGTATTACAGGCTGTATGTGCGGCGGAATGGAATAAAAGCATTGTTTTAACGCTATCCAACTGTAATCACTTATTTATCGAACAATAATGGAAATTATAGGCAGCAATATCCAGTGGGCCAGTAGGGTTCAAACCAACGGCGAACAACACTGGCTTTTCGAAGTTAAGTACGTAATAAATTGTAAGCTTGCCATAAGTGAAGCATCGTGATGAAACCTACATGTCTGTAAGGTCTCAAAAATATCTCGATAGACACTGAGCAGCCGTTCTTAAATGTAATTACATATATGTAGCATTCTTTGTACCTGTGATTCACAATAAATTGATTTGAATTTCAACATGTGAAGTCTGACGCACACTTAGCCGGCGTAGATGACTATGGCCTAATCCTTCCAATATTTAGAAGAAGCCTGTGCCCAGATGCGAGTCAGTTTACCTGCCGATATTAATCAGCTGATTAAAATCATCAATAATAATAGCAATAACAGTCAATGATCATTTCGGGGCATTTATTAACGAGGACATATTCGACTAACAATTTATTTATTAACGATTTTCACCGGAATCGAAAATATTTACCGACTACCTTTACGTATACAATTTTATATAATAAATAAAGATTTGTCCAACCGTGAACAGTGTAATGAATGCGAGTGATATAAACAAAACTGAAGTTAAAATCCAACATTGGCTGAGCACCGTCCATTTTAAATGACGCTGTTGTAGCAAACATTGACTAATTAAACGTAACTCTTGTGTTTTATTCGCTAATTGCTTATACTTTTTAATATATGTATTGATTCTGTGGCACGCGAGTAGTTAATGGAGTCAACCAATCGGATAATACGGATTTGGTATTTGGGTTTGAAAAGCACAATAACAAAGTCAAAGTCAAACTCAAAATCTTTTATTCATTTGGGTCACAATGTGACGCTTATGAACGTCAAAATAATAAATTCATAAAATAATTACTTAAAGACTCTACATTTACATTTACTGCCAACATTCATTTAACACTAGATCCCACTTAAAAAAAGCACTTAATCTTATCAAACTTTGTCCTACATTTGGAATTATTAAAAACAATTTTTGAAGAGGGTATTTACTTAGGTATTTACTTCCCTATTATTTTTCTTCTCACTAGTTCCCACGAATTTTTAAGGTTCAATATCAGACTAAAGTCATATCAGACTTAAGTCTGTAAATACGAGTACATGGTAAATGCTTATAGTACTGTAAATACGCGTACAGTAGATATGTAGTATGGATTAAAATGATTGAATGCACGCAACGGTTTTATTTGTATGATTAGTATTACCAAGTCTTGCTGAATAAATTGTATATTATGTAAGTACAGATCGCTTCACGAAATGCTATTTCGAGCTATTTTTAAATAGTATGTCAAAAATTTAAATGTTACCGTACAAATGTCTGACTTACGTTTAAGTTTTTAAAAGCGAATGTCTATTAAATTAAGTTTAGGCACTTAATTCTAATAAGGATGGTCTTAATATGTAAGTTCAGCGCAACTAATATTATATTACCATGTTAGAAGCTTTTGTTATTAAGTTTAAATGTAACAGATTTCGAGTATACTGGAAGTTATTAACACATTTATCTTTGCCTAACTTTGCTATACCGTATACATTATTTTATTACACGGAGTAGAATTAAGATAGCGGTAAGCCATACGATCTCGAAGCGTCCTTGAAAATTATTGAATAAGAGTTATTTGTAAACCTAATTTTTGTTGTACCTTTGAAGTCTTTTGTAGTTGCTTAGGATGGAAATAATCCTTCACATACACGAATTTTATAATAATAGTACTTAGATACTTAATTTCGCCATCGACGTAATATAACAAACTTTTATAGATCCTTCAGTGGGTTGCCAGTGTTTGGATCGGACCCACAAAATTCGACACAGTTTCTCGAAGTGAGACGGTCGTTTCAACCACCATTCCACATTAGCAGTCAATGGCGTATTGGACTTGTATTCCGATGTTGGTGACTTTGGATCATCTCAGATTTGGTATGTGACTTCACGCCTATCATACCAGATATTAGTCGGTGGACCATTTGAGGTTCGTCACGGCAACATTCAATCACTTTTAGCCACAATCTATGGAGTTGCTTCGAGATTTTTGTTATTTAAAAGGTTGTCCTCTAACATTCTGTAATGTAACTGGACAAAAAGTAACTGCGTTGTAGATGCCCTATAAGTTAGTTAGGTATTTAAAAAAACATAATTTACTATTTGGCTTTTTATACAAGTTTCTATGGCATTTTACATATGAGATATCTACACATCTACTGACGTAACATGCAGTCTAAACCTTGCCAAACAGTTTCAGGAAACTTATTTTAAAGAAGTATCTTAGCTATCATTGGCTTCTACTAAACCGCAGTAAGGCCAACAAAGCAAGCAAGTACCTACTACACATTTAAATCACGACTTATGCGTGAGAACAAGAACCCCAAGCGGCTTAGACTCATTCATTACTGTTAACTAATTGTTTAATTGGCGCCTAATCACGATTAGTAACACGGGCCGTGATAGCTTTGTTCACAAAAAACGGGCCAAGTAGCGTTAAGAAACATGCCTTTATACCCGTGGTTAATGGCCCTTACGGCTGGCCAAATATTTGTTTTTGTAGTAGTCCTTTATCGTTATGGAGCTTAGAGAGGCAAACAATCATACGGCCTTTCTCAGTCGACTGCTGGCATTAATTCTCTCCTAAATTGCTTCACAGTATCACTGTGAGCTAATACGACGATTTGGTCTTCTAGAGGTACTACGATGGCCAGACGGGTTGGTTTGAAAAGTTTTCAGTCTCTTAGCAAAAATAAGTACTTTAAATTTTTAATATATTTTAGTCGCCTTTAGAGAGCCGTGACATCCACGGAATGAAAATGGGTTAGGGGCTCTTTGTATTTTTAATCCATCCTCCACACAAATAGTATGTGAGATCAAATACTACTTATGGCTTTGGTACTCCACTGTCGCGGACCGAAAGCAAATATTTAAGCAAAACTGCTATAGTACGAACATGAACTAAGATACTGACATGAGACTGCCCTCTTGCAATACCCAGAACAAATTCGATTATAATTCTTTCTCGTTCTCACTCAACGTTTTCGTATTGCGGAGGCTGCTAAGAGCCTCAAGGGTTTTTTACTGTTATCGTTTGATAGACGAGTTAGCGGCCCGTCTAAAGGTAACCTTGAGTCGCAGACATGAATTAATTATTTTAGATACATGTACAGAAGCGAAATGGTTTTGTTCTCTCTATGGCTCAAGTAGTTCCTAGTAATTTTAAGTCTTGAGTAAAGGGGTGCTGATAAACTGACAACCGGTCAGCAAACTTTTGAGATAACAGCTTTTTTGTCAGTTTGAAGGTTCATAATTTTATTATCTAGACTGTTACGCCTAGTTGAAATGTCGGCGTTTTCGCTTTTTAGTAATATTAATAAGCATTAAATTTGTTTAATTTGATCATCTAAAAGTCCTACGCTAAAATCTTAAAATATAAACTGCTGCAAATGAATTCGATAAAAACTAAATTCTTCGTTTGGTTTTTGTTGCTTATTTCATGGTAAGTAAAAAAATCTATAACATTAAATTGTATTATTAAAATAATGTAACAAGTGTTGCAATTTGGCTTGTTAAGAACATTGTAATATCCAATTAAATTACACAGGAGTAAAAAATATCAGTGTTATAATAATGTTTTGTTGCTGGGCGTTAAAGATTGTTTAATTTAAGACCAAGGCCATAAAAACACTAGCAGTCCCTCGTTTTTTTCGTTTTTAGGTTTTGTTTAGTTACTTACTTTACTATCTAGATTAGCAGTATCTTTCTTTCTCATATTCTCTATATAACAGAGCTAGTCAAATGCAAAAAGATGATTCAAATCTGATCAGTCTTTAGTTACTGAGATTTGCTCCTTGCTGCTTTATTTTATAAGTACATACATATATTATATTAATTTATTGATAAACATACCTGTTTACGCATTAATAGTCGTAAGTCGTAATCAAATTATAATACTTTGGCCAAAGTAGAAATAATTATAGTAGACGACTGCTGCCATTGACCTAGAACATAGCGCTTATTGTAAGTTTGCGTAGGTGTTAGACTTTAAGAGATGCATAACGAATCATACTTCAATTTATACAATGGAGTCAGTGTCGGGCCGGGCTATTTTGATCAATATCTTGATATGTATTATGTTGATGAATCTGCGAAGAACACGAGAGCTATCAATAATTATTATGAATTTTTTGTCGTTTTTGTGTTCATAAAGTATTTGGGAGTCTAATTATTATTTTTAGCTATGTTATAGTCACTTTTTGCCTTTTTCAATGGCCTTATCATGGATCTGCTATTTATTATGATAAAGTTAACAGTGTTATAGACAATAACTGCATATTGCATGCAAATCGAAACGACTGATTAAATATTCCACTTTCTGGTTACTTAACAACTTTAAATGGTAATCGGACAAGCAAGTAAATACGAGAAACTATTCAACATACAACAAAATAGGGGCCACTTATCATTACAAATTCAATAAAAGAGCAAATTAATATTCCAGCGATGTCTTCCGACCGTTTTTACACTACAAAGACAATTGTCATGGTGCGGTTTCGCATAAAAATTAATCAATCAATGGGTGCATGCATGCATGGTGAATTATTATGAAACGCACGGTGAATGTTGATGGAAATATAACACGCTGATGATGTTTTTAACGGACAATAGGTTGTGCCCGGCTCCGCCTTCATGAGGTTACAGTGACAAAAGTACTAATAAGCCGCATTGTTACAAAATTTCATCAGTACCTTTTGCGAGAACGTTATGGCGGCAAAAGGTATAATAAGTTATAACTAAGTATATGTACATACATACATACATAGACTCACGCCTGTTTCCCGGAGGGGTAGGCAGAGACTACGGAACGCCATTTGCAACGATCCTGACATATATCTCTCTTGCTTCATTCACTCCCATCAGATTCCTCATGCATGCTCTTCTGTTCAGGGTACTTCTCACCTGTCCTGTTTTTATGATGTCTCCAATCTGGTCAGAGAACGTCCGCCTAGGTCTTCCCCTTCGTCCTGTCCCTTCCACACTTGCCTTATATATCTGCTTGGTCAGTCTTTCGTCATCCATCCTCTCCACGTGCCCAAACCATCTTAGCATACCTTTCGCGAGCCTGTAAGTATATCTATTAGACTAAATTAAACCAGCTAAATGAAATACGTAAAATACATTTTACGTATTTCATTTAGCTGGTTTAATTTTGAAAGACCTTGTTATGTCAAAGGTCCTGTAGTCAAAGGAGAATGAAATAAAAAGAATACTGATTGTAATTTAAATGAAATTTTCATCAACTTCATGGATAGCGAAGTGGTTTAAACTATGACTATGCCGAGTGTTGTGGGTTCGATCGATAGATAATAAAAAACAGTCTTGTTTATATTTCTATGGTTCGATCCCTACATGAAACTACAACATACAAACTATAACATACTACAACTAACAATTCTATTACACAAATTTGGACAGGCATATCTCCAGCAATAGACTCCGAAAAGCTATATCTATACTAATATAATAAAGCGGAAGAGTTTGTTTGTTTGTTTGTTTATTTGTTTGTTTGTTTGTTTGTTTGAACGCGCTAATCTCAGGAACTACCGGTCGGATCTGAAAAATTCTTTTTGTATACGATAGCCCAGTTATTCCGGAAGGCTATAGGCTATATAAAATTACGCCACAACTTATAGGGGCCAGACAAAAATAATAAGATAGTCAGACGAGAAGGGGGAGGGTTGGGTCAAAGGCAAAAAAAGGCTAAATGAATAGGATACAATCTATATGGGTATCGTTTTCGGCATTTTCGGGACACTGATTAATAATATGAAATTTATTTAGTGATCCAAGATGGCGGACGGGAAATCAAAGATGGCGGATGGGAAAATTTTAAAAATCAATATGGGTATCACCTTCGATATTTTAAGGGGTGGGGAATCGAAATACAACATCTATTTCAAGATGGCGGGTGGGCAATCAAAGATGGCGGATGGGAAAATTAAAAAAACAATATTGATCGTCTGCGATGTTAAGAGGGATGGAGAATCCAAATAAAACATCTATTTCGTGATCAAAGATGGCGGATGGGATTTAAAAAAAAACAATATGGGTATCGTCTCCGATGTTTAAAGGGATGGGGAATCCAAATACAACATCTATTTCGTGATTCAAGAGGGCGGATGGGAAATCAAAGGTGGCTGATGGGAAAAATTTTAAAAATCAATATGGGTATCGTCTCTGGTGATTTAAGGGATGGTGAATCCAAATACAACATCTATTTCGTGATGAAAGATGGCGGAAAGGAAATCAAAGATGGCGGACGGGATTTTTTTTTAAAGTCGATATGAGTATCGTCTCCAGTATATAAAGGGATGGGGAATCCAAATCCAACATCTATTTCATGATCAAAGGTGAGGGATGGGAAATCAAAGATGGCGGATGGGAAAGTTTAAAAAAATCAATATTGGTATCGTCTGCGATGTTAAAAGGGTAGGGGAATGCAAATACAACATCTGTTGCGTGATTCAAGATGGTGGATGGGAAATCAAAGATGGCGGATGGGAAAAAATTTAAAAATCAATATGGCTATAGTCTCCGATATTTTAAGGGGTGGAGAATCCAAATACAACATCTATTTCGTGATCAAAGATGGCGGATGGGCTTTTTTTTAAATCAACATGGGTATCGTCTCCGATGTTTAAAGGGATGGGGAATCCAAATACAACATCTATTTCGTGATTCAAGATGGCGGATGGGAAATCAAAGATGGCGGATGGGAAAAATTTTAAAAATCAATATGGTTCGTGATTCAAGCTGGCAGATGGAAAATCAAAGATGGCGGATGGGAAAGTTTAAAAAAATCAATATCAGTATCGTCTGCGATGTTAAAAGGGATGGGGAATGCAAATACAACATTTCTTTCGTGATTCAAGATGGTGGATGGGAAATCAAAGATGGCGGATGGGAAAAAATAAAAAAAAATCAATATGGGTATCGTCTCCGATATTTTAAGGGATGGAGAATCCGAATACAACATCTATTTCGTGATCAAAGATGGCGGATGGGATTTTTTTTTAATCAATATGGGTATCGTCTCCGATGTTTAAAGGGATGGGGAATCCAAATACAACATCTGTTTCGTGATTCAAGATGGCGGATGGAAAATCAAATATGGCGGATGGGAAAAAGTTTAAAAATCAATATAGGTATCGTCTCTGATGATTTAAGGGATGGTGAATCCAAATACAACATCCATTTCGTGATCAAAGATTGCGGATAGGAAATCAAAGATGGCGGACGGGATTTATTTGTAAAGTCGATATGGGTATCTTCTCCGATGTTTTAAGGGATGGCGAATCCAAATACAACATCTATTTCGTGATCAAAGATGGCGGATGGGAAATATGATAATATAAAAAAAGTTATTATTGGTGGTGAAAAAGTGGTAATGGTATTTGATGTTCGATGCAGATAATGGCTATGTTCAGTGGATACCTCTCCTACGGAACCCTTCATGGGTGAGTCAGACTTGCACTTGATTTAATTATTTAATAGCCATAGTATTTAATAGTATTAGTAATTTTATCATATCCCTAGATCAGTGATCTAACCATATCACTCATATACCACCTTCTCATCTCCTTACAATAAGTTAGTTTTTCTACCCTATAAATAATTTATATGGCAAAACAACTTTGCCTAGCAATTAAGAGATTAAACACTGATGTTCTTGGTACTTTGTTCTGAATAAGTTGGAAAAGAGTTAAAAATTAATATGAAATGTAAATACATTAAAAAGGCGATACGGAGTTCGCCGGGACAGCTAGTTATGTATATATATAATTATTGCATATTTAATTTTTGTTACTTAAGTATATCCGTTAATTAAGACTTCAAGTTACTTTTTAATATGCAAATATTTTTAGCACATCCTGTAAGTTCCAATAAACAAGATGTCTTGGCAGACATCTAACATTGGCATGTTAAATAAATTGAAGGAAGTGATTACTATGCTTGTCGTCAAGACCATTACGGACTCACATTGTCGATTGTTGATACTAAGTTATGAATTGAGTTGTTTCGCGACTGCGAATGAACTCATTAGCTTGAATAAGTGCTTGGGGTATGTTCAGGAATGTCGTGGTAGCAGGATATCTGAAATGCTCGCATGCATGATGCATACTTGCATGCATATGTTTTTGTTTCCAGGTTTCCCAAACCTTCAAGTCAAGTTTTACATGGTTGAATAATAAAGCGTGTACTTATCATTTCTGTTATTGGAATATTTATATTATAAGCTTTATGTGTGGTGGCTTGTAGCGTAATGAATGTAGGGTATTTACGACTGCAGGTGTTTTGTGAGAACTCACCTAAGTAGATTTATAAATAAGTTAATGAAAAGTGCCATGATCACGGATGCATCTGTTAATGAATTAAAGGAACCATAAAGTAAAATGTTGCAAATTTTTGTATAGAGCTTCTTATCGGCCACCTTTTCGAAAATAAAAAAGCACTAGGTACCCAAGCTTCACTTCCTTCCAATACTTTGCTTTATTGAGAAATAAAGATCTTTACTTAAATCGAAAACGATTTTTGAATCTATACTTACTTACCGTCTATTCGGAGTCTCTTTAAGATTTAAACTACATCGAGTTGGTTATCCAATCAAGGTTATACGAAGTTGCGTGTAAAATAATCGAAAGATAGTCACGGTCAGATCACGGATAGACATGGTCCTGGTAAAAGTGTATCTTATTCCCTGACGCATTGTATGTCGAGGCGACGATTGACAAATGTTTATCTGTCGTATCTCTTAGCTCTACTTAGTATTCTCTTGCGAATACCGCTGCTTAGGCAATTTTCATTTAGATAGATGAGTAGTAGGGAACTACCACCCCCTAACTGAAAATCTGGTGTTGGTTGTGTACCATCAGGCGATCTGTCTGCTCTTTTTTGTTACATAAAAAAGCATGTTAACGTAGGCTACTTCTACTATTAGTATCTGTCTACAGAATTCACTGCGTTGGCTTACGTTGCTCAAACACAAAGTTATTGCCATGAGAGAGAAAGCTAGTCATATTAATTATGAAGTATAAACGACAAGCAACTCCTTACACCAAAATCTAATGTTTAGAAACTCTTTCCGAATCATTTTAATTCATATTATACGGTTGAAAATAAACTTTTCCAATGCCGTACCCTTGATCTTATTTGATTTGATTTTCTTTTCATAGCAAAGGTCGTGCTTGCCTTTATTATGTTCGTCAAAAGGAAGGGTCTTTTGACAAATTTTATGTCGAGTGCGTAGATCGAAATAGAGTGTGTAGGGCACTTCAAATCATTTGGCTGTAGTAGTTGGTAGGAACTAGATTTATTTTGGTCTGTAAAACTTAAGTCATATGCCTAGCTGATAGTAAAAATTTTAACTATGATATAAACAACTTGCTACAAATAGCCTGAACAGATATGGATATGAAGGTATTGTTGGCATATTTACATCATCTCGAGTATAGGCTATCGGTAATAATTGGAAGAAAATATCGAAATGTATCTCATTTTTAAATTATGTTTAAGTACATATAAATACAATATTTACTTTTCAGTAAGCAAAAAGAAGCGAAACATATATTCGTTTCATATTTTTTATCATTTTATTATTGAACAATACCTGTGATGTTGAATTTGATTTTATCATGCTGTATTATCTGAAAAAGCCAGCCAGCTTTCTGAAAATATTTACAAGAGAGACTCTTTACGGAAATTCCTCCGGAAACTTAAATGGTAAATTACCTATTTACAATATCAACATATAAACAGAAATATTAAATAACAATACGATATTCTACCAATAAATTCACCAATTTCAATATTTTATTTACTTTAACTGCAAAGATAAATAATTTGTTTACATTTTAGAGTATGATGGGGAAAACTTCGAATAAAAAAAGCAATAATGACAGGCTGAAATATTTACTGCCATCGTTCATGGTTTTATTGTCCACTTATTGCGCTCTTATTCCGCGATGCTTCAAATAAAACAGAAATATCCTCAATTATTAGCAAAATATATTTTAAAAGCGCTCAAGCGTCATTTCTTCTTCAAACGTTGTTCAATGATACCTGTTTTATTTTTCATTTTTCTTTTTGTTTTCATGCGTTGTTTACCCATTCTGAGTGGTATTTGAATATGTTTACATTGTTTACAATATTTTCCATAAATCAGCGGTAAAGTCAGTAGTGTTTGGTTTAGCTAAGGGACTTCGGCTATGCAAATGTTTTGGAGTGTGTCCCTTTAACTTGGAATGTATTATGTGGTTATTCGTTTACTGAGGTTGGATTTCTTACATGTAATGCGAGATATAAGTAAGATAAGAGTAATGTTTTCCTACTTGTATTATAGTGTGTTGTTAATACATTTAGCATGTTGTCTGTTTCATATATTATCAAATAAATACAGCTAAAAATGGTTCAGGTTTTGGACTTAGCAAGACCAGTAGTCCAAAAGTTGATAAAACATCCTGAAATTCTCATTAGTGTCGACCACTGGCTGGACGTAGGACAAAAAAGCAAATCACACGTAATCAAGACTTTTCATATCAATGCAAAACCCTAAACGTAATTTAAACGCAAACATAATAACACAAACATTTGGCGTACAAGAACTAATAAAAGCACTTTAGCTTCAACATATTCGCCTGCAATTTCTATCCGGAAAATGCTGAGTTTCGCTCTTAGATCACTTCTATGTTACCTACTCTTCTATGTTATCTAGAAATATTGGACTATGATCGGAATGTTACTGTATTGTTAAGAAAGGGCAAATGTAATCAAAGATCATGTTGCTTATTCCTGGCTACCTATCCGATATATATGTAATGGGACAGGAAACGATCTAAGTTCTGCTCGTTGTATGTAAGTGTGTCTAGTCTTACGTGTCTAGGTTAAAAAGTGACTGAATATTTCTTTGGATGAATTATTTATTGCGACTGATGGTTTTATTTATTTTATTTATTTATAGACTCACGCCTGTATTCCCGAAGGGGTAGGCAGAGGTGTAATATTACACCCACATTTCGCCATGAATTTTTAGGTCCCTCGTAATAGGGGGCCTATTGCCGTACCGGGCACATTACCAGACTCCGTGCTGCTACTGAGAATTTCCTAACGGAAAACCTCAATAACACTTTGCCCGACCCGGGAATGGAACCCGAGACCTCCCAATCCCACGCGCACATTTATGCCATGAGACCAACGAGTCAGCCACGCTGATGGTGTAGCTGGCTTATTTAAGTGGCTGCCTCGCTGTTTAGTGCTGTAGGTTCTGTTCTCACAAGGGACGACTATTTGTGAGATCAACGAATAATTGTTTTAAGTTTGGATGTTCTTTGTGATCGTTGAATTCCTTACCACACCACCATAAAGTCATTGCATTCAATGTTGTCACATGTTTTGGCACAGAGGCTGCTCCGTTGACCCAGTTTCTTAAATATGAACATGTGTGCATCTGTCGACGTCTGGAATCAATAGACAAGTTTTACGGCAAGCTATGCACGTGTTCATCGGCGTAAAATTCCATCAACACCTAACGGCTCTGCCATACTTTCCTCCTTGTACATCCTAGGCTTTATACATATGAGCGAGTGCATATAAAATGTATATTATATTATATTCAAACAATGGCGCGGTAAACATTTCAAGTGGAATTTATAATTATAACTAGTACAACTCTCCACAGATAATAAAACATTTGTAGCTGTACAATTATAATGTGATTTGCGACGACAATCCCGACCATTACGAGTGTCATCAGTATTGTCATTTCCTGATATTGTAAATACAAAACGACATTATTTCACGCATGATTACGCAATAATACGTTTATGAACTTACTGTCGTACACTGTGAGCAAAAACAGACACTTCAAAGTAGATACCTACATTGCGTATTGGTATAGATTTAGTGCCATGAGCGTAGAGTTATATCTACTTTACGATTGTGTCCATAAGTAAGAATTATAAGAAAAAAAACTTTACACAAGCTTTTGCTCGCCAAACATACTGATATAAAAAGTATCCATATTTGTGTCCCTAACTGATTTTAACTGCCCATGATAAATTCTACCTCTCTAAGTTTAATTTTGGTTCTATAATGTACCTACTTAATTTCGTACATTTTCATGTTAGACTTAAAGGAAGTAACATGTTTTAAGCCGTATTTGTGTAAAAACGGCAAGTAACAAAATTCTTATTCATGCAGCTTGTGGAGTGCTAATATTTGGCATTGCAAAAGCTTCTAGATCGTAAAATAGGTCAAAATGCTGTTATAATTTCTTGTTACGAGTATGACCATAAGAAAAACACTGTTGGTACAGTTTAGATATTAATGCATTACTTATACCTAAGGGGTAAGGCGAGATGTAATATTGCCGTTACCGGGCACATTGCCAGACTCCGTCCTGCTACCGAGAATTCGGTAAAACTCAGGAATCGAATCCGGGACCTCCCGGTCTGCAGACGCCTACGCTATTCACTGGACCACGGAGGCAGTCGTATTAATAAAATACGTTATAATTGCCTTTATACCCGCGCGACAGTTCGATAGACTTACATCCCACATGGTGCTTAGCTATGCAAGCTCATAACTTCTTGTATTAAGATTCCAGGCAAGGTAATAAGAACTGACCGCCAAGTATACACAAGCAGGCTTATAATTTAATACGCTGACCTTAAAGCATTAGAAGACTTGTTGGAAGCAACACGTAGAGGTTATCTTAACAGCAAAGCACTTCATGGTCATAAATAGGGCATTTTTAGACAACTCCCGCGATAAAAATGTATCCTGTGTCTTTACAAACATTCTCATTTGCTCGTTTGAATATTATATTTTATCTACAAATACAAAGTATACTCAGACTTGAAACAACAATTACGAAATCACAATAGTGTTGTCTCGTGTGGGAATCGAACCAACAAAGCTTGGCACAATTCTAAACGATGAGGCGACCACTTAACTTGGCCACTAGGCTATCTGTACAGTAATTGCTTTTCATGATCGGCACGCTCCTCTTCTCACTATGAGAGGGGTAAGGCCATAGTCCACCACGCTGTCCGAGTGCGGGTTGGCAGACTTCACATGTCTTCCGAGAATATTATAGAGAACTCTCAGACATGCAGGTTTCCTCACGATGTTTTCCTAGGAAATGATAATTAATAATTTAATACGCTCGTAACTTTGAAAAGTAATTGGTGCGCGTCGTGGATTTGAACCCGAGATTCAAACGGGTTAAAATGACGGAAAATTACCCTCTGCGCAGCATTCCGTCGGTCTCTTCACTGAGCTATCGCTGCTTAATAATTACTTTCACAAGTCATTAATACCGCTAGTCGAATCCAAATCAGTGCCAACACTAACGCCAGCAGAACTTCACAAACAAAACCTAAGTTTACCAAATCAGTGTCCAAACAAGCAAGCAGACACAAGATAAAAAGTGTTTGAATAAAGAGTGTTTCTAATGACACAAGCGACGCAAACAGTACTTAATGGCTGGCCATGCAAATGTTGACGCGTAAACACGGCCTGAATGCACTACAGAGTCTTACATTGCTTTACTTAGTCTCGGTGGCAGCTACTTTGTAACAGCAAATATGAGTTTGATATGTTTGGATGACGGCAGTCTTTTTGCACACCCTGTGTATACGTTTCTTGTGGAGCGTACGTTATGCAAAAGAGAGTTTCAGTTTCATTATTGCGATGCGTTGGCTTTTCTTTTTGTTACTTGTGGGTTTTTGTGTGTATATGTTGGTTTTGATGTGATCGTTGAGATGAGTAGATTACTATTTATCTGCATTATATTGTCGTTATTTGTGTCTTCCTTCATTGGCTGTTGCTGTAGCAGGATTAATATTATCTAATTCTTCTAATATACTTCTAATTAAATTTCTTGCGGTCCTAAGATAATTTAACTTGATGAAATACTAAACTCTGTGTCTTCTTTGGTCACAACTTCCGATCCTGGCTACTTGTGTGATTAAACAGGGGGCATATAAGGAAGGTACTAGCCCGAACAATGCTTTAGTTCGCCTAATTAAGTTTGACAGGTAATCTGCCCAGTTGGTTAAGAATATAGCTAGTCTGTAATTATTGATTAGGTTTGATACTTAATCTTCTAATACGAATCTTTAGCTAGTCTGTAATTATTGATTAGGTTTGATACTTAATCTTCTAATACGAATCTTTAGCTAGTCTGTAATTATTGATTAGGTTTGATACTTAATCTTCTAATACGAATCTTTGTTTAGATTTAACATACCATTTTGAGATAAAGTTAACAAAATCACACCAACATCTTCTTGATTACAAAGGGGTGTACTATAACCAGCTTTTAACAACTATATTAAAGTTTCATTATTATAAGTAAGTCATTTAAAACCAACAACTATAACGGCAACTTTAGTAAAATCTGTGGTAAAATCACTCATTATCCAAATTCTAAGTTCGCAAGTATACTTTAAATGATTAATGAATTAATGATTTAGTATCTACTTAAGTAAAGTAACATAATTTGAGATCTAAGTTAAAACTCTAGAACTATTACATTATGTTTTTAATTTGTTATATGCCAGCAAAATTAATTATAATAAGTGAGACCAAAAAAGATTAACAAGGCCTATGGGACTTACAATTTTAACCGTAATTAAAATGATCAAACCAATTTTAGCTTTAGCACATTGTGTGTGCAAAGTTGACTGATGGTCGATCTATACCTCACCAGGGCGTTCCTGGAACTAACTATAATAGTGTACTTTTATCAGTTATACAAACTCGGTAATATTTCAATGAAATCAATATTTCTCACACTACCCTCACACTTAAAAGTAGTAAGACACAAAAATGTTTACCTACCCACAATGTGAAAAATAAACGACATTATAATTTAACGTCTGTATGTGGCAACGTCATGAAAAATCCAATACAGTGGTGGATCGTGACCGGACAATGTAATGGTCCAGAATAACTCAAAGTTATTCTTGTGTCGCCCTGGAGCTTTGCCTCAAACGAGGATGTGGCCAAGAAAAATTGACGAGCGAGAAATTAAGTGTGTTTGCTGGAAGACGCAACTTAGTCATTCTATAATATACATGGTGGGTTAGCTTGAGGATATTTCGGAAATTGGTGTTTAAAAATGGTTTAGTTACGGTCTTGAACTAGGGATATGCTATTATTTATGGCAGAGAAGTTATTATATCTTGATGATTCAATTCCCTATCGCAGGAGATAACTAGATACTTACGTGATTCTTATATAATTTCATTTCGCATCTCTGTTCAGTGGTTGATCTGATTGATCTGTGGTTTAAATTCTCCAGATCAAGTCATTATTTTATATTCAATCAAATTTTGGTGGAATCGAGTCTCTGATAATATTAGGGACCCAATTTCACAAGGATTTAGGTACACGTCAAATAACGAGCTTTGTTAAAAAAAAGTATTACAAAACTAGCAGCTCATTGTCTTGAAAAGTTTTCTTCAAACTAAAAAATTAACGATTGTTAGCTGTGGTGTGTCGAAGTACCATGAGTGCTCCCCAATTTCGTAGAATTACCTAAGATAGAACCGGCGAAATGTCATTCACCATAGTCGTAAAACGCATCTCTGCCATCACCTCCTGGAAGATACAGCCGTCAGTTTGTGTAGTATATTCTCAAACGTGAAATCTAAACGAGTTTTATTACCACACAATACTTACATTAGCACACTGACTTATATTTAGACGAAGTGAGCTACGCATTAAGTCAGAACATTCAGACCCATTAGAAATAATCCTAGGCTCTCAACTTAAATATTAATGTACCTAGGAGTCGCTTCAACCATAAGAGGCTGTGAGGCATCATTACATGAAATTTAAACCGACTCAAACGGGAGTTCAAGGCCTTAAACATGCGCATATCTTAGTAATATTAAAAGCTGTGTCAATATACTACTTATTATGGTAATCGATTTGAAACTTTATACCTACGGTATAGTGTGACCGAAAACGTGTTCAAAGACCCGCGATACATTAGTTATTGAATATCACGTCTAATGTTAACATGAATACTTGAGATATTTTTAGAAGTAGAGAAAAGTTATGGCGCTCTCTCTGTCTTGCCAGACAGAGTACTTAGAAACTGTAATATATTTTTCACTTGCACGTCCCAAGATGTGAAGACGAGACTAACATATATTAAAAGACGATAAGAAATTTGCTACTCACAGATTCTAATAAATTGAGTAAAGTCGTAGTATGCAACCTATCTCAGAATTCGGCAGACACATAACATTCCCCATATCCTTCTTATCTCGTTGCAAAAGTAGATCGTTAACTTTATTAAGCGAAAGAGCATTCTAAACTTTTAATTGAGCATTATTCATGATGTTTTTGCCAAGTTACTTAATTACTCATGCTTTCTCCGGTGAATATATTAAAATCTTCAAAGTCAGACGTTTTGAGCTGTAAATACTGAATAATTTATTGCCGCAAGTTCTGTATCCATATATCTAAAATTTTCATAATCTCCTATCCCCAATGTTCGGTGTAAGTGTGCCATAAATATTGTATGCAATGGGGCTACAACATGTTATTTGCTAACTCATAATCCCCTGCTACTGTGCAGGGGCTGTTTCTATTCATAATATGGCCAGAAATTGCTTACAAATCATTAATACTAAAACAAACTTTATCGCCCTGCACTTTGAGCAGCAATTCGTGCTTACATTTTACACGCGTGAAATGAACACGTATCAAATGAAAAATGCAATTTGCAACTTTGTTTTTGTCGACACAGGAACTATTTGCGAACAGACTTACAAATGAAAAGAGGCCCTTTGTTAGAGCCTTGTCGAACCCTTTTGTCGACGGGGCCGTAAATTATCTATTTAGGTTCAGATTCGGCGGTAAATTACTGTTTATTCATCGAATCGTAAAAAATCATGTCAACACTGTCTACGTTATTAAAGACCATAAGTCTGCAGCCGTTTAAAACGACACATTAATCATATACAATATGTGAAATTTCAATCAGATTGCTGATGCCAAACGCAAGGGGAATCTAGTTGTAGTTCTAACAACTTCAACAACATTGTCGAACTGAAATACCGATGTTATCCATAAAGTTATTAGAACACGGAGCCCTTTATCTAAGCCATCGGATGTACTGAGTGCCGTTCTGAGTACTTACCTAATCTGTGCGGCTGCTATCTCGGGTCATAGGCCAGTAGATACCGTAAGCCGCACGTCGGAAGCCTCCATCCAATACTAACACGTATACCTATAAAAATAAAGCAAATTTTCCAATGACGCGATCAGCGTTTCACGTCAGAGTTTGTAACGAACCGCATTTCGTCGAGTATTACATTTTAAAGAACTCTCTATGCGAGTTCGACCTACTTATTTCCGAATGTGATTGATGATTCCAACCCCTCATTTTATCGGGATCGAGCGATTACTCTGAATCTTATGATGTATTGAATATAGTTCAGAATATCGTAAAGTTTATTTTCGTATTCAACTTTGCGGTTTATGAAACGCTGCAGCTGCGGTATTCATGGCGTGATGTTTTCGGATGGAAATTAAATGTAGCATTGCATATTAAGACAAGAACTAGAGAATCCTCGAGAGATAAGTAAATTGTGACCTAGTTAGCTCAATTGCTATAGTTTGCCTCTAAATTGTGGAGTCTTGGCCTGAAAAGCAAGTCAAGTAGGTACGTTTCCGAGCACTTCTTATCTGCATCTTAAACTATATTGCTGCTTATACTTTTTAATGCTAGGAATAAATTACCGTTACTCACGTTGCGTTTGTTTACCGGAAACATCGTTTAAAACATGACTGCAAGAAGTCGTGTTCCATTGAACTTAAAACATAATAATGTCAAAACGATACTCGTAAAAGCATTACTATAGCATCCGTAGTTACGCTTAGTATTTCCTTAAATTTTTCCGGCTGTCACATCCGTTTCTCCGGACAATTAGCTTGTTCCTTTGCCCGACCTTCGTGCCATCTTTGCATAATATTCTCAAGAACACGACTTAATTTCTTTATGGACAAATATTGCTTTTTCCCTTCGATAAGAAATTGAAAGCGCATCGCTTTTGTTGGTCTAAAAATCTGAACGCGAAACTGGAACACTTTACCGAGTTAAAAATGCTTCTTAGACTGTGGAAATTAAAAATGAATTTACTCTGAAACTCGTCTAAAAGCACAATGGACAGAGATAAAAGGAGGGAACTTTGTAACCCGGCTGTTCATTATACGAGCCATTAAGTCCATTTTCAGTCAGCTAAGACGAGGAGTTAATCTTCATGATACAAGTATGTTTTTGGTTTTTTAAGCTCACCGTTTGACATATCCGTCTTGCATCGTTGAATAATGGCTTCGGTCCATTAAAATATCTACTTCGGACGCCCCTAAGCTTCTAAATATATCTAACATAACTGTGTCCCTTGACAGCTAAATGTTTATTTGTGGGAATTTTTTGTCGGGGAATGACATTTTTTGTGTGTAAAGCGTTATGATGCGGGGTTTTACATGTTTGACTTGAGTCGAGTTGTAGCTCTCGTAATAGGTTTATTTTCTTAGTTTTTACATCGTGTTTACTGTTTTTTAGACTTTGTGTAAACGTGAATGAGTCGGTTACGGTTTTTAATGTATTTAAAGGAGTTTATTTGTTTACTTGAATGGTAATATTTTAAGGTTTATGGCGATGATACACCTTTGGTTTATTGACTGGAGTTGGGATAAGTAGAAGGACGTCTAATAAAAAGATGCGTCGATAACACGCCAAGCTTATTACGATTAGTGTAGCATAATGCCCCTTATAGAGTTAATTTTATCTGATGTCTGTCAACTATGGGGAACATATACATTTATTGTGCACATGTGTATGTGCAAACACAAAAACAGTCTCCTTTCCTACATATTATAGTCCGGAAGCAAACTCAACGGCTGAACATACTTTTTGAAGCTGGGCTGTGTGTCACAGGCAGCTATAGCAGCAAGTTAGTATTCAATGTAAAACCATGTGTACCAACAATGACGAAAGAAACGACAAAGTAGGAATAGAAGACTCAAGTTTATTGAATCATGACTCAACAACAAAGTTCATAGTAGCTTCATTTTCGACATGCATTTTGGAACGAGTATATGCTAATATGCCTATGTATTTATTAAGCAAATGCCCGTCAGATTTTGCACGCCAGACATACTTAATGATTTTAGACCCCCTCGCAGAATTAATGGCAGACAGTATTGACCGCAGAAATATGCAAAACTACCCTTTGTTCCAAAGCTCATCTGGTCCGAACATCGCACATCAATGTGTGAATATTTTATTACAAACTATCAAGGCACCGTATCCACTGACGGTCGTGCGGTCGCGGTTTTCAAATGTTAGTACAGCGTTGTCGTAGCGTGCACGCAGCGTTCATACTGCATGTTTGTAACGCAAATGCCGTAAAATGCAGAGTGCAGATATTTGGTAAATAATTGACAAGTGCTGTTCGAATCAGCAGCCCAAGTAATCCATAAAATCTGTCAACATGACTCATGGATTTAGATATACTTAAAGGTGCCAAAAAACACTTTAGAGCATCTTTCTTTCTACCAAGTGTAAGAAATAAGTAATATGGCTATGCTCGGGCTAGATTGAAAGGGATATTTTAACTTTTCCACTTTTATTCATAGGAGGAAACGCAAAAGTGCATTATTATACTATTATATTCATATTCTGATTCTAGTTCCCCGGTGTAGCCAGCTCAGTCGAGCTGAAACTTACTGCGTTGAGTGCGCAGATTTTTTATGGAGCGTGTACACTTACCAGTTACCAAACGCTAGTGCGATCGCCGTCATATAACCCACAGTTCAGATGCCAGTAAAACAAAGAGTTCCAAGAACCGATACGGGCAAGCATTAGTCATAAGTTTTATTGATATTTGGAATTCCTTACTCGGTATTTTTATCTCTGGAGACATTATCTGTTGTTTACTTAAAGAATTTATACCTTTCTGTATTGAAAGTGTTAGAGCACAGCCTTTACAGGGGCCCACAGCTTTAGATAAGCGTAGTTGGTATAATAAAACTGATTATTTTCATGTACACAATTTTTTTATTTCATTTTGTTAGTTGACATTTTAATACAACTAAACAGACGTGACAGATCCAAATATAAAAATAATAAGTAGGTCACATAAAAATAAACAACCTGCATGGACTGCTCAGATTACAATAAAAGAGTTTAATTACAACATCCTCCCCTTAATCTGCAGTCCATGAATGATCACATACCTACAAGGCATATTATAAGCAATGAAAAAATAAATATAAACATGAGCACAACATAAACATAACTTAATTAAACCTCTAAAGTATCTAACATAAGCACACCAGCATTAAATAACGTAGGCACAATCACAGCTAAAATTATAGATCGTGCTTTAAAAAAAACAAGACAATAAAAAATACATATATCAATAAACAAAATGGGAAGTGCACATAATGTGTTTAGACTTAGGCAACCCTTTCGTCATGACGTCAGCAATCATTTCACTGGAAGGCTTATATTCTAATTTAACCCTACCATTACCAACTAACTCTCTAATATAATGATATCTGACGTCAATATGTTTAGTTCGACTATGATGAACAGGGTTTTGTGCAAGTTTCTGTGCGCTCTGATTATCGTTGACAAGTGTCACTGGTTCATATTTGCCTGTTAAATCCTGCAACAGCTGCTGAAGCGATACAGCTTCCTTACAGGCAGAGGACAAGGCCATGTACTCTGCCTCTGTAGAGGACAGTGCAACTGTTTGCTGCTTTTTGCATTCCCAGGAAACAGGGGCATTTGAATAAAGAAATATGAACCCTGTATACGACTTCCTATCATGATCATTAGCCCAATCAGCATCAACGTAACCTAACAGACGGTTTGCCGACTTCTTAAAAGTCAATCCATAATCGACTGTTCCTTTCAAATAGGCTAGAACACGCTTAGCAGCAACCCAGTGTATATGCGCAGGCTTCTTATTGAACTGGCTAAGATAGCCTACGGCGTACGAAATATCTGGCCTAGTACTTACAGCCAAATACATAAGGCTACCTATTAAACTTTGATATGGAGCATCTAAAACCTCGTGGTCTTCATTAACAGACCACAAATTGATACCAGGTTCAATAGGAGTGCTAACACACTTACAGTTCTCCATATTAAATCGCGTAAGAATATCGAGAATGTACCGTTTCTGATTTACTTTGATTTCATCATTAGAAGACCTATTAATATGCAGACCCAAACAAAATTTCAGGCTACCCAAGTCCTTTATACCAAAATGTTTCGTAAGACCATTCTTTAAGTAACCTAATTCACAATCTTTGCTATGGAAAAGTACAAGATCATCTACATAAACTGCTAGAATACAAAAACCATTATCAACCCGCCTAGTATAAATACAAGGTTCAGACGTTAAATTTTTGTAACCCAATGCTATTAGAACTTGGTGTAATCTTTTGTTCCAAGCCCTAGCAGCCTGCTTTAAGCCGTATAATGACTTTTTCAACCAGCACACCTCAGACTCTCTACCTTTAACAACAAAGCCTTCTGGTTGAATCATGTAAACCTCCTCCTCCAAATCGCCATGAAGAAAAGCACTATCTATATCTAAATGGTGCATCTTAAGATTATATTCAGCAGCCAAAGCGATAAGAATTCTTAGAGAAGAATGTCTAACAACTGGACAAAAAGTTTCTTCATAATCAACGCCATAGCTTTGTCGAAAACCCTTAGCGACCAAACGTGCTTTATACTTACTAATTTTTCCATCAGAGTCACGCTTAAGTTTAAACACCCATTTACAAGGTATAACTTTCTGACCAACGTTTTCTACGAGTGTCCAGGTATCATTATTCATTAACGACTGATATTCTTGCTTCATTGCATCAATCCAATTCACTTTATCCGGCCTACTTAGCACATCGATATAGGAAGAAGGTTCTTCACTCAATTGGTCATCGGCAAAAGCATTAAAAAGATATTTTACCTGTTTACGTTCCCTCAAATTGTACCTCGCTTCGGGTTCAACATCACCACGTGAACTTGACGGTTCCGGTTCCACAGCTCTAACAAGGTCAGTCACTGTTGTTTGACGGTCAGCTGACAGCGGGAATCGAGGCGATACAGGAAGAACGGGATTAGGATCAGGTACGGGATCGGAAGACGCATCACAAAACTCCACCCCCTCCTCAGTGGACGGAACTGGGCGATCCACCTGTATATTATCAGATGTGAGAACAATGTTGTGATAATTCAACACTTCCGAGACATCATCATTGGAAAAACAGTTTTCTAAAAATACAACATCCCTGCCCTTAACTACTTTTCTAATACAAGTAGGATCCCTAAATCTATACTCTTTATCACCCATACAATAACCAGTAAAAATGTACTGCTTGGCTTTAGCATCCAACTTCTTACGCTCGCAATCAGGAACATGAACGTAAGCGCGACAGCCAAAAACTCGCAAATGCGAAAGATCAGGTTTAACCTTAAACCACTGCTCGTGAGGGGTAGAATTTTTCAAAGATCTATGAGGACACATATTCTTAATGTACGCAGCAGTACGAATGGCTTCTTCCCAAAAGTTCTTCGGGAGATTAGACTGCTGAATCATACACCGAGCCTTTTCAACGAGAGACCGTATTGTTCTCTCCGCAACACCGTTAGAAGAGGGGCAATAAGGTACAGTAGTCTGATGCTGTATACCCTGTGAGGAAAGGTAATTAGAAAAATCATGGTTCACATACTCAGTTCCATTGTCACTCCTAACAAATTTAATTTTACTACCCGACTCCCTCTCTACTTGAGCTTGAAATTCCTTAAACTTATTTCTGACTTCCGTTTTTGAATTAACAAAGTAAACAAAAACCATTCTAGTAAAGTCATCTATAAAAACAAGCAAGTATTTATTACCTTCAAGAGAAGTTACATCAAACGGACCACATAGGTCGGTATGAATGAGCTCCAGAATACTAGTACCTCTGTCAAACTTAATAGGCTTAAAAGGTTTCCTGCTTTGTTTACCTTTTACACAAGCAATACAGGGGGATGGATCTAATTTAGAGTAGTTAATACCAGTGGCCTTACCTTTGCGAAGATGCTCCAAGGCGACTCGGCACAAATGCCCAAGTCGGCGATGCCACAGCTCAGAAGTAGACATATTCTCAGCAATCAGAGCCCGCTCAAGTACAGGACCATTATCAAACCTGTATAAGCTGCCTGTAAAAGTTGCATGACCTATTGCTTTGCCCATAACTTTAACTGTGTTGTGGTTATAAAACGAACAGCCTTTTGTATCAAAAACTACTGTTATTCCCTTTTCAACAGCCCTTCTAACAGAAATCAAATTGGTACTAAGGTCTGGTACATACAAAACATCTTTTATACCATTTAACTTACGATTATAGTTAGTGTCCTTCGGTAAAATCACATCTCCAACGCCAGCTGATGAAAGCCGTTTGTTGTCTGCTAGTGTGATTGTCTCTCCGGGCAATTGGCGAAAATTGGTGAGCCAATTCTTCTTGCAGGTCATGTGTGTTGAAGCACCTGAGTCAATATACCAATCATCAGAATTAAACCGGGCTCCCACACCGAAGGCAGACAAGAGAGTCATATCTTTGTTTTCTGTTTGTCTCTTTCTCCTTCTTAATTTTTACTCTCTGCGGACAATCTGGGCGTTTATGTCCCGGTTCCTTACAGTGATAGCAAACGATCCTCCGTGCTCTTTCATCTCTACTATTCTCGCGTATCGTCGACTTTGTCACGAGAGCAGACTCCTTAGAAGCACGCTTTTCACTCTCATTAAATAACTTTGATTTAACAAGTTCTGACGTAACAGCAACATTAGAATTCTCGAGCGCCATAACAAGTGGATCAAATTCTGGTGATAGCCCACCAAGCAATATTGCACCAATCGACAGGTCATCAATTTGTCTACCTATATCTGCAAGATCTTGGGCGGTATTCAAAACTGCATTAATGTAAGCTTCAATCGTGGGGAAATCAACTAACTGATAGCGATATAGTTTTCTCTCCAAAGACAATCTACGGCCCATGCCGGCATCTTCATAAGCTTTCGCTAGTGCATCCCAGGCCTCCTTTGCTGTGCCACAACTACGAACTTGAGTAATAGCGCCGTCTTCCAAAGTAAGACAAATTTTTGTCAACGCTTTCAGATCCTTGACCTTTTTAACAGCTTCTGAGGTTGTATCACCGTCTGGATACCCAACTACTGGGTACCAAAGGTCCTCATGTAAGAGATACATACGCATCTTGAACTTCCATTGCGAATAGCCCTCTTTACATGTTAAAGCTCTAATACTGGTCAATGAGACGCCTTGTGCGGACGTAGAACTAGAATCTCCACTACTCATTTCGAAAAAATCAGTTCTCTTCTCTTATTCTGTGGGCATGCTCTGGGCCCATAACCTGTTAGAGCACAGCCTTTACAGGGGCCCACAGCTTTAGATAAGCGTAGTTGGTATAATAAAACTGATTATTTTCATGTACACAATTTTTTTATTTCATTTTGTTAGTTGACATTTTAATACAACTAAACAGACGTGACAGATCCAAATATAAAAATAATAAGTAGGTCACATAAAAATAAACAACCTGCATGGACTGCTCAGATTACAATAAAAGAGTTTAATTACAACAGAAAGGATATTATTGTCCGTTGCTGTGTTAAAATTTATAGGCTGACTAATGATTTCCTGTGCCTGTGTTGCTTCTTTATATTGGAGTTGTGGTTTAAATAATTATTTGAACAAATCATATGGAATTTGATGGTCGGTTTAAGGTTGGCAAGATTCTTGCATGCAATGTCGAGTAATCAAAATAGAGAAGGTATAGGTATAACATTATATTATTATGAAACGAATTGCTTGTACGGATGATGTGTAAGATGACGCGACTCCATATTCTTGATTCCAAATCTTTTTTATCGACTTTCCATTGTATATGAATTAAGTAGTAAGTCGAGTTATTACTATTACTACTTCTAGTAATAGGTACCTAATTAACCACAAAAGCAATATGGTGAAAAGCGGATCTCGGTTTCTGTAGTCTTAAATAAAATTGTAATTGTATGATGATGATAGTAAATCTCGTAAGGTCCTTGAATCTAGGATCTCACGAATCACGATCTACAATCACAGACACACTCAAACCAACAAGGCAGTCCTTATCGACATTTACGCCGCCAAGTTAACAGATATCAATATTTGGTAAAGGTTTTGGTCCGGCCGTAAATACAACGGTTTGGCGTAAATATTGTTTTGTTAGTGCAAACTCATTGCTTGTAAACAAGCAATGAGTTATTTAGCTGCAGTGCAAAACAATCAACAAATGCATAAATGTCATTGAGCCGATGTCTTTTGTCAGAAATAATAATAATACTTAATATTCTACCACATACTCACATCACCAGTCCCAAACTAAACAGAGCTTGTACTATGGGTACTAGATAATGGATAAACATACATATATACTTTTTTTTTTGTATTTTCATACATATTATACATAGAAACACCCAGACCAAGACAAACATCCATGTTCATGCACACAAATGTTTGACTTGAGCGGGAATCGAACCCGCGACTATCGGCGTAGCAGTCGCTTACACTCCCGCTGCACCAACCGGTCGTCATGATAATGACGGACACAAAACCCTTGAATGTTGTCAACATGTACATATCTCTGTTTATGACATTCAGAATAATGAGGCGTGAATTTATGCATTTTTGAGTAAAATTTACTTAATAGGGTCACTTGACAAGTTTCAATTCCAACTTAAACTTACCACATTACCACTCCAATAACGATTGCTACTAACAATAATAACCTCCCATTACGTATCAACTCGTATCATCGTTCCTTTATCCCACCAGAATGTAACATCGCCATATTATCTCATGAATATCTTATGGTCCTCACACCCAACGTTATAGGCCCCTGTATCTCTAACAGATTTGTCACAGAACTTGTTTGAAAGCTCTTGATTGTATTAGTGGCGTTGTATCACTATCACAGTGTGAATTATCGTTCCTTACTTGAAACCCGAGATACATTGCCGTATCGGTTACTTATCGAATTCTAGAAGTATCTATCCCTTATATCCGACAAACTAGTATCTATAACGTCGTCGCCTATCTTTAGTTGAAAGAACAAATATTGTCGTACCGTTACCATATCGATATATTATCAAAACTCGCTCGTTACATTACCGACGATTTATAGTCTGTCGTCAGTTTCGGGGCTCTACACTGTTTAATGGATTTGTTGGCTAACTTGTTTGACAGCTGTCGAAAATGTCAAAGCCAAACATTATTTTGATTTCACGTTGAATCTTATGCTTTTTGAGGGCTTTCCTTATCTGACTGTTGACGATTCTGTTTCGATTGGTTCGAGTTGATAGTAGATTATTTTTGAGTGGAATGTATGACTCATTTGAAGTATTGAATAGGGTTGCTTGTGGCTTACTATACAATGCATACAATAGTTGCTTTGAAAATATTCTCCTCAACACAAATAGTGACAAGAGGTGTTGTTTATGATTCGTTGATCTCGATGTAGACGCGGACAAACAATGTGTTATAGTAATGTTATTTTGGTTCGTCAGTTACCATTGTTGTTATTTTGTTACTAACTTATGAGTAATGCAAGTTTTGTTCTCAAAGGACTGATTTTTCTTTCGATGATGCTTTAGTGCTGCAAGCGTTCAAAAGGCTAAGTAACAATCTACTAGCTAAAAAGACGCTTTTCCAGTAATGAAACATCTTTTCCATTAAAACTATTTGAACATTTTCTCCACTTATTACAAAGCTAACACAAATTCTAAATCAAAGCTCCATTCGCCAAAGATCTGTAGTATTTCAGCAGCTATTTGCTAACCAAATACAAAGCTAAGATACTTTTGAATGTTGCCGTTTCATGACTAGAATTTAAACACAGCGGTATTTGAAATACATTCAGTTATGCTCGGGAGGTACAATTTCAATGTGCAGCTGAAAGCATTCGAAGTGATTAGTGTTGCTAGGGATTAAGCTAAAATTAATTGATTGACGCAATGTAATTCTGAAAGCAAATTGTCCCGTTTATAATTTTTACTTAGTGGCTATTTGAATTGACTCTATTTTTAGTCTGTTGGTATGATATTGTTATTGTATTAGTTATGTTATGGAGGTATAATTTAGAGAAGAAACAGACAGCTGGTTGACCGAATATCGGAACTGGCTTAGGAGAATAAGACCGTTATTCACTATGTCGTCAATCTTAATTATGACGAAGATCTTTGACAACAAACGGGGAGTCAGTAATCTCAACTTTGTCACCGGTCTTAGATATCGGATCACACTTAAATATTGAACAGGTCAGGCGGCATGTGATCGTTCAAGAAGCTACTTTACAAAATTTGGTTGGAATAATAAGCGGGTCTAGGAGTTAAAAAAGGGAAGTAAACGTCTAGGTTGCCACCGAGATGATTTTACACGTCTTCATGTAAACTTACGTAACTGACCTTTTAGTACATTTTCTTACGAATAGCAAGTAAGTTACGTTTTCTTACCTCTACATGTAAATTAACTTATTTTAGTCGTCTACGTTAAGTTGGAAAAGAGTAAGGTATCACTATAACAAATGTTACAGTAATCTCACAGCTTGAAACAAGCCAGGAGGTTACAGTTTATCCTCTTTCGAACCCATTTACGATTATTGTCTGGTAAGTCTTACGGAAAAATGCACTGCGGGTTTTGTTACTGAAAACCATGTATTGGATACTTGCACTGATTACATTACTTCGGATGTGGGTTCTGTACCGAAAGGGACCCTTTTAATAAATCTGACGGCCGCATGTCTGTCACTGGGCAGTTTCTTATGAACTGTCAGTAGAGATTTTTATTTTTTAACAGTTTTAAGGGGGTCGTAAAAGTCCTCCACATCACCGTCGACCGGGAGCGTGCCCAGAACGCTGGCACTGCTGGCAGCATTGCCACGATGTGTGTTGGATATTTTTTTGCCGCCATTAAAACTGTAATCTATCTTGTATGAAAATACGAATGCCGTTTATAGGTCCGACTCGTACTTCATGGGTTTGAGCTTAAGCCTGTGCGTTTTTAAAGCTGTTAGCAGGGAGGCGAAGTTATATAGTTCAATATTTGTCCAGGATATACAAGTTGCAATTAATTCGATACTGCCGAGAGTCTCTGTAGCTGTCAAGGGAGGCATAGTGGTCTGATACTAATTGCTTTGCTGTAGGTCGTGGGTTTAATTCCTACACAAGACAAAGTATTGAGTTATGCGTTAGGTACTTGTTTCGTCTGGGCATAATAATTTTCTTGTATTTTCTTGAAGGATGCCTATGTCCAGCAGTGAACGTCTCTAGGCTGACATGATGATGATGATTGTTTTGTAGTAATAGTTATTGATAATTAGATACATGTTGTTATAGTTATGTACTTAATACCTCATTGTTGTAGTACTTTATATGCGTGATGCAACAATAACGGATGCAGTTACTTTATTCGGTCTCCACCTACCCTAATTTGTACTGGCTCTACTTTTAAATGCAAATAAAGTATTTTCTATCTATGAATTTATCAGTAGCTAATATGTTTGCGCTAATGTGGTAACTTCGTCCTTCTTTATATAAAAAAAAGCGAAGTTCATTGAAGGGACACTTATTAAATACGGCCAATATAAATGTACAGACTTATAACTCAAAGCATTTCAGGTCTTTCATTGCTTTGCCTCATCATTTTTATTCTCCAAGTAAGTAAGTAAGTCTTTTCTAAACTTTTGCCGAGAGTTATGGTTTTCTTTTGAATGAGCATTTAAGTCTACTTAATAGCGAAGAAATGTTCTTTTGAAGATAATTTTATTGACTCTTTGTTTGTTGTTATTAAAAAGTAATTGCTGTTTACGGTACGGATAGCCTAGTGGCGTAAGCGGTCGGTTCGTAATTTTTATTGCACAAGTTGCAAATTGGTATATATTGACTTTTTCCCCATAGGAAAACCAGAGGTTAACAAAAAATAATGAATTGTGAATGTGTCTAAGAGGTACGCTAAACAATATGAGCATTAAGAGTATGGCAGAAACATAAACCACGGCAATTTGCCATACTCGTCTCAATATTAATCCTAAAGTTAAACTTAGACGCAATCTCCCACGCAAAACGTATTGTAGAATTCTGCATTCCGCATCCAGATAGGTCATCATAATATCAGCCCTTGTTTTTTTTTTTTAGTAATAGGCGGCAAACGATCAGACGGATCGCCTGATTGTAAGCAATTACCGCCGCCCATGACGAAAGCAACACCACAGGAGTCACAAGTGCGTTGCCGCCCCTTGGGGTTGGGAAAAGGGATAGGATGAGGGAGAAGGAATAGGGGATAGGGCCTCCGGAACTCTCACTCACCGAACGAAACGCAACAGTTTAGGTACAGTTACTTTAAGTCGATTTTCTGTGAGAGGATAGTTCTTCCCCGGTCCAGCCGGCCCATTCATGCTGAAATCAGCAAGGCTCTATCGACTACTTGTAAAAGTTAAGTTTTTGTTTATACAATTAACGCAGCAGGGGGTAAAGTAAACCTATTTTCGTCAATCGAGCATATTACAATGCACTCTTAGAATATATTAACACTTATCTAATAACAGTACTTACTTAATACGCATATATGCAAATATCATGTCCATCTTCGCACTAGACCCCGACCTGCATAATCTCACAAAAAAAAAAATATAAGTAGGTACCCCCAATTTCTGAAACCAAAAAGTTACAAGTAAAAATATTCATATCATCGCCGCTTTGACATGCAAATTTCTTTAAACATTAAAAATACATCGTATTAAGTATATGGCGTTTTCTCTCTACGTTGTTATTTTTCGATGGGAAAAAACATGTGTCGGAAAATCCGTATTCCCGTTTACAATATTAAACGGGTAATGAATACGTTATTGAGTAATTACAGGTGTGTAAGCGTTTAGACGGTTTACGACTAGCTTTTGCTACGGGCGATGTATATTTTGAAAGAAAATAAACGCTATACCTACACTCCCCTAGGGGTGTTGGCCGTTTGGGTTATTTCTTTATTCTCTTTGTATTGATGAGGACTCGATTTCTTTACCGTGTTTGATGCAATTTATTCCTTTAATTTTAGGTGTACCTTGTAATTTATCTTGAGGACAAGAAGCAAGACAGCAAGACATACTGGACTTCAATATAGACGGAGACCTATTATTTCATTATAAGATCTATCAGAAGAAACTAATAATAAAGTACTTGTACTAGGAATGACGATTGATGATGACTAGCAATAACCCGAATCAATAATAATATAATAAAATAAAAACTACTTACTTTAAGTTTTATTACTCAAACTTGGATGAGACCCAACGGGCAATACCTACATCCGTGTAGACATTTTTTTTTCAAAATCGTTTACGTTTTAAGTGACGTATAAAAAACAAAAAAATAATAAAACCAATTCGAGAACCTGCTCCTATTTTTCCTAGTCAGTTAAAAATTATAAGGCTTTTGATCACAATACCTAACTACTTCCCTGTATCGTGCTCATATTTGTCACCTGTTTTCTGCAGATGGCAGCCAGCTAGCACGTGTCTCGTCTCAAGTTTAGTGCCCGCGATCATAACGTAAATAACATAGATGTTTAATATCCATTAGGTCACTAGAATAAAACATACAGTCAAGTACCGCCTTTCAATATCTCTATACATCAGATCTTTTGTTCACTTTCTTATAAATAAAACTCCAGCACTAGGAATGACTTTAGTAACATTCAATCAACGATACAGCGAACAACCAGATTTTAGAAATATTGGTTTAAAGATACTTTAAATATGCTGTAATATATTAAATGTAGTTATTAAAGTATGATAAATATTCTAATCTATGAGATGGATACGCTGCAACCAAATCTGTGTGTTTCTTAAGTCTCGCAACAATTTTCTTTTCGATTTATTTATTATGTCTTTTCACATGTCTGTCTTAATCTAACCAAAGAATATTGAAATGTCATTTCTTTTATCGAGACACAAACATAGAATATATTCGCATTGATACTGTAGTCCATCTTTTATCATACAAAACACCAATCCCATTTAGAGAAATCTATTCATCCTTTACAGAATCTTCGCTTTATCCCAAAATCTTCAAAACAACAGCTCTCATTAAACTCAAAACTTTCTTCACCGACAATTTTACCGCACCGAAATAAGTCAAAAACAGGCTCCGATAACGTCCATCCTTCAAAAAAAATATCGATAAGCGATTCACGGTATAAAAAAGAACACCTACCTGTCTCGAATGCCCTCACGGACCGCTCTATTATAAGGAAACATGTGTTTCTGGAGCCTTGTAATTTTCTGCCCGATACTCTTCATTATTCGGTTCATTTTACGCCTTTGTACCTAACGCGTATTGATACCGTCTTTCTTGCTTGTAAGAATTTCACGTTCCCACAGGAGAATTTTATGGTTATTATATTTGTCGTTGGTTGTAGTTTACTATTGTTTTTGGGCTAGTATTATTGAAGATATAGCCAATAAAGGTGTTGCGTTTATGTTTTTTTGAGCAATATGTTTATGGTTACATGATGTACCTACCTGTTATTTGTGAGTAGGAATGCATGTAAGACGTTAGCGGAACGTGAAGAGAATAATACTAATACTAGTCGACGCCAGCGGCTTCGCACGCACATAATTTCGAATTTCCCGTTTTGCCCGATCCCGTGGGAATTTCGGGAAATCCCGTCTTAGTGCACCCCTACGGTCCCCAAGGAACATACATGCTAAATTTCAGCTTCTTGCGCCGAGTAGTTTCGGCTGTAGCTTGTCTGTCAGTCAGTCAGTCAGTAACGCAAGGATTTTATATATTATTAGAGGACGCCAGCAGCTACGCCTGCATTTTTTTAAAATTTACCCGTTTTGGCCGATCCCGTGGGAATTTCGGGAAATCCCTTCTTAGTGCACCCCTAAGGTCCCGAAGGAACATACATGCCAAATTTCAGCTTCCTGCGCCCAATAGTTTCGGCTGTAGCGTGTCTGTCAGTCAGTCAGTAACGCAAGGATTTTATATATTAAGATAAGAAGATATAAAGCTGAAGAGTTTGTTTGTTTGTTTGGCTGAACACGCTAATCTCAGGAACTACTGCTCCGATTTCAAAAATTCTTTCAGTGTAACCGCGGGCATCCTCGAGTTATAATATCAGTTTAGTATGTACATCGTATCCTTTTTCTAAGAACCATGAGATAAATCTATGATTTTTCGACAAATTAATATTCTGAACACAACATGTAATTCTTATCGAGAATCTAATTCAAACTTAAATCATAAAACGTATTCTGAATATGAAGTAACTAGTTATGCAATGAGAGTTCTAATATCATATAATCCCTGTACTTAATTTATTTTTGATATCATGGATTATTGGAGTACAGAATTAAAATGGCCGCTGAAGACCTGTTAGTCTCACAATCCCTTATTAATTAGCGCAACTTTATGTTCGTAAGGCAAACATTGTATAATTTCCATCTGAGAAATTACAAAATTCCGCAAACAAAAACAAGTATCACCGTGAAAAATCAAAGTCGCATAACAACATGGCTGCGTCATTTTGACGAATATAAACAAAAAATATACGCCATAGTGATTCGTATCATCGCGATGATATATAGCGATGCATCGCTATCGTACCCACTATCACAATAAAAACTTGCATGACTATAATACAAAGGTTATATTACATTAAAAATACCGTTACGACATCTGACCGTATCTTCGTAAGAAATGTGCTGACGACTTACGCTTATATCTCTAGACTCATCATCAGACAAGACTTAAGAATACGCTTGCCGAAATATACACGTTTTTTTTAAGTTCATGGACCTTCATCCCACGCAAATATAGGAACTTTTCACATGGAACTTGTGTGTAGGCTTTAAAGGGTACTTGACTACGAAATAGAATATTATTTAACGGGTCTTAAAGATGTACTGAAATCATCTTTTTATTGCTTGACGTTTCGACCAGTATGCAGCGATAACATAGTGGAAATGCCGACAGACTGCCATGCAGAGGGTTTGACTGACTTTTCGAATTGATGTGCGTGTTGAATTTTTAATAATCGCACGTTAAGCCGTCGGTTCCGGCTATCATAAAGATCTTTGACAGCCTGTTCAGGGGGTGCCTCTGGAAAAACTGACACTCGTCTTAAACATGGAATATAGCTATCCCTTTGGGTTGCGGAGGTCTAAACTAGTAAGCGGACCCCAGGTTGCAACTGGATATCGCTAGAACGCGAGAATATTGATGATGATTATTCATTATTTACCGGATCTTAAAAACGTATTGAAATCATCCTTTTATTGAAAAACGTATTGAAATCATCCTTTTATTGCCCGATGTTTCGACCATGCGTCATACGCGATCACGGATGGACTGCACCTCTCATGCATTGGTTTGATATTGTTCATCCTAGCTAATTTAGATAATTGACTAATCATGGTAGATATGGATAGGCAGATTTAAATTAGGATTATGTAATTAACGTCGCTCTATATTCGAAGATTATTGCTTAGTGTGACGGATATTTTCACTCCTCGATCATGACTGGATTAGTTGATATAATTATTGCATGTGCATCGTGCTATCGACGGAGATAATTGGTCACATCATTTGTATTAACTCATTTGATATGATTTCCTTCATCATGATCAGCTTGACATAGTCCACTGTTGGATATAGGCGTCTCAATTGGCACGCCACTGAGCCCGATTTTCAGTTATTATTATTATTTAATATCTTTACTTATTCGCAATTGTCAGTCACCTTAAGATATCCTAGCTGTGAGGCTTGCCTGAAGGTGACATATGTTCATTTATTAAAACCACTGCGGTGTTTTCCGACTCCTTTAGGTTTACTTGAACCCACCTGTTAGGTGTTAGGTTATACGTTCACGTGTTACCTGTTATGGCGCTGATACACCTGAGCATTCACTCGTAACAGAACAGCGAGCATTCGCCGTTTTCTGTTTTGTCGAACTGATCATTTTCACGATCATTTTAGCAAACATTCTAAATTCAAAGAGTCCGTAGAATATTGAAAACATATAGAAATCGCACCACAACAGCAGTTTTACCCAATATGTTTACTTCAGTTTCACTTATTAATTATTTCTAGAGTAAGAGTAAGATATCTACATAAACAAATGACGTTTCTAAATAATAAAATGCAGATTTTAATTTGAACAGGTTTCATAAATCACACAAGTGTCTGTTCTTACGTTCAAATTTATTTATCGATATCGATGTTTATCAACATTCTATTGAAATTAATTCTGAGTAAACCAAATATAAGGATCTATTGTAAACTTATCGATATTTTATCGATATTTATTCTGAGTAGGCGTCAAGTTAAAATTAGTGACAAACTACGAAGATTCTTCCCTAGATTAAAATCATAAGTCAAAGTGAAGTAAATGGGTTTAACCGCCATTGTAGCGCAAATTCTATGAATTATCTATATTCTAAGGCTCGCCTGAGTGTTCGTAAGAATGCTCGCTAAAACACACTCATTTGTTTTGTAGCATTCGCGAGAATGCTCATTACAGGTGAATGCTCAAGTGTATCAGCGCCATTAGGTTACACGTTCATTACCGAGACGGAAGACATAATATCTTCTAATAAGATAAAACCCATATATTAAATTAGTGGATGGGACAGGACGAAGGGGAAGAGCTAGGCGGACGTTCTCTGACCAGATTGGAGACATCCTAAAAACGGGGCAGGTTAGAAGTACCCTGAACAGAAGAGCATGCATGAGGAATCTGATGGGAGTGAATGAAGCAAGAGAGATATGTCAGGATCGTTGCAAATGGCGTTCCGTAGTCTCTGCCTACCCCTCCGGGAAACAGGCGTGAGTCTATGTATGTATATTAAATTAATTTTAAATTAAAATATGAGGCAAGTGTGGATGCGACAGGACGAAGGGGAAAACCTAGGCGGACGTTCTCTGACCAGATCAGACATCCTAAAAACAGGGCAGGTTAGAAGTACCCTGAACAGAAGAGCATGCATGAGGAATCTGATGGGAGTGAATGAAGCAAGAGAGATATGTCAGGATCGTTGCAAATGGCGTTCCGTAGTCTCCGCCTACCCCTCCGGGAAACAGGCGTGAGTCTATGTATGTATGTATGTATCTATGTATGTATATTAAATTAATTTTAAATTAAAATCGAATAACATGAAATCAATCATGCTACATTTTATTTTAATCTATTACCAAAGTGGATGGATTGACAATACCTTAACTGGATTCAGACTACAAAGTGTGCTATTTTATAGACATCAACTTAGTTTTACTACTCAATAAAAAGTAACCACTTCCTTAACAGTTTAACTGGCAGATAGAAAAATAAAACTATTTTAACGTTAGTTCTTTTTGTGGACCACCGTGCTGAGCGTGCGATGTATTTAGTTATTTTATGACTAGCATCCTAAGTTTTTAATGTTTTAGAAGTATTGCAGTCTCAAAAGGAATAGGTAGGTACTCTAAATAATTATAAGGATGACAGAAGATTGAAATTTTATGTTTCTAAGAGAATATGCAGACGATAAGTGTGGTTTAACTTTTAAGATATTTATTAAAATAAGTAATATTCATTAACGTCCGTTTCTAATATTCTATCTATCGATGGATTTAGCTTACTAGAAATAGAAGATTTGACATGAGCTCCATACAAAATAGATCAAATGTCTCTACGCCTATTATAAGATAAAAGCACTATGTGAGTCAATTGGTTTTATTAGCAGATATCTCTAAACTCTTTTTAGTGCTTAGAAAAAATATAAGCAATAAAATCAATACAACAATCTAAAGAAGCAACAAATTAATTCACTCACCTAAAAAACTGATTTAAGCAAGACCGTTACATTTTACAATAGTTTATTAAAACCACAAAAACCTCCTCGAAGTCTGAAGAGGTTCCCGCCCATCGAATACTCGAAATATCGTCATCCATTGCTGACTCAGCAAAATAAAAGTAACGGCTTTCGCTTATAATGGTACTTAAAGATGTTTTATGAAAAAAAAACGTGAGATTTCCATTGAGTAAGTAGTACTTATTAAATACTTTTTGTGTTCTCTTTTGAAGAATTTTCTTCTCAGATCCCTACCGGGAATAGGTATCGCATAGACAAGTAACTAGATTCTTAATTGGTTTTTCGGTGTCGTTGCGTTGGGATCTTAATTTTTTTATTAAATGTCGACGTTATATGCGTCTTATTAAGTTTTTGTATTAAGATATTTTATTATGTTAAAGTAGAGCGGAATGTGTACTTAGCGCTGAAATTGGAACCTGAATTTCTAGAATAATTGTAGAAAATATGTATGCCTACCTATTTTTCACGTTCATTTTCATTTATTTAAGTTTTCACTCGTGTGACCTTATTAGAAAGCGTCTATAGTACATGATATTGCTTGCTATTTGTGTAAAATTTTATACTTTTTGATTTTTTGTTTGTTTTTTTGAAGTGATTCCCTCTCCTTGCAATCCATCTTCACGGTAGTAGAGCCTTGCTGATTTCAGCATGAATGGACCGGCTCGACCGGGGAAGTACTATACCTTCTCACAGAAAAACGACGTAAAGTAGCAGTACCTAAACTGTTGCGTTTCGTTCGGTGAGTGAGAGTGCCGGAGGCCCTATCCCCTATTCCTTCTCCCTCATCCCATTCCTCATCCTATCCCCTATCCCAACCCCAAAGGGCGGCGACACACTCGTGACTCCTGTGGTGTTGCTTGTGTCCATGGGCGGCGGTAATTGCTTACCATCAGGCGATCCGTCTGCTCGTTTGCCGCCTATTACTATAAATAAAAAAAACTCGACTTCGCCACTCAATGGTATGACTGGGATCGACCGAGTTGGGGCTGACAGAGAAGTATGTTATAGCTTCTAAGATCTTGCTGTCAGTTATCTAGTTACAACAAGCTCTGCCTAGTTTACGATCAATTGACCATGAGTGAGTTGTCCTGGGGTACCTATGTATCATTGCGTTAGACTCGTGAACGGGTGCTGCCTGTGGTGACTGGTCGATCTACTGGACAGGATACAGCTTTTGACTTGCTGATTTATGTGTTTTTTTTGCAATTTGTTCCAATTGTTTTGGGGTAATTCATGCATTGTAACGTGATTTGATTGAGCAGTGATTACGTAACAACATGATATTTAACATGTGTGCGGTTACACCCTACTTGTCATTTTGTTTTGGAGGCTAAGTGTTAGTCATTAATCTCAATTTTCAAGTCTTAAGTAGGTACGTAACTAAATAAATGGCAATAGGTTATGTGACAGCTATCATGTTAATTGGAAATTGTGATATTATTATTTTTATTAATATAATGTATAACTTCACATTTAACTATGCAGACAGTACTGTGTTGCTGGGGAGTTTGTTGCGCTGCTTCTTCTTCCTAGCGAAAACACATAGGAAGCAGTGAAGGGTTGGGCTTTTTGGGGGACTGTCTATTGTAAAATTTAACGTTCAGAAAGAGCTGTTTACCAGCCAATTTTGAATAAAAGATTTTGATTTTGATTTTATCATATTCAAAGAAAGACGAAAGAAAATCAGTAGTTGCGTTTCTCGAACCAATATATTACCATGTCACCAATTTGTATTGCAAATTTTGGCCATAAACAACATGGTAAGCCGATCTATATTGTGGGTGGCGTTGAATTGTATGTTCCTGTCAACCTAAATCCTAGTGTACCTATTTAGGTGTTATATAAAGCCTTAATGCTGTATCCAAACAATGGGAAACTCTAAATTCTCTGGGCAAATATTTTGAACACTGATCTTGTCATCTTTGACTTGGGATAATATTTTATCCCACCTCGTTTTGACACGTAGGCGATGTGTCAGACAATATTTATGTATGAGTTTATCTGTAAAAGCCTTCGGCATTTCGGAACGAGAAGGACTACAAGGTAGTGTTGCCCAAATGCAAGAACAAGACGAGACTTAGCCAGTCTTGGTCTTGGTCTTGCGCCAATACACCTGGTCTTGGTCTTGGTCTTGGTATTGCGCTCCCAGTCTTGGTCTTGGTCTTGGTCTTGCAGCAAGAGTCTTGCAAGTCTTGCAATTACCTATCAGTCTATTACTATTTATTAAAGTTTTTAAATCTTAGAAAAACGTATTAGAATTGGAACATTGTGAGCTTGAATTAACACAGCCATAGTAAAGATCAAGCAGATTAATAAATAACTGAAGATTTGATAAGAAATTCGAAAAATCAACTGACCTATATGTCGTTTTCCATGGAAGTAACTGTTTCTTAATAAACATTTATGATTTATAAGCTTACATTTGCTAAAACATGTAAAAAAAACCAATTAATTACAATAACTTGACTGTATTTTAAAGAACAATATCTGTCTAGAAAGAGATTGAACCCTCAACTTATATGAAATTTAATAAAAGAGTTTTACGATTTATCATTTATTTCAATAAAAAATAAAATACAACACAAATCAAACATAACAGTACACAACAGCTTTATCATTAGGTTATGTTACTTTATATCAATTCTTTTGACCAAGAATTAATACAAAGTAATGCGCATAGGTCCAGTTTTTCATATTCTTTGATACCGTTTTTTGCGTCTCATAGAATTCCTAAGCGTACCTATACACCGAACTGTTACACCTAACTACTCCGTGAAATAGCGCTAAGTCCTAGCTGCAAGACGCAAGAGTCTTGCAGGCTTAGTCTTGTTCTTGCTCAAGTCTTGCACGATCAGTCTTGGTCTTGGTCTTGCTAAAAATACGCGGTCTTGTTCTTGGTCTTGGTCTTGCAAAAACGCAAGAACAAGACCAAGACTGCAAGACCAAGACTGAATTTGGGCAACACTACAAGGTATGCTGTATTGGAGTGGGGTATTCAAAGAATATGAAGTATGTAGGTATGCCTGCCCTTTCCATTGTCATTGAATAATTTGTTTCTTTTTAAATCGGCTTTATATCAATTAGTGTCACATGATCTAGGTAATTTAATTATAAACACTGTAAATCTGTTTCTTTACTGGTACACAGGTAAAACAAATAATTTATCTATGTTATTACGAATTAAATAGATAAATATAGGATTATTATTGACTAAGATGAACGTTTGCAAACTTTATTGTTTTTTATCCATTCGTCTTAGTATAGCTAGGCACTTGAAAATATTGAATGAACGAACACAAAGAGCACTCACATTCGAAGCTACAATATTTGTATCAAACTAAGTGTTATCCCCAATAACCAGACGAACAAAACCAAAAAACATCTTAGCGCAAATCATTCATGTAAGTAAATTCCTATCATGATAGCTGCAATAGATAACAATTATTAAATATTATTTTTACCAGTCGGCCAAACCCCTAGGACGTAGCTGGTAAGTCTATAACTTAGAAAACAAAACGCCGACAACGTCATATTCGAGCTTACATCAGGGAAATATGATTTTGCTGAGCGTAGTTTTTCGAAGCTATTATGGTAATCTAGTCTGTCCTACATATCGTTTGAGAACCACTTCAGCATTAATATCGCTTTAGCCATGTTGCTACTAATATTCATTATTAAGTTCTTTTATCTTATAACGTATCTGGTGGCTTTTGCCTGTGTTGACAAATTATACTATAATTTGTAAAACCAAATCTGTGTGATATAAAATTCTTGCGCTACTGGCTGACAGACAGACAAGGCGCAGCCAAAATTATTAGGCGCAAGACGACGACGAAATTCCCACGGGATCGGGATGGCGCGGTTAAATAAAAATAAAGATATATGGTAGCGTAGCTGCGGGTATCCTCTAGTACTTAATAAATGAGTACCTATGTGATGATGTTCAAACAAAGTATCATCCCCTACTATAGCCTCTTACCGTACCTATATTCCACCCCCAGTCTTTAGCTATCCCCGTGTTACTTTTATCAGAATCGGTTAGCATAGACTCAGACTTTGACATTGTAATATTCGTAAGTAAGGAGTATGGATTTAGGTCATATGTAACGTTCTACAAGTAAAACTATTAGGTAGGTATGTCCCTGGCGAGTGTTGAACTAAAACTAATTCGTAGCACGTTCTTGCCAGCAGTTTAGGCTCATTACCGCTAAGTTCTTAGCGTTCATTTGCGATCTTACACCTCCTTCGTAAAAAACCCGCTTTTTCCTCTCTAGAGAAGAATGTTCCAGAACTAATCAATGTGTTCGTATCGTACCGCAGTCATTTCGCGTGTGCTTTAAACATAACCGAATTTATACCGTGTCGTGTGCCATAAAGTAATTGAATTGTAGCGCAATAAAATTATTTAATTACACGTCAAACACATTTTGAGCGGGTAATGGTCGCGCGGCATCTCTTAACGCAATTAAGACTGTTTTGCATAATCACAAAATATGCGTTCCGAGGAGATGTAACACAGAAATTTCAGATGAAGCGGGATTTCAAAGGTTTTGCGTACTGCGTTTTGTTAATTAGTGTTCGCTGTAATTTGTATTGTAGGAGTCTTCCTGATTGTGTGATTTAAGTTAATTAGTAATACTTGTTTGTTAGGACTGGGTTTGTTCTTGTTGTGATCTTTAAATGATTTTATCTAGCAGATACAGTACCCATGTAAGTAGATATATTAGTATACTAGCTGCTTCCCGCGGTTTCACCCGCGTCCTGAGGAAACTATTTCGCGTACCCGGTTAATTTATAGCTTAAGTTACTCCTTGGTACATCAGCTATCAGCCAGTGAAAGTCCCGTCAAAATCGATCCAGCCGTTCCAGAGATTGGCGAGAACAAACAAACAGGAAGACAAAAAAAAACATTTCGGTATATACCATGTATACATACCATATGCATTAAGTAAAATGCGATTATTTTAATAATACAAACAGACACTCCAATTATATGTATGTGTACCTATAGATGAAGAAGTAATGTTTGAATAGACTTTGAGCTTAAATCTATACATATTATAGTGTGCCTGTTGGTAAATTGAAAGGAATAAGAAACATTTTAAAAGTTCAGATCATTATCAGATTTTAACAATTGCCGCATCTCTGCGATGCACAGTGATACAACGCCCGACAACGTTCTTATAAATCTAAATTAGCGTACAATTTACATACATATAGCCAAAATATCACACATCGAACGTTCAATAAAATTGCTTTGATCATAATATATTTTACTCATAAAATAAAATAAAATAAAATTGCCTCAGCAAATCAAATTTTACTCAAACACGGAGGACTTGTATAATTTTAATTAAAATATTGATAGACCTGCTTAAAACTAAGCACAAACTTGATCTCTATGTCGCATTAAACTGGTTTTTCTAGTTATCACCTTAGTCATGCTTTTGACACAGACGCTTATGAGTATTCGACAAAGATGTGTGAGGCAACTAAATCTATAATTATATCATCTAAGACTACGTCCGTACTAGTATTAAACCTTGTATCGCGAACTGTACAAACACAAAAAACTAAAATAAAGTTATGAAACTGAGCTCTATCGCGTAGGCAATTATTTAAAAAGAAAGGTGACATACTAAAGGTATGCTTGCCCCCGTAAGAGTCATCCAGCGACCACGGCTGTAACTCATTTAAGATTTACGGCGATTGTTTTAAATTATTCAGAGACAATGAACACGCAAAGTAGAAACAACAATTTGTGCTGACCACACATCTGATGATCGCATCCCCAACCCTCGGCAGAGTGCTAATCGGCGAGATGACCAGCTGTTAAACCATTACACTATCTGTAAAGTAATACCATATGAGGCAGCTTTCCTCTAACAGCTTAAACTGCATATCTCCACGCAACATAATTATATTCGTTGCTCAATTTCTAAGTTTATATTGCACACTCAATTTCCATTTGACGCTTGGGGATCAATACGGTATGATGTCTACGGTAACAGAAATGACTGAAATAATTTTGAGTTCATTTTATAGCGTGATATAATTTATGATAGTGTTGAATGGTTGTGAAAATCATTGGTATTGGTTAAATTTACATTATATGTATGTGATATCGGTCTGTTTCGATTTATGTGTAAATAATTTACTTTGTAGTAGCTTTTGACTGTGGCTTTGTTTGTGTATTCATAGCATGAAACTCAACTGATGAAGTGCGATTTTAGTTTGAATTTGAATAAGTAAGAAAAGCCAGAAAACGCAAATCTAAAAAAAACTTGTTCTACTTTATAATAAAGCGTGGACTAAATGTAGTTCCAAAAGTTCTAGCCTTATAGACTCTAAATAATTTGTTCCAACAAATGTTGAATAAAATACATGAAAACCATATTTACTTAATTGGTCCAAATTTAGGACTGTGTGGTAACTTTAAATTTAGTCCTCTTTTGTGATAGTCCTATGTATTCAGTTATTAAAGCGAGGTCACTTAAATCACATGAAGGTCAAACAATCAATTATAAATAAACCTGTTCCAGTTTCGTAAACGTATCTAAAGTACAAGGCCACAAGGCCCTTATCTGTTCTATTTTTGTGTGCCTGCCCTACATGAAAAGAAGTACAAGGTAAAAATCACTTCAATCGAAACTCTTAAGTAGAAAATCCCTTAAAATTTACTCGAGCTTGCTTTGTGTATTCGTAGGGAAGACACCTCAGTAGAAATCAGTAGAAAGGGTTGTCATTTGTCGGCGGATCATAAGTTCGGATGCCGGAAATAATCCAGACGCCGCGCGCCGGCTGGGACAAAAGGGTTTGCCCTGACTTGCCTACGTGTATTATAGTGATGTACATCTTTAGATAATTATATTGATTGTAGGCGTGCTTTAGAAGCTGTGTCACTATAAAAGGGTACCGTCTACTATTGACCTGTATTTACTTAGATCAATCGTTCAGGGATGTATCGTTTCTTCGGCCAGTTGTCGAATGAAAAATGCTTTTCTCGGTTAGCAGTTGATCGAACAATTGAATTTCGATACCTAGTACTAGTACTCGGACTCGAATACTAGATACTTCAATATTTTGCAAATAAAAAAAGCCAGATCTATTTAATGTTGGCTTTGATGATCGCTTATATATGTCACACTGTCTTGACATAAATAAGCGACCATCTAAGCGATACTTCATTTGTGAATATACATATGCATGTAACAAAATTTTCCATAACTTATTTAATACCGTGTTGTCAACGTTTCTTTGTTTACCCCACAGCTAATCACCGACGAATAAATTTAACCGCTTACCCCTGCCTAAGCGTTCGCCGTAACGCGCTTCAAAAACAAACATGTTGCTACAACTGTTTGAGTTACAATTTCGATTGCCTTTCGCTGTGTTCCGCTGAATACTTTTTGTTTGTATGGCTCAGAAATCAGAAACACTGCTAACAGTGTTTCGGATTGCATTACTTAATGGAAATCTGGTTATTAACTACTTTATTGGAACGGGCGGAATAATATTGATCTTTAACTTGTTAAGTGCATGTTTAAATATTGGACTACCCTCTCTCTAAAAGCGTGTATATTGTATTACTGTTCTAATATTCTCTTAGTTGCTTGCCACAGTGAAACAACAATCAACAACACACAATCCTTTCATTACTCCAAACACTACAAAGAACAGACAAACGCAATAGTCTACCTACCCAAAAACGCCTGTATAATATCTCACAGCTAACTGCCGAAACGTTTTCCCAACTACCCGCAGAACAAAAGGTTGTATTTTATTCCGAGGTATTATTATCTAGGGGAACAGAAAGCAGCACTCACAAATTTCCTTAAGCAAACTAGGTAAATTGTAGTAGCAGAAGCTGAGCACGTACTGTCAACTTGTCACGGCATAAGTGACTCCGTCGTGCTCCAATTATGTGAACTAGTCATGTCCACAGTGCTAGAGGGTTTACTAGAACATCGCACGTATGATTTAGTTAGCTTTGGGAGCAATTTGAGCCCGGCTTTGAGGTCAAGATGGCGTGTGAAGTTGCCTCTGTTTGTATGAAAGTTTGCGATTACTGTTTTGATATCTAGATTAGTTCGGGTGTTGATTTCGTTGAGTGTTTGCTGTCTGTTTATTTTGTTGTGTGTTAAGGGTCAGTGAATGGGACAGTAAGAACGAAAACTGTAGCTTTTGTAGTTGACTGTACGTATATACTTATTTAAGGATTAGGAATTCAAAATTTAACTAAGAATCTGCGTCTTTACCAAAGAAAATCGCCAGATTTTGCAGCTGTTTTTATTACGCAAAATAACAGGAGCTTCTAGATAGAAGCATGAAGCAAGAAGATGAACCGCAGGAGATCCTGCGGTTCATCTACAGTGGCCGAGATGAGAGACTCTAAAGCGCCTGCGAGTGATTCCTAACGTGTTCCTTTGAAATATTCTACTGGCTACAACGAAATTACCGGATTTAGCTAAAGGATATTACATTCAAAATTCTCAGTAGCAAACCATAAACTGAATGTGTGAACATGATTCTAAAACAGACTGTTCTTGTTCTTGCACAGACATTACAGCTAAGCAATCACTAACAGATGTGTTATGTATGACAACATTCGTTTACTAGGGCATACTGCATTCAGTCTAATCCCTTCTGAGAAATTACGCGAACCTATGCAAAGACTGCGCACAAAACTCGCTGTACGACGATAATATTTTCCGGTACTTTATATTATACTTTATGCAATCTTTATTCATTCTTCCTGAACACAATTTAATCTCGCTCCTTCTGTAAATATGGAATATTTTCATTTTCACCTTGTATACGTGTTTCCCGTTGCCGGTTCCGCCGGCTAATTTCACGATTCACTCGCCGAAGTGAATTAATTTTCGCAATTTAGCATTCGTATCACGATTCGCTTTTCGTACATACATACGCTAAGTGTTATGCGATTATTTGGATCATCAAATTATTCAGTTGAAACTCAAAATTCACGTGTACTTGAAAATACATAGGTATTATTATGGCTGGAGCTTTCAACGCGCGGATTTCAAATTTGGGTGAATGATTTTCAATTTATCTTGTTGGCTTATTCATTTAGTTGTTGGTTGGGTGTTTGTTTTGTTGTGGTAACGTTGAATAACAAATACCTACACAGTGCGCTACAGTTCGGCTATAATAAACAGAGTTTGGACTACTGTCAAGCAGCGACTGTCTAACGAGACTAAAAGATTTCTTGGTGTAGTTGAACATCGTGAAAAACTTGCGTCTCTGATTCTAATCCATAATTTTCTTAAAACATGTGTGTAGTCTGCTAACCATCCTGCGTCGTGGCAGCTTATAGAAGGCTTATAGCTATAAGCCTAATGCTTCTCAGGGGGAGAAAACGGCCACCCCAAAGGCGTGTTATTATTCAAGTTCAGTATAAAGAATTACATCGTAATATACTTCTATATATCTTTGTATTTTCTTACGTATTCGGAAATTAAACATTTAAAGTATAAATAAGCGTGAGTTGCATACTTAGTACCTACTTTCGTATATACTTTTCATCGAAAAGTAATTGCATGTTAGGAAATGTATCGGATTACATTAAAGCAGAGAATAATGTTTCTTCGACAACATCTCAAAATTGCAGCTACGAGACATATTCTACTGGTAACACTCAAGTGTGAAGCGTGAGAACGGGCACGCACTCACATACGACAAATTGTGATATTTATGGTTTATTATGCCTCTAAGGTGCTAGTGTTTTACATTATTATTTTAACGTGATATAAAATCATATTAAGAAAATATATCAGGTTCCTTGTTATATTAGAGATGCTCATTGAACATATTACGACACCGTGATGAAGGAATGTTATGTTTTTTTCTTTTTTGGCATTTTCATCAGTTTGAAAATGCTGTTTTAGTAAAATGCCAACCAAAACGTAGTGATTATATTATTTGACCAATCTATAATGTAAGTGCTCAGTAAAAAAAATACTTCAAGTGGCAGTCCATTTGTCTGAGGCCCAATTCTCCTAAATAAATTTGTTTTCAATATGATGTCAGTGTCAACTTACGTCACAAAAATTTATTTATTTTTTTATTTATTTATTTACTTCTTGCACAAATAAAATATGTACATAAGGTGGACTTAATGCCAAAGGCATTCTCTAACAGTCAACCTAAGGTGATGCAGAGATGAAAGTTGTAGGTGCGTTCCGAACTTTAGTAGTATCAATTATAAGATTAATTAAATATTTTGATGATATTTAAATACTTACTAATCTTAATATATAAAATCCTTGCGTTACTGACTGACTGACAGACACGCTACAGCCGAAACTATTGGGCGCAGGAAGCTGAAATTTGGCATGTATGTTCCTTGGGGACCGTAGGTGTGTACTAAGAAGGGATTTCCCGAAATTCCCACGGGATCGGCCAAAACGGGTAAATTTAAAAAAAAAATCAGGCGTAGCTGCTGGCGTCCTCTAGTATTTCAATAAACATATAAATACCAATAATAAACACATAAACTAATATAAAAAGGTATATATACGAAAAATATATAAGTACTATATATATTACGAAATTCTCAGTAGCAGCACTGAGTCTGGAAATGTGCCCGGTACGGCAATAGGCTCGCCCCTTATTACGTGGGACTAAAGTATATCTGGCGAAAAGTGGGTGTAGAAATACACCTCTGCCTACCCCTTCGGGGATAACAGGTGTGACGATATGTATGTATGTATGTACTATATATATTTATATACATATATATATAAATTATATAACTTGTATAAATTATCTTATTGTGCTGAAGATTCTGCCAATTTACGTAAAAGTAGCTCTCGTACTTTTTCTTGAAAGTAAGCCGATTAGCAATCATCCTGATCTCAAGAGGAAGGTTATTCCAAAGAAGAACAGACTGAACAAAGAAAGAGGAGTTTACGAAGTTAGTTGAGTGGGAAGGAGATAACAGGAGGCGATTGTTAGAGGAGCGAAGATCTCTGTTGTGATTTGAGCACAAGTACTTTAAATAGGACGACAAGTAAGAAGGAGGGATTGGAGAGTTAAGAAAAGAGAAGAGAGTAGTGAGAGCACGCATGCTACGGCGTTGACGAATGGGTAGCCAGTTGAGTTCAGTGCGATAAGCAGACACATGGTCATACTTGCGAAGATTGTAAATAAATCGAATCCAGTTATTCAGAAGTCGGTCTAATTTATTGAGAAGATCTGCATTCAGGTCAAAATAACACAAATCGTATTCTTCTAAATTATCTGATATTTGAATGAAGTCGTAACGAGATCGTAAATTGAAACAAGTGTCAAAATATGTGTCAACGACGAACAGTTTATTTCAAATTATACGATAATGACATTTGGTTAGCAGAATACCGCTTGTGAGTGAATTCAAAATATAATTTCAATGTCATATAAAATACGAGAATTGGGCTGCTGGCTATTTTTCGGCAGGAATTATAATTATGTAAGTAGGTTAGTGGCTAAGTATTTTGTCTAAACGATTAGACTCCGCATACATCTAAATGTACGTGAAATATTATTCTATTTTAAGAAATAAATATATTAAAGCACAGCATCAAACATAGCTTTTATCTGTTATTTATTTATACAAAACTTGTACCTACTTATCGTTGCATCTGACGCAAAATAATGTCAAATAACAATTCTAAGCGTACGTCAAGTTATTAGACGCGTGATAACGTCAAACTTGTCTCGTTGGACGAAGGTATACCTATATAAGACGTGATACAAAATATATTTAACGTTTCTGCTGCTAGACTTTGATTTTGGAAGACGGTCTAAAAAAAGAAGAGAAATGTTTGAAAAATGTGTGAAAGCTAATATTTTGTAACAAAAAAAGCGGACACCGAGCGAAAGTCTGGGATATCGCGAGGATAATGTGGATGAAAGTCCAGAAGTTAAGAGTGCGGACCCCTAACGAAACTTTGGGATATCGCTAGAATGAGGACGAGAAGTAACATGAGAAGAGAAATAGGGGTAAATAAAGCTGTAGTTTACGGGGTACATCATGTTTTGTAGATTTTCTAGTTATTTGGGTAGAAACCACGGATTTGTCTTAGATGTTTTGCTTCCATGTTCTAATGTGTGATGGTGATTTTATAAACCTGCGTACCTACTGCAGGGCAATTTCAGAGAAATTCTCAAAGTTGTGGTACCAAATTATTATAAACCTTTGGCGTCGAAGTGCGACCAATTAAGCAGTCCATGTGTCGTATGTTCACATTGCAAAGTCGCAGCGGTTTTCTGGCGTGGCGTGCTACGCGCCCGGCGGCGATCGCGTGCGCATGCTTACGATAGGGTCATCAAGCTTTAAAGACAAATACTTTAAGCTTCCTTTAAAATTAAACAATAATATTACCGTAAGTAGCATCTGTCCTGGTGGAGGCTTAAAATAATTAAATTAAGCAAATTCGGCATTGTCATTTTGCAAACTGTTTTTCCATGTTCCCATTTTTTTCTTTGCAAGCAGTAAGGTAGTACAGCCTGCAAAGTAGGTACATTCGCGCTACATTCGTGATGGCCTTCCGACCAAAAGTGAGTCCTGGCCTCCCACACGAGATCTCTCCATCTTTCACTATAGTGGATAAATTCCTACCAGTTCATTTTACAAAGTCCTGTTAGATTTTTAACCTTGCAAAGTAAATACCATTAAATTTAAGTTTTAACTTTTCTAAAGTGACACACAATTTCAAAGCAAATTTCTGAAGAAAAGCTAATACCTACTCAGTCAAGTCCAGCTAGGCTAGTAAACGGACTTCGAGTTGTAACTGGGACAACGCTAAGAGGATGATGATGTTTATTGTCCAGTCTCCACTAATTTCTATACCAGATATTTATTAGATTTCTCAAGCTCAGTAGCAATAAGATAAACAACATTTTACTTTTTAAAGGCGCTAGCACAAACATACACATGTACCTATCTGTTTTATTGAGACGGCCATCTGCACTTTAATGTTCTGTGCCAATAGGTTAACCGCCAATATTATGTGCACACACATTACTGGCAGATCGTTAGTTAAATGTATTTCTACTTTGTATTTAGGTTTACAGACCGATGATGTTATTTATGCTGACTATTCAATTGCAATATGTTTAAGGTATTTTTTTTATGAGCAAATGACTAGATATTGATTTTAAACTTTATTTCTTAAGGCTTTTATTAAGTACAAGAACTAGATAAAATCCCAGTCTTGTTTTAAATTAAGACCTTTTAAAGAAGGTCGTGTTTTATTTAAATTCGATAAATTTTCTTCCAAATTAAGAGGCAATTTTGCCTTAGTCGTTATTTTAACTTTTATGCTGATACAGTCAGCACATGAGACATAATAAAGACTAAAAACTTTGAACAATGATTAGTCCAGGTTTTTACAATAAGTTCAAAGTTGTCTATAATTATTGAAACTGGGTTAGTTGCTATTTAATACCAAATACAAATGATTGGCTTTTGAATTCGAAATGATTTTACCTAGAGGTGAGAACTCGGTTTCAATACATATTTTCAAACTTTATTTTTTTGTTCGGCAACCCTATCTGTACTTAACAATGTATGTTTAGTGGCAATCGCTTTGAAATGTGCTACCAGCTTTAATGTAGATGTTTTCTTTTCTTAATCACGTCACGTAGGTTTTTGGGTAAACAGGTATTTTAAAGGAGAATAATCATATGAAAGAAAACTCTTTCTGACAGTGAACTCAGATTTGTTGAGTGATTCAGGAAAATAAGTATTGATCAGAGGCCCAATTCTGCTAATTATATTTGTTCAAAATGCAGTTTCGATATGATGTCAGTGTCATATTTACGTCATAACGGTATTCTCCTAAATTAAGAGACATTGAAATGATATTGCGAATATATTGAGAGTTGAACAATACATAAACGGTATTCTGCTAAATATATTTTTGTTCAAAGACAAACGTCAAACTGTAAATACACATATTCAAAACACCCATATTTTAAATGTTCGATTTCAAATCGTACGTAACATTATTGATTATGTATCAAAAAATCTCTCACAATCCAACGAATAAATTCATTTACTAAAATGGTACTGGTTAGTATTATAGTCTGCCATATTGCACTGCTAGGTAGTATCATCTGTATATATAAAATTCATTCTCAATTCCCTGACTAACAGCAATGCACAGCCGAATCTACTGGGCACAAGATGCTAAAAATTGGCATGTACGTTCCTCGAGGACCGTATGCTGCACCCTTACGGTCCCTGACTAAGAAGAGATTTCCCGAAACATCTACCAGATCGTAAGGAACTGTTAAATTGAAATAAAATGTGAGAGCGTACTTGCGGGCATATTACATAAAAAACAAATCATAGGCAACGCTGTAACATCAAATTACCAGCAATAAAGTTAATTATTTCATTAATGGCAATACCTACTCATGTCAGGATATTTGACATTAAATTGAATATATCGAAATTAGAATAGAATGACATTGTGTAGCAGAATACCGATTTTGAGTCAATTCAAAATATAATCTCATTCCATTCAAAATATGATGTCGATGTCATCTAAAATAGCAGAATTGGGCCCCAGAGACCCCATGAGAAGAATGGTGGTAGCTTTCAGCCACCATAACATCATAAATTATCACAACTAGAAATATTGTATATTTGACATAAGTTTCGAACAAAATAAGTATGTCAAATATATTATATCTCTAGACAAATCGGTCGATAGATAAAATATTGGAAAAGGCTGTTAACAACCGTGAGAGCGAGAAAGCATACAATTGGTTGTTCCTATGACTATCACGCAAATCATAAATTGGCTGCATGTACTTTTACTCATTGCCACAGTGACTTATTAGCTCATATTGCACAACTGCCGTTGCAATTAGCTCTTCAATTGCACTCAAGCCTACACCGCTAATGAACGCTTCTTTTCTCATAAACAGTGTAAGTAATCGCTTTAATAAGTATAAAACCGCCGCCGGGCGTAATGTGCTATTATTAATCGCGGCAAACCTTTATCTTGAGAGTAAAATTGCGATTGTTTATCAGTCTGGTTAATATAAAGAGTATACCTAAGGTTTTCTTTATTGTAATTAATCGGTTTTAACTAGAGATATATTTTATCTTGAAACAAGCATGAAAGGTTCAAAAGAAAGAGCTTTGGTTACTACTCACAGAAAATCGACGTAAAGTAACAGTACTTAAACTGTTGCGTTTCGTTCGGTGAGTGAGAGTGCCGGAGGCCCTATCCCCTAGTCCTTCTCCCTCATCCCACTCCTTATCCTGTCCCTTTTCCCAATCCCAAGGGGCGGCAACGCACTTGTGACTCCTGTGGTGTTGCTTGTGTCCATGGGCGGCGGTAATTGCTTACCATCAGGCGATACGTCGGCTCGTTTGCCGCCTATTACTATTAAAAAAAAAAATAGAAAGTTTCCCAGAAATCTGTATTAATTTGCTACATGTGAATTAGCAACATTGCAACATTTGCTACATGTGAATTAATGGGGAATCATCCACTTAGCGTTATCCCAGTTGCAACCCGAGGTCCGCTTAAGGGTCGGCGCAAACGGGCCACCGACCACAGCCAGGCCGGCCGGTGGCGGCCACTCGCTACAGAAAATATATGAAAAAGTGTGTTAAGTGGCTGTCGCTGGCCACCAGTGGCTGTGTCGGTAGCTAATTTACACGTCCAAATAGACCCATTAACATGCACCTGTGGGCATGTGACGTACGTCTGTCATGGTCGCTGTAGTGGAAACGACGCGGCTAATTAGGATTGATTTACTCACTCGGTTTGTTGGGGAGGGAAAGGGTCAGGAGATCGTGTCATCTGTAGGGTGTATTGATGCTGATATTGCAGATACTTGAAGCAGTTTGGGTCATCCCGTGATGAGTGATAAGTGACAACGTAAACCACGCTGAAACGTCGGGACAAATATAAATAAATTACGCGATTTAGTTACGTAAATAGTACCTACCTACCTAGTATTTATACTATTTAATGGATAAATTGTTAAATCACAGTTTATTTTTACCATTTGCTGTAACAATGATTTTAAAAGGAAACAAATAGAGTTACTGGTCAGTTATTATTATTATTTGCAGCCTAATCTGTCCCACTGCAGGGCAAACGCCTCCCTACCCTCTTTCCACATCTCTCTATCGAGAGCTGTAATGTTGTTGTCCACTCTTCATTAAAAAGTTTTAAATCACTTTGCCACCTAACTTTTGGACTACTTACCTCTTTCGCTCAGTGACCCACAAAGGTCACTGGTCAGTAAAATATACAAATAATGACCAATTTCGTCAATTAAGGTTAGAAATCAGTCTCTAACTGCTATTAAGACCGGTTAAATAAAATTGCGTAACTTTTTTGTTACTTGTGTTCAGCATATTTTATTTTTGTCCATTATTAGTCAGCAGAGAATATTCTTTGAGGTACCCATGTTGGATTTAGTCTTCAAATCCAGCCAGTCATTCTCCATTCAACCTTTGGCTGCCCTGAATATTTAACCTGTCCTTTTAACTGCCGAATCAAATTTAGTACACGCGACACATGACACGAGACGTGGCAATAAACCTTTCTACTTAATCCCCAAGATAAAGGCGTAAAAGGATCGCAGGCGAACTAATTAATTAGCCCACGGCTAGATTGAACGTATTCGAGAAGGCCCAGCCGTGAAACCGACATTAACCAAAGGTACATTCCAAATAATACAGATATTTACAAGATGAAAGGAAAACAAAATGTAGGTGTACAAAAGGTTAAGCATATCTACTAAATCCCTTTTTTGTAATATCACATTCATCTAATCCACAACCGGCCTTATTTTTTCTCGACGAATTTAATCTGAAAATGTAGATCCGTACGTACACTTATTTAAAATTCCAAAACCCACTTGAATGTGATGAGGAAATAAGCCCGAGCTTTGTGATATCAAAGCTTTAGGTATGTGATCTCAAAAGGCTGAAATAAATAATAAATAATATCCCAGTACCAGAGATGTTCTATCAAAAATGCATACGGAGTTGTAAATTAAACAAAGCTTTTATATCATAACCGTAGCAATTAGCAATCGGTAGCAATCTCAGTCGTTTAACGAACCACACTATATTTAATTGCTTTGTTTTATTGTTGACTTTTTCTGATTTTTTTTTATGATGTGTCAATAAGTCTTTTAGAAAAAAAACGACAATTATAAATGAAATTCAACATTTTGTTAACATTGCTATGATTTTTACAAATCTTGATTTTTCAACGTTTTCATAAATACTCTTGTACGTCAATAGTAACAGGAAAACGTTATCTAAAGAATACTGAATCACAAAGGTAATTCGCGTTCAAAAGACTTACTCATTTAAATAGAGAAGAGAACATTGTTGAAAAGTACTACTCACCAGTTAGGTATTTATTTTCCTAATCTGACCTGAAAACCAACAAACAAACTAAGCCCTCAAAATAGATCATTTGAAAACTGTGGCTATATAACCGCCGAAATTAAAATATTATGGGGGCTTGCTTGAGTTACATTTATTAATCACCTATAACGTCACAAGAAGTTTACAGTATAACAGTTAACTTTATCACAGTTGCCTTGAAGGTATCTAATTTATATCAAAATCTCGTAGATGTCAGTATCTTTGCATTAAAATGACTACCATACGACCACAAATGTTAGTTGAATCTATAAAGTCGAGTACTAGTTTAGGTTTAAAGTACCTACCTCCTCGGTTTGAACTATCTAGAACACTGGGGTACATTCCCATGATTCCTATTTTTGCTCGAAGCACAAAACTGACCGCGGAAAACTCGATGACTAATGATGTCATTCCAAACGTATTCGCAGACGACGACACCCTGCAATTTTTTTTGTCTTGTACGTGTACAGATAATCAATTTGGACAATCAGCGTACAATTGGAAATACATACTTAGTCGCTAAATATTTTCAAACCTTTATGTTTTGTACACATACTAATATTTATGTCCCTGTCATAAAGTCTCCTAGTCGTGTTTACTTCTTGGCAAAACATACAGGAACGTATGTCTGTATGTCAACAACATATGAGGAGCAAACATTCAGAAGGTGATTTGTCCCCTGGCTCAGATTTATAGCAAATCTTTAAAAAATCCTAAATACCTACACTTAATATGTAAATCACATTTTGTATACATTGATTTATCCTAGGAATGTGTAAGAATACGCGAAAGTACTAAAATTTATGACACCCAGTGTCTAAAACAGATAAAATTTAAATTTATTTTGGATAAAACACATACATTGTATACATTGATTTATCCTAGGAATGTGTAAGAATACGCGAAAGTACTAAAATTTATGACACCCAGTGTCTAAAACAGATAAAATTTAAATTTATTTTGGATAAAACACATTTTGCATGAAACTGAAGGACAAAACAAAAACAAAAGCAAAAACAAAAGCAAATCTTAAAAAATCCTAAATACCTACACTTAATATGTAAATCACATTTTGTATACATTGATTTATCCTAGGAATGTGTAAGAATACGCGAAAGTACTAAAATTTATGACACCCAGTGTCTAAAACAGATAAAATTTAAATTTATTTTGGATAAAACACATTTTGCATGAAACTGAAGGACAAAACACTATTTGAAAGTACAGGGTTAGGACAAAACTTAATTTGAACGTAACCATTCCAGTTTGTTCACTAATAATGAATCAATGCACATTATTAGCAATAGCATTTTAGAATTTTTTGTGGAATATACCTACATGAAATACACAAAAACAAAATTATTTAAGTATTTTTATTAAAAACTGCAATTACAAAAGAAATGGATACTAAGAGGAATTAAATCCTAACAGCAATTTCCTCAGGAAAAAGGAACGCAAAAAAGATCGATGCCTTTGAAATGTGGTGCTGGAGGAAGCTGATACGCATTCCTTGGACAGCTATGAGGACCAATGTCTACATCCTCGAAGAGCTGAAGGTCACCAAGCGTCTGCTGACTACGTGCCAGGAAAAGATCCGGAGTTTCTTTGGGCACATAATGCGATCCCCACTGCACAGCCTGGAGAAACTCATCATTCTCGGACAAATGGAAGCGCGCTTCCTCTCCTAGGTGGCGCTCTTCCTCTAGGAAGAGCGCCAGCTAGATGGGTGGAACAACTCAAGGAGGTGATTGAAGGCCAGATACAGGAAGCGGTACATATGGCGCAGAACCGGACCGAGTGGAGAAGATTGACATACAGTCACTATCCTCAGCATTGAGGGAACGACCAGAAAGAAGCAATTTCCTCCTCCAAACAGTCACAATATGCTTCTTCTTCCACTGTTTCAGCAGCAGTTGGCAGAGAAAATAACACATTTTTATACCAATCAAACCAGTGTTGCCAGCAAAAATTTGTAAAAAATGTGACAAATCACGGTTTGAATGTTTGCTCCTCATATAATAACAGAGGCGATAAATTACCCCGCATAATCAAAAATGTAAACGTTCAAATCTGAACTGTGTACAAAGACGGCGATGAATAAGCAATCATTAAAACAACCGTTGCGCCGTTCAGTTGTATAAGATTTGTTTCAGACTAGCGTATTTTTCTGCGCGTTTATGGTCGATCCAGCATACGCGCTTACACGCGCGCTACATTACGAGCTTCAAAAAACCAGACTTGCGTAAACTGGCATATTTCAGCGTGTTCGCTCGAAACGGTCGTGATATCACGGCTCGCGATTATACAAGCTTAGAAGCGCGTCAACGCTCGTACGAGTTGCGCTTGTGCCAAAGGGCGCGCCTACATGAGCTTCCAAAAACGAGCTTATACGCGCGTAAAAAACGCTAGTCTGAAACCGCTCTAATACACTCACGATACACCACGGTCCGATGGCCCGGACAAAGCGTTCAGATGCATGCTAGAGATAGGAATAATAATTACGTAATTTCCTTAGCTTTTGTTGAGAACTGTGGCTTTTTAAACAAACTTGATACTTTAAAGCACAATGGGGATTTTGAGATGATAGAAATTACAGTTCACTCGGTGGGTGCTACTTTTCGTTTGTGGGATCAGTGTTTACGACTCAATTTTAGTTTAATTCGTGAAGTACGTTAGGGCTTTATTTTCCTAGTGTATTAAGTTAGTTATAAACTTATGAAATATTTTGAAGTGAATGATGGTAGAAATTTTACTTAAAATATTAAATATTGTAAGTTACGTTTGAACCACCACTTTTGTGGTGGTTCAACATGTCCATGTGCATTTATTGCATATAATCCAAATTATCTTTTGTTCTTACCTTTCTGCTGTTGGAGAAGTCATTTGGCCTATCTTAAACAACTTAAGTTACGCTCAATGAAGCCATCTTGCATAATATTAAGGCTGTTTAAGTAGACCTCACCGGTTAAGGCAGACTGTAAGTCAAATCAAGAGAAACGTACAGAGTGAAAATAGCAAGATGGAAAAAGAAATTTTCAATTTCATTGAAACTACACAAAAAAAAGTGTATCGTTGATTATTTTGCCAAAAGCCCTCTAACCAAGCTTACACATTACTTTGACGAGGATTTCTCAGTTCTTGTCTGTTAGATTCGAAACGACGATCTTTTAGGACGAGATCGATATGTATTTTACTCACTTATTTCGAACTCATTAAGTATATTTCGCTCCTCAGATACGTTTACACCTTTATATTAACCATAACTTAGCGTAACGATGAAAAGGTGGTTTAAGAGAACATGTAGCTGAGTAGCTATATTTTTATGGCTTAGTAGCTATAAAATTGTACCAACTTGCTCTAAAATCAGCGAACATTCTCACTCCTTTACTTTACCTATAGAAAATAATAATTGTATATCTGAATCGGTTAATGAATTCTGAACCTAAAAGGGTTGCTTAATGTATTCAGGTGAGCCTTTAGACTCGTGAAAGCCTAGAATGCCAGGTGTTTTCAGCCGATGTTCGACTTTACAAATATCTGAATAGATCCATTGTCAAACTTCTGTTTGATAACTTTTATGCTTAAAAGGGTCAATTTGTTGTAGACGCTGAAAAATTTGGATCTCTCAAATTTAAGTCAGCTTGGAGTATGTTTTTGGAATATATTATGAGAGTGTTTTATAGGCAAATAACCCGAATGAAAAATGTTATGCGTTTCATAAGTTAGTTTGTATTTTTTTTATTGTTTTAGTACTGAAGGTGTATATGTAGACACTGACTATTATTATACTTTCAAAATGCCCACGACTTTCTCACACGGAATATTCGGGTTACGTATAAGGTATTTAAACTTTAATATAAAATAAAGATTGCTATTATGCTTAAATAAATATAGAATAGCAAATTTTCGTCTTTATAATGTCTGCAAACCAATGCCACACAATATAAGCAACAGCCAAAATCGTAACAAAAAATAAACCGCTTCGAACCCTAAACACTTCTCACATCCTTAATCAAAATCAATAACCGGCTGTGGGAACTTTAGTGTCAATTTGGCAGACAAACCTTTCAGGGTGTACTTCAAGAAAGTGTTCAACCCTAAAACGCTCACGGTGACGCGTGACGCTTAAACACGTTCCGCACGTGTCACAAGACCGTCGTAAAAAAACCTGAGGTATTTATATGAAAAGTGAAAAAATTTGCCACTGGGATTGCCTGACTTCCAAATAAATTTAGTCTAAACTTTGTACGTGATTGAAAAAGGTTATGCACTAGCGGAATTGCAAACGTTTATTAATAGAAAACTATCCTACTTAACTTTATCCGGGCTAAAGCAGACAATATTAAGTAGAGATATTTGTATTTAACTTATTTTTGTTAGATATGTAGAAATATACCAGCGTTGCAATTGATACTGCAACCAAAGCCGACGCAGTTGACTTAGTTTAAGCTCCTGGCTATGCCTTATACCCACTTAATTGTGATTTTTTTATGAGTACAGGGTTAAAATAATTAGTAGTTGCATGGCTGTATATATTTCAAGAGAAAAAGTACCTAACTTATTTACGAAGGGCAGTTGTTGAACTTCTTGCACTCGACAAGCATCAAATCAAGGCACAGGGCAAACTTTCAATGTCGGTCCCAAAAGGTATTGAAAATCGTTCCTTATCTTGTGGTATGGGTGATTTAATGTACTGCGCCTTATGCCTATGGAGTTTGTAAATATAGATCAGTTTGAGTGTACTTGCGGTTCGTGGTGGACGGAAGATGCAATCTTGATGAAGATGGACTGGGTAGTCATCTTATCTTGTAGTTGAAGATGGTGGATTATATGGTAAACCAAGGGATTACATGCTCTTTCCTTCATACATTGTGCCTTAAAATAAAACTACTATTAGGTAAGTCATGGCCTCATGGGTAATTTGCGAAAGTGAATTGGATCGATTATGAAGTCTTGCAAAAAAAGAAAGTGTTGTTAAATTTTATTTATACTTAGTGACGTAAAGGTGTAGGAAATGAAATATTGCCATCAATATGAGTGTCATTGTTATAAATATTTCCTAATTCATTGAATAATAAATAATCGATTCCATCATACAAACAATATTTGGCACTATACTCTTTGAAGTTTCACTACTCCAAAGTCTTCTTGTGTACTTCTACTGATCTCTGTTTGCTTCCTTACCAACTTGTATTATTGCCAATATTTTCAGCTGACGTTTATATTGCAATTAATACTGCCGTCTATCGATGTATTTATCTATTTTATTGCACAAATTCTAACCTGAATTGCAATCAAGGTGCTTTGAACGAACATAAAATCTTTGATAGCCAATTCCATGGTATATGATCTTCATTTCAGATAGTAAGAATAGGTTCGTATCGTTGCTTCAGCAAATGTTTTGTGTCTGAAATACAGACAGCCATGCTGCAGTATTTATTAACCATTTAAGCTGAACATTCTAAAGAAGACATAAAACTTTTAAAGCTATGGTTTTTATGGCATGTTAGTTCGATTAGGGTTTAATATTTTGCTGGGCTGACTAAGACGATGACTAAGTTCTCGCATGAACAGAACCAAATGTCATGACGATGAATCATTGAAATTTTGTTGTGACGGGCCATGTCAGGAGAAATAAAATATAATATGGATGAGAAACTGCGACATAATTTCTTGTCATTGACATGGTCTACCTGATCCTAATACTAGTGTTTATTAAAACTTTCGTACATCAATTTCACACTGCGTAATAGCTGTATTATTTCTTGGATAAAATGTTTTCAAAATCTTCTTACAAAAGTTTGAATTAACCCATGCACCGAAACATGAATCTATAACCTCCGATGCAGTTTGTAGTATAATGCCAAAATACTTTCCGCGAAAATCTGAGCATGTAAGGCTGGTTTCAGAGTGACGCGCGCGACACGCGCCGTTGGCCAGCGCGTCTCAACAGCGCGTTTGGCGCGCGGACCACTGTGAAACGAGTTCGCGTTTCTCATTGCAATGTATGCGCGCTTCGGCAGCGCGGCCGGCGCGCGCGTCTCACACGCGCCGCGTTTGAACTGCGTGACTATGAAACGCTACTACTAATCTAGTGTAATTGCAAGCGCGCGCGTGTGGCCGGCGCATGTCAAACGCGTGACTCTGAAACCAGCCTAACGGATTTTATCGCGGTTTATTTTACGTTTTTTAAATTACCCGCGTTTTCGAACAGTTTCGTGTTTACGGCCGCTGCGCGCTGTGGGGCTGTATTGTTCGCGCGTAAATGTCACACAAGTGCGGGTAGACCGCACGGCGCACGTACCAGGTGAAGCTATAATTTTGTTTCGATATATAAGAGTTTATTGTAGCTGTTTTTGGACTAGTTGTGGAGAATTTATATTAGTAGTATGGAGCACAGTGTGATATGTTCGGCATAACAACAACCACATTTATTTTCAACTGTGAAAAAAGAAACTCCTTGGGCATAAATAACGTCCAGACTCGGTACGCATTTGTAGGTCCCAACGAATGGATATCGTCGGTCGAATCACGAAAAGGCGTATCTGTGTTTTGGTAAATTTTACAGCAGAGCCATTTTTATGAAATCGGCACGTTACCTACTGTCATAACTTTATGTCTTAAGATTTAATGTGCTTGGTATGATATTTATGTGAATACGTAGCTCAGACTGATCATATTTTTAACTGTGGTTTCAGTGTACTGTAGTTAATTTTAAGGATATTTATATTTTTTTGAAAAAAGTTTCACTTACGCCTTTTCGTGATGTACCCCTAATATGAGTCATTTCACTTACGTCCAGGTGGTATTGCTTTAAGTGAAATTGAAAACATTGGTATGCATTAAAAATTAATTTGATTCTGTGGCACAGTGGCAGTAGTTTTCCAAGCTACCGGCTTTATTTCAGCAAATCAAGTGATGTATTCTCTGTGCAAAGTTAGATCACCTAACGAATGAATCAATCAGCCTATCGCAGTCCACTGCTGGACATGGGCCTCTCCCAACACGCGCCACATTACACGGTCCTCAGCCTTCCGCATTCAGTCTGTCCCAGCCACCTTTTTCAGGTCGTCGGTTCACCTAGCCGAGGGCTGCCCTACATTACGCTTGCCAAGGCGTGGTCTTTGCCTTCGACTATCAGTCTAGTCTTCTACAGATATGGTCAGCCCACTGCCACTTGAGCTTACTGATTCTGTGAGCTACGTCGGTAATTTTGGTTCTTTGTCGGATAACTTCGTTTCGGATTTTATCCTTCGAAGAGACGCCAAGCATAGCCCGTTCCATAGCTCGCTGCGTGACTTTTAGTTTGTGGACTAGTCCCACTGTGAGTGTCCACGTCTCGGCACCGTACGTCATAACAGGTAGGACGCATTGGTTGAAGTTGAAAACCGGTCCCGGCACAATGTGTTCGTTGAACATAATCTTAGTTTTATTCAAGTCCATGCCGAGACCGACCCGCCGAGAGGCTCTATATAGGCTGTGCAGCATCTCGCTCTGCCATGATGACGATATCGTCGGCAAGCCGAAGGTGGGATATGTAATCGCCATTAATGTTTATTCCCCGTCCAGTCCAGCGTCTCATAGACGTCTTTGAGTGCGTTGGTGAAAAGCTTGGGGATATTACACTCACCTGCCTCACTCCTCTTCGCAACTCAATGGGGCTAGTTTTACTGTCCCGGAGCTGTCATAGTGACTGTGTCGTACAAGTATCTCAACACCTCAACACCTAATGTGTAATGTTTCTCGTAGTACACGAAAGCCATACACAGCGGCTGATTCTGCTCGTTGGTCTTCTGTACAATCTGCCGAACAGTATGGATGTGGTCTACGGTGCCTTGGTAGATAACGGAATTAAACAAGCTCGCCAGCTCTTTCAGACCTGCTGTCACACCTGCTTTTAAGAGCTCCGTGGTGATTCCGTCATCCCCTGGAGACGGCTTAAGTTGCTCAAGAGCCACTCTTACCTCGCCCTGGTTGACATCAGGGATGTCCTCCGTGTAATGGCGCGTGAGTTGGGCTCTGGTGGTCATCATCGCTGGGTCTCGTGGGTTTAGGCATCCGTGATGCGTACAAGTCCTAGTAGAAACTCTCAATTGCAGCGAGAATCTCGAACTTGGAGGTTACGGTTTTGCCATCCGCAGTATTGAGTTTTAACATATGCATTCTACCAAGCTGGCGAGCGAAGACTTTAGTGCCTTGATTCTGTTCAATCGCAGCCGTAATGGCGCGGGTATTGAAACATCGGCGGTCACGTCGCCAAGCTTCCGGATCTTCCGGTTAAGGTTTCTTCCATCCGTCGAAGACGTCTGCGCATATGTCCTTCCCCTTCTTTGCCTCATATATTCGAGAGTCTCGAGCGAGAGTTTACTTTGCTTGTAAATGCTTTTTCCGGGAAACACCCTTCGAGAAACAGCCTGTAGCGTTTTGACCACAGCGTCAGTTTTCTCGTCAACAGTGCCATGGATTTCCAGCAGTTACAACAGAAACGAGTTACGACAGGTCTTGGTTTCGCTTGCGCCAAATTATATTACGCCTCTTCGTGAAAAAACATCTTCGTGAAAAAACATTATTATGCATGAACAGGCGTTACTAGCGATACGTCCCTTCGTGATATTTTAAATTAGAAGGAAACGTAGATAGGGCTTTTCGCAACGGTCTATAAGTGCGGTTTTATTGCAGTTTTGGTTACGTCTTCTCGTGACATACTGAAACTTGACCTATTAATGCCTATGGTGCTAATATCTCAAAATCAAAAATTTTGTTGGATATGCCCTTTCGTGATTTGACCGACGATATGAGTCTCATACTATTCTACGACTCAGTGCAATGGCAACTTAGCCACCGTGCCGTCAACATTAATTTCCACGGCTACAGAGTCATGTAGCTTGAACTTAAACCGATAGCCAATCCCATACTAAACGTACCCTATTTCCCCTATTTAAACCCACAATGATTTCTAGAACATTATGACGTAATCCTAAGACAGAACAAGAATAATATTCATATATCGGTGCCGTGCTTGACAGATTGAACGCGGTGCCATGTATCCTAAAGCTCTGTTCGCATAAGAGCAGCGTCCGAGAAAGTAAATCGACGGCGAGCAATTTTATGCCTTATCTTCATTAGTGAAGTGTATAATATTGACTGAGCGATAAGCGTATCGGTTCGGGTAGCCTAGTGACTTTTCTAAGTTCTGCAAGCGATATTAAACCCTTGTTAGCAGAAATAAGGATCAAAATTGCTTGAAACTAAGATTGATCGCCAACTGCTGCCCTTTCTGACCGAATTGAGCTTACAATAGGATTCCTGTTAGAAACATTGCAGTTCTATTATCTATTAGCGTAAGTTTAATTTTAGAGTGGCCACCAATAGCGACACTAGACAAACGAATGTATTTGTGGGACCGGTTATCTTAATATATAAAATCCTTGCGTTACTGACTGACTGACAGGCAAGCTACAGCCAAAACTATTGGGCGCAGGAAGCTGACATTTGGCATGTATGTTCCTTGGCGACCGTAGGGGTGCACTAAGCAGGGATTTCCCGAAATACCCACGGGATCGGTCAAAACAGATAAATTTAAAAAAATGTGCAGGCGTAGCTGCTGGCGTCCTCTAGTCTACTATAATTGATAATATTTGTTTGTGAATATGAATGAGACTAGTAAGCTAGAAATGCGTGCAACCACTAGCGATATATAGAGATTAATCATGTATTTTTGGGAAGAAGACTAGGTGTAGGTAAGTATCATGCGTACTTCAGAAAATAACTGTATTTAAAGTTTTATCAGTTTCGGTTAGTAGCCTGCGAAAGAATAAATATAAGAATACGAAAAATATCTCTTGGACACTATGCATTATACACTGCGCATTTCATTCTCTTTTTCAAGTTTTCAGAAGACTTGGTGGTTCGGGCATAGATCTCAAACGTTGTCAGTTATGCAGTACATCACTCTGATAAGATCATACATATAGATAAGTTGCAAATTATAGCTTTGTGCACGCTGTACCAAGTGTCTACCAGGCACGATAACATAGCCCAATAAGAGGATCCTCTCTCTTGTTGGTGAAACACCAATCCTCTTTCCTCTACACATACAATAGTCCTTAATAGCTATAATGATACGAAATTCAACGAATTTCGAAAACTGCGTTTAATTCAAAAATAAGTTATAAAAGAGTGATCCTGTGACCCAATCGTAAAACGGGCACGATAAAACTTTGAAAAAACATTACCATATGTGCAAAAGTAATAAAAACAGTGTTATTATCTACAAAACTATGACCGTTCCAAACTCAGTCCGGGTATCGTAAAATTATACAGTAGATACCTATGTGAATCATTCGTAGATATTATGTTTTTATATCTTCTTTTAATATTTTATGGTGCGATTTGCTGACGCCTTTCATATTATAGGTATCACTATACTAGCACTGCCCGCGGCTTCGCTCGCGTTGCTGTCGAATATCGCCAAAACCAGAGCCTATGAAATATTCTTATGTCTATGTTTTTTTGCTGCTCAGTTTCATTAAAATCCATTCAGTACTTTTTGCGTGAAATAGTAACAAACAACCATCTGAAACATCGGATCTGATAGCGGATGGTTCGATAACCATAAGTAGGTAAAAGTATTAGTGGTACCTAAGTAGTAAGCTACCAGTAGTACCTAAGTAAAATGATAAAACAGTGTATATCTTTTATTCACTGATTCAGTAGTATAAAGTATTTGCATCTACCCTCGATTTTCTAGTTTTATGTAAATGTAATCTCTCTAGCATACCTACATGCTTTTGAAGTCAAATGATGTTTGAATAGATCTCAACAAAACAAACGGGCTGTCTAGATGTCTTTTACACATTAAATGCGACTCTGACATATCACATTATAACAAAAAGCCAACATAGCCATACCGCAAAATGTTCTAAAGTGCATTTTCAAATGACATTTGACCTTTATACTTTTATAAAGATACAAAGACAAATTGCTGTATTCTCTAACTCATAATGCCGCTCTATGGCAATTCAATGTTCCTAACTGTACATCACGTTTTATCAATCTCGGACAGATAATAGCCTGCCTGTGCCTTTCGATGAACTTCAAATCTATTTTCCAACAAATCAATAGTGATAAAGCTTATGACGGGTTTGATTCTGCCAAAATTAAATATTTACTTCGCCGCCGAAATGGAAATAGAAACTTCAAAGCTGCCGTTAATTATCCTTTTCAGAGATGAAAATGTGCGCTGTAATAGAAATGTGAAATATTCAGTTTATTACCACCCACTATGAACCATTTGAATATTGACTTTATTCTTAGCTAAGGTTAAAATCGAGTAGTAAACACAGTAAAACAGAGAAAGACGGCACATGTATACGTATATCATTCTGTGATAAGTAGGCATTGAGGTAACTGTAAATAATAGATCAATGTAAGTAGGTAACTAAAATCCAATCGTAATGGCAAACTATAATCATCAGATATAAAACTGTGTTGGTTTAAGAAGCGATAATCAGAAAACGTACCTACTTAAATAAATGTAATTAAATTAAGCAATTGTTTGGATAATAATATTTAAGTTCTCTTATTAAGGCAATAAAATTAAAACTGCAATAATTTGAAATTACTTAAAGGTGCGTTATCTGTCCTTAATTATCCCCGACGTTACGACGTCGGTTACTCCAGCCGTTGTCAATAATCCCGTGAGCTCGGCTGTAACGCAATATGAACCCGTTTTGTGCAACAAACACAATTATTTTCAAATCCATCGATAACGTCTGCGAAGTAGTAAAGACGCCGGTTTAAATATAGTTCTGCCAGAGAAATACGTTTCCTAATAATCTTTCGACAGGTGGCTGGAGTCAAATCTACTGCTATTATTGTTTCTGCTATCTTTAGTTCGTGTAAACTGTCTATCATAATATTGTCCATTCTATTTTGTACATTGGTTTTATCGGCAATATTTTACTGAAAAGAAAATGTAGAATATTATTCCGTTGATTTTTGTTTTTAGTACCGTAAAGATGCAGACTAATAAGTAATTCAAAATAACATAAATAAAAAGCACATTTATAATGATTATGACTAAAAATGAAAATTCTTCATGTTCGCCTTTTATTATCTTTTGTATCATTCCGTGTGTTTGAAATACTAAACTGGGATACTTACTGTGTTTTTTATTCATGTACCTTGATTAGGACAAATAGGTACAACTTAAAAAACGAAACAGACTTGATCCCAGACAACAACGACGAAGTGTATGAAGTCTTAAAAGTTCACACATAATATACACATTAAACCATTGTTAGATCCTCTAATTTAAGGCAAAAAATTAATAGCATTTCTCATCAATATCAATTAGGCATCCTTTGTAAAAACCACTCGGGCACGGTAATAATATCTAACAGTATTGTAACTCCATACAAACGTACGAAACTCGAGTTATACCTACGCGCCTCGAGTAGAGTACCCATTAGACTGGGCGGACCGTGCCTACAGTACCCGCAGCCGCTATCGTGCCGCATCTCGCATGCGGCGCGTCTGGTAGGTATATAACTCACGAAGACGGCCGAGTTACAATACTGTTAGATTATATTACCGTGACTCGGGTAAGAAGTAAGACTAATAAATTATATTGTGTTATTTATATTCTGATTTATAGTTCCGTATTAATAATAAATGTATTACTAATTAATGCGATTAAAAGTTTTATGAATTTTGGGTAGTTTGAATTTTTTGTATGCTCTGATCTTGGTTGAGTGTTTCGTCTACTTCCTGTGGGCGTCTTACCAATGTAATAAGCTATTAGTAGCAAAATGTTTGAAGGGTGGATGGGGCCTGTTTGAAAAAAAAAACTAAAAGGAAACCGTTGAGAAGGCGTGGCTTGGTATGAACACGATGTGGGAAGCAGATCAGTGCTCAAGCGTCACAGGGTATGAAAATATTTTTGGTGTTAGTTTACGCGAGTTCAACTTAGTAAATGGCCACTCCGTTGTACTAATTTGATGAGTTTTTAATATAGTAATATATACTAGTGGTCCCATTAGGGTTTAAATTCGACCATAATGCTAAATACTTACATATCTTTCTCTGTATAATCTTTAATAAGCAATTTATACCTAGTCTTCTCCGTAGGCACGTTGTTCTGAAAATAATAACATATTACGTAAACACAAATATCTATTGTATTTCAGGCCATTGTTTTGTAGCTTTGCCTGTAGCCTTTAGAAGCAAAGCAAGCTCTTTTACAAACGAAGACGTCGTTAAATTGTATCATGTTATGTTTTTCGCTAGCTTCGTACATTGATACACAGAACATGCCAATTACGCACGTTATAATATAAAATCATGTTTATGCCCCTAGATCTAAGCAAAAAATAGTAAATCTGGTGTATGTTTCTTGAGTCTCTCAATACCTTTTATTTTAACACTACCAAAAGCCATGGTTATACTCGAGTTATTTAGGCTCGTAGCTCATAGCGTGGTGTTTTATATACCCTTCTTCGACAAATGGGCAATGCAAAACAAAAATCATTATTCAAATTAAACCAATAGTTGTGAGAGATTATCGCGTGGAATCAACCACTAAAACAAACTCTTTAGCTATATTATATCAGTATAGATATAGGTATGATTTGCAGATTTTTTTACTTAAGCCAAACCTTTTATTCACAAGGACCCAGATTGGATTAGAAATAGTGGTACCTCTATCTATACTATCTAGTCTATTCATAGCTCGTGTTCACTGTTTTCATAAGCATTGCATATCTCAGTTGTTCCTCTGTATACTATTGACCTATATGACTATATTTGCGTCAATGAGGGAAAACCTGTGGGACTTTAGCATGATGACATTATTCAAATTCGCCTCTAAATCTAATAGCGTAGTGTCAACAAGGGACATTTCAGCATCAATACTTCTAATAATACCTACAGAGTATTCATGTGTTGAACTAATAAGTAAAGTATTCCATGCTTTTAACTGCTTGTAAACAAGTCCCTTCGCTCTTTTATTATATATTGACATTGAATTGGTTTTATTCCTAGTTATTGAAGAAATAACGTCAACAAAAAGTATCGGTTATAGTCTGCTATAACCGATACTTTTTGATGACGTTATTTTGGGGTATTGCAACGTATTAGTGTACTCTGGTACACTAATACGTTGCGGTACCCCAAAATTACACAAAAGTTGGTATTAAGCATATCTATCAATGTCAATCATAAACCTAACGATTGTTTTGCTACCTGATAATTCAAAACTAGTCCTTATTACTTTAAAATAAAGGTTACAAATCCTTAAACAATGGTAAGTAGATTTTACGACTATTACACAAATAGGGAGCAAATTGTGGGAAAAACTCGGCAAGGTGTCCGAATAATAACTCGGTTGTGTACAAATTACTCATTCCTTCTGACAACCACCGTGAAAAATGCATAAGTATGTTTTGGACCGCGTTATGCATAATGATCCAGCGATTTGCATATTTAGGTGGATAAAAATATTATGCGAAATGTGCTCCATGTAAGAAAATGAGAATTATATTCTTATTTTGTGATTTTTGAAGATCACGTTATGTACTTACTGTTTTTATTCTAGTTCCTTGGGAAAGGCTTAGTTACAACTCTACTAATTTCTAGAGCAAGTAAATAAAAAAAATTGTAGGCCAAACCCATATAGACTCATAGTGATATTGAAGCAATTTAGGAGAGACACGTCCAGCAGTTGACTGTGAAAGGAGGTTGCAGACACAAGCAATGATGATAAGAGCTATTTTCTTTTACTGGGCAGCACGTTATACAGATTTTAATTATCGAATTGATGTGTCGCTGTTTTATATGAAGACCTCCACTCTTTTCTTCTTATTCCACGGCGTTATCCAAAGAGGTAGAGAACCTCACAAAAAAATTTAATAAAATAGAAACAATGCCTGGTTCAATCACACATAAACAATTCATCATAATGTATTCGGATCTAGCGAGTATGACGCTAATAACTCCGTCGCCGTGCCGAGACTAATTCAATGCCTGATGATGCCATTACCAAAGGAGCTACTTTTTTAAATGAAGTTTTTGTTTATTCAAACATTCGGCGTAGCGGACGCAATCTATAAGTTTCGTACGTATGATGATCAAGCATGAAAAATTATATTCAATTAATTTTTTTTGTGTCCCACTTCAATTAGACGTTCTGAATAAAGATGTCGGACGTGGTTGTAAAAAAGTAATTATGTGTTTATTAAGTTTTAATGAAGTGAAGGTAACGTTTAGGTGCTGCAGGAATGTTGTCGTGGTTTTCCTGCTCTAGTAGTTTTTGATTTGACTATAGATGAAGGTGTTTCATACAGAGTTCTAGGAAAACAAGGAATCGGTTATTAAGTATTTAGCATATGTTTATTAAACGCACTTTTGCGTCCGTTGTTTTTCTAAACTTCTGACCTGTGCTTGTACTTAAATTATTATATTATTATATTCTACCACATTCACATAACACCATCTAGTCCCAAACTAAGCAGAGCTTGTACTATGGGTGTAACTAGATAATGGATAAACATACATATATACTTTTTTTTTGTAAACACGTACATATTATACATAGAAACACCCAGACCAAGACAAACATCCATGTTCATGCACACAAATGTTTGACTTGAGCGGGAATCGAACCCGCGACCTTCGACGTAGCAGTCGCTTACACTCTCGCTACGCCAACTGGCCGTCAAACTACCTATCGTCAACGTCAAACTTGTGTTGATTGAGGCATTTTATCGCATGACATCAAAATCATGGACATGGTTGTCACGCGGTTAAAAACAAGCTAGCAACGCTGTTGAGCTGTGACGAGGTTGCAAACTAGAATCGCATTTTAGTTATCAGTATGATTTTTTTTTATCCTTACGACGAAAATCAGGTACCATATTTATACCTTTGAAGAAAGATCGATTTTACCGCCGCTGTTAGTGATAATAAAGTGCTAACTTCGAAGTATTCTATCCACCATCGCGGTACGGTCATTTTATCTAACGAAATAATCTTTTTAATAAGCAATGGGTGCCTTAATCTATATATAATGAGTTCACATGTCTTGCTTGTAATTGCTACGGGTTTTCGTTCATATTTTATGATACAGTGAATAGTGGATGGTTTAAGTTATAAGATGTAGACGGTTCTGCCAAAAAGGTCTTTCACATACTTTAAGTAGAAAAGCATGGCGATGGATTCGGTTACAGTACCGTATAAACTCATGCAACGATAAGAGAATGTATCCGACATTGACCGTTAAAAAATGTGTATAATTTCAAGCGCCACGAGACGTTTGAAGACAGCATGCCTTGGAACACAACATCTTTTGTAACTTCTGAACAACACTTATTTTTTAATTTGCCACTTCTTTTCTCTTTCTACTCTCTCGACGCATAATTACATCCACGGGAACACAAGGCCTACATCTAAGAATATGTCTTGTTATTATATCCGATGAGTAATGTCATCAAAATAGATGAAACCATTTACAGAGAAGGCAAGAAGAATAACAAATACCAGATTGTTTACGAATATTACTATGCATGTGTTCGATATTTTTCTACAGATAACGAAAAAGTAGAAAACATATTTGACACTACAATAAAATTATTAATGACATAAATTGTAGTTTTAATCGATACCGCTTATGAATTGTGTAACGTATGCGGTCTTCATCCTATGCTATGAAGGGGCGTGCCACGATGCCCGTTTTTTGATTAGATTTCTAAAAATGAGTTCTTTAAATTGTGTTTTCGGTATTAAATCCCCTTTTTTGTTTAACAAACCTAGTTTTTATTAGTTTCTGTAATATAATATGTAATTATAGGTATTCATTTTGATATCACGTTACTAGCATGCAATGTGCTTAAATTGAGATGGGACATTTCGTAATTGATATTATAGCTATTATTAGACTTTTGGGAATCTAGAGATTTTTTTATTGTTGTGGTCACTGTTGCCATTTTCTTTCAGTTCACCGATTGTGAGTCAGATTTTACATCAGACTACAAAATCAAATTTCAAAATTTAGATGTTTTTTGTGTATTTTATCCTTTGTTTCCATGTTTGCTACTATCCACATAAAATAAAAACCACTCTTACTGCGAGAGGGATTATAAAAACATAGCTGTTATTTAATTAAGTCGCGGCAAAATGTTAAAATAACTAACAGACTTCGCACTAATAGCCTCATTCAGCTATAACCATTATGATAAAAGTCTCGCTTCCTTTCCTTCTTGTTTTATATAATTTAATTAACCAATTTCTTTTTATTTTCAGGTACGCACATCCAACACAAAAACGTCGAGAATTCGTCAAAAATCTTAAATTTCAGTCATCTTACTCTCGACGGAGGTTCTACAGTAAAAAATACTTGTATTACGATAACCTTTTCTGAGCGTATATACTTACTTTTAAGGTCACGGATATGAGTACTAAACGCAAGCATAAAGTTAATACGGGTTCTTACGACAAATCCTTTTGGAACTCACATTGATTGCTCTGGAATGTTCTTCGTATTATGAAAAAAGTTGAGCTTTTGGTGACATAGGATTATGTTACAAGCGTTTAGTTCTTGAGACCATCACCAATATCATGTATTATGACATATTTTCTTGAACATGAGTATATGTTAAATTTTATATCGAATTAACGACTATGGTCATTTGTAGATTTTTCTTTTCTACTACCAGTCATGCGCAATGTGATTCATTTCTTAGAATATGTAGATAAGGATCTTCTGGTGTCCAAAATTTATTGTTAACCATTGCCTTTAGTGAGTATCTGCAGTTTTGAGTGGGCTTCTTGAACGATACAACGGTTTGTTCTTCATTTGGATCGAAGATTCGGACCACATTCCAAAAAATTCCTAGTTTTTCCCACGGCAGTATAGAATTACTGATTCGGCCCGAATTCCAAGTACTTTAAAAATACAGACAACAAAAACCTAAAGCATAATTTTAGATTTTTCAGTAGTTGTTCAATAATCAAGTAATCTGAATTAAAATGTACCAGGGCAGGATCAAGGTGCAGAAGTTAGTCGCCTATAAACAAGCTGGTTATATATTCTGAAGTCCATATTTTCAATAAATTGTTAAATAATCAAATAATTTGAATTGAAATTAAAAAGTACCAGGGTAGCATAAATGTACAGAATTTAGTCACCTGTAAACAAGCTAGTTAAAATTTTTAGTCATATACGAAGAACAAACCGATACAACACTAGGTAGTAAATTTTCTGATATAATTACTCTAGAATATTATGGAGTTCAGGCACTTGGAGTACATACATATGTATAAACAAGGTAGTCTTATCCTTATATGCTTATTGCTGTTAAAAGTACTGATATTACTAATACGGCAAATCTTTTCACCGCTACCGTCCACCGCTTGGGTCAAAATGACACCCTTTTCTCAATAATGTGGGCGTGTCGGTGGTCAAGGGGTCACTTTATTGGCTTGTAGGGTACAATCCGAACAAATGGTAGTAACAGAATTTATCCTATAGGTCTGTTAGACCTGTTGACTGCATTCGCTTTAGGCCTGCGGTTCGCCGCTAAACTTTGTAACGGTTGAAAGTTTTTTGAAATTATATTATTTAATATGGACTGTTTTATTGTGGATTAGTTATGTTTGGTTGAGGATGGTATTATTTGATGATAGATTGACTAGTGGGTACTCGCAGGTGTGGGCGATCATGAGGTCATGAGAATGTGGTTTCATTTCCAGGATAGGATCTTTTTTACTTTAATATACTTAATATAATTATTTTTTTCACTTTAGTAATTATATTTCTTTCAAGACCAGGCATATAGGTACAAATATTTTTTCATAAGTTCACTTTGATATTCATATATTTATTTGCATAAAACATGGTATTCGAGGATGGTACATTATACATTTAGATCACATGTTTTGCTACGGTTTTATAGCATGCATTAATAATATTAAAATTTATTTATAAACATCATACATTAACACTAGGTAACATTTTGCAATTTCTTCTCTAAAAATGCCTTAACACTATAAAAATTGTGCTCAACTAGCCATGCGTGTAATTTAGTTTTAAACAAGTGCATATTACTGAGTTTAATTTGGCTAGGTATTTTATTATACATGCGAACACACATAGCTAGGCAACTCTTATTATATTTGGTTGATCTGGGAATATCAATCAGCACCAGTCGATTTGGATCTCGACGGTTTCGAGGGTTTACATCGTTGGCCGTTACAAAACAATGTTTATGCTTATGTACAAATACACATATTTCATAAATATAAAGCGATGGCAGCGGTAACAAACCAAGTTTTTTAAATATTGGTTGACAAGATTGATCTGACTTAATGCCGTACATAGCCCTAATACATTTTTTTGCGCCACAAATCCTCTATTTATATCAGTGCTATTGCCCCACATAATAAGACCATAACGTAGAACTGATTCTATATAAGCATGGTAAGATATCAGTGCTGTTTTGATATTAGTTATGTTTCTAATTTGCTTTAGAGCATAAACAAATTTATTTATTCTACCAGATACATTGTCAAGCTGTGCCTTCCAGTTCATGTCTTCGTCTATTATCAATCCTAGGAATTTTGTTTGACTTACTTGTTTTATCTTTGGTATATTTAGTTTAATGTCATATATACTATTATTAGATTTATTAAATTGGATATATAATGATTTGTCAAGATTAATTATCAAATTGTTTAGGTCGAGCCAGTCAGTAAGTTTGTCAATGGTATTGTTTATGTCAGTTTCATGATTATGGATATTATATTTATTTTTATTTGATGTCACTATAATGGAAATATCATCTGCGAATAATACAGACTTATGATTCGTTATGTCAATTATGTCATTTAAATATAGAAGAAACAAAACCGGTCCTAACACGCTCCCTTGTGGGACACCGTGTTTGATCCCTGTGTATTCTGATATGTACTGCGACATATCTCTATTTTTATCTAATATGGAAATGATAACCCGTTGTTGTCGATTAGTTAGATAAGAGGATATCCATTGTAGTGCTAGTCCCCTGATCCCTAGTTTTTCAAGCTTTTCAAGTAAGATGTCGTGCGTAACCAGATCAAAAGCTTTTGTTAGATCAAAAAATAGGCCTGTAGTATAATTGTTCTCATTGATGCCCGTCAATATAGCTCTGAACAAGGCAAACATTGCTAAAGTCGTTGATTTATGTTTTTGAAAGCCATACTGATTTCTATTAATTATATTAAATTTATTGCAATAACTAATCAATCTTTTAAGCATACACTTTTCATATATTTTGGATATGACAGGTACAAGCGTTATTGGCCGATAGTTATTCATGTCACATTTATCTCCCTTTTTAAAAAGAGGTTTAATAATTGCCAACTTTAGTGCCTCTGGGAAAGTTCCTAGTAATAACGATTGGTTGATTAAATGCGTAAGAACTTCAATTATTTCAGTAGCGCATGTTTTTATGATTCGTGTACTGATTTCATCATATCCTTCAGAATTTGTGTTTTTTAGTGACATTATCTCTTGTTTAACCTCACGTTCAGACATAGGTGTGATGAACATAGAGTTTACACAAGAATTTTGACTATAGCTGGCCTTTTTGTGCTTTGGGTTGAGATTCAGATTGGTGAAGTGATTATTAAAGAATGAAGCTATTTCGAAGGGATCCGTAATAAGGTCATTTTTAATTTTTATATTTTCAATACTATTTGTCATATTTGGTGCATTTATTTAATTTTTTATTATAGTCCATGTCGCTTTACATTTGTTTTCATTTTTATTGATAAATTTAATGTTAGAATTCTTTTTTGATCTGTAAATACATTTTTTTAGGAGTGTGTTGTATCTAGTATATTTAATTATATTTTGTATACTTTTGTCTTTATAATAGTTGTACCGTAAAACACGTTTAGTTTTGCAACTCTGTTTTAGGCCCTTGCTTATCCAATTTTGTTTTTGAGTTTTGTTAAAACTTATCTTTATTCTGTTTTTGGGGAAACACAGACGGTAAAACATGCAATAAATTTCATGGAAGTTATTGAATGCTATATTGGCATCCTTCTCAATATACACATCTGACCATGATAGTTGTTGTAAGCATTCTCTAAACTTATTAATATTTTGTAAATTATAGTCTCTTTTATAGATGTAGTATGTTGCGACTGTTTTTAGGTTACGTTTTAGCGGAAAACTCAGCATTTGTGCTGTGTCATGGTCTGAGAGGTGAAGTGATTTGCCCCTGAGTTAAATATAAAGTAAAATATACGTGCAGTAGGTATACAATACCTATAGGTATACAATAGACTGCCTCCGTGGTCCAGTGGATAGCGTATGCGACTGCTGATCGGAGGTCCCGGGTTCGACTCCCGGGTCGGCCAAAAGTGTCACTTACTGGGTTTTCCCGAATTCTCAGTAGCAGCACGGAGTCTGGTGATGTGCCCGGTAACGGCAATAAGCTCGCCCCCTATTACGTGGGGTCTAAAAAGTCATGGCGAAAAGTGGGTGAAATATTACACCTCTGCCTACCCCTTCGGGGATACAGGCGTGAGTCTATAACATAGAATAAAGAATTATAATATAACATATTTTTTTTGTTCCTTTTTTATTTGTATTGTACCTATTTTAATATAATTTTAGTAGTAAGTAGTATTTAAGTAGTTATAATTGTTTTATGTTAAAATAATTTCATTTTGTTGTATATAATAAATTCTAGCTTTTTAAATGAATAAAGAATTCATATTATATTATCTATGGTCTATAAGGTATGCAATACTGTGTATGAGAAAAATTTTGATTTTAAATTTGAATATTGGTACGAATTCAAGCACTTCTGCCTATTGGAATAAGTCATAGATTTGCATGTTGTCTCCGAACCTGCAGTTCTCGCAATTTTCTTGAGCGCGAAAGACCCCAGTCTCTTTCGCTTTCAAGAAACTGCAAAATTTCACTTTGAACACTCATCTATAAATAATAAATAATAAAAATATTTTTGACAGGGATTTTAAGAGGTCAATTGAATACTCGTGGTATTGGACCGTAATGGGGTCACGTAGAATACGTTTCATTGAAAATAACATCTACATAGACTCACGCCTGTTTCCCCGAAGGGGTAGGCAGAGGCATATTAAACGCCCACTTTTCGCCACTGTTTTGATCCCACGTAATAGGTGGTGAGCCTATTGCCGCTTATCGGGATATTTTGTTTGCCAGAGCCTCGTCCGTTGATCGGCAGGTGCACCACTTGCAGGTGGCAGGTGAGGTTGGCTTGGCACCCTAAGTTCTTGGTGGGAACCCTATGCACCCGAATTTATTGAAAATAAATGTATTATTTTGATGCTGTATGCACGTGATGCCTTTTCGTAGTTCTTGTGTATCGGAAAACGTAGAAAGGATTTTGTTTCTAAGTAAAAAGTAAGGGTAGACAGAAGTTTGCGGTATTACTCAAAGGATTTCTAAATAAAGCACATGCGTTACTCAACTGGTTATGTATTTAAAGTTTTCTCTATAAAGCCCTCACCATACCTCACTGTTAATATAGCTCATTTTGCTACTCACTATAACGACATAAATAAAAAAGTTACCCCTGTTAGAACACTCCTGCTTAACCCGGGATCTTAGGGGTGGAAAAGTGTTACACGGACGTTGCATTGGGGTGGGTCTCACAGGCCCATTTATTAGATATTAGTTATTTCAATACTTTATGAATGAAAAAGATAATATTCATTAGTGTTTAGTTTTTTAGGTATTTATGTAAATAATTAAAGAAAAATATTTTATAATATCATGTTTTAAACAGATTTATTAGACCATTTAAAAATAAACGACAAATGTTAACAAAATCTTTCCCTTCTACTTAAATGTTACTCTATTATTAATTAACAATCAGTCATAATATTTTAATGTCACTTTTTTGTAGTAAACTAGATTATCTATAAAAAAAAGCCGTGAAAAAAGACTCTTGTGAAATCGACAGTATACATATATGCTGTCTTTCTTTGTCTTCTCGGTCGATATTTTACTAGGTACCTACAAAAAACACAAATAAAATACTTTGAACTGTATATAAGAAACTTAAATCGTAAACAAGAAAAAAAAAACAAATATAAAAGCATTAATACACGGTAAACGATTAAAATAATATGTATACAAAATGGCGCGAAATTGTTACACTATCTGCGGGGCCCATCCCCGCTCTCACATACCTTTTTGAACTTGGTGCCCGTATAACTCCCACTGCCGCTGCCTCACGTCTAGTGGGTTACCTGCGACGCATAGATCAACTCAACACATCTAGCTACTGAGAAGAGTGGCAAAGTCGCACGCATAGTAAGTGAACTACAAGCGAAATAAAATGTTACGGGTCTCACAGACCCAACCCCCATGACGCCGGGTTAATAATACTTAACACCCAGCACCCAGGCATTGATGTATAAAATCCCAGGCATATTTACTGACCGTGTGGTTCTTTTGCTCTGATCTAATGAACTATTAACAAAAAACCTATATTTTATACATTTGAGTCTAATAGATCTGCTTTTTTAAGTTATTAGTAATACTTCTCTACTTACTTAGATTATTAGCATAATCTAAGTTAATGGAGTTTTGTCTATGAACAAATCTGTCGGTGTAAATGAACGCTTTGTTTGTAGGCTTAATACCTAAACACTGTATAAGTAAGTATAGAATTGAGCTTATCATCTCAAACATCAATTGGTTTCTGGGTATAAGATCTTACTAATTATTACGTCTTCGACAGTAAGCCAATCAGGATTACCGTGTCTTACGTAATATCGACAGTCGTAGATAGTGTTAGCGGCCATGTGGTAAACACAAGTTCTAAGTACAATCTATATTTAGAATTCACTTCCAATGAGAGTAAGGCGAAAACCCAAATCTGATATCAACATTAATTAGGAGCCAGGGCACACGCTACTGAGTATAGTTATTTTATCATTAGAGAAGGTCATTAGAATAAGAATACATATGACTTTTTCGCCAAAGTTATCCACGTATGTAGATATGTATGGTTTACCTCGTCTATACAGTTATAATATTTACTTACTGATTCAAGTCTCAGCGATCAAGCGACAACTACGATAAAGCGATCTATCGCAGGATACTACATCGTACGCGATGTATTATTTAATTATCTGTAACCTCATTCAATCGCGCAATTTAGTTGAAGCACACCAAAACAGTCGTAATAAACTTTATGTGCCGATTTGCCTGTGCTCAAAGTGTGCTTTGTGCTTTACACCGAAGAATTATACACAGTGGATGGGTTTGCGAAATACGATGAACACGGCTTTGTCGCTTTTCGGTTAAATAAACTGACCAAGCCACCTTTGTTTTGTGCAGGCGATTATAGTGCCGCTGCATAGAGTCCAGAATAAAGCTGTGTACCAAAGATTTTCGTGGAAGCTGAGTAGTATGCGAGGAAATCAAACACCAATCTAGAATTAGTCGTCTGAATTAAATCACATTTTGCGATAGGAACGTCCGTGTCCCTTAGTTTTAACTTTAAGTTCCTTGTTTTAGTTATTGTAATGCTGTATTCCTGCTAATGTTAATCAAAGTATTAACATCTATAAACTGTGCTATTGCTTGGCGTAGGCCTCTTCACACTAGAAGAAGGCTTAGATCACAGATCACCACGCTAGCCAAGTTTGGGTTTTCAGAATTCACGTTCTTTTTCAACAATATAATCGAGCAATCTCTGACATATTAGTTTGGCATGATGTTTTATTTCGTCGTTGTAGCCATGATTACTAATTTATTACGGGCATCACTTAAAAAATTAAGCGATACATTTTATAAAAATGCAACCTTATACGCAGTAGGGACATAGAACTTCGCAGCAGCGTTAAAGCCTTTTAAAATCTATTTTAGTCTAGCTTTTGTGGGAATGGATTAAATATCACTATCAATATTATCAGAATATTTTTCCGCAATGAATATTCAGTGGATAATCATTATTTTATGTATGTGTGGAAATCTATTCTGAGTATGTCAGATTTTTAAAGGCAAAACTACTTTTCACATTTTAAATGTATTTCGAATTTCAAATAATTTATTGGGTTTTTAGTCTTGCATGGATATATCGATCTCACTTTCCTGTATAGATAATATGTAACGTCGAGTGACCATCGTTATAGTTCAACCATAACTCAATATTGTTTTCTCTTTTCTGCACTGTTTCGCTCTCATTATATTCATCATCATCACTTCAGGCGAAAGACATCCGCTGCTGAACAAAGGACTCCTTCAAGGCTCTCCACATTAAATGATCTTGAGCTGACTACATCCAACCGCTGTCTGCCATCCTAACATGATCGCCAGTCCACTCCTAGGCTTGGACTACCCCTGCCGTCGTGCTCAATCTATATGTTGATAGTAGAGTAGAGTAAACCACTGTTAAAAAATTAATATCTAGAACTGCTCTTATCACATCCTTGATCAAGGCGCTTGCAACTGTGCCGAAATATCGTATACTCGAAATAAAGGTGTACCTATATCGAAAAACAATTTCAAAGTAGTGCAGGTCGTCAATGTAGGCAAAAGAATAAGAAAGTAATTTTACATGTTCATTCTGTACGTATGTGTAAAATGTAACTTTATTTAAGTAAGTACTTGAACTGTTTGAAAACATTTCGTTAAAATAATTGAAGTTTGAGTTTATTGGATTTATGTCGACAGTAAATTGGATTTGCTGCTTTGTGTCGTGTGGCTTTTGAATTTTCATTAAATATTTTAAGTTTATGTGTTTTGATAATACATGTGTCATTTAATTTGTATGTTGTGGCATGTGATGTCTCCCAGCGGGACTCGCAACAAATTCAAGTGAAGCTTGATTTATTAGCAGCCTCTAGGGATATTTTAAACCTTTGAAAGGCTTAGGATGCATACCTAAATGGAGATTTATATAAAGGTGATGGCTCCTGAATCTTTCATTTTTTGCTGAGAACTTTATTTGCCTCAACTCAGGACAGCTAAATTCTGATTATTTTTGAACATATAAATATTTTATCTTTATTAAGGGGTTTCTGTCCAGTAAGTACATACATACATAGACTCACGCCTGTTTCCCGGAGGGGTAGGCAGAGACTACGGATCGCCATTTGCAACGATCCTGACATATCTATCTTGCTTCATTCACTCCCGCGTATTTCCCTTTCTGTGTTCAACTTGCGAAATCGGTCTCGCCAAATCCACACGCTTTTGTATTACTACGGACTTCAACGAACCCGTGCTCAACTCGCGTCAACTGAGCACGTTTTTGCGATCAAGCAACGTTAAAAGAAGGTTGTACAAAATAGTGTGTAAGTGACGCCCACAGAACAGTTTATCTATGGTGACGCCCGAAGATGGATTCGCGCGCTTCTCATTGCAATTTTTTTAGGTGAGACTAATTCTAGTAAGTAGGTTATGTTAGGTTTAGTTTTTTATTTAAAAATTCGGACAGTCAAAAAAGTGTTCAGTTCAACTGCACACGATTTTGTTAAACCTTACCCAGCGCCACTTGATCACAAAGGCGTGCTCAGTTGACGCGAATTGAACACGGGATCGTAGGATTCCGTAGTAAAACAAAAGCGTGTGGATTTCGCGAGACCGGTTTCGCCAGTTGAACACGGAAAGGGAAATACGCTTCACTCCCATCAAATTCTTCATGCATGCTTGACTGTTTAGGGTACTTCTACCCTTTCCTATAAGTAGGTATATGAAAATACCATTGTAACTAATTACATCATTGTACTACATCAAAAATCAAAGTATACAAATAAATACAACGTTTCACTGAACGACTGAAAACAAACGGCACAATTGGGATGCTGCCAGATATAAGTAGGCAGGTTGATGATAACACATTTTCCAATCAGGGGGCTCCATGAAGTAATAGATTACATAGAAGCTATATGTATACAAAGTACATGATGCGTGTATATCTCGGGGGGCTCAAAGCACGTTGTTTACGCATACGCAGCAGCCTGTTAATAGCTCTGCTTGTATTAACACTAGCCCAAGTGAGGGTAAACCTAATGGACACGGTATATTGTGAGCTGACGGTTTGTGTATTACTTGATTGCTTTCTCACGTACGCTGTTCAAGAAGACACGACCAATTCACCATAATGAATGTGCTTTGCAAAGGTATTGAACATCGAAAGTCTCGATGAAATCTGTTGGTAACCCCCTTTCTTTAATACTCTTTATCTTCAACATCATCAGCCCTGTATATACATTATCCAATTGCTAGGCACGGATCTCTTTTTACCATGAGTATAATAAGGCCACTGTACACCACGCTGGCCAAGAGCCGGTTGGCAGACTTCACATGTCTTCCGAGAACATTATAGAGAACTCACTCTCTGACATGCAGGTTTTTACGATGTTTTTCTTCACCAAAATAAAAGCAGCTCTTTGAAAAATGAGTGTAGGTAGACATTATCGAATTTAAGTCTAGAAAATTAAATTTACTATTTTGTATTTAAAGCTTTTGCCGGGTATTTTGTTTTTAATGGGAAAACTACGATTTCTAAGAAGGTGAGGCAAGGCAGCTGCCTTACTGACTGATTTTATATCCAATGGGTGGCAAAAATACCTGGAATATAATTCTTCCAAGATATACCTAAAGTAGTATTTATTTTCTTTCAGAGTTGCCAGACATTTCTTATAATGGAAGGACTGTTACACAACTTTTACTTGGTATTGTAAATAGAAAAGTAGGTATGTTTGTTCAACTGGAAGTTCTTCTTTCTGTGAAAGTGGGTATGTTTTTAAGAGCCACTTACACGAAAAACTTGATTTTGATATAGTCTTGTATTTAATATAAGTACCTATAACAAGAAGTGTTTTATTGTTTTTCGTTATTCTGTTATACACACATCAAAAAAGTCTAAGCAACACGTACTATTTCAAATTCTCTCTCTTCAGTCGTACACTCTTGATAGAGTGGTCGTGGCTCCGTGATGAATGTCATGAGTGGGTCGTCATCAGCCTTCTCCTTGGCTTCTGAAGCCTTTGCGATGTTTCTCCACCTGTTACGGTTCTTTGCATTGCGTGAGCACTCTACAATGGAACTCTGAGTGACAGATTTAATTGGGTCAGTCCAGCGCGTAGGTGATCGCCCGCGAGAGCGCTTGCCGTCCACTAAGCCTTGGATGACCAGTCGCTCCATGGAGTTCTCATTTAAAATACTTGAGGATTCGCATTTGCACAGTTGACGATAATCTGTTCTGAATATTTCAAATTATTAATTATTATATAACTTCTTACCAAGTAGGCAATACCTATGTAAACTTTTTTGATCTAGAGGACATACTGGCTGGTTGTAAAAAAATTCGAGTATAATTTCAAAAGCTAATGCATTTGTTCGAATTGTATAGCGTTTTCTTTGCTTATTAAAATTTAGTATTCTGTATCAATTTTATGATTTTAACAATAATTAGAAAAAGTTTTGAACAAATTTGGATTTTCTGAAATGCAAAGAGCTGTAGGGATGATGCAAGCGGGAAGAAGTCAATCTCAGGTATCTCGGTATTTTGGTATCAACAGAAGCGTTATTTCCTGTCTCCATCAGCGTTACACTAACACGGGAGATCCTGCTTAGCAGCACTCAGGTCGAGGTAGGTGTACAACCACACGGCAAGATCGATACATACAATTGACTGCAAGACGCCAGCCGATGTTAACCGCCCGAGAGATAGGTTTAAGGCTACAAAATTGAAGTGGTGATGTGTTAGCTGCCAAACTGTGCGAAATCGACTGCATGAGTATGGCCTACGAGCGTGACGGCCAATTAGGTGCCCACCGATAGGTCACGGGAATCGCGCTCGTCGAAATGAATGGTGTAGGGAACACATTACATGGACCCGGAAACAATGGGATAAAATTTTGATTTGCGATGAGTCTCGATTTGGGTTCAAGCCTGATACTAGAAGGGTAAGAGTGTACCGTCGTCCTGGAAATACTGAAAGACTGAGATGTGTTCAGGAAGTGCATCTATACAACGGCACAAAAGTTATGTTATGGGCGGGTATTATGAAGAACAGACGAACTGAGCTCGTTTTTGTAAATGGTAACATGAGCGCTGTAAATTACGTTGAGGATGTTCTAAGGCTTTATGTCCGTCCATTCGCACAAACGCTTGGCTCCGATTTCATGTTGATGCATGACTATGCGCGTTCGCATACAGCTTTGCACACACGGGAGTATTTGGCAAGGGAAAACATCCTGGTACTGCCTTGGCCTGTACAATCGGCAGACCTCAATCCCATCGAGCATGCATGTGACATACTCCAGAGTGACAACAACCCAAAAACTGATGGACTTAATAAAATTTCATTGGGAGCGATTGCCGCAGGATAACATTAACAATCTAATCGATTCTATGAATAATCGGTGCCAGCAAGTTCTTAATAGCAGAGGAGGCCACACTTTGTATTCAATAGGCTAGTTGACAAAAAAAAATTATAAGTCCGTCGTATTATTAAAAAATGAGCGATACGTATTTTTTTATTTGTAAATTAAACCAAAAATGACCAAGATATAGCTCATTAAAGTTACGTATAACTGAGCGGAAGCCGAAAATCACGCATAATTTGACGCATACGCGGGTTACTTACGTATCTCATCGATGTTCTTTGATTTCTTTTGTTACGAGGTGGAAAGATTTCTTCGGATCTCCGGCTCTAGGAGTATGCTGTAATACCACTAAAAATCCACCTTGTTACCGACCAAATACGCCTTAAGAGGACAAGACAGGGTACAGGAATCGTCCAGTGTTCCTGCCATTGCGCCATGTCAAAACCGACCCAAATCCTGGGAAGGCTATAGGCTCCTGCCCTTACTGGCCCTATCACTTACAGATAAGCGATCTCCAAGCTGTTATATTTACTCTAAATGGAATTAGGAATATCAAATGCCATGACTGTGTGTTAGTTGTTATAGGATATTATTTGTATAATATAACGTTCGAAAGATGTTTCGGCATTTTGTTTAATAAATTGTCTTCGTCATCAGTCTTTATCTAGAACACTGTTGGCACAGACCTGTTCTCAGCATGAGAAAGGTAAGGCCAAAGTCCACCACAGTGACCAAGTGCCATTTGGCAGACTTCACATTTCTTCGAGACACTGATATGCAAGTTTCCTCTCGTTATTTTCGTTCACCGTTTAGGAAGCGATAATTAACAATTTTATTCGCACGTTACTTCAAAATATCGTGGTGCGTAACATTCCGTAACATTCCTGCTGGCTAACATTCCGTAGGTCTCTCCGCTAGACTATCGCTCCTTCCTGTGCCTTGTAAACCCGTATCGCATACATAGCAGTGACTTAGTACACATTTCACGCGTTGGATATGTTACGTGTGTTCACGTAAGTAACGTTTCACAGCGAAACAATCGCGTCATTGAGACGAGAGTTGCACTAGCTAGCGGTGTGTGCCGCCGCGGTCTGGAGATTTAAATAGAATTTTCGTAACTATTATCTTCTACCCGCGGTTCTGCTCGCGTACGCTTCCGTTTTCAGATTAAAATAGCTACATTTTAATCTGAATTCCTTCATATGCTATTCTGAATTTCTGACGTGTAGGCCATGTAATTGCAAAGGTGCGTCAAAATCCGTTTTGTAGTTTTTGCATGAAACAGTAATATCCATTTATATACATCCATCCTCAAAAAACGTTAACTATAACACGGAATACAATCAACATCATAGTGCTTTTCTTGCGCGCGTTATTACATGATTCGTCCCGCATGCAGGATCTTCGTAATTTATAGAAAATCGTAACAGGAACAGAATTAGTGGTGAGAGGTTTTATTTTCTAGTAAGTGTTCTTAGATCTCTACTTCTTTGAATGATCCCACCATTCAAGTATTGTTTTTGTTTTCTTGCCTTAAGGAACTCTTGGCTGCGTACAAAATCATGGTATTGTGAACATTTCACGTGTTGGATATGTAACGTGTGTTCACGTAAATAACGTTTCGCAGCTAAGAGCGAAACAATCGTGTCATTGAGACAAGTGTTGCACAAGCGCCGCGGTGGGTTCTTCTTTGCGCCGGTGATTGTAACTTTTAATTTTAAAATGATTACATAGGTATGCATGGGTATAAGATTATACAACCTATTTAGATCATTTTCAAATAATTTGATTTTGGGTACCTATAGTTGCTGTAACCCCTGGTGTTCGTTAAATAAGCAAATAAGAAGTATAACCTATTTCCATTTATGAAATATCTACATAGGTTAACTTGATCACTATTATTAGCAGTATTTTACGATGATAAATGCAGGTTATTCAGTTTACGTGACGCCCGCAACTTTGATTCACTGCCTCCGTGGTCCAGTGAATAGCGTATGCGACTGCTGATCGGAGCTCCGAGCTCGATTCCCGGATCGGGCACGAGTGTTACTGGGTTTTTCCAAATTCTCAGTAACAGCTCGGAGTCTGGTGATGTGCCCGATAGCGTCAATAGGCTCGCCCCCTATTACGAGGAACTTAAAAAATAATGGCGAAATGTGGGTGTAATATTACACCTCTGCCTACCCCTTCGGGGATACAGGCGTGAGTATATAAAAGTTGCGTTTTATGTAAGGTTTGGCTCACGTCTTACAAATATATCTTTAACTTACAAAAACTTAAGCATTTCCAACTGAATACAAAGTCTATTCTGCACGCAAAATTTCAGACGTGACTAATAAAGTAGCCGGCACAAACGTCTATTATAAAGTATCCACAAAACAAACTGATTAATCCAGCGATTCCGTCACAGAAGTTAAACTCGCCGAACTCATGTCCTCACCACAAAGCCACTTATGGTCCGAGATTATTGTCAGTCAACTCAATGTATCCCGAATTGACTCTGTTCTGTCCAACAACACCTAACATGGGATTATCCGACGACTTATTTGAACAGGAAATTTTCGGTATAATTTTGGAACGGAATTTTTCGTTGTTGGCTGGTTTCTGTCCATGTTTTGTTAGTTGATGCCTTTTGAGGTAGGTAGACTTTATGTACCTAAATGCTTTGTAATGGAGTAGCGACCATTACTTATTAGCTTAAACTATGCAGTTATTAGTCTTATGGCCATGGTTTTTATAATTTCGTTGATTCATTACTTTAGCAAAATAAAATAAACAAAATTTGAGCAGTATTGATTTTTATATTTAATTAAACAGTATCACTTAGTAACCACACACATACAAAATAAATTACCTACATGGAAATTCATTATGTGAAGTAGTCTATTGTTTATTCATTTCTGTAACTAGAAATAGGTAGGTATTATGGCCCCGAATATACATTTTGGATAGAGCGAGAATGTTAAGGTAGTTGTTGAGGCAATTTATTTTCGTAATATGAGATGTGCGTTTGGTGTGATCTGAATGCGAATATGTCACCCAGGACTGTAGGTAAAATATTTTAAGACCTATTGAAATCAAAAGTAACTAAAGGTGTTAAACGGAACAAACCAGCGAGCACCGTCTACAATTCTAAATCCATTTTGCTTCCCGTGTCTTGTAAATAAACAGACAGCGATTCTCGTGATGACACGGCCCATTCGTGTCAAGATCGTGCGGGTTCGGCTAAATTCGTACATTTTCGGTGTACCCTCGCGGCGGGCGAGTCTCAAAATTATGGTCGTAAGTGAAATAAAGCATTTCTGTGTCAAAATATACTCGGAATATTAAAGGTTCTTATGCAAGAATAAATCACCCTCGTGTCTCATGGAGTAAGATGTTCATGTACAGAAATAGCATTTAGCCCGTAATGCACCATAGGGTGGAAAGGTGAATCGTGTCAAATTTCGCCTGTCATGTTTTTGGCTCGTTGTACTGAAGGGATGATTTGCGCATTTTGAGGGGGAGTTTCTCTGGATGATGTTAAGTTCGGATTACTTTTGTACCTTCTCATTGTTCTATGTTGAAAATACTGTCTTCAAAACTGGATTTGACTCTCTGCCTACTGAGCAGTAATAATACATTTTGCGTCATCGTCATCAGCAGCCCTGTATGTAAAATGTCCTACTGCTGAACACGGGCCTCTTCCCACTATGAGAAGGATAAAGCTGGCTAAGTGCGAGTTCGCATACTTCATATGTTTTTCTAGAACTTTATGGTGAAGATGGAGAACTTGCTGGTTTCATGCCACGATTTTTTGCTTCACTGTTTGACAAGCTACAATAAAACATGTAATACTCACGTTACTTCAAAACGTCGCTGGTGCGCAACACGGGTTTGAACTGGAAATCCTCTGCGTAGCAGTCTGTTGGTATCTCCTCAAGGCTATGCTGACATGTTTTTTTTGTTAACGATACTAATAAGAAATACACGTAGACCTATAATATATTGTTATTTGACTACAAATGCTTTTTTTATAAACTCACGCCTGTATCCTCGAAGGGGTAGGCAAAGGTGTAACATTACACCCACATTTCGCCATGAATTTTTAGGACCCACGTAATAGGGGACGAGCCTATTGCCGTTACCGGGCACATCACCAGACTCCGTGCTGCTGCTGAGAATTCGGAAAAACCCAATAACACTTTTGCACGACCCGGGAATCGAACCCGGGACCCCCGATCAGCAGTATGCGACTGCTATCCACTGGACCACGGAGGCAGTCTACAAAATATGTGATTCAAGATATTAATTTCTGTGTTCTCCATATTATTTAGGTACATAATTATATATAGCTTTGTATATAGTTTAATAACGACAACGCTTCTAGTCTGATACTGGGTGCATAGAATTCTCTGATGCGAGTGCTTAATAGGTAGGTGATAATATTTTATGGAGTCTTATTAAATTAGGTTTTTATGTTAAACCAGGCGATGACGCAAACTTTTGTTTATTTATTTCTTAGTTCACGAACATAGTTAATTTTAGGAATCTTATGAAATATTATGTAAACCATCAAAAGGAGAAGTATGGCCAGATTTTTGTAAAGTGTCCCGCGATACCGATTACAAATTGGCTTATAAAAATTGTCCTATTGTATGTTTTTATATAAAATCGTTACATATACCGTGAGAAAAGAATACAACGAACACAAAATTCAACAAGCACACAGAATCGCGTCTACGTATTTGTCCTTAAAAGTAATGGTGTCAAGTCACATGATTTTCGTAATCACATAAAAATGAAGTGCCGCCGACTGCTACGTAATAACGCGCCAAAACAATATAATAGGGGGGCGTGACATAAAAATAACGTAAAAATAAATGATTTCCTTTTATTCAATACAGTTTCACCTACCGGCCCATGGATTATATGGTAAAAAATAACTGAATCTGATACTTCGATTTGTATTCCCCTTACCGACCTTCCGTTGTTTTTTTTTTACATTCCACCTCCCCCTACTTCTAATACGAAGGGTAAGTGCGTTTGTATAGTAAGCTATAGCGAGAAGCGATTTCACTGAAATGTTTGACTTAATAAGTTAGTGCGGCTAGGCGTGTTGGATTTATAACTGTGGTTTTCTTCATACTATTGTTGACTGACAGCCTGTTTCAATGTTCGATCTATCCTTGGATTTTTCAAACTTAGTCAAATATAGTATCTCTAGTAGAGATACTATATTTGACTAAGTTTGAAAAAGTTCCGTACAAAATGTGTCAAATGTATGTCGGATGCGCTCATTAGTATAGTCGCTAAACGACTCGAAGTGCTGCCATCTGGTGACCGCTGAGTGACGTATTGCGGTGCGTTGAAGGGGCGGTGACAAGTGTTCCTGAGTACTCGTCTGGCGAGGAATGGATTCTGGCTCTAGGCGGCGAGCCTTAAGTACCTTGTGAATCTGTCCTCGGTCCGTTACGAGACTTTAAGTGAAAGTGTTACCGTGTTAGACTGTAATTGTGAACATAACGTACTTTGTGTCCTGAAATAAACTCAGTGTATTGCACTCAGTGTGTATTCATTGCAAAGGGACCTAGCGGTGCCCACATAGAACTGTGAAGCGTTGATACCGGCCAAAAATCAAGCTACCCGTCGTTATATATAACTTCTAGTAGCCAAATCCATGGATAGATCGAATATTGAAACCGGCTTTGAGTGAGACTATTTTGCACCCAACAGAACCCTTACGGCGAAACAATCTCTTAGTGTTCTTCCGGTGAATAGGCTTTTGGACACCCCAAAAGGATAGTGTACTGACATCGAGAACATTGACAACATAAACTTTCACTAAACCTACCTTGTACAACATCTACTTTATTTCATAACGTGACTATAATGGATTGCACAGCTATCTATTCAGGCATATCATCATCATCAGCCCTTTATACTGTCCCACTGCTGGGCACGGGCCGTAGTCCACCACGCTGGCCAAGTGCGGGTTGGTGGACTTCACATGTCTTTCGAGAACATTATGGAGAACTCTCAGACATGCAGGTATCCTCACGATGTTTTCCTTCACCGTTTAGCAAGCGATAATTAACAATTTAATACGCACATAACTCCGAAAAGTCATCGGTGCGCGCCGTGGATTCGAACCCGGACCCTCTGCGTAGCAGTCTGTCGGTCTCTCTACTAGGCTATCGCTGCTTAGCTTAGCTTAGCAGGCATATACAAACAAGAAACTAACAAAGCCTGTAGCGCCAAATACATTAGCAAGTTAATCATATTGCGGTTCAATGATACAAAGATTTTTTTAATTTAAATCCAGAACAATTTATCTCTTTGTCTGGCAGGAATTATGCATTAGCATTCTGCAATAAGACCGTCCTTGTACCTCTCGTCAAAAGTAATTTAATTTTAGTAATTGTTTTAATAATTGTATTCGTTTCCTCATCATCAGCCTGCCATAGTCCACTTCTGCATGTAGGCCTCTCTAATGGCACGCCACTGAGCCCAATTATCGGCTTTTCGTGTCCAGCCGCAGCCATCCACTTTGGGTCTTTCCCCCTAATTTCTTAGTTTACTGGTCTACTATAAGAAATTGTCCAATTGATGTAGATATTTATAAAATAACGTACAAAAGCTTTCGTAGCCGCTCATGCCTTACACCGTACTGAACGAAGTCCCGGTCAATGTTTATAGAGGAAAAACCGACGCTTGAACAACGGCCATCCGGACTGTAAATAAGGCCAAACAGTGCGGATCTCGGAGTCTCGATTGCACTTTCATGTCCCTAAACACAACTAGAAATACGGCTTTTAGAGCACCAATAAACGTGATTTGCTTCGAAAATTCATTTGATTTATCTCTTGTCTCGATTCTTGGCAAGGAAACACAACCATACAGAATCATTATCTTCTCCTCAAATGAGAATCTTGGCTCTAAAAATTTTACTGCATTTAGGTGTACGGATTTATATTTTCGGTTGTTTTATTTTTTTGTTGATATCATAGGAAAATGGTAGGATTGTGGCCAAATCTCACTAAAATAAAATTATAAAACTATGAAAACTACCTGGCTCCAAATAGCTGCTATTCAGCTTTCTAATTTGTTTAACCATCATCAAACAAATTAATTCTCAGATTTAAACCATATTAACTCGTGAAACGTATTCTTGAATTAATGAGTTGAAACCCGTAGCCTTTGCTTACCTAGATAAAGGCTTCCAAAGGTACTTAACAAAATCAAAAGTGCAGGCTTCCTTAAAATTCATCCAAAATTGAAACGAATGAAATTTTTTTGGCCATAATTTTGTTCACACTTCGTATCTACGTATCCTGAAATCTTAATATATAAAATCCTTGCGTTACTGACTGACTGACAGACACGCTACAGCCGAAACTATTGGGCGCAGGAAGCTGAAATTTGGCATGTATGTTCCTTGGGACCGTAGGGGTGCACTAAGAAGGGATTTCCCGAAATTCCCACGGGATCGGCCAAAACGGGTAAATTAAAAAAAAAGCAGGCGTAGCTGCTGGCGTCCTCTAGTAGAATATATTATTATAATATGAGATGAGAACGCTCACTAGGTTATAATAACTTTATGTAATAAGCAGCCCTTTTACGAAGTTAGTTCAGCTTAAATTGCCACAAAACAAATAAACCTTTTTTTAAACCACCAAAAATATTCGCCGATTATTCCACATTTAAAAAGATTTCGTTAAAGACAACATACTTATTCCGAATTTTCTTACACCTCCTTTGCCAGAATCTGATATCAGACGTTTTTTTTAAACCGTCAAGTCTAATTCTTATTCAGAAAGCGTACACCCACGTTCAGGTGATCACAGATACGAAACGTTTTAGGCGTCTGTGTCGAGATCTGGCGATATGTGGGTAGACGGATATTTGGAAAATTCTGCTAAAACAATGTTGCTCTGCTTTAGATGCATGTATTAAGGTTTTGGTAAGAATAAGGCGAATATTCCTTGCTCCAGTTTTGGGAATAAGGTTTTTAGTTTTTTGTTGATAGCAGACGATCGGTTGGAATAGGTGCCACGTATTTGTGGAAAGAAAATGGTTGTATCTCTATCTGTATTTAGCTTGTAATGAGTTTTAAGATAAGATACAGATACTGCCTCCACCAGTGGATAGCGTATGCGACTGCTGATCGGAGGTCCTGTGTTCGATTACCGGGTCGGGCAAAAGTGTCGCTGGGTTTTTCCGAATTCTCAGTAGCAGCACGGAGTCTGGTTATGTGCCCGGTAACGGTAATAGGCTCGCCCCCTATTACGTGGGACCTAAAAATTCATGGCATCTCATTATGAAATGTGGGTGTAATATTACGCCTCTGCCTACCCCTTTGGGGATACAGGCGTGTGTCTATAAAAAAATTATAGAAAATAAATTTTGAAAACTGAAAAGTTGCACGGGGCCAAATTCGGATATTTTTCTAGATTCATGTTAATGAGGAAAGCGTTGCCTACAATGTTTGTAAAACCACTAAACTCACTTAAGTATAATAATAATAAATCCTGATTAAAATAGTTAAAACTACGTAATGGTTTCGTACGAGTATAATGGCCCAATTCACTTACATTTATGTGAAGGGGCAAATGCGCGATATATGAATTTTAATGTTTTAATTGTTAGTCATAGTCCACCAGGCTGGCCAAGTGCGGATTGGCAGACTTCACATGTCTTTCGAGAACATTATGGAGAACTCTCAGGCCAGCAGGTTTCCTCACGATGGACTATTGCCTTACGCTTCTCATAGTGAGAAGAGGCCCGTGCCCAGCAGTGGGACAGTTTATATACAGAGCTGGTGATGATGATGAATTGTTAGTCATATCTATATGTCAATGTCCATTATGTTAGGAAATTTTACATAGCTGCTTTCACTTTGTAATTACTATCTTTATACTTTTTCAGCCGAAAGACATCTATTGCTTAAGATAGGCAGGCATTTCCTAAGGTACTCTATATAGACCCATCTTGAGTCGTCAGCTTCAGAAAATAAATAACCTCCATGACTACTTTAAAAAATCTAAGCCACAATGTATTAGAAACGCCTTAACAAAACTTAAGTAGGTACTTCTATATCGTGGTAAAACTTTATTTCAAAACCTACAACTACAAAATATGAGCCAACTCTTTCACCGAAATATTCAACAAGCTTTTCATAAACGTAACATCTATCAAACCGGCATAAACCTTATATTCGTTTGTAAAAGTATATTAGAGTGAACAAAATTCCGTCAGCTATACCTGCGGTACAGGCTTAATTAAAATTAGTTAGTTAACTAAACTCGGCTTGTTGGGCGAGCACGTGGAAATGTTGCCAGTCGAAGATATAATGAAAATAGCTTTACAAGTGTTGCTACAAACATTTATGGGTACGGTCAAAGTTTAAGCGGGATAACTCTTGTGACGTGGGTATGCACTTGTGTTTGCGGTTGACCACGGTCGCATCGCTCAGAAGGTCTTATGGTTATCCTGTAAATTAATGTAAAGAATTTTAAGATTATAAAATCAAATGTGTTAACACTGTTCTTTTTTCTTTTAAAAGCTCTTGTCGGTGCAGCAAAACCATTGCTTTCGGTCTCCTGGCCTATCTTTGACCTCTTGGGAAACCCGACTTTAACTTTTTAAGGAGAGAGCATGGTAACAGATTCGTAAATTCAAAATAGATAGAATAGAGACAATCAGTTTGTACTCTCTCTATTTTGCACTATCTTACCTTTTTCAAGAATGATCTAATAAAACTGTGAGGTTCAATATTGTTCGGTAATATTGTCACCCAACTGTTGGATCTATATCAAAATGTAGTGGACAAATTCTAATCCATATTTTCATAAGTAATGATTTTTTACTTTAAATGATACAGATAATGTTATAAACTGAACACGTTTCTAATAAACTATGTATTTAATTAGAAGAAACTAGGACATACAACGTAGCTGGGACGGATTCTCTCATTTATTTCCACCAATAAAATGTTGAAAGTCTTTTTATACGCCGTTTAATTTTCACTTAATATATCTTCTAGTTAGATTAAATCTATCACGACAATGTAACTGGTGGATAATAAAACACAAGGAACTCGTTGGAACAATTTAGGTCACTTGAAGATTTCTAGTGTAACTGCGTCCACTTACACTACTTAAATACTTCTGTATGTGGGTTTATTTTATACTTGGTTGCGTCTGTGTGATTCAATAGATAATGCTTGTGTGTAGCTGGACAAAATGTACAACAGTGCCACTTAGAGTAATAGTAGAAAAAATAGGTACAGAGTTAAACTTTAGGCAGAATCAGTTTAAGGTGAAGAAATGCTCAAAGCGCTGCAAGTTAACTTCACCTTTGTAAGGATTAAGGTTAATGAAAAACTGATCCATAAATGCATTTCAAAAATAATCTGAAAATGTCTATGAGGTCGTAATTGCGCTATCTTACTCAATTTAGGTTAGGCCGATATTTCTTGCAAACACACCGGTGTGAGCTTAACGGACGGAACTTTTAGAGGATGGTCTAAGTGTTTTTCAGCACCTACCCTCAATTTTTATTAATTGTAATATCCCACTCTGTCCTACTGCTGGGCCATAGGCCTCCCCAAATCTTTCCTGACTTGCTTGTCGCACGCAATTTCAAGCCAGTTCACTGGTTCTTTGAGAACAACTTGAACCCACAACCTTTAAATTGTCTATATAGGTAGCTTCATCAATACCGTGATAATATTTTAAACGTAACTAGATTGTTATTGCTATTCCAGTTGCCGCCAGTTTCCTGTGCCTTCAGCCATCATCTCTCTCGGCCGGAGGTTAGACCGGCGACCGTGTAATTCGATTCAGATAGATGTTACAAAGACTCCGCCAACTTAGCTTGGCGGAGGCCTAACTAGTTTACCATTACGCTCAAGTGAAAAATGAATAGTAAAGTTCACAAACTGGAAAACTGGGCTTTTGGGGTACGCGGTGAAACTTTTTCTTTTGGCAACTTTAAGGATTTCTGATGAAGATGTTCTTTTAAGTTATGTTTTAAATAGAGATATGTTCGTAATAGAGACATGTTTAATATTTTATCATATTTGTAATGCTAGGTTAGTTATTTCTCACACACACACACACAATCACAATTTTCCTTGTGAACACTTTGGCTCTATTTTACTGGTTTTCCTCTGGATTTTACTTTAGTGTCCATCGTTTAGGGAATTTTAAATTAGTATGTAATTTTGTTATTTACATTATTTACTAAGCATAAGATCAGAGTTAATAATATGCCCGAATGTGAAAGTCCTACGTTACGGGGTTGTTTGTATGCAGAGCGATTTGCCATCCACATTTTACTTATCTAATTGAGTATGGAACTCAGTATTAACACTTATACCAGCGTTAGCAAAACACGATGAAAGTGTTGTGTATGATAAAAATAAGTAGAAATTTCAGCATCTGGAAATTGAAGTCACAATATAACGCTTGACAATTTTATTTGTTACAACTACATTGGAGTTCCTTTATTACTTTATCGAAATTACTTTCCTACGTAATTTTGTTTCGTCCGCCAATTCAGATACCTATCTATAAGCGAGGTTCATTGATCAACTGTAACTGGGTTAGGGTCGCCAAAGTCACTTTAACTGGGTTATTTTCACACTTATAGTTTGTGGGTTCCGATGATCAGTTAAGTGGTGAATGTGGGATTATGGATTCATCAGTAAGTATTATTGAGAAAAAATTGGCAATAGCCTAGTGGAGAGACCAACAGACTGCTAGGCAAAATGTCGCAGGTTCAAAGCTACGGCGAGCAAAACCGATTTTTCGATTTCATGTGTGCAATAATTGTTAATCATCGTGAGGCAATGTATATGTCTGCGAGATCTTCATTATGTTCTCAAAAAACGTGTGAAGTCAACCCGCACTTGGGCCACCTCTACAGCTTAACTCTTATCATAGTTGAAAAGACCAGTGTCGAGCTGTCGGACAGTTTGTACACAGGGCTGATGAGGATGATTGTTCTGTCACACGAGCGAACCTACTAATTGTAGAAAAAAACAAGTTCTACTCGGTATTAAGCTACTGTAATGGATAGGAATCGATAAGTTCCAAAATTTCCGCGTGTTACACTAGAGACGAAAATATTAAAATGCTGGATATTGGTTCAGAAAAATGTACACGACCGGTACCAAATGAGATAAAAATGTGAGTTATACTGACAGTTTGATGCGAGCTCTGTGCTTAGAAATGACACTTTGATTGATTCCGAGAGGAATTTCAGCGCACTTTGACGAAACAGGCGCTAAATAAGAACTAGGACAAAACTGTACTTGAATAAAATTGTTTTATCTGGTTAGAATTTAAAGGGATGCAGGCTATGGAAAGCCTATCAATCATCGACGAAGGTACCGACGGCTTAACATGCTCTCCGTGGCACGTGGCAAGCGATAAATAGTATTCAATGCGGACGTAACTCCTAATAGTTTGTGGTGCGCGCCGTGGTTTCGAACCTGATACTCTCTGCTTGACAGTCTATTGGTAGGCTATCGTTGTCTTCTTTTACATAACTGCATATCTGGTACCACAGAAATATATAGTAATAGAACGGTGACACGGGCGTGGCGCGCGTGCCAAACTATTGCACTATAGTGCATGTGTTTTCGAACGCATTCGCATTACGCATCGCGTCTCCCTTTCGCGCGCTCAGGAGGTAAAAAAACATTAAATTCGTTACGAATATGCCATATTGTGCAGTTTCCAATTGTAAAAATTAAAAGTGATGCAAAAATGTGGAAAAGGGAGGCATTTCATATCACCAGTAAGTATTTAAATTGAGTAAAACTTAAGATTATTGAGATTTAAAACAAGTGGGCTACTTTTACCATGTTTGTCTAATAAGAACATCATCGTTCATTTCTTCGTTATGTTAAATTTCCATTGCTTGAATTATACGATACTTGTTGACATATTTATGAAATAAACACGCAATGTACGGCGAGATACGCGATATTCACAAGATGCCAAAAACAATAACAAATCAGGGGCCACGGGTCAAATAAATAGCTGTGATTGGTCAGCGCGCGCTAGGGATTGACGTTCGGTTTATGGTTACGTTTTAAATTTATCGCTAAATAAAAGGAATATTAATTCGAATTAATTATTATGTCTCTGGCTGTCTCTCTCTTATAAAGAAAGCCAGCATCATGTTCATGCTTTCAGATCACGAAAATGACATCTATTTGGGAATCCAAGATGGCGGACGGGACATTTTTAATAAAATTAATATGGGTATCATTTTCGGGGTTTTTATGGATTCTGGTCACGAAAATGACATCTATTTGGGAATCCAAGATGGCGGACGGGACATTTTTAATAAAATTAATATGGGTAAAATTTTCGGGGTTTTCATGGATTCTGGTCACGAAAATGACATCTATTTGAGAATCAAAGATGGCGGACGGGTCATTTTTAATAAAATTAATATGGGTATCATTTTCGGGGTTTTTATGGATTCTGGTCACGAAAATGACATCTATTTGGGAATCCAAGATGGCGGACGGGTCATTTTGAATAAAATTAATATGGGTAAAATTTTCGGGGTTTTCATGGATTCTGGTCACGAAAATGACATCTATTTGGGAATCCAAGATGGCGGACGGGTCATTTTTAATAAAATTAATATGGGTATCATTTTCGGGGTTTTTATGGATTCTGGTCACGAAAATGACATCTATTTGGGAATCCAAGATGGAGGACGGGTCATTTTGAATAAAATTAGTATGGGTATCATTTTCGGGGTTTTTATGGATTCTGGTCACGAAAATGACATCTATTTGGGAATCCAAGATGGCGGATGGGACATTTTTTATAAAATTAATGTGGGTATAATTTTTGGGGTTTTCATGCTTTCTGATCACGAAAATGACATCCATTTGGGAATCCAAGTTGGCGGACGGGACATCTTTGATCACGAAATAGATGGTGATGTTGGATTACCCATCCTTTTAAACATCGGAGACGATACCCATATTGTTTTTTTTTAAATCCCATCCACCATTTTTGATCACGAAATAGATGGTGTTTTTGAATTTCCCATTCCTTAAAATATCGGAGTCGATACCCATATCGACTTTTAAAAAAATCCCGTCCGCCATCTTTAATTTCCTATCCGTCATCTTTGATCACGAAATAGCTGTTGTATTTGGATTCTCCATCCCGTATATCAACGGAGACGATACCCATATTGATTTTCAAAAAAAATCCCTTCCACCAACTTTGATCACGAAATAGATGGTGTTTTGAATTTCCCATTCCTTAAAATATCGGAGACGATACCCATATCGACTTTAAAAAAATCCCGTCCGCCATCTTTAATTTCCTATCCACCACCTTGAATCACGAAAAAGATGTTGTATTTGAATTTTCCATCCCTTTTAACATCGCAGACGATACCAATATAGATTTTTTTTATTTTCCCATCCGCCATCTTTGATTTCCCATCCGCCATCTTAGATCACGAAATAGATGTTGTATTTCGATTCCCCAACCCTTAAAATATAGAAGACGATACCCATATTGTTTTTTAAAATTTTGTCATCCGCCATCTTTGATATTCCGTCCGCCATCTTGAATCACTAAATAAATTTCATATTATTTAATCAGCATCCCGAAAATCTCGAAAACGATACCCATATAGATTGTATCCTATTCGTTAAACCTTTTTTTGCCTTTGACCCAACCCTCCCCCTTCTCGTTTGACCAAATTTATTATTTTTGTCTGGCCCCTAAAAGTTGTGGCGTAATTTTATATAGCCTATAGCCTTTCGGAATAATTGGGCTATCATAGGCAATATCAATTTTTAAAAGCCGACTGCTAGTTCCTGAGATTAGCCGACATTATCTTTTAGCCTTTTTAGCCTTTTGCCCGGCCACAAAGGGTCGAAACGTTATGTTATATAGCCTATAGCCTTCCGGAATAACTAGGCTACCGTATACAAAAAGAATTTTTCAGATCCGACCGGTAGTTCCTGAGATTAGCGCGTTCAAACAAACAAACTCTTCCGCTTTATTACATTAGTATAGATATTTTATAATATAGTCAAAAGTTTTGTAAGATTTCAATACAGATTTTTAACTAAATAAATACGTTTTATTTTTAAAACAGTATACTATAACCAAACTATTCATAATAAAACATTTTATATAAACAATAACATAATTTCATTTTCCATAGCTCTCACATCGATAATAATTCCTTAGAGTCCCCTCACTATCTATACGTCACTGTGGGCGGGGCTTGCTAAAATGTGGCACGCGCGAAATGTACGCGATGACGTGACATTCACCGTTCTATTACTATCTATTTCTGTGTCTGGTACTCTTATTAATGCCGTAGTTCCAAAACTCCTCACAACATAATACAGCTACCGTTCAAGTATTCAACAAACTAAAGAATTACTGCAGTAAATCTCAAGATATTCAGTTGACAGGTATAAAAACCTTGCTATCTTGTTGTAAGTTGGTGCGCAAGTTTTATCTACATGCGAGATGTTAACACGTCAGTTGTCACGTCTCGTACGAGTTGAGAGTTTAGTGTTTTACTTCAACGCTGTACAAGATATGTGGCAAGTCGAAAACTCTACAAGTGTACTACTTTCCGCCTTCCTATTTATGTTCTCTAGAGTAGCTTTTGTGGAGGGTAATGAAATAAAAGTATGTGATGGATTTTGTTGGATCTGTAGCTACTCGTAGCACATGATTTTCGTTAACCTTGTGGAGAAACCAACTGACTACCATGCAGAGGGTATCGGCTACGAATCGGCGGCGCGCCCCATAGACTTTTCGAAATCAATCATCACTTGTCAAAATCATCAAATATCATCATGAAAGCCGTCGATCCCGGCTTTCATGATGATATTTGACTCTCGTCACAGCGATGACCAAATGTGCCGTGCCTATCGATTATGCCGTAAATTTTTATTTAAGTATGGCAAAAATATTAAATTATTTTAATATTAGGTATATTTCATTTAAAATACCCAGCTTTTGATATATCCTCACACTTAAGAACCCTAAAATGTCAATGCAAAGTTCAGGTCTTTCGTTAGCCAATAAGCATCTGCAACCAGTTTCCAGCACATGCTTCGTTTTATAAAGCTCTGTTCTTCTATTATCACTTAAGACAAGTATCACAGAATGTCGTTACGTGATAAAATCTCTATTGGTACTGGCATATCATCTCTGTAGTCATAATAGAAAATTCCTAATAAAAATCTACTGCTAAGCGCATGGTTATGTGTTTCATACGTATTCTGAACATTCTCACGTGTTGGAGTACTTTCTTTTTCATTTTAAATCTGAGTATATAAAATCCTTGCGGTACTGACTGACTGACTGACAGACAAGCTCCAGCCAAAACTATTAGGCGCAGGAAGCTAAAGTTTGGCATGTATGTTCCTGGGAGCGATCTCCAGGGTGCACTAAGACGGGATTTCCTGAAACTCCTGCAGAAATAGTTGAATAAAATAAAGTGCGGTTGTAGTTGCTGGCATCATCTTATGTTAAATAATCTTTTACTACATGAACAATTTCCTCACTAGCTTTGTGCAGTCACAGATTTTGACCGTTAGATGCATTGGTGTTTGTATATTGACTAGGATCTAACCCATAATAAATTTTCAATCAATTATGAAAATGCTTTTTTAAGCACTTATGTGTGTAATCACAAAATCAAAAATCTTCGAATGTTCTAGAATAAAACTCATACAGATTGTTTTTATTTAAATTGTAAACGAATTTAGAATAAATGCTGTGACGCGAGGGACACTATAAATATTCAATCAACGGACACAAAGTGCAACCAAAGGTCTTCCGAAGCAAGAAAACTAACGTAAAGGTATAACTGAGTGCCCTACATCATCTATCATCACCCACTATCCTACAAGTAAAGCTTTTCTAGGAATACGGGACTTTTTACGTATAGGTACAGATGTGAATGAATGTACATTATTTAATTGAGCATAAGACTACTTTTTTGATCCCATACACACGTCCTTGAACGTTTCTTTATGCAAAGCAGAACAGATGTTATAATGAACACATGCATCTGTTACTACAAAAACATTTTCCAAGCACCCGTGAAAAGATTTTTATATTCATCACATTAACCCTATCACTAGTTCGATGGTACTATTGACCCTTAACACGTATTTATTAAAGGTTGAAAATAAGCAAATATAAACTTTATTCCAATAGAAATAGAGATAATAGTTGTTTTTAAATGGGTGATCAGTGTGATCACACATCTGGCCTATGAGGAATGTGTGTTATTATTATTATCTGTTCGAAAAGTGTTAATTAAATGATAGAAATAAAAGTCATTTCTTATATGGAAATGAGTTAAACTAAGATAGCGGGCGGTTCATATAACAGTAAGATTAAAGGGTCAAATTAAATCAGTGATAATTTATTCATTCAGGTCACTTTTAATGCTGGTGTGTTTATAGTTGAAGAGTGAAACGGTAGCACAAGAGCTTTGTGGGAAATCGTTGCAATGAACTGTTGGTCATCCCACTGTTGCGTAATTAGAATTACCTACTAAATGTAAAAAAGAGTTTTGACAAACGTTGTTTGGTGGGAATACAAATACTACCTTAATAGTTAGAATATATCAGTTGCTGCCCGATTCTTAGGCAAAATCTGAGAACATAGTATAATGTACCTACATTTAGCACTCAGGACAACTATTTGTCTGGCAATCACGACATTTTATTTATTATTTAAAAAATCCTGAATCTATTTCGTTCTTAAGAACTTCAAAAACTACACATTAAGCTTTAAAGCTATATACCATTAAAATTATCCCATAAAAAGTACAGTCAAGAAATTCAGCAATGAACATTTTTGTCTTTCACGATCATAATAATTATGCTAGTTATGCCTACAATAAACAAGTATAAACTATATTTTCGTGGCCCTGCCATTAGTTTACTATTTAAATAAAATTGCTGTTATCATAATCAACTATTGCTCTATAAAACACGCACAATTTTATCCTTTATCGATTTATTCGCATAAAACCTGTATCGAATACTTAACTGATACATATAACTAGTGTGCGATGTATACAAATAGGACATTTTTATTCTTATCGCCGTGCCTAGAGAATGATAATTTTTGCCTCGAAAATCCTTCAGAATAAAACATGCAGTCGGTCTCTTATTTGTTATTCTTTTGAAATAATACGACTAATACAATTCTCAGGTGACCACTTATACTTTACAATGACTTTTGTTTACTTAAGACTTAAGTCACTGAATTATATAAGTTGGTACTTTGAAAGCCAATGCATTAATAATATGAAAATCCACAAAAACTCATTAAAAATAACACTTCAAAGTTATAATCGTTCGAACGCGACCGCGGGCCTATCCGACCCGGGAAGTTTAAATTAAAGTTGTCACCCTACGTGGCGTCGCGGCGATGGAGGGTTGAGTTCGACTTGTAAAGAAAAAAAGCGAATTGGGAAGTGTCCCAAGGTCCCGTAGGTACGTTCTGAAATACATTTTGGATGTTATTTTATTATGGCGTTTTATGATTGACCAACTGTTCTATATTCGGAAGGTTTTCAAAGGCGAGATTCGTTATTCAAGTGGTATCGGTATTCTTTTTTTAGAAGGTTAGAGTTCTAGCACACGCTATAAAACCAAAGATTTCAAAGTAGTGTTTATAAGCGCAAAGTAATAACATAAGTAAAAACTTAGACGAAAGGCAATAATTTCTCATGATTCTAAAATCTGGGAGCGTGTTTAAATTTGAATTAAACTATTAAGTTATTTTAGTAATTTGAATTAATCGGAAGCAAAAAAAAGAAACAGTTCTCATATTTCAATTCTGAAGTGATAATGAAAAGAAAGTGGGATTATTGGTAATGCCTTGGAAAGACTTTTATTTATTTATTTAATTCTTTTGATCGATTCTTGATTTGATTTAAGAAAAATCTGAACAATAAAAGACATTGTCACTTAATTTGACGGAACCCAAATAATTTCGCCCATCCTGAAAACGTCTAACGCCGTGATGCATACGAAATCAGAGATTGTCCCCCAATAATTCGTTTTTAAAAGACGCCGCTGGGATCCCGAAAATAAGGTTTTAATTGTGAAGACAATTGCTCTTTGATTGGTGTTGCGGAATTTGGATTTTGACTCTAGATATTATAGATAATACCTACTGCAGATAATGGTGGAATATTTTTTACTCCGGAATAGTGTTGTAAAAATACCGTATAATACCAAAAGGCTCTGTATTAAACGGGTATTTTATTATAACTTACGGTATAATTGGTATTGTATGTATTTTATATTCTGATTCAGTTTTGAAGACCCTGCGATATTGCGACAAGTTCTAGTTTAAACCATTAAATATATTTTAAGTTACGATTGTATTCTTTGTTTTAGAATCACTAATTTTTAAATTTTGGAATTTTAACTTATGGAAAAATTCATTGCAAAGTCCGAAATCGCTTAAACACATCACGTGTTTCTAAATTGTTCTCGATTTACGCGAATCTTCGTCTTCGTGACAGCACATTCGAAGTTAAAGAAAGTGGTGATGAAGATGATTCAGGTGAAAGTACGGTGCTAGAATACATTAAGTACTGCGTCGTCATCTACCGAGAACGTAACAACACAAGAGGATTTTTATTTGAGGATGAAGATCCTCTAAATCTCGGGTTTTTGAACTAGGAAGACAAAAGGCGTGGGCCAACGTCTGTGCTTTTCTTATGGATCTTGTATTAAGGTTCGGGCTGTACGTGTCTGCACGCAGAGAGGATCATAATTTAATTTTGAATAAATAGAGAGATGATTCAAATAAGTTTGAGGACCCCTTTGCTCTGACGTAACTAAAAATGTTACGTGTTTTTCTTTAAATAATATTTTGACTGTTTTTAGCGTATTTACAGGTAAAAGTTTCGAAACACGTCGCCGTTTTTAGAGGTTGTGAGTGATTGGAGGGGGAGGAGGGGAGGTCTCGGAAGCCCCCTCACCATTTTCACTTGCCGGAAATACTTGGTTTCCTCTGAAATAAAAAAATCTCCAAACATCGGTGTGTATGGCACTGCCAACTTCCACATTCTTCACACTAGTTAAATAAACTAAGGTAGGGTTGAGGATCAAAAGAGAACCTATGACCCTAGGCACTCGAAAGCAATGACGCACAAATTTGACCTTAGCTGTCAATATCATCATTCCAAGATGGCGGGTTTGCGTTTCGTTACACGTTTTTCACATAAAACCTAAAAATGATATTTGTAAAACTGAACTAAAGTATAAAAACTACGTTCCGTTTTGCATAATTGCCGAAGTTTTTAAGAATTTTAGCAAATTGATTAAATATATTTAGGCGCAACTCCGGCAGCCAAAATTACTTTTAATTTTAGGGGATTAAAACTAACTCCCTTAAGCCCCCTACACCACCAATACCCTCAAATTCGGGCGACTCGTTTTGAAACCCAACCCTATTTTTATGGTAATGTTGTTGTAGCCAATAGCAATTAGGTAATAATAATACAAACTTAAAATATAATTTCAGGTTTTATTCCTGTGCAATTCCACCGTATTCAGTTTTTTAATGATTATTATGATCATTTATTTCAAAAATATAGAACAATTGATTAATACATAAAATACCGTAGTAAATGGTATAATACCGTATTATACGGTATTTTTGGTTTAATACATTTCAATACAAATGGTATAATACCGCACTTACATCTCTACTCCGGAATAATAGGTAATAGGAACTTGATTTCCTACTTGTAGTTTAACACATGTAACGTATCTCGATCTTTTAATTATTTTAATTTATTATACTGTGCCTATGCTCGGTATAGCCCGCGCCGATATTAATGTTTTTAATAGGAGACAGACGTGACTAAGTGATTACTGCCGTCCATGGAGGGCCCCAATTTTAGAATTGGAGTAGAAGGCGAATGGGCGGTATGAAGGAGAAGGAAAAGGGAATAGGGCCACCGGCACTCTCACTCACCGAACGAAACCTTATAGGTACTATAGATACAATTGCTTTACGTCGATATTCTGTGAAAGGGTAGTTCTTCTCCGGTCGACCCGGCCTATTCATACTAAAATCAACAAGGCTCTACTAAGTAGGTACCTTTAAAATTTCTAGCTATTCGATATTCTATCCTATAAAGGTAAAATTCTTTATACTCCATATAGAATTTTACCTTTATTTTAGAATAATTACATTACTGAGACTCGTTACATAAATATTAACAAGCCTTAGTACAATCGTGAATGTGTTAAAATATTTATTATACCTCTGTGTCGTCATATAATAATATCATCCACGTTTATTCATGAACTGTCTCGCTGCTAGGCACGCTTCTCTTCGTTCTATGAAAAGTCTTAGGCTATATTCCAGGCAGATTTCACATATCTTTGGAAAACATTATGAAGCACACTCAGACATGCAAGTTTTCGATCACTATTTAACAAGCTCTAATTAACCATTTATACAAATGTGTAGCTAGTTCCTCAATCTTACTAAAAATAGCTCCTAAAGTGTGATTTTATAAAACTTAGTATAGTCACCTGCTGGCGATTACTCCATATTATTGCTGGCGATAATAATATGGAGTAAGCGCGTTTGACGGTTCGATTCAGTGTAAATCGGGACGGAGTTGGATACTTGAATAGATTTATTTTTAAAGGGCAAAGTTTAGCTTGGTCTAATGTGTCATTAGAATCAGAATAGATATTTATCTTAATTAAACCGCAGTGAAAGCTAGTTCGTACTAATAAAATAACACCGTACGCCTTAACAAGTTCAAACTAATTTACGTCTTATGGTTTCATAGAAGTACATCGTTGTACCTCCATAATTGATGAACAAATCAAATCTAAATCAAATTCCGATCTCGTTGGGCCAATTACACCCAAATCCGTCGACACGGGCGTTGATCGATTGATTTATGTTACCAAAATAATTAGATCCTCGAAACTGATTAAAATACACGGACTTACGTGTGGGGCGGGTGTCAAAGTAAAATGGGTGAGTTAATAGATTTGATTAATATTTGAAGTGGAGGTAATTTGTCGCAAATTGTCACGTGAGTTAAATTGTTGTGGAGAAGTGTGAGGTTTTGTCTGAATATGTTTACATTCTAGAATAAGTAATATTTTCTTCTTTTAGTTGTTATCTTTCTTTATTTAAGCAGCGACATCCATTCAAAATAGCACTCGGAAAAATGTGAACAACAAGATGTTTAAAGCTCGTCATAGATTTGCTGAACATGTATTTGATTAAGCTGCGTATATGCATGAGGTTTTGTAAGGATAGAAGCAAGTGGCTTACCGTTGTCTCTGCCTACCTCGACGGAAACAAAAGGCGTGAGTATAAGTATATCTGATTAAGTTTGAATAGAGATCTTTTTAGCAAAGTACGAAATAGAAACAGCAAATTTGCATCAAAAACTTAATTTTAGTTATTTTTGAAGTAGCTTAACGAATCCAATATTAAATACGAATTCTCTATTTGATTTTGGTGATGTATGAATTAGAGGACCATTCTGTAGGACCTACTACACTACCCGGATAAAGAACCCCTCAATATCACCTCACAGATAACATCACTACAATGACACGACAATAATAATTAATAACTTTTAATTAAGAAGGGCGTTGATCTAATTGTTGATCGTTATCAATTTTAATAGTTATTAGTATAATTACATTTGATATTAATTTAGGGGTCATAATGCTTCATCATGGGTGAATATTACGCTTTGCACAGTTGAACGACATTCGTCGAGGGGATTTTCATTAGAATTATAGCTAGATAGATAGTAAGGGAATTAATTTGCTACGAGTAAAAATGGGATGCAGCATATTCGGACTTATTTATGGTCCCATAAATCGCATCATACTTAATACAAAATTTAAAGAATGCAGAAATGGGATAAGCTGAAATTAGAACGAACTAGATCTTATCGCAGAAGGGGTATCGTTTCCGGAAGCCTACCATAGCATGGTTCATCCTATCACCTATCATTACTAGTAGCAATAAAAAAATTCTTCCGTAACTTTATCTCCATACCATAATGATAAGCCGCCTCGGTTATCCAGCGTAGTTCATAAGCGACTCTGGGTCGAAAAAAGTAAGAAATATTGTGTGTAACACCTCCGTGTCTCGACAGTCTATGCTGTTTAGTCTTGTGCCCAGTGTCTCAATCGGATAATTATGCCAACGGAATATGACAGTGTTAGTCGGGCAGAATTAGTATATAAAATACCAGTTCGGTCCTCCAATCTGTTATTTTATTTGTCAAATTTATTATTATTTATTATTCATTGACAAAACTGTAATAGAAAAACGATAAAGTCCCTACGAAACTTTTCCAATGTCAGAAACGATTCCAGTCAAGGTACTCGGTCGAAAGCGAGTTCCTTGTTTTATGTGTTAAGATCTCTGCAGATGATGGATAGTTGTTCCAGGAAGACAAAAGTACACGAAGCTTGTAGTAATGTCTCTTGACGAATGGACACGTAAACAGGACACGTACATCACACAAAGCGAATCTTCCTAATAATCGTTGAGACGAACCGTATTTTTTACACTAGTTGAGCCCGCGGCTACACCCGCGGCTACTGATCCGAACCCGTGGCTCATAGCGTAATGTCATATTAACCATAGCCTTCGTCGGTTAATGAATACAACACAAATGAATTATTCCAATAGAACCAGTAGCTCCTGATAACAGCGCGTTCAAACAAACATACAAAATCATCAGCTTTATAATATTAGTATAGAAGAGACATATTATTTAGGAGAGGCTTGGACACTGGGCAGGCCCTCTATCATACTGCCTGTATGCATTGGACGCCTATAGGCTGGCTAGATGATGATGATATTTAGTTATGCATATGATTTCTGTAGTGAGATAGATTTTGACTTTAACTATAAATAAATCTACTACTACATTACTAGGTACCTGAAATTTACAATCTTACTCTGTTGATATAGAACATTGTAGTTTAAAATGCTTTAGTTCCGAAATAGTAAACTGTAGAAGTTTAAATTGACTCCTAGCGTCTCTAATGATAATTATGTAAATAAACTGAAGAGAAGAGTCTTCAAACTACACATAATTAATTTAGACATACGAACATAGAACATAGAAATATAGTATTGCGTGGAATATGTCGCACCCCTAGATGAAAACTTTAGTAACTTAAAAAGTATGCTTTTCGCGTTACACTTTATCCCGCCACTCTACTATTGTGGGCATTTTTAAGCGCGCATTTTTGTTACTAGGTCCCTTTCCAATTGAGTTAGAGGCGTTTTCGGATGCTCTACCACAAATATACTGGGATAACACGTGTAACTAAAGCTTCATCCGCTATGGAACAGTTACGCAGGATACAGCTTTACCTAAGTGACAGCACAAAAGTAATCAGCCGTTTTTAGTTGTCTTTCAATTAACACAGGTACCGGACGTCTTAATAGTGAAACCTTAAAAATAATAATAGTTTTATGAATACCCTTCCCTAAATATACAAAGACTGATTGCCGAGTTTACAAAAAAATTGTATTTTGAGTTACCCTACTTTTCTTTTACTTTGTCGCTTTATTACCAGCGAGACGTTGAGAATTCAGACGTAAATACTCATCAGCCAGATTACACATAAGTTAAACGAACATCGAAATCAGTTGTAATTAATTCTAATTGTTTTATTTACAGCCGTTCAGAGGAACTCGTCTAGTATTCTAATCGCGACGTTTCCATATCTGTAACGCTTGGAAAAGTTTTCGCACGTTTCGCGAACGTTACAATAAACTAATTAAATAATTATGATTACTATAGTCTGCGATGTAAACTATGTTAGAGTTGTTATTCAGTTGTGAACTCGTCACTTCGTTTAGTTTAAATTAGGTAGGCGTAATACTGTTCCCCCCCGTAGGATCTCCACCTTGTCGTGGTGGGGGGGCTCAGTAACCGTGGGTGAGGTCCAACACCCGCGGTGAAGCTAAGCGGGATTCCGGGAGGTGACGCTCCACGTGGGCTTGCGTGGGGCCTGCGTAGGATGCGTCCCAGGGTGCGGGTGCGGGGGACAGGTCTGTCTGTCCCTCGCAGTCGGGTGCGGTCGCGGGAGGAGAGGTGTGTCGGTGTTGCGTTGCCGCGCGCCCTATCTCCCGCGACCAAATGGGGGCGCACCATCGTTGCGTCGCGGTGGGCCGCAGAGGAAGAGGAGATGCGGTGTTGCGTTGCCGTCCTCCCTATCCTCTGCGGCCGCTGGGTGTTTTGTCGGCGGAGCTCAACACCTTCATCCGCCGCCAAAGGGGTTTCGTTCGGGGCCCGCCTGACCATCTGGCGGGCCAATACCCGTCGATGGGTAGCGAGGAATGCTTCGGTGAAACCCTACCCTCCGACAAATGGGTACATGAGGAGCACGGGTTGGTTTTTAGTCAGTAAGAGTCTGACAGTCCCCTTCGTCCTTCCCCCCAGGGCGTAGGGACTCCATGAGGATTTTCCAACCCGACACCAAATAAGAAAAAAAAAGGCGTAATACTGTTATCCGTTAATTAAAAGTTTTTATAGGATTTGTCTTTGTTTTGTATTAGGAGCGTAGGTATAACTTTTACTAGCTGCCTATTTGGAGCTTCGAAGTAGTGCGCCTTAAAACTTTCAGTCATGTGCCACGCATCATTTTGAAGCCCGGAGTCCGCTTGGTGAATTGTGCGGTAATGTCTCCGTTGTAAAAAGAGTCCATAACTACTGTAGCCATCAAGCAAAATATCATTCCCACCATTTGACATACAGTACATTGTTTTTCTTTAGATTAGTAAAGGCACTTTCATATATCTTAGACTGGAGGGCTCATATATCTTAGACTTTGCAATTACCCATGATATGGCAATAATAAACACATTTTTCAAAAAGCCGGATAAACATAAGATTACGTATAAGAGCGGCAAGTCAATCTCTCAAATAGACTATATACTCGCGGATCGCTCCAGACTACATACTTTCAGGGACTGTAAGGTAATACCTGGTGAGTCTCTCACGTCACAACATCGGCTAACAGTTGCTGACTTTATCATGTCGAAGCCCATCCAAAGGCACAAAGTAATTATACCCAAAATCCGATGGCACAAGCTATCACACACGGAAGGAGATCGCCTGGTCGAAGAAATGCTGGACCACTTGAATAAAGATCTAAAGTCGGACGACCACACAGCAGACACAATGTGGAACAGTTTTCAAGACCATTGTACACAAAAAGCAGCTGCACAGTTAGGTGTCTCCAAAGGCCCGCTAAAGAACAATAAGAAGGCGAAGTGGTGGCAACCAGAGGTAGAAGATAAAGTTAAAGCCAAAAAAGACCTCTTTAAAATCTGGCAACGGAGTGGAAGCGACGAAGACCGTGAAAAGTACAAAACAGCCAAGAAAATTGCAAAGCGAGAAGTATCACGCGCCAGAGCACACCACGCTGACGATTTTTATTGTAGACTGGAGAAGGCCAAAGACGACAGAGAACTCTTCAGAACAGCTAGACAGAGACTCGCAGACAGCATTGTTGTTCGCTTTACCAAATACATAAAAAACAAAGATGGTAACCTACTGACTTCTAACGCTGACATAAATTCACGATGGTGTGAATACTACTCCCAACTTCTCAATGAGACTTATCCCTCTGAGACACCGGAGCCCATGGCGGCTACCGAGGGCCCAATTCAGGAAATCAGCTACGAAGAAGTAGAGATCGTGGTAAAGAAAATGTCAAATAACAAAGCGACTGGCCCCGATGGGATCCCCGTGGAACTGTGGAAGAGACTGGGCGAAAGCGGCGTCTTGTTTCTAACGCGTCTTTTTAATAAAAGCTTACATGATGGGATACCAGCAGAATGGAGGAAGAGTTTTTTAATCCCGTTCTTTAAAAACAAAGGTGACATTAGGCTATGTGAAAACTATCGCGCCATAAAACTTATGTCACACACTCTAAAAATATGGGAGAGAGTCATCAATAACAGACTACTAGTCTGTTATTGATGACTAACAAGCCTGTCTAAAAACCAGTGCGGGTTTGTTGCGGGGAAATCTACAATATATGCACTGCATTGTTTAGGGATTCTGCTAGAAACGCGGAGAGATTTGAGAAAAGACACTTACCTAGCCTTTATCGCCCTTGAAAAGGGGTTCGATCGTGTGCCACGTGAGCTAATATACCAGTCCCTGCGGTCCCAGAATGTACCAGAATATTACGTTGGTGTCGTTGCCAATATGTACCATAAAGTCTCCACAATGGTTAAGAGCCCGGCGGGCATAAGCGATGATTTTGAGGTAAGAATAGGCGTCCATCAGGGATCAGCTCTGAGCCCTCTTCTTTTTAATCTGGTCATGGAATACCTCACTGCAAAAATACAGAAAGAACCACCTTGGGACTTACTTTATGCGGATGATATAGTTCTTATCAGAGACAGCCCCGCGGAACTCGAAGAAGCACTTGAGAGTTGGCGGTATGCTTTGGAGATCGCAGGACTAAGAATCAGCCGGGACAAAACAGAATACTTACCATGTTGCTATTCGACAATCAATCAGCAAACACCTGTGATAATTCAAGGTCACCGGCTTAAAGAAGTCGACCATTTTAAATACCTAGGCTCTGTGATCTCTAACAATGGCACGATCGACGCGGATATAACACACCGCATTAACACTGGCTGGATGAAGTGGCGTCAGTTGACAGGCGTGTTGTGCGACAGTAGAGTTCCTGTTGGTGTCAAAGGTAAAGTCTACAAAACCGCGGTCCGCCCAGCTCTAATTTACGGTGCCGAATGCTGGCCCATGAAAAAAGTCCATACCACAAAAATGCACACGACTGAGATGAGGATGCTGAGATGGGCAGGAGGTGTCACCCTCAACGACAGGGTTAGGAACGAATATATCCGTGGAAGTTTCAAGATCCGCCCCATCGGAGAAAAACTTTGTGAAACGCGTCTCAGGTGGTATGGTCACGTAATGAGAAGACCTGAAGACCACATGACTCGACAAGTCCTCAGCATGAATACTGGTCCAAAAAAGCGCGGGAGACCCCTCCTAACTTGGATGTCTGTGATCAACAATGACCTCAAGAAAGACCGAGTAGACGTCTCGACGACCCAGAATAGAATGGTCTGGCGTAAATTGACGAGGAGAGCCGACCTCAAATGAAATGGGATAAGGCTAGGCAAAGAGAAGAGAGAGAGTAAAGGCACTTTCATCCTCTTTTCCTGTGTATTCCATAATCGTTCTAGCATGTTGGGGCTATGGCGGGTTGCTTCTATATTGCTTTTGAAGTGCTGAATTGGCATAAATAATCTGGCGGTGACTTAAATGAATTAACTAGGCATTGCTTTTGCTATTCTGAACAGGTCATAAAACTGTGGAACTGTCTACCATCAAGTAGGTAAGGTGCTGGTCCGTCTGATGAAGAAAGTAAAAATCACTACGTAGATATGAAAAGTACCTCGAACCTCAGCTAAACAGCTTAAGCCCAGATCATCAACATCAGCCTTAAACAGTCCACTGCTGGCCTAGACCTCTCCTTTAAAAGGAGGAAATGGCCTACTATACCACGCTGGCCAAACGGGTTGGTATAGGGTTTGTATCAAGTTTTCCTTCTCTTACAGTGTTGTTCTCTGCATATTATAGTCCCTCTGTCGGCTCTTACGACACCCATGGGATGATATAGGGTGGTGACATTTCGTATTCTTAATCCGTCACCACACGGATTAAGAATACGGAATGTCACCACCCAAGCCAGATATCATGGTAAGCCCAGATATCATGGTAATAAATCATAACATTTTTTCTTACTGACTCTAAAGGCTCTTTGATCCACGGCTAAAAAAAGTTGCAAAAGTTGACCTATGGCCGGGCGGCAGCTGTTTGCATAATGAGATACCATCCCTCGTACCCATGGTAAGCGTGTAGGCCAACCGTGTTTGTGGATAGCTTTGAGGACACGGTTATGATAATGGGGCCCAACCTTGGAAGCGTTCAGGAAAGTTTGGGTTTTTTTTTTATAGTAATAGGCGGCAAACGAGCAGACGGATTGCCTGATGGTAAGCAATTACCGCCGCCCATGGACACAAGCAACACCACAGGAGTCACAAGTACGTTGTCGCCCCTTGGGATTAGGAAAAGGGATAGGATAAGAAGTGGGATGAGGGAGAAGGAATAGGGGAAAGGGCCTCCGGAACTCTCACTCACCGAACGAAACGCAACAACTTAGGTACTGTTACTTTACGTCGATTTTCTGTAAGAGGGTAGTACTTCCCCGGTCGTGCCTGCCCATTCATGCTGAAATCAGCAAGGCTCTACTACCTGTTGTGTTATGTTTATGTGTGTATAAATGTGTTTTGTAGGATATTGGTGGCTGAACAGCGTGGTTTAAGTGCTAAAGACGACTATTGGTGGTCTTCATTAATTGATTACTTAAAGGCATCGACTATTCAACTCGCTGCATACTACCACTAGAATAAAATATGTTTAACCAAGACAACTGGCAAAAGAATCTTAATACATAAACATCATGGAGCTTTTAATTCTGACACGTGCTCTTCTTTCTAATTATGCCATCGACAAGACAATCAAAATAATCTCACAAAATATTTACCAATAACTCCTTGTACGGTAATCGTCAGGAAACAAAACTCATTCGCGCTAAAACATCGTTCCGGACACTTTACAGGAAGTTCCGGCGGCTAAAAAAAAACAACTTAAAGACTTCCGTTATGAACACTGAGACTTTATTCCCTTTTCAAATGTCAGCAACATCAAAAAACAATTCCGACCAATCAGAAAGCTGTTAGTCACGAAACGAACGCACTCCCATTACTGTAAGCGCATTCACACCTATGTTAATTTGATTGGACCATTTTACACGTAGGTGGAGATTAATGTAACAAGTTTAAATTGAATTATTTTTACCGATTTCTTGTGGGTGGGACGAGCTTTTAGATTTAATTGGATAAATACGAATGACAAATGAATTCAATAAAATTTTTGGTCGTATGTAAGCAATTTAAATTGAAAATACTCACTGTGATATATTAATTTTATAGTGTAATGAGAGATTATCGTTTAGTGATTGTGTAAGGCCATTAATGAAATTGGGCTATTAAACGTATTAGATTATAAAAGAGTAGGATGTACTTACTAAATGTATTCGGTTAAGGTTTAATAAACTCTCTTCGTATTTTATAAGATAAGATAGTATTTTAATATATGTATGAATCGGATTTGTGGTGACGTTCTTAATTACTTTAAATGGTGGGAATGATATCAGCTCCTATTATAACTGTTCGACTTCCGGGCGCGAGTTTCGTTTCAGAACGTTACCTTTGATTGTTTGATTGGTTTGTTAACCAATCATCATAGTGTGTTCACTATGATGAAATTAAATAGTATGAGAACATTTTGCAGAGCTTACGAATCGGTGTCTGCAAAAAAACTATCTTAATTTGCATTGTTATCCATTCCTAGTATAAAAAATGCTATTACTATGCAACGACGGTTTTATCTAAATTAAGGTCTTTTCAAAGGCACCCAAAGTTATTATATATTTAGCTAATCTGTATTTGAATATTTTGTACATTAACTACATGCAGAGGCTCGCCGCTGGGTTTGTGGCACTAACTGATGGAAAACTTGTGCTATTTCTGACATTCGCTCACTTAATACTCTTTGTGAAGTACCACCTTCTTACTATCAAGGTGATACTTTCTTAGCACATAATTTGAAAACATCAGCTTTCAGCCTGATCACATGTCATGTTCTACTGCGTTATATCGAATGATTGAATACAATATGTAAAATTATTGCAAGCGCTTAACATAAAAATAGTATTAGTAATTCAATAATATCATTAATAATTCATCAGATAACGGTATCATTTAGTAGAACTAATTTGACCCTTAATCTGCAATTCAAATTTACAATCTACAAAATAAACACATCAATAAAAGTAAAAAAAAAACTACATTTCCGAAACGAACAGGAAACATTACACTCACATGTAATATATCTCATCGCCCTCCCGAATTTTAATAAAACAATCATTATAGCGATAACGCCACTACAATCGACGCTAATACAACGAACTGTCAATCTATCGTCCGTTTCTTATCGCACGATCTACAATAAAAAAATACCTCAAATAATTTCACAAAGGTTCGAACGCGATCGCAGTAACGCGATAAGAGATTAAAGGGGGGTTCTGGAGAACAAGGGAAATAAGTCATTAATAGAAATAACATGATATCAGTTTGTGGGGATCAGAAACAAGATGACTGTTCAGATAGGGGCAGCGAAAAGAGAACTACCCTCTCTTACAGTTAAGTTAAATTTCACCCCTTGTGGCGAAATTAATTATTGTTATTTTTGGTAAATTGAAATATAGCAACTGCTACTTGGATAATAATAAGCTCTAGGCTATGTTATTTTATACATTCAAACGATATGCTTAAAATACGCACAAATAAATAACTTGTAAATTAAATTGAGTATCTAGTTTGATGACAGCGTCAGAAACTTTTTCAGCAGTGCGTATCAGGAGAATGTGGTTCGTAATCTGAAACAGTAACATAGATTAGAACTTCGCAGAAAAAAAGCTTATTACTATATTTTTTAGCTATACTGCCCTTTGGTGGGCGAAGGTCTCCCCTATATTTCTTCACCTTCTCCCTATCTCCAGCTATTACTGTCGTTTTTGAGAAGCATCCAGCTCATCTTGCCAACGCTTCATGGGTCTACCCCGACCACAACGTCCTTCCAGTGTACACCACGTGGCGATATGTGCCCATTTTTCGGGATAGGTTGAGGCTAGCTAGGGATGAGATCTTGTAAACAAAGCAATGATGTGTTTTAGAATCGAGGGTGATCCGAGTCTAAGGTCCGCTGAAGTTATCCTCCTCTCTAGAAGCCTTACCGTAAGGCATTTTCTTGAACACATTACGAACTTCAGTATCCGATATCGGATCAGGTAATATATTATGTACTTACTTAATTTCTTCGTTTGTTTTGTTTTGGTCCGAATATAATGATTTCTAAAATAGATTATTAGTCAGAGTAAATATTAACTTATGTCTTTTTGTCCCGAGAACCGATCCCGACGCGGGCAAATCCGTTGCAGAAACTAGTTGGTAATAAATTCGTTCTCTACTGTATGACAGATGCATAAAGCTGGCAAATGGCATCTTTGTATATAATCACATAGAGTATCAAAAGTAATAGATTTCATCATAACTACTTTCATAAAACAAGCATGATATTCAATGCAGAGCTTTGAAGTTTAATCGTATAATATTCTTCTAGTTTGCGCTGAAAATAAAAAGCGTGAAGAAACTCCATGAATGGTATATGCCATGTTTACTATCTTTAGGGTGCAAAGGGTTCCCAACAAGAACACAGGGTCCCAAGCTAACCTCACCTGCAAGTGGTGCACCTGCCGATCAACGGACGAGGCTCTAGCAAACAAAATATCCCGATAAGCGGCAATAGGCTCGCCACCTATTACGTGGGATCAAAACACTGGCGAAAAGTGGGCGTTTAATATTCCTCTGCCTACCCCTTCGGGGAAACAGGCGTGAGTCTATGTATGTATGTATGTATGTACTATCTTTAAAACCAGTCATGAAGACAATAACTAAACCTTTCTTGTACCTTCGTAAATGAACACGCGCCAAGCATTGGGACACTGTATAAAAACAAACATAAATTATAAGTCAATCAACTCTAAACCAAAACACTCAACAAATAAAACTCAAAAGCGTCTAACACATCTTTATTCGCACAATCATTCGAAACATCTTACGTTGAAGCCGTCATTTTTAAGTGCGAGAGTTGGCAACGAAAGCCAGTTTAAATGGCTTGCTTGCTTCGAACCCGGGACATAAAGACTCAATTGCCACGTGAAAACGTATGCCAGTATCGTAGCTCTGAATATTTTATAACTGCGCTCACTGCACTCGAGGACAAAATTATTCACCCTTTGACATAAAATACATTTATGCTTGTTATGTTGTGAGGCAGATATACTTACAATACATAGGTAAGTACATAGATACTTAAGCTCGTGTAAGGGAGTCGGAAATCACATATTTCTGTATGATTTTCACATGTTCTGGGATTCTAAATTGCTTAAAAACGATATTATTTGAACGGCAAATATGTATAATGTAGGTACCAAAAATGAATCTTTGTTTTCGTTAGTTCCAAATACACTTGTTCTGTGAATATACACGACTATAAAATTTATTGTTTTGAATACTACAGCAGATAAATGACTTTCAAAATAGGTCCCGTCGAAAATAAAAAAAGAACAATCAGATTTGGTTAAAGCTCGTCGACGCGTCTCAACGAATTTCGTCTGAAACAAAGCTCGTGCTTTACAAACTTCAAAATACTCAACCACTTCGTAAAAGATTCTTGCGGAATCTTTCGCAAAGTGGCTTACACGGCACGCCTGTGTCCAAACTCTGAGCTTATTCAAACTTTGGTGTGTTATACTGTATAAAACATTACGGCCGCAAGTGTATCGAGTTTACGACCTGCGGCGAAATACACCGATAAGTCGTCTCGATGACGCGGGCTTTCGTAATCGATTACACATAACATTCAAGTTAACATATTTTTTATCCGAGTAATATATGTGATGATCGTATGTGATTGTGTTTGCGAATGTTGAATGTTTAATAGTGGCGATTTTATATTTTAAAGCTTTTATCGATGCATTAATATGTATTTTTAACCTCTCTGTATATCTGCAAATCTCCAAATGAAAAACGATTCTTTGTATACAAGCATCTGTTCATATGATTGAATTCGTCACTTTCCTAGCGTTTTTCGGGTTGCATAAGAGATTAAAACTTAGGGCTGTTCGCGTTCTAGCCTTTTAATAAAGCTGTTAGAACATTAGTTTAACTTGGCAACTGTCGCTTGACCGCTGACCAACAGACTGTTATCAAAGAGAATAGCGTCATTCCATGGTTTAGACCTATCTCTTGTAAAGCAATTTTCATATTCTGAGTAACAAATGTGAAACATCTTCACGATAGCCGGGAGCGACAGCATAACGTGTTTTATTTACAACGATTAATCAATCCAACTAATTGGTATTTATTTATTTAAAATTGTTTTACTCTTGACAATAGGTATATCAACCATATTGTCAATAACACTAGATCATCCTCATCTACTTTGTCCTAGCTTTACACCGGTTGCATCCTAGACCCGTCACAGAGCTCGGGGTTCTTTAAAGCCTTACCAGATTTGACAGAATATTTAGCTTTGAAAAATTTTTGAGAGGATGTTTATGAACTTGAAAATCTTTTACTGGCTTTCTAATTGTCCATGCCTTTCACATACATCATACAATAACATTGCGATGTGGGTGTAATATGACACCTCTGACTTCCTCTTGGGGGATACAGGCGTGGGCCTATAAAGAAAAATATAAAAATCATTATACTCGACCAAGTTTATACCGTTGCTCTTCTTAACTCACGAGTTTAACGACTTAATCAGCTTTCTTAAGTGAGAAATCTCAAAGTATCGTGTCAACTATCAAGGCTTTATGTGTCTCGTAAACATCGACACAAATAGTTTAGTATCACCGTTTTATTACTCATCAGGGTGAAGCTCGTAATACTTGATTGAGCCGAGATCTCGTGTTACTAATCAACATCCTGTGGATCTGTTCTTAAAGTTTAAAGAGCACTCTGTAGTGCCCATAATGTGACTTGACGTGTCATTCATAGCAGATCAGCTAAGGTTAGCAACGTTTTCAGAGTTTATCTTTTGGATGACCGCTTGTTGCGACATTTACAATACAGCATAGCTATGGAAACTGCGGATACTGCGCTTGTGTTAGATCATTCTAGAAGAGGGGTAAAGAGAGGAAAAATTTACTAAATGAATTATATTACTAGAACTTCAATATCTTGTTTCAAAATGTGTTAGAATTGATTCTTAAAATAAATATGTTAAAGCCATCTTCTAAATATGCGTTAGTCGCTGATAACACATTCTAGACTTCCCATAGTGTCACTAATTCTTGTCTCCTCCCGTACACAAAGTTCCAAAAAGAAACACTAAAACCAGAACTTAATAATTGAGTACGATTTTGACAAAGTACCAACACATTGCCCACTTAAATTGCAAGTGATATCCTAACCGTTTTATATTATCGCGAATGACCACCGGCAACCGTAAACGGTTTAATCTACCCTCTAGCGGTTAACGGGTTGAAGCCAAGCGTGACGTAACCGATGTTGGATTTGAATACTTTTAAACTTTTGCGACTTGTACACTGTACACACATGCTAATATATTCTTACGGACATTTTCAATATTGGATCTATCCTTACATTTGGCTACTAGAGATACAGATTTGACATATTTTTTGTTGAAACTTATGGGAAAAAATGCATCTCTAGTAGCCACAACGTTTTGGCATGGGCTACGGAATGACTTATTGCCGCAGCGCCGTCTCTGAAATTTGAAGCACCTAGGGTAGACTGCACTTGGTCTTTACAAAGACCGGCTAGTGTTAATCTTAGTGAGCTTCGCAGATCATTGTCCAGCAGATCAAAAATAAATGTTAGTGGTTATCGCATGCACCCATGCTGAAACGTCACGTCAAATATGCCTCAGGAAATCCTTATCATCTTCATTTTCAAGTAATTACGCGATAGAGACCCGTTATATAAATAATATTATTACGACACAATGTTGGTTATAAATTGCAAAAGTGCCTACGTATTTTTGGGTGTCCATTGTGGAATACAGTATACTGTCGTTTAAACTTTTAATTGGTTTGTAAATTATTAATGATTATTGTATTTTATTTAGGTCATTATATTTCGATTTAAATGTGACTACAGTTTTGTTTTAAAACTTGGATAATATCAAATATTAGGCTCGTGACTTTTAACTTAAAACAAAATGTAGGTATATGAATTATGTTATTTTTATAAAATGAGGCCATATAAATAATACAGAAATATTCGTTTAGGTCAGCATATTTTTCATAGTAAATGGTACTGCGAATTGTCTTCTATTAAATACAGATAGCGTCTAACTTTATAATCAATGTAAAGTTTATAGAATCGTAATTGTATTACGTTTTATCAAGTTATAAAAATATATATTGTGTTTCGCTAAATATGTATGTGTTAAATAATTAATGTGTATTATTTTTGTTTCAGGTACATTTTCACAATTAAAGTTTTATTTTGCGACAACCATAACAAAGTTTCATCTTTAAAGGTAAAAACGTGCAGTTACTGCCTCAAAAGTACTCAAAACTGTCTTTGTCTTAGTAAAAAAGGTCTCTAAGGAGTGGGCTGCCCGCAATTGCATATCAGTTGGTGGTCGACGTATCTATTTGCCCAATACCCTTGCAAGCACAAAATTCATCTTATATCCAGTTAGATATGTGTTTGCTAGTAGACTATTACTGTTAAGTTGTCTAATCTTTTACTATTTTACACATATACATATTTGATAAAGCTCACAAGTAGTCTCGGTCTACCCGCAATAATTTAAACACGTAATATTAAAGACATATCAATGATATGTTCAAGATGTTTAGCCACTTGAGGGTGGATCATGTGTTACATACGTAAGCACTTCACAAGGATTCTCATTGTTGGCACTTGACTTCAACATTGCTTGTGGTAACTTGATGCTGGATTACTAGTGTATTAATTACACGTGTACCTATGTGTTGTGCCAGAGGGTTAAGGAATTTTGATGTAAATGTTAATTGTATTTGCATTTTTTATTTAAAAATGTAGCGACGGCATAGTGTATAAACCAAAAGACTGCCATGCAGAGGGTATCGGGTTCAAACGCAGGGTTTCGGGCCTTTAAGTTTTTTGGACTTATCTGCGTGGTTAATGCTTTTGCATCGGCTATCGGTCCCGACTATCATGAAAATCTTTGGCTGTCGTTAGGGCCTGTGCAAACCACGTTTTTTAAACGCGCCGTCGACGGTGCGTATTTATCCTACTGAGCAGTTTGTTGTCGTTTGTATCGATACAAATGCACGGCACCGGCGCGTCTGTATCGATACACACGCGCGTTTGCATCGCGTCTGTATCGCTACACAAGCGCGTCTGTATCGCTACAAACGCGCCGTCGACGCGCGTTTCTAAAACACGCGCGCATTTATCCTACAGAGCAGTTTGTATCGAGACCAACGCGCGGCACCGGCGCGTCTGTATCGCTACACACGCGCCTTTGCATCGCGTCTGTATCGCTACACACGCGCGTCTGTATCGATTCAAACGCGTATTTGAATTTATACAGGTGTGCAAAGGTCTACAGGCTGCGTCTGACTTGCGTGCGTATCGCGTCTGTATCGCTACAAACGCGCGTCGACGGCGCGTTTAAAAAATGTGGTTTGCACAGGCCCTTATAGGCAGTCAGTACACCTATTATGTACCTACATAAAGTACACATAGCATTGGTGGTGGTTGCGGGATAAAAGTTACTTAGCCATTAAATCAATTTATGAAATATCATAAACTTCTCAAATATATGTATTTTCGTTTTTATGCCACTCACAAAACTAAGTTTTAGGCATCACAAAAAGAAGGTCACCACACTTCTACGTAAGCCAAAAATTTGTACAATAAATACTGAAGCACATTCAAACAATTGCGTCCAAACTAGTCCATTAGAAATTAATGCTTTTAACTAATATTACTTAATACCCAACCCTCCGCTGCAGACGCACCATTACACAATGATCATTAGGACCGATTTATGTCTTTATTTGTAATGTCATACGCTCCAACGGTCCGCATGTCGAGATACCGTAGAAATATTGTAGTTTTCACTGAAGTCGTCGTTGAATTGAGTGCTGATGTAGTGTTGAGGTGTAGGTATAGTTATTTGTGCAACAAGAGAGCAAAGTTGTTTTTTGTTTCGAGTGCTAATTTTGAGTCCCGAGCAAGCGAAGGATTCTATGATTGATTCACGAGCGTAGCGAGTGAATCAAAGTTAGAATCCTGAGCGTAGGGAGGGACTCAACAGCACGAGATGCAAAAAAATTTGCCCTCGTGTAGCACACATAACTTTTCACCACAGCAGTGAGAACACATATTACTTAGGAGACATAGAAATGAACAGGAATAGATCGAATTCTGCATTAATCACTTGTTGATTTAACTCTTCTGGTGTTAAAGTACAGTCATCATCGCTAGTTTCACTCATCTTTTTAGATTATTTTATGTATATAATATAATTTAACTCGTTACGCTATACTGTATCAGCATCAGCGAAATTTTTATTCCCGCTGCTTTTTTAAATCGCGTTTTAATACCGCGTCCCTGATGTTTATTTTTCAAATGTATCATTGTTGTAATTCCAAATAAAAAGGTATTGGTTAAATACTAATTTTATTCTATTAATTAGACTTATTTTTATTAAAATCCAATAATAAATTAATCATATAAACAATAACATATAAAAAAAGTAATTTCTTTTTTAAAGATATCTTTTTTTATTTGCGTTTCCGAAGGTGTTTTCTTTGAGGTCGAATTCCAAAATCGAATTTCGAATTAGAAGGGGTTTGTTTTTTCACTCACTTTTTATATGCATGTGAAAGAGACAGAGCGCAGTAAAATTCGAATGTTTCAAATTTATGGCTGAACCATGGCTGAACAATGTCAATTCGTGACACTGAAGATTGAAAAATTAAAAAGTTTCTTTTACTCACGCTCGAATCAAAATCGCGTTTTGTTCACTGTTGTCTCGCAGCAAAAGCGGCATGTTTGAGCTGCTGTGGTGAAAAGAATTATATTTCTGTTGGCGTGGTCGGCACTTAGTTGCTTTTTTATGTTATTGGCGGCAAACCGTCTATATCTCACTTTCTGTTTCATACTTGTATCTACTCATAAATGGAATAAATGAGTTTTCTTTCTTTCTTTCAAACGGATCGCCGATGGTAAGCGATCATCGCCGCCCATGGACAGAAGCAAAACCAGAGGAGTCACATGTGCGTTAATGCCCTTTGAGTCTGGAAAAAGAATAAAAGGAGGAGTGGGATGAGATATATGGAATAGGAGATTATAGCAAAAGTATAACTCGCCCACGATAGCAAGCCAAATCATCATATCAGCCAAACGACGTCCACTGCTGGACATAGGCCTCCCCCAAGGTTCTCCACACAGACCGGTCTTGAGCCGCCCGCATCCAACCGCCTCCCGCGATCTTGATGAGGTCGTCGGTCCACCTTGCGGGAGGCCTACCTCTGCTGCGTCGTCCGGTACGTGGCCGCCACTCCAGAACCTTTCTGCCCCAACGGCCATCGGTTCTTCGAGCTATGTGCCCTGCCCACTGCCACTTCAGCTTGGCTATCCGGAGAGCTATGTCGGCGACTTTGGTTCTACTGCGGATCTCCTCATTTCTGATTCGATCTCGCAGGGAAACTCCAAGCATAGCTCTCTCCATCGCTCCATCTCTGAGTGACCTTGAGCCTTCTGATAAGGCCCATAGTGAGCGACCAAGCCAAATAAATGAGACAAAATGTTCAATAAACTACTGCAGTGCATATAGGTACAGCAACGATGATCCTCGCAAATCCAATTCGAGAGAATTATAAATAATAACATAATTATTTTATTATCTACCCACATCCCCGTTAACCACGGCACATGGAATGGTAAATGTACTAAAATTTTACCTCATTGTTGATTAAAGTGGGAATTAATTACGGAAAGGTTGTTCAATGGTATTTCAGGAGCGATTAATATTCAAATGGAATATTAGAAGATTCTGTGTATTATTAATCTTAATTAAACGATGATGGGCGTGCTTCTGATAAGTTCGAGACGGCTGAGTAACCAAGTTTTGGATAAGAGGTGTGTACCAGCCATCTTGAGATTTGTGATTGAGAGATTGTAGGGTAGACAGCGAAATGTTTTATTGTGAAAGCAATGCGTTTAACGTGAGGCATCAAATTTGTTGTCTAGGTTGATAGCACCGATATGCTTTGATGTCGCGAATCTGAGACTTTCAAGCCTGTGTGGTTCACTACAAAAAATCTAATATTCTGTCAAATCTGACAAGACAAATAAGTGAATCGCCGAAGATTTTGGATACAATCACGACAATGCTAGGACGATGATGAGGACGAACATTATTATTAAAACATTCTGCGAACGAATACAAGGAATACCTAGATTTGTTATGTGTAGGAATCGTACTCAAAACATTCAGCTCAGTGCGCCACTTCCACCCGCCACACTCACTTCAAGTAAATGGTCCCTATATTCGCCAAACGTGTAGTTAATTTGTGCCTTTATTAAACACGCTTAAAAGTTTAAAATGTAACAATTACTTTCAACAAAAGCCAACAATAAACAAGCTACGACACAAAAATCGCGATCCAATATATTTAAACTAGTTAATTTCAATTCGTAAACGTTATCTGACCGCAAACACAAACAAATCATGTGTTTTACTAAAATGCAATTTTTGTTGAATTGCGTCTGCAAGTTAATTAGATTTGGAAAACAAAGAGCCTTATTATGTTTCAAATAATGATAATGCTTAAGTAAATTATAGACTTTTCAATCAGCAGAGGCTTATGTCCAGGATTTCAGTACTAGACATAGGCCTCTCCCACCACGTGTCACAATACACGGTCCTCAGCCTTCCGCATCCAGTCCGGACTAGACTATTCTAGACTAGTACCAGAAAATATTGGGCATCAAAATCTATATACTGGCATAACTCTCTTGTTAAATTTGTCGGGCTTTTATGCTATTCTGATTTTGTGAAAGCGCACTACAAGGTAACGAGCAATTTTATGTATCCGATGTAGTGAACTAAATGTTTCGCAGTAATCGAGGGCGCACACCTTTTATTTTTTACGAGGTGGAAAATTCTCGTTGGATCTCTGGCTCAAGTTGATGTGGTGTTACCACTAAAATACTAAGTCTACTGCCGACCAAAAACGCCCTATGAAAGAAGACACGGAACAGGAGCTGTTCAGACTTCCTTTAATTGCGCCTCTTGTCCTACCGGACTCAATCTCAGGGAAGGCTACAAGCCCTCTCCTGCCCTTACTGGCCCTACCCTTTAGAGGCACACCTTAGGTAGAAAGTTTAATGAAATAATCGAAATATAGTCGTGCAAAGCAGAATAACGAGGACCTTATACTGATTGTTGTCTGTAAGTCAAGTTATTCCCACTATGATAAAGTTGGACCCCAATAAGGGGACCGGTTCTTGATCAAATTATAATTGAGCGAATAATACCCTTACTTACGATAGTTCAACTTTTCTCATGATACAAAAGAAATAAAAGAAGAATAAAACAACACCTTTTATTTGATTCAACTTCAAATAATGCTTCTGAAAGTACCTCGATCATAGTACAATCAAGTCAGAAATAACAAAAAAGCAGCAAAAGACAACGACTCCCAACATTTCTACTAAATAGACACGCCTACATAAAAGTTTATGGTTCATTGAATTCTCTGGCTTATGTTAACTTTATGCCAAATAAAATATTACGTTTCTACAAGGGTCTTTTCATTAATGAGCACTGGGGTGGGCATTGTTTTATAATAACTTGTATTGTTATGTACCACTGTTAGCGATTAGCGTTTTAGGAACCTATATTTCCCTTTAGTAATATGATTACCAATGTAGTAATCATGATTGTATAGGATGGCAGTAGCGGGAGTGTAACCGACTGCCACACGGAACGTTCAATTCGCGCTCAAATCAAACATGAAAGTGCGTGAACATGGATGTTTGTTTTGGTCTGGGTGTTTCTATGTATTTATTATATTAGGTATATTAGGCACTTCCTTTTACAAAGGGGTTATTACACTATTAAGGAATTTTTTAATGATAAGACGCCATGGAGATAGGCTTAGGCTATATTTTCTTTTCTGACCGTTTAATATAATTGTTATATAGATTTGTTAAATTCTCATTTTGATGTAGTGACATATTAAGTGGAGGTGCCTCGTGAACTCATGATTTTGCAGGATTTGGATAATTGCTTGCATTATTAGGTACATATATATAATGTAAGTGGATGCTCCTGTTTCACCATATCCATTCTGAGGAGGCTAACTAAATGAACATCAAAATTAAAATTAAGTATTATGCTTGAGTAATAGTATGTACAGTAAATATATACAAGTGATATAGAAGGTGTAACAGTTGCAGCACCTTACAAAATGTAAATTATGTGTATTATGCAAAACCTGGCGATGAAAAAGAGTGACCGTGAGTTTTATTGCCCGTTCTTTCTCATGGTTCTACCATAGTAAAAAAAGAATAGTAGGTTAGCTAAGGCCGCTCGGCGAGTTAATTGCCTACTCTTGCGTTGACGCACGGGTTGTCACTTGTTTACACCGCGGCGCCGGCTTTGGCAGCGCGCGCGCTTTTTCGCCGCTTTTTTAAGTGATCGCGCTGAATTTAAGCTTGCATATATTTTTTTTTTCAAATACCTACGACTAACTTAGCGTTATATAACTATCTAAATGCCCTTTATAACGAGAAAAATGTAACAAGTTTAATTTGCTGTCGTTTAACACATTGTATAATATTTATAACGTTTATTACAAAACTGAATGTACATAAACAATTCGAGCGGGCGAGCAGTGTAGTACCTACATGAATGCGCTCGATCAGACGCGCGGCGCATCCCGTACTGACGCCGAGCTTGCCGCGCTCGTGAGATTGTGTGCGTGAAAAGTGCGTGCGTACTCGGCGCCGGCGACTCAGGCGTACTTTCAAACCGGCGGCGGCCGATTTGTATGAAGCTATCCTACTATTCTTTTTATACTATGGTTCTACGCCCTTGCTTTGCGAACGTGGCAATAAATGTAGTCTTTAAGTAATTATCTTATAAATTTATTATATTGACGTTCATAAGCGTCACATTGTGACCCAAATGAATAAAGGATTTTGACTTTGACTTTGACTATAATTTGTTACTCACAAATAAGTATGTAGCTCAGCCTAGTTTATTTATTTGTTTAGTAATCTTAGGCAGGCTAACAGACAAATGATGTTATAAATTACATCAATATGTGTCTAATTTGCTAATTACAGGCCCTCATAAATAGGGTTATTTTCACATAAGAGTGAAATGCAGTTCTTCAAAATTCTCCTCTAACAGATAGGTATGTCCAAAACTTTGAACTGAATATTCAAAAACAAATAGGAATAGCTCTAAACGGACCGTATAAATCGTCCACGCGACGCTATTATAACAAACAATGTTAGTGTGTGAACTCGCGACCAATCTAGGCCATTCGCATTGATAGCTTTTAGGACGCGCCATCCAATAACAATATTAACGTATAGGCATTGTATGGAGTTGTGTATGCTAAAATTGCTCACTCAATCTCTACTGCCTAAAGCTGCGGTTTTATCAGTATGGTCTTGCGAAAGTGTGGGTTGATATTCAAAAAGGACATAATTTATTACGAAAGTACTTATAGTTTTCTGTTATTTTGTCTTGTATAATAGGCAGCGATAGCCGAGTAGAGAAACCTCCAGATAGCCATGCAGAGGGTATCGGGTCGATTCCACTGCGCGCAACAATGACTTTTCAGAGTAATGTGCGTATTGAATTATTAATTACCGTTTGTCCCGTGCCTCGAAGAGTACGTTAAGCCGTCGGTCCCGGTTGTCATGAAGATCTTTGAAAGTCATAGGTCATATTCATGTCATAGTCAAAATCATACACTTGTTATATAACCTATAGGCTTCCTCGATAAATGGGCTATCTAACACTGAAAGAATTTTTCAAATCGGATCAGTAGTTCCTGAGATTAGCGCGTTCAACCAAACAAACTCTTCAGCTTTAGGTATATATTAGTATAAGATTGGAAGGCATGCAAAATGTCGAGTGGGTCTTGCAAGATTTCATTAGAGACATAGGGACAGGTAAGAGTAAATAAAAGGTTGATAAAAGAAAATATTTTACCTCCGCAATCCGCTATCCGCTTACACTAGAACCATAACCTCAATTTCGGTGTTTAATGTAGTAAAGAGTACATTAAAATGGGTATACATATACAGCCACACCGAGGGTTTTGCCCGTCACCGAATACATTACTCCTTATTTTTGTTACAACCTTTTTTGGATTACATCTATTTTTTTTCAATGTTAATCCTTACGAAGCTTTGTCAAAGAAATGTTTTGTTTTGTCTTACAATTAGCTGTTCAATTAGAAAACAATGTTTAAATATGCTGTTAGGTGTCATTTGTGAATGTTAATCGGGCTTGTGTGATTGTTATAAAATTACGTTCTGTTTTCAATGGTTTCATATTAAAGGTACGCTTTACTTTTATCTGTTAATTAAAACATTGGAAACATTACATGACTGGCTTGGTTGTAACCTTGACTGTGATGAGCAGGATTATTTTTTCTTTGCCTGAGTATAATTTTATCTGTAACGTGTAGAAGAATGCTTATCATCGCCTCATTGCTATAGTATAAGCTCTGCCTAGTTTGTAATCCGACCGTGTGTGTGTGTGAGTCATTCTTGAAAATTATTCCACTTTTATTTATGTTAAAAAACTGTTTTCAGATTTATGGAAGTTCGTTTAATTTAACTGTTAACCCTTAAGTGGCTTTGTTTACGATATGATGTTTAATTAGGAAGTCATGTTTAAAAGAAAATAGCTAAAGCTTTAATATTTACCAAATTAACGATAATATTCGGATCTCATGTGATTGTAATCAAATGTTATTTTCGGGGTCCCTTGGAAATGGGTGCTATATTTTTAATGCCAGAGTATTTAAAATTTGTATAATGGGTCTATATAGCATAATTATTTGAAAATGTAAGTACCTTATATTTCTCACGACGTTTCGGCGTGGGTTATATTCGAACTCGACACCCTCTGCATAGCAGTCTGTTTGTATCTCCACTAGGCTATTTCTTGTCAATCGTTGAATATAATTCTAAGTAAAATCAAGGTTTTTCCGAATTCTCAGTAGCTGCTCGGAGTCTGGTGATGTGTCCGGTAACGGCAATAGGCTAGCGGTACCTAAAATTCATGGCGAAATGTGGGTGTAATATCACACCACTGCCTACCCCTTCGGGGATACAGGCGTGAGTCTATGAGTCTATGATGTAAAATCAAAATCGATCGTTCAGGAATCCCATAAAAGTCAACCAACCCGACAACCTAGCGTGGGATAGCCAGTAAACGAGCAATCTTAAACCACAGATATCATAAAGATCAATCTGAACTAATGATTCCATTCCTCAAGCCTTTACGATGTCCACCCATCTGAAGAGGTGGCTCCTCGCATGAAGCTAAATGGTTAATTATGCAAATCTCATCTGTTAGAACATCTATGCCATCTGTAACTAAGCGAATAGATATTTAATAGATCGGTGTTTGAGGTCTTGATTGGAAAATGAAGAGGTATTTTGTATCAGGCTTATCGAAAGATGTGCCTGTAGGCGTCGAAGAATGCCTCCGCATTACTGTTGACTTCAAACGTGCCTGTTAGAATAAGATCTTTATAATAGTAATACATGCACCCACATTGAAAGAAGAGTTAATGCAGGTAATAGGGTGAATGGAGCTTTGAAGGCTTTTATGAACGGTCAAAACGTGTCCAAAAAGGCACATTTGGCTGTGCATAGTTTAAATCATAATTTTGATAACTTCACCGCGTATACATCAACATTTAATTTTAATATAGATTTAATTGTATTTACCGAATGCTGGCTTTCAAAAGGGTATAATATCCCAGTTATGGAAAATTATTTTAGCCACGCATCGACAAAATTGTACTATCAAAACGATGGATTGGTTGTTTACATTAGAAATGGCTTAAATTTTAAGTTTATTGAACCTGAAAATGCAGTAGAATGTAATTGTGTAGTTCTGACTCGTAAAAAAGAACTAGCTATTATATGTATATATAGGCCTCCGTCATTCCGTAAAATTGATACATTTCTAACATCACTTAATAATGTAATATGTAAGTTCAAAAACTTTGCACAAATTCTACTCGTGGGTGATATGAATATTGACACTGTCGAAAAAAACCTGGATAATTCATCATCGACTTATCTGAACCTTTTAGCATCACATGGCCTCATTGCGACCCACAATCAACCTACTAGAGAAAATACTAGGGGTCGCAAACCGGGATTCCGAATTTCGAAAATACCGGGATACCGGGCCAAATGTTGGACTTTTTAATACCGGTTTTAATTTCACAAAAACCGGGATATTCGGTATTTTTGGTATTAGAAAATAAATACAACACAAATAGAAAAAAACATCTAAATAGAAATTAACAGATTATTTTACAAGTACTTTTCAGTTGTTTTATTACTTCAAATGACCAAAGACATCTGGCGCAATCAGGCCAGAAATGGCCTACATCATCAAATTCGATTAAAATATTGTGAAGAAGCATGGTGAAATTGTAAAATTATCTTTAATAAACCAACTTCAAAAACTAAATAATGACGGAGTTAAGGTCTCGGTGACTCTATATGGAATAGTTCAAGTAATCGACGTTTTATGAATGTCAATGTGCATCGTTCGTCAATTTTGTCAATCTCGGCCTTGTCAGAGTTATTGAGAGTATGCCAGCCAGAACTTGCTTGCAGTTGCTGGAGAAAAGATTGTTAGCACTCGAATTATCCCTGAGACACGACGTAAGTTGTACCACAACTGACGGTGCTTCTGTAATGGTAGCCTTTGGCCGTGATGCATAGACACTCCATCAACAGTACCTTGCCATACTAGATGTCTTGTACAAAATAAAGAAAATTGCCAATCTCGGATAACTGAAACTGAAGTCGATGAGAATAATGACATCTTTTCTTCCGATAAAGATGATGAAGATGAAAATTTTGGTTTTCTGGTAACTGAAGAACGAGAATTGTTGTAGGTAATTGTAGAACTAATCAAAACAACGAATTCAATTTCAAAGAATTAATAGAAAAAGTCCGTAAAATTGTGAAGTTTTTAGAAAGTTGTCAACAAAAAAATATGTATACGAGGAAATGATTAGTGAAATTAATTTGATTTTAGGAAATATAATCATTTACTTACTATTCCTCCGGAATCGTACTTTATTAAACTAAATTTACCAACTTTATATTAATCTCAGAAATATCGAAAATACCGGAATACCGGTCTTTGTCGGGGGCCAGTACCGAAAATACCGGTTTTGCTTAAATGATTCGGTATTGCGACCCCTAGAAAATACGTGCTTGGACCATACCTTCGTTAAAATTCCATCATGCATAAATACCGCCATACTAGAATCAACTATAACAGATCACAACTGCATCATTTTATCGATAAATAAAACGTCAAAACTATATCCGCAGGTTAGAAGATCATTTACAAAAATAAATTATGACGCTGTAATGACCGAATTGACCAAGATCGACTGGTACGAAACACTTGCCGATAAAGATGTGCATGACTGTGTTAATATTTTTGTTAACAAATTACAAGAGTTAATTACAATCCACAGCTCTACCATTAGGGTAAAACGAAAAGTCCGCAATATCAAACCGTGGATAACGCCGGGTTTAATCAGATGCATAAAAAATAGAGACAGACTACACCTAAAATTGAGAAAGGATCCGGATAATATAATTTTAAAGATAACTTATATACGCTATAGAAATACTTGTAACAATATAATAAGAAAATCAAAAAACCTATTCTACAGAAATGAAATGCAAAAATATAAATCAGACGTGAAAAAGCAATGGAATTTAATAAAGGAGGTCTGCAATTTTGCAAAAAATAAAGGAAACACACCTGAATTATTAACTCTCAAAGAGAGCCCTATGAATTCCTTAAATAGCATAAATAATTACTTCGTTAATGTTGGATCTAACTTAGCTAAGGTGACTCTTGATAGACTAAATTGTGATGAACAAAATCTTGTAATTTCAGCCAGTAAACTCCCGGGCACCTTGGATTCGTTTGCCTTGTTGCCAACTGACGAGATTGAGATAAAAAATATAATTAAATCATTAAAAAGTAGTTCTAGCACAGGCTGGAATGAGATACCAGGTATCATCTATAAGATGGGAGTTGACTTCCTCGCTCTACCTGTATCAATCATTTGCAATGTTTGTTTCGACAGTGGATTCTTTGCTGAACCGTTAAAAATCTCTAAAGTCGTCCCAATATTTAAAAAAGGTGATAAATCTAATATAGCTAATTATAGGCCGATATCTTTGTTGACAACTTTATCTAAAATTGTTGAAAAAGCGATAAACCATAGATTAAGAAATTACCTAGAGAGTAAACAACTTATCTCAGAAAATCAATTTGGTTTTCGTAGTAATATATCAACCCAAGAAGCTGTTCTTACATTAACGTCCTCTATTATTAGAACTCTAGACTCCAAAGAGAAATGCCTAGCTATATTTTTAGATTTATCGAAAGCCTTCGATACAGTTTCAATACCAAAATTAATAAATAAACTAAATCATATGGGAATTCGTGGAAAACCGTTAAATCTTATAACTGACTATTTAACCAATAGAACACAAATGATACACAGGTGGGCGAACATCGTAGCTCTACAACTGAACGCATAACTTTTGGTGTCCCACAGGGCAGTGTCCTCGCACCGTCCCTTTTTATTGCCTATGTAAACGATATGTGTAATTTGAATTTAAAAATGGTAATATTATTGCATATGCAGACGACACAGTATTATTCTTCAAAGGAAAAACTTGGGATGATGTGTACTCAAGTGCAAACAAAGGGCTGAATCAAGTTGCTAAATGGCTTGATAGCAGTCTCCTTTCACTTAACTTGGCTAAGACAAATTATGTTAATTTTAGTATTAGAGCCGATGGGCAACCTCCAAAAAATAAATACAGTATTAAACTTCATACCTGCAATAGCGATAATACTCAAATAACCGATGTTTCATGCAATTGTCAAACTATTAGTTCAGTCACTTCAATTAAATATTTAGGAATTCAAATCGACAATAATTTAAATTTTAAAGAACATATTAGCAAACTTTCGTCGCGAATCAGAAAATTCATATTTGTTTTTAAAACATTGAGGTACATTTGTGACCCAAAACAATTAAATTCCATCTACCTGGCTCTGTGTGAGTCCATACTCACCTACTGCATTAAGTGTTGGGGCGGCTGTTGCAAGACCACTCTACTACAACTGGAAAGGGCACAGCGTGTCGTACTAAAAGTCATGTACTTTAAACCCTTCCTATTTCCTACGGCACAGTTATATAGCTTATCGGGAACTCTCACTATAAGACAACTGTTTATCCTACAAACGGCTCTAGAACAACATAAACATGCCTACTACACAGCATCTCTCAGTAATAAGCGACGCAAAGACAGGATATTCACAGCCCCTTTATGCAGAACAACTTTCGCACAAAGATTTATCCCATTTCTTGGACCCTTTATTTATAATAAGCTTGTTAGGGCTATCCCAGATCTTCCTAAACTAACGAAAATAAATTGTAAACTGGCACTTTGCAGCTATCTTAAAACACTAACTTACGATGTCACCGAATCGTTTTTTGATACTTTTGACTACAATATGACTGATAAACCTATAGCATTGGAATTTCACTAACAACATTAACCTTTTATTGTATAGTTCCTAGTATACTTTACCATCCATCCATTCTCCACACTTTCGTAATATCAGTAATTTAGTATATATTATTGGCACTGATGAACAGTTATCCTTTGAGATACAGTCTCAAACTAGTTCAGAGGGTACGGAACAGTATTTGCTAGAAGTAACCTAATGTTAAATTAATGATTTGAATATGTACCTACATGACACAGCTGAAGGAAAAAGTTGGAGTCGGGTCCTATCAAGAGGTCAAAGAAAAGGCAGAAAACCGAAGCCAATGGCAATTGCTCCACCGACAAGAGCTACCTAGCTCTTAAATGGAAGAAGATGGAGAAGTGGAGATAACTTTAATAAATAAGCACAAATTGTATATTTTACTAAGTACCTATTTAGTGATATTAGTGTGAATGGGTCTGGGCCGCGTGGGAGTTTTGGGAAGCGGCACCTCTTTGTTTATTCCGCGGCGTTTCGGCGTGGATTGCGCCGGCTGAGGTCGCGGACATATTGCCCGCGACCATGACTGGTGTGGTCCGTGCCGGGGCGTCGGGGGGATGGAGGGGTGTTTAGCCTTTTCTTTCATTTTTCCTCGTGATTCGGGCCCCTTTGCATTGATATTGCTGTTTTTTCTAGGTTAGGTTAATTTTACTTGTATTAGGTTAATTTCTTTGAATAATTTCTCTGAATAAATAAATAAATTTCAATTTCAAAATTTCAAATTTCATAGAGGAGTGTTAGTACCTACACTTATGTATGGTAGTGAAAGTTGGGTATGGCAGAATAGACATGATAGTAGAATAAATGCCGTAGAAATGAGAGCACTGAGAAGTATGTGTGGAGTGTCTTTGAACGACAGAGTAAAGAATTGTGTGATGAGAGTGTTGTGGGGTAAAAGAAGATATCGCACCTTTAGAATTGTACTGACCTAATTCGAAATTCGTATTTTTTGGTAAACGCCAAAAATGTATTCGAAGAATTGGTCGTTTTTTAGTTATTGGATTATAATACTTGCAGAAACCAATTTGATGTCATCATTTTACTTTTAAACCTTAGAGTAGGAATTGTTTTAAAGATTATTTGCTAAATTATAGCTATAATTAATTAAACATATGGTTAATTAATTATTAAAAAAAATGTGTCACTTATTTACCGAAAATTATTAATTTGTTTCTGGCTTATTTTACTTTAAGTCTATTTATTTCTAAAGAACACCAATAAAAAACAGACCATTTAAAAAAGAGGCGATTAATTTCTAAAGTTGTGTTTTATGCAATATGCCTAATTTAGTAATATGCTAGTTTAATTGTTGATAATTTGCTAAATTAAAGGAAAGTGAAAAACATATCATGCTTTCATAATCGTTTATTTTGATATTTTGCATCATCATCATTACACACTCACCACCATCAACACCTACCAACATCAGGTCTATCTTTACTAAAAAATATTATATATTTTAGCCTAACTAATACTTATTACAAAATAAATAACTATATAGGTATAACAATAAATAACAGAATAGATAGAATAATAGGTAGTAACAAATTACAAAACCATGTCATGAAACCAGGCGTATGTACTAGGAATTACTTTAGTTCCTATAGGGTAATTCAAATCTTTTTTTTATTTCTGCTAGCTCTATTTTATTACAATAAGCTTTTGATAGTGTCTTTCCAGCCTACAGCATTTTGACTGTAATCTTATCATATCCTGCAGCCTTACCTAATTCTATACTTCCCAGTGCCTTCAAAATCTCATCCATGTCAATATCGCTTTCACCATTGCTGTCATTACCATACATTTCAGTAGTGGGTGTCTCTATCGCCGTTCTTTCAAATAATCCTTCAAAATACTCTTTCCATCTCTTCATCACGCACGATAAACCATTCAGTATCTTCCCATTCATGTCTCTGATCCATGTGTATTCCGAAGAGTGTGTTCTTCCTCGAAAAAAATCATATTTCTTTCCTCTTTCTTCTTTTTAACCATCTCTTTCACAAATTTTTTTGATCTAAAAACTCTTTTCTAGCTTCATCTATGTCCTCACTCGTTGCTTTTCCCATTCTTTCATTTGCTCTAGCAGCCAACCAATCTAACCAAGCTTTCTTCTTCTCTGACACCGGTGATTGCACATCCTTGTCCCACCAAGCATTCATAGTCATTAGTTTTTTCTTTCTCCTGATCACACTACATATTTCTGCTGCTATAATTCTTCCATATCATTGATGCAATCGAACCTCTCAAATCTTGCTATCAATCTTCGTTTATATTCATCTTTCACATCTTTCTCTTGTAGGTTTTCAACTTATATTCTTTCCAAGACTCTTGATTGTATTTTCGGTGTCGCCATCGATTAAAGAGCCCACTTATCCGGCTTAACACCAAAAAGTGGTCTGTATGGATGCCAATCCCCCAGTACACCCTCGTATCTATCACATTTTTTCTCAATTGGTCATCTACTATTACAAAATCAATCATACGTCTTCTAACATTTTTCGCCTCACGTGTACACATAGGTATGTAGCCCTTTTGTGATCAAACTTGGTGCTTGTCACACAAAGGCTCCACTGCAAACAAACCTCGAGCAGTACTTTGCCATCTTCATTCACGCTCTCACCACCGAATTCACCTAAAACCCTTTCAAACCCATCTCGCTATACTCCCACCCATCCATTGAAATTGCCTAACAAGATTAGTCTGTCGTTATCCTTACAGTTCCTCAAAATCTCTCTTAAACTCTCCTAAAACTCCTGCCTTTCGTCTTGTTCTTGTTGTCACATGCCCTTTACTATATTGACCGGGGCGTAAACCTCTAAGAACACGAGTAGGTTCTATTTTCATTCTTATCCATATTAGCCTAGCATTACACATTCAAACTCTTTTACGCACTCATTCATTCGCGCAGACAGTATTATACCAACTCCCTTGCAGGCTCTGGTGGTACTGTCTACCCCAGACCAATATGCCGTGTATGCACCGTGCTTGGTAGTGTCACAACCCTTCCTTTTTGTTTCATTCACACACAGAACAATCTTTCTATCATCCATCATCTGATATACTTCATCCAATTTACCGTCCATCCCTCCTCCAACATTCAACGTTGCAAAACGGCATTCCTTAGGCCGCTTTCCGCCCTCGCGGGGAACGACAAACCGCGTTGCCGCCGTATGGAGAAGTAGTTTTTGTTCCCATAGCGTTCCCACGAGATTTAGGGATCTAGACTGTCCCTCCCCGCAGAGCCCTTTACTCCGTTTACGATCTTGCCCTATTGCCACAAATCCCTCGGCACGAGGCGGTTCACACGGTTTGTGTCTCGTATGCTCCCTTAAAGTTGGTTTAATTTAGAAGTTTTCCTTCTCCTAGACAGGTTGCCAATCAAGGCTAACGAGACCCAACCCCCGAACGTTTGGTTAAATTTCGGCGTTTTCCTTCTCCTAGACAGGTTGCCAACCAAGGCTAGTATTTTCATTACGGATATTCAATAATTGAAAAATGTGATCTGCTATTCTTTTAACCTCTAACTTGATCTGAAATAAAAAGACAATATAATTATAAACTCACAAAGCGGGGTAGAATTAATTAAAGAATAAACATATTTACGTTTAAGTCTCCGTAGTCACAAAATCTGTTAGTAACGTAATGCTATAATATAAAATTCGGCTCCTCAATTCATGCAATGTTTAATAAAAAAATGACGGCAGTACAAATACGTCACCACAATATTATCTTATTTAGTATTGAAACGCCCTAAACCAATAAAATGTCATTACAAAATGAAATACTGATCAAATAACTTACCATAAGTTTAGAATTAAAACGGCGGAATACGGTTTACGTCGCTTACGGAGCGCTCGCGCGACACACAACGTTTAGCACTATCGTCGCAACACTGAAACGGGTTCTTTAATACTAAGGGACGCGCGGGTATGGCGTGATTTAAAAGAGACAGAAATAGAACGTTTGTCCTTTTCCGGCCCAAAAGCGTCGGTTTAATTTTAATAAACCGATAGAATACGTGTTTACAAATCGTTCGGTGTATTCAACTCATTTTCCTAAATTTTTGAGTTAAGCCACTTCAATTCTAAAGGTGCGATATAGTGACAACCATAGAGAAAGGTAGTATGCTAAGATGGTTTGGACACATGAATAGGATGGATGACGAAAGACTGATCAAGAAGTTATAAGGCCGCCAATTGCACACTAGTTTTAAGTTATACTATGTACATATGTAACTACTTTGTTTATTTGGTGTTCAATAAAGTGTAATCTATCTATCTATCTATCTATCTTATATAAGTCAAGTGTGAATGGGATAGCAGGAAGGGGAAGACCTAGACGGACGTAATCTGACCAGATTGGAGACATCCTACAAAAAAGGACAGGTTAGAAGTACCCTTTACCGAAGAGCATGCTTGATAAATTTGATGGGAGTGAATGAAGCAAGAGAGATATGTCAGGATCGTTGCAAATGGCGTTCCGTAGTCTCTGCCTGCCCCTCCGGGAAACAGGCGTAAGTCTATGTATGTATGTTAAAGGATTCTGTTGTTCACAGCTCAATGAGGACCGGTGAGACCCAAGGCTATCCTCACACCATTTATCATTCGTTCAGAACAATTTATTAAAAGTGGATATTATTTGTGAGCGATAAAGTACTTTTCAGCTACTTTATTGTTAAAACTAGTAGGAGTTGATTCGAGATCCTGAGACGAAATACATTTGTCATAAAAGATCTCAAAGCGAGGCGCCGATGGTGAGCGTGATCACGGTGTGGGGCCATTAAATAAGAGGTTAATAAACGCTATGTATAATAGCAGAGCCACTCGGAACCGGCGAACATTTATGAATAGAGTAATGAATGTAGAGGAAGCGCGTGAGGTTTGTAAGGATAGAAGCAAGTGGCGTTCTGTTGTCTCTGCCTACATCGACGGTAAAAAGGCGTGAGTATATGTACATATGTGTATGTTGTATAATAAAAATAAGTTGGCAGATTATCTTCCGAAAAGGGTATAATAATATATTTTTAGAAGTGAGTAACTTGCATTAAACGGTATGTTAGCATTACCCAACACGGAACGTAAAAGACAAGGTAAATATGAATTATATATTATGTATGTCCCATTGTACACTGTAATTGAAATAGGATCCTAAAATAAGCTAGCCTAGTCAAAAAAAATCATGATTAAAAAGTATTTATCTGTTTTACAAATCGATCAGATTAAAATAGGAAGTATTGACTTAATAATTTGGTACGGTCATTATTGTCTAGTCAGCTATATTATAACGCTTGTGGCAAGTTCAGTATAAAGGCTATTACTGTTTTCTATTTTTACATTTTATATTAGTAGCGTAAAATAAAATCAGTCTACTACACCCTATAACATACCACACATATTAACAAAAATGTATGTCTTGATTAATTAATATAAATGGCTTATTATCTTCAATCGACCAGCCTGTACTGATATTGGATCCCATCGACACGAATAAGAATGTTACCATTTAGCTAGATAATGTGCCGTTAAAACAAAACCATTAGGTATGTAGTTGTAAAATAAGCTTCAAAGTTTTACTTGCAGCATTATTTCTTTAATCCACAAACAATGGATTACCTTTATTTTAACGTCTTCATAAAATTATATTTACTTCTATCTAAAACGATGTGCTCAAATAATACGAGGCATTCAAAGAAAAAATAAACATAACAAAACAATCGTGGTCTTCATGGCCGCACTTAAAACATTATGTAATGATTCCCCGGCGCCGTTTATAGGCCAACTTCTCTTTATGATAACAAATCGCTAAGAATTTGTCCTACTTACTTCAGTTTTATATTCTACTTAAAACTTTCCACCAGTCTGGATAGACGATTCAAGTACATTATCTTTTTACTGAACATAAAAGAGGTTGTAGAAGTTCTCAATTCATAAAAAAAAATGTTCCAAAAAGTGCAAAGATTTGTGGCCAATGTAGGGAATCTGTTTGTGAGATATTTGCTTTTTATGGCCGTGTCAATTGTGGTACTTGGAAGCTGTTATAAAATGTAAGAGTAGTGTTCATACATTGTACAACATTTGATTCTCCACCTCATATGCAAAATATGTGCTATTCGCTATTCATTTAAAGTATATATGTATGTTTGTATCCATTGTCTAGTACCCACAGTACAAGCTTTAGCTTAGTTTGGGACTGGATACCTAGTGTTGTGTGAATGTGATAGAATATTAATATAATTATAATGAAGTCCCCCTTTTTTCCTTCCTATGAACGCGATAAACTCAAAAACTACCGAACGGATATTTGCATGTTTTTTACCAATGTGTGATTCCTGTGAAAGGTTTAGGTTAATGATTCACCCGGGTGGAGCTGCAGGAAAAGTCTAGTAATACAAATCTAGATTAGTCTAGTCATCTCTAAATCCAGTAATACAAATGTAGTAAGTAATTATGTAATATTTGATAATAATAACAAGGTCCGTGTGGTGACGGATTAAGAATACGGAATGTCACCACCCCACGTCATTCCATAGGTGTCGTAAGAGCCGTCAGAGGGAGCATATTATGCGGAGAACAGCACTGTAAGATAAGGAAAACTTGATACAAACCCTATACCAACCCGTTTGGCCAGTGTGGTATAGTAGGCCAATTCCTCCTTTCAAAGGAGAAGCCTAGTCCAGCAGTGGACTGTTAAAGGCTGATGCTGATGATGATGAATAATAACAAGTCTCATGTGCCTTTTAATCATCAATGTGTCTGTGTAAGTCGTAGCGTATATTTGATCGCAAAGATATTTGGAGAAACATCCACGTAGGTATCGTATTCAACAATAACTAATTGCTGTACATCACAAGCTCTCTCTAATTGATCAATTATAGTGCAACTGATACTTCATCTAGTAAATTTTGCTCTTGAAGTCACCCGCATATTCCAATAACTAGTACCGAACCCCGATCACACTATATGTTGAAAAAAAAATATTTTTCGGCGCCCGTCATCATTCATCCGACAAAAACCTGGACAGTGCTCGGCGCTCGATTTTAGCGCCTTCTGATCCTCGGCGCTTGGAGTGGCTGCTCAGTACCTACATACGCCATAATGGTGGGCCAGGGCTCAGTCTGTCAAAAGACACTGTTGGACATCTAAGAATGTCTATGCTCAACCTAGATACATGAATCTAATCATATACAATGATTGTAATCTTTCGTATATATAAAATTCCTGCGCTACTGACTGACTGACAAACAACGCACGCAACTTTTGGGTGCAAGAAGCAGAAATTTGGCACATATGTTCCTTGGGCACCGTAGGCGTGCAATAAAAAGGGATTTCACGAAAGTCTTACGGGGTCAAGATGAAACAGTTAAATTAAAAGCGTGGCTTCGGGCATCTTCTAGTCCTTCATAAGAATAATTTTTACTATTCTAGCTTCACACAAAGCAAATATTAATTTTGGTCCTGCTCATTCATTGCTTAGCTCTTTCGTACACACAGCGCAAAAGTCTAGCTTTACAGTTGCAGTATGATTTTTATACTTATTGCCTCAACCATAAGAACGGTACAAATACACATACAAGTGTCAAGCTGGACGAGTAACCATGTGTGGTGTACACCCTACGTGGAAAATTCTGCTTATACTTAGCGCAGACGCGGCGTTCAATTACCTCAAACGCTGCACCAAGCCTCGGGGAGATGAAATAAATTAATCTGATTAGTAGTTTGCCAGTGAATTATTTCAATGCAATACGTATAAACAATCCTTTCTAATACAAACAGCATTGTAGATTCCGAGCCACCCTATTACTCTAATTGAGTGCCAATCACGAGTGAGCGTTTAGCCTTCGAGGCTTCGATGGAGCCATTCTGTTGCTTCAGATGTTAATACATTGTATAAATGTATCTGTGTAAAGAAACAGTGCCACGGCAAGACATGTTCGCTGATTTTCTTCATCATGTTGGTATTACGGAGCTTGTTTTATTTATTCTGGGTGTGATAATTAGCACTGAGACCAAAGAAGACATAGAGAAAGTGAAACAATCAGTTCAACTTTCAAACGCAGGACTTACAATAAATGAACCACTTAAACGGAAGCCTAGAGTTGTGATCGTCGGTGTGCCCTCAGCTATGAAAGAGACGGAAGTTTTCACATGCCTATACCACCAGAATCTAGTAGACAAACTTCAGGACTGCAACCTTGAGACCTTTCTTAGTGAAATCAAGTTGAGTCACAAATCGGGCCGTAGAGACGCTGATACTTGTAACTATGTTATAGAAGTATCGGCACCCATTCGCAAGGCACTGATTGTCAAAGACCGAATATTTATTAATTGGTCATCTTGCCCAGTGAAGGATTACACATTAGTTACTCGCTGCTATAAGTGTCAGCAATATGGTCATGCTGCTAAGTCGTGTAGAGAGTCCCAAAACACATGCGGACATTGCGGCGGCCAAGGACATACCATTAAGGACTGCCCGAAGAAAACCGAAGACCCTCAATGCGCGACCTGCCTGCACTTTAAGAAACCAGCCAACCACAACACCGGAGCCAGTGACTGTCGAGCAAGAACAATGGCTGAAAAGAGGTACATCAGCTCAATTGATTATGGTGGTGCCTAAGAGCGTCGATTATTTGAAAAATTTGCATATTCTTTTATACTTAAATTTATTATCTTTATTTGTTATTTTATTAAGACATTCATGTTTCATTTAATAATATTATAAACTTAACAGCAAGTCATTAGAATATAGAGATACTAACATAAAACTGTAAAATATTCTAGTTCGATAAAATGTGTGCGCATTCTAATTTAAGTTATGTAAGTTAAAGTAAATAACAAAGGTCTAAATGCAACTATTATTAAAATGACATCATTTGCGATTCTGCTGACCCACAGTTTTATAATTTACGCTTGTTACTTCAGTAAAATGCTCGACTCGCAATTATATTGTACAATACATGAGCATGTTAATTATACATACATACATACATACATATACTCACGCCTTTTTCCCGTCGGGGTAGGCAAAGACAACAGAACGCCACTTGCTCCTATCCTTACAAACCTCACGCGCTTCCTCTACACTCATACTTACCAACTTAGTTACTAATTAATAGCTACTTATGTTAATTATAAGTAGCTATTAATTAGTAACTAAGTTTTATACTGACCATATATATTGTTTATTGCTAAATATGTAATATTATTGATGTATTTTAAAATACAAATCTCAAATTTGTAAAGAGAGACCCAACCGCCTGTGATGCAGTTTATAACTAGTACAGGGGTATGGTGTTCTTTCCAATCAATTGAAATTCATAGCATTAAGGGTAATATTATATTAGAATACTATTGTTTGAATTTATGCGTTCTGTATTTCTGTGAATAAATTTATTATTATTATTATTATTATTCTTGTAGCATCATCTAGAAAAATATATGAATATAAAATATTCATATGCAGAAAGAGATAGAAGCAGCTACTTGTCATGGCGTTGGTATCTTCAAACATGATATTTAAAATCATAATAACACTTAGGTCTTATAAACTTAAAGGTTTATGAGGCTTTTCTTTTGGGCCTCTAAGATGCACAATCTTGAGTCCAATAGAATAAGGAAACGTTTTTAGACACATTATAGTTGTATACGCACATATCTACCTAAAAATAAATCACAACTTAACCAAAATCCAATATTTTAAATTACTTAACTGCCTTAATTCTAAAGCAAACGTTCGCGTGTCAATCGCCATTTACTAGCGGAGCATAAATAACGTGCGTTCGCGTCAGCGGTCGGGGTTTGAGTAAGCGTGAGCGTGATTTGTTTTGGCTACAGCGCCATCTTGCGTGATCTACGGGCTTTTACCATTAGCGTGCCGAATGACGTACGGCCACGGTGATGTTGTAAATCGTGGTGAGGGAATGAGTTAATTAAATTAAAAAGCATGTATTTATAGACGATTAGGGGAATTTTATTTAGTTAGTGGCTTTTTTTAGATTTCAGTGATAAAGTGTTGGGATTTCTTAATGAATTTGCATACAAAACATAAACTAGCATGATTTATTTTTATTTTTTTAAATGTATGATTTATTAATTATTGTATTGACTATTACATATTTGAATTTACTATCGCCGAGCTAAAATTTATTCTGCATATGGCGCAAGTACAACAACAACAGCCTGTGGCTGATATTTATTTATTTATAAAGCCTGCATATTAAATTTCATACTAAATATAACAATAAACGGGTACTTAAAATCTTGCACGCCTATTAACAACAAATTAATGCCTGCATTACAACATTCATGAACATTTCAAAACTGTTACAATAACAGAAAATCTTAAATGACTATGGGAATACATTGCATACATTTCTACTTATAGCAAGAAAACTAAGGTGTCATCAGTACCTTTGTCTCAACGCAGACGAACACGAAAACGAATCCTCAAAAGTGCCGTTTAACCACTTTCACTCTTGAACACTAAAAATATTAAAACTTTTACGTTATCATGAAATATTAAAACCCGTCCTTTTCAGTTGAAACTTATCCACTTTTGTCCTATTTTTCCGTCCGGAAAAAAGGGCGGGCAATATAAATTTGCCTCCAGTAGCCTCTTCTTAGGGTCGTCAAGTTGTGCTGTTAACCCAATCTCTTCGCCCGTTTCACACAGATTAAATTTAACAGTTTCTCGTTCAACTTTTGTAATCGTTCGTCTTTTTTGTTTGACTTCAAACTGTGAAGTGACAGGGAAGTCGTTTGAGTTATTAAGCCGTATCGTTTTTGAGTTTTTTTTCACAAATATCAAAGTGTTTGCGATGAGTTTGGTGGTCGTAAATTCTTGATATTTTTTCGAATTTTTGGTATGCGCGTGTTTGATGGTTGCGTAACGGCTGAATTGCTTTTAATGAAATATGGGGTTTTTGCGAAAAAATATCTATCGTAATAATGATTTAAAACTTTATTTGAAATAGACCATGTTATAAATATTGAAACACACAACTGCGTATTGTTTCCAAGTATAAACTCTACGTTTTTGTGTGGTCACTATAAACTGAAGCATAGCTTTCTTTGGTATCTTAATACTAATTTTAAAACCTTTTAAATATAATACAAACAGCCCCGTGCCCCACTGCTGGTACAGGCCTCTTCTTACCATATGAAAAGAACCCTACAAGTTTGGTATACGTAACTATTCTTAAAGAACATTATCTCATCTCATTAGCCTATTACAGTCCACTGCCGGACGTGAGCCTCTTCCAGTGTATGCCACAAGTCCCACGACCACAAGCTCGTGTTTTCCATCGACGCCGACGTACTACTAGCTATCCTCATCAAGTCCTCACAAACAGTATGAACTATATTTAATAGCAAGCTCATTCAACAACAATACCTATCACGATTTTAGACAGTGTGCAAACTGATTTGAAAATTTCCGATCCACAGAGGCATGCTCAGGAGTAAACACTAGTATTAAGCTTAAAGTTCGCCCCACTTTTACTGTAATTAACATTCTTCTACATAATAAATAACTCACTGTATACCAGAAACAAGGCGTAATAAATTGCTTTCACAACTAATATAGGTCAAACTCAAAGTTAATATGAAGTTAAGACATTAGGCTAATAAGCAATTAGCTAAATTAGCAATAATTTATACATATGCATGCAGTATGCCATTTCAAGGTGCCTTAGATTCCACGAGACTTGAGTGAGCAATTGATGTAAACTCAAGGACGTAATACGAATTCATGAGTTGAAATTGTAGTAAGTGGTAGTTGGGACAATACGAAGTGTCCGGTGTGGGAATAGAAAATAGCGCTCTTGCACGTTGCAGTCTTGAGCCTGTGACTATTTAAACCTTTGCTTCGTCTGTAAAGTGATGGTGTATGGCCCTAGAACTCTACCCCTGTGTTAAGAGTGATATAGCCTAGGCGAGATACCAACAGTCTGCCATGCAGAAGGTATCGGGTTCGAGTGCACGACGCGCACCACTGATTTTTCAGAGTTAAGTGCTTATTCAATTGTTAATTAACGCATTTCTCGTGTCTCGGAGGCTCGTTAAGCCATCGGACCCGACTGTCATGAATATTTTTGATAGTCGTACTAGGGAGTCATTATCTCTCAATAAACTGACATTAGTCTCAGCCATGGAATGTAGCTGTCCTTTTAGGTTGCGGAGGTCAGACAGGCAGTCGCTCTGCGGAAAAGCTAATATTAGTCGAATCCGGTTAAAGTAATAAGTGTCTAGGAGGGATGATGGTTACGATTGCTTTATATAATTGAAAATGATGATAGGTATATCATTTGGTTCTGAGATAGAAACACGATTAGGTACCACACAAGCTTAGGCAGTAAATAAACCCTTTATGACGTAGTTGGCTGTTATCCTTTTGCATACATACATACATAGACTCACGCCTGTTTCCCCGAAGGGGTAGGCAGAGGCATATTAAACGCCCACTTTTCGCCAGTGTTTTGATCCCACGTAATAGGTGGCGAGCCTATTGCCGCTTATTGGGACATTTTGTTTGCCAGAGCCTCGTCCGTTGATCGGCAGGTGCACCACTTGCAGGTGAGGTTGGCTTGGGACCCTAAGTTCTTGGTGGGTTATCCTTTTGTTGTCTTCTTATCGTACGTTATGTGGGCGTTATAACCGCCTATTCAAATCTCAATTTTCTAACAGGTGTTTACGTTTATTCTGTAAATTTTCCACATTTTCTTCCCAAAGTTTGTTACAAGATTTTTCCTGTTCCCATAAAAGGCACAGTCATGCCGCTAAAAGCACATATAAGCATAGCTAATATGAATTTATCTCGGAATACATATTACGGCGATAAATAACGGGCAGGATGAGATCCGTCTTCCCGTGGAGGCGTCGGATACAATAGCGGTACAAGCCTACATGGTTGAAGGCCATAACATGCCTAATATTACAAGTAATGTGCTTATTAATGTAATAATAACTGGAGCTCTGATATAGGCAATATTTCCGACATTTCTTCATAGTAACAACGAGGCTCTGATTACGTGAAAAAAATATCCATTCTTTTTTTACGTAATTAGGGCTGATCGTTGAAATTTAGAAGTCGCTTGTATTGTTATTTTCTCGGTCTAATCGAAGTTTTTGTTGGAATTTTCTACTATCGTCATCGATCAAAGTATAGTACCATAAGATTATATGCTGACTTGTCTGGGCTCAAGGCTAATTACAAAAGTAATTTTGATGCTGGTAATACTTGATATAAAAGTTCAATGTCAGGTGACATCGGTAAAGATTAAAACTGTTAGTATAATCTTTAAATAGGTTAAGATAATACTTTGCTGTTATCTAACTATGGAAAATAGCCACAAAGATATCCTAATCTCGCGGCAAACATACACACAATAACTCTTTAAGAAGAGATGATAACCACAGAAACACAATTATCTTTTGCAATGTTGTGTATAAATTTTAAGCCTTATTATTATCCGTAACAGCTACATATTTCCACATGTTTCCTTAGAAAATTGTATGAGTACTGAGTCATTGATTAGTTATTTTATTATGAACAATATACACACACATATTTGCGATGTAGAGAAATAGGTAACTTAAATTATGTAACTTATGTTAGTATATTATAAATTGTGAGAAGACTGGAAAATTCTTACGTAGAGACGATTAATTTTATGAAGTTGTAAAATGTGTATGTCTGCTAATTTGATAAAGTTTGTGATGATAAGAGTTTATGAATACGAAATCCTAAGGCGTGAGCGTTGTAAATTTATTTTATTATGACTAGGCCAGTCATAAAAAATAAAGTTACAGTTGGTCTAGTGCAGAGGCGGCTCGTGAAAGATTATATTGGGTGTTCACTAAAAAAAAGATGAAACTACTTATCATTAATTTTGCGAATGCTTTTACAATTAATAGTAAGATAACGTGTTAATCATCGATACCTACCTGAACCGTCCACGCAGTATCAACTCCGGCGCCGCTAAACAAAATACACCGAAAACAAAACAGCTTCCTGCTTCCTTCGCATTTTCGCAACCACATACATAACCAAAGCGTTTTATCATATTGGTCGTTTTTTAAAGTTTTTTCACAGTTTGTTATAAAGTTTACGCTGTTATATTCCATATTAGTTACACAATTTAACTGTCTTTCTTAAACATATACCTACTCACAATCACACATACAATTAACTATATTTTAAACACCAATCCTACTAAGTACATTTTATTAGAATATTGTTGCATGCTAAATAGCAGAATATAGGAGCTCTGAATATTATCTTACATAACACCTTTGTTAACACCTATATTCGCAATAAATGATATTATTATTATTATTAAATCCTTTTCTAATTACCAACGCACTGCAGAAAAATCTTTTGCTTTTGTTTACATTCAAATGATACCGGCGGTTTTAATTTTTCTTCGTGACAAATGGTCATATCATTTAGTCGGGTACTTAATATATTCGCGCATGCGCACCTCGTCAAGCTAGCCAGGCAGGAGCGCCGCTCCGTATTTGGCTTATTTCTCATACAAATCTTTTGTCTCACGCGCCCAGCGCATAGAACGCTCTCTCTTTCGCACTCATTACATTTCAGTATTAAGCGTTGTACTAAGCTTTCGTTAACTAAGAGCGCTGTTTTGAGCGCTCCACTCAACAAAAATACCTATGTATGTTTCAAGAGTGTTGACAAAATTATGATGAACAGCTTAGTAGTCAAATATTTATTTGTGGATATGCATTATAGAAAATGGAATAGGTGTGTATTAAAATATTGAGTATGTTTATAGAAAAAGTTTATATGCGTTGCATAGGTATATTTTATAATTTTGGGAGTTCACTGCTCCAGCGCTCCTTTGAACGAGCCGCCACTGGTCTAGTGGTTAATTAGACTGCTAAGCCGGATGTCGTGGGTTCGATGTCCATCCAGGACAAATCTTGTGTAATGAGCATTATGATTTATTCTATATGTCTGGGTGTAATTTATCTAAAGTATGTGACCATAGTACAAGCTCATCCTAGTGTAAGATCAATTGACTATGTTTGAGTTGCCCTCTTATGTAAATTAGATACAATTACTTGGTTTTACAGGGGCAACGAATATCAAATAGAAAACGAACGAACGAATATCAAATTTGTGTCATGTTAAGGATTCCGTGGCCAAAAATTGCAAGAAACTGAACCTCTATCGATTCGCCATGACCGTCTGTCTGTCCGTATGTCAGACACTTATATTACGAGGCCCGCTTCACAATATGTATAGAAAAATAAAAAATAAGAAAATAACAAAAAAAAGATTTTTTTTCGTCTGTCATGTATACGAAAGAGCGGGCTATATAGATCTTTAAAAAATATTTCTGTGGTTTGAATGAGATGTAGTCAGCAGTTTTTTAGATAAAACACATTCAAAAACCGCTTTCAATTTTGCCGTGTATACAAACACCGTGGAAAACAAAGTAATGTTTGTTGGCAAAAAAGTGATAGTGATATTTGATTTGGCTAAGATAATGGGTATGTTAAGTGGATACCATCTCTACTAAGGAAACGACCTGCACTTGATTTAATGATTAGGTACTCTTGTGTGAGCACTGCATTACCTCCAATCAATATATACTCCAGTATTATTAATTACAATTTTTCCTCTTTACAGGTAAATCATCCGATGGAAATATCGTCTTCGTCAGACAGAGTTTTTAATAAGTCCTCAGGATTAGGGACTACAAGATAATTTCTCGGCAACTTTAAGGAGAAATATTCGAGTGTTTTGGATCGGGTACGAAAAGAAAGAATTTCTTATTAACTTTACTCAAGTTTTATGGAGTGTTTTTCAAAGTATTATTTTTTTGGCATGAATCGATATAGATATGTTCGAAGTGATTTGGGTTGTGTCATAATTTTGTTTTGATGTACAGAACGTACTTATTTTGTCATTGCTGTATTTTTATTTTTATACTGTGATGAAACGAAATATCGTTTTCTTTTACCGAAAAATAGGTAGTCAAGGATCTTCATCGCAGCTAGGACCGACGCCAAAATCTGTGAAAATTCAGTACTGCGCGTCGTGGATTCTAAATCGATACCGATTTTATAATACTCCCGTAGTGGTAAATTTCCGATTGAAATTTTGTTGATAGGTATAGTCACAGTTTTTAAAGGCACTTGGAAAATTCGGGAAAAGCTTGGAAAGATGATCGCATTAGAGTCCGGATCCGCTTTCTATCAGAAACTCATTATTTTGGCACGGTATTCGGCATCCCTAGTGGTAAATCGATTCCTCGTGATGGGAAACGGCTAGTTACAGTATAGACTAAAGACCAATCTAATTTGTACAGTAGATTCGCTGCTACAGATAAATCATTGCGTATACAATTTTGTCAAGAATCAGGTGAAATCTCAAGCGACAGCCCTGCAACCCTTATCTAACATCTCCAACCTGCCCGATAAGTACCTATATTACGTCTATTGATCTGACTAGCATTTGGGACAATACTATTAGGGTGTGATGTTGACATTCCATTTCCGAGGCTTACAATAACAACGTGTAGGCTGATAGTAAGAAAACACCGTGTATCTCTATATAAGTACACACGCATTGTAAGACACATCTAGTTTATATTGAATATGGATTAATAATATAAGCGGTGAAAGCCCAGTCGTGTACGTAACGGACTGCCGAGACGATGGTCTCGGGTTCGATCCCCAGGTACCCCAGGCACACACATCTGACATTTCAAAGTTATGTGTGTACTAAAACGGTAATTATTGCTCGCTTAATAATGTGCCCGGTAGATGGCAATAGGCTCGCCCCCTAGTCCATTGGGACCGAAACATAACTGGCGAAGTGTGGGTGTGTAATACACCTGTGCCTACCCCTTCGGGGATAAAGGCGTGAAGTACCTTAAGTTTTTCCACTCTTAGGTGTGGCTTGTCAGTTGCCTGGATTTTTATTAAGACTCTCGTACCTCGATGACTTTATAAACATTTGTGGATGCAATGGACCCAAGGAACACCTTGTATCCACAGTCATACAGCCACTCTTTAATATCAAACTGACGTTTTTTATGTACCTATGTGAGTCATCATTCTTGAACGACGCGTAGTAGGATTTGGATTGGAGAATAATATGTTCTAATTATTATGAATGTCCCTTATTGAGTAGAAGAAACCAGAATAATATTATCAAGTCTCCAAAATGTATGTATGTACAATAATATAGATACCTAAGTAAATACCGGTAATTTTAACGTTCACGCGTTCCTGAAGAAAAGGGTCTTGACAAACCTTTAATATAGGACGGACAGACAAACGACTAAGTAATCCTAAAAGGGTTCTATTTTACCTTTAAAGCCAGAAACCCTAAAAATAATTAATATTATTAATTATTTAAGCACTCTCCAAAGCATATCATTTTGACATAAATATCATTATTACCTATTCATCAAGTACATTCAGAACTCTAATGTAGGTAATATGTCTAATTAATTGGTGATTCCCATCACACAAGCACAGTATAAATATGGAACAGTATGGAAACTAAGCCTAGTTGATAAAATAATTACCTACGCGCCATTGAAGCATTAGGGTTGTCACTTTTTTGATATTGTTTTTTTTAATATTTGTTTCTGTGGTGATCAATCAATCGAATTGAAATAACTAGTTTACAAATAAAATTTAAATACCTAAGTAATTTCATGGCGTCAGCTAAGCTCAGCAAAATACGAGTGTGTAAAATACGGAAAACGTACGTAAAGCAGTGTTCCGCCCGGATTCTTGAATATAATTAAAATCTACGTAAGTAGATTTACCAGCGGCAACAGAATTACTTAAAAATTGAGTAGAAAAGCGAACTTTAATTTTTTTCTAAATTTGCTGGATATATGTGGCTGTTTGTTCGTACTTTTGTTTATCATTTTCATAAAATTTTATGATGTGCTCGTATTTAGCTACAAGATCCTGGAAATGGACGTCTTAGGTAATCAAATTGTTGCAAACCAGTTTTATGAGATGGGGTGCATCAAATATATTTTTGGTATATTTTTTTTCTACATTTTAAAAGATCGGATTTTAGTTTTCTTTTCCAAGGCGTGTCCAATGAAAGAGATCTGGAAGTTTGACTACTGTCAGTCGCTAGAAGTTTTACATTTTCTTCTGTCTTTGTACAGATTTCAAATTTCAACCACCTTCGGAGCTTCGGTTAACATTTTTATTAACATTTTTTTTGTAAAGCCGGTAAATGAAGAGATGGTAATGAATTAGTTTTAAGTTGTTTGCGATAGGTGTCCGTTAGAATATCCATAGCATTGAAATGTTCTTCACAAACAGTACAGTTTTGAGGCGGTCTGTTCATCAAATCTTCTCGAGATATCAAGCCATAAAAAAATATTCTCTGTCATTTTTACCAGAAAAGGTGTGGGTAAACAAAACAATTCAAGCTGATGGCCACTTTTTACTACTCGTCGGGAGGAAGGTAAACATACAATTTATGTAAAATAATACTTATTTAATTACATTTTGACAGCACAATCGGCTTTAACACCCTCGAAAATCATGAAAACGACACCCATGACGAAAAAGTTGATAATTTATTGCAGCCGCCATCTTGGATTTTTATTTTGACAGCACTATCAGCTTTAACACCCTCGAAAGCCATGAAAACGACACCCATGTCGAAAAAGTTGATAATTTATTGCAGCCGCCATCTTGGATTTCCATTTTGACAGCACTATCAGCTTTAACACCCTCAAAAACCATGAAAACTACACCCATGACGAAAAAGTTGATAATTTATTGCAGCCGCCATCTTGAATTTCTATTTTGACAGCACTATCAGCTATAACACCCTCGAAAACCATGAAAACGACACCCAGGACGAAAAAGTTGCTACTTCTAATCGATTTCAGCCGCCATCTTAGACTTACGTTTTGAGTTAGGTTCACGAATTCATTATGATCTATCACACGGACGTATAATTCCAGTACAATTTTATTATTATAACAATAAATCATTCTGCCCTTTCATAGTCAGCAGGAAGTTTAAAAAACGATAGCTCCGGTTTTGATGAAGACGAGTTTAAACAGCAGAATACTACACAATACGCTCGTTGCATTTTGAAAAGGTCGCGGCAATAAGCGTAACGTGACCACACGCCTTGACGCGGCACTCACTACTGACAGCTAGGATTGAGGCGTATTTATCGTAACAGTTAAAAACAACAGGTATCATAAAATAGCAGTCTGTAACTGTGAATAACTGAAAAAACACTTCCTGTTCCAAGCGATAACAAAATGCCAAATAATCACAGTCACAAGCTTTTCTCTATTCATGCTTATGCCAGTAACCATTGTTAGAATGAGATAAAACTGTTATTTGTTATATTGTGACACCCAGTTATATTTGTCACAAGCTCTTTCCTTTTTTCGCAAACGTTCAATAGGTACATAAGCTAGAAAGAGAAGTACCACCGCGTATGGCGGACCCTGTTAATGTTCTCACAAGCTCTTTCCTATTCTAGCAAAAGTTTAACACATAAGCTAGAAAGAGAAGTACCGATATGTCAATATGGGCTGTTACTACGATCGGATACACATACATCTTTATAAAGACGATGTGACAACATTATTTTAAGCGATATTTTATATAGGATAGTTAATTAATTAACTATCCTATATTAAATATCGCTTAAAATAGTCAATGCATCATACAATTTTTAGTCATCTCATTCTGATATTGTATTAAACTGACAGTCCTAAGCCTGTAACAAGAGCATAAAGGATTGTTTTCAGTACTATCAAGCTAATTCATATTTTCTATAGCATTTATGTTATTACACATATTTTTATTTTACCACCTAAGCTATGATTGTAAAATGCTAATAAAAAACCGAGTTTTATACTGCAGGCTAAATCGTGGGTAAAATATTTGTATCTGTGAAAACAGAGAACACACAATGACTAAACTTGCTACCTTATGCTATGAAATAACAGACTGTTATTTTGTAACAGGTATTTGGAACTGTTATTTATGTATAACAGGAACAGACGTAACAGATACGCGATTTTACCTGTTACGACCCACTCCTACTGACAGCACCGCGAGAACCGCTTAGGGGACTCGTCGATGCGCATGTCACATGTGCGTGTGAATGTGCCGTTTTGAATGTTTGTTGGTAGTTTCCGTACTGTTCCATATTTATACTGTGACACAAGTTTTGTATGCGATTATACAATTATGTTATCTGTCTGTTACCACTACTTATATCAATAATAATATTTGATTATATAATTATCATCATCATCATCAGCCCCGTGTATAAACTGTCCCACTGCTGGACATGGGCTCTTCTCACTATACATACATACTAATATTTATGTTACGGTTTCAATCGCGAAAAAAAAGATAAAGGGGCTACATATACATGGGTTTGACTAACCGTAGTATCGACTACGACTAGTCAAACACATACCGAAACGTTGGAGCAAATAGGTACAAGGTATATCACCTTTATTTTCAAAACTAGTTCTGTTCTGTTAGCGGCTCCATCTGCGATAAAAGACTTCTAAATTACTTCAAAATTACAAGTAGTTCGCGAAAATGTAACCATCATTTGGGTTTATGATAGTGGTAATATAGGACAGAGATGCTGAAAATAACTTATAGATATTCACGCGATTAGGAATTCGTTACGGATTAAAAGTATTATAATGTAATTACTGTGCGATATTTGAGAACATTCCCGAAATATTTTCAACCTTTAAAGATAGAAATTCGTAGAGTAGGAATGAGCATCTATTTACCTATAATTAATCGCAAATAAAAACTAGGCAAATACTACGGTTACTATGGTAACTATTAATATATCGAGAAATACTGGGCAAAGCTTATTCTAAAGTAAATAGTATTATATAATTATTTATTTATAAATAGCTACCTACATGTGAAATATAACTCTGAACAAAAAATTGTTTGTCATCACGTAATGTTTTGTCTTGGTCATCTCATTAGATGGGCATTTATTTAATCGATCTCCGATGTAGCAGTTTGCCTCACAACCAAGGGATCAACAGACCAGTCAAATTGCTGTAGAATTAGGTCAAGCAAGGTATATAAGGTGCATTATTGTTTGTAATGCTTTTCGCAGAAACTGCTGAATATAAGCCTCTCATAATTTTCGTCACAATAGCATTGTACGTTGATAGGAAGATTTGGCGTACTATACCATTTTTTTTTTGGTGGCGGCTTGGAAAATCCTCATGGAGTCCCTCCGCCCTGAGGGAAGGGCGTCAGACTCTTACTGACAAAAAACCAACCCGTGTTCCTCATGTACCCGTGTATCGGAGGGTCGGGTTTCACCGGAGCATTCCTCGCTATCCCCCGACGAGTATTGGCCCGCCAGATGGTCAGGCGGGTCCCGAAAAGAACCCCCTTGGCGGCGGATGAGGGTGTTGGGCTCCGCCGCCAAAACACCCAGCGGCCGCAGAGGATAGGGAGGACGGCAACCTGGCAACACCGCATCTTCTCCCCCTCCGCGGCCCCACCGCGACGCAACAAATGGTGCACCCCCATTTGTTCACGGGAGATAGGGCGCGCGGCAACGCAACTCTCCTCCCGCGACCGCGCCCGACTGCGAGGGACAGACAGAATTGTCCCCCGCACTCTCACCTATGGACCCCAGCAGGCTTCATCCAAGCCCACGTGGAGCGTCCACTCCCGGGATCCCCTTAGCCTCACCACGGGTGTCCAAGCCACGGTTACTGTAAGATGATATTTCAATATAGTATGTAATTATTAACATTTCCATTCATAAAAACTCGAAAGTAATTTTCATATTTATATCCGAAGAAAAGTTAAATTCTTTTATACTCTAATTTGGAAATAAAATTATCGTTTTATTACTCCGCCAGATATTAAGTTATGAATATTTCTCGCAATCACATAAAACTTCTGTGCAATAAAAAGTTCAAAATGGATTTCAGGTTTTTGACACCGAATTAAATTGAAATAATGCATAGACAGCTCCACTGCTTTTCGTTCGGTGTTTACATGTTACGGTACGAGAGCGATACGACATAGAATATCTTTAATCAACTGCAAAAAAAAAGTAACCGTTTTCCCTACTGAAATGTTCCTCCAACTTGGGACCCTGCCATAAGGCTTGGTGGCAAAGTCATCAGAAGACCTAAGGACACTGTGAGCTCATTCTGTGTTCAATTTCAATTTCAAAATTCAATAGTAACACCGATAGTTGAAAAATATTCGGGTACTTTGAGATAACTTATACATTCAAGAAAAAGACAAATATCACCTCAGTTTGCCGTGACCATGAATCCTGTAAAAATTCGAAACGTCGCCGTCGGCTAGTAATAAATAAAAAAATGTAGTTTTGACATCACTCGGCTTAAAAGTAATAACTAAGTGAAACCAATATAACGCGATAAAAGCCGTAAATTGTAGCTTAATTTCAATTTGTTACATTCGTGTAAACCCAAGAAGATTATAATATCCGAAAAATCTAGAATAGACATTGTAGATACCTTAGAAGGTTATTTATGCTTTTATTTTGAGATGGGTCATAACGTAATATAAGCATTGAACAAAGTTTCGGAAACACAAATATTTTGATTGTTTGTTTTCAACGTCATTACATCAATAGCTTTCGAAGATATTGATGTTTATTTATCTATTAGGTACCAAGCAATCCACGTTGTAATAAAACACATATTAGGAAGAAGGCAGAAAATCTTTGTGCGATTAAAATAACTCTTTAATAAAAAAAAAGTATCTGTATCTCTTTTTTATCATTAATTTGCTTTAACAAATTATACAAAGACATACATTATATAATATAATAGAGCTAGTGGTGGTATGAATGAATATAGTGTTAAAGAAATGAGGGACAAATATAGGTGTGTGAAAGCTAAGGTTAAGGAATGTATAGAGAGGAAGAAGAACGAGAAAAAGAAGAAATGTGAGGAACAATTCGGCTTAAGTTTCCGAGACAATATAAAATTGTTTTGGAAACTCGTGAAAGAAGCGCGGGGCAAAACCATGTATGCTTCAATGAAAGTAATTAGGAACCAAAGAGGTGAAGTCATGAATGAAGAAAGAATGATACGAAAGTGCTGGCAGGATTATTTTGAGAGCTTATTCGAGAAAGATGTGAGTGAAATAGAGCCAGAAGAGACGATTGATATGCCTGTGGATCCGAGTGATGTAATTGGAGTGGATGAAATAATGAAAACACTAAAAGGTATGAGGTCAGGAAAGTCTGCTGGGTGTGATAAGGTGACGGCTGAAATGTTGAAGGCTGGCGATGGACTAATAGTAAACTTGCAGCATCGCCTTTTTAATCTAAGTTATATACAGGGCCAGGTGCCAAACGACTGGACGACGGCAGTGCTCGTCCCAATTTATAAAGGCAAAGGTTCGCGGCAGGAATGTCATAATTATCGCGGGATCAGCCTTCTCAGTGTGGTAGGGAAAATGTATGCCAGAATATTGATTGACAGAGTAATAAATGTGACTAATGACAAGATATGGGATGTGCAAGCGGGATTTCGGAAGGGAATGGGAGGTACGGATCAAGTCTTTTCCTTGCGCTGCGTAACCGAAAAATGTCTGGCAAAAAACTAGAAGGTATATTGCGCGTTCATAGACTTGGAAAAGGCTTATGATAGGGCGGATAGAAAGGAATTATGGAAGGTGCTATCTATGTATGGGGTGGACAATTTTATAGTAAGAGCTCTGAAATCTCTGTATAGGGGTTCTAGAAAGAGCCTGTGTAAAGATGCCTATACAGAATGGTTTGATATCCAAAGGTGTCAGACAGGGCTGTGCAGCCTCGCCCTGGTTGTTCAATCTATTCATGGATAGCTGCATGAATGATATAAGAGAAAGTGAATGCGGGATCGATATGTTAGGATTGCGTGCTAAGTGCCTCTTGTACGCCGATGATCAAGTCATTCTTGCGTCCTCGGTAAATGAGTTGCAGCAAATGATGGACTGTATGAACGAGAGCTCTAAAGTGAAGGGTATGAAATTAAATTGTCCGTGTGGTGACGGATTAAGAATACGAAATGTCACCACCCCATATCTTCCCATGGGTGTCGTAAGAGCCGACAGAGGGAGTATATTATGCAGAGAACAACACTGCAAGAGAAGGAAAACTGATACAAACTCTATACCAACCCGTTTGGCCAGCGTGGTATAGTAGGCCAATTCCTCCTATCAAAGGAGAGCCCTAGTCCAGCAGTGGACTGTTAAAGGCTGATGATGATGATGATGATGAAATTAAATGCAAGAAAGACGAAAGTGATGGTGTTTGAGAAGGATGAAAGTGTGACTGAGTGTAATATTGCGATTGAAGAGGAGCATGTTGAACAAGTTGAATTTGTATATTTGGGTAGCATGTTTACAAGAGATGGAAGATGTGAAGGAGACATTGAAAGGAGGGTGACTGCGGGAAACTGTGTGAATGGAGCGCTGCACACCTTTATGAAGGGTCAGATGGTGGCGAAAGAGGCGCGACTGGCTGTTCATAATGGAGTGGTGGTGCACACCTTGATGTATGGAAGTGAGTGTTGAGTGTGGCAGAAAAAGCATGAAAGGAGAATTAACGCAGTTGAGATGCGATCACTGCGTAGTATGTGTGGGGTGAGACTGATTGATAGAATTCCGAATGAAGTTATAAGAGAGCGATGTGGCCTGGAAGAAGATGTTGTGAGAAGAATTGAGAAAGGAATGCTGAGATGGTTTGGACACGTGGAGCGAATGAGTGAACAAAGAATGACGCACCAAATATATGAAGCAAACGTGTATGGGCAAGCCGGTCGCGGCCGACCTTGTAGGACATTCGTTGACCAAATTGGTGACGTTCTGAAAAACGGCAAGGTCCGAAGCATCCGGAACCGGCGAGCATGTATGAAAAGAGTAATGAATGTAGAGGAAGCGCGGGAGGTTTGTAAGGATAGAAGCAAGTGGCGTTCCGTTGTCTCTGCCTACCCCGACGGGAAAAAGGCGTGAGTATATGTATATATGTATGTGTACATACATTATACCAGTGTATTTTTGACGTCGTATCGTATGATCAAAAGTGTCTCAGCAATGCAGAGAGAATTCCGCCAAAAATATCCATTTAGAATTTTTCGCTCAACTTATTAGTTAATTGCATTCGCAGGCATTAAAGGAATTCCCCTATTTGCATAGAAAATAAATGCAAGCGCCGAGAGGGTAGTATTACTTTGTTGAAATGTGCGAATACCCGCCGCTGTTTTGGCACGGTTGAGAAATTAACGGTGATTGCGAAATGCGTTGTTTATTGTTTGGTTAATAGTTTTGGTTTTAATATGCGTTAGAAACAGTTGCTTATATACAAGTTGGAGTTAGAGGCTTCGAGGCTTGAAAAAAATAAAAAGTTCTTTTTTACCTGTATTGTTATTCGGTAAGCCTTCTATAAAAATAAATAAATAAAATATTATTGCTTATATTTTGAACATTGTCTTTGGCCTGCTGTAATTCTAAGAGGACTTTGCTCGTTGTTCAATACGTAGCTACGTTTAATTTGATGTACGTCAATTGCCGTAGCCGTATTAAAGTGATACCTAACCTATTCTCTCGCGACGCGACATTTTATTCTTTAAAAATACGCCGCGCAAATTAGGAAGAAAATAATCTATAGTTATGACTTTACAAAATTGTTTTTCTATGTGAGAATCTTCCTGTGAACCCTCGGCACTCAGCATATTGTCATGTGCTGAAACTGCTGCCTAATAATACAGAAAACATTAGTTTTAAATCGTGATAAAGTCAAGTGTGTGAGCTAGTCTAATTTTGATTTGTCATCTATACATGGCTGTGGCGTGGCTGTCAATAGCTTCAACTACTTTGGCACGTTGTCAGAAAGTCAATCTCTTACCAAATATGATGTTCTGTCCTTGGTCAGCAATTTTCAGCAGCAGTTCAGACACAGATTCTCACAGGTAATTTTTTGTACAGATCTGTTTTTATTTACAAAAAAGATTTAAATAAAAACAGATCTGTACAAAAAATTGTTAGCATGTCCTAAGCCTTGAATATAAATGATACATCAGATAAAAAAAAACATCAATAGCGTCTGTCTGCTGGACTTTATGTCGGCTCATTTGCATTTAGACGTCCTAGGGCCTCAAAGAATTATCGCAGACAAGCAGGTTGTCTTAGAGATTCTTCAGAAATGAGGCGAACAAAAAACCAAATGTAGGGCGTGTCCCACGCCCTACATTTGGTTTTTTGTTCGCCTACGCAAAAGTAAGACGTTGTTGTCTCAGCTATTGTATCTCACTAGAAGTAATTAACTTAAAATAAGTCTCCAGTAGTTTTGTCTGGTGCGTAAAATTTGTCCTTTTGGCACAGATATGATGAGACATGATTAAGTTATTAAAAGTTTCACGCGTTATTGCTCATTGAGTTATGTGTTACGGCTTAAAAGTCGGTGTGATCATACCTATTTAACTCAAGATTAATCGGCTTATGTTATGTTTATCTATGACAATCTATATTAATATGAGGACTAGGAATATTAGGTTATCAAGTTTTCATAAGCACACCTCGGTTGGTCTACCTGGCATACTACCTAGGCTTTCAGAGCATTTTCGCTCTACTCGGAAGAATTGCTCCTCCTCTCACACATAGAAACCTTCGTATGGTTGAGACAGTGGGCAGAGGTGTAGGTAAACTCGGAATACAGAGTAATCTTGATATTGCTCAGTTTAACAGTTGTATAACAACGTTAAAATATATAGTTTTACTACCATTGGACTAAGGAAATTGTTTAAAAACTGTTTCCTTTTAGATCTTTAACTTCTATCTTTTGTAATTTTCTAAACGTCAAACATCAATTCTTTTCCGAAAATATAACTCGTTATAAATAGGTTAGGTTAGACAACATTTTAAAGGTAGTAGGGTATCGATAAATATAAAAATATGTCGATTATTTAACATTTTGCTATCAACATAATTATGTCAATAGATTGAATAAAAATAAAAAGGTCAGTATTTAAACGACATACATAGACTCACGCCTGTTTCCCCGAAGGGGTAGGCAGAGGCATATTAAACGCCCACTTTCGTTATCACTTTCGTTGTCGTATTTAAACGAGTGACTGTAAATTTAAGTTTTGAGTAACAAAAATAATTATTTTGGGTTATAGAATTACTAGGTGAGCGACTGACTGCGAGTGATGAGGAATCAACAGAACAGCAACTTACAAACATTATGTTGAGTTACTTAAAATACAAAATGAGAAGCTTCATAATATTTGAGCGACCTAATATGCAATAATATATGCATTTACCTAAATCCAATGAACAAAAAACAAAATAAAATGAGACGCTTCAGTCTTCTAAGCCAAGTTGACGGAGCCCTGCTTCGCAGGGCTCCTATTTTTGAGTACAGGGTCACAAGAAAACCTAACATAAACTTTTGAGCTTCCCGAGTGAACGAGATTATTTAAATAAATAGATCGTGATTTTTGAAATGAATATATATAAGTGCCGGCAATATTGAAGTCGCCTTTGCTGTATTTCTAGTCGCTCATCTAGTAATTTAGTCGCACGGTTAGAATATTAATTTCTAAAATGGATTAATAACAACCCGTTTTTAGTACGCTCGTTCTAGATTTAATTATTAATCAATATTCGTCGTTAGTTTAGTTAATTTTTCGCTTTCCCAAATTCATGCCGCTCAAGTTATTAAAACAGTAGCTCATCATCAGTCGCTTAGTTTTTTTATGAGCTCGTTTTATTATTCCTCAAATAAACATACGCGCAGGAAAAATCATTATAATGTATGTAATTCCTAAGACAAATGTCGCCACATTTTTTATTTAAATATTTCACACCCCTAAAACTTTGTTTGCTTCTACAAAGTGCAGCGTTAATTTGAATGCGATCGCATTAATTTTATGTCAAGGGGGGATTTATAGCGATATTTCACGAGAGATTCCGGGGGATTTAATTAACGATTATAATTCCAAAAGTTTAAGCAACCGGTGTTGTTTTCTTGTTATTTATATTTTTTGTTCGAGAGAGTAGGGTATGTAAATTCGGGTGTAAACACCGTCTTAAAGTTTCGAATAATAAATTATGCGGAGTAGTATTATTACAGTAATGTATTGTTTGTCGTGTTGTTAGTTTTTTGTACGTAATCTTAAGAATAAGCCGGTTTAGTTTTGTTTATATATTTTTTGCAATCTGTCTAGATCGATATTCAGCAATGTTTTAAAATTAATCTTCGTTAGCTTACCAATGATTCGTTTTTGTCAGTAGTCAAATGTCAGTTTATTTTGTTTTTTACCGTTCAATAAGTACTTCATTCTAACTACCTATCTGTCTGTGTATGAGAATGTCTTGTGAGATGAGAAGATATCGTTGTCATGCAGTAGAACAGTTCTTTTCTCAAAGCTTTGAATGATGTTTTTATTTATTTTTACTTCTGGTATGGCGTGGTGCCGACACCGATTAGGGTAGGCGACTTGGAGAAGGAAATGGACTGTATTCAGAGGATAGCGGTTCTTCGCCGCCTGGAAAGGAATAAGGGAAGAGGAGATGGAGTGGGTATAGGATATTTCCAGGATGGAAGGCACTTACCTTATAGCTTCTTCGTTTCTTTTCCTCCTGGTGTTTTCTTGTTGTCGCTGCTTGTTTTCACTTCACTCACGAGCGGGTTTTCCTTGGTGGAAGCGGCAAAATCACATACAGCGGCGCGGCGCGGAGCGGTATCGAGACGGCGTTCTTAGCGAGCGGAATGTTCGAGACTGTCCGTCGCGTTCACGATCGCGGCGACGAAATCAGGCGCAAGGCAGTGCCTCTTCCAGGGAGAGGGAAAGAGAGGGACGGAAATATGATATCGCTCGCACTAGACAAGCGTGGAACGATTCATGTTGATGCGATTAGTTATATATAGGAAGGTAGATGGCGCTACCATATACCCCCGGCCCTAAAGGGTTGCCTTTAAAAAAAAAACATAATAGAATTGAACTTAGCTATGTTGGGTGTACTACCGCATAACCCTGTATAGGCTAAGACAGCGATATGACAATAAAATTAATCTAAACTAACTTTAGCGAAAACTACAAACGCAATAATAGCGAAAACTACTAACTAAATACTTAAACTAAGAGGTAAGTCCAACTTCAGGCTAGATCTCACTGAGTTGGAAGCGGACGCGAGTTGATCAGTGCCTCGACTTGTGCAAGGACGGTTAAAGGCTCTTCGTAAGAGAGGATCTGTTGACCTATAACTTTGAAGAGATGCGTTTTAATTACTTTGACCATGCTTGCCCAACATCCACCGAAATGTGGTGATGCTGGTGGAATAAACTTCCAGTCAATATGATCTATGGAGAATTCTTCCTGAAGACGAGTATGATAACCCGCGACGTGATTGAAACAAGTAGCGGGAACAAGTTCAATCAATTTACTAACGCGGTTGGCGACAAAAGTCTGCCAGCGGTGAGGAGAAGAATAAATCCAAGCGAGCACTACTTTGGAGTCGGAAAATGCGTGTATTTTATTAATGGGGTAGTGGGGCAAAACTGTGTCTTGAACCTTGCGGAGCAACTGAGACAGCAGAAGGGCCGCGCACAATTCCAGTCTCGCAACCGAAATGGGTTTAACAGGCGAGACCTTAGACTTGGCACAAACTAACTGCACCGAGTAGTTAGAACCAATGCGGACTTGCAGATATACGACTCCGCCGTAAGCACGCTCGCTGGCGTCAGCGAAACCTATCAAGTTGATGGTACATCCATCTACCAACCCAAGATGACGCGGAATAGTAACTTGATTGAGCGCGGTAAGCTCAATACAAAACTGGCCCCAAGCGGCGACAATATGTTCAGGGGGTGTTTCATCCCACTCACACTTTGATAGCCAAAGCTCCTTGATCAAGAGCTTGGCGTACAAAATTGTGGGAGCCACAAACCCATTATGTCCCATAGTCGAGCCACTGTGGACAGCATAGTGCGCTTGGCGCACTTGTCATCTGGTGGTGAGACGTCAAACCGAAAACTATCACAGGATTTGTCCCAGCGTAAACCGAGAACCTTATGCGGTACAGACTTCTCAAACTCAATGTCTGGAGAAGCTTTATGAGAATCTGGTATGCGTGCGAGAACGTCCTGAGAGTTGCTTGTCCATTTGACAAGATCAAACTGGCCTCGCTTGAAAAGCTGAATAAGCTCTTCACAAAGCGAAATTGCTAGCGGAGCGGGTATGACATTACAGGCAATGTCATCTATATACAAAGCGGATGTGTAGTATAGTATAGTGTAGCGTAGCGTAGCTTAGCATAGCGTAGCATAGCGCAGCATAGCGCAGCATAGCGCAGCATAGCGCAGCATAGCGCAGCATGGCGCAGCATAGCGCAGCATGGCGCAGCATAGCGCAGCATTGCGCAGCATAGCGCTGCATGGCGCAGCTTGGCGCAGCATAGCGCAGCATGGCGCAGCATATCGCAGCATGGCGCAGCATGGCGCAGCATAGCGCAGCATGGCGCAGCATGGCGCAGCATAGCGCAGCATAGCATAGCATAGCTAATTAGTGCTTTATCTTACACACAGTTTTAGCACCCACCTTGATCTCTTGAAGAGCAGAACAACAACAAGACGTAATACAATGAGAAGTATGTAACGTAGGTACGGTACCCATAATCACATACCCAAGTACCGTCTCAATAGCGGGCGGTAAATCATATCGCTCACTACGAACTATGTTAGTTAGTAGCAAGTGCGGAAATATTGAAGCTCCGATCAAAAGATCAATGCCTGCCGGATTCGCAAACTCCGCGTCGGCTAGCGGCAATGATTCGAGATGAGTGAGGAGCGACACGTCCACATTAGCGTTTGGCAACGTGTCTGTAATACGTTCCACGATAAGCGAAGAAATGTTAAAATTAATGTCCCTATTAAAACGCGAATGTATTTTAATATCTACGGAACCTTTGCAATGTTTTTCTGATCCGCCTATCCCTCGGATTATTGAGTTCGTATTTTTAAAGTTATTCCATAATCCGAGGCGTTTGAACAATTCTAACGTTATTAAATTGGTCTGAGATGCGCTATCTAGCAGACAACGTACCATGTGCGGCGACCCATTGACATCATATATGATAACTTGCGCTGTCGCCAACAGTACCGTGTTAGACGCCGTACACTGCGTTTTGGCCCTGCGCGGATCATTATAGATGCGCGAGTGCCGTCCTCGCGTGCGCGTCGCCCGCGCAATGGATGTCATACACAACGATACTTCGCCCTCAGACGCGGAAGGCGCAGCTACCGTGGTCTGCACCTGCGTAAGTGTGTCAAGGTTAGCGGCTTGGCTTGACAACCGGTTATTTTTATCCAAATGTAACAGTGTATGATGTTTTTGTTTACACGTGCGACATCTCGTTCTACTGGAACAATTACTCGTTTTATGTTTTATGCTTAAGCAATTAATGCAAGCTTTGTTATCTTTTACGCTTTTAAAACGAGCAATTGGATTTAAATCATTAAAGGTGGGACACTTATAGTAATGGTCGTGCACTATATTACTGCACAGACACTTCTGTGAATTATTACTATTAGATTCCGAACATGTTACGTAAGATTGTGGATTAGGGACTAGTTATTATTACTATTTCGCGATTTATTCAACCTTTGTTTGTTGTTGTTAGTGTTAGACGGGCCAGGTGAACCAGACTGCGTATTATGAAATATTCGACACTGATCTTTGATGAACGAAATAAAACTATCTAGTGTAGGTATTTTATTATTGCGTTCCGTCATCTCGAATGCGCGAATTGTATCAGTGTCAAACTTTTTTAAAGCGAGTTGAAGCAACATAAAGTCGGAAAGATCTTCTAATTTTAAATTCCTAAGAGAATTAACCGCGGTTACGAAGTTATCAATAAACAGCTGGAAATTCGAGACAGACGCGTTGCTGGACAGTTTGAGATTTAAAGCTTGGTCAAAGTACGTAGACGCTAGAACGCGCGTGTCTTGATATCTGTCAAGCAGTGACTGAAATATGACCTGATAATTCTTAACACTGGGTGTGACACCTGCAAATACGGACTGGGCCTTCGGTGACAGTTTACCTATTAAATAGTACAACCTGTCAGCATCTGTCAGAGAACCATTATCGTGCACTGTAGACTTAAAACTCGCATAGAATAACGGCCAATTTCGTATATCTCCGTCAAACGACATAATCTCGATTGGCGGTAATCTCGGTTTGCGGGCAACGGGCTCTGCTGAACATTTACCCTCCAATTGCGATTGTATACGCTTAATAATACAATAAAGATCTTCGAATGATGTATACGCCTGATAGTTCGGTTTTTCATCAGGATTGATAGACAGTAATCTTGCGTTATAATCGTCTAACAACTTATGAAAATCTGTTCGAATACTATCTACTGTTATACAATAACTGAGAAATGCTTCGCTATTACTGTCAGACATCGATGCGGTTTTTGATCTTTCATAGATATTTTGAATGCGCTCAAATAAAATATTGCGTTTTGCTTCTAAGATTGTCATCTCTTTGTCTTCCGACACGCGTGACTTCTTTTGTTGTGACATGCTTACGTAAGTATAAGCTAATGAGAACGAAACAAAATAAGAATGTCTAATGAACCTATTATTTTACCTAAGTAGGCTAATTAGGCAACACTTTAGAGCTGAGGAAATAAAAGTTGCTTGAAATATGAGATTTATAAGACAACTATGATATTTCCAGAATTAATAATTTAATAAGTAGGTAGCTACATAAAAGTTTACCTACTAATGCGGGCGGAAATAACCATGTGACGGTTATGTGAATATATTAGGAGTATAGCTAGGTGCTATAACTGCCTAGGTATAGCGGTATAACGTATAAAACGTAAATGAATCCGACTCGTATGGATCAAAAAAAATGGTATGGCGTGGTGCCGAAACCGATTAGGGTAGGCGACTTGGAGAAGGAAATGGACTGTATTCAGAGGATAGCGGTTCTTCGCCGCCTGGAAAGGAATAAGGGAAGAGGAGATGGAGTGGGTATAGGATATTTCCAGGATGGAAGGCACTTACCTTATAGCTTCTTCGTTTCTTTTCCTCCTGGTGTTTTCTTGTTGTCGCTGCTTGTTTTCACTTCACTCACGAGCGGGTTTTCCTTGGTGGAAGCGGCAAAATCACATACAGCGGCGCGGCGCGGAGCGGTATCGAGACGGCGTTCTTAGCGAGCGGAATGTTCGAGACTGTCCGTCGCGTTCACGATCGCGGCGACGAAATCAGGCGCAAGGCAGTGCCTCTTCCAGGGAGAGGGAAAGAGAGGGACGGAAATATGATATCGCTCGCACTAGACAAGCGTGGAACGATTCATGTTGATGCGATTAGTTATATATAGGAAGGTAGATGGCGCTACCAACTTCTTATCTACTTGCTTAATTAAACTCCTTTCTATTCTATTTCAATCTACTAGATGGGAACATCTAGTAGCTTGAAATAGAATGGTGACCAAAATTATTACGATTTCACGTTAGTATCAGAATTATTTTAGTTTTTATCTAATATATTTATGAAATTGTTCAGTTATTGATATAATTATTCAAATATTTGCACAGATAATAACATCACACAGTAATAATTTAATAATCATCACGCTTTGCATATTTATGTACCTTTGTAATATAATAACCGTATTCGATAACTAATTTGTCGCTTGGAAAATTTGCATTGACATTTAAATTATAACATATAGCGATATACCACGTCACCAATAGAATATAATTGTTTACTTACTTCACCATTAAAAAAATATTAAATACCGATAGATATCTTCGATATACCGACATAGGGCGGTTTCAGATTAGCGTATTTTTCTGCGCGTATACGGTCGTTTTAGCATACGCGCTTACACGCGCGCTACATTACGCGCTTCAATAACCCAGACTCACGTAAACGGGCGTGTTCGCTCGAAACGGTAGTGACGTCTTGTTAGTGTCAACATGGATTCTGACGGCTCGTGGTTATACGAGCTTAGAAGCGCGTCAACGCTCGTACGAGTTGCGCGTGTGCCAAAAGGCGCGCCTATACGCGCCTACATGCGCTTCCAAAAACGAGCTTATACGCGCGTATAAAACGCTAATCTGAAACCGCTCATAGCCCTCCGAACAGTCAAAATAAAGTGTCAATGGGCTGAGCACATAGCCAGAAGAACACGAGTTCTTCTGCACATGTACTACTTACATTTCTGCCATATACAGTTTTGTCATTGCCACAATAACAAAACTACGCCCATAAATAAAAAAGGGAGTGTAAAAAGAATCCGACAAGTGACGTCACTTCTGCACAAAATCTAACATTCCCCAATACATACTAATACTATACAACATGTAACAAGTTTAATGCACATCTTGAAAGTACTTTGTTCAGAATCAGCTACTGAATCAATTTCTGACATTTTTAATATAATTTTTTTAATCCTAAAATAACTAAAATTACGTAAATTATAGTCACTCATTGCTTTAAAAAGGCAAAATATACGAAAATAAACCTTAAGTCAACGTAGAACGGCTTCTTTTTAAATGCATTTGTTTAGTGGTTCCACGTACAGGAACGCACACATTAATACAACATAACAGCCGGTACAAGACAATAACACACAATTGACCACCAAAATATCTATCATCTTTCTTTCGCTTACGTATTAACAGCGGGAAAGAGCGAGACGTAATGTGTCTCACTTGTCACCGTCGTCGCGTCGTCGGTCGCCCGCGCTGGTAGGTACGCTTAGATAAATAAAATTAGTCATCTACCTGGATTCTCTGTGAGTGTAGTGAAAAAAAATGTTTAACAAGTTTACTTGTTTATTTACAAAATGTGTATTACCAACCGGATGGTGCCCCCGCGCGTTTTACGCAGAACGTTCGAGATCATCGTGAAGTCGAATACAAGGAGCGCTGGATCGATCGCGGCGGTCATATCCAGTAGCCTCCTAGGTCGCCTGACTTGACGCCCCTGGACTTTTGCTTTATGGGGACATACCTATTAAACCACTAGTTGATTGTGTCGAGACAACAAGTGCCGGGAGTTAAAATAAGATATCAGCTGCTTTTGAAACAGTGAAAAGAAACATTGTGTGTGTGAACTAAAGGAATATTTAAGCCGGGTGGTGGACACCCTGATGTCAGCATTTTAAAAAGAGGACGCCGAACAAGTGCCGATAAGCCTGTGAGTCATTTGGTTATTCTTTTATTGTTAAAAAATTATGATTCACAACTTTAAACACGCCGTTCTTCTTTAATTCTCTCATTGATACCCTTTTACTTTAATTTCTAATGTATCAATAATGCTAACTAGGTATGATTATTATGATTAAATTAAGATAGTCACAATAGCCACTAACGATGTTAAAAAATAATAGACCGTATCGTATGTCGCTGTTGTTTGTTTACCACAGCAAACGTTTCGAGTGATTGTGTGCGTGCGCAGGTTTGTAGTGACCACGCATTTTACTTATAATGAAGTTAATACTTTCGATCAAAAACAATGTTTAGGCTAATAAAAAAAATATTTCAATGCATGCATTATGATAATAACAAGGTTTTCTAATTGGGGTGTCTGAGTATGTGCGTTATTTCCGTTACACGTTGTATAGTAGTATCACCACTACTACGAGCTCAACACCAATTATTTTCATATATTGCGTCTTATATTTCCTCCACTGTATTTTATAGCAAGCATAACACAACAATGTATTATATCCTCCTGGGTCCTAGCGACCATATTTTGGAACAAAATAAAACATGTCGTCGAGTCCTGCCTTTTGTAAATCCCGACCTTCCATAAAGGACGGATGGTCCAAAAAAAGAACAAATTTTTCTTTGCTTATAACTTAAATACTTGATGTTTAGAACATAGATATTCTGATTAAAATGAAACCTTATATGTGTATCCCTTTCCTACACAATAAGATTTGACAGTTTGCTCAGTATTTCGCCGTTTATGCGTCAAGAGGGCCGGTCGCATGGGCAGAGTTATGTTAAGTCGTTAATATTCAATGTAATCTATTACTGATTTAGTAATACCTTACTTTTTTAGGTTTCTTTTGGGTATCAATATAGTGTTTATTTAATTAGTTTACCGGACTTATGATATTGGTGTCAAAATATGTGCACCAAATATTTTGTTCCATAAAAGGGAACCTAGTCTTCAATGGCCATAATAAGTAATAAGAGAATAAGTAATAAGAAACTGTTTTCGTTTGTACATATATATAGATATATTGTCCAGAAATTTCAATTTTGTTGGATTTAATTTGTCCATCATTTATAACAATTATGATTACCAAAGTTTGTGAGACATTTTGTTTTTTGATATCTGTTTTGTTCCTAATAAAGACCAAAAATATGTTTCCATGTGTAAGTTCGGGTATGTTATGTTGTGTAGCTACATAAAATATTTTCAAAAGAAACAATATAATCCTGGGACCTAAACATAACTGGCGAAATGTGGGTGTGTAATACACCTCTGCCTACCCCTTCGGGCATAAAAGGCGTGAAGTTATGTTAAAATAATCCTGTGCAACTTGTTAGTTTAGAATGTAGATAAAATATTTTTGATTTTCATTAAATAATTTCAAAATCTTTCACTTTTCATTTTTGATTTTCACAAAAAAACACCTATATTACGACCGAATGTTCTAAAAACGAACAAAATATTGAAATTCAATGTTGAGTTCTATATATTCCTTACACAGTCCCAAAACGACTTTGTTTTAGCGAAAATCTGCAAAAAGTATTATAAACCTTATTATAAGCACATAAAAATTCAGGACTCAACTGTACAAATAAATTTGTTCCATAATTAGGACATTCGGCCTCAAGATGGCATTGATTCTTAGAATGTCAGATGTCAGGAGGATATATTATATTACACTCAGGTACTTCTAGCACAATCTCGCTTACACGATACAAGAATACTTCCACAAATAAAATAGACACATTGTCCCCAACAGAAACAACACAAGACAGATAAGGCCTATATTCCTGTTAAGGTGCTGATACATTTGAGCATTCACTTGTAATGAGCATTCTGGCGAATGTTACATTACCTACAGAAAAATCATCAAGGGATTGTTTTAGCGAGCAATCCATCCAGCGTTTTGGCGAGCATTCTAGCAAAAAGACAGTACCTAAATGAAACAAAGATCTAATCATCAGAGTGGTCACTACAAAGATCTTTTTTTAATTCTTAGTTTTGAAACTTTTCAATACACGTTTATGCCAGTTCCATCGCACCTAAAAAAGCTAAATAATTCTGCGTAGTTATACTGACACTGTTCTTATCTAACTTAATGTCTTGTTGTTTATCATATCAACCTCTAGAGAGGTAGGTTATGAAATTACCGATGCCGTTCGTAGCGATATTTAGCTGACTGCCTCCGTGGTCCAGTGGATAGCGTATGCGACTGCTGATCGGAGGTCCTGGGTTCGATTCCCGGGTCGAGCAAAAGTGTTACTGGGTTTTTCCGAATAATCAGTAGCAGCACGGAGTTTGGTGATGTGCCCGGTAACGGCAATAGGCTCGCCACCTCTTACGTGGGACCTAAAAATTCATGGCGAAGTGTGAGTGTAATATTATACCTCTGCCTACCCCTTCGAGGATACAGGCGTGAGTCTATAAAAAAAAATTTTGGTCCTGTTCGTACTTCAGTTCGACAATGTAAAAACGGTATAAGCTCGATGTTCCGTTACAATTGAATGCTCAAGTCAATCAGCACCTTTACACCAGTGCACAACTTTGGGAGAGGCATTTATAAATATAAGAAAACTAAGTGGTTACTTAGGGTGGGCCCATTTTCGCCCCTCAATACTTAATGGGAGTAGCCATTCTCTTCCCCTAAGTTGTCAAATAACTTACACCATTAATGAAGCGTTTCCGGTTCCCAATGCGATACAAAACAAAAGTGGCAATGATTAAATTGATGATAAAATTAAATTGAATGTGCTAATGATCTGATAGACCAATGCGATTGTAATGGAGTATTTACGTGTTAGGTTTTGTTTGACAATTATATTGGAGTATCGCGACAAAATATTTCAACTCTAAATTACTGAGTTGCGCATAATTCGATGTCATTGTAATTGCGGTAGGTATTATTAATCGGTTTGGTTTTGAAATTGCATTATAATTTGTGTCATTTAAGTCTTACTAAAATTATTTCAGAATTATACCTATTATTAAACAAAACCCGTCCCCATAACACGTATGTGCCGTGTGCGGGATTTTTCCACACGCGTTATTTTGTATATTGTACCTAGACTCATACATAGACTCACGCCTGTTTCCCCGAAGGGGTAGGCCGAGGCATATTAAACGCCCACTTTTCGCCAGTGTTTTGATCCCACGTAATAGGTGGCGAGCCTATTGTCGCTTATTGAGATAGTTTGTTTGCCAGAGCCTCGTCCGTTTATCGGCAGGTGCACCACTTGCAGGTGAGGTTGGCTTGGGACCCTAAGTTCTTGGTCTCCTATGCACCTCACAGATTGTAGACAAGCTTGTAGATTGTAGACAAGCTTACTTTATGGGGCGCCGTGTTGCTATACAAAAATATTTCTATAGTATTATCTTTTGAGAGGCATCGATAGCCTAGTGGAGAGACTTCACTTGGGTAAAAGCCATTGCAAAATGCGCCTCAGAATAGGGTAAAAGTGGGAGAGACGCCATATGAGGAGAGATGCCATACACTGGCTATCTCGCTATGTGAGTGAGACAGCACTATGTATTCTACTGAGCGTAATAACTTATTACCACTGCCATCGAAACAAATGAGTGCCTGTTCAACCGCGCTTGAATACGTTGCATGTTTTAGAGATATATATTTCTTCTGGGTATTTATATGGCAAAAATTTCGTGCGTGTTTTAGTTAACTGAATCTCCTAAGTGCAGTGACGATACATTTAAGTAAGTACTTATTTTATTCTTTGATTAGGTTTGTTTTTAACATAATAAAACAATAATTTTCTACCCTCATTTATATTGAGTGATATTTTATCCGTATGGCATCTATCCTCCAAAACCAAGGAGAGATGCCATAGCTTGTATAGTGTGTGTTTTAGTGTTTAATTAAAACGAAGTTTTTTCTTTTTTCAGAATGTCCAGAAAATATATAAAGAAGCAAAACACATCCAGAAGACTGTGGACTGAAGAAAATTTAAAGTTGGCTGTAGAAAAAGTGAAAAAAGGCGAAATATCAAAAAATGAAGTGCAAAGGCGTTATGGAATCCCGATTCGTACCTTGTCTAGGAGAATTCAAAGTGGAAATACTACCAAACCTGGATTAGAACCTCAAGTTATGTTATTAGTAAGATAAAGGTAAAATGAATAAAAATAGTTTTACGAGAGAACTCTCCCTCATGCCATGGCATCTCTCCCATAATACGTGGGAGAGATGGCATATTGATACTTGTGTTTTTTTTAATTTTTATCTATAAAATATCTTGATATTATTTAAAAAATAGATTTTTCTTAATATGTCTAAACCTGTAACTTGCCAACAAATAATAAACCATTTGATTATAATGCATTTTTTCTAGTAAAACTGCACACTTATAAATACTATGGCATCTCTCCCACTTTTACCCTACTACGCTGTGTGCTGACATTTTGATCCCTACACGGGACACCACTGTGTGAAGTACCTTGCCACACAGGATAGCCTAGCCCAATTATAGAATCTTTGAAAAGAAAAGTATACATGTACCTATGTAAAAACAAGTAATCTCACTGTATTTTTAAAACATCAAACGCAGACACTCGCAGTGTGTTTTTACTAAACAGCTATTTAATTTTATACGTTCGTGTCCATAACCATTACAAGAGCACAGTTAAATTTTACAAGCTACAAACTAAGGCATAATAAATGATGATCACCAACCTTTCGTGATTATACAAGTAACAATTAGGAGCTTTTATAATTAATAGGATAGATATAGGGGCATTGCTTACAATAACTGGATAATGTAATAGGTACTATTTCAATCTCAGTATTCATCACATCATCTGATCGATCGTCTCGTAAGTTTTATGGCAATTTGAAAATTTGAACATTTATAAATGTGATATAGCTAATCAAGGTTTTGTAAAGAATCTGATTTTTTTTAATTCCAATTTTTACTTAGTCCATATAGATGCATACCAAGTTGACTATAAGTATATTATGTATATCACTTACTGTTTCAAGAATGCAAAAACAAACTTGCCAAACTTACCAAAATCAGAAAACTCGACACGACATGAAATAAATACAGTATTTATCATACTACCCGGGCATTATAAACAATGCCCAATTAATCACCTGGCCCATAACAGGTACATGACACGCCCAATCAAAATGGAGCACTTGAATAATTAATTATAGCCAGCTCATAAGCATTGTAACTAATTATAGGAGCTTGTATAACTAAACCAAATCAATGCGAGATTAGATGTTAGTTGTGCGATGTGAATCGATCCCCAGGGAATATTATACAGGGTGTCCGCCGGCAGATTTTACACTTTATAAAGTAAAATAAAAGTATTTACAAAATCTAAATTATTTATTTGTTTTCTTACAAAAGGATAGTGCGGAAATCACTTCCTGAAAATTACTCCACTCAAAAGACGTCCTTCTAGTCGCAAACATTCATGCAGTCTTTCCTTCATATTGGTGAAAACTCTTTTGCAAAGTGCTGGACTGATAGCCTGAACTTCGCGGCGGATATTCTCTTGTAAGGCGTTTATTGTTGATGGAGAATTATTGTAAACGCGAGATTTGAGATATCCCCAGAGGAAAAAGTCGCGAGGGGTCAGATCTGGAGATCTAGGGGACCAGGGTACGTCGCCGAATCGACTTATTAATTTTCCAGGAAAAAGCTCTCTCACTTTAAGGCGCTGTCCTAAGCGACTGTTTTGGTAAATGAGGGGGTGAAGCAGGGGAGGTGAAGGGAGCTTAGCTCCGTCTACTGCGGGGCGCCCCCCTTCATTCTCGTCGCGTGCGGCCGTATTCTGGCGACATCCGTATTCCAATATTTCAAAATCGCAAGCAAATCGTTTTAGCATATTGAATTGAGATACTGATATTAAAATTTATATTACATACATCTATCTGTTTGTACAATATAGGCATAGCGCAATTTTTGTTCTCAGTGCAGCCATGAGCAAAACTCGTTTACATTAGACGTTATAGGTATTAAATGTTGACGAAAGTAGGTAAATACCTACGTGCCGTAAGATGATAAAAATAATTAAGTCAATTCCATGTATGGAGAGGCCATTATTATGTTTGTTTTGTTTTTGTATAAAAATAGTGAAGCAGTTCATAGAATACCTACATCTAATTCCATTCCTGCCAGTTTTCAAATCTGTTTTGCAATAAATTGGCTGTGACATACGGGCGGACAGACAGACAGACATTGCGAATCTATAAGGGTTCCGTTTTTACAATTTTTGGCTACGGTACCCTAAAAAACACAATACTGCTCTACTAAGCGCAAAAGCCGTATCTCAACTAAAGCGAGTTACGAGATAATTGAAGTTTAGTAAAAGTTGATTTCTTTTATTTATTTATGGATGTTTATTGTTATTATGGGTATAATTATTATGGCGAAGGTTTCGAAATACGTCGCCGTTTTTAGGGGTTGTGAGTGATTGGAGAGGGAGCAGGGGAGGTCTTGAAACCCCCCTTACCATTTTCACTTGCCGGAAAAGCTTGCTTGGTTTCCTCTGAAAAAAAAAATCTCCAAACATCGGTGTGTATGGCACTGCCAACCTCCACATTTATCACACTAGTTTAATAAACTAAGGTTGTCGGAGCCCTGCGAAGGGCTCCTATTTTCGGATTAAGGGTCAAAAGAGAACCCAACATAACCTATTTATTTACTTATTGCAGTCGCACCTAACCCAAGGCACTCGAAAGCAATGACGCACAAATTTGACATTAGCTGTCAATATGATAATTCCAAGATGGCAGTTTTGCGTTTCGTTTCACGTTTTTCACATAAAACCTAAAAATAACATTTCTAAATCTGTACTAAAGTATAAAAACTATGTTCCGTTTTGCATAATTGCCGAAGTATTTATGAAATTTTGGAAATTGTTTAAAAATATTTAGACGCAACTCCGGCAGCCAAAATTACTTTTAGGGGATTAAAACGAACTACCTTAAGCCCCCTACACTACCAATACCCTCAAATTCAGGCGACTCGTTTCGAAACCCAACCCATTATTATTTTTCAAAATAGATGAAACATCAAAAATATATGTGGATATACCTTATTCATGAGATACTGCTTTGTCGCTTAGAAAATTATAGAATTAGAATTTGAGTTACTGCTTTTTCGTTAGCTCTCGTCATACATGTTTGTATGGAAAAATATAAAAAATTTCTTTCGCTTCAAATATCTGTTGTTTCAAAGAAAATAAATATTAAAAGATATTTATTTATATTCATTTATAATTTATTAACGAAATACAGAGTTTACAGCTCATCAAAAGTTAGCTGTCTGCTACAACCCGGCAGGTTTTCTTTATTCTCATCGAATGTTAAAGGCAGTGTGTGAGGTGATAAGGCTTCAATATTTATTATTTGCTGTTGTTCACTAGGCACAGTTTCATTTACTTTCCTTTTACGGCTTGGTATTGTAGAAATTCCAAGCACTGATGAAACATTTTCCTCTCCGTGATCTCGCAATGCCATCCCTTGAGCTTGACGAGAATCAACAATTTCAGGCAACTGCCAATTCATATAAAACGCCACAAGCTTCTCCCAGAAAACATCTCTTTCTATAATTTCAATTTTTAGTGGTATACTTTCGCCACTCCACACAGCAAATAAACACTTTTGTTTGCGTGTAACGTGGCGTTGCCCCTGAATTTGGTAATAACAATTACAATATTTGTTTAGACTAGTCAGTTCACTTTTTTATCATGTTTCCATATTTGTATTTTATTTGCTCTTATACTATTCTCCAGGCCATTCTTATAGGCCACTTTAGAACATTAAATTTCCACAATCGTGTTTGGACCTATTAATCCATCTGGCGTGGCACCAATAATCGAATAATTCACAAGGCTCGATTGTTACATTTTCTTGCTTCGCCAGTTGTTGCAAGGCCAGTTGTTCATTTTAGATTCCATGCGCAACTGATTTTACATTGCAAATATTTTATTTGTACAAAATATTTTTTACTAAGTTGGCTTTACTGCTGTTATCTCTTCTTTTTACCACTATACAAAAATTTCAATCTGTCAACATATTCTTACGCAATTCGAACCAGTCACTGCTATCCCTCTTATAATTTTTGCTTATCACTACGGAATTTGAGTCAAATTTGTTAAAAAAATTGTTTGGCATTTCTTGGCTAGCTCTTGAACAGATCGTTTTAGGAATGACTGAAATCAAATGTGTGTAAGACGTTGCAGAACTGTTATCTTTAACTTCACTGTAATTACAATAATGATAATAAGTTACGTACTTAATTATTAAAAAAATACTATATCTTGTGTTATAGCAAACAGAGAAGTTACCTTCTTACTTATAAATAATTGATTTTAGAAATTAAAAAGATATTAGATGTACTGAGACATATCTAATAGTTTATGAATAATCAAAGTTTTACCCGATGTACCTAAAAAGGTTTATGTTCAAAACACAATTATACAACATTCGTTACCGCTTGTGTGCGGATTGCGGAGCGCCATATTAGCGCTGTCATCATTATTGTTCGCCGTGGCGGCATCTTAGCGCTCCAGGCGCTCTGACAAGCTAATGAATTTGAAATATAGGTACATAAAATGCTTCGATTTTATGTTATTACTCTTTCAAAAATTGAAAACTGTGGCAGCTATGTATTGTGAGAATAATTTATATAATTATATTATGCATAATCGATAATAAATAAGTAACATAGTTAGTCATAAAAGACTCTTATGAAAATAATTTGTGTAAAAATGTTACATATTTCATAATCACTTGGCCATGGATGAATTTCTATTTTATTACGACGCTTTCTTGTACAAATCCTTCGTAATACTTCATTTCTCTAATTGTCCATATTTTATTCTTCTAATTATATATTTATAAGCACAGAAACAATAACACATTAAACGCAACAAGAGTATAAACTTAGGTCCTTATTATATGGGCCAATAGTTACATGAAAAGCCTATTTGATTCAAAGTATTCAGTCTATAACATGAAACATGAAATTATGAACTCAAATCGGCGTATTATAATAACAAACAGGTTTACGTAAAATTTCGTGCAGCGGAGACGCAAGCGACATGACCTATCTCTCACAGGGCTCATAGCCGAATGATGAGGTCTGGGCGGGGCGTAAACTAGCAACTGACACTCAGTACACCGCTTATGCTAATAAGGTTTAAATTGCTGAAGCGTTTGATATTGATCGGATCTACCGAGCGTCAAAATCATAGACGTTTTGCAGATTTTATTTAATTTTACAAAATATACACGCATTATATAAAAATAAATAGGGTAATTCTTTAGTTCATTAGATTTCCTACAATATTATCAAAAAAGATATGACAGCTTCCGATCAAAATATTGCAAACAGTGAGACGAAAGATTATTTTCTGCCTCGATTTTGTGATTTTTTTACCGTGATTCTATTTTACGTACATGAAAAATTCTTTCAAAAGTCTTTTGTTCAGACTTTTGACTTTAAGCTCTAATTTTTGCTAGTTTGTAATATGTACCGTTATGGCTAGATGCGCGACGAAAAATTAGGTGTTTCACGGCTTCTGAGGTATAACAGCGCCTTAATCATCGACGCCGGGCGGTGTGTGCTGGGGCCCCATCCTGCTGAAAGTGAGTTCTGTTATTGTAACCGACGTGCCGATGCAGCTCGGGTATAAAAAAGATATCGAACATAGCGCAGTACCGCTCTGCGGTAACAGTTTCACCTCTGTTAAAAAAATACGGGCCAATTATGCCATTTCCAGAAATGGCGCACCAAACCGTGGTCTTCGGGCTGTGAAGAGGTTTTTGATGGACTTCATTTGGGTTGCTCTCACTCCAATATCGCATGTTCTGTTTATTGACACACCCTCCAAGGTGAAAATGCGCCTCGTGACTAAAAAAGATGTTAAACATACGCGTAGGCGTAGAAAATCGTTCCAAAAACATTCTTGCGTAAGTCTGCCTCTTTATGTAGTCATCTTCTTTTAATTGCTGGATAATTTGAAGCTTGTATGGATGGAACTTCATCTTTGATTTTGTGAACTGATGTCTTTTTAACACCTGTTGCAGCAGCAATCTTCCGGATAGATTTGCGAGGATTTCGTAATATCCCTTCTCACAAGCTCTGTGTTTTCAGGCGTAGTTACAGACGTTAAAGGTCCAGGCCGAGGCTCATTTATGACTGAAACAGTTTCCCTGAACTTCTTGACCCACGCCCATATCAGTTGATTCGACGGACCATCCTTTAATCGGCGGATACCGAAGTGAGAATTAAAAGAACGCCTCGCCACATTGATCGAATTGTTGTTCGTAAAATAGGCCTCGACAGCGAAAGCGCGATGCGTTCCCGTCAACTGACTCATGGTTAGTAAACAACCCGCAACACTCCCGCGTCGAACGATACCCCGCACCCCCCGCCAACGCCTTGCTGCACGCTGTGAGCTCGATGCAAAGTGTAAAATCTGCCGCCGGACACCCGTTACCTACAAGCGGTTTAACGTCTTAAAGTTAAACTGTAATGTACATGATCGTTCTGATGGATACATGCGTGTTGGATGTTCTCACCCGATTGGAGTGTGTTGTGTTTAGGATTTATTATTTTTTCCTAGGTTATCAAACTTACAGATTTAGCTTTAGGTATTTGGTCAGTCCTGGTGTTGGACGGAACTTAGCACGTATAGAAAACTGAACGCAAAGAACCCTCCGATTTAAAATAACGCTGTATCTATCTAACAGATTTTTATCCTCTATGTTTAATAAACCCATAACAAAGGGGCAAAAGCATTGATCAGTCAAATCATACATATTTATTTTTTATTTTTTTATTTTTAAAAGACAACTCCCGCACTAGGAATAAATCCTGTGACGCAGTTACAAACATACATCCAACGGACACAATGAACACCCAGACTCGAAACAACAATTTATGGATCACACAAAGGGTTGTCTCGTGTGGGAATCGAACCCACAACACTAGGCGCAGTGTCAAGCGGCGAGGTGGCTGCTTAAACCACTACGCCAACCGTGCAGTCAACCCATATTTCGCCATAAACACCCACATTTCGCCAGTTATGTTTAGGTCTCAATTTAATAGGGGGCGAGCCTATTGCCAACTACCGGGCACATTATTAACACTTTCACGGACAGTAAACGCCTATAGGCGTGATAACAATAAAACTTCAATTGTGTCTCGTTTACTGTCCGTGAAAGTGTTAAGCGAGCGATAATTAACATTTTTAATACAAAATACCATAAAATATGAAATGAAACAGCAACAGTTGTGTCAGAAACAATATATCTACAGTAGGTACTATCTATCCACTAAGCAATCTGTACAATTGCCGTCAGACATGTTCAAACTCAATTAATAATGTAACGATGCTGATCTCCGATTCGTGTAAGTTTGCGGTAGATTGGGGGAAGCTACTTGTAGTTCTGAGGTTCCGTATCTTGGTTATTATAATTGTTATCGATATTTAGTGACGATCCACTTATCCTTACATGTTAACTTCTGAATTAGTTTTATTTGCGACTTATATTATACTACGTACTTAAGTCAAAAATATGCAAGATGGGGAAATATGAAATATTATGCAAAAGTTATCTCTGCGATGACCATGGATAGATCGTCCTGGCGAAGAAAGACTAAACACAAACTAATTAGGAGGAGGACCAGGATGTGGGAGAACGAAAAGGGGACGGTGCCTCCGGCACTCTCACTCACCAAAGAAACGCATCAGTATAGTTACTATTACTTTACCTCGATATTCTGTAAGAAGGTAGTACTTCTCTTGTCGAGCCGGCCCATTTATTATGAAATCCGTGAAGCTGTGAGACCTATAAAGATGAACCCACCTTAACAGTTTCCCTGTCCCGTGTATCATATGTGATTCATAACAATTGATTTTCTATAGTGTCTCGCGCCGGACAGCGAATGGGTTAAATATCAGTTTAGGTTGTTAGAATTATTATAAAGTTACTAGATGCGGCCGTGGTTATACTCACTTTATTTAGGTCTACAGCTCCCGTGGCTCAGAGCGTGATGTTATATATAGCCTTCCTTAGTAAATGAGCTATCCGACACTAAAATAATATCAAAATCGGACCAATAGTTCCTGAAATTAGCGCGTTCAAGGAAACAAACAAACTCTTCAGCTTTATAATTATATTAGTATAAGATTTACGTAGACACTTTAGCATACATGCGGATAATTAATAATCTTAAACATCAATATTTGCCTATAATTTCGATAGCGAAATTATGTAATAATATAATTATGTATGTATAACATGTATATACCTATTCTAGCAAACATTACTATAATTCTAATCTGCAACCTGTATAATCTAGTTAATGTAATTAAGATAGCGTCGGTTCATCTAATATCCAAATTAATATCTAACTAGCTTGTATGGAATATTACTTGACAAGGACACGGTAGCGGAGCGATTATAATTGGATGTGCCATTCATATTATAATGAAGTAATATGAAAAATTCTGTTCGTGGATTTACTCGCATGAGTTCGCTATCATACAGATTTTGGCGGTCCACTGCTGGAAATAGGCCACTCTTAAAGAATTAGTGACGAGAACATCACCATAGATGAGTCAATAGGAGGCACTCGGCCAGCGTGTCAGGCTTCGTGCGGCTTTCGACAACATTTATGAAGAACTCTTAGATGAGTGGTTTACTTACAATGTTTTCCTACACTTTTTAGCAAGCCTCGTCAACATAGTACTATGAGTCGATTATACGGATATGACCTACTATACCACGCTGATCAAGCACATTGTGGAAAGTTTTAGTTCATGCAGGTTTCCTCACGATATTTTCCTTAATTGTTTAGCAAGCAATAATTACCTATTTAATACGCACTTCGAAAAGTCAGTGGCCATGAACGCCGTGCGTTTGGAACCAAGGCCCTCTGTACTACAGCAGTCTGTTAGACTCCCGAAAAGGCTATCGCTGCCTTGTATGTAGTATCATAGCTTGCCGTTTGAACATAATATAAGTATAATAAACCGACATTCTCTCTTCGATTTTTGATCCTTTACGCTTGGCGAATCAGTCTGGCAATTCAGTTGGAAATCGGTCTGTGTGGCGAACCTTGGGGGAGGCCTATGTCCAGCAATGGACGTCTCTAGGCGGACATGATGATGATGATGATGATGACGCTTGGCGATAATTAATAAACATACAATCAAACATTAACTGGTCAATGAATACCGTCACACGTGCAAAACATCGTATTGATTAAAGCATTTCAGTCCAAGCGCCTGATGCTACCTAAAGCTCCCTGTGTCGTCGTTTTGCAATAATAACTGCAGTGATATCTACAAATTGCATATAGAGACGCGACGCGAAAATACAGGGTGAACGCTGGGAATTGTGTCTTTAATATAAACTTAAGCATACGACTTTCCGCCGGCGGCTTCTCACGATATGAAAGAACAATATAATAATATAAACATTTTCCTGAATTAACTAGTTTGCGTGTAGTACCTAATTTTCATACTCTTATAAAATTCCGTATTTTAAAAGTCCTTCAAATTTTAACCTGCTAACCTTTGTAGTCAAAAAGGCGACAATAGTTAGAAAATACGAATTAGACCATCGAAGCGGACATATCGCTTTCATGATTTAATATATATATCTTCTATTCGTTTCTGTTCTTAAAAATCGGTGCAGTCTTTTAGACATTTCAGCTTCTGGACTTTTTGGCAAAAGACAGAGTTTAGTATTTTTAGGTATTGTAAATACCAACATGCCACAATCTATATATTTATCTCTAATCTAATCTAAGGCAAAACACTATCTTTGCGTTAGATAGCGTATTTATTGAGGAAGCTTAAAGCTGCATCAGTTCACCTAACAAACCAAAGCGCAAGGGGCAAAGCTGTAACCATAAATGTCTTTAACGCAGGTGAAATTGCAGGGCACAGATAGTATAAGTAAAAGTTTATAGCAATGTAAAAACAGAATTCGCACTAAATAAACGCTTATGTCTGTGATAAAATATTCCATGGTATCTCTTCCATACTGTTGTTTTCACAAGATTTCTTTGGTTATAAGTTTATGTCGGTCTGTGTTCATGTCCGATGTAGTGTATTAGAATGTTATATCAATTTTTAAGGTCCTTCTTTGTCTTTTTAGAATCCTATATTTGGGTACTGTTGCACGCCTATATGCTTTTAATTTAATAAATAGGACCTCATTTCTACTTTCTTCTTCATCTGTAAATCACAGCAAGTGATACCCGCTAAATGGACCCTTGTTTTTTTTTCTCGCCTCTTTCTAGCAGTCCTCTCCGCCATCCGATGGCGGTACGGTTTCGGTTGAGCTGGGTTGAAACTCTCCTTTAGCAATCGAAGCCTACACACTACAAGCTTCTAGACATCCCATTGCGACGGAGTCATAAGAATCGGTTAGCATACTTTGACGCGACCTCGCTGGTAGATAATTGCAAAGCTTAGACCTCTGGTTCGTGTTGAAACGTTGCTTCACTTCGTCGATCGATAACGAATGGTAGGTTATCACATCACAAAATCTGGCTCACTGATAACAATATAAAGATCTGATTTCAAGAGCATACCCTATACAAGTCGTAGCAGCAAGACAGCGAAGCTAAACTTACGTACACAGCGGCCACTAATTGACATTGGTGGTTCTAGACTAAACGAACATGAACCGATTTGCATAAACACCCGACTGTAATGTTTGTGACGTCGTGAGGAATCTTGACAACAACTGACGTATGTATCCGCTGCTGAAGAATTACCACTGCTGGATATAGATCTCCTAATTTCGTCACAATAGCATTGAGAATCAATAGCATTTGGCTTACTTATACTTACTACGCTGGCCACGGATTGGTATAGCGTTTGGTGTCGAATTTTCCGTCTCTTTCCAAAGATACTTCCTTCGCTAAACTCACGCTACACATCGGCAATTAATCGACACCGGCGTTCTAAACTAACCGAACATGCATCGATTTGCGTGGACACCTGACTGTAATGTTTATGACGTCGTGTTTGTTATCGTGAGGCATCTTGAAGTCAGCTGACGTATGTATCCACTAGTGATGTGCCGGATCGTTAAAAATGTATATCTGAAGATACGGATCGGAATACGGATATTTGGTGCCAAGATCCGCGGATACGGATACGGATTTTGATTTTCTTGCTGAATCAATGTCGGTGCGTGCGACCTTGAAACGATAGTTGACGTCACGCACGCCCGGCGGAAGAATAGACAGATCATGTTTGAACTTTTATATAAATTATAATCAAGAAGACTCCGAAAGGAATTTAATATTTTTTTAATTCTACCTGACCACCTATTGCACTTGCATGCATTCCATCCTATCAATTGAAAATTAATAGGGTGAAAGATCCGTAAAAGATCCGCGAGAAAAGTAACGGATACGAATACGGATACGGATCTTTCTTCTTCCTCGGATATCCGCGGATACGGATACGGATATCTGGAACATCACTAGTATTCGCAATCATCATTAGCCCATGACAGTCCACTGCTGGACTAAGCCTCTCCTTTGAAAAGAGGGTTTGGCCTACGTTGGCCAAATGGGTTGGTGTAGGGTTTGTTTCAAGTTTTCCTTCCCTTACAGTGTTGTACTCTGCATAATATGGTCCCTACGCCGGCTCTTACGACACCCATGGGATGATATGGGGTAGTGACTTTTTGGCCTCTTTCGACTCTTTGACTTATACTACTCTGGCTACGGGTTGGTGTAGCGTTTGATGTCGAGTGTTCCGTCTCCTTCTGAAGATACTGCTTGGTTCGCGTATTTACCTTGGTCACCGCGTATGACTCCCACGGAATGAAATTAGGTAGTGATACTTTTTATTCTTAATCTGTCACCGCAAAATGTAGTAATAATATTAGTCCTTTACAAACTGTGGCACTGCTGGGATGGCACTTTTCTTAAAATAAGATTGAGGGAAATACACAGAGTTCCAATGTTCCCGCTTATTACTTACAACAGAAAAATAATAAAGCCTATTGTATTACAACCTTCACTGCGTTTCGTTATTATGACGTCTCCTGTCATATGCAATTAAAATTTCTTTGTATACTATTTAAAGCTTCTAGACACGAAATATAATTATAATTCTTAATAAGTTAGCAACCATATAATTTACTGCAATGAAAGGTATATTTATACAGGATAAGCGTGCAACGCCAACGGGAATTTACCTCTCACAGCATATTTTATATATATATATATATATATATAGCAACACTAGCAGTTTTAAACGTGGCCACACTGTTATTATATAAATGGTCGTTTTTCTTTGCGTAGAAATAACGTGGTGCATTGTTTGTCGTCGTCTTTTCTCCACACAAATGATTCTAATTAGTGCAATTTAAATGTTCAGAGCTTGTTAACGTGTGTGGTACAAGAAATTAATTAATATTTTAAATAATGTCAATATTATTATAAACGGATCTTTTTTATGGGATAGGAGAAAAATTAGCTTATGCATCGCCTGATGCTCAGCGAATACCCATGGCAACACGCAACACCAGAGAAAACACAAGTACGGCGCTTGCCTAGATGGAAAAAGGAATCGGAAGAAAAGCGGAACGAGGAAAAACAAAAAGTGGATGAGGCCTCCAGCACTGTCACTTACCGAACGAAACGCAACAGTATAGTTACTGCTACTTTACGTCGGTATTCTGGGAGGGTAGTACTTCCCTAGTCTGGCCGGCCCATTTATGCCGAAATCAGTTAGGATCTTCTAGCTACTAAAATTTTGATAGTCACTTCCATATAATCCATTCTCATTCTCCATCCATCTGTTCCTTAAAATCCCTTTTCTATTCCCCTTAACCATTGTACTACACATAATGTAGGTAAACATTAGCCATATTATTTGCAATATTCAAAAGTGAACTACTATATAAATTAGTCGTTCGCAATAGCGACAACAGATAATCCGCAAAACTACATCGCCGCTAAATCTCATAAATTAAGCAGTTCTCAACAGGTACACCTGAGCGCTACAATAGTAATAATCGTAGGAAAACTGAAGCTTAACATTATAAATGTGGTGGGGTTATTACGAAACTCGTGCTTTGATCAAATAACTAGGTTTTTATTTGGTTATCTTTGTGTACTTGTATACCTAATTAGATTTTGTTGTATATGTGTAAGTTGCTGAAGTTATACGTAGCAGATGTTGATTTAAATATTGTGTGTCTGTTCGGGCGGGTTTTATGATGGTTTGTATGCACAATTTGACCTAGTGGGTGACTTAAGAGACGCAAATAATGTAAGTGGACTGATTTCTTGTTTTATTTTAAGGTTTTATTTTAGGAAGGAAATATGAATATCAGTGGTCCGTGAGTAAATAATCATGAGCAAAGAGAGAAAGTCTATATTCTTTATTATTTTTAGTTGAATTGAATCCGTTTAACTTATCAGTTGTTGAAATCCAGCCGCCATAATCTGCCTAAACGTTGATATTTTAGGCTTAAGACTTTCGTTTTGTAACAAGCTTTTTGTTAAGGTGCTGGTAGTTCAGTTATTATATCAACAATTATTTAATATACTAAAACAATCCTTTTAGTACGATTATACTAGGCATAACTCTGGTATCGTAGATCTATGCCTTTGCAAACATTCAAACAGACAACCTGATTTGAAACAACAACAGTTCTACCACAGTGTTGTATCGTGTGGTATCAAACCCACAACACTCCGCGCAGCCTTGGCCACTTAGACACATAGGGTATATATTTTTTTAATTGACAGGTATAGCAATTATTGTTTTAATCAACGTCTAAATTCGCTCACAACCCTGTAACGTAGGTCGTCTCCGCGTGGTCTTTAGTCATCCTGAACACGTCTAATTATTTTCGCTGTTTTATTAGCAATGGGAATTCTTGCGACGATTCTCTTTTATAAGAAAGCTGATCTTGCTTTATAATGACGACCCCGATATTATTCGTGGTGAATCGACAACCTCAAGAATGTATTGATTCTTGAGATTAGCGGTTGTTATTGTTTTGTTTGTGATGGTTAACCGGACTTACAAAAACGCCCTTCCGTCCCTTGAAAAGCGCATAGCACGCAGCGGTCATCGGTCACGGCTGTCATGAAAATACATATATGGCAGCCGTTGCGGGCAATTAGTATCTTTAACAACCCTGGATTTGATAAACATAAAAGAAAAGTGTTATTTGTTTGGATGGAGAAGGTTAAATAGTCGCTCTGTAAAAGGCTTCTAAACTCAAATCTGTGTGATGTAAAAAGAGCACCCCGCGTAAGAAAAGTGTTATTTGTTTGGATGGAGAAGGTTAAATAGTCGCTCTGTAAAAGGCTTCTAAACTCAAATCTGTGTGATGTAAAAAGAGCACCCCGCGTACCGTAGCTAAGGCTATGAACCGTAAGATAGTGACATCAACATTTCGAACGTATTGCACTTTGTCCATGAAATGCACTTAATAATCGTAACAAATAAGCAATAATTCTTTCAACAAATACATTAAAAGTGCCGTAAAGTAGATAAGTAAACCAATCCAACAAAAAAAAAGAAAATCAAAATCAAACAGCGTGCAGCGGTCTAAGTGGATCTGCAAATCTCTGTCTCACACATGTACAGAATGCGTTCGGACGCAGGTAATTATTCTAGTCGCACACATCGGTGTCTGGACACACGAAGGCTTTTAACTGGACCTGTAGCGCGTCTCGGCCGTCATTTGGATGGAAGGCGAAACAGCAAGCGAGGGGAATTTAAAGAAAAAGATAAATGGTTTGATCTAGAGGTATTATTGAGATTGGAGTGCAATGTATGGTATTTAGTCCTGTTGATTTCAATAATTTTTTTGTAAATAATTATTTTTGGTCCGTGTGGTGACGGATTAAGAATACGGCATGTCACCACCTCATATCATCCCATGGGTGTCGTAAAAGCCGGCAGAAGGTGCATATTATGCAGAGAACATCACTGTAAGAGAAGGAAAACTTGATACAAACCCTATACCAACCCGTTTGGCCAGCGTGGTATAGTAGGCCAATTCCTCCTTTCAAAGGAGAGGCCTTTTAAAGGCTGATGATGAAATAATATTCATAAATTCCTTATTTTATTTATTTACTTACTTATTTTTAAAAAACAACTCCCGCTTTAATTATAAATCTTGTACGCGGTATACTATAAAACATTCAATCATCGAAAAGAAAGTACACCCAGACTGGAAACGAAAATATGTGCATCACACAAGTGTTGTGTCGTATGGGGACCGTACCCACAACACTCGGCCAAGTGCTAAACGGCGAGCTGACCGCTTAAACACTAACTACTGAACTATAGGTGCGTTTATTTATAGATATAAGATATCAAAAGTGTGTATTTCGATATCTTACATGTCAAAAATGTATCAAGAAGAATCGAAATCAGCTTCCATACAAAAAAAACTTACAGCAGATGAGTAAAAAAAAGCAGTAAGTACGTTGTGATATTTAAGTATTTTTTATAGAATCACACGGTGGCATGTCAATCTTTTAAGATCTTATCAGACATTATCTTAAATATGATTGATTTATTCATGTTATCTCTGTCATAAATCGCAATTAGCCAGCAAATTAAAAATTGTACCTACCTAAAAAAATACAATAATACAATATGAGTTCCTTGTTCGTGCGTATGTGTATAAGTATGTTGTATAAATATGTAATTTAATTACTCACGAACAATGATATTTCGGTTTAGAATTGTTATGTTGGTTGTAGCTTCTGTACGAGACTAAGTAGTACCTCTAAGAGAGAGACAAGGTTAGTACTAATCATTTTTGAAAAACTTTATACTCATAAATATACAAACCCTCAAATATTAGGTGATGATTAACTTGAACTAACTCTTTGACCACTGCCACAGTATTGGGTAAAAACTGTCGCCTTTATGTACCTCTAACAAAAGTGGACGAGGTATAACCTCTTCCACTTTTTTCTTTGATGGATTCAGACATTCTTCGATGATATAACATGATATTGAGAGCCTGCACCGAACTAGACACAAGGACTCATTATCGTCTATAAGTCACATTCATTATGCTATCAAAAATTCTTACGAAAATCCGAGCAATAACAACCAAACAAAATAAATTAACTTGAGATTTCGCTACATATATATCTACAAAAATTCACTACCGGCTCAATTAACATATGCCAAAAATAATTTATCAGCCTTATGAGCAGCTCAATCAACCCTTCAACGATGGCTGGGGTCACAATTACACACTAGTAAATTATGAGCCGGTTAATTAACATATCACACACTGAAATTTTAATTTCACGTAGGTACGACACCGGTCACTGGTCAGATGCTGCCGCGATTTTCAGATAATTAACTCTCACCACCCGCACCAACGGACGATGATATATTTAAAAACGTGTCGAATGCAGTTGATTGATTAATTTTCTGCGGCCGTTGTTTGGTTTTATTTATTATCCCGATGAAACGTGTGTAAAGAATAGTCGGTTTTTGGATGTTGCATCGTTCGTAATCTGATTTTAATGTATTGTTTGACGATTCAATTGTGTAATTGTTACTTCATATTATGGACTTTTTATCGGTTGTGTGGCATAGAATGCGGTTTGTATGCACGCAAATGCTACTGTTTGAAAAATATTTTATAACAAAATGACGGCATATTACAAGCAGACCACGGAGAGGCGAGTGCATTAACCAAATTCGTCGGCAATATCTCGCTAAGTGGCCTATCTATCCGAATATCCGCATAGAGGCTTGCCGTACTGCGCTCATAATAACCTTTAGCTCGGATAACCAGCCACAGGGCTGTCAAAATGAAAATTGTGACAAGAATGCCTTATTAGCACATTTGAGTAGATTTGTTTGGAAGAATAACATAGAAATAATAAGCCTTGATGATTTTTACTTTACACTTTTTGTCTTTTTTGCTGTGTGTTGAAGAAGTGCTGCACTTTTGTATTTTTTTGTCCACAATTATGTTTTAAAAAGACGTATAATTTTGATGATCATTAGCAAATTGTCAACCCTAACAGTAACGTTTTCAGTGCGGCTCGCTCGATGAATGAGAGTGCGGATATCCTCGTATATTTGGATTTTAACCTGATTCAATAGTTGCCGTCGTTAAATTGGCGCAAGTTAAGTATCATTTTGTTTATGCCCGCCATTGAGGATCAATTATCGTGATAAATGCTCGACACTCGATGTAACATGCGGTTAGTGTGTTGATAGACCGATATGCTTTGTAATTGTATGAATATAAGTACAGGGTGTTCATATGCATTTGCAAAATATTTTCAGGGTTGAATATACTACTATAACTGAATACAAATACATGAAAAAATAACTCACTAAATCTTTCTTTTTTCGTACATTTAAAAAATCAGCTCGGTGTATTGACCGCCGCCGCCGCCAGCTGTTCGCCGCGAGCTCGCATTGCAGATACCTAAAGCTGGGTACTCACTTAGCAGTGTAGCACGTAACGTATCAGATACGGTATCAACCTCCAAGTGGGTACGGCTCGTCCACGGTCCTCCGCGTATCTAGCTACGAGCTGTCGGATCCGTAGTGCTCGCAACGACGTCATGCCGACAACATGTCTCAAATGGTGGCTAGTGCTGCGTTCATATTCATGTATAATATTTTAGATAATTATAAAAGCCCACGTCATTTTTCGATTTTTTTTTTCTTCAGTCCACTCCATAATGAATAATTGAATACGTAAATTCGTTTGAAGCTTGCGCGTACGTACTCACTACACAAGCGGTCGTGACGCCGTCCACGAGCACACTGCGAGCCGCCTTTGTGTTCGCAGTGAAACCACCACTCGGCGGGTCACTGCGAGCTTACAGCGCTCCACGCGCGAGCGGCTCGCAGTGGGCTCGTGCCTACGTACTCACTTGATACCGTATCTGATACGTTACGTGCTACACTGCTAAGTGAGTACCCAGCTTAACACACATAAGCACACGTACCTGCCGTGCAGTCTTATTCTGCATCAGACAACAGTTTATTATGATTTACTATTTAAGTAACATTGAATAAAAATAGGTTCTTATATCATTGCACACTGTTTGAAATAATTTTAGGCGAATAAGTATACTGTAATAAGGAGGCTAACTAAATGAACATCAAAATTAAAATTAAGTATTATGCTCGAGTTATTGATGATTATTATGTACAGTAAATATATACAAGTGATATAGAAGGTGTAACAGTTGCAGCACCTTACAATATGTAAATTGTGTGTATTATGCAAAACCTGGCGATGAAAAAGAGTGACCGTGAGTTTTATTGCCCGTTCTTTCTCATGGTTCTACGCCCTTGCTTTGCGAACGTGGCAGTAAATGTAAATGTAGAGTCTTTAAGTAATTATTTTGTAAATTTATTATTTTGACGTTCATAAGCGTCACATTGTGACCCAAATGAATACAGGAGTTTGACTTGACTTGACTGTATGTATTGTAATATTAAAATATTTTGCAAATGCATATCAACACCCTGTATTTCCAATTCAGTCACGAGATTTGATTGTACGATCTAGGTTGTTGACCTTGTTTTGTATTATGGATTATTTTTGTACTTGCAATTTAGTTGGTGTATTTGCATTCATGTACTTACTTTTACCTACGTGAATTGCGGTTTGAATCAACTTTTTGTACGGCATTATAACTAGCAATTTGTCTAGTAAAATAGCTTTCGGCGAGTTTACATTAAAACATGATTACATTTGGCAGAGTACAGCAAAGGTAGTCTAATGTATTTTGCTTAGAAATGAATATCTAGTAAATAAAACTGGTACTTACCGACCAAAATAATTAAATGTCATCAAAACAGAGTAACTTAATATCATAATCATAAGTTGAAAAGCTCATAATAGTGAACATATTTATATTAATACACATATAACTTAGTTGTACGGAGAACTGCACGACGCATTGTATATGGCAATCGTCTGGTTGTGTGAATGCAATTTACTCTTTAATTATAAGGTTAGGATAAGGCTTACATTTTAAGATAATTATTTAAGAAAATCTGTTTATATTTTTGGAGCATGTGCAGTACGTATTCTCAAGGCAAACACAAAGTGAAAATCTCAATCCTGTATTCGTCGTGTATAATATAAAAAGCCGTCACTTATCCCCGCACAGTGAGTAATCTCGTTCACCACAGCGTTACACGCCCGCACGCTTTTAATTTGCATTAAGCGTTTATCAGTTTTAATGTGGACACTAAACGTTATGACGTCACCGCCTGGGCTGTGTAGTTTTTACACTGCGGAGCGTTCGTGGGGTTGGAGAATTTTCTTCGTTAAAATTCATCTTGGAGAAGAAAATATGTTTGAAAATTATTAACCTGCAGATTACGAGATCACAATATGTACATTTATTACTCTAATAATACATAAAGTGTTCATTCTTTCATAGTATTAAAAATTTAAGTTGTCAAGAAGATGGATACATGTTTTTATTAGGTCAAACAATCAATCAGCCTATCGCAGTCCACTGCTGGACATAGGCCTCTCCCAACACGCGCCACAGTACACGGTCCTCAGCCTTCCGCATCCAGTCTGTCCCAGCCACCTTTTTCAGGTCGTCGGTCCTAGCCGGGGGCCGCCCTACCTTACGCTTGCCGAGGCGTGGTATCCACTGTAGGATACGCTTGCTCCATCGGCCATCAGTCCTACTACAGATATGGCCTGCCCACTGGCCTTTGAGCCTACTGATTCTGTGAGCTATGTCGGTAACTTTGGTTCTTTGTCGGATAACTTCGTTTCGGATTTTACCGAGGCGCTTGCCGAGGCGTGGTCTCCACTGTAGGATACGCTTGCTCCATCGGCCATCAGTCCTTCTACAGATATGGCCAGCCCACTGCCCTTTGAGCCTACTGATTCTGTGAGCTATGTCGGTAACTTTGGTTCTTTGTCGGATAACTTCGTTTCGGATTTTACCCTTCAAAGAGACGCCAAGCATAGCCCGTTCCATAGCTCGCTGCGTGAATTTTAGTTTGTGGACTAGTCCCACTGTGAGTATCCACGTCTCGGCACCGTACGTCATAACAGGTAGGACGCATTGGTTGAAGACTTTGGTCTTCAGGCATTGCGGTTTATTAGATCGTCTAGTGAAAATAGTTCAATATGTTCGTTTTTAGAGTCTTAATGTCTTGATAGTACTCTTAAACTACACACAGTTACTCGTAATTTATATAAGCCTTGAAAGAAATTCGTTTATCCAGTTAGGTACTTCAGTGTGAATTTACTCTTCGTTCGATCTTAAATTAATTAGATTTGTTATAAAAATGTGTTTGTATATTTTTTTTCAACATAGTACATACCTAGCAGTCTGTTTTAAAGGAGTTTATCGATTTTACCGTGTACACTAAAGTTGTTCCGTCACTGCTGGGACGTACAGTCCACATAGGATTAAATAATGATTTTTGAAGGCGAATCAATTCATGTATACTTGGGACAAATATTCTTGTGATGCACACATAGACAGAATCATATGTGTCTGTTTTTTCAATGCTGATAGTTCTCCTGTGCTTAAAACAAATATAATATAATTGATCCAGCGCCTTGCAGTCAAACGAATTGAATTGAAATTGAAAAGAATTGATAGTGGCTCAATATATTATTTGAAATTCGTTATTAGACGGGCCAAGGATGCGTCGGACTCATAAAAGTAATATATTGCGTGCCTTATTGAACATACGCAGTTAGAGCTACGGGTGTTGGATTCAAATAAGGCTATTGTTTAGTATTGTTCTACATTTGCGAGAATATTGAACTTTATCCGGATTTTTACTATAAGCGTATACATTGGTATCAAAGGACTTTTTACTAACTTTAACTTTTTAAACGGTTTTATTAAGCTTGACCAGTTTATTATAGCCTATGTGCCTACTCGGCACGGACTAGATAACAAACAAATCGCGATGTTTTGATGCTGTTTTTTCAATTGAGCAATGAGGTGCTAAAAATATTCATGTACCTACTTAACTTTTATTGCGCTATCTATTTGATCACAAATAAAGCTCCATTTATGATCGATTAGTTTGTGAAGCTGATTGTAACATGAAGTAAAAAATACTTAGTGTTACAATCAGCTTCACAAAATAATAGATTTATTACAATTTTCTTTAACATGAAGTCCGCCTTAGTACGTTATTTTGTTCCGTACAAGTTTTAAATAAATTTATCTGAAATGCATTTTCACACGACACACAAAAAAATCTTCTGAAGTCCCCATTTCTAAATAAGTTATGCCGTTGCACAAAATGACACACGACACGCGGCATTATTAAAAACTTATCTCCCAAAAAGTACAATCACACACGAAAATTATTTGCAAACCTCAAAGTAACCGGGCAACTACAGCCGGGCAGCCTAAACATAGAATAGTTGCTACTGATAGTTTGGAAGGAAGTTACACGATTATCTTGTTTACATTTGACAGATTTACCTGAATAACGTCTGAATAACGTTGTACCTTGAAAAAACCTGACATTAAAAAATGCCCTCTACAAAATCTAAATCCCAAGCAACTGTGGCACTGCGCGGCGTTATTAAAAAAATAATCCTCAAAAAAGTAAAATCGCCCACAAAAATACTTGCACACGGCGCGGCGGCGCCTCAAAGTAACCATACAACTGCAGACGGGTCGTATAAGCCCAAAACTGTGTTACGTTTATTGTGCGATGTACCAAGCTCGCATTAACATCGTCATACACTACCTCCCCGAGGTGGGTATTGGGTAGTAATACCCAGAAATACTGGCTAAATACGTACGCAAAAAGTGTAATTAAAATGGTCCCCGACGTACACCACTAGCGTACTAACACAATAATGCAATTCCACCGCAATATAATTTCTGTTTCGTGAATAAGTTTCGTATACTCGGCTTTTGAAAATAATTATGACTGTTTTACTGTTTCGGTTTGTTGTAGTGTTAATTCGTTTGAATTTATGTTTATTAGTGGGTTATGTTTTAGATGTCATAGAATAGAATGTTCTTTATTGTACACTAAAGCATTATTTTCCCTACTTTGATTTTACTGTGATGCGGACCCTGGTGTCCGAGGCGATGGCTTTGGATCGCAAACAGGACGGTGCTAGGGTGATGATGGTGATTACCTACCTTGTGTAATGTGATTAAAAAATTGTACTCACAAAAGTAGATGTTACTAAGAGCCATCTCCTCCAGGCAACCTGAGGATTGGGCAAGAATTTTATCGGTATTAAAGTGCGCTGAATGGTGGTTAAATGAGAGCTGTGATGGCCCAGTGTGGTGACCAATAGACTGCTGCATGGCGAGTGTTGGCTTCAAAATCACGGCGTAAATTTTAAAGTACAATCAGGGTACCAACCGGTAAACCAGCAACAGTAAAACAATTTTTGCATATTACACATTGACTAGCGTATATTTCTTGTTCTGATTCTGGGAAATTGAATATTTTATAAGTTAAAGTCAATCAATCAATCAATCAGCCTATCGCAGTCCACTGCTGGACATAGGCCTCTCCCAACACGCGCCACAGTACACGGTCCTCAGCCTTCCGCATCCAGTCTGTCCCAGCCACCTTTTTCAGGTCGTCGGTCCACCTAGCCGGGGGCTGCCCTACCTTACGCTTGCCGAGACGTGGTCTCCACTCTAGGATACGCTTGCTCCATCAGCCATCAGTCCTTCTACAGATATGGCCAGCCCACTGCCATTTGAGTCTACTGATTCTGTGAGCTATGTCGGTAACTTTGGTTCTTTGTCGGATAACTTCGTTTCGGATTTTATCCTTCAAAGAGACGCCAAGCATAGCCCGTTCCATAGCTCGCTGCGTGACTTTTAGTTTGTGGACTAGTCCCACTGTGAGTGTCCACGTCTCGGCACCGTACGTCATAATAGGTAGGACGCATTGGTTGAAGACTTTGAAGTCTTCAGGCATTGCGGTAGGGGCGAAGAGAAAACTCGATGTAGCTTGCCAAACGCTGCCCAACCCAACTGGATCCTGCGGTCGATTTCTTTCTCGAAGTTGTTTCTACCAAGCTGGACTACTTGCCCAAGGTAGACATACTCTTGAACAACTTCGAGCATCGATCCGTCGACATAAACCGGTCCCGGCACAATGTGTTCGTTGAACATAATCTTGGTTTTATCCAACTTCGAGCATCGATCCGTCGACATAAACCGGTCCCGGCACAATGTGTTCGTTGAACATAATCTTGGTTTTATCCAAGTTCATGCCGAGACCGACCCGTCGAGAGGCTCCATTTAGGCTGTGCAGCATCTCGCTCAGCTCTTCCAGGCTCTCTGCCACGATGACGATATCGTCGGCAAACCGAAGGTGGGATATGTACTCGCCATTAATGTTTATGCCCCGTCCAGTCCAGTCCAGCGTCTTAAAGACGTCTTCGAGTGCGTTGGTGAAGAGCTTAGGGGATATTACATCCCCCTGCCTTACCCCTCTACGCAACTCAATGGGGCTGGTTTTACTGTCCTGGAGCTGGACGGTCTTAGTGGCCGTGTCGTACATCTCAACACCTCGATGTAGCGCCAATCGATGCGACACCGCTGCAGAGCATCCAGAACCGCCCAGGTTTCGATGGAGTCGAAGGCTTTCTCGTAGTCCACGAAAGCCATACACAGTGGCTGATTGTATTCGTTGGTCTTCTGTACAATCTGCCGAACAGTATGGATGTGGTCTACGGTGCTGTAGCCTTTTCGAAACCCGGCTTGTTCCGGTGGCTGGAAATCGTCGAGTTTTCTGGCGAGGCGATTTGTTAGGACTCTCGAGAACAACTTGTAGACGTGACTCAGGAGTGAGATGGGTCTGTAGTTTTTCAGCAGGGTTTTGTCACCTTTTTTGAAAAACAGAACCACCGCACTCCCATTCCACGCCGGAGGTGTTAGGCCTTGGTGGATAACGGAATTAAACAGGCTCGCCAGCTCTTTCAGAACTGCTGTCCCACCTGCTTTTAAGAGCTCTGTGGTGATTCCGTCATCCCCTGGAGACTTGTTGTTCTTGAGCTGCTCGAGAGCCACTCTTACCTCGCCCTGGTAGACATCAGAGATGTCCTCCGTGTAATGGCGCGTGAGTTGGGCTCTGTGGTCATCATCGCTGGGTCTCGTGGGTTTAGGCATCCGTGATGCGTACAAGTCCTTGTAGAAACTCTCAATTTCAGCGAGAATCTCGGACTTGGAGGTTACGGTTTTGCAATCCGCAATATTGAGTTTCGACAGATGAATTCTACCAAGCTGGCGAGCGAAAACTTTGGTGCCTCAATTCTGTTCAATCGCAGCCGTAATGGCGCGGGTATTGGAACATCGAAGGTCACGTCGCACCAGCTTCCGGATCTTCCGGTTTAGGTTTCTTCCATCTATCGAAGACGTCTGCGCATATGACATTCCCCTTCTTTGCCTCATAAGTTCGAGAGTCTCGAGCGAGAGTTTACTTTGCTTGTTAACGCTTTTTCCGGGAAACACCCTTCGAGACACATCCTGTAGCGTTTTGACCACAGCGTCGGTTTTCTCGTCAACAGTGCCATGGGTTTCCAGCAGTCCGAAACGGTTTTGAAGTTTTAGTTGAAACTTTTCGGATCCTACTGCTAGCTGAGGTGCAGTAGGTCTAAGAGTACACTTCATCATGCGAAGCCTCTCAGCTCTGAAGTCTTTATTTAGAGTGCCTCGGACAAGTCGGTGATCGCTACCGGTATTAAACCTGTTGATCACTGAGACGTCTCCAAATATATACCTCCGATCAGACATGATGAAGTCGCTTCGCCATGTCCACTTTCTATGAGGCTTATCGTGTCCTCCCCCTGTCTTCGGACTTCAGAAAACCCCAAAATATGCCAGTTTATATGACCTAGTTCTACTTCGAGTTCGGTGATGTGTTGGTCCAGCCGTAGAGAGCGTCCATTGTCCATTGTACTGACCCTGGCTCCTCAGTTTCTTGTGGTAGCCGTTTGCCGTAGCCCGGAGATTCTTAGCACCCCCTGCCCCGCTGTTACCGCGACCGCTACCGTAGTTGCGGACAGCGGGACTACCGGGAACTGGGGGCCTATTCGTTGGTGCGCTCATTGGGTGGTATTTGGCCTACTATACCGCGCTGGCCAGACGAGTTGGTATAGGGTTTGGTTTCAAGTTTTCCATCTCTTCGCAAAGATATTATTCGCTTTTTTGTAATTTTCTTAGTCTCCTTTTACGTCACCCACGGAATGAAATGGGGTAGTGACACTTGTATTCTTTATCCGTCACTACACGGACAATATAAGTTAAAGTACAAGCAGAGTATTACTTTGCGATTTAAACATAGTATTAAAATTTATCTCAAAAATAATTTAAGCACTTAAAAGTAAGTATTAAATTCTCACATTATTTTCTAAATTCAAAAAATTATTTTGATGTGTCACTTAATGTACAATTTGTAGCAATATAATTTGCACAATGGACCGAGTGTACTTAATAATACAAAGTAATTACCTAATAATATGATAGCATTTACCAGCTATTACAAGAAACTGATACAGCATTGATATAATGAACGCATCAATTCATTGGTAACAATTATGGGTAATTATAATTGTGAGAATGTAACAAGCGTGTGAACTGACTCAGTTGCTAAGTGACGCCATGAAACGATTGCTCAACACGGTACATAGCCCAATATTGGTTTATAAAAAGCACCAGTCATGAATAGTCATGATACAACATGATTCATGTTAAGGTCCCCGCGATACAGGCGACTTTAAATAGGACCTAAGGCTAGTTTATTAAATAGAAATACTATGATGTAGTTAAAAGATTCTATTCCTCCTATTTTCAAATTCCATGTCACGTAAGGTTTATAAAATAAAGCTTGATGTATTAATATTATTCCTGCCGCGACCATGGCTGTTGTAAGACGGCCGAAGCGTCGGTAAAACAGAGGTATTTATGCCTTAAATTAACTAAATATCGCGAATAAGACCCGTTTCCATGAAATTGTATGAAAATAAACCTTGTTTTAAGATATACATAAAAAAAAATTGGCATTATATCAAGTCTACATCCAAAACATTTCTAATACTAAAATACTGTATTCACATTTCTCCGTAATATAGGGTTTTCATGAAACAAGAATTGTCTAACAAATAGATCATTATTTTAGATAATAAATTGTAACAGGATGTTCCTATGCCATTATGCTGAACATAATTTGGTTGTACCTTATTTTTACGACTCCATTGTATATTTTTTTCTTATAATCCTCATTGTGTTTTCGTATCATTTTATTGTATGTATACACGGAGACTCAGCTTATGGAATAGATAGTATTTTTTACTAACTGGGTTTGTTTTGCCATTGATTACCTGAGAATATGCTACGTATATGGTTGTATTCAATAAGCTGACTGTACAATTGCATTACGAGTTTTTTCTCAAGTCATTATCATTGCAAGCATCTATTATTCCGACACATTACGTCTAAAACACTTCTATAAAGTTTATAATATCTACCGGGCATATACCTTGACTCCATCTTTCTGTTACCTATTTTATAGAAAACAATATAATTTTCCGAACCTTACAGGAGCATGTAAATTGAAACAAATGTAACGTCAAATAACCACACGCAAATTTTTTAGTGCAAATATCAGGAATCCCTTATTGATAAACTCGATCTGATCGTCATAACTGCAAAAAGAATGCGCAGTATTGATTATATTATGCGTCTTAAACTTCGATGTACGTAAAATACACAAAATAAATTTATAGAGCAGTGAGATCATACGTTTCCAAACTCTATTCTTTTAACCAACTAATTGTATTACGGCGTCTTTTGCTTCTTCGCGTATCCGCAATTCTTCCTATCAATTTTCATTTGCAAATAATCCCATCCAGTTTCTATATTCGCGCGTATATCCAGTTGAATGTGTCGAGGGTATTACGGAGAATGTTCAACGTGTTTTGTGAAAGCAAATCCTCTCGCGCCATCTTTGTGGAACTGCGGTAGGCTCTTTAGCAGTATTTTAGGAATGAAGCGCTCAGGGTTGGACCGTAAGCGAAATAATTGGGGCAAATGTATAAAAAATATTTTGTTTTTGAATTTCGGTAGGTACTATAAATACTTTAAAGATGCCAGATTGTATGGTGCTAGACCAAATAAAGTGGCCTATAATATGGACCTCAAGTTCTAACCCTTCAAAAGACGAGAGACCTTTTTAGGGAGACCGTAAGTTTGCAATTAAATAATATATAATATAATATACTACATTCACACAACACCATCTAGTCCCAAACTAAGCAGAGCTTGTACTATGGGTACTAGACAATGGATAAACATACATATATAGTATTTTTGTAAATACATACATATTATACATACATGTTAAATAATTTAGCCAACTAACGAACGACTAAATTGCTTACTTTATAATTTAATTGGGAATTGTGTTCATTGTTTGTGATTGCAAAGTAAGCTTAATTCAGTTGCGATCGGTGTCCAATAACTTATTTTGTTGATTATGACTAGGTATATATTTTTATAGGTTTTCTTTCCGATTTAGTTGGACAACTTGAAATTCCGATTTAGTTGGAAAGCGGTATAAGGTATCGCCTAAAGTAACTGTGAGTGCAAGATACAAAAATACACATATAGCATCATCTTGATAGTACTTATATTATCATATCAATAGACTCCTAAATTTTGCGTCCGGAACAAACCATTCTCATTTGCTTGCAATTTTATTTAGTGTTATAACTTTGTATTTTCAACGAAAACTGCACTCGTATGAAGATAGTGCAATAGTTTATTAAAAGTTCCAGTAATTTTGTACTATATCTTAGAACTGAAGTTTGCCGCTTTTATAATCTGAATATTTCTTTAATCATCTCAAACAGTCTGTATGGCATTACCTTTAGCAGTTTAAAGGTAACACGGATTATATGAGACGTGGTTTACATTTTTGTGTTTGTCCTCAAAGGAATATTCTAATAGGATTTAGGATAAAATGTATTTTTTGTATTTTTGTGGAGGTTGCTAGTGTGCAACTTGTGTGTCTCTTTGTTTGGATTTGTAGTATTTCATTCGTTGTTTGTAAAAATAGTTGCTCCTTGATCCTTCAGTATAGGGTTGCTTTTGTTTGACAATCGTACCAGCGTGCTATAGAAGATATTTCTTAGGGACTTGTCAGTATCGGCTCAAAGTAATAATAATAATAATCACCTACACATTTATACGTAGGTATTACTGTCTAGCGAGCTATAGAACGGGCGATGCTTGGCGTCTCTTTGAAGGATAAAATCCGAAAGGAAGTTATCCGACAAAGAACCAAAATTACCAACATCGCTCACAAAATCAGTAAGCTCAAGTAGCAGTGGGCTGGCCATATATGTAGAAGGACTGATGGCCGATGGAGCAAGCGTGTCCTAGAATGGAGACTACGACTCGGTAAGCGTAAGGGCGGCCCCCGGCTATATGGACCGACGACCTGAAAGAGGTGGCTGGGACTGACTGGATGCGGAAGGCTGAGGACCGTGTACTGTGGTGCGTGTTGGGAGAGCCCTATATCCAGCAGTGGACTGCGAGAGGCTGATTGAGATTACTGTCTCCATTTTGAATTATTTTTCAACTGAATGCTCCAACAAGGATCTTTAAGATCGAACTGAGAAATTACCAAAATAACTTGGCTAGTAAAAACGTTACGGTGTTAACTAAAGGTCACAAAGATAGTAACAGGGCCATTAGACGTATTATTCGAACAATTTTGATCACCCATCTAATAATAGATAAGTCTTGAGAACGTAGCTTAACCTTACTGATTACCTTAAAATCTATCGATACATTACCCCTATTTCGTTACACGTGCATCGAGTAGGTACATAATTACTGTACATCAATATGATCATTACCAGCGCTCTTTAGCGTAACGCGGGAAAAGCTGTTTAAGTAGCTAGTATATTGCATAAGCGAGCGGATCTTTAGTTCGAGCGTCTTAACATTTCATTTTATTTTATTGAAATCGAATGCAGGTTTTATTCAGATTAGAAAACAATCGTTCCGTATCGTCCGTATATATGTATATAACATTCTTGCGTTACTGACTGACTGACAGACAACGTACAAGAAGCTGATGTTTGGACCTTAGAGGTGCACTTACAAAGGTTTCCCAAAATTCCGACGAGATCGGGCAGAAAATGTAAAATAAAAAAGAGGTATGGATATGGTTCTTTATTTTAAATTGTCTTTCGGGATCGAGGCGTCGGTCTATGTATGTATGTATGTCTTTCGGGATATATACCACGTACCTTTGTTTGGAGTAATAAATATCTATTTCGGCACTTCGAAACAAAGGTACGTGGTATATATCCCGAAAGACAATTTAAAATAAGTTCAAATGACCACTAAACTTTAAATTTCTATAATAATATGGTTCTTTATATTTCGATCAGTGACTTGGAAATATACGTACTTCGTACCGAAAATCAGATTTATAACCGAGTTCAACTGGTCAAGGACACAACTTCATCATTATACGGCCTTTCGCATCCCACGGTAGTGACACTTTGTGATCCCTCATACTTGCTACCATAAATGAAGTAGGAGCAAGGGCTGCAATGATGACAAGGCTATATCCTTTTTGAGTGTGGTGTGGGGATTCGTAATCGATTGGCCCTCGTGGATCACGCAACATATTGTTCCGTGTGGGGACCTAATCCACACACACTCGGCGCAGCTCTAAACGGCGAGACAACCACTAAAACCGCCATGCGATCAGTCATCAGTCAAATCCGGCGGGATCAGCATAAAGTATAAAATAAATACCTATTTTTTTTTTATTTATCTATGGAATGTGGTAAAATATTACATACTCACGCCTGTATCCCCGAAGGGGTAGGCAGAGGTGTAATTTTACACCCACATTTCGCCAAGAATTTGTAGGTCCCACGTAATAGGGGGCGAGCCTATTGCCGTTACCGGGCACATCACCAGACTCCGTGCTGCTACTGAGAATTCGGAAAACCCCATTAACACTTTGGCCCGACCCGGGAATCGAACCCGGGACCTCCGATCAGCAGTCGCATACGCTGTCCCCTAGATCACCTACATATTGCCTTGCAGTAATGGCGACGACGCAGAGCATCAAATCAATACTGTAAACTCGTACATAATTCGATTTCTCGAAAAGCCACATAACTCAGTGAATCACACTGCCCCATTTTGCAACAAACAATGCAAAACACGAAGTTCTATCCACCCGTAGAATTCAACTCGCGTTCAAAACCACACACCGGCTTACATAAACTGAACAACGGCAAACCATTCTTTCAACTCCGTAAGAAAAATGGATTGCTCTCGCGTCGAACAAATCGCTGCCGCTACCGCCTATCACTCAGCGCGATTTTTCCGATAGCCACGCGTTGGCGATAAATAGTCCGCTGTGCGCCTATTACACAAGCCCGAAGTACATGTAGGATAATTTATACGAACTCTAGAAGCTGTTACCTTAATATGGTGCACGAGGAATGAGCAGATATTGAGTGGAACAGCTACCGTTTTATTTATCGGCGCCTTTCTCTTGCAGAAGTGGGAATTAATGAATATGTTTATGTAAGCGGTGGGGGAACATTTGTTTGTACGTGTGCTGTTTTTAATGTTGGATAATGTGGGATTGTAGGGTTGTTAGTGATATAATGAGACTTGTTAGTAAGGTGAGATTGAATGAGTGAAATCTTGGGTTCCAACCCGAGATTTCACGTACTCAATCTCACTAGAGCTTTAAAGGCTCTTCACTAAGACTCCAGCTTTAGAGAAGAGCCAGTAAAGCTCTAGTCTAAGATTTCAACCACCAACATGACTGCATCTCGTGGCCACGGCTGGTGTTACCCACGCTGATACGTCGTCACAAATGGACTATATTTCACCATTATTTTCCAATAATTACAAGATTAACTCGTTACATAGGTACCTATCTGTAGGTATGTGTAGAAATAGCAAACATTTGAAGTTTGTACCAAAACAGCCCAGCTAGGATATTTTACGTTTAACCAACAATGACCTTGGAACAATCCCTTCAATATAATTCCACAAACGAATTAGTATTCCCGCTACCCACTAAAGATACATACATAATCATATCTAATTGCATCTGCGCATACATATGTAAATCCCACTTGTTATGCCCAACGCGAACGCCAAGGTAACCGATATGAACTCTACATAATTCGTATTAACATTGACATCCGATGAGAAGCAAGCTTCTAACAATATTATCATAGAATAAACTATAAAAAGACATGTCAGAATTGGGTCATAATTTCTACCTAATTACCTTGTGTCGCTTGATTGGTGGATTTTAGTGTGGTATTTAGTTGGTGAATTTATTAAACAATTCAAGGTATTTCCAAAGTAACACTTTTTAAACTAAGATACATTTATTAGAGAATGGAACATGAAAATGTCTAAAGGTTAAAATCTTTTGATTTACCACGTAAGACGAAGTAGGAATGAAAAAAATATTCTTAGTTGTTGCTGAAAATATATGTTTTCATATGCTATATTTTTATTTATAATTAAGTTATATATACATATATACATTTGACGACCGATTGGCGCCGCGGGAGTGTAAGCGTCTGCTACGCCGAAGGTCGCGGGTTCGATTCCCGCTCAAGTCAAATATTTGTGTGCATGAACATGGATGTTTGTCTTGGTCTGGGTGTTTCTATGTATAATATGTATATATTTACAAAAAAAAAGTATAAGGTAAAAGCACTAATGCTTGACACTGAACTAATAGTTGACATTTTCACAAAAACACTTTTCTAATAAGTAAACTAATCATTTAAATAACATTCTTACTGATGTTAAAGACACCTAGTGCTATTTATGATACATGTTCAAAAGCTTGTGTACACATTCAGAAGAAAATTTCAAAATTACATCAGTTTACAACAAACAATGTGAGTAGGCTGGCATGCTGCGCATAATTCTTAGCGTTTTTCGTAAGGCAACTGACTTTGAACAGGTATGATTTTTTCTTGCATAGGTATATGATTATGGGCTATTGTTAGTTTCAATACTGAATATTTATGAAATGATTGATTTATTAGGGCCATTTCCTTGTTATTTTGGCTTGTTTTTGTATAATTTTTAAGTGGTGTCAACCATTAGCACCCGAAATGAGTCAAAACCTAAAAGATGACACATGTGTCATCTACTAGGGTTACATCAAACTGAATTTATTAGCTTATTTTAATGCAAATTTAGCCTTCTGTTGTAGAAATAAGGTTCCTGTCTTAGTTTCATTTATTTTAATCTACTCTGACTAATAGTAGACAGTGTCAACTATTAGGGTATACTAGATGTCAAATATTAGTATATAGTGTCAACTATTAGGGTATAATAGATGTCAACTATTAGTATCTATGAATATCAGTGCAGATCCCCTGATATGATCCACGTCACAATTTTGACAAAGTCTCAGATTGCATAAGTATTGGTGAAGTCATGTCTACTATTGGTGCCAAATGATGTCAATTATTGGTGGATTTGGTTTTCGATGCTGTCATCTTTTAGTGATTACGACAAACCTAGGAAAATTGAGATTATTGCTGAAAATTAAACAGCTTTAAAATAATTGATATAAAAACGTCAATCTCTGAATAATATTTTTGATAAAATGTAATATTTTTGATAAAAACATTTTATATTTGAGAATGAAGTTTGATTTGTTCTTAATGTGTCAAGCATTAGTGCTTTTACCTTATATGTATGTTTATCCATTATCTAATACCCATAGAACAAGCTTCTGCTTAGTTTGGGACTAGATGGTGTTGTGTGAATGTGGTAGAATATTATTATTATTACAAATGAATTATCATCATCATATCAGCCAAAAGACGACTACTAGACATAGGCATCCCACAAGGCTCTCCACATGGACCGATCCTGAGCCACCCGCATCCATCCGCTGCCCACGATCCCAACAAAATCGTCAGTCCAACCTTCAAAAAATAAAACTGCAAACACAAAAACATTTTATTTATTTTTAGATTTTTCACTACACGTTTTTAAGAGGTAGGCGGTTAAGCTTAGGCATTTTCTATCAGTTAGGTACATAAATCATCCCCCCGTGGGATCTCCACCTTGTCGTGGTGGGGGGGCTCAGTAACCGTGGATTGGTCACCCGCGGTGAAGCTAAGAGGGATCCAGGAGGGGACGCTCCGCGTGGGCTTGGAGGGGCCTGCGCAGGATGCGTCCAACGGTGCGGGTGCGGGAGACAGTTCTGTCTGTCCCTCGCAGTCGGGTGCGGTCGCGGGAGGAGAGGCGTGTCGGTGTTGCGTTGCCGCGCGCCCTATCTCCCGCGACCAAATGGGGGCGCACCATTCGATGCGTCGCGGTGGGGCCGCAGAGGAAGAGGAGATGCGGTGTTGCGTTGCCGTCCTCCCTATCCTCTGCGGCCGCTGGGCGTTTTGGCGGCGGAGTCAAACACCTTAATCCGTCGCCAAGGGGGTTTTGTTCGGGGCCCGCCTGACCTTCTGGCGGGCCAATACCCGTCGGAGGGTGGCGACGAGTGCTTTGGTGATGCCCCACCCTCCGACACACGGGTACATGGCGGAAGTCGAGGTGGTTTTTAGTGGAAACACCACATACTCCGGCTCTTATTTCCCCCAAGATTCGGAGATCCGAAGGGATTTTCCACACCGTAAAAAAAAAAAAAAAGGTACATAAATCATTGATGTTACTAAAAATAACCTAAAAATTGTATGTACTAAAGAGAACCGTCATATCTGATGCCATAATCTATGCCGCATTCATCTGGCTAGCGTAGCTTATTTGAATTTGAGACGAGACGTCGCATCCTCGTGGGGGCCTAATGCCGCATTAAGTGATGTAGGCGTCTCCACTAAATGTAGACGATTGATAACTTAGGTATAACTACGTATGATCATTTTAAATGTAACTTGTTAAATGAAAAGTTTACATTTTAAAACGAAATGTTAGTGATATTGGTGATTCTGATGTTGTGATGTCACGACCGAGTTCATTAAATTGTGTTGGATGCAATTGATTTCACGGATGGCTCGCTGGTTTAAGGTTTCGATATCCATAAGACAGAAAACTTTATAATATTCGTCCAGATATACACAACTACCTACATCTAGTCTCAAACTTAGCAGAGCTTGTACTATGAGTACTACACAATAGATAAAGATACTCGTACATATTAGATATACATAGAAACATACATACCAAAACAATACCCACGTTCACGCACACAAACCTGATTTGAGCGGTAATCGAACCCGCGACCTTCGGCGTGATAGTCCTTTACACTGCTGCTAAGCTACCGGGTCGTCGAATTTATGTAATATAAATTGTTATATACGTTCTGGTTGTTCTTAGTGTCCGCTGGTTTAATGTTTGGAATGATCTCTGCAATGCAGGATTATTTCCCTATGCAGTAGTGTATTCTTTTAACATATTTTTTGCTTTTATTTTTTTGTTAAATCAAAACCGGAGGAGTTTTAATAATGAAGTTTTTTATTCTCAATCCGATAACGAACTCCGTCGCAAAATCCGATTTATTTAAAAATATTTGTTATTCGTTATCAATTTAATATTATCTCCATAACTATAGAGATAATAACTGTAAACTTACAGTACAAAAAATATGCGACACATAACAACATACGAGGGTCAAACTGAAAGTTCTTAGAAAATCAAAAACTGATTACATTAGCCAGTTATTAGTTTTATTATATCTTTTCAAAATATTGTCCATTGACGTCAATACACCGCTGCATGCGATGGAACCACTGGGAAAAGCACTTTGCCCACTCGTCCTTAGAGGTCTCTTCAATGGCATCGCGATATGCAGCCACCGCTTCTTCAGCATTCATAAACCGCTTTCCTTTAAGTTTTTCTTTAATTTTTGGAAATAAATAAAAATCACAAGGCGCGAGGCCGGGGCTATACGACGGGTGACCCAGTAATTCAACGTTTGATGTCGCCAAATAGTCGATCGTTCGCTTGGCGGTGTGCGACGAGGCGTTGTCGTGGTGAAGGAGGATCCTACTGCGAGGTCGTTTCTCTCGAACTTTTTCCAAGACAAGTGGCAAACAATTGGTAGTGTACCATTCTGCAGAAACTGTTTTTTGATCCTCTAACACAATTGTTGCGAAATGACCTATCCTTCCAAAGAACGAGGCCACCATTTTTTTTCCCGCACTTCGATCTCTCTTCACTTTAGTTGGCAACTCCTCGAAAGGAAACACCCACTGAGCAGATTGTCTTTTGGTTTCAGGATCATAACAGTAAATCCAGCTTTCGTCACCTGTTAGTATGTCGAACACAGCATTTGAGTCACCTCCGTTAAATCTTTCAATCATTTTACGGCACCAATCCACACGATGGAGTTTTTGAGCCTTAGTCAAATTATGAGGTATCCACCGGGCGCAAAGCTTCCTGACCGCTAAATGTTCGTGGAGGATTTTGTGCACTTGACTCATACCGATGCCTAAGCTTGTCCGAATCTGCTGATAGGTCACTCTTTTGTCAGTATCTATCATACGCCGCACAACATAGATGTTATTTTCAGTCGTCGCCGTAGAAGGCCGTCCCTCACGTACATCATCAGTGAGATTAGTGCGACCACGTTTAAACTCATTAAACCAGTTGTAAACAGTCGCACGAGATGGGGCTTCATCGTGGAAGGCCAATCGTAGTCTATCATAACTTTCTTGTTGACTTAAATGACATCGAAAGTCATAAAAAATCATTGCACGAAAATTTTCTCGTGTTAAATTCATGTTGACGTGACACAGACAATTTTCAATTTGCCGCCAAATCGTAAAACAAATGACAAATGAATGAAATATATACTCAGTAATATTGGCAAAGAGTTCTATTTTCAAATTTTAGAATATTTTTTTTATTATATTGTTTATAAGTGGCCAGTTCTAAGAACTTTCAGTTTGACCCTCGTATTAAAACATTTTGATCAGTGCAATATATCGGTTCGTATTATCTCATACACTAAATATTTCTGTTGCTTACAAACAACGACTTTATCCTCTATAATACAATTTATTTTACCGTTACGACCTATCTGTATTACAATCAGATGTAATCTCTGCCGCGCCATCGGGAATGCGGTCTAAAGCGCGCCACCTATAACCGTTTCGTTGTAATTTTTTATTTTGCGCTCGGCTATCTTCGGAAATAGTTCCGTCGGCAGGTGCTATTCGTCAAAATGAGTAAGCTAGCTATAATCTTATCTTGCTAATTTTTAAAGGTCATTTTAATTTTAAGGTGCTTTTATTTAAGGCTTTAAAGAAGTAACCATTAAAAATATGTACTGGTACGTAATATTAAACGTAAAAGTGTGCAAGTACCTATAATAATATGTGCCAACATAATAGCTGATCCGATTGTGATGCATTTCAGCATAGAAATACATAAGACCATAGAGGTTGACAAAGGCTATCTTTTATTTAGAAAATAAATGCTTCATAATAATTATGTTATTTTTTTGTATTTAGTTCTTTGGTAATATACTCGTAGCTTTGTAGGGGTATTAGAAGATGATATGTGTGACGAAAGAAACAATACGAAAAAGCCCCGCCTAAAAGTATTTAACGAAATAATATTACCCACTACAATTGTTAATATTTCGTTAATATTGTAAGCGAAATTCAATTACAACCATAAACATCGTAATCCTTACAATATTCGACCATTTTATCCGAAAATCAACAGAAATAAAACGTCTTACCCCAAGGTGAAGCGATAGGACCGCTCACGATTTAGTTCCGTTGGGCCCCGCGGCGCAAAGGCACCATTATCTCGGGTAGCGGGATCGGGAACTGGTTGTGAACAATACAATGGACTGTTGTTTCCTGCCCGCTTAGATTATATTTGTAATTCTGTTGGGAATGCATGTTTTATTTATTTGCCTTTGAGGGAACTCCGATGCCTAAGGCTGTACTGGCCGTTTAGGAGTAATTAGTTATGCCTGTACCTCGAAGGTTAGCCGTTTAGGAATAATTACTGACGCCTTGCCTGTACCTAGAAAGTGGTAAGCGAATGCTGCATAAATTGATGCTTTTGACTTCATTAGGTACAATGGCAATTAATAGAATATAGACAATGAGTTGTTGGACATCATTACACAGTTATGAAAAAGAGTTATATACATACACATTACCTGCAAGCATTTATCTTACCGTTCTCAAAGTAAAAAGACGACCGTTGCCAGTAGTGGGACAGAATACAGAGCTGATGACGTTGATCATTAGTCATCAAAAAATTTTACGTTAAAATTGCAGTAGTAAGATTGTCGTTTTTACGTGTAAGTACCAATACTCAAGCATTTTCTTACTTACATATTAGTAAGACAGTACCCATACTTAGGCATTTAGGTACCTACTTACATATAAGTTTGTATTGAAAGTTCAAAAGAAGTGTTCTAGTGTGAGTTTATCTAAAGTACGGACGAAGGCTGCGCAGGCGTTCGTGTCACTGACACCGACATTTTTTGATAGAGGACACGTTGATAAGCGGCAGCGGGAGCGGGCGCGATAATAGGGTTAAGAAATTATAGGTGGTATTTCGTTTTTGATGGCGTTTAGGGTAATAGCATATAAATTATAATATCGTAGAGTATATACAGAGGTATATAGATGTCAGGGGTTACTTACAGAATAAATATGGTAAGTACCTATTCTACAGCAGACGGAATAATAAAATATTGTGTTTTATTTGCCTACCAAAAGTTGTCGTGCCAACGACATGTTTTGCTATGCATACAAAGTTTATCTTAGTATCGCGTTAATACAATTCTGGAAAATTTCCAGAAACGCGTGAAAACAACAACTATTCCTTAGAGTATAGAATAGCAGATTTTTCAATGTTTTAGAAAAACGCCATTAACCGTATGTATCTACTCATCATTATTACAAAACAAGATATTAAAATCGTCATGCAAAATGCCGATATCTGGTTCGAAGGCAGGCTATGGCTTTTAATAAAATAAAAAAATTGGTTGCCTGTAAAGTCGGTATACGGGCGAAAGTTTTACGTGACAACGACTTTGAGTGGTAAAATAATTTTAATGTGAATATTCATTCGTATAGTAGGAAGAAGGATGAAAGACGCGTGCCTTTCACTTTTTATGTCTGTCTCTCTCACTCTTAGGCGGGACGCGTGCCTCTCACTCGCTCTCATTGTGAGCGCATAACGTGAGCGGAGCGTAACGCAGTTTCTTGAAGTGTCACCCGGCAAACCAATTTATAAGACGTTGTCACGTCAAAAGAAACTGCTTTTGGTCAGCATTAGAACTTCAGTAACACCATCATCTCAAATGAAACATAAGGAAGTAAAATCTTAAGCTTACTTTTAATGGCTAGGTATTTGGTAGCAAGTGGGTAAGCGTAATTACGGTTCTTGTTATTCAATTCTTAATAGTTGTTACTTGTTAGCAGTTGTTCAAGGTTTGAAACAATCAAAGTCATATAACGCAGACTGCGCTCAGTTTGCTCGTTTTTCGTACGAATTTCGACCTTGTAAACACATACCAACAGGTACAGAAGTAAAGTTCAAGCGTTTTGGAGTGCTTATGCAAAATGTTATCTTTTTCTTCGTGTATACACTTATACAGCTCAACAAATATTTACAGCTTACCACTTAGACTTATTATCAGGAAGCCAATGGATTGTCTGTCTATGGCTAGCAGTAAAAAGACATCCTTGGATCTTTAGACAGACCCTAACCTCTTTTTTACCCTTTTAAGTGTTATACATACATATGTCCTTCCGTAGTGGATGTCTAAGTTATAAAAGGAACTTACTACCCTATCTCAATATACATCAGTACGTTACACTCTGCTATGATATGTCAGTCAGGCAAGTGGTTTCATATATAACATATTTGCAGACGATATCTCCCTACTCACTTCTTGTCAAACTGAAGATAGCATTAACCAAAAACTACATTCAACACTCACAAATACAATAACCTGGATGAATGAACACAACCTAGAAATTAATTTTACGAAAACAAAAATAATAACATTTCACCCCTATCAAAAAGCACCCTTAAATATAAATTTTAACTTTAACGGAACACAAATCGAAACAGTACGCGAATTCAACTTGTTAGGCCTAATTTTAGATACAAATTTAAACTTTAAATCTCACATCCAAAATATAAAAGCAAAAATTTCTGAATTCACTTACGCACTACGTGAAGTCAAAAAGGCAACAAACGTACATACCGCACTGACTACCTACTACGCCTATGCCTATGCCTGGCTTACCTATGGCATTATCCTGTGGGGAAATAGCACAGATGCACCTTCTCTCTTTGTTCATCAAAAGAAATTAATTAGAATTTTAGGAAATATAGATTTCACTGATAGCTGCAAGCCCATCTTCCAAAAATATAAACTTCTTACCCTAACAGGCATTTACATATTAGAAATATGCAAATTCGTCCGAAAATATCCTGAATTCCATACAAAACGTGAAGATACTCAAAAACAGTATTCCTTACGCCACAAACACAGACTAAATCTACCCTCATCCCGGTTAATAATGCACTCATCAAGTCCCCTAGTCATGTCAGTAAAAATTTATAATAAGTTACCAGAGCTCCTAAAACAAGAAAATAAGTACAACATATTTATCAACAAACTGAAATTATTCCTTAATAACAAAGCTTACTACACATTAAATGAATATTTTAATGACAAAACACCATATAACATAAAATAACCCAAAATAATCCTTTTAGTCTATTTATACACACACAAAATACAATGATAACTTATTATGCCAAAAAAAAAATAATAGATTCGTAAATATAATAAATAAGCTTAAGAAATCTTTAAACATTTTGAGGACATAATAATATTAAAAATATTTATTTAAATATATTTAATAAGTATACATCATAAATATCATTATTAAAGTCCTCTTCCTCCTCTCTCCTAATAAAAACTTTGCTGTGCCCAACAGGGTCCATAATTGATACTACCTTTATGTTTAACACCTCATTGTAATTATGGAACACAATAAAGTATTGAGTATTGAGTATCAGACGAAGTAGCTGTTATCCCTTGTACACCATCAAATACCAGTGCTATTTAAATCGCTGTGTCTTAAATCTTTAATCGCTTTATCTTGTAATATGACCGCATCTTAACCGCCGGCAGACGTCTCGGAACGGGTTTGTCCAGACCGGTTTTGTACTTTAGTTATTTGTGTGTTATGATTTATATTAATACTTACTGATACAACACTAAACAGCTATGTTTCTAAACGTTGCTTGGAAGAAAGAAAAGATACAATGCATACAGACTTTCTTTGTAAGAATAAGCTTATTGATCTATAGATGAAATATTCCGCCAATTTCTATACGAAGTTGAAGATTGTGTTATTAAACAGTAGGTATGAGTGTGTTGTCTGCTCTGGATATAAATACTGGATATGAATCAAGTATTGGTTTCCAAAGTTGACAAAACATACAATGCATGAGTTCAGTAGCAACTCATGCTGCTTATCACAAAATGCATTGTCATCTGAACTGCACCAATATGCAAAATTTCTACTTCATAAAATGACAAAGAAAGGGGTTCTTATTCAGCTTGGTAGATTCAAGTTATACATACTTAATATTAGTAAGTTGAATTTAGAAAAAGCAGTTTTAAGGACTTTATTAAAAAAAGTCTAGGTAACAATGCCTTTGACCTCCGAATATTCATAGTTCAACGTTGCACATAATTAAGTATATTGGCGCTCACCAATTGTTGAACATTCGATCCCCAGATGGGCCTAGATTGGAGTGATACATAAAAAAATGTTTCTGTATGCTTTTGTTTATGACATTAGGGCCATATTTGTTTGATATTTTCACAATAAAGAGTGTCGTAGCTATTCTTAACAACAATTAGCTATTTCTTCCATCAATAACATATCACGATAGCGGTTTCTCCTAAATAACGTAACGGGACCGATTTCGCCACCATCACAAATAATCTCCAAGTTATTACTGGTTTTCGATGACAAGTAATTTCTACTGAATTAAATTGAGGAAAGACTTCACCATATTAGTACCATCTTCATAGCTGTACTTCTAAATTTGGAATTCCTAATATGTAATTTACCATTTGTCGTGATACCGTAAATATTGTTGCATCCGGGAATGAATATGGGAACTGTCGGTCAATTGCGACTGCGGAGACTGGATAAGTATTGTTACTGTTCTGGAAGATTCTATTTCGGTACTAGAGTTCGTTTATGGAGATAGTAAAACATTTTATGAAGGATAGCGGCACCGAAATATGTTGTACATTTGTGAGATTATCGTAAAATGAAACGGTGAAGTACAAGTTTTAATATTAATTTCTTTAATTGTTAGGCCTGTTAGACGAGTGGTTAGTTACTCTGACAGCTAAGCTGGAGGTCCTGGGTTCTATTCTCAAGATTATAAAATTGCAACATAGCTGTTGAGTTGCTAAGCGTCTTTTTGAAGTATTGGACGTCTAGAGAAAGAAACATTAAGTGCAGTTTCACGCTGGTAATGCCTATTTTTCTATATGTGTGTCGATTTTCTGGGTATAAAATGGTACGAATAGAATTCTTGGTAAAACTTGATAGTTTTGCCATACACTAAGATAAAAGCTTTAAATCAAATGACTTCATCTCCATATTTCATCTAAATAAATATTCGGGCAAGTGCGAGTCTGACCCGTGCACCGAGGGTTTCGTACGCATTTTACCTTATTTGAGGTTGGTGCTAATTACGCTAGTCCTCTAAATCTGTATGAGCGCCCATACAACTTAGAGAACTAGGTATCTTAAATGGAGTCTACTATGTATGTATGTATGGGGACACCCATAAATTTTTCACTTTTTTTTTTGTAATTTTTCCTTTATTTGTGCTGTAAGACCCTACTTACGGTTGACCTAGAATTGTCAATTTTGGTTAAAACCAAGGTCTTACAGCACAAGTAAAGGAAAAAAACCGAAAATTAAAAATGTTGAAAATTAAGGTTAATTTTGGTACTTACAAGTTTTCGCAAAAATCTAATTTTGACCATATCTTTTTATCGAGTTGACCCAGGACCCTGATTTTTATACACCTAATAGGAACCATAGACCTCAGTATCTGGTATAAATTTGCTAGGTCCACCCGTTCCTGAGAAAATCGGTGGTGACACACGGACAGACAGACAGACGGACAAGAAAGTGATCTTATGAGGGTTCCTTTTTTTACCTTGTGAGGTACGGAACCCTAGAAATACAGAATTTTACTTGTCATCATACCGAAGTCAAGTAAAAGGCGTAGTCCTATTACTTTTATTGACGCGAAAAAGAAGAAGAAGAAGAAGTCTTCCATACAAAAACTACCTACTGACCGGATTTTAACCAAACTGCGGTAATATAACTAATGTATCAACAACACATGCTTATCTTTCGCCACCCACATAGACCGTGTCACGGGCACAACCTAGTACTAATAAAACACAAAAACTATACCCTAATGAACAACGCCTCCAGTCAAGCCGTCAACCGTCTGGTAACAAGTTCATACCAGTTTTGGGCTTAGTTACGCGCGTATTATGATTTATGTTAATGCGCAATTGTTGGGCATACGTGGGAGTGGTGGCCACTGTCAACACCAACTTGTTGGGATGTTTGGTGACAGTTGGGAGTGTTCACCAATAGGTGGTTTGTCCCTTTTTGTTGGGTTGTTGTGAAAAGGATGGCTGCTACCTTGTGAGTCTGAACGACGTAATAAAGGTTTTGAGATTTGGAATCACGTTCTATTTTAAACACTACACTACTACAAATGGCGGTGGTTTTAGTAAGTATGCTTGTTTTTGTTTTTCGTGTGAGTGTGTGGCCAACTCTGGTGTCGGAGTTTTCAGACCGCCCGAAGGCCTCCGACATGGCCTTACGATCCTTATCCTTAGATAAGAACCGGGACCGACAGCTTTACGTGCCCTCCGAAGCACGGTAGCGCTCAGATGAAAATGCCACACACGGTCACCCATCCAACTGGTAACCTGTACAAGCGTTGCTTAACTTTGCCGATCTGTTACGACCGGCAAGCCAAGTCTCGCTATGAGCGCTACAGTAAGTATGCTAAGACCAGCTGAGACTCACCAGTACAGTACAGCCTCACCGCTCGACACTGTGCCGAAGTGTTGTGGGTTCGATCCCCTCACGAGACAACACTTTGTGTGATTCATAAATTGTCGTTTCGAGTCTGAGTGTTCATTGTGTCCGTTAGTTGTATGTCTGTAAAGTTCCCCGCGACACAGGATTTAGTCCTAATGCGGGAGTTGTCTTTTAAAAACTAAAAAAAAATATATATATACACCTACTTTAGTCTAAAATTAGCACCAAATCTTCGTAAAAGCGTTAACAAAATTATTTCAAACGAAGCCAATAAGTATATTTAGTATGCTGTTTATGAAATACAAATCTATTACATATATTTGCCACAGTAATCATACAACAAAAAACCACTCAACTGTTCAGGAGTATGATATAATGAACCTTCACATCATACAATGAAATATGAATCTATAAATAATACAAATTTATGTAAATCGTGTAATAAAAATCTTCTATATCTAGGCCAGCCTATAAAACATTGCTTAGCGGTCGGTAGATATAACTTTGCTGAATTACTGTATTATCGAAATCTGAGGATTATATATAGATCTATATTTATCTCTGGTCCTCCAGGGTTATCTTGCCAGCTATATCTTTGCAAATGAAGTAGATGTGATGACACACCAGGCATCTGCACCAAGGAATATCGCTACCCCTATGGGTTGCGGAGGTCAAACGACAGTAGCTTTGAGATGAAGCTAATATTCTTATATGGTTAGCGGACGTCGCGTCGGGATGCAAGATAGTTTTCTTCTTTCTTAAAAAAAAGGCAACTCCCATCAAGATGAAAACAGTCTTAATGTAGCAAGGACACCGATAGGATGGTGATAATCTCGTAAGCTTTAAAGGCATGCGTCGTAAACCTTGATATGCCCCTTCAAAACCCTAAGGTTAACTGGCAAAAAATGCCCCTAGCGCTTAGTTCGCCTTTGGATCTTCCTGTGTTATATTAAATAAGTTTTTGAAGATGAAATGTATACATTTATTTAACTAGTACAAGAAACGGGTGATCTGTTCTACTTGCTTAGTATCCTGTATCTATTTCGTTTATGGCGCTAAAGTCGAAAATCAATATTGTACTATTTTAGAGAACAATACATTCTCCTTTCATTTCATGAACAAGCCGAATAAAATATCAAAACTTGTGAAATACAACACCATTCACAATATTCCTACTTATATAAGTATTTTGTTGTAAGCTGGACAAGCAGTAGCTTCGGTCTTTCAAAGACGTCTCGGCTTTGTGCTGCGATTAAAATATGCAAAACAACTTTTTACCTTGAAGGAATTTAAGACTCCCTCCTTTGTCTTGCTTGTTTTATATAAATAGGAAAAAGTTTATGTATTAAAATGGTGGAAAATAGTGTTAAGTTTCTAAATAAGAGGTAAATATGGAGCTCTGTATAGAAAATCCTTTCGTAGAAGCACCTGGACAAAGTAGTGTTCGCTAGAAATATCAACAGTGTTTTGAATAGAATAACATTTTGAACACCTTAGGAATGAATAAGCTAGTAAGACTACTTGCTGGTCTGTTATCTCTGCTTACCCCGTCGGGACAAAGGCGTGAGTATATCTATGTATGTATGTATTACTTGGTTACTTACTGTAAGCAAGAGTAGGTTTGAATAGTGTAAGTTATAAAGATCGTCACGGCGGGTGTAACCCATGCCGAAACGTCGGGGCAAATGAAAGGTATTTCATCTTTCTTTTCGTTTAGTTAATACGATTCAGACCCGTTACATAATCATTAGTATGTTATAAAGATACTTAGTTTTAGTGTTTGGCACAGGCTGTGTTAGCAGGGTAGTTCGTGTTACCCACGTAGGTACGTTTCAAAACTGTTACTCGTGTTACCCACGTAGGTACGTTTCAAAACTGTTACATGTACCATTCTTCACTTTCAAACCAACTTTTGTAATGGTTTATATCTCGGGAATAGGTATGTAGAAACTAAGCGGTAACGCATTTTCTCATTAGAAATATGACAGAAATGATATGAAGCCGCAGTATCCAAATAGAACCGAGATATGGCAGTCATGGTGGACGCCTTTGGTAAAAAAATTAAAAATTCTATACATTTTTGCACTTGACGATTAGCGATATCGTACTAACTAACTACAAGCCTGTCCCGGATGAAATCTCGCAAGATAAATTTGTATCACTTCCCGGTTTCCTATTGAGCTGTGAATTAACGTGTCGTGTAGGTACCTACATCTCATGACGATGCAATATTATGATGTAATGGAGCTGATATGATGATGTCTATAGAAACTCCGCAATAAAACGACACGACCCCGTCTACTTTGCGCTCGTCTGTAGTTTGATCCTAGTTTTATATACCTATACTCACCGCATATGAAAGGTTGCTTAGATTATTTTTTGATTTTTATTTATTTTGTAAATACCACATCACTGATTACTTACCTACTCTATATGATAATCGACGATAAGTTGACAAATTTTAACATTTCTCATTTAAAACATATTCACGAAATGAGCCACAAACATTCTACCTATTCCGAAATTAACATCAAAATGAGCAAACAAAACCGATATTACGTCTAACACGGATCGCCCTTGACTTTTGAACGCCCCATAAGCGTAGAAACTTTCCCCTAAATTCCCCGCTGACCCGTTGTCACAAACATCTTAATTTAATTGAAAACGCCCATTTCATAATTGACTTTTCCCCTTTCAATCATTTGACTATAGTGAGCCATGTCTCATGCGTTACTCTTGCCGTAGAATAAAGGAAAATATAGAAGGGACATTGAATTATTATAATTCAATGAGAAGGGACATCCGTATGCAATTCTAAATACCTATATTTGAGTGATGCACGAAAAGGCGTATATAGGCTTATTAAGAAAAGTTTTTGGTAGGCTTTTTATTTATTTTTCAATTAGTTCGATTAGTAGCAAAATGAGCTACATAGTCGGTTGTGTTAGAATATGAAAGGACAGTATAATATATTTTTACACAGTCACTCAAAACGGCTAGACGCATCTAGATGTAAAATTGCACAGTGATTTTTATCAATTGAATTAATAGTCGGTTACTTAAACGCATCTATCAGTCGTGCAAAAAATATCAGGGCTCTATTTATAAACTCTTAGGAAATGTTGGCTAGTTCACCTCGTTGGCCAATTGTGGATTAGTACACTTCAAATGTCTTCCGAGAACATTAAAGAAATTGGTAGCGTCTCCACTAGACTATCGGTGAGAAACCTAACATGTACCTAATGAATAGGCTTTAGGCGTATTTTTTTGTACAAAATGCGGTAGAAATAAACACCTAGGTACACCGTTTAAGATGTTCTATCAAAGTATCAGTTAGAACCTGTAAGCAAGAAGTAGGTTCAGTTTTTGTCATTTTTAAATATAAACACCTGTGATAGTATCAAGTACTTCAGTTAAAGAATGGGTTTATCAGATGAAGAATAGGATTTATAGTATCAAATCAAATTAAAGAAATAGCGAAATAACTTTGAAGGTAGCAGTTAAATTATTGAAAAAATCCTTATTGCGTATTTACATATTATGCTGACTTCTTTATCTTTTTTTTGTTTTTTTTTTTTACAAATATCGTCACGCCTGTATCCCCTTGGGGGTAGGCGGAGGTGTAATATTACATCCATTCTTAATGTAATCCATCCATTCTTAAGTGTAATATTATATTTCGCCTTATGAATGTTAGGTCTCATGTGATAGGGGGCGAGACTCTGTGCTGCTTCTGGCAACGCAGAAAAAAATAGTAAAACTTTTACCCGACCCGAGAACCGAACCCAGGACCGATTAGCAGACGCACAAGCTATCCAATGGACCACAAGGCATTCATATCGTTTCCACGTGTCTAATTCCCCGCAAGCCCGTCAACTCACCCGCTGCAGATGATCTGTCAACTGTTTCCGTCGCAGGGAAACTGTAATTTGTCTCAATTCAACACTCACTCGTCTATTGAGTAATTTCGTAAGCGAGATATTAGTAGGTGGCACCCTTGACGTGACTTCATTAAGTTGTTAATGTAGAATGTAATGGAGATGTATTATTTAGTTCTGTTTGGTACACTTCGCTGGGAATTTGGTAGTTATGTAGACACACGTCTTAAAGACGCACAAGCATGCTTCTATTTTCGGCATCAAAGTCAGAATTCTAATGACATAGCTTAATCAATAAACTTGGTTTTAAAAATTCTAGGACTTTCAACTGCAAGTCATAAGGCTCCAGGTCACTGCTTTTCTTACTGGTCTCAAAATTGAATAAGACGAATAATTAAACTGTCTTTACTAAACGTACACACGCAACTAATCTTATTTCGACGTCATATAAAATTGTAAATTAAAACAAAGAGAAATCTCTATTGTTTGTATACTTATATGCTTTGGTATAAAATTAATTAGATCTTTCTTTAAACAACTCTCCTGATAAATCTGAAGATCCTATCAAAATCGGTAAAACCATCCCTTTCAAGACATTACTTCAACGCCCCTGTTGAGACGACCCTAAGAAAATTATAGAACTGGGACCCCTCTTAAGTTTCCTCTTAGCTTACGTCACTTGACTTACAAAACAATACAATTCAAAAGCCAAATAAAACGTAGATATTGAAAGCCTTACTGCAACAAGGTAACACTTAGACATATGTCCCAACATGTTTAAGCACATCCCTTGGTAACTGCTCACACGAGATAGGGTAGCCAATTGTTAGCTCCCTCCCTCGGGAATCGAACCGGCTACAACGTTAATGACGTATTCACTGGATGCAGTGCAATTTAGATTATGGGCCCTTGTGTAGCGTAAGTGATTTCTGAAAGGTGTATTGATTGGATTGCATATAGGGAAATGCTGAGGTGATGTTCTTGGGAGATGAGAGGTGTGTGTAATACTTACTACCTGTCTTATAATCTGAGTATTAGCACAGAATATATACAAGTACTAAAGTATTAGCTGATCCTACTAATATTATAAACGCGATAAGAATGGATAGATATTTGCTACTCTTTCACGCAATAATTATTGACCGCATTTTGTTTTAACTAAAAATGTAGTCATTGTGAATGCCGGTTTCCTTTCATGTAAAATGTTACCTACCATCTAAGTCTTGGTCACAAATACTCAGTACCTCATTTAACCAGGATAGAGTATTCATCAATCGGACCTCCTGTCCTGTTCGTGACTTTACACTTGACACCAGATGCTTCAAATGCCAACAGTATGGACATGCGGCAAAGACTTGTCGCGAGAGCAGCTACACGTGTGTACATTGTGGCGAACTAGGTCATGAGGCCAAAGATTGCACTAAGAAAAATGAAACGCCGAAATGTGCAACATGCCTACGTTTTAAAAAAACAGGCACCCATAAAACTGGAGACCTCGAATGCCCAGCGAAAAAGATAGCTGTAATATTGGGAAATGGTCATAGTTCTCTAGTCGGTCCCGGTTGTCATGAAGAACTTTGACAGTCGTTACAGGGCGTCAGTACCTTCTAAATAAACTGACACTAGTCTAAACCATGGAATATCGCTATCCCTTCGGGTTGCGGAGGTCAGACAGGCAGTCGCTCTGTGGAAAAGCTAATATTCAGCCAAATCCGGTTAGACTAGCAAGCGGACCCCAGATTGATACTGGGATAACGCTAAGAGAAAGAAGAAAAAGAAGAGGTCATAGTTCTCTAGTAGGTATTGTAAAGTTGATATTACGTTTGTAATTTATATTTTGTACTTTTTCTGGTAGCAATATTTACATTGGTTAAATATGTTTGTGATGAGTACTGTTAAGATTAAAACTCACTTAACACGTAACTTAGTTCATAATAGTATACTGTGAGTGCCCTTAGCGCCTGTGGCACAGGTTTACCCTAGTACAGGCACCTTAAGATTTTACCTGAATTAATTAAATGTAAGAACTGTATGTATCATTGTGTTAAATGAAAAATAAACACATTATTATTATTATATAATGTGGTGAGTGGTGGTGTGCAACGATTTCAACTAAAATGATACACAAGTTTCGTAGTGTACCTAAAATATTATACCCGAAAGGTGATATCTCCCTTAAAACAAAGAGATTTATTGAAAGTTGTTGGTTAAACAGAATTCTGTACATTTAAATGGACACATATTCAATTTCTAACCCAATAATATCTTGGTTGACTAGCATTCTTACCTCACGATCGTTGTTACCTAAACATAACCGCTCACTTAAACTGTACTCTCGAAAACACAAACAAGAAAAGAAACTATACGCTCTGAAACAATTGATACCAACAAGAACAAAAACTACACTCCCCAAAATAACACCACCATGCATATTTAACGACACTGTATCGCAGAATTAAAATACATTACAAATTCACGTCGCAAGTCAGGTGCAAAATATGGGAAGCGAACCCCGTCCCCAGGGCCAGGGATTGTATTATCACATGAGGGGATTAGAGCCACCGGTGGAAAGGGATGGATCTAAAATACACATAATAGTTTTTATCCTTAAAGTGCTTTCATTGAATTGGTTAATGCAAAATTGTATGTGCCGGATTAAAGGAGGTTTTATGAACGTGGAGGTGGATTGGAGAAATTGTTGGATATGGATGTTTTTTTTAGATGCTCATCCAGCCACTGTTATTATACTGAGTCACAAAATAGTAAATACTAATATCCCAAAATTGATGACCTGAAAAACGGTAAGATCCGAAGTATTCGGAACCGGCGAACATTTATGAAAAGAGTAATGAATGGAGAGGAAGCGCGTGTAATGTGTATGGATAGAAGTAATTGGACTGTTGTTGTTTCTGCCTACCCCGACGGGAAAAGGCGTGAGTATTTCTATGCGATGTCCCTGTTGGTCTTAGTCTTTTTCATCATCATTGTCAGGCTATTGGAGGCCACTGCTGGGAGTAGGTCATGCCCAGGGTACGTCACAGGGCTCGCTTTTCCCTCCACTACTAGCTGCTGTACTGCCCTAAGGGTGTCCAAAACTACCTTAGTCAAGCTGTGGGCTTCATTCAAAAACCTGTTTATAACACGTATTTTTTATTAATTTTAGCTGGGAGCATACAAACTTGAACAATGCCATCTTACGGACGGGAGTATTAGTTTCACATTCATTAATTCGTATGGTGTGCTAAAAACGTGTCCGAAGTTTTCACTTCACACTACTATTTAGATGGTGGCAAAGCTTTCTATTTATAACTACACAAACATGCCTGAAGCAGATTTACCGTGAAGCTTCATCAGAACACATAACAAAGTTATTTTGTTGTTCATTCAAACTAACAACATGTGTTCCACAAATTTTATTTAAAATATACTTCTTTGCATTGAAACGTGTGTAGGTGAATGTTCTCTGGACAAAACAAAGCTAGAAATAAAAGCACCTGACAAAATAATCGGCATGCATATGCTACGTGCTACGAAGTGTGATTACATATTTATACCTACGATTTATAGTATAAGTGTCAATAGTGTGTGTAAATAAGTTTGAAGGTTTGATACACGATTGAGGGCTTATCTCACTAATACATTTCGGTTTACATTAAGTTACTTGGCAGACTGACATGAAAAAGGCATCGGGCTTAAACCCACGGCGTACGCCACTGGTTTCTGTAAGCTATGTTATTAATTTATCACTTGTCCTCGTCATGAAGATCTTTGACAGTCGTTCTAAGGAGTTAATACCTACGCGTGAATATATTGACACTAGTCTACACCATGGAATATCGCTAACCCTGGCTCCCGCTGATTTAACAACAGTTAAAAATCAGACCTGAATCCTATTAAACTTCGATAACCTAATACATTTCCAATTGTTCTTATAACTTATTATTGACATACTGACTGAAGTTTAAAACGTTTCTTTTTGTTGCAGGTAAGATAAGAAGCCTTCATCTATTCTTCATTTACAAATACACTGCGGGAAAGATGATTGATGGTATCGACGGTCGCGGAAGCGTACATTGTGTTCGACATCATTTTGGGAGCCGAGGTCTTAGTAGCGCATTATCGACAAAAGCTACGAGTACTTGGTGAAAAGTAATTGGATTGGTTTTTACTTTTTGAACTAAATGAACGTCTACATACAGATAGTGCAATACAGTGTAGAATCCAGATAATTTAGAAACTCCTTCTTAAGGTTTCGTTGGCAAACACTTATATTTTTGCGGCCCAGAAATCAGCCACACTGTCATCATTGTTGAGACTGACAATATGTCTTTAAACAAATCATGTTGTTAGTAAACGTAACGTATTTTGCAGACGGTTCTTGTAAATGAAAGATGATGCCGCTTCAGTATTAAATACAAGTTGTCATTCGATTTGAAAATATCTAATCTAATCATCACAGTCTCTAGGCTTTATAAGCTAGACACATGAAATTTGGCTGTGGGTACTTTCATGGCGTACTGTTGCTTCGTTCACTGTTATAACATTTTCATTTTCCATGTTTCATTTTTGAGGCTGTTTATGCAATATATGCAGTAATACTTCATAACACAGTTCCAAGATTATCCGTCTAAACCTGTTTACCATAATGCAGTGGCATGCAGTATATATCGACACGTCTGCCGAATGAGGTTATATGTGCCAGTGATGCACTGGCATATATAACCTCAAACGACACGAGCTGTCGAAGTCGTGGCTCAGACACAATCCCAGCCATCCGTCAGAATTAGGCCCGCACCGGCCCCACAATACTGTATTAATGACCACTCTTGGGACTGTTTTGGATGTATAACGTATGACTCTGTTTCTGGTATGTGATTGTGTGTGTGTGTGTGTGTGTGATTTAAAGTGTCTGGGAGTACATATTTACAGTGAAGTTGAAATGTATTTACGATATGTTTTATGGAGATGAAAGTACAAGTATTTTTCGTTCTATCTTTTGTCTAATTTCATATTGAAATAAGAATAAAATGGTGATAGTCGGTTCGTGTAAGTAGTTTTATGTAATCGGAACCACATATTTTAAAGACACATTTCGTAACTGTTTAAAAATATTGAAACTAATGCACATAAAGTTAAAAAAAGCTGTTTTTGATACTATTGTTAATAATCAAAAAGATCGTGGTGATTGCACAGATGATCAAGACTAGATGCACAATATTTCGTTTCACCAAATATCTACTTTTATCTCGTGACTCAATCACACGTCTAGCTACCCCGACTTTACGCAACTATAAACTGAGTAAAAGCCAGCTCAAAACATCGGATTGAAAAATGAAGTATTTCTGCAACAATACCAAATCGATGTAACACCGACATAAATAACCGTGAAAGAAAAATGGCGTTGAAAATCACGTTTCCATCCATCTGCATCAAGGTTGTCACATCTCTAGCCCCTGTGTGACAGAGAGAAAACTTATAGCCTTCTTATTTTCCCCTTTATAGAACTTTCGTAGATCAGTTCTATAGTTGGCAATAATTTCTAAGCAAAGAATTGCAATGAACAAAATTACATATCGAATAAGTAATTTTATTTGCTCATCGATCATCATCATCGTCCTAGCGTTATCCCAGTTGCATCCAAGACTTTTCGCCTTGGAGCCTGGTGTCCGCTTACTACTCCAACCACTATCGATATCCAACCACAATTGAATAGTAGCTTTTCCACAATTTATTTGCTCATCGATGTTCAGTCAAATCTCGGTAGACTAGTAATAACATACAACTCAGGGTCTGCTGCTTGCAAAGCTCTGGGGCTTTGAAGTGCAAGCTTTGGTTGTTAATGAGACGGGATGGTGTAAGTTAGTTATACGTACATAGTAGCGCTCATAGCGAGACTTAGCTTTTCGTTCGTAACAGATCGGCAAAGTAAAGCAACGCTTGCAAAGGTCGCCACTTGGATGGATGACCAAGTGTGGCATTTGGCATTTACATCTGAGCGCTACCGTGCTTCGGAGGGCATGTAAAGCTTTCGGTCCCGGTTCTTGTCTTAGGATAAGAGTCGTTAGGCCACGTCGGAGGCCTTCGGGCGGTCTGAAAAACTCCGACACTAGAGTTGGCCACATACGCACACGAAAAACAAAACAAAAAACGTACAAATCAAAGGAAAAGCCTACTTGCTTCAAAAGTAAGTTTTTCTGAAACGAACGGTGCAGCGGTGTACCCACGACAACGTTTTGAAATGATTAGGCAACCTCCGAAAATCTTATATTTCGTAAAATGTTAGTTTGTAGGTTATTTTTATCTTACAATAGTGACTAACATAATTAGGTGGGGGTAGTTGAGATTACCGGTAACTTTTAAAATAGCTCTTCAAGTAAATTTAAATAAAACAATTAATTTTCACAATAAATATATTTTAATGCATAAAAGTTAAACATTAAACTACTTACCTGCTGGTTTAGCGTTATCCTTAAAATCTAACAAGTTTTCACATAAACACACACAATGGATACATTCAATGCATCTAAAATCCTGGACATGCAAGCTTATTTTGAGGAGCGGATGGCAACTTTTGAAGCTGAGCTACAGAAGAAGTCGCCTCAAAGCACTCGGAGTCTGGCTGATGAATTTGCTGCGTTCAAGACTTTTATAATGAAGACCTTGAAATCCTTCTCACAGCAGCTTGACGTCGTCGGCCGAGAGATTGACACGATGGAAATGCGCAGCCGCCGCAAGATGTTGCTGCTTCACGGAGTGGAGAAACGTCAGGACGAGGAGACATCTCAGCAGGTCGCGAATATAGTCAAGCAGCGTCTCAAAATCGGTACTTTCGTGGTTGAAGACATCAAACGCTGCCACAGGATGGGACGCCGGACTACCAGCGACAAGGCGAGGCCTATTCTTGTGAAATTTGCTTCTGCAGCGGTGTGGGACAGCGTTTGGTTCGCAAAGACGAAGCTCAAGGATACGGGTATCACTCTGTCGGAGTTTCTCACACGTCCTCGTCTCGAGGCTTTTATGGCTGCACGAGCAAAGTTTGGAGTCGCGAAGTGCTGGACGCGAGAGGGATACGTTCACATCTTGGGCCCTGATGGGAAACGCTATCGCACCACCTCCGTTAGTGACCTATGTAAGATCAAGCTCACAGATTCGGAGAAGCCCGTCGCGAAGCCAACAACAACAAAGGCCAAAAGAACTGCAGCATCGAAGAAGTAAGCTTGTTCCATTGTTACTGTATCGTATGTACTCAGTCTCATTTATACACCTTCACTTTCAAAACATTTACTTTTAACTTTATTTTAAATCATTTTCATGTAGGTACCGTGCAGATAAATATGTTATATTTGGCAACTTGACATAGTTGACATTCGCTAACCTGTCACTGTCACAATCACAATCTGTCACTTCTGTCAGTAAAGAGTAACGTTCCGTTACGCGCTACATGGATATGAACATGTGTATTTTAGACTTCAAAAGACTTTTTTTATGGTTCTTTTTGGTTATCTTTATTATTTAATATTTTTTACTTTTTTGTTAGTTTTAATTTATATCCGATTATTCTTATATACAATCTTTGTACATGCGCAACCAGCGGGTGGACACAATGAGCGAAACTTGTCGCGATAATTAGAAATAGAATTATTGATTTATTTACTTTTATATCATATATTTATTTACATACTTATTTTATTTATTTTGTATATATTTATAGTCAGATATTTATTAAATGTCACATACGAACTCAAATAGCGATGATACCTTTCTTTCTGCTACAAGTCTAAATGATAGTTTTATAAGTGTCCCCTCTCTAGGAGACATTCTTCGGTCGCAGTTCTCAGACGTACCCAAGAACTTTAATGTAGTCCATATTAATGCGCAGAGTATTCCAGCTCATTTCCCAGATATGCTGGCTAATTTAGGTTCACAACACATGTATGCCGTCCTTGTGTCGGAGTCATGGCTGAAACCATGTCTCCCTTCCACGTCTTATTCACTACCAGGTTTCCGGTTAATTAGGAATGACCGCGCAGTCGGCACTGGAGGCGGTGTTGCCATATATTTACGACATCATATTCCTTATAACATAGTCAGTATGTCTCCACAGCCACCACTGCCGAATGCTGGCGAGCATCTATTTTTAGAAGTAGAACTTCACCACATAAAAGTATTGTTAGGCGTATTCTACTTTCCTTCAAGTCGCGTAAACTATTTTCCATCTTTTGAGCTAATCTTAGAAAATTTAACTCCTGCATATAGCCACACTATTATAATGGATGACTTCAACACCTGTCTCCTCAAACAAGACTCCCGTGCATCTTTATTTCGGAATACTATAGAGTCTTGCAATTTGTCAATTCTTGACTTAAACGTAACTCATCACTTCACCAATTGCACCCCTTCTCTTCTCGACCTTATTCTGGTATCTTCTTCCAATCTGGTTCATAAGCATGGTCAATGTACTGCGGATGGGTTCTCCTATCATGACCTAATCTTTGTCTCATATAAAATACGCACACACAAAATGAAGCCCAAGATAGTCTTGCAGCGCAATTTTAGTGGCATGGATCTTGACAAACTGCGCATCGATGTCTCTAATATAGATTGGCTCCCTTTGTTTACCTCCGAGTGTATCGATAGCAAAGTTCAGGAACTCACGTCAAATCTTATCAAGTTGTATGATGTGCATGCGCCAATCCGTACTATTAAACTGAAGTACTTACCAGCACCGTGGTTAACAGATGATATTAGGAAAATCATGGCCAAAAAATCTGCTGCCAAGGCTAAACTGAAGTACAGACCTACTACCTTAAACCATGAGAAGTACATAGCAATCAGAAATCTCTGCAACAAGGTGTGTAGGAATGCCCAACGCCAATATATTCATAAATCCGTGGAAAACAGTGATCCAGCAAAAGTCTGGCAATTTCTTAAAAGTCTGGGAGTTGGTAAGACACTGCATCAATCGATTCGAAACAATGTTAACCTTGATTCTCTAAATTTACATTTCACTACTTCGTCCAAATTTGATGGAAATATGAAAAGTGCTACCTTACAACATCTTTCATCTTTACCAACTCCGCATTATTCTCCCTTTAATTTCTCGCAATTTACCGCATGTGATGTTAAGAAGAACGTTCTGGCTGTCACGTCTAACGCAGTCGGCAGTGATAGTATTAGCCGTAAAATGATCCTTCCCATCCTCGATGAAATCCTTCCCGTCTTATGTCATATCTTTAACCATTCCATTAGCCGTGGTATCTTTCCATCCGATTGGAAAGATGCAACTATAATTCCTTTGCCCAAGAAACCCAAGCCCTGTTCCTTCTCAGATTATCGACCCATATCCTTACTTCCCTTCTTGTCGAAAGTCCTGGAACGCTTAGTTCACGCTCAACTCAGTTCCTACCTACATGAAAATTCTCTCCTAAATACATATCAGTCCGGCTTCAGCCCTGGCCACAGTACTACCACTGCACTGGTTCATGTAACTGACGACATTAGGCTTGGCATGGACAGTGGAAATCTAGCGGTGTTGTCGTTACTTGATTTTAGTAACGCTTTCAACACCGTAGATTTTCACATTATACTTGGCATTCTACGCTCTCTTAACGTATCTCCATCGGCAATTGACTGGTTTCATAGTTACCTGTTCGGTCGCCGGCAACGTACACGCATCGAAGACTCTTATTCCACTTGGTCTAATACTAATGCCGGCGTGCCACAGGGTGGCGTGCTTTCTCCTCTACTCTTCGCAATATTTATAAATACCATCTCAAACCAATTACTTTCATCCTACCACCTTTACGCAGACGATTTGCAGATATATACGCAAGCTCCGTTGAATAAGCTGGCAGAAGCTTGTACTACTATTAACGCAGACCTGACCAGAATCTGCGGGTGGACCAAGAAACACGGGCTTATAATAAATGCCGCCAAAACTCAGTTAATAATTATAGGCAGTCCTAAACTGGTGTCTAAAATCAGTTGGTCCGATCTGCCACAAATCAGGTTTGATGGCCAATTTGTCCCTTTCAGTAAAACAGTGAAAAATCTAGGGATCACTATGGATGTAAACATGTCCTGGAAATCTCAAGTGCAAGAAACAAGTCGCAAGCTTTTTGCATCGGCAGGTTCGTTGCGTAGGTTACGCAACTTCCTTCCAACTGCCACTAAAATTGCGCTCACTCAATCTTTGCTTCTCCCCATAATTGACTATGCTGATGTCAGCTATCTCGACCCCACAGAGGAGCAGCTGGATAAACTTGAGCGTCTCCAAAACTTTTGCATAAGATTTATATTTGGTCTGCGCAAATATGATCACGTTTCAAATTTTCGCAACAAACTCAAGTGGCTCCCAATTCAGCTTCGCAGGAATACTCACATTCTCACATTATTATATAATGTTCTATTTAATCCTTGTACTCCCTCATATCTCAAAGAACGTTTCAAGTTCCTTCATGACACACATATAAGGTCCTTGAGGTCGTCTGAGGATCTGACACTGGAGATGCCAAAGCATTCCACAAATTATTTTAATAAATCCTTTACTGCTCAGGCAGTGCGTCTGTGGAATGCTTTGCCATTACAAATCCGAAGAGCAACATCATTGAATATTTTTAAAGATTCTCTAACGGCCATTTTTAATATTCGATCCATACATGGATTTTGAGATTCGAGGTTCGTGTTTGACATATTTTGTATGGAGCTTATGTCTAAAACTAATCTAAAATCTATAGATCTATCTATAGATCGAATATTGAATTCCGTAGTAAAAAACACTACTTAAATTTGTAATGTAATTAAATAGTTTCCTGTCTACGCGAGTTCTAGGTATTTCAATGTATCTATTCATGTTTTTTATATTTTTATGTATTCATATTGTACAAATGTATGTATGTATATATCTATTCTATGTATGTGTAAGTATTTGTATGTATTATGTAAATGTATGTATGTATTTTATTTAAGTCTTTATTATTGCGTATCCATCCTAATAACACCACCATCGTCTCATAAAACTGCTAACATCATTCCTGTCCATCCAAAGGTTGCCTGGAAGAGATCGCACTTAGCGATAAGGCCGCCGATTGTACATTACTCGTAGTTTTTGACGTGACAACGTCTTATAAATTGGTTTGCCGGGTGACACTTCAAGAAACTGCGTTACGCTCCGCTCACTTTATGCGCTCACAATGAGAGCGAGTGAGAGGCACGCGTCTCGCCTAAGAGCGAGAGAGACAGACATAAAAAGTGAAAGGCACGCGTCTTTCATCCTTCTTCCTACTATACGAATGAATATTCACATTAAAATTATTTTACCACTCAAAGTCGTTGTCACGTAAAACTTTCGCCCGTATACCGACTTTACAGGCAACCAATTTTTTTTAAGCCTAATGTATTGTAAACATTTCTTTTGGTGTGCAATAAAGTATAATCTAATCTAATCTAACATAATATGTTCATCATGTGGCAGCGATAGCCTAGTGGAGATACCAATAGACTGTCATGCAGAGTATCAGGTTCGAATCCACGGCAACCACTGACTTTTCAAAGTTATGTGCGTATTGAATTCTTAATTATTCCTTATCCCTTGCCTCGGAGAGCACATTAAGCCGTCGCCGTCGGTCCCGGCTGGCATGAAGATTTTTACAATCGTTATAGGGCGTCAGTACCTCTGAATAAACTGAAAGTAGTCTAAACGATGAAATGTTGCTATCCCTTTGGGTTGCGGAGGTCAGATAGGCAGTCGCTCTGTAGTAAAGCTAATATTCAGCCAAATTCGGTTAGACTAGTAAGCGGACCCCGGTTGGAACTGGGATAACGCTAGGTGGATGACGAACACTCGTAACATCGTTTTGGTTGGGCCTGTAGCTGAAAATATTTCGGCGACACCCGCAGTGCCCTGAGAAATATAACTAGATTTCAGTAACGTCCAGACGGACTATATTACAGGACAGGTATCTGTTATTGTGATACAGTTGGGTTTTGGACATAGAGCTTTGAAATTATTTGCATGCACAAAGTAGACGCTGCCAACTGTTCGCTTTGTGGACTAATAATTAAAAAGACTACTACAGTGATAGGTACGGTCAAGTTTACAACTGATCTTGATGTTCATTCGATGCACTGACCTGGTAAAGTCTTAGTTCATCGTCATATTAAATATAAAATTACGTGCAAAACTCAAACTACTGAAATTAGAAACATGAAATATGGACAGCGGGTTTTTTTATGACGTAGCGCGTAGGCACTAAGTACGGATTTTTAATATGCCATAATAAGATATGTTCTTTGAGGACCGCAGATAAGAAACGATTAAATTAAAATAAAATATGCTGGTGTAGCTGTGGACATAGCTGCGAGCAATGATGTTACTAAAGTAAAAAGAAGTAGATATGTTATAGGCGTACCAAAAGCAGGACGCTAAACATAAGCCAGTTGGCAAGTCTGACATATGTGTGTGTGAAGTCGCGAGCCGGCGTCAAAGTGAAACTGACACATCTTGTAAACCGAAAATAAAATGAAAATGGAGTTATCGATGTGTGCGTTAGTGTACCGTTTCTACGGATTGATTACTACGTAGGTAACGTATGTACCTCTTTCTTGTAACATCATTGGCTGTGGGCATCCTCTTGTGTAATATAATAGACTAGACGTCGCCAGCGGTTTCGCCCGAGTCAATTATACATATAAACCTTCCTCTTGAATCATTCTCCTCTCCTTCTTCTGCCTGGCGATTATTAATCCCGGACTATACCAGGGTCCGCCGCGTCTCTTGAATCATTCTATTGAATAAAAAAATACGCATTAAAATCCGTTGCGTACTTTTTAAGATTAAAGCTTACATAGGGACAGACAGACAGAAGACCGACTTTGTTTTTTACTATGTTGTAGTGATGCTGTATGATTTCTGACCAATCTGGATATTGTTTATTTTAAAGCATGTCCATAAAGTCCTCACGACGCAGATAGTAGATATATTGATGAGGTTCATCTTAAAATAATAATACCTTTATCTTCCCTAAACACCTGGTTTAAACAGCAATTTAACCTGCTTCAGAATTACCTAAAACATTATACACTGAACAAAGGTTGCATTAATCTGCACAGAACAGGTGTTTAAACTGCTGTCGTGCATTTTAGTGATGTCCACAAAATGGTGATTACAAACACGATTCTTAAAGTTTATGACCTAACAAACACATGTCATTGGGCTCATTATGTGGCCAGAGAATTCGCTTGGGGTATGGCAGTAAAATAAGATAATTATGTATATATTCATAGTATAAAATGACGTCTCCTTGCTACTTCAGTCTGTCTCTATGAATGCGATAAGCTCAAAAGCTACTGAACTGATTTTTTTTGCGTTTTGCACCTACAAATAATGTGATGCCTGAGGAAGGTTTAGGTGTATTATTCACGCGGGTGGATCCGCGGGCGATAGTATATTACATAACATAGGTACGATTTCTTACAATATCAAGTGTTCGGTTTGAAATGTATTCCACCAATAGGACAAGACGTTATTCAAACATTAATATCAGTCAATGGAACACAAAATACACCATTCCTTTTCATAGTAAAATATCACCATAAAATCGTTTATATACGGCGATATAACGCAAGGATATTATAAACTCTTTGCACATATATGATACATATCACAATGTGTCGTCGTGTGTGGTACCTAAATGATGTCATTGTAGCATAAAGGCAGCAGTAATTCTGTCAACGCCCGTAACTAAACAAACATTGCTGAGTTATTTTCAGTTTATGTGTAACGGTAATACTTTAATTATAGGGGACTGTGACTTCAGAATAGTGAGTCGGCAATTTTGAAGACAATTTTAAGATAAACCAAAGAGATATTTAGGCGATAACTTTACTGGAAAATAATCCGAGATGAAGTAATACATCTCGAAAGAAAAAAAAGACCGAAACCAAAGTATTTCACTCTTGGATTTCAATTATTGTAGTTTATAGTACAAGCGACATATTTGTTTAAACTTCATAAAAGTTCGAGTAATTGACATATCTGTTTAAACTTCATAAAGGCGTGAATTTATGTTATGTACGAGTTCGTAGCCGACCGCAAACCTCAACTGCACGCGACGTGTTAATCCTTAAGTCTTACCTTAAGTTTTTTTAAACCAAAACAACCTTAATATATCAATTGCAACCTCGTATTTCAGCAAGGTACCTATGCTTAGTGCTTTAGCTGTATACCGATAATTTTAAATAAACTGCACAAATGACTGTTCTATCAGTGTTCCAAATTCAGGACACTGATAAAACATTTCAAATAATAACACTAACTAATGTAGGTACATACAGGCTAATGATCGTACTAGAACAATAGGGCAAGGGGTTATGAGGCTAGGCGATAAAGATACCAGCTGATTACTTGATTAGTACTAATGTCAGTCAATGATCTTTCACAGTCGTTTACTATGTGTAATAGATAAATCGTGCTCTAATTATGTAGAAGTAACTGAACCCAAAGCTTTGATTGCGTGAGCAGGTGACCTCCTGAGAGGTAAAAAAATAGATCTAGGTATCTTTAATACCAAATTACAAGCAAAACTGTTTTGTCTATGTTTAATAAATAAACCAGCTGCTATCGTTATGAGTTGATAAATTTAAAAAAATAGTAGACATATTGTTGAGCTTATAATTTTATTCAGTAGAGAACATCACATACGTCAAGAGAATGACGTTAAAAAGCAACAAAAATAAACGAAAACAAGAAAAAACAAGCACAATACAAAATGAACGAATACTTTTTAATACCAAAACTTTTCTAATTTACACAAACAAAATATCGTTGTCCTTCATTTGATTGCACTTTTCTCATCTCCTTTCAAAATTGACGTGCAATTCTCGCTAGAAAACTTATACGATATTTTGAGGAGCGGCGAGTTTTAAATTTTAAAGTGTCTAATATTAAAGAAATGGCCCAATGAGGAGTCTGCATAGCCCTCCTTATTGTTCGGGCTTTCATAAAACTTATGCAAACAGCGCGCAGAAATAATAAAGTAGGTATAGTTGTTAGATGCAACGGATTTCTATATGCGGATAGGGAGCGGAATGATTTGTAAACACGTATCGCATTCGCTTTTATGACTTCTGCTTTATAGGTTTTTGGTTTATAGAAAACGTGTTGAATTTATTTTAAATGCTCTATTTTAAAATTCAGTAGCATTTTAAATATTTTCCTTGTGAAATAAATGTTTTTGTGTTGTGTTTATTTTTAAAGTGAGCTAGTATGTTTGGTTCAGGTTACGATAACATGTAGAGTGGCGAGAAGATGCTTTTTCTCAAGTTGTAGGATTGATGATTTGGTGTCCACCCACATGCTTAAAGTTTGTTCCAAGTAACCTGACATTCATACTATACTGTCTGTTTGCTGAATAAGGCTTATGTACGTTTTGTTATTACTAGATGCCACGTTCCTGATAAACTGAAGCTCGCTTTCTGTGTAGCCATGAAGTACATTTCACATCTGGCTCGTGAAATTAACTTCAATGATTAGCTCTTGCTCCTTAAAAGCGAGTATTTTTGAATTGCCTGTTAATAGTTTGGCATTTTTTTCTCCGTGGCAATGTATTCCTTGCGCGTTATAGTCAATTTGGTTTGGCTCCTGAAAAACATATACATACAAACTACCAATCATGCACATGTTACAGTATTTTGTCCAAATCTAAATTTACTTATTGCCTATTGTCGACGCATTCTTTCTATTCTCTTTTTTGTAAAGCAGTGACCGTAGACACAAATTAATACAGATTCTGCTTTTTATGACAATTTAACGTCTTAATCAAAATAAATTACTCTTCCAAGTTATCATAGTCCAAGTTAAAGACAATGAAAGCTGAAAAGCGTTAACACTGTAGAGAGAAATTCATTTCGTAGTACAATACTGGAAATACTTGTCTTAATGAGGGTAGTTCACGAGACTCCTTTTGTCGGTCCCTTCCTACTGTCAACTCGAATCAATTACTTTTGAATCGATTTTATTTCACTTTGATTGCAGTTTTATCTCACAATTTTGACAATATACGAATATTATTTTTGAAACTTTCTTATCCAAATATTGTTTGGATTTTGTGTTTTCGTTCAATTTTGAGGGTAGATATATAGAATTTTATTGGATTAGATGTAAGTTATATTTTGCATTATTAGGCATTGTTATTAAATTTCACTTGATTAAATGTAAATATTGATAATGCTTATCTACTTGTATCTATTCACATAAAGCTCTTGCGTTTGTAATAACAGAGTTCATGGCAGAGCTTGTTTGCTGATGAATAAATTCGCTTATGATTCGTAGGAATTATATCTTATATTAAGTAAAATAAGTAGGTACATATACAATGCATATATACACGCATCACCATCTAGTCCCAAACTAAGCAGAGCTTGTACTATGGGTACTAGACAATGGCTTACATACATATTTTTTATTAAGATACCTTACATACTAACACACATACAATATCCAATTTTTGTTAATAAATATTATACTTTTATACCATGTTAATATTGCTTCACTTACGGCCACGTTATTGTTGTGCGTTCTTGTGGCACTTGTCCACGGAAGCGACGGAACACCACACCTTTCGGCCAAAAGTCCTCCTTCATAACAACAGGCAGCACGTTGGGATCCGCACCACAAACGCCTTGAAGTTGACGTTGCGTCGCGACATATTAAACAATAGTAATATGCAACAGGTATATAGTAAGCCAGTTACTAGTCTTCTCTTTCTTTCTTTTTCGTGAGGATCTATGTTTTATTCTGTTTACTTGTGTTGTCAATTAATTATGTACTTATAAGGTGTAAGTTTGTTCGCTTTTTATCATTTTCTTTATGATTTCACGGATTTACTTAAGTTTATTAAGCAGCCAGAGTGATCTTTCTTATAAGAAATCATCAACCTTAGATTACCTCATTTTGTTTTTTTTTTTAAATAATGCTAGCAAGTTTATTTTGTAAAATTTTATCCACACTTCATCTTCAGCTTAACTTAATTCTATAAGTAATATATTTTATAATAAAAGTTTCAGTTTCGTTATTTTTACACCACAGTCTCGCTAGCCCTGTGCACTGTGCCTGAGAATAAAGGTGAAATACCAAATGGTTTCGGTGTGACATCCACCAACCGATGTCACGTAATGACTTATTCCGTAGTGGTATGAGATGAGATGGGACTGGAGAAATATAATAAAATGTCGCCTACCACGCTCTTAACCCTTGAGGTGCGATCAAACTAAAGGCAAAGTGCCACAAGTGCGAAAGGTCACGTTGCTGCAAATTTTCATTGGCATAGGTTACCGGAAAAAAAATTATTATGACACCTTAATATAATTATATCACATAAATTGCATATCATTGTGTTGGTTATTAAATCAGCTATCATAATAATAACATTAATTACAACTAAATACTCACCTTTCCGGCAAAACAGGCTTACAAACTTAGAAGTTTGTTTTTTTTCACTCGTTCGCACAAACATTTCATCACATATTAATGAATTTCATTACTTGTTTGGTTCATAAACACAAAAACATTATCACATGTACCTTTAGGTTTTCACACAATACATTATTTATTTGTAACAAATGAATGTAACGCCACTAAAAAAATTATAATCCGTACGCGTAATAAAAAGTTCGCCGTGCCAGGCCGCCATGTTACTGTAACGAACACTGTGGCTGTGAATTATTTACCATTTGAAACACGATAACAGTGAAAATGTACAACAATACTAGTATTTAATTGCTAAAATATGTTTTCAGATAAATAATCTGGGTACTTTTATGTCTTTCATAACTATTAAAAGAGTATTTATCATAAAACTATTACGAAAATAGCAAGTTTCACTAGTAGAAATAGCCCTTGTAAAAAGTTTTTGCCTTTTATCACTGTATTTCGTGTCTTTGTCACGAATAATGTCACTTCACAATTAATATTTATTTATTTCTGAGTAAATCTATATAAGTATCTTTATAAAATATTCACCAGTTTCTTCCACAAGACAACTTTTATTATAAAGATCGCGGAACAAAACACAACAATGGCGGACGCATTCGCAACTGAGACACAGATAATTATATTTCAATATTTTTGGCGCGTTTCGTTTCCCTCACCCTTCTAAAACGTTTTAGTTGCATAGAATATGAACTATTCTAATAGATACTACTTTCGTTTCTTGGTTTAAGTAAAACAAAACGTAAAAAATCCGCGACCAATAGGACGACTTTTTTAGAGTACGACCATGCGTGCTGCAAACACATGGGACCACTTGAATTAGAGCACGACCGTGCGTGCTGTAATCACGTGGGGGGTTAAAGAACTTCGCCCTATTATCAAAACACTAGATTCAAATTAGAGTCTCTCTATTCTAATGGGTGCTCTAACATGGAATCTCAATAGCTGTAAAAACATTCACGAGAAAGGACACAAGCTGAAAACGCTGGTGCAACAGCCATTTGACTAAGCCACTTTGCACAAGTTCAGGAGATGTGACCCAAACTAGTGGAAGTAGCGATTTATTAGATTGAACATATTATTGTAGACACCTTTCGCGCTCGAAATGAGTTCTGTATAGCTGACGGTTTCAAACATATTTAAACAGCGTTCACAAATAACTTTTTGGCTCAGAATAAATCTTTGTGGAGCATATTCGTTTTAAGATGGACGACAAGGCATAAAAAAATATCCTCTGACTAAATAATTTAACATGGAGTTTCTAAGTCCTACTTGTCACAAATCGGACACATCGCCAGGGCGCAACTTCCGCAATTCTGCCCACTGAATTCGTAAACGTACGTACAAGAGTGAGACATAATTAAACAATAGTATTTATTTTTATTTCATTAACCCTTAATAGCATAATAGTTTAGCAATGATTCTTACAGCAGTTATATCTACTTACCTATACAATCACTACCATTCTTTAACTTTAGTTCTTTCCTGCCAACACAGTTTCTGTTGCACATGCGATTGTTTTAATATTTGCAATGTACCCGCTTCATCTCCTCCCTTGAACCACAACCAGATCGTTTTGTACCGACCAAATATTATGCAAGAGAATCGGTAATGCACACTTCATATAAGACCCTAGATTTTTGAACAGTGCACTCTGTATTAGTGCCATTATATCTTTTGATGGCTCCAAGACGACTCTGCTAAAAGCATCGGACAGTTTTCGACGTTTCTAGAATACTGTGTACCAATTTTACTGTCGATATAAACAGAGTGATACTTAGAAATGTGGCTTATAAAATGTGACCTATGTTTATAATGTAATTGGTGTGTGTGCTGTCTCAAACTATTAATATGAGGTTTATTTAGCCCACATAATCGTCGCATCTGTTTTCTGTCCTTATGGTCCGTCTGATGATGGATCGTCGTATGTCTATGAATGCATCTTAAACGGAAGTATCAGTCTATTTGCTGATTATGTGATCGTATGATGAATATACGGAGACGCATTATGGGAAGTGTAAAACGAAGTCGCCTTATGCTAAGGTTGTTTTTTTTTTTACAATATTAGGGAAACTTGCAGCTAGGTGACAAAAATTACTTAACTTACAAACATGTAACTAATGTTACACACAGGAGAAGGCCAATTCAAATTCAAGCAACTGCGATAAAATATTGCATTTTGACGTGACAACGTCTTATAAATTGGTTTGCCGGGTGACACTTCAAGAAACTGCGTTACGCTCCGCTCACGTTATGCGCTCACAATGAGAGCGAGTGAGAGGCACGCGTCCCGCCTAAGAGCGAGAGAGACAGACATAAAAAGTGAAAGGCACGCGTCTTTCATCCTTCTTCCTACTATACGAATAAATATTCACATTAAAATTATTTTACCACTCAAAGTCGTTGTCACGTAAAACTTTCGCCCGTATACCGACTTTACAGGCAACCAATTTTTTTTTAATAAGAAGTATCCTGACAAATAAATAATAAATAATTTGAAATAATATTGTGTTTATGCAGTATCAAAAGATTTTTGTCCATAACTATACATAACATAACATAGTCCACTCATAGTACCACCACAAATACAAGGCTCAAACTTGGAACAGGTACCTACATGAATGGCATTATTGTTCTCGGAAAATTCGTAGCAAAAATCCGCACCGATAATGATTCCAAGGTCTTCCGCAAAGTATAAACGAAATAATTAGGTATTCTTTGAATATTCCACCATGGAGTAATTTGATAAACTTTTTGACTCTTGGTCGGAATAATGAAATTCCATTTCTTAGTAATCTTAATATATAAAATCCTTGCGTTACTGACTGACTGACAGACACGCTACAGCCGAAACTAATGGGCGCAGGAAGCTGAAATTTGGCATGTATGTTCCTTGGGGACCGTAGGGGTGCACTAAGAAGGGATTTTCCGAAATTCCCACGGGATCGGCCAAAAAGCGTAAATTTAAAAAAATGTAGGCGTAGCTGCTGGCGTCTTCTAGTGTGGTATATTTTGATGTTTTTTACTTTGAGAAGGGTATCTTTTACAGATTGTTTTTTTTAAACGTGGTGTTAATAAGGTACTGTAAAAATTATGTTTTATCACTTTTACTTATCATGTAAATAGAACGTATACAGTGTAAATTGTCTTTTAAAGAAACAATTTGCCCCAGTCATGCATTTAAGAATTCTGTGTGTAGTACTCTTAATGAGTTAGTACCAGTTCAATATTTCAACACTGGGACGTTTGTTTACCTTCTTGACAAGAATAGGAAACGTTGGCTTGTTTATACATAAACTTAAACTTACTCTGAAATATAGAACTACTTAACTTTATACTTGACTGCCTCGTTGGTCTCGCGGCATCAATGTGCGCGTGGGATTGGGGGGCCTCGGGTTCGATTCCCGGATTCGATTCCCGGGTCGGGCCAAGTTTTATTGGGTTTTTCCGTTAGGAAATTCTCAGTAGCAGTACGTGGTCTGGTAATGTGCCCGGTACGGCAATAGGCTCGCCCCCTATTACGTGGGACCTAAAAATTCATGGCGAAATGTGGGTATAATATTATACCTCTGCCTACCCCTTCGGGGATACAGGCGTGAGTCTATAAATAAAAATAAACTTAACTTAATAGGCTAGAAGAACAAGAAACGAATATATCATTAGACTTAGTTCTAGATTTACACAATTTTAGGCCACCTGTACCTAATATCGAAGATTATTATTTATATTCATTCGAAATTTCTTAATAAATTTTAGAGACTTTTGTCACGCAAAGAATATTTGTCTATCTATGTATGATAGCCTGACTGCACGGTATAGCGTAGTGGTGCAAGGAGTCGCCTTACAATTTATAATAAGCCTACGTCGAGTGTTGTGGGTTCGAGAACCACACGCGGCAACATTTTGAGTTCTGGAGCAGTATTTAGCAAAACACTTTTACACAGATTAAGTTAGGATAACCTTGTATTTAAACCATGTTTTATGATAAGGCATCACGCATCACCTAACTAACCTATTTAAATGATTCGTAGACAGTATAACGTTACTTAATATATAAAGAGCATGTAACTGTGAGCGTATATTTAATCTGCTCTTCATAAATCAGTCCGTAGGTCGACCCACACAATTTAACGTTTTTAGGGTTCTGCTGTTTTATTCCCTGTTACTTTTATACTTGTTTTTGTTTTCATAGCTACTATTTTGGTGGCAAAAAAGCGTAAGTATGTAGTACACTATACTCGCTTCATTGCCACTAAATAGTCTAGGTACTACTACTAGTCTTTATATCTTTTTGTTTACGCGGTGGAAACTCTTTTTGAACCGTCTCGACTCTGTCACTCGGCTGTATGAGTGTAAACCACGGTCTTGGGGCTGGCGGAGAAGGAATAAAAAACTCTCGCCTGAGGACGTTGGAGACCCACGCATTATAACTATTACGGTTTTCTTTACGTCACTTTGTTTAGGGTATACGGGTTAAGGGTCAGAAGTCTAATGTCTTCTGACCCTTAAGCTGATGAATTAATGCAAACGACGTATCGGGAAAACAGCTAAGCAGTCATAGACTTGTCGACAACGTTACAAACCTATGTTGAGTAGAATGTCACTCTTTTATACGTATACATACACATCATCATCTCAGCCCTACATTATCCCGGGGTACGCTTTCTGTTTTGATAAGATTTGACAGAATTTTAACTTTTCTACAGAACATTTTTGATATTTCATTTTGAACACATTGAAAGATTACAGAACCCTGTCCGCGCCTGCTTGATTTTCAGACATCCTTTATAGTAGTCCTAAGTTCTATAATTCATTACAAATGATTAAGTATTCAGCTCTATATACCTATTACACTTCTACACGAGATGAGGTCATCTTGAACGTTCACATATGATTTATAAGATTTCGTGAAGAAAATTTAAATAAATTCTGAATACATACATACATAGACTCACGCCTGTTTCCCGGAGGGGTAGGCAGAGACTACGGAACGCCATTTGCAACGATCCTGACATATCTCTCTTGCTTCATTCACTCCCATCAGATTCCTCATGCATGCTCTTCTGTTCAGGGTACTTCTAACCTGTCCTGTTTTTAGGATGTCTCCAATCTGGTCAGAGAACGTCCGCCGAGGTCTTCCCCTTCGTCCAGTCCCTTCCACACTTGCCTTATATATCTGCTCGGTCAGTCTTTCATCATCCATCCTCTCCACGTGCCCAAACCATCTTAGCATACCTTTCTCGATGCTTGTCACTACATCTTCTTTTACCCCACAACACTCTCTTATCACACAATTCTTTACTCTGTCTTTCAAAGAAACACCACACATACTTCTCAGTGCTCTCATTTCTACAGCATTTATTCTACTTTCATGACTCTTCTGCCATGTGACAATTAAATCCTTAGGTACTTGAGTGTGATAGCTAAATTGAAAAATATTTTACTGTATTTTATATTTTTTTATGTCTACTAGTTTATCACTTTTTATACAATTTACTGAAAAAGGGTGTTTAAGGTTCTTGTAAGATTGTGCGTATTTGATCTTATATTTGTAACCAAACCTTCTGAGCTTTATCTGAGTTTTAACATTGTCCGATCGCTATGTACAAATTAATTGGCAAATAATGTTACACAAACTTCGAGATAGGTAACTTTAAAACTACTTTCTAAACTACATGAACCCCATTTCTAAATGGGGATTTTTTTCTCTTTTATTACCAATATGGCTCTCAAATGCACTGATGAGCAGAAAGTTTACCTCCTGTTTGGTGTTTGTCTTTCTAAATGTCATGCGAGACACAATATTTACCTTGCTGTCTACAAAAAAGGTAACGCCATACATTTTCTCACTTTGTAATTCGCATAAATATCATCCCGAATCCAATCCTTTTATTAAACGTCGAAAGGAAATTGCAACATATACGGCACATACATTTTTGTATAAAATACCGTATATTGTATTTAAACTCAGCCGGGATTCGAATCGGGTACATTAATCGTTTCAAGTGTCCCTTTTGTTTTGTCTTAACCTTATTTATATCGGCCGATTGGACCGATAGTGGTCCTTACGTATTTAGCAGGAATGGATTTGGTATGGGCCCTCTCTTTGTATTATTTTTTAAGCAAAGAATGTATTTTATTTATCTTGCAGTCTTTACTTTATAGATGAATGGCTGTGTTTATTAAAACTGTTTATCAGTAGTCTAAGTCGGGGTTACTGAGAATCATCGTTGTTTTAAAACTGCTTAAACTATTTATCAATAAGGCCGGTTTCGAATTTCACAAATATCATTATTCTACAAATAACTAATTTGCATACAGGCAAATATTCAAACTTCTAATTATATTTTGTTCTTGTTATATTTCCTTATGTAAAAAAATCAAATTGTATCTGCCACAGCAATTAACTTCTTACTAAGTAACTCGTACTGAGTCAATTGCTGTACTAAACACAGTGTATTTATCACGTCAGACTAGCTGTATGATTTAAGAGATATGTACCTACCTATGTAGATTCATTGAGCGAGCGTAATATGGAATGCAAGATAAGCTTATTTCGATGTAAGTGCTGCGTAATGAAGTTTTATTGCGGAGTAGCTTTTGCACGCGGATTCGTTTGCTGTTGAATAAAAAGTTATATAGCATATCCAATAGAAGAAGAAGATTATCGGTTAAGACGTTAAGGCGTGAAAGCGATGTAGATGCAGTGATGTAGGTACGCGACGGGATTCCCTAAAACAAAAACATAAGATCTTTTTGCTGGCCTTGTGCTTTTTTCCAGATCTCTCTCTTACCTTTCTGCCATGTTAGCGACAGAAGAATTATTAAAAACTCTTCATGCAAGGATCATTAGTTCTTTCTAAAACTCTGTCTATATCTAGGCACATTGGCGTTCTGATTGAACTTTGCTATGTAGCTACTGCTTAGTTGAAGAACTTGTAAATAAATAAATCTATTGGTATAAGCAACTGTCAAACAATTTTCCTTGAACCTACTGATGCGATGGAAATATTTAGAACAATAAAAAGCCTTAAAAATACTAAAGCCGTAGGTATAGATGACATTACCACCAATGTCATTAAATTATGCGCATTAAGTATATGTCATCCGCTTAGTTATTTAATAAACTTGTCTTTTGAAGAAGGTACTTTTCCAAGTTTATTAAAGAAATCCATTGTTAAGCCAATTTTCAAAAAAGGTGACACATCTGACATGAACAACTATAGACCAGTAACACTGATACCCATCATGTCAAAGATTTTTGAAAAAATTATGTTGAAAAGGCTCGAGGAATTTACTAGTAACCATGGCATTCTTAAATCGGAACAATTTGGTTTTAGACAGAACAGCACCACGTCATCAGCATGTTTCAAACGATGGCTTGCCTGTCTCAGCGATCTTCCTAGACATGAGCAAGGCATTTGACCATGTAGACCACAATTTACTGTTACACAAATTAGAAAAATATGGAATAAGGGGAAAAGCGAACGACTGGTTGAAAAATTACCTAAATGACAGAACACAGTGCGTAGAAATCTCTAAAATTCATAAAGATAAAAATATCATACATAGAAGTCAATTTAGACGAAACAATTTCGGAGTACCGCAGGGAAGTGTATTAGGACCATTTTTATTCCTTATCTATATCACTGACCTGCCAAACATTACCAACCATAAAACAATCCTATTTGCTGACGACACTACTCTTATTGTGAAAGGTGAAAACAAAGACACATACGAAGCAGACATTAATGAGGCAATAAATAATACAATAGACTGGCTCCATTCAAATAATTTACAAGTAAATATGACAAAGACAAAATTTATTCAATTTCAGACGCACAAAAGAAAGCCAATAATGTTAAATGTTAAGTATAACGATACTCCAATAGAACAAGTAGCAAATACAAAATTTTTAGATACCAACATTGTGATTGGAAAGCGCACGTCGAATACGTTTGTGACAGGCTGGACAGATTCGTGTATGCAATAAAACGACTCCGTATCACGGTATCAACAGAAGCAGCCATCTGTGCATATCACGGATATGTGACATCCTTGCTTTCTTATGGTCTTTTACTGTGGGGCAACTCGGTGGATATGATTAAGTTATTTAGAGTGCAAAAAAATGTGTTCGTGCAATCTGTGGAGCCTCGTTTACGGAGAGCTGCAAGCCACTCTTCAAAAAATTTAATATTTTGCCTCTTCCATGTATGTATATCAGAGAACTATGCCTTTTTGTACAACAGCATCAAACATACTTTATTAAACACGTTGATGTAACCAAAAGAACTACAACTGCAAGAAATAAATATAAGCTTTGTATACCATTATGTAGACTCGAATTGTATAAAAGAAATTCTTACATGAATGCCATAAAGGTATACAACAAATTGGATAATTCCTTTAAGTGTTAACCTTTGAATTTATTTAAGAAAAAATTAACGCAATGGCTAAAAGAAAAGAGTTTTTATGATTTAAAGGAATTTATGCTATATCACGAATAAGGAAAAGGCATACCTGAATACTGTATAAATTAATTATTAATAATGTTTAAATAATATATGACTTGACATAAAATAATTACGGACGCGAGGGTGAGAACCCTAAGGATATATGACATTTATCTATAAATAATAATTTCTTAACATAATACATACATTTAATTTGGAATAATTTATTAGTTCATAGCATACATATAATATTAAGTTAAACATTAGATAAGAATTCAATAATGAACTATTCGTATTTATTTTATGTTCAAAATATTATTGAAATAAATAAAATATTTGCACACCATTTGTTATGGTAGAATGTAATGGACCAAATTAGAATTAAGACCTATACATGTACTATGTACTACTACATTCTGGCAAATAAACAATTATTATTATTATTATTATTAAACAATTCTATTAAGTACTTACTTTTCTCTATAAACAAGATTCCACCGAACCAATTTTGAGACTGCTTTTTTAGACAATATGTGTGAATTTCATCCAGATTATCGAATTATATTTCCAACCAAGAGACTAACATTTTCAATATCAACAATAAATATACTGCCGGAGTATCTTATCTTGGAAAGTATTTTCCAAACATTTTGAAGTACTTCAATAACACATGAGATGATGTTGTAAACTGCGTGGCGCGATAATTTTATGATACTCGTAAAAGCCAGCTGAACGAAGAGAAAAGACTATTTGTTTGACGTTCAAGTATCACGCTTCAACTTTGTAACGAATATTTTTTCGAGGATACTGTAGCAATCATCAGAAGTTAACGATACTTACGTTGGATCATAAGTTGCCAATTGATAAATATATGGAACGAGTTTTTTCTTTTTCTTCGCCATTTTATAAGCATGATTTTTTTTGTAACTATAGCGCGTATAGCATCATAGCGGCGTTTGGGTAGGTAATATCGTGAATTTAACCAACCCAAAAATCTCGGATATTTATATCATACCTTGTCGTTTATTAAAGGGGTTTAAATCGAGTTAATGAACTAACTTGAATTAGCTTCTGCTTTTTCGTTCGACTAACCGACTGCTTCTTTTTTTCGGAAAGGCTGGTGTAACCCATTCCAAAAACTATGTTCATCCCTAATTATCAAACTATCAGCTACGCGATTAAAATCCGTTACATACCAAATTATAAGTAAATATAAGTATACGTAAATATAAAGGTAAAGTATTCAAAGAACGACTTAATATACTACCAAGTACGTCTCTGTCCATTTTCAATATATGTTTGGCTTATACCTTCATCGCGGGTACTTTATGCGATATTGTGAGCACGCTGCGAAGCTTTACATATGAAATTTTACGCAAGTAATAAACAAACATAATTACATATTTTAACTTATATGACCTCACTCATACTCTATGCCGAAACTGGTTCCATTCCCGCACGAGACAAAAAATATATAGTACACATGTGTCCGTTGGTTTCTGAAAGTCCTTTCTCACAAGAATTATACCTTGTGTTAATATTATCTTTTTATTATGAACATAAAAAAGAAATGTTAATATTTATCGCATTGCTTTTTCCCTTACGAAAGTTGCAGCATCGCAAATGTATGTAGGAAAAAAGTTTTTAGATACAGGTAAATATGTATATGTACCTACCTAAATTACAGTTCAGTTACTCTGTCCAGGACTTATAAACTTTAATGGACCGGACTTCGATAATGACCACGATTAATTAATTTATCTTACTGAGAGGCTATGACTTTCTTTCGTTTTCCCTTCTAAGTTACGAGTTTCGTATCTCAGAATATAATTATCACATCATCGTCCTAGTTTTATCCCGGTTGCATTCAAGAGTTACACGCCTTGGAGCCTGGGTTTCGCATACTAGTCTAACAGATATGACAGAATATCAACTTCGCCACGGAGCGACTGCCGTCTGACCTCCGCAACCCAAAGAGACATCCATATATCACGGCTTTAAGATGAAACGTAAAAATAAATTTTAAAACTATAAGTCTAAGTATTTCCTGTTCATTATTACAATGTTTTTATCTTTATGTGATACCTAGATTATCCTTGTGCGAATCGAACATGAATGGGAATTGTTATTTTTAAATAAACTCAAATATTGAGATTTATCTGCAGAATGGGCACTCAGCAAAGTGCTCATAGATGTAAGTATGCATTTCAGCTGTTTTTGTTTAAGTTATATGATTTTTTAAAAGAGTAGTACTCTTTTAAATACATATATATGGCTATTACTAGTATTTACATTAAGCACTGTATTCATGTTTTATACCTACAAGTTTATTTCTGTGCGTCTTATATTTATGTTTCTAATCATCATTACTTTCTTAGCATAAAGACGTCCACTGCTGCACAAAGGTCTCCCCCAAGGCTCTCCACAAAGACTGATCTTCAGCTCGCTGATCGCCTGAATGTTTTAAATGTGTTTATAGTGAGAACCAATATAAGTACAAATTATATCCATCGAGAGATTTCCCCACGAATGCTAAACCAATACATTGAATTTCAGATCTATTGGTGAACGTAAAACAAATATCTTGATCCTGAGGTTTTTCGCAGAAATAGTATCTGGTTAGGTTGAACTTATCTTACAAAACTCGATAAGATACTTCGCGAGAATTCCACTTACCTACACTCATCTCTTGCATTCCATAATGAATTATAAATTCAATTTCAAACTAGTCTAAAGTAAAACACAAACAACTACATTATTTTATACTGAAATATTGTTACGTAAGATTCAGCCAATTCCATTAAATATCCTTCACGCTGTAGGGCGAAGATCATAATTATTTCATTCCAAACCCCTACCATGGAGCTAAAAATGTGTTGAATAAACCATGACGATAACGCAACCATGATCGCTTGCCACTGAATATTTTGCCAGGATTTGCATTAGTTATGGAGTGGTTTCACTTTCGACGTGTTTTTTGATGTTAGACACTATTTGTGACTGTCAAATGTGAAAGTAGTTTCCTGTTTGAGATATGTAAGATGTTAGAAGATCTGAATTTTTGGTGAGAGTTCTTTATATCTTTCTTATATCGGCATTTAACTAGTAACATGGTATGGATAAACGCGATAGTGCAGGTAAGTAAAAAAGTAAAATATGACAACACTGTGTTAAATCCTATGTGTACGGAACAAGCCTAAACCTATCTCAGATATTTGTAACTGGAAAACCAGTGGGCACTGTACAAAAAACCTACGATAGACCTTAAGATTATGGTCACCAAGAGATATGCATTACAGTGACAAAAATCTGTTAGACTGTCCCTCTCAAAAACTTATGTAACGTTACGAAAATGTTCAATCTCGTAAAAATCTTACAAAACTCGAACGGATCGCGAACGCATAGTAACGGTCCGTCAGTCAGTAACAACAAGTCGGCTTAATAGCTCTTCCTGCTATTTTATTATCTTTATGAATTTGCAACCAGCTCAGCAATAGTTGGTAAACAGTACTGTATACAACGAGTTTTTTTTTTGTGATTTGTCCATCAAATGTACATTACTGTAGTGATACACCTTGGAGCCAGGAGTTCGCTTACTAGTCTAACCAGATTTGACAGAATATCAGCTGTTCTACACAGTGACTGCTGTCTGACCTTCGCAAACCAAAAAGGTCGCGAAATCCCATGATTTAGACCAGTCTCGTTTTATTTGAGGGTACTGACTCCTAATAACGACTGTTAAAGATCTTCTATCTGGACCGACGTTTTAACATGTTGTCTCGCAGGGGATTTATTTTACAACAAACGGTGCAGCGCCACGGCGGCGGCGTAGCGACCGCTCAAACCACCGCGCCATCAGGGCATTCAAGTAATTTACCTATATGAATCTGCTAGCTTTTGGCCGTATTTTCGTAGTGCCACTTCAATATTACTGAATTTTCATACAAACTTCCAACCCCTGTTTTAGCCCGGAGTGGAATACTAAGACTCCTACGTCATAAAAGGAACCTGCTGTCCAAATGTATATGTATATGAACTGCCTGCTACGTCTTGTCTGTTTGTATAAACGCGATGAACTCAAAAATTCGAAAGGAACTGAAAATTGTGCAAAACACAATTTTCAACAATAACAGTGTGGTTGCTGGAGAAGGTTTTGGGTTACGCGTGTAATTCGCGTGGACGAGAAACCTAGAAGAAGATGAAATTATAGTCCAAAATGATATTTATTTTGCTCGATTCAGTACACAATTCACTTATACAAACACACTACAACTAAATGTACGAACTATAAATAATATTAAAACTCACATGCCTTACCTGTATATAAAGCCGGATGCACACGGCAGCGGCAGCTGCGGATGCACGGAACATCAATAGATAAATAATAGATTTGCGTCTACACACATCCCGGTCGATATTTGAATGCCGGAAGATGACAGAGTATATCCTGAATAATCGCTAATAATAAATATTGCTATCATGAAAAAATAATAGCGGTTGGAGAATTAATATGTTTTGGGTTGCAATTGCGTAAATATTTTACTTTGAATATTGTGTTGAAATCATCTTATGGCTTCCGGCGTTTGTTCCCCGGACTGGTCACAAAAGATTAAGAAAGGATAAAAAAGATTGAATGGTAACTGGGAAATCTGCAGTATTTGTTTACGTATGATTAAGTCTGGTGGAGTGCCCCGTGCTCCAAGGTAGAGCCTTGGGTCGCAACCTGTAGTTAAACTAAATGTTCCTTGGGCACTGTAAGGGTGCATTAGGAAGGTATTTCACGAAATTCCGCGGCATTGGGCAGAAATTAATTAAGAATTGTGTGATAAGAGAGTGGTGTGGGGTGAAAGAAGATGTAGTGACAAGCATCGAGAAAGGCATGTTAAGATGGTTTGGGCACATGGAGAGGATGGATGACGAAAGACTGACAAAGAAGATATATAAGGCAAGTGTGAATGGGACAGGACGAAGGGGAAGACCTAGGCGGACGTTCTCTAACCAGATTGGAGACATCCTTAAAAAAGGACAGGTCAGAAGTACCCCAAATAGAAGAGCATGCATGAGAAACTTGATGGGAGTGAATGAAGCAAGAGAGGTATGTCAGGATCGTTGCAAATGGCGTTCCGTAGGCTCTGCCAACCCCTCCGGGAAACAGGCGTGAGTCTATGTATGCATGTATGTAAGGTATGTTTGGGCAGAAATGGTTAAATTAAAAGCGATGTGGTCCGTGTGGTGACGGATTAACAATATGGAATGTCACCACCACATATCATCCCATGGGTGTCGTAAGAGCCGACAGAGGGAGCATATTATACAGAGAACAGCACTGTAAGAGAAGGAAAACTTGATACAAACCCTATACCAACCCGTTTGGCCAGCGTGGTATAGTAGGCCAATGCCAATTCCTCCTTTCAAAGGAGAGGCCTAGTCCAGCAGTGGACTGTTAAAGGCTGATGATGTGTGCGGGCGTAACTGCGGGCATCCTCTAGTAAAGTATAAAATAATTAAAAATATATATAAACTTATTCCTTTACAGACAGAAGATAGTAAAGTCATAAAGGAAGTAGCTGACTTTCGATTACTTATTTCACCGTATATTTGATTTCTTTGTAGCCTTAAGAATGAAGTAAAAGCAATTCATCCAAATGAACAGAATCTAATAAATATGCGGGAGCGTTCTGCCGGAATTTCGCTTTTAAAGCCTATTCGTCAGTGTGCGGCCGGGCTTAAAGTGAAACCGTTCAAACAACATTACGACTACCAATCTCAACGCTTCTTCAAGAGCTCATAACTTTATGATAATATAAACTTGCGAAAATATGCATGAGAAAAGGATTAATATTACATAGACTGAAATGTTATCAAACAACGCGCTTTCAATTTATTATTAAATAATACGAGGCGAAATATTAATCTATAATGTAAATCTTTATACAGCGATTTGCAGTCCACTGCTGGCCATAGAGTTCTCCTTATTTGGGTCATAACAATATTGTGTCAATAGTAGAATTTCTTCAAAAATATTTTTATTTGCATCGTGTACTTTTCTTAGACCTCTTACGACACTTACGTAATGTAAATAGAAATACTGAAATATGCGAATTACATGTTTAATCTGGTTATACCACTAAGCCTCTATAATTCAAATCTTCAAGTAGGTGGCTAGAGTAAAAGCGCTTTAATTACTTTATGCTTTAAAATGGTCGTACTAAAATGGAATGCCTAACTCTGCCCGCGTGAAGTTTTGATCTTCACGAAAACTGTACTGTGTGAATTGATTTCAGAAAAAAATGTAGAAATGTGTAATGTCAGATATATATGCAATTACGAATTAATTTATATCTCATAAAATCTGACAAAATATATGGCACTACGACTTGACTCTTTCGTATTTATATTTACAGCATATGTAAATATTCATTACACATAATTACTTACCTGCATACATTTACCACATATAAAAGAACGAAATATACCTACAGTATAATTTTTTCCTTCGTCAAATTCGTGTAAGTAAAATAAATAATAGATGGTGGTATTAAACGTTACATAGTTTCAGAGGTCGAATTTCGACGTACACGTGTCAGGCACACGTATACCCCAGGTAAGGAAGCGCTGCTCGAGACAAGTGTCTTAGTCTGAAACCGCTTAGGGGATTAGTCCGTGAATACACGCGCGAGAAAACACCTTATCCTAAATTATACCCGTTTTACCCCTGCCTTACAATGCTGGTTAATTCAGCTGATATTTACTCAGGCGATTTAGATTTCTACCAGGCATTTGTTAAGGTGTTACTCTTCCTATGTAGTTTATTTCATGGGTCTATATATCATATATTATTATAGTATTATTTTATAGTAATCAAAGACAACGTGGCAATAATTGGAAAGGAGATAAGACACTGATACCCAGATTTTTTGATTTGTTTAACTATGAACTAGTTTCAATGAAATAGTAAAATATGTTTCATACTTGCTTTCCTCAAGGGTAGGCGTGGAATTATGCAGAGACAAGTCGCCTTCGCGTCTTTACGTTAGAATAATGTTTAGGACTTTCGCGGTAGAAAATATATAAAAATATCATTTTTTTCCAGTGGACTAGTTGTGCGATTCTTATCCAGGATGTTCCTAGGATAAAAAAGATTATCAGTTGTAAGATTACCATAATAAAACCTTATTTAGAATCACATTGATGGGTGAGGATTGTTTCAGAATATTGTTATTGTAGGTATAAATGAAACAGCAAACACAAGTGCTGTATAAATTCAATAGTCCTTAAACGAAACCCTCGATGTGCGAGTCAGACACACATTTGCTATTTTTATTTCTATGTTATATTATTACTTTCGTGTAAATCAAACATATAAAACATATTTCTTACATTAAGCCTACCCTTGTATACGCCATTCAGCTGTCAGCTGCTAATTTATTTTCAACAAAATAACACACCCTTACACCATGTTCAATTTAGTTGAGAAAACATTGACGGCACATGTCAAAAACTATTTGTAAATTTTATTATATTCGCCTCTTTTTGTCTGGTGTGTTTTATTTTTCTACATAAATAAAATATGCGTTTACAATAGTCGGTTTTAATATTGATAAAGGTTATTGGAGTTACCTATTCTCATAGGTGAAACTATTTAAGCAAGTACATTTCTAGAGTTCTGTGTGATTACAATGGTCGGTCTTAATATTGACAAAGTTTATTATTTGAGTTACCAATTTCGATATTTCTGTGTTATGTAACTATTCAAAAGGCTCAGCAAAAATGTCAGAACCATAGTATCAAGTTATTGACAGGATAAAGGTGTAACAGGGAAATTAAACTGATAATGGATTTTACGTCTATTGAGAAGCACACTTTTCACGTTTCGATTGTTTTAATAATATATAATTATATAATTTCGTCCAATAAATAATTGAATTATATTTATTGAATCTTTTTTTAGCAACTTTCTCCTAACCACAAGACAAAGAGTCAATAGTTGTGATGGTTCAGGTTGCCATGACGCCAATCAGAGTTCTGTGACTTTGATTCCCATAAAAACTAAAATCAGTGACACTAATGCATTAAGCTCTTATTCTCTTTACATAGTTTGTCTTTGTTAGCCACATCCGCGCACCATCAAGCTCTTATGCTGTGAAGGCACATCCCGCATAATATGTGTACCTACTTACTACATTGTTCGTATACCGCAATAGTGTGCGCACTTCGTCTCCAGATTATAATTAGTGCCGCAAGCTACGGCCTAAGTTTGGCTACCCTACGTGTCAAATGCACTAGACGTCTGGCAGACTGACGAGGGTAACTGACAGCCTGTGGAAGGTTTGGAAGGTTTCTGCAAAAGTCATGTGCAGGATCTTCTTGCAGAAATACAATTAGGTTTTATTTTTTGATGCATTATCATATCGTTACAGTCTTATGCAGGCGACTGCTGAACATAAATTTGATGATCAGGTAATACTTGCGTCTTCAGCGAAGGAATTGCACGAGATGGTAACAATCATGCATGGTACTTTAGAGAGGAAAGGAATGAAAGTGAATGTAAGTAAAACGAAAGTTATGGTTTTTGAAAAGGAGGAATGCATTACGGCTTGTAATGTTATGATCGATGGACAGCGAGTGGAGCAAGTGAATGAGTTTGTATATTTAGGTGCGCTGTTTACAAGAGATGGTAAGAATGTAGAAGATATTGAAAGAAGAGTTAATGCAGGTAATAGAGTGGATGGAGCTCTGAAGGCGTTTATGAACAGTCAAAACGGGTCCAAAAAGGCACGTTTGGCAGTGCATAGAGGGGTGTTAGTTACCTTTATGTATGGTAGTGAAAGTTGGGTATGGCAGAAGAGACTTGAAAGTAGAATAAATGCTGTAGAAATGAGAGCACTGAGAAGTGTGTGTGGTGTATCCTTGACTGACAGAGTAAATAATAGTGTGTTAAGAGAGTGATGTGGGATAAAAGAAGATGTAGTGACAAGCATCGAGAAAGGCATGTTTTTTTTTCTGGTAGTAGGCGGCAAACGAGCAGACGGATCGCCTGATAGTAAGCAATGCCGCCCATGGACACAAGCAACACCACAGGAGTCACAAGTACGTTGCCGCCCCTTGGGATTGGGAAAAGGGATAGGATAAGGAGTGGGATGAGGGAGAAGGAATAGGGGATAGGGCCTCCGGCACTCTCACTCACCGAACGAAACGCAACACACATGCACATGGCACATGGAGAGGATGGATGACGAAAGACTGACAAAGAAAATATATAAGGCAAATGTGAATGGGACAGGACGAAAGGGAAGACCTAGGCGGACTTTCTCTGACCAGATTGGAGACATCCTAAAAAAAGGACAGGTCAGAAGTATCTTAAACAGAAGAGCATGCATGAGAAACTTGATGGAAGTGAATGAAGCAAGAGAGGAATGTCGGGATCGTTGGAAACGGCGTTCCGTAGTCTCTGCCTACCCCTTCGGGAAACAGGCGTGAGTTTATGTATGTATGTATGGTTTAGTTATCGCCTTACTTAACTACTACAGGACAAATCTGTATACATAAAATTCTTGCGTTACTGACTAACTGACAGACAACGAACAGCAAAAACTATTGGGCGCAAGAAACTGGTAGGAATGTATGTTCCTTGAGGACCGCAGAGGTGCACTGAGAAGGGATTGTCCGAAATTCCTACGAAATCGGGCAGAAACGTTTAAATGTAAAAATACATGTGTGTAATTAGCTGCAGGCATCCTTTAGTCTTAAATATTTTGTGAATTAGTTTTCGCCTAACTTAGACAAATATTTCATAAAATATCTTTACGATTAAATAGTATCTATCATAAAAACTATGTTTAGCAGAGAACAATCGAGTATTGTTGACAATGTCGGACCAAGTAATGCAATTAATCTATTTCTTTGTCAACGGATACGCCTAATCAGAAAGTCCAATGCGAATCACTAACGAAATTTGCTGCTACAGATTCGGGTTGTTTGACTTTGATGTTGTGTAAGTCATGAGATGCTGGGGGTTGATCCTCTTTTCTCCTGTTACAGCATTACAGCGCAAATTTCGGTTCAGTACTTTTACCCATACACCTTATATAATGTATTTTTCACTACGCTAAAGGTAAGTAGATAGCTATATCTATGGATGCGTTTGAAGTTACGTAACCTAAAAACTTTCTGAATCTATGTTTCAAATATGTTTCTTTCGCCATTTTAATGCTTTTGTACCTAGTAGAAGCTTCATAGCATCGAAAAGGGATTATATAAAAACATGTCTAATTGCTTTCTCTTTTAGCTTAGACTGATACTTAAAACAGTAATATCTTAACAATGTTTTCGGACACCCGTCCCGATTAATTTCAAAACAACCCTGTAATGGTGCAGGGTCGTTCGGACCCCATCCTTATATCACGGAGTGGCCAACGAAACTCCGTAATTAAGAATCAATATTTGAGAGGTTCTTAATATAAGTAGCCGTTGTAATCATTTTATTTGCGCTATAAATATGCTTGCTTGTTTCACGAATAAATTGTTCGATAAATCTGTTAACGTGCTTGCAGTTATTGTAAAATTAAACTGGCGATAAGTTACGGAAAATATCAATAAGCAAATAATTCAGCAGTATGCGTAAACAGCAACTCCATTTGGCTACAAGGCAGTTTATGTTTCTTGGTTTATTATTTAAGTTCGTTTGTCCTTTTTCACTGAAACTATTAATACTGGTAAAACTACTGAACTGCAAAGGCGTTGGCAGCCGATTGTCGTGTAGGGAGGAGGTGGGTCAAGTACGCTAGCCGAAGGTCTGGGTGGGGGGTCACGTTCATATGGAAAATGAGTAAAGTATTGATAAAAGTATAAATTGTAGGGTTTTGTTAATCTCTAGAGGGCAGCTGCCCCTTCTGCCCCCCCTTTGGCGATGCCCATGCTGAACGGATTTCGATGAAACTTCGCTGCACTGTTTTTCTCGCCATTGCAATACGATAAAAATCATGTGTATGTAGATATACTATTTAAATTTGCTACAACAAAATTATGTACGCACTTGAATATTTAACAGTGTTTTTAGAAATTTACAGATTTAAGAAGTGCACGAAAGATCTTTTCCTGAAAAAAATAATTTCATTTCACCTCAGCATGAAAATTATAAAATGTTTCATATATTAATAAACAATTTGTAAACTCTGGTATACAGACATATAGTGCAAAATCTTCATAACATCTGTAATACTTCAGTCAAATCTACTTGCAATTTGTGCCCGACGTTGCTCGCAGACGCATTTATATATGAAAATTGCTGTCCCTGCATTCGTATTCACAAAATACAAGTAATTATGCATGAGACGCCTTAACAAGCAAGTCTCTCCAATGAACGGTCCTACGGTATGTCTGTCTGAATTGCAAGTAAGGAATTCTGTAAATAACGGAGCAATATTTGCCTGGTGGTGACTTGTTTGAAAACTATGTTTCATTATTCGTTCTTTGATGATTTGATTTGATTCGTTCTTTAATGTTGACACGGTTTATAATTTGTTTTTTCTTTCTCCATAAATGTGTGGTATGTGAAGACAAATAAATCCAAATTCCATGGGTGTGAGCCCATACAACCCTGAAGATTCGCCTCTTAGAAATTTGTGCCAAATTCCTAAGAAGAAGCGAATTTTGACGGGCGTATGGGCTCTCACCCATTCCATCTACATAATAATATAGATAGATAGATAGATATACTCTTTATTTTACATCAATTAATATTGAACAGTACACATAAACATTAAATTATCCTAAGATACTGTAGTTTGTATTAACAAACTGTAACTTGTTAAACTTATTGAAGTTTCGATTATGCTGTTTTATTTTCAAAACACGTATGTTTATATTATCCTTAATTTGTATTGCTTTAAAATATCTTATAACTTCGCAATATTCACACGAAAACATCTGATATCAAAATAGACAAAACCAACTAACTGACCAACATACTTATACAAATACATACAATATAACAAATGAAAAGCACAAAAATCGTGTTCATCACATAAATATTTGTCCTAAATAAAAATCAAACCCACATTCTCCAGTTAAGTGGTCAGGATCGTTAATCACTAGACAAACAGGCGTTTCGCCTATTACAATACTTTTACTTACCTGCTGTTACAATACATACGGTTACATGTGTAGGTACAGAAGGTTAAGGCCTTATCCCTCAACCTTTCTTCAGATGCTAGCTCCAATATAAATAATTAAAGATATTCATCAAGACATTGCGTCTTGAGACAGCGAATTATCCATCCAAAGGTTGTCAAGGAAAACCCTTTAGAAGTGTGCCTCACAGGTGCCTGCGCCGTAATCGACCGCTGTCCTTTCCCCAAATAAACTTAAACCCGAATTAAAGGATGCCTAATGTCATCCGTAAAACAAATCCCCGGGATGAAGAGACAGTAAAAAATGCGAACAAGAAATAATTAAACAACGCAGGCGGTCGAATATAACAGCGGTGAGGTTTTTAGTGTCCAACGGTACGATACCGATGCGAAATTGTGAGATAATCGTTAAAAAAAAGTTTTGTAACATAAAGTAACAATCTATAGTTCTATTCTAATGTAATAAGTGCAAAAGTGTGTATATTTGTTCTTCTTTACGACTTAACAGAGCAACAGATCCATCTGATTTTAATTGGTAGATATGGAAATAACATGTATCGTGACCGAAGCCGCGGTCGATTCTAGTAGTTTAGTACCACTATATTACATATTTTTTTACTTAAGCTAAATATAAGCTGTGTTAAGAAGGTTTTATAATATAATAATATTCTACCACATTCACACATCACCATCTAGTCCCAAACTAGGCAGAGCTTGTTTTTGTTTTCAATTAATAATACTATAATGTCCTTGACCTTGATTGGCACACCCAGGTAGCGAACGTCAGTCGTAAAGTAACTGGTGCCTTACGGTCGCTCTATCGTCTGAAGAACTTTCTGCTGGTCAAGACTCAAGACTAAGACATCGTTAGTACAGACTTTAATATTTCCTATAATCGACTATGGTGATGTGTGCTATCTCGACCTTAATGCAGATCAACTCAACAACAAGCTCGACCGCCTTCTCAATCTCAATAATTGCATTAGATTCGTTTTCAATCTCCGCAAATATGATCATATTACAGAGCACCGATTAAAGTTACGATGGTTACCCATTCGTCAACGGTGTAGCTTACGTACTTTGTGTACTCTCTTTTCTTTATTGCACTCCCCATATGCTCCTGTGTATTTAACTCCTCATTTTCAATTTCTTTGTAATACACATGAGAAAAATTCGCATTGGAAATTAGTATTGTAACGCGTTAAAACGTTGGCCACATCTACGTAGCGCCTAAATTAACGCGCTAATTGACGCGTTAAGACTAAGGCTTTCAGTCTCGATACATTTTCGAGTCCCGGGACAATAAATCTAGAAAAAAATCCCGGGAAAATGAGACATTCGTGACTTTTTCAAGAAAAGGTTTTATACTCAGGTTAGCAATTAATACAATGAGTTTTATTAATGTACTTTAATATTTAACATACTATAACATAATCAAACACGTACAAGTAAAATTTTCATTTTTGTAGAAAGCTAGAAGGGCGTCCAATGTCTTTTCAGATAGAAAGGAGGATGATAGTGTTGTCGTTTTTCGACGAGGTTAGATTGCTAATTAAGTTGTTATCAACACAGATTATCCTAACTTTCAGTTTACAGCGTTGCGTTGCGGGTGGCAGTCTCGACTCTTGAAAACACTACAAAATTGTCGAGACTGTCGAAATTTTCGAGACCGAGACTCCCGATATGAAAGTCTTAGTTAAGACGCAGGTGTAGCAGGAGCATAAAAGTAACTTCCTAGTTGAGGCGATACCAGAAACGCATTACCATGTTTATTTTACTTGAAGTTAGAAATATGTGATTTTCCACAACAAAAGCCATGCCATCATATCGTTCATAAAAAGTACGCCGCGTTGAAATTTTAATTAGCAATTTTAATGATTTTGGTGAAGCCTTTGTGAACTCGAATTTTTGATCATAAAAATGCTTGGTTATGAAATACTTAAGCCGATATTAAATATTTTGGGGGCACGTTATGAAAGTATGAGCTTTATGAAATAACGGTGGTACGTGTGATTGTGGCTTTATTGAGGTGATCTGAGGGCACACTTAAAATCAAATAGGTAGTCAAATGGATAAAGAGAATATCAACATGATATTATGACTTCGTTTATGCTAATATTCTGGTATACCTTGCTGGACTAATCGGCCTTGTCTTAAGAAAACCGGCATGGTACCTACGTGTAACAAAAGTCTTGCCATGCCACGTCCACTGGGCTCCGATAAACGGGAATGGCCTAGGAAGCGTGATATGCGTACTAATCGACTAATCACCAGGGAGTCCAAAGATCGTGTGAAGTGGAGGAGATATGTAGCCAGATAGCGGATCTCTGGCTCCAAGGACAAGGTATTGGATCGCAGCTGGGACAGCGCTAGGATGACGATGGACCATGTTAGACTAGTTAACGAAGCCGGGTCTGAGTCGTGGATGCAGCCGGGATAACGTGATCGTCATCGTCTTGGAACGATCATCATCCTCTTAGCGTTATCCCAGTTTCAACCTGGGGTCCGCTAACTAGTCTAACCGGAATTGGCTGAATATTAGCTTTTTCACAGAGCGCTTGCCTGTCAGTCCGCCGCAACTCGAAGGGATAGCGATATTCCATGATTTAGACTAGTTTCAGTTTATTTAGAGGTACTGACGCCCTATAACGACTGTCGAAGATCTTCATGACAACCGGAAAAGATGGCTTAACGTGCTCTCCGAGGCACGGGACAAGCGATAATTAACAATTCAATACGCACATAACTCCGAAAAGTCATTGGTGCGCGCCGTGGATTCGAACCCGATACCATGTGCATGGCAGTCTGTTGGTATCTACACTATGCTATCGCTGCCACCCAGTGTCATTGCCTTGGGACGATGACGATACCATTTGCACATGGGCTACCATTTGTCGCGATAACCGACTGCCATATGTTATGTACGGTAAGTATGCACTCCGGTTAGAAAGAAACAATAGTGAAATAATTGAAGGTATGTTGAGTTAATAAAATACGCGCGCCTGTTCATTTCCATCGTCAGCAGAATGCAATGTGCAGTTTATTGCAACAGCACACTTCTAAAATAGCAAGTAAGTACACCTATATTTAATTAAGCCAGCAGCAAGACCGACTCCCACTTGCAATTAGATGGAAAATTAAACCTGAGTATATCGGTACTCTTCTATTCCTTTGTACCGGACACAATTAAGGATTAAAGTGTTACTACAGAGAGATTTCTGAGTGTCTTCTGAGAATTTATCCATCCAATCCTCGTAACCGATATCCTTGTTTCGTACTACTCTATGTGTTACTTGAACGCATTAGGTAATTCGATCTGTACTACGTCGAATGAGGATTCGACGAATTGAGGCAAGATGTTTTATAATTGACAGAAGCACTATGCACTTTGGTGAAACGAATATTCATATTTCTACTGATTATTTAAGTGGCCCATTTGTTATCCCAGTTACATCCAAAGCTTTTAACATGGAGTCCAAAGCCTAAGATACCCCATCGCTTAGATCAAACTTACTTTTTATACTGTTTTTTTTTGTTAGTAACGGGTATTTTTCATGAAACGTGATCAGGCATCCCGTCTCCACTATTCCGAAACGTCGGAGCAATATTTGATGTATGATTAAGCATGCAAATAAATAATTAAGTATCCGATCTTCAAAATATCCTTCAACTAGCAGTTGCCGGCAGGTCGTCGCAATCCTTATTACTATATTAACACTAAGTAGTGTTAGAATGATAAAAATCCTTTCCTGTTGTTCGCGTACGCCGTTAAAGGAATCTCTGTCCAAATTTAATGTTTCTAGTTTCAGTTATTTGGGTAATGCAATGATATTATGTCAGTCAGAACAAGTGATTTTATCGACATTTTTTATGGTAATAGGCGGCAAGCGAGCAGATGGATCGCCTGATGGTAAGCAATTACCGCCGGCCATGGACACAAGCAACACCACAGGAGTCACAAGTGTGTTACCGCCCCTTGGGGTTGGGAAAAGGAATAGGATGAGGAGTGGGATGAGGGAGAAGGACCTATTCCTTCTCGGATAGGGCCTCCGGCACTCTCACTCACCGAACGAAACGCAACAGTTTAGGTACTGTTACTTTACGTCGATCTTCTGTGAGGGGGTAGTACTACCTTGGATAACGATGATCACAAGGCGTCCATTTTGCAAAATGTTACTAGAATTCCTTCTCAAGGCCTAGTGGATGTAATAAAAAGCAAAATCTTGTTAAGAGTAGAGTAATTGCAGGTCGCGTGGTCATAACGCCTTGATTCGTACAATTATGGCTAATTACTTACGCTTTATGAGTTGTAGTACAAAAGTTATTGGTCGTAAAGTTTATAAACAGTACCTATATTTAGTATAACATGTGTTGAACGGTCTTAGTTCAGTTTGAAGAGGGTGTGTGTTTGGTCGCAGTTTTATCCTGAACTACTCATCGTTTCGAAAAACCATTTTGAATGCTTTTCTCAGTGCCTGTTACAGCCGTTCTTACAGGATGATATCGAACGAAATAAAATAATATACTTTGTTATTTTTTAAAATAGATACGTAATTGAAACTTGTTACATAAACTTTAGTGAGTGTACAAATCGAGGCAGCATGTATACCTATTTATATATTTTTTAACTGACACAATACGCGGCTACATCAAATAACTATTTTGTCGATACTTTAAAACTTTCGCGACTTGTACACATACTAACGTACCTAATTTTTATTTGAAAACTAGCTTTTTCTCGCGGTTTCACCCGCGTCCTGAGGTAACTACTACGCGTACCTGGTTAATTGATAGCCTAAGTTACTCCTTGGTAGGTACATCAGCTATCCGTCAGTGAACGTCCCGTCAAAATCGGTCCAGCCGTTCCAGAGATTAGCGAAAACAAACAGACAAACATTTTAAATATGTCATTTCGGTATATGTACCGTGTATACATCCATATGCATTCAGTAAAAAGCGGTTATTTTAATATTACAAAGAGACACTCCAATTTTATTTATATGAATACCTAGATGTATAGATAAAGGTTAATAATTACGAGATAAAGACCCGTTACATTAATATAAATGTCTGTTGTCTGTACTGTAATATGTTCTGAATATCGCAGTTTCATTTCAACAGTGTCAACTTCACTAGGATCCTAATGCATAGCAGCGTTGTTCGATAAATCAGCTTATTTCTAATTAGAATGCCGTTTAATTTGCGGTCATCTGATTGGCGGACCGAACTTACCGTGGCTACAAATTTAGCTATAGCCGACGCGAAATGAAACGGCGGCGATCGACGGGAAATCCATTCAGCTTCGTCGCAGACGCTAAAATTATCTATCTTTCTGGAAAATTAAAGTATACAAAGACTGGGAGACTACAATAATATGCTGGACGCATTGACGCTTCTAAAAAAGGCGCCAAACCAGACCATCACGGTATGCTTCAGACAGACTTCGTCCATCTGACGACTCCTAGAAACATTTATTTATAAATTCTTTCAATGACAAATTTATATAATAGGGCTGAGTATAGAATAGGTAAAAATAATATTTATAGAATAGTATTAATATTTGTGATGACGGATTAAGAATACGGAATGTTACCACCTCATATCATCCCATGGGTGTCGTAAGAGCCGACAGAGGGAGCATATTATGCAGAGAATAGTAGGTACTGAGAACTGCGACTGAGAACACTACTCGAAGGAAAACTTGATACAAACCCTATACCAACCCATTTGGCCAGCGTGGAATAGAAGGCCAATTCCTCCTTTCAGAGACCTAGTCCAGCAGTGGATCGTTAAAGGCTGATGATGAATAATATTTATTTCATATAACACATTTCAAAAGTGTTTTACTGCAGTAGTGATGACAATGCCGATATTTCAGTTATATAATGACGGGTAGGTATTTAAATTTTGCATTGAAAAGAAACGACGGGGCATAAAATACTATAGGATTGAACAACTGTAACCTATACATATACATAGAATTCCTATAAATAGGTACATTTTACCCATCTTTACATATTATAAAATGAACTCCTTTTTCCTTCCTTTACTATTTGTCTGTACTTATAAACGTGATTAATTCAGAAGGACAAGAGCTACCGATAGTACGATGTCTGAGGCAGGTTTTTGAGTCTAGAATAATTCACGCAAGCGAAGCCGCGTGCGAAGTCAAGACAAAGACAAGTGTTGACAAAGTATGGTGTACGTATATAATAAATTAGTATAAATATACTGCACTTGAAGTCGCCAGTGCGTCAGATATCGACACGTCATGTTAACGAGGCCAGCACATTATAACAGTACCCATCACAACAGTTCATCAATTAATTATTCACCCGATTCATATCGATTGTTCGCCGAGTTAATCGTCCGAGTTCGAATCAATCACGTATATCAAACCCATCACATAAAGGTACCTTGTAATTATTCCGCACTTAACGTACATTCGATATATCGGTTAATTTCTGTGATCCGATCTTAACACTGTAATTTATTAAGGGCCGAGTATTTTTTAGGAATTGATGCGAATCCTGAGTGCCGTTAGTTAATCGTTTTCTCGGTGGACGAATCGAGATCAGAAATCGGGAGTATCGGGTTCCGTCATCGCAGGTGTCTGTTACACCGTCACTCGATTTAGGCCGTTGTTGTTTTTTTTAATTTCTTTTTGTGTAATATTATTTCATAGATACTTAACTTTTTCTATTTGAAAGATAGCGTGTTAATTAAAAAGTAAGGTTTTATGATATCGAATAAGTGTGTGTGTGAGAGAGAGAGTAACTGTACCTACGAGTATATTATATGATTTTAATGCTCCTTTGGGTTCTTACTAATACAGCCAATCCGCATAATTTTGACATTCAAACATCATCATCATCGCCCTAGCGTTATCCCGGTTGCATCCAAGACATACACGCCTTGGAGCCCTAGGTCCGCTTATTGGTCTAACCAGATATGACAAAATATTAACCACAGATTATCCACAGAGCGACTGCCGTCTGACCTCCGCAACCCAAAGGGATAGCGATATCCAATGGTTTAGACCGGTATCACTTTATTTGAGGGTACTGACTCCCCGTACTAAAATCTAAAAGTTATTATGACTTAACGCTTTTAATTTGCAAGTTATTTAGACAAATACAGCACAAATATACAATTAACCGACTTGCCTATTTTTTTAAAATATTGAGACAAATTAAATTACAAAATGTATCAAACAACCGTGCGATAATCTAAATAATTTTGTAGTTTATAACTTCGTACATAAGCTAAAACATTTATTTTGACTTCTAAATTTTAAGAATTAATTTGTCGAATTATGCCCACGGGATAGACGTTTTTATTTTTGCCCAATGATAAAGAGAAATTTGGATTTTTCTAATATGACTTTTGCTTAAATTAATTTAATGAATGAACGTCATTCTCTGCCTCGGCTATCAAACTGAATGCTTATTGCTATTTTTATAGTGAAATTGTGTTGAGCTGTTTCATTACTGCATATTAAATAAGTTTTTATTAATATTTTGTATGTGAGTTAGTTGGGTATGTTTTATAGGAGTCTGGTGAAAATAGGTATAGTTTTATTTAGAATTGTTATAGTGCCGTGTTTTATGCGTCGCGAAATTTTACTTTTGTGCTATATATCCTCAAAGGTAACCCTTTGAGTTTTATTTTATGAATTAATTGTCTTGTCCTTATTCCAATACAATGACTATATGACAGCAGACTTCAAGCGTTAAACATGGCTACCATGTATCAAACAATGTCTTGATTTTTCGATTAGACACTTTTCCAACAAATTGCAGAATTGGAATTTAGAGACATGTTTAATATCTCTAAAATTCAATGCTGCAATTTTATTTTATGTTGCTTCCCAAAACATTGCATATGTCTACTACATAAAGTCATTTTCACGACAGATACAACTAGGGTTAGATCTTGATCATGTACCTACTCTAAAAATAAAGGATATTTTAATTTACACTACGGTGTAACACTCAGCCATAAGTGTTTACAAGGCATCAAGTTTCGGTGTCCTTTATTTCTGATCCCGACTTTTTAATTCGCGATGGTCGTTATTGGTGAAATTTTACTCCGCCGATATTTTTCGCGAACTTGTTAGCATATCTATCGATACTCGATAATTGTGGGGTGGACCTCTGTCCGGGCCTTTTGGTCAAATTATCGAGATAAGGCTCAAAGATTTTGATGCGCCTTTTTGCGAGATACTAAGGAAGTTGATTCATGACGTGATCATGGCGCGTGTAACCCATGCTGAAATGTCGGGACAAATTAAAGGTTCTTTCACCTTTATTTTAAAATAATTACGTCATTGAAACCCTGACATAAGGACCCTATTAGTACCTACCTGCACTAATAAGCGGAAACTTGAAAATTCATATATTAAGAATTTATTATTTGGTGTTGATATGAGAACCTATTTGAAGGAATTGAAGAATTTTATGCCCAACATTTCAAAAGATATTTTAAGGCATAGCGTAGTTTGAAGAAGTAGCGTTATCAGATTATCTCGACGCCAAACAATGTGCCGAGTGCCGTGGGTTCGATCCCCAGACGGTATAGCACTTTCTGTGATCCACAAATTGTTGTTTCGAAACTGGTTGCCTGTTGTGCCCGTTGGTTGAATGTTTGTAAAGTCCCCCGAAAACAGTATTGGCTTCTAATGTCTAAAAAATGTTTTAAAGCAAACATTGCAACTCAATATTTTTTAATTGTCTTTAGGTAATATGAACTTTATTTCTGTTTTACAGGTAAGTACGCATTATTATAAAGTTGAAAACTCTGTAGTAAGTATAATGTGGACTTATAGTAGTAGAGTTTATCCTTCAAACGTCAGTGAAGTTCTCTTTGTATCGGGTCACGTGTTCAATCTCGCCAGTTTATTAGTTTTACCAAGTTGCCAACTTGCCAAGTGTAATGTGTGAATGAAAAAAATAATATAGTTTGTTATCTAAACTTTTCAAAGGGAATTGTTGTAAGTTATTTAATATAATTCACTTAGTGGTTAAGAGTTAGTGCTAGATTACTTAGGAAAGTATTAAAATATTTTAGGGAGATCCCGAGACTAAAAGATGATCATGGGTCATAGAGATTTTTAGATTTTGAATAAACCTACTACGATATTAAATAGGTACTTAGCCCTAACTAGACATTAATTATTAGATTAGACTACTCTAATCGTATGCTAAATGCCAAACTGCTATTCTGAGATGATAGAACGACACGCCAAGGACAGAAAAATATTTTTTAATAAGTTACACCTAAACATGGAATAAATAGTCGTGCACAGTCGTGCGTCTTAGATGGGAATCGAACTCACAACCAAATAGAATAGTTGCCTCGCACTTTCATTTACCACTAGCTACACCGATCGAGCAGTGAAGTAATGATGATTTTCCTTGACAACAAACAACACCAACAAACAGATTTATTACTATAACTGTAACACCATATTTCACAAGAAACAGTCATGTAAACAGATGTTTATCAAATCACACTACTCGAACTATGGACCGGGGAGAGTCTTGTTTAATCACAATAATCCATTAAGATTGCTCAAAGTTGCGATGCCTTCAAACGTTGTGAAAAGAAAAGGAAACGCAACTTGGGGAATGTTGGCGAACTTTGTTTTGACCAGTTTATCTTGGAAACATACATGAGGACAACTTCAGCGGGCACTTTATGCTATTCCGCGTCTTTTAACATATTACATATAGAAAATAAATATCAGAACTATTGGGTCTTCCTGTTGGCCTCACAAAATTGAAATGAACCTGCTACTGCTAATATACTTAACATCGTAAAAGAAAAGATTTTCTAAACGGGGATGAATACCTGCAGCTTTGAGGATAATTATGTGAAGAGAATGACTGTCATATAAAAACATAACGCGAAAAAAGGCAGTGTGAAGTTAAAAAGATAAGCCTAATATTTAATTTACCACTCGTAGTAAGTTTTACATAATATGAAATCCATGTTTCACATAGAATCATCATTTATTTTATTATATAACAAAATAAAATTAATTTTAGAATAAACAATTATAACTACTAGGTACTAAAATAAAATTAAAATATTAAAATACACTACTAATAAAAAAGAAAATACATATTCAAAGTCGCGTCGTGAAAGTCCTCCACATGGCCGTCTATTGGGAACGTGCCCAGAAGACTGGCGACATTTTTGTGCTAGGTACATACCAGCCGTCAGGTCACGTGAGGCGTCGACAAGTCTCTTCGCAAGCTCTCTATAAAGAGATCTAGCACTTGGACCCCATAACCGGTACGTATTTGCGCCGTTTAAGAGTCTCCGCTTTGGCAGCAGCGGCGCCCGCACAACCCGCTGTGCTAGGAAGATGGATGGCGCCAGGATATCGACACACATTGCGTCCCATACCAAAGGCCTACCCAACGTCTAAGGCAGTAAAGACATTCCATCTCGTGTTTTACCTTCGTTGCGTGCCAAACGCTAAGGGTCAAGTTGGGTTGGAACGCCATGTTTAACATAGTTATATTTGCCAAAGCTTAGCTAGATAATTAAACAAATTGAATATATTAGGTCATAGGGCACACATTTTTCGAGATCGTAGGCTATATTTGCTAAGTAACTGAATCTATTTTAAACCATTTCAATACATATATCAGCAAGCGGCGCAGGGTACCATAACAACGCAGTGAAGGTATATCTCTGGGATGTATAAGATTCATCATCGTTATTAACCTTTCGTAGGCAACTGCTAGCCTCTCCGATGGCACGCACCACACTACTAAGCTCGATTAGCTACTAGCCTGAGGGCGTAGTTATGTTAGCAACAATTTTACAATTTGCGCAGGTATTGAGACGATACTATGATGATAGCTATATTTTGAGGATGCTCAAAAGTCACAGTCCCAAAAACCGATTCACCTTTCATTGTAACTAAATAAAAAGCGACGGTCGTATTCATCCCGTATGTTTACAACTGAGAAGATAGAATACTATTTATGAAATGACAGTGTTTTGCGAGTAAATAATTATGCAGTTGAAGAAACTTGGTGGTTTTATGTTTGAGTGAGCAAGACTGCTCCGTTAAGTAGGAATTTTGATAAACTTATAAGTTGTTAGTGCAGGTGGTGGAGAAATTGTTTCCTTTCCTTTTAAGAGACAAGTCCCGCACGAGGAATAAAGCCTGTATCGCGGGCGACTTTACAAACATACAACTAAAGGACACAACGCACACCCAGAGTCGAAACAACAATTTATGAGTAACACAAAGTGTTGTCTCGTTTGGAAATCGAATTCACAACACTCGGCGCTGTGTCCAGCGGAAAGGCGGCCGCTTAAATCACTATACTAACTGTGTACCAAGTAGTATGTAGTTAACGACCATGAAACATTTTAGGGCTTATTGTTGATCTTTTGTGTCTATAAAGGCTAATTGTTGACCTTTAGTGTGAAAAAATACTCTCGTTGAAACTGCGGAGATTTGATTGAATTGACAGGAAAAGGACATAGCTTTCAAGACGACACTAGTTATCCTACGAAGACATTTCTCGAATACTAGAGGTACTCGCTGGTTACAGTATGAATGGGCTGATTCTACTGAGCCCTTAGGACTGATAGTCTTAGCAACGAATCCATTCCTAAAAACATGGGGTGGCGTAATAGGAGCTGGAAGGTGAAAAAAAAAACTTTGACAAAAGTAATACATGCACACATTAGTATCATTTACGTGAAGATTTACTTCTACTACTTACTCTGTGCCATACATTCCTTGAAAGGTTACCTAGTTCGCATGTTCCTGTATAACCATAAAGAGCATAAAAGTGGAACTTGTAGTCCAACAGAGAGCTTCCACTTTTATATGCAACCTACAAAGGAGATTTAGCGTTAATATTGTTGTGAAACCAAGCGACCAAAGCCGCGGGCGGCTGCTAGCGAGCTTATAAAAATCCTTTGGGATGATGCCGAACGTTAAACTTTCGAACGTTTTCATATTTATGACGGCTCTGTTTTAGGTTTAAAGTTTTGCTACTAAAGGGTTTTGGTCAGTGTGTTCAAAAGCCGTCTTTGTAAAATAACGCCTCACAACTCTTTTAAATTAAAAGTATTCTATTATATTAATTTTGCCTAAATATATCTCTGTTTTGAGTTGCTTAGTTGACATAATTATTTATTGTAAGTAGGTATTTTTTTCATACTAATTAATAATAATTTCAAGTATATAATTAACTCTGCGCTGATACGCAGACCTCTGTTTCTCTTTCGATTTATATAGGTATTTAAATTGTCCCATTGCTGGGAACGTGCCTATTCTCAGACTGCAAGCAATCTTTATCCAGCACACCAAATGCCGGTTGACAGAAATTCATCTATTCCCTAAACAGAACACCATGGATGAGAAACTTGATGGGAGTGAATGAAGCAAGAGAGGTATGTCAGGATCGTTGCAAATGGCGTTCTGTAGTCTCTGCCTACCCCTCCGGGAAAAAGGCGTGACTGAAAACTGTTTGTCTTAGAAGACAGCTGTTTGTCGTAGAAGGCGAATAGGTTTCCTCTTGGTGTTTTTCCATTGTTAACTATCTTGGACTCATGAACAAACTATTCCTTATTTTCATTAACATTGTCTTAAGAAAGTAAACTCTTACGGACCTTTACATCACAGTTCACATTTAAAACTAAAGTGTCATAACATCAAGGTTAACTTGAGAACATTGGAAAAATATCCCGGGATACGAGGGATTATCCCAGGATCACGGACTTGAGGCAGCGGCGACTCAGTTATTAAAAGCTTTAGAATATCTATTTGTTAGGGAATTTCTAATGTTGAGGTGAATTTCTAGTTGGGTTGAAGGTTACTTGTTTTCAATGTTGCTTTTAAGTAATTAGGAAATGAGCTGGTATAAATAAAGAATACATTCTAGAAGAAAATTAAAGACATAAATAGGTACTCAATACTTTGAGTAGAGGAGTGGAGTGACGATATACACAAAGTACCTGGTATTAAATATGTGTAAACAGAAGAAAAGTACAAAGCCAAATTCGATCACTATATTTCCATCTTCGCAAACACATGATAACAAGAAAAAATATCAAAACGACACCCAAATACAACCCCGAATCGCATTTATGACGGAATAACTATGACGTCACAACACCGCATAATATAAATATCAATATGATAACAAGGCTCGAACCTAAGACCGCGATTACCATCTGTCCGGGCGAAAAAACTCGAAGGAACGATAATCCTGTCGGATTCAATCGCTCATAACTTCATAATACTTTATTTGGGGTATCGCGGACTTACATTACGCGTAGATATCGATAATACTAGGATTTCCATTTGCCACTACTAGTGGTAAGTAAATAATGTGCGGTGCCTACGAGTGAGTTCCGGGCTCGAAGGGAAATTTGCGAAATACTTTTCGTAGAACAGTGGCTTCTAAATTCAAATAGGCATACACAATCGAACCCATTTTATGACGTGCTACCCATTTAACAATTTAAAAAGGAAACAGATTTAAATATTTGAATAAGCAACAAAAACAATGACTACTCTAGTGTCTTTGCCACGGAACCCGGTTTATAAATCGCTCGATTAGAGTACCGGTTGCGGTTATTTGAATATTTGCTACATGTTTATAATTGACCTACGCACAACATTACACTGACATTGATAAGTTATATTCGTAAAATTACTGTTAAATAAATAAAGGTATACTCGTACTTTTTCATTATCCTCCGGCATAAGAAGCAAGATTTTATTTGCTTAAAAAAGCATGCAAAATATTTAATTCACGATAAGGTTTTATCGATAAGTATTGTGATTATAAACATTGCAGAGAGGAAAGAGAGCATATTTATTAAAACGTAATGTCTAAGAAATAAAACGTATTGTCTGTCAACATGCTAATACACAAAAATATGCATATTCATCAACTTGAAACTAGTTTACTTAGCTATTTAAGTAGTTATTACCTATATCATCGATTTTCACCTGCATCAAAAGTTCGTAAGCTCCCATAAAATGTGGTATCATCAGAGCAATCAAATAAATAGTTCTAAAAATAAAACATCTATATTTGCACCGCATATATGTCACTCTAAATTCTTTGCCACATTAGATCGAATTCCGTTAGTACAGTCCTCGTAATCTAATAGTTCCCTACCCGAGCTTCGGTGAAATTTGATATTTTTACCGGAATATCGCCTGTGATCAGCTTCCTTTTACTTATTGTGTAAAGCCAATGTATTGTATTAGATAACAAATATCTTGTATTATGTACGAAACGAGGAAAAATCTCACTTTTTTAATAGTATTGTGTATCCGTCATTTAGTTTGCGTGATTGTAAATGGCAGGTAATGTTATTTGCGAATGAGGAAGTTTTTGTCTTTGATTTTTTTATAATATTGTGTTAAATATTTGTGGTCTAAATTGCTATTGCATGAGGCTAAAATCACAAGAATAATTTACCTTTTCTTTGTAAAATTCTCAACTTTCAAATGCAAACCAAGTGTGTATGTAAGAATGTTCCGTTTTCACACCTAAAAACTGCACACGGCTGAACCGTATTTGAAAATACCCCACGCGTTGCTAAAAGGCGACCTTGTAGCCAATCTTCTCAGTTTACATGTGACAAGTTTATACAAAATCAGTCCACGTATTTTCAAAATGAATGATTTGCAAGCTACCTACTTGAAATACTACGTAGTAAATAGTTTCATAGTGTCCTCTTTGAGGATAGTTATATTATTTACTTGAGAGCTTTTTTTGTCAAAGTGAATGATTTGCAAGCTTACTTGAAATAGTAGGGTTACTACGTGGTAAATAGTTTCAAAGTTTTCTCTTCGAGGGTATATTATTTATTTAAAGTTTATTTTTATACCTACCCCGTATAGCTTTCATTCTATTCAATTACCCATAGTGGTCATTAATTCTACCCTTTACTTGTTAGCAGATCAAACGTATACTTAAAATGAAATCATGCCGTGCTCATTAAAATTAATTATTAAAATAAACTCTAGCTGTGTTACAATTTGTAACTGTTAACGCGATAGGAAGAAATTATCTGTGATTTATGGGGGACTTAAATATTTTATGGTGTGTGTAGTTCGATGTATATTATTTAGAAACGTAGGCTGTTACGGTATAGATAGAAAGGCTGAAATCTCTTCTGATATGCCGAAAAAATTATGATAGAAGTTGAAAAATAAGATTGAGGCTACAAATCATTTGAAGCTGATTAATTAACCGCCTATATTCGAGCTGCTAAAGTCTATAAATTTAGACAAAAAGAAAACATGTTGCGATAAAAAAATTACCTACACACCTACAGCATTATGACCCAATATTTTGCATGTGGAAATTACATTGCAATGTTTACTAACCCAGGCTAAAACATTGCGGATAAAGAAGAAATTTTCCAAGAAGATTTAATTTTATTCTTTGTAAATTCAAATATTTGTAACTCAACAGCAACTAGAACGCGTCTATTTCTACGAGTAGTACAGGAGTCAACTGCACAAAATTTGGCAACCTATCAATCGCATTTACTTAGCGCTCTCCCTTACACACACAAACCTATTACAAGAGTCAGTGACTAGTACTTGTCGAATAAAAGCCGTCAATTAATACCTGTCCTTATATTTAATGATAATCACGAGAAAACAAACTCAGTGCGTTCAATAAATTATCGGGTTTAACGATCGGTCCTTAAATTCTTCCCATTATTTATCGACGTGTAACTTTACACCGAACGGTTGGCGAGGCGCCTTCGAATTTATACAAATAATAAAAGTTTAAACACTTTTTGTTTATTTTTGGTTGTGAAATTGATTTAACTTTGCCTGGTAATAATAATATTTTGTGATTATTCAATTATCAAGGAATGCTACTCCGTAAATTTCCTTGTATTACAACGAAATACATATAATTATTATAACGAAATGTCATAGAATATATCATGTACTTAGAATAACTATCCTAAACTCAAATAACATTAACCCAAATGAACAGTAGTTCAAGTTGGTAAAGGATGGATATGTTTTATGGTCAAACATGTTATGAGTGATGCTCAATATTGAACTTACAAATCGACGAATAAAAAAGTGACAACGAAAAGTATTGTTTAGGAAGAGAGCAATAAAAATTAAATCTTACGTAAAAACTCATACAAAAGTTTTCCATAAAATTAAGTTACGCTTCTGTCCTTTCAGCTTAGAGTTTCGAAATTGAAACCCTGAAGGACGGATGGATTTACAAATGAACAGCACCAGTAGGCAATTGTATTTTGATATAAATGAATAAATAAAACTATATGGGTTCCTTGTAATTTACAACGAAATCCTAAAAAGGAAGTAGGTAAACACCTGCACCAGTCACCAGTTCCAAATTTGTACAGTTACAGTAAAGAGAGAAGATACCGAAACTTTTTGTGCGTGACGATATTTGTTCAACCGTGTAGGGATCTCACACACATACCTACATAATTTAAAGTAAATACATAGACTTGTTGTAAGCGATTGTACTTCTTCTCACTCACACATAATTATGTGTATCTCTACATATGATTGCGATTGTACATCTGTTACTTACTTTCGTTAACTTTAATTGATTTTAGTATTGTCTCTGTGTGCGTGTACAGGCAATAACAAAAGTTATTACTTGTAGTTATCTGTTTTATGGAGAGCCTTAATGTCTTGTGGTCTTCTATGATTTACTTTTATAATATGTTGTGAATGAATATCAATTTATTATTCTTGTTAGTTACGCTATTGTTTTATTGGCTACTGCCACCTGTAGGGCTGTCGCCGTGTTAAATTGATAATTAGATTAGTGAAACATGAGTAGGTACAGCCAGATAAGCAAATTCTTGTGACGACGCCGCGACACGGCTGGTTTAGCCATTCCGAAAGGTCGAGGAAAACATAATGTATTTTACCTATATTTTCAAATAATTAAGCGCTATAGATCCGTTACATGAAATGTTGTCTTCGTTTATTGAATTTAACGGGAACATTTTTTCTCGCCAGTCATATTTTCTCGCTTAATGTTTTTGATGACTGAAATCCTGATACTAAATGATAAAGCGTAGCATAGTACAAATCCCACAACGACAGCAGCTTTTGCCATTGCTTCGTGCAAAAGAAAATTACAGTGAAGTTTATGTAATCGTAACATTATAACTAAATTGATCAATAATTATGAGCACCTACTATTAAAACAAAATCGCTAGCATTTACTAGAAAAAACCAAAAGAAAATATTGTGACTAAGGAGAGTAAATTAATATAGTAACTCCAAAACGAATGAATTCCTAATTGGCATCTATTGTATAGTTATATCAAGATAACAACTAATGCATCAGTGTTCCAAAGTTTGTTCATTTGTGGCCCCTGCGGATGATTGCGCAGGATTGGGACGGACGCCCTTAGAATATTAACTACTCGACCATTATTGATACTTACTACTTTTTAGATACAATTTTGTAGCGATATTTGACGGCAGGAATTGATTGCGGAGAAAGTTGAGGGAAACATTGTGCTCTAGAGTGGAAACGCCTTTGCAAATGTAGGAAAGGATGCCCCCCGGCTAGGTGGAGTGACGATATCCACAAAGCGACTGGATGCGAAGAGCTGGAAATTGGGCTCAGGAGCGTGTTATTGAAGAGGCCTATATCCAGCAGTGGACTGTGGCAGTCTGATGATGATGATGCAGGAAAACAACGTAGTGTTGGAAACCCTCTGGCTTCAGACCGATGACTTGAAGAGGATGGCTGGATGGTGAATCGGGATATCGGTCCTTGTAGTGCACCCTGAGGGAGGCTTACAAAAGGTTCGGTTATGAAGTACATCTGAGAGTTTCATCAAAATTCGCTTAGTAATTAGTAACGTAACACTCATTGAATATTTATACCTTTTACTGCGAACATTCAATCAAGGGATGCAATGAACGTACAGACTCGTGCCTACTGATGTGTGCGGGGATCAAACCTTCAACTGCTCACCACACTGCAAGTCTTTTACGAGTCACCGGACATTGTTACGTTTACGGCTTGACAGTCACTTAAAACATCTTAAATCCCACTGGCCCATTTTTATTACAGATATATTTCTTTAAAACTAGATTTTTCAGAAAGGCAATTACTGAAACAAAATAAGTATTATTACTAAAATGTAGCTAACAAGCTATCGAATGTAATACAAAATTGATCCTTTCATAAATGCTCCCTCAAAATACTGGGAGTCTTTCCTTTCATTCAGCTTTACTACAAACCATTTTGTCACGACCCTAGCCTTAAGAAAGGACGAACACACATTCTAGCGTAAAGTACAACATTAAGTTAGGATTAGAACGTAGATTTCTCGCTACATACACGTTTCGTTGCTCTGCATATGTGCTTTGAGAATAATTTATGATTCGCTCGTAACTTTCGCGTTGCATGATTTACATTAATACGGGAAACTCGCGTGATGATGCTTATGTGTTTATTAGTCGGATTATCTTTCAGACTCAGACTTTGTAGAGCTTAAATCAAACAAGGTGCTTTGATTGACCCTTACATGAAACGATTGATTGACATGAAGAGATTCATGTTATTTATGGGTGCGGTACGCGATTTATGTTACTTCATTAAACTGCGCTTTCAATAGGTCTTGTATCAATGAAATATGTATAAGTACAACAAGTCTCAATTTTATAGGAAAATCACTTATTTTTGCCAACGGAGAACAATTCGCTAAAAGATTTTATAGCTAGGTCATATCCACATATTGCCTTATAATGCTATTGTATCGCAAATGAAAAGGTACTTTCTTCAAGAAGTGGACTGTGAAATGCTGATGATGAAGTTCCCAATGAATGACTATTTTTTTAACCGCTCACTAATCTAACCGGAATTGGTTAAATATTAGTTTAGAACAAGTACTTTTTTAACATCGGCCTAGCATTATTCCAGATTCAACCTGGGTTTCGCCTGATACTCTAACCTGATTTGACATAATATTAGCTTAAATGAATTACTTTTTAAATATCTTTACAAATCAAGCCATCTTTTCACCCTTGCTAAAATCAGTGCGCACGTAATTTAAATACCGTCACAAATAAGTCCGAGACGTTGACGGTACGTAATGCCGTTAGGGTTGTCACAAACCTCACTTGCAAATCGCGTGTGGAGTAATAAGGTGCTCGCTTAGCACGGCGCGTGCCCTGCCTCTTGATGTGCGCTGGGCTAGACGTGGGGTATGTTGATAGGCGGTAGCGGGTTTAGAGTATGTCACGTTACTGCCTTCAAAGTTTATTGTACCACTATTGCAATAATTCAGCACTATTATAGGCCCATGTCTTAAGGTCACTGGTTCAAGTCTAGGTCATGGTCATGATTTTATCCTATTGATAGCTTATTACAATTTATCATTGCGTAATGAATGTTAATTAAATTTTTTGTATTTAAAAATGAATACACTAACAATACGGCATCATCTAGAATAGGATTTTGACTTGTAGAAGTGTTGTAAACAACCATAATGCAGAAATAAATATGTCTTTATGTCTTTAATAAATAAATAATACCGGACACAAGAAAACCCAGACACGAAACATTATTGATGTTTCGTGTCTGGGTTTTCTTCTGATGGATCACACATCACACACACAACAACAATGGCCAATACAAGATAATCAGCAAAGTGACCACTTAAACCAACACATCTTGTTTAGTTAATATGTTTTTAAGGTGATTTAAGCAATCATCATTATCTAGAGAAACCTTCTAGTGCGCGGTCCGCGTTTATGTTACCTATTTTAAATCATTATTGTCCTAGCGGTATCTCGGTTGCTTCCAAGACTTACATGCCTTAGTGCCCGAAGTCCGGCTCACTAGTCCAATCAGATATGAGAAAATATCAACTTTTATGATACTTTATGATATCTTAATAAATCATAGTCATATAATCATCTCCTCCAATCTATGTTCTCACCCTAAATCTAGCGAATTTACGCCACGCATTGAACGTATGTCATCATTCCGCAGGTCTTGGATACCGTCTTTACCCGATTCTAACACTCTTTGCGCTTCTGGGGAACTAAGCCTGAATTATACACATATATTATATTATACGGCACACGTTGAGTTTGTGCTAGTTTACACTGTAAAAAATACGAGTTTAAGGCACAGATTTGATGTGAGGATGGCTACTGGAACTTGTCTTAATTCTGATTATATAAGTAGGGCTTTTGTTTCATCTCTGGCTACCTCTTCAGAAGAAATACGGTAAGTACATCTACTCTTCAAAAGTAAGTAGGTGTATTACATGTTCTAAAAAGACTTCAGCCGCATCAGCAATTAATTTTCTAACAGATACACAGAGATTAGAAATAACACACACAGGACGAAAATTTGTGAATGATCCAAAAGAAAACACGAAGTATTAGACACCGCTGTCTATCCATCTGTCCGTCTGTAAGCCAACTGTATTTCATGAACGTATAGATTCATTGGTTTATAAATAGGATCTCGTTACTACCAATCGGACTCAGTTCAGTTACTACCTACTATAAAGAAATATTTTACTACTATTAAGATATATTTTCTTACAGTAGAAAATACATACACCTATCTTTATAGGTTAACACCCAATACAGTTTTGTAGCAAAATATGCAGGTACCTTATAAAAACTAAAATATATTAACAATTTTATTATAAGATAATTTTACTTACATATTATTCTAGCAGATTTTATTTGAGTGAATTCACTAGGACAACTCTTTGCTGTGAATTTACTGAAAACATGATAAAGAAGTTCCCATTTATGTTTGATGCAATTCTCGTTCCGCAATTTAGACGAGATACGTATCGCAATCATAGCACGTGGTGCAATACTCGCACGAGAACCCGCTACTTTTAAATTTCAACCGTCTTCTGTTTACTTTCGCTGTGTACCTAAACAATGTATTACTGGACGGTCCCACTGATAGCGGGAAGCGATTTATTGGGCATAAGTATATGAGCAATACTTAAGTTCCTTCATAAATATGTCCCTACTTCGCCAATAACGCCCCAGGGCGAGGTTCTTTTTTATTGCATAGAGACGAACGAGTAAGCTGGTCACCTGATGGTAATTGATTACAACTGCAATGCCCGAAGGATCACAAGTGTGTAGCCGATTTAAAAAAAAGAAGATGTGAAGTTTCCAATATCTTATTGAATACCGCTGCAGATAGCTTGCTCCACAGTTTGGTCGTATGGGGCAGGAAATGGCGTGTGAAGTGAACGGTGGAAGAACGCCACTCATCAAGGTGGCGTCCGGTGGTGTGGTCCGTGGTATCTGACTCCCATCCTTCGGGAGTCAAAACGTTGTCCAGTTGACAGTTGTTGTCCAGTTTACTTGTATACGGGTTAGGAGCCTTCTGCGCTCACCCAATTTTGTCAAGGTCATCAGCGGCCAACAACTAGACCACCAGAACAAAAATGCCCCATGTCATGGTAGGTGAAGTTAATTATATACCGATATTGCCCATTTATTTATTTATTAAACGGTCAGAGACACACCACATAAAAACCTTTACTTAGTGGGCACGTTTACGAGTCAGATTCGTGATTTGCTCTTTAATGGACAGTCCACTTACTATTCACATAAACCGCATCGCCAATTCCACGTACTTAGTACAGTGAATTTCGGGAATTCTACTACAAACTTGAATATGTGTGATTCAGGTGATGATTACATGTTGGCCTTTGGTGTTTGGCTTGCAATCATGCATGCTCTCGGCTGCATAAAAATTTGCGCAATACCGCAAGTTTTTAAGCACATATATTTAAAGATAAAACTAAAGGCAGCAATAGCCTGATGGAGATACTAACAGACTACCGTGCCGGGGTCTGACTGACATTTCGAAGCTATGTACTTATTAAATTGTTAATAATCGTTTAGCCTGTGCCTGTGAGAACACGTTAATGTCCCGAATTTCATGAAGATGATTTGACAGTCATTACGGCGATTACCCTCAAATAAACTGATTCAGGTCTAAATCATGAAATATCACTATCTCTTTGAGTTGCGAAAGTCAGACGGCAGTTGCTCTGTGGAAAATCTGATAGGTATTCTGTTTTAACCGGGTAGACAAGTAAGCGGATTCCGTGTTCCAAGGCAAAAGGCTTGGATGCCACCGGGATAACGCTAGAACAATGATGATTATTTAAAGCCAAGAAATTCTCCGTCTCTCATCGCCATCCGCCTACAGTCGCACAAATTCTCGACGACAGCATTCGTATTGCCATATTGTATGATAGCCGTATGTTGTTCACAGTTGTTCTCAAAGTTCGTGTGCCGATACTTTCGATATATGAGATCCTCGTGTGTCACGTATTTTTGTTTTGTGCCATATAACTTGCCGTTTATAAAGTTGGTAGGAATTATGTCGACCCGCTGATCTGAAGGGACTTTTTGGACTTTTGTATCGCAAATTATGCTTGTTATAGAGTTGTAGTTGTGTGTAACAAGTTTGTGTGTATAAGATGTATGTGTAGGCAGAAATATCAATTCTTTATATGGCAAAAAATTACTTGGTACTAGTGATACAAGGACGTTCTTACAGAAAATTATGATTTCTGCGTACTTACCTAAAAATTGGCCCTCGATCCAAGCTAGCAAGTATGCGTACACTCATAGGACATACTAACACTACTTTATTCTATAGTTACATTAAGTTTCCGAGAAAATAAGTTCTAAGGTCTGGCGGCCCTGGGATCTTGGACTACAAGTGGCGTTCCGTTGTCTCTGCCGACCCCGACGGGAAAAAAGGCGTCCGTATAAATATGTATGTATGTATGTATGTATATAAATCGCGGAAGTCTAAAATCGATTAAGTATGATAACCTGTGTCTGGGAGATGTTAACTGTGCGTGGTGGAGTGATTTATCACAGCAGCCCATCTTCTTCTCTTGAATTTTATGGTTATGAAGTTCATTGGAATACATTCAACAGTTGAGCAATAATTTAAACTTAACTAACAGGAAATTTACGTGAAATTGTTTCCTTTGTTAGAAGTGAATTCTTGTCTATGAGAAATTTTCTCGAAATAAGTGATGTGTTTTTGTTTTGTAATGATAATTTTCGAATATTCGAATAAGCTTAGTATAATTGAAATAGTAGATAATTAAAATAATTCAGCAGATATTAGTTTCACAAATTTTGTATTAAATTACACCAAATATATCCTAGTACATAATATGAATGTTCCAATAATCTGCTATGAAACCCGATGCTATACCACAGGGGTTGTATTTACAAACCCTTGATCTACTAAACTGTGCTATATAATAGCTCAGACAGAGGGCGATCCCAAATTCTATAGAAATATCATATTTTTATGATGCCCACTGATTAATCATGGTTATGCTGTAGGGTCTGATTACAAACTTACTGTTACACTCGGAAACAAGGATTTTGGACTTTATTTGTATATCAATAAGGTGTAGAGATGTGTTGTGTTAGATTTTGTAATAAGTATTTGTTTAAATACTTATTTTTGGAGCTAAATACCCTTTATTAGTTTTGGGTTTTAATGAAATGTTCAAGCGCAGATGTCGAACGATCGTTTGGCGGGCGTGGTTTTGTGTTCGGTCTCTTTTTTGTATGGCGTTATGATATTGAATGGTTATGATGTTGATTCTATTGGACGTGTATTGGCTACGTTGCGTGAAGGATGTTTGGTTTCATCCCGCAATATGCCTAGCGGAAGTTATCTACACTATAATATTATAAAGAGGTAGAATTTCTATTTTTGTTTGTAATGGATAAACTCAAAAACTACTGGACTGATTTTAAAAATTCTTTCACCATTAGAAAGCTACATTATCTGCGAGTAACATAGGCTATATCTTATTTTAGAAAAAATAGGGGTCCGTATGATATTTGCGTTACTCGGGTACGCGAAGTAGTTCCCTCAGGACGCGGGTGAAACCACGGGAAACGGCTAGTATCTAATACAATGCATACATAGGTACTTACGTCTGTTTTTGATACTTGATATACTGACTGCCTAACAGACAACGTATCTACGGCTAAAATTATTGGGCACAAGAAGCGAAGTGAAGTGTTCATCGAAAACAGACCTTCTCTCCGTATGTCGATATTCTGTAAGAAGAAATAGGTACTTTGTCTGTTCAAGCACGTACATTAATACTGAGACACATATGGTTCTACTGATAATAAGAAGTACAATTTGGTAGGAAGGTAGGAAAGTAGGTCCAACGAAATACGATACGACGGCCAAGCCTAGATCATTCCAAATTAGGCGCTAATAAGAATTTACTAATTGACGTTAGCCTCATAAATTCACCATAAGATGCGAACTACTTACGTGAAAACTCGCCTTAGTAGCTTAGGTTAAGGTTATCAAGAACAATTTTAATCTAATAGCAGAAAATCGTTATCTTAAAAGTATTATCTAAAAGTTCGCCATAAGCAAGTGGCGTATTATACAGTTATACACATCTACACCTAACATTTAGACAACAGATTACCTATAGACATATTACAATATTTTTGTTTTCCTTTTTTTTTTATAGACTCACTCCTGTATACCCGAAGGGGTAGGCAGTGGTGTAATATTACACCCACATTTCGCCATGAATTTTTATGTCCCACGCATGTCCCACGTAATAGGGGGCGAACCTATTGCCGTTACAGGGCACATCACCAGACTCCGTGCTGCTACTGAGAATTTGGAAAAACCCAGTACCTAACACTTTTTGCCCGACCCGGGAATCGAACCCGGGACCTCCCATCAGCAGTCGCATACGCTATCTACTGAACCACGGAGGCAGTCTTCAAACAATAGGATAATATACTTCTGAATTAATTCGATGCAACTAAACAGTTTTACATTACACCTTGGACGTCGCGAGTGTCTAAACTCGGTGTCTACTGTGGTCACTGCTGCAGAATTTGAATAAGAACTTAGGTAGCGAGCAAGAGGTTAGATTTTTTTGCAGTCTGAAACAATACTCACGCATTGCGCATAAATGTTATATCACAAAGTGGCTTACAAACTTTCAAACAACGAATGCCCAGAACAATCAGTATCGGAACAACAATTTGTGGCTCATAGAAAATGTGGGGATAGAACCCATAACAATCGATGCAATGTTAAACGTAAACTACAACGTCAGTTTTAGTCATTGCAACCCAAGCCAGGTGAATGACATACCTAGACAATAAATATCTAACGGCAAATGTCAATAGGCTCGCCCCCTATTACGTGGGACCTAATAATTCATGGCGAAATGTGGGTGTAATATTACATCCCTACCCCTTCGGGGATACAGGCGTGAGTCTATAAAAAAAAAATTAATATCTAAAGTTCAAACACTAAATATTAATCGGCTACATTGCAAGTAATATAACACCATGCACATCATTGAAGCCACAGAGTCGTGGGGGCAATTCTCGGATGAATTTATTTAACTGTCGACACAGCAAATTCATTTTATTATTGCATCGCCTTTTTTTTTTGTTTTTGTTTTACGAGTATGTGGTGTTTCCACTAAAATCCACCTCGACTTCCGCCACGTACCCGTGTGTCGAAGGGTGGGGCATCACCAAAGCACTCGTCGCCACCCTCCGACGGGTATTGGCCTGCCAGATGGTCAGGCGGGCCCCGAACAAAACCCCCTTGGCGACGGATTAAGGTGTTGGACTCCGCCGACAAAACGCCCAGCGGCCGCAGAGGATAGGGAGGACGGCAACGCAACACCGCATCTCCCATAGATTATACGCATCTCCTCTTCCTCTGCGGCCCCACCGCGACGCATCGAATGGTGCGCCCCCATTTGGTCGCGGGAGATAGGGCGCGCGGCAACGCAACACCGACACGCCTCTCCTCCCGCGACCGCACCCGGCTGCGAGGGACAGACAGAACTGTCCCCCGCACCCGCACCGTTGGACGCATCCTGCGCAGGCCCCGTCAAGCCCAGCCACGTGGAGCGTCCCCTCCTGGATCCCTCTTAGCTTCACCGCGGGTGACCAATCCACGGTTACTGAGACCCACCACGACAAGGTGGAGATCCCACGGGGGGATTATTGCATCGCCTATCTCAACTAATTTGCGTGCGCGTAAACGCTGAATATATATTTTACTAGCTGACCCGGCAAACGTTGTTTTGCAAAAATTTTTTTTTTTTTGAAAAATAGATGTTGGCCGATTCTCATAGATACCGGATAAGCACAAAAAATTTCATCAAAATCGGTCAAGCCGTTTCGGAGGAGTATGGGAACGAAAACTGTGACACGAGAATTTTATATATTAGATTAGACTAGATATGAATGTGAGATGAGATCAATATTGAAAATTGTAGTCTTGCTGTTTTAATTATGAATGATGATTGGCTAGGTTGTGGCTAAAATTATGCTATGATATATACATAAGTGCTGGCTTGACCAAATAAAACGTTTAGACTGGTGTTTGAAAGTACTAAGTTGATGAGTTGCAGTAAACAGAAAATATTCTTGTTTTATTTATTTATTTATTTATAAACTTTGTGCACATAAATAGTACAGAGGCGGACTTAATGCCGTAGGCATTATCTACCAGTCAACCTTTGGGTGATGCAGAGATATTTGTAATAGGTGCAATTCATAAATTTACATTAAAAGCAAGACTGAAACCTGATTAATACATATATATATATATTACATACATAATACTTAAATACCATACATACATATAATATAATTATATAAACCTATATACCTAATACATTATAAATATATACTACATATATACATTAAAATAATGATATACATACAAAATAGATAAATTATAATCCTATGATGATTCAGTTTGTTCGTCTATATAGGTCTGGCGAACTCTGGTTTTAAACACAAAACGGCTAGTGGACATCCTGATATCGAGAGGGAGAGCATTCCAGAGAAGGATAGATTGTATATTAAACGAAGAATGTACAAGGCTAGAACTGTGGGAAGGACAGAGGAGAAGAAGGTTATTTGAGGAACGAAGAATTTTCTCATGTGTATTACAAAGAAATTGAAAATGAGGAGTTAAATACACAGGCGCATTTGGGGAGTGCAATAAAGAATAAAGAGTACACAGAGTACGTAGGCTACGGCGTTGGCGAATGGGTAACCATCGTAGCTTTAACCGGTACTCAGTAATATGATCATATTTGCGGAGATTGAAAACGAATCTAATGCAATTATTGAGAAGGCGGTCGAGCTTGTTGAGCTGATCTGCATTAAGGTCGAGATAGCACACATCACCATAGTCAATTATAGGAAATATTAAAGTCTGTACCAACATTGTCTTAGTCTTGACCGGCAGAAAGTTCTGCAAACGATACAGAGAACGTAAGGCACCAATGACTTTACGACTGACATTTGCCACTTGAGTACGCCAATCAAGGTGGGCGTCAATATATAAACCAAGATCCTTGACGCTAGAACTAAACGGGATAATTTGCCCGTCAAAAATTACATCTGGTAGTGCCTGCAAGTCAACCCTGTTCAATATACGGGAACTGCCAACTAGAATAGCCTGACATTTAGCAGGGTTCACTGCCAATCCAAACCGTTTCGACCAATCCTTGATAGCATTAAGATCTTGGTTTATTGCCCCTATTGCAGAACGTAGATTTTCCACCTTGGATTGTGTGTAAAGCTGGAGATCATCGGCATACAGATGATACGCACAATGAAGTTCATGGGTAAGGAGATTAATAAATAATGAGAACAGAAGAGGAGAAAGTATTCCGCCTTGAGGAACACCAGAGTACAAATCACACCATATTGATGAGGTTTCATCAACCCGTACTGACTGCTGGCGTCCACGAAGATAAGAAGAGAACCATTCCAGTGCCATAGGTGAGATCATTAGATGGGAAAGGATTGAAAGAAGGAGGTCGTGACTGACGTTGTTGAAGGCGTTTGAGAAGTCCACCAAGATCAATACTGTAACCTTGGTTTCCTCCACCCCCGCCCTCACATCGCCAGTCACCTTGAGCAATGCGGAGAGAGTACTATGTCCAGGTCTGAATCCAGATTGAAGTGGTGACAGGATGTTGTTGTGGTAAACAAACCCGGACAACTGTCTCTGGACGCACGACTCAAGTACCTTGGATAGAAAAGGAAGAATGGATATGGGCCGGAAATGTGTTAACAGAGTGGGATTGGATATTTTAGGTAAAGGACGGACATAAGCTTTACGCCATAAGTAGGGAAATTTACCTGTATCAAGGGAAAAGTTCAGGATATGGGTAATTACAGGTAAAATTTGCTCAAGGATAACCGTGATCATGCGACGACTAATGTCATCGCAATCCACAGCTTTGGACTTAATAGAAAGGATAGTCTTTTTGACCTCACCTGATGATAAAGGAGAAAAGGAGAAAGAATTTATGTTCGGGCGAGGTAAACCGTCCAAGTGGGCCATGGTTTGATATTTAGTTTGGTCGTCTAAGGTGATAGCGGTAGTAAAGTGACGATTGATGTCGTCCAAACTAATAGTCGCCGGCAGAACCACTTGTTCGTGAGGTTTACCAATTCCTAGTGATCTTAAAAACTGCCATACATTGGTGGGGGATGAGTTAGTAATGTTTTCGTGAATATGTCGGCGTTTAGCATTGCGTACCATCTGATTGCACCTGTTCCTTGCTGTCTTGAAGAGAGACCAATTGTCATCACACCGATCCTTTTTATATCTACGAAATGCTCGGTCTCTGCGTCGCATCGCCATCCGGATACCCTCGGTCATCCAAGGTGCAGGTGGACGCTTCAATTTGACTTTTCTAATGGGAGCATGCACATCGAACAATCTCTTAATCGTGTTGTTGAAAATGTCTACTTTGTCATCGATAGTGATGGCCGATGTCAGTGGTTTCCAGTTGATTTCCGCAGCATCCAACCTCAACTTTTCAACGTCCATGCGCCCAAAACAACGCAAGTACAGAACTTTAGGACAGGGTTTAGGAGGTTTCAGGACATACGAGAGGAAGATAAGGTCATGACGGGAGAAGCCAGGAGCGGGATGCTGACCATGAGAGCGGACCAGGGTAGGAGTAGAGGTGAGGATTAAGTCTAACCAGGTGTCCTCCCCGTTAGGATTGTGATGAGTGGCATTTAGAGGCAAAACGTGGAGGCTGGCAGACTCGATGATGTGGGTAAGCTTGAGGGAGCGAGATGAAAGATGGGACAGAAGGTCGGTGTTGAAATCGCCCATGATGATGTGATGTGCGTACTCGGAACCTAACGATTCTAAAACCAATTCCAAATCGGTGAAGTAATTGACAGAAGGAGGACAGTATACTACTCCAAGAACCAATTTAGTTCCCCTGACCCAAACCTCTAGAAAAAGATACTCCGCAGAAGTAGAGTTTTGAGAAGAAGTTAGAACTTTAAAAGATAAATTGCTACGGAGATAAACAGCAACGCCTCCACCGCGCCTGTCAATCCGGTCGTTCCGGATTAAGACAAAACCGGAAAGAGGGTATAAAGTAGATAGGAGGTGAGGTTTGAGCCAGCTCTCAGAGATCAGGATGGCATGAACGTTAGTGTCGGTAAATGTTGCTAAAAGTTCGTTGTAATGACCTGGAACACTTTGTGCATTTATATGACACACGTTTAGTAAATTATTTGCTTTCTGATTAAACTGCTCGTGTAGGATGTCATGTAGGGACTGGTTGTCATCAACTGTACAGAAGCTATCATCAGCACATAAATCATCTGAATCACATGCAGATAGAAAAGAATTATCATCGGACATAGACATAAATTAATAATAATATGTAAATATATTTATATATAAATATAATAATAATAGACTAACCTAAAAATAAATAAATGCTAATAATAACATGCCCGATATTGACTGATTATTAAATAACCTCTGCACCACCCGCCAACTGAAGCGATTGACAATATACCGATCTAATACCATAACAAGTTATATAATCTAAGACAATTACACTCTATATAACAAAAAAAAAACACAAACAGATAAAAACTATGATAAAAGTTTAACATGAAAAAAGGCTATATCGGTTTTATAAAAATATTGTTACTGAACGCATCCTTATGAGTTCAAACGTCACAACAATCATAATGTCATTTTGACAGAAACATTTAACTAGCAGTAAACACCTACAAAAAATTTACAATTGCATTATTGCACTGTTTTAAATAATTGTGATTTGGAAAAGTGGGTGATTTTAAGTACAAAGTGATATTATCAAAACGTACTAGTGGCTCAAGACAACAATGTCAATGATATGTAGACAGTAATGAAAATTTAATATTGTGTCAAATATGTATACTGTTTACATAAAGGTTAAACAAGACGAAATGAAACAAAAGGAACTCACGGATGCGTAAAACAAAAGGAGACATTACTAGTAATACTACTAAGTTCAACTAGAGGTACCTGACGAAACCTTGGGATACTTTTGGAGTAACAGCGTCAACTCGTCCAGTGAAGTGACTTTGAGACGACTTCCATCTGGGCACTTGATGTTTACAATGCCATCTTGAGTCCAGCAACCCCTCATGCCGAAATGCAGCCTCGCCTTACTGAATGTTGCCTGCCGCGCCTTGGTCAAGAACTCCCTGACGGATATTGATGACCCTTTTAGCTTGGTCTTCCCTCTCCAGACAGCAGCCTTCACCTCCAAGCTGGCAAACTTAACCACAATGGGACGATGATGTTCTTTGCCATTACTCCCAAGACGATGGCATGCCTTTATGGAACTCCCAGAGACATCCTTCATGGCCAATCTCGTATGAAGAACATCGAGAATGATAGCTGCACAGTTCTCCTTGTTGTGTTCTGGAATACCCGAGAATATCAAGCTTTTCCTTCGCTGTCTCATATCTATGTTGTCAACAACCTGAGCGCATGCAGCAATTTGCTTCCTCAGCAGCCCGAGCATGGTGAAGGTTAGTTCACGAAATGTACGGAACTCCTCAGCTACTTTCGCTACAGTATCTTTGGCTGTTCTTTATATTTTGCCTTAAACCGCGCCTACTATTATTTTTCCAAATTTGACATTCTTCAGAATACAAGGAACTTTCTCTTCAATATTGAAATCAACTGAAAAGATTCCAATCATCATACAGCCATCAAGGCTTTGCCAATTTAGGTCACAATAACTTTGTGAGTGAAAATGAGGATTCCGCACACTATCAGACGATGATGATTGAGAAATGGGGTTCGATTTCAAGTTTTCTGTTTCATCCCAAAGAAAATGCCAAGGATAATATTCGTTTCATGTATTTTCATAGTCGGCACTTACGAAATGAAATGGGTTAGTGAAAACTTGTTTTCTTAATTCATCACCGAGAGACTTATTCCAAACTGAACAAAACATATATCCCTGATATGTAAGTGCCTACACTTGTTCCATTGCGAATACCAATATGTTGTTATGAAACCAATGACTTGCAAATTCATTTAACTACAATGACAAATCAAATCACAAGCTTATATTCAAAATATTTGCATGTGGAGAGGGGAAATCAAAAGCAATTAGAAGTCTCTTCTGCATATTCATGTTAACAAACTTGACTAAATAACTCAAAACGAGGATCACAAAGGGAAACAATTAAAACGGGGATGTCCGTGTGAAATGAAAGAAAAAGAAAAAAAATACCTATTCATCGCTCTCTCGCACGCAATTTCATTTAACGATAGACACTGGACGGTCATAAGAGAAATAAAACAATGTAGCTATGTTTCCCAAGGTGGCATTTTTTTATTTTTAGGTGGCTGTCAAATTTTAAACGGGTGCTGGATTTTATGAGTTCATGTGTCTGAAAGGTGTGATGTGAAGGTGAAGTTATGAAACAGCTTTATAGCGCTGTATCTGTTTAATAAATACTTTATGCTTATTTTTAATGGCCTGACCTGACTAATCTGCAGAACAAATATCGCGTTGACATTGACTATAATTATACTGATCCATATGACCTTCCGGACTATATCCTTCATCAAAATCTTTTACCTAGTCTAACTCCTAATTTGCACAAGAGCCTACTAAGGCTGTTATAATTTCCAAATGACGTGACTCATGGCACATGCGGCATGATAACGTTTTACTCGTACTTAAAACGCCTTATTTTCCATATAAAAAATAAATTAAAAGCGGAATAAAAATCGGCCGTTTCCATCAAAATTCTCAGCCGCCCTTCAAATGAAAATAAAATAGAAAGATAGGCGATAAAAGCTCACTTTTACGAGTTCATTCTCGTCCGGTGCGAACGGGCTGGCGACAAAAAGACGACTAAACGTTTTAATTGGCACATCCTGGCCGTTTTGCGATTACCGTTTTCCAACTACACGAAAACAGACACTGTGTTTGCACAGCTGCTTATTAATAAGGAGCCCATCTGCTAGCAAGAGACATCTAGTTTAAACTCCGTGTCGTAATTATGTTTCAGCTAATGATTTGTGTAACCAGCAATGTTTGCAACACTGTGTAGCGTGCTTTAGGATTGGTAAATTAATATCTTTGTCGGATGTACTTAATGTTTAACGATAGATTAAGCAATCCTGGACATTGAAAGTTTGCTAGATTTCCTCGGCTGCTTGTTTTTCGTCTTGTGCGGGTGTATAAATAACCAATATTAAACCGGGACCCTTCTTTTTCTTTTTTATTATCACTAGTGTCTTCAAAGTATAACTGCTATTTTCCTCATAGTTAAACATTATATCATAACATTTTATTTTATTTTGTTCTTTATATTATATTGTAACAAAACTGACAACTGACTTATCATAATTGGTACCTTATCTTTAGACGCGAGGGATAAGAAATATGATTAATTGCATTTGGCACCTTGAAAGCATTTTGAGCAAACTGCTTGTTGTAAGAATACTAGCTGTAGAAGAAGTAGGTAGTAAAGTATGATGTAATCTTCTACAAGTGGTGGTGCATCCATGTCCATTATGCTAGTCATTCTACTGAACATAGTTTAACCCATTTTTTATTGTTTTGACTAACAGACTTTATGGTTAAGTAAACTTTAAAGCCATCAAGGGATTTTCTTGGAATGTGTCCCAAATATTTATGTAAACTATAGAAACAGTCATCAGTTGCCAATGTTCAGACCACGCTTTTTGCTGCCAATTCTTCTATATGAGCATGTGTCAGTGAAAAATCTCCTTCGACACATGAGTTATAGCGGAGCCATTAAAATACGCAGAGCTTTTCAGAGATATTTACGAATCAATTTTGTCCTTTTTGGATGCCCACGGGAGATTTGAAGGTACGTTTATAAATTGATTCCGGCTGTTTTTACTTTTGCCATTTGAAATTGATTTGGTTTTGCTATTTTATAAGTGTTACATAATTTCCTTTTAAGCAATGATAACATTAGATAACATTTTTGTAAATATCGACTGGAACTGATCGATTGAACCCAAGACGCACCGACCTACCCCGTAGCCTAGAGAACACCTAAAGCTGCCCGTCCGAGGCGTATTGAAGACCTTTGACAATCGTTACGTTGAGACCGTACCTACCCTTAATTATCCTGATACTAGTCTAATCTATAGAATACAGTTGTCTCGTTGGATTACGGAGTTCAGGCAGCAGGTTTTCTGTTGAAAGCTCAATATTCCTTCGAAACTGGCTAGATCTGGACCAAGTCTGGATATTATCAGGATTTACAATGACACAAAATTAAAGACTTCTCTGCCTATATCCACAATATTTGTTTCGGACGAAGGGGAAGACCCAGGCGGACTTTCTCTGACCAGATTGGAGACATCCTAAAAACAGGACAGGTAAGAAGTACCCTGAACAGAAGAGCATGCAATATGAGGAATCTGATGGGAGTGAATGAAGCAAGAGAGATATGTGAGGATCGTTGCAAATGGCGTTCCGTAGTCTCTGCCTACACCTCCGGGAAACAGGCGTGAGTCTATGTATGTATGTATTTGTTTCTCTACGCGCGATTAATAATTACTCTAGAAAATTACTAATGAAACAAATATAAATCTTTTAAGTCAATAACTTACTCTAAAGTAAACATAGTATGAGTGATAGATACACTAGCAGTGGTGTTTTGATGGATGCGCACGACAGTCATCTGCAAGCCAGAGCGATGTACAGCGTGTTCCGTTTGGGATAAGCTCCGTACATGAATATTAAAGTGAAACGTTATTGTGGACGCTTTTACACCGACTTGTTATGATATCGGTTGTTCGTTGAGATCGTGTGGTACACTAATGTATTAAAGTAATATGTGTTCTACCCCTGATAGGTAAGTTCATAGTGAATTAATTTATAAGAGGTTTATTTAGTTAGCTTAGAACTGTATTCTGCTTAAATCTCCAGCAACGATATATACATTTCATAATATAATGATCTTGCGTTGTCTCCCTAATGTTAGTGCATCTTCTAGCTTTTGAAGATACCGTGCATTTATTAAGAGCTAATTTGCCCCAATCTATTCATCAACGTTTTAATACATGGCTTATAATTTAATGTACACTAGTGTACAGGTCCTCTACAATGTGTTTAGCCACCGCACGTCTTACGTCGATTTGATAGCCGTTCGACGATCTGATTTGTCAACTAATTGCGCATATCGGTCGAAGCAATCGGCACAAGCGAACCAATACGGAGAACGTCTATCGAATTGAATTGTAACGTGTGGTAGGTAAACTCATGGTAGAGGCACAGACATTGCTTCGATATTTTTTTAGTTTTTGTTTTGTAGCATTACGCCTTATACCCGAAGGGGCAGGCAGAAGTGTAATATTACACCCACATTTCGCCTTGTTAACTGGTAGGTCCCAAGTAATAGGGAGCGAGCTTATTGTCGTTACCAGGCACATTGCCAGACTCCGTGCTGCTACTGAGAATTCAGAAAAACCCAGTAAAACTTTTGACCGACCCGGGAAACCCGGGACCTCCTGAACAGCATTCGCATACGTTATCCACTGCATCACAGAGACAGTATTTTTTTTGTTTCATCGCCCAATTACACTTCGGTGTGATATAAAACAATTTTAAAGCATCACTCGCATGCATCAAATGCAGAACAGCACTCTGCATACTCACACTGGAATGTTTGACTAAGGCGCTTTTCAAATGGACCGCATCATAACACTTTAGCTACTAAATCTATCATATTTCTGTATTATAAATCAAAACTATATTATGCAGCTTTGGCTTCATGTATTTTACATACGAGGTTATGCTGCAGAATTTAAATTATATGCTACTGTGTAGTTCGAGAAACGTTTCTATTCATTGCACTGCTCAGCTAAGTTGAATTAATTCAATGAAATATTTTGTAATATTAATACCTGACTAAAAAGGCTAATCGTTATGATTCAAAGATTAAATGAGACAAATTATAATAACTACACATCTACGACGAGCGACGGACGTTTCTGTGCGAGTGTATCTTAAAATCCTCTCGCCATTTTTAATTTTTCAGACTGTCTTACCTGTTGCAAAGAAAGTTCCATACAAAGGACTATAACAATAAAAGCAGTGTTCCATCCAAAGCAGCCAAAGAACTGTGGCTGCGTTTATGTTGTCCTAGCATTTTAGATAGATAATACGTATATTGGACTAGAGGATGCCCACAGGTACGCAGTCAATTTTTTTTTCATTTAATCGTTACTTCCCGGCCCCTGAGGTATTTCGGGAAAAAAAAGGGATTTCCCGATTTTCACTGTTCAACCCTGTGGTCCCCAAGGAACATACATGCCAAATTTCAGCGTCTTGCGCCCAATAGTTTTGGCTGTAGCTTGTCTGTCAGTCAGTCTGTCAGTAGCGTAAGGGTTATATATATATATATATATATATATATATATATATATATATATATATATATATATATATATATATATATATATATAATAATAATTGGCAACCCCAGCTGTCAACACCGGTTCAAAAATTTTGCTTAGTTAATATTTTTGAATTTATTTAATTTATCAGTTACTACATTTATTATAAATAGAAGAATATCCGTGAAGATTAAATAAAAACGTACCTAATTAAAGAAAATATGTCTACATACACCATAAATAAATCATTCAGAAAATATATGAGATGTCATTGAAACTGTCACAACAAACAGCAAAATAATACAATGAAAATACATAATGTTGACGAGAAATGCCTTTAAAAGACTAAGAGCACAAACAACAACCCCGGACTCGTCGCTGAGCTCCGCCTCGCAGCCGGCGAGGCCTACGCCAACATCGCCAGTGGTTGCAGTTGCGTCGAGCTCAAGCGACGAGTACTTCTCGCCCCCGTCGTCACCGTCACCTGTACGTCGGAGAGGCAGAGGCCGGCCGCCAGCCTGCCTGGGACCACGAGACCCACCGGTCTCAAACAGGGTCCTCGCTGCTGGTGGTAATGTGCAGCGCATGCGATGGACGGAATCCATTAATGAAAACGTCATGCGCGCATATTTTGGGGCTACAGAGGGGGGAACTAACCTCACTGCGTATCGCAGTCGCATGCTCCTTCTGTTTCAGGCCTTAGAACCAGGTATCAACGTTACGGCTCAACGATTATCGGATCAGGTGCGAGTTATCCAGCGCAGTAACAAGCTGGATAACGTCGTACTTGATAGGCTACGCTCAGAATACTTACCTACGAGCCAAGCCGTTCGCGTCCAACCCGCTAGTGCTCCTGTAAACACTGATGCACCGCGGACGGGTAGTAATGCCGTCGTGGATGTGGATGATATGGTTTGTAACGTAAGTATTCAGTACAATGAGGAGGTAATGGATGCTTTGAAATGTGCGATTGAGGAATATCGGTACATGTTACCAACAATTAGGCCGCGCCTGCCCCGGTTGCCTATGCATAGACGTAATATAGCGCTGGTAGGTGCCCTTGACTCGCTATTACCTAGTTTTCTAGAGAATACTGAGAATCTTGGTGATACGCACTCAATTTTGTACTGCGCCGCCGTAGCGGCTTGTCGTATGGCAGGTGTCAAGTTTCAAGAACGTGATACTGTCATGCGACAAAGATCTGCTGTGCCGGCGTGGCAGTACAGAATTGAACGGCGTATTGCTGAGGCAAGGGCACTTATCGGTAAGCTAATCTGCTTTAGGTCTGGGAATATACGTCCTAGGGTCATGCGCTTTGTGCGCCGAGCTTTCTTGGGGACTGGTATCAGTCCTCATGACTATACATCTCGGATCACAGAGCGCATTGACTTCCTAAAGCAGAAAGTTTATGCATGGGCAAACCGGATACGCAGATATAAAAAACGCGTGGACCGCTATACCTTAAATCGTACATTTCAAAGGGACCAAAAGTGGGTTTATAGAAACTGGGACCGACCAGACTCAGATGTGACTAATGGGCAGATGCCGGATGCAGACGCCACAAACACATTTTGGCGTAGCATATGGTCGGCGCCTATTGGCCACACTGAGGGTGGTTGGATGCGGGATGTTGAGCGGTCATGTGAACATATTCCAGAAATGGAAAACGTAGTCATTTCCAGCGAGGATGTTACAAGTGCAGTCCGTTCGTTATCAAATTGGAAAGCTCCAGGACCGGATGGACTGCACAATTTCTGGCTGAAATGGCTACGTAGTTCGCATGGCTGCTTGGCATCCCAGTTCCAATCAGCCATAGAGTCTGGTTCGATCCCAGATTTTATGACAACTGGAGTAACGCACTTGCTCCACAAGACAGGTAGTACCACAGAGCCCGGTAATTATAGACCGATTACATGTTTGCCATCGGTCTATAAACTTCTTACATCTATTCTGAATGCTAAAATATCAAAACATGTTGTTCTGAATTCAATTATGTCAGACACTCAGAATGGATGTAGGAAGGGGGCTCGTGGTACTAAGGAGCTCCTCCTTATTGATATGACTATTAGCCAGCAAGTTCGCCGTAACCGAAAGGATTTGGCGGCATGTTGGATAGACTACAAGAAAGCGTACGATTCTGTGCCTCATACGTGGCTCTTGAGGGTGTTGGAGTTGTATAAAATAAATACAACTCTACGCACCTTCTTAAAGTCATGTATGGGGCAATGGAAAACGGTTCTTGGCTATCCAGGGTGCCGACGAATCCAGGGGAATGGCGAACTTGTGAAGATTGAGCGGGGTATCTTCCAGGGTGACAGCCTGAGTCCATTATGGTTTTGCTTAGCGCTGAATCCTCTCAGTACGTTGCTGGAGGGTTCAGGGCTAGGTTACAGGTTACGAAGAAGTGGTCGGGTAGTGTCCCACTTACTGTTCATGGATGACTTAAAACTGTTTGCCCCCACCAGTCCTCAATTGATAGATTTACTAAAAATAACTGAAAGTTTTAGTAATTCTATCAACATGAAATTTGGTGTGGATAAATGTGCCGTTATTCATGTAAAGCAAGGAAGGATGGTGGAATCTGAAGGGATTCAACTCTCAGATTCCATTAACCTAAGATCACTCCTTCGAACCGATACCCACAAATACTTGGGTATGTCACAGGCTTTAAGTATTAATGAGGCTGACATGAAACAATCGTTGCAAGAGCGGTTCTTTGGCCGCCTGAAAAAGGTACTGAATAGTCTTTTATCAGGTGGCAATAAAGTTCGAGCTTGCAACGGTTGGGTCATGCCGGTTCTTATGTACTCCTTTGGCATACTCAAGTGGACTCAGACTGAACTGGACAGCTTAGACCGAAAGGTACGTACACTGCTGACAGCATACCGGATGCATCATCCACGCTCATCCGTAATGAGGTTGTATATCCCGCGGAAGTGTGGGGGTCGTGGCTTTTTAAATGTCAAGTCCCTACACAACCGCGAGGTATGCAACCTCAGAGAATATTTTCTCAACGCGAACGTGGATGTGCATCGCGATGTTGTAGCAGTGGACGCCGGGTTAACCCCGCTCAGTCTTTCTAAGGACAACTGGCGCAGACCTGTAGTACTTAGCACTGACGATCGCAGGCTTGTATGGCAGAGCAAGGAGCTTCATGGCAGGTTCTACCGGGTCCTGCATGGGCCAGATGTAGACCTTTTAGCCTCGGTGAACTGGCTACGCTTCGGTGACCTTTTTGGGGAAACCGAAGGGTTTGTCTGTGCAATTGCTGATGAAGTTATCAAGACGAATAACTACCGGAAATATATCCTGAGGGATGGCACCACGGACATTTGTCGGGCGTGTCACCAGCCTGGTGAATCCCTCAGGCATATAGTTTCGGCTGTTCGCGTCTTGCTAACGGCGAGTACTTGCACAGGCATAACCAAGTAGCCAGGATCATTCACCAGCAACTTGCTCTGAAATACAGGCTTGTAGATGTTGAGGTGCCGTACTACAGGTATGTGGCTGAACCTGTTCTGGAAAATGGTCATATCACATTGTACTGGGATCGATCTATCATCACAGACAGGACTGTTGTAGCCAACAAACCTGATATTGTGGTGGTAGATCGATCAGAGCGCCGCGCAATAATTGTGGATGTCGCCATTCCTCATGACGAGAATCTCGTGAAGGCTGAGAAAGATAAGCAGATCAAATATCTGGACTTGGCTCACGAGATTGTCGACATGTGGGATGTCGATTCTGCAATTATTGTGCCGATAATCGTCACAGTCAATGGTCTTATAGCCAAGAGCCTCGACCACAATCTTAGGAGGCTCGCGTTGGATCCTTGGGTCAAGGGTCTGATACAGAAGGCGGTACTTTTGGACACGGCACGCATAGTGAGGCGGTTCCTGTCTCTGGGGCCCTAACCACCAGTAGCTTGGACCCTGTTCCCGATACTGGTGGGTCTCCATAATAATTTTTATATTTTTAAATGTATTGTATAATGTTTTAATTACTTACTTACTATATATTTAAAAATGTACTGTATTGTTATGTGATTATATTAAAGATGAGTATAATAATAATAATAATAATAATCTTTATTCAAAAATAATGTTTACAGTGAATGGATACATTAGGTCTGGATAATCTTATAATAATATAATACTTTATAATCTAATAAACAATAAATACTTAACATATTGGTAGTTTAAAGCCGGTATAGGTTATTTTTACTTTGCTATCTAGTGTTTAAAATTAATTGCCTGAACTAGGTTTTCACCTGTGTTTCAGGCTATTTTGTACTTATATAATATAATTGTGCAAATAAAACAAATGTGCATACGCTTAAATTTAACATTGATGCAATAATAATTAAAATCGAGCCTATTGAATAGTAGGTGATTATTTTATGACAGTAAGCAAATTCTCAGTATCGGAGTAGGTCATTGTTTGTAAGTGTCTAGTTATGATTATTTTACATTGTTTATAACTAAAATTATATATATCTAGTAACTTATTTAATCTATTGTATAAAAAAGGGCCTATGAATAAGAAAAATCTATTTATAAAGACATGTTTACCATGAAACTTAGTACAGACTAGATCTTTCCGTCTCTTGTCCGGGGGCAGTGGTTTGAATGGAATTAGTTCAAAATAATGAATTTCAATTCTCATATACTTGCTATTGAATAGTAGAATAGTCCCATAAAACAAAGCGGTTCCATACATCAAACCTCTATCACAATCAACATCGGAGCAGTCTTCACACAGTCTATTATTAACACATAGATCTGATTCGACTGCACACTGTTGCAATTGAATTATATAATTATGTCATATTCAGTAGGTTCGGTTTAATTGTCCGTAACCAGCCGTTATTACGTTTCAATGAGCTATTCATTTCGAACACGTTGTGTAAATATGCACACCAATGATTCCGCATTGACATACCAGAATGTGTCCATTATAATGTATATTTTGGTGCTAATACACTTGAGCATTCATTTGTAACAGAACAGCGAGCATTCGCCGCATTTTGTTTTACCGAACCTAACTACGAACAGAGCTTAACATTCCTACGATTTTTCTAGCGAACCCTCTAATCAGCCAAAACGTAATAGCAAATTTACTGTCAATTCGCTAGAATGCTCACCAGAACCTTCGCAAGAAGGCTCGCAAAATGCACTCGTTTGTTTTTCTGTTCTCTAACATTCGCAAGAATGCTCATTACTGATGAACGCTCAAATGTATCAGCACCATATGATGATGATAGAACGTTTGATAGTCCGGAGACAACTGCGTGGCAGATCACCCAAGCGACTGTAGTTCATAGGGCATTCGTTTAAAACGCAAAGTCAGTATCGCGATAAAATCCATAAACAGTAGTTTACTTTCAAATGTATGTTTCTCTTAATAATTTATTTTTTCTTTTTATTTACAGGTACATTTCAATCATTCGTTGGCCGTGTTAACTCTTCTTTGAATACGCCTTAAAGAGTTCGTAAGGTAAACGTTGAATCAATATATTCTTAAAGATAACCGTCTTTTTAATTAATTTGACTATTCAAGTGATCCAGCGGCAAAGTAGACAATTGTGGATCACCATCCACAATTCGGGTCGGCTCGAGTTCGATTCCGTGGTCGAGCAAAAAATGTTCTACAATTGGACAAAGTTCTGTAAAGAATTATTCAATAGCATGTTGAAGACAGCCAGTTAGTGTCCTATACCCAATCACTCTCCGGCCGTGACAGAATGCATCTCATCAGACTTAGGGAGCAGGTTTGGGGATGAGAGCCAGTTCTTCAGTGTGAGCGGTCAAACCTTTTGGGAAAGATCGCAATAGGTAGCAGGGCATTCACAGTTTTGTCAGTCGCAAACACGTGACGACATCAGTCTAGCCCCAAAATACGCAAGCAAACCGCGGCATGTACAAGCCTCGCTTTTATTCAACTATCAAAATAGCCCGCAAGTTTATTTTAGAACTAACAAAGCTCAGCTAAAAACCATCGGAGTACACATTATCTAAGCCTGTGAGATCGTGCTTAACCCGGCCGTTGGAAAACGAACGAAACGAACAAAAAGTACTGACCGCCTGTTGCAGCGTCCGTTTTCTTATTTTAGTCGTGTACTTATGGTTTAGTGTGGGAGAAATAATTATCGATGTTATTGTACAAAGCCAAGTACAGAGGGCTTGATGTCGATATAATTAACATGGCAAAAAAAAAAGGTTTTTTCTCAAAATAAAATCCCTGTGCGTGACATAGGAATTTAGTTTATAGAAAATTTACAAATTTTATTTTCAGAAAACACTTTATAAACATTAAAGTATCAGAAACAAAGTATTATCTGTGTGTCATAGAAAGCGTTGTCTCGTATAATGTAATATTTGTGTGAAATTTTCTGAATTAATATAAATGTTATTATCTATTGCATCTATCTATAACACGTTTTCTTCTGCCGCTCGGATTTTGTTGTTCTTTAATCTTGTAAAAAATGCGACAGTGTCACAACATCTAGTCTTAGCTGACATCTTTTACCTACATATAAAGCTACGTTCCGAATTTCAATTTCAAAAACGAAATTGTTTACGAGATTTCGTGTTTAGTCAGTAAGTATCCTTTTATCATCATCATATTTTTGTTTATAAGAACATGCTAGAAAATTCGATGAGTGGACTTGCATTAAATTTTGTATTCATGTTCAGAATTACTGTGTTATTATTAGTATTTTAACTGCACACAATTTAATTATGTTATAACTATATCTAGATTAGATAGACACAGACACAAGACACCTATTAAATTTCCATTATTCGAAAAACGTTAATTGATTTATAAGGAAATGCATTTTACCACGGACTCAAATTTATCGATATATAAATCTATCACATCTCTAAAAAATGCATCTGGCCGTGTGCGGTGTGCATGACACGAGGATATCGTTCAAGATTCTTTAGAGACTGCTCGCTTTGTCTACCTTCTACATAATCGATAATTTAAATTCACGTCACTATAAAATGCGACGACCGAGCATGTTCACGACGCCGCCGATTTTATATTATCGACTATTGTATCGATATAGCCAAGCACTAATTTTAGCTCTGCCGGAGTGGTATTAATAGATGAGTATAAGTTTTCTGTTTTGTTGTTCTTGTTATCCAATAGTTTCAACCGAGAAAGTTTTTATACGGCTGTATAGAATAAGTGTGTTTGTATAATGATAGGAGCTTTTACTTTAATCCTTGATTGACGGGAATATTTTGATACAGAAGTTGTAATATCAATTCTTTGATGTATGTATTAAAGTTTCTTTTTTTAGGTTATGTTACGTTTAGCACGTACTTTCTTGGTAACATTGGTTATAGTCGACACTTACAATATAACGCTATTTTCATTTACGTAAAAAAGACGTTTTGCGAAACATATGATCTGGATTGGTGGCAAGACCGGCAAATTTCAGTATGTTTATACACATATTTTCACGATTTTCTTATATGGTTATATTATTTTATATATTTAAATGTTTTACATATTTCGATCACAGCTTATTTGTTTAAAGTAAGATTATATTCCTGATAATGTGAAAAGCCTATTCTCTGCGCACTGTAGGCGCTAGCGCTACACGCGCTTAGACCGTTATATGCAGTCAAGCATACTGTTTATGAATGAAAAGTAAAATATTTTTTAATTGATGCTGCAGGCTTGATGCTATTTATTGTAGATGCCTGGTTTAATTGAGCCTTGTTTGAGTGTTTTATGCTCGATTATCGCATGCATAAAAGATATTTGATTCTTAGAAAGTCGTAATGTTTCTTCTGTTGAGTTTGTGACATATTTTTATTCCTAAAACGGGAATAAAGACAACAATGTATAAGTAAAATTTAAACTATCTTATTAGGTACTATTGTCCCCACATAATGAATGACTAAAGGCTGATCGCTAAGGCTAATATCAGAAGGAGAAGAAGGTAAGAAGGAAGGCTTTCTGCCTGGCAAATCTAGCAATGAAGGTACCATCGACTAATATAAAATCACAGCACATATACTACGTGCCGGCCCAACGGCCAAGATGATCTGCTTATTATTTTAAGTATTATCAATACTAGAGGATGCACGAAGCTACGCGTGTAGATTTTATTTTAATTTAACTGTTTCTTTCAGATCTCGTCATAATTTCGGAAAATCCCTTCTTAGTGCACCGCTACGGTCCTCAAGGAACATACATGCCAAATTTCAGTTTCTCAAACCCCATAGTTTTGCTGTGCGTTGTCTGTCAGTCGGTAACGCAAGAAATCTATATATACAGATTAGCTGTTGCCCGCGGTTTCAGCCGCGTACTTCGCGTACACGTCAGCTATCCGCCAGTGATAGTCCCGTCAAAATCGGTGCAGCCGTCCCAGAGATTAGCGAGAACAAACAGACATACATACAGACAGACAAAAATTGAAAAAAATGTCATTTCAGTATATGTACCGTGTATAAATCCATAGGCATTTAGTAAAAAGCGGTTATTTTAATATTACAAACAGACACTCCAATTTTATTTATGTGGATAGATTATATCCCTACAGATTATTTCATTAATTTCTTTCACGAGACACATTTCATCGACATCGTCAAATTAGTTTAACACCACTAGCCGCTGCCTGTTCGCGACACTACCGGCGCGGCGTGGCACCTTATTGTTTAAGTTCGCTAATTAGTAGCTGGCGTGCAAGCAGAACTGATAAACCAGCCCTGTTTGGCTCGCCATTGTCAATACTGTTTACTACTCGCCCATTGCATCCGAGGTGTGCCTTCTATCTACGGGAAATATACGATTGTGTGTTTGTTTTATTTAAAGCTCTGTATTTGTTTTTTTCTTTGTTTAAAGGCGGTGCTAAGGATTACTTGTTGTCTCAGGTGTTTATCGGCGACAGTTTCTGTAGCAAATACTTTCGAACTTCGCCACATAGGTATGTAGGTTATTTATAGAACTGTTATTATACCTCGTGTATTGATTTATTACTGGCTGCGCGGTTGGTGTAGTGGTTTAAGCGGCTCCCTAACGCTGCGTCGAGCGTTGTGGGTTCGATTCCCACACGAGATAAAAACTTATGTAGGTAATCCATAAATTTGTTGTTTCGAGTCTGAGTGTTTTTTGTATCCGTTGGTTGTATGTTTGTAAAGTTCCCCGCGATACAGGATTTAAACCTAGTGCAGGAGTTGACTTTTTAAAAAGAAAGAAAATCCTTTTATCTGCGCCGATCCTTCGCTATAGTTTACACGAGCATGAATCAAGTCCCACTCAATCCGTGACCATGGCTGGTGTAACGCATGCTGGAATGTCAGTGCAAATGGAAGGTACTTTCTGCAGCAATTGGGGTTTACCTATATCTAAGTTTGTTTGGTTGAACGCGCTAATCTCAGAAACTGCTGCTTCGATCTCAATAATTCATTTTGTGTTGAATAGCCCATTTATCGAGGAAGGCTAGGCTGACATCACGCTATGAGCCACGGGTGCGGAGCAGTAGCCTTAAATAACGCGGAGGTAACCGCAGGCTCAGCTATTCTAGAACATATCTTACATACTTTTGAATTTTAAAGCATTTACTAACGTCATATAATAGAAAAAATATTTTCTTATTTTTCTATTTCCATCGACATCTCAGCTAGACATCGACGCACAACCCTCACAAGTGCTCGACTCGTAACCCGTATTGTTTGACTGCAGTAATTAGTTCGTCGCGAGTGTCGCCGCTAAATCAATCTTACAGCTATTACTCGTATTAACGTAATAACTTCTCATATGTACAGTATATGGAAACTCATGGAAATATAATTAATGTTTTGTAAATAATATTCTTGCGGTACTGCCTGACCGACAGACAACTAACAGCCGAAGCTGAAATGTGACATGTGTGTTTCTTGAGGAGTGTAGGCACTAAGAGAGGCGTTTTGGAAATTTCCACCCAAAAGGGGTAATATAGTTCCACGCGGGAGCCTAATCTGTACCTATATATGAAATTCTTGCGTTACTGACTGACTGACAGACAAGCTACAGCTAAAACTACGGGGCGCAAGAAGCTGAAATTTGGCATGCATGTTTCATGGTGACTATTTGGGTGCACATGACTGCCTCTGTGGTCCTGCGGTAGTGTAAGCGACTGCGGATCATGAGGGTTCGATTCCCGGGTTGAACAAAAAGTGATATTGGGTTTTTCTGTTAGGAATTATCCAATAGAAGTTCGTAGTCAGAGAGTTGGCAGTGTCACAACCCCGTGCCTCGGAAAGCACGTTAAGCCGTTGGTTCTGCGCCCAATCTCTCTCCGGTCGTGTCGCATGTGGCATCCCATCGGACTATGAGAGTGCACTTGTGTACGCCCAGACACTTGTGCACTATAATATGTCCCGCGTAGATGGCAAGTCTCATATATAAAGCCGCCGTGGCCGAAATTGGTCAGGAGGACATTATTATTGGGTGCACTAAGAAGGGATTTTGTCGAAACTCCCGCGGAATCCGGCAGAAATAGTTAATGTGCGGGCGTCGGTGCGATTTAATATAAAATTTAAATAAGAACAAACACAGATTTATTACTGGTGCGCGATTTCTTTATTTTAAAAAGAATAATATGATCTCTAATCGACTTCACATGCATTTTGAGAACTTTATGAAGAACTCATAAGTCATCAAGCCCGTGTGGTGACGGATTAAGAATACTGAATGTCACCACCCCATATCATCCCATGGGTGTCGTAAGAGCCGACAAAAGGAGCATGCTATGCAGAGAATAGCGCTGCAAGAGAAGGAGAACTTGATACAAACCCTATACCAACCCGTTTGTCCAGCGTGCTATAGTAGGCCAATTCCTCCTTTCAAAGGAGAGGCTTAGTCCAGCAGTGGACTGTTAAAGGCTGATGATGATGATGAAGAACTCAGACATATAGTTCTTCTCAAGATGTTTTCCCTCACCGTTTAGCTAGCGATAATGAACAATTATCACGCACTTAGCTGCCACGCCAAGGGTTTGAACTCAAGACTCCCTGCGTAGTTCTGTTAATTTCTTCACTAGACGATCGCTGATAATGATCTGGAGTTACCCGTTATTGAAATTGAACTACAGTTTTACGGATAAAAATTTAGGTTCTAAATCTTTCGGTTTAAATTAAATCTCAATAATACCAATATATTGCGATAAATACGTAAACTGTCGATTAATTGCAATTTGTAACATTCGCGTAAACCCATAAAGATATTATGGAGTTACCTATTTTCCGAATCTTTGCTTTGGTCTAAAACTTCACCAAACCCATCCAAAAAAACCCATGGCATCATGTTTCCCATGATAAATTCGGCCATGATGACGCCGATTGCGCCACGGGACGATATTCTAAATATACTTACGCTGATCGATTTTTTTACACGCGCGGTAAACGGGCCCACAAATATTTGTACGCCGCAATTTAGGTTAATCGACGGTGCATGATACTGTTTCTATAACGTGTACGGTGTATTGAACTGTTGGCTTTGAGGGATAGCAGACTTTTTGGAGGGTGGATCTCGAGTGGTTTTTTTTTTACTGTTTAAGCTGGACTGTTTGTTTAGTTTGTGATGTAAGGGAATAAAAAATGGTTCATATTAAATTTCATCGAAATCATACGGATAGACTTCTGAACGCTTGACCAGATTTCAATGTATGATTGTTAGAATTATCGCATCTCACGGGCTGAAAATATTGTGTATAACATCAGTATGGCAGCAATATTTTAAGCCTTCAAATTAAACGTTTAACTTAACTGTCGTATGTTTTCAATGATTTTATTGAAACGTCCAGGATTCTGTGCAAAAAATAAAATCTCTAAGATTGCTAACAAAATTCGATCTAAATAATGAAATATATTTTTATCGCCTCATAATTAGCAAACGAATCCGCGGGCACAGGTAGTATAATAATATAATATATCATTATTACACAGTGTATCGGTCCGAGTGCAACAAAGTGAGCGTGTTAACGTTGACATCAAGTAGGGAAGCAATGTGTCATGCAAGACGCGTAGTTCCAAAATACAACTCGGCGCAGATAGAGTACTCTGAAGAATGGTATGATTTAAAGTTTTTAATATTATCGCTTGCTCCATATCTCGGAGGGCACGTTAAGCCGTCGGTCGCGTGTCATGAAGGTCTTTAGCAGTCGTTATGGGCAGTTACTAATTAGGACACGGAGTTCAGACGGAAGTTGCTCTGTGGTAAAAAAAATATTCTGTCATATCTGGCTAGACTAAAAAGTAGATTCTGGGTTTCAAAAAGAAACCTAAATAACGCTACGACAATGTTGGTAGGGTTTGAAATGTTCGGTACATACTCAAATATATGACAATATTCATATTCTGGGATCCGACGCTATGTAAAAATTATTGATAGGTACATCTAAAACGTTATGTTTACCAAATAATATTTTGTTTAAATCCAAAACATTTTAACGAGCACCACTACTTTTCCATGATCAAATTGGTTTTTATCTCTATGTATCCGTTCGTTTTCTATGGAATTTCCGACGTAAATTGGTGTAGCGATCAATTTCACACAAATTACTATAAATACCAATATTTGCTTGGGTTTCGCTATACATGTATGTAAATATAATTAAAATAGTTTAACAAGAAATCAATGATTTCCGTGTGAAGCCATGTGGAAAACATTTTAGAAAAAAAAACAACATGTTTTTACTTGTTAAAATTTATTTGTAGGCTAAGACAGAGGAGGAAGGTTTTCTTCTATCGGAGAAACAATCAACACTAGAATCTTGCCATTTGAAAAACATTGATACACTTAAGACTTGTATTTTTAATAATTTTATACAGTAACAAGGAGATATAACATTATTATGTTCGTGATAAAGTATCTTACCCAAGGTTTATCATTACATCTACGTACATTCATCTTTTTAAGTAAGTTTACTAGTAACTTTTAAAATAAACATTTATTTACTTATTGCCAAAGAGTTTAATGAATAAAATAATTAACTACAAGTGCTAGCTTTTCTACACAAAAGCCTTACGTATTACAGCCCGACATTAAGCTATCCAAAAATCTAAACCGTATTTCGAAAATTCGCTTCCATCTCGCGTCGCCTTATTAACTGCGATGACAGATTTATCGTAATACAAGAAATAACGACGAGCAATATGCTTAAAAGGGTTATCTTAGCGTGTCAATTAAAGACCAAAATGCACTCTGATTCCTATATTTAAACTACCCCTAGTCAAAATAATGTGAGTCTTAAATGCTTTTAAGTAATTTGTAAACTATGTTTTGATCGGTTTGTGAGTGTATATTTATACTAACATAATTCAGCTGAAGAGTTTGTTTGTTTGTTTCAATGCGCTAATCTTTGGAAAAGCTGTAGGATTTAGTAAAACGATGAAGGCTTTAGGATATGTAACATCACACATTAAAAAGAAGCTTACAAAATATAATAGGAACTCTAGAAAGATATAATGTATTAAGTGGCATACGATGCGATATGCCTGTTCAATGAACGTGTGGTGAGTAAAACTGAGGGGCACGGCTAGTTCCTATATAACATTGTTTTGTATTATCTCTTTTTTGTCGTGTGAGTGTGTGTACAACTCTGGTGACGGAGTTTTCGAACCGCCTGAAGGCCTCCATCATGGCCTTCATCATAATGCAGCACGGTTTCGGTTTAGTGCAATTCTCTACACTTTAGAGCAGTGGTTCTCAAACTTTTTTAGGGATGGAACCCTTTTGGGTAACCAAATATTTGGCGGAGCCCCAAAATAAAACAAAGCCGAGTCCTACGTGCACTTAAAACCATTTATTTTACTGACATACATCTTCGTGGAGCCCCTAGAGATCCTTCGAGGAGCCCTGGGGCTCCGCGGAGCACACTTTGAGAATGTCTGCTTTAGAGGGTAGAAAGGGTCTTAGAAACAAATTAATTTGAACTAGTAACCTGCCGAAATCGCAAAAAAATCTGCAATTCCATACATTTTGTCAGAGTCAAGTTTCATTTAGTAGACACACCCTTAAATATTTGCACTATACTTAAAATAACAAACAAATATAAAACAGTCAGTAGCCAAGATAATATTCCTCTTAAAATCTTTTAAGTAATTTGTGAAGTACATTTTTATCAGTTTATGAGTGTATTTTATTAATATGACGGAAGTTAATATGTGGTAGGACCGAATTTCATTGCGTTTCATACATTTTTAAGGTTGTAAAAACTTTTATCTGTTCAAGAGTAAGTGGACTTAAGTTCTAAATTGCTTGCGGTAAATATTTACGAGTTCTCGGGATTATCGAGTTATATGTATTTGATTTCTGGTTACATTGTTACCAAGCTCCTGTATCAAAAGCATAAGTTTACTTTCAATGCTTCCAAGTATTTTGATACTACAGCAATAGACCTAGTTATTTGTTTCATTTGTCGCAACTGTCGAAATATACTTTATCGTTTTCTTTTGTTGTTTACAAAAATAAGATACCATTTTAGGAATAATTGGGACATGACCAATTTGTAAAATATACAGATAGTGTAAACACGTCTTCAGAATATATTCAAATATATATTAAATATGAGGTCATAAATGAGAACTAATTGCTCCTTATTTCCAATACTAACTCAATGAAATCGCTTTAGAATATCAAATTCTTTTATCAATATACACAAACTGTTACTCAATTTATAGTTCTTTACTCGGAATGTAAAATGCTCGTTAAATAGAGAACTATATAGATCGAAAGATTACCATAAAACCATGTCTACAACGCAAACACTTAATAATTTAATTCCGAACATTACACTATTGACTTTCCAATATTTATTTATATAAATCTTTGTCTCATATAAATGTAAATTACTGCTGGGAACTTTAATATTCTTTCTCGCTCTCGCATAAGATGGACATTAATAACTTGTTAATACATTTTTTATTGTAACTTAATGTTTACGTAAACAAATCAGTTACGTTTCGTATAGGTAACCGGAACATATAAAATTTAATTTGATTACAGTATTAACCGTTGATGTCCGTTAAAAGTTAATTAAGTATTTTTGAACTTTAAACCGGTCTAATACGGTTTTAACTGGCATCGGATAGTTGCTAGAATATTTCTATAACTTTAAATAAATTTAATGTAAATATGAAGATAATGTTTCGTTGTGCACCGTGTGGGTTCCGTCGTATATAAAGTTAATTGGCTTTTTAAACATTTATGTTTAGTTTGAACATAAATATTGTTTTAGAAGTCGAATTATGTGTGACTATGGTCACTTTGACATTTACTCAGCATTCCAAATAAATGACTTGTTCGTTTAGTAACATCACTTTGCTTAGATTTTCTTGTAACAGCCGCGTTGCCGGTACAATCTTCTCATTTGGAAGCGCACTTGATGCGTTGATTGGAATAGCGACGAATGACAAAATATTAACTTTTCCATAAGGTGACTTCTATCTGATCTTCGGAACCCAAGAGGATAGCTAGATCCAATATTCCATGGTTTATGTATAAGCAACTGTATTCGGGGATTCAGTATCAATGACCATAACGACTGCCAAAGATCTTTATGACAGCCGGGCCCGATGACTTAACGTGCTCTCCGAAGCAAACGCAAGCGATAACCAACCATTTAATTTAATGCGTGCTATATACCATTTCATGTTCCAATTGGCGCGCACTTCTAAAGCGATCAATGAACATAGAGTTAGATTAGGCCACTCGTTTGGCACCGGTCTGCCACTCCACACACGCTCGCCGCACTCGTTGTGAGTCTGATAACTATCTAATATTTACCTACCCATGCAAGCAATAAAAAATCAAATTATACAAGATATTACGTGAGTTAGTATTGAGACTATTAAGCGTCTGACTCGCGATGACTAGGACATTTAAGGTATCAATATCGATTTGCACCGGTCGTGTCATGCACGACCACGACCGGTGCAAATCGGTCGAAACGTCGAAAAATACCGAGGTATTTAGGTATGCCTAAAATATTTTGGTTAACGCGAGATAGATCCACTAAATAAACTTGTATAATTAAAACATAAAGTTTCAATCGTTTAAAATTCTAATTATTAGATACATAATTGTGCCGACTAACTTCAGGCTTTGAGCTGCCTCGCCCATCTCTCGTCAAACATAAAGCTAGCTGGCGTGACAATTGTTTGGCACTAGTTCGACGTCCAATATGCGTAGTAGGTCAGCTACTGTTATCTACGCACTTAGCACAATATTTATGCATACAAGGGATGCAACAATGTCAGTGAAAAATGTTAAAATAACGTGAAAATTGTGCGAGCCCGCATTCGGGTAATAAATAATCTATTCGTTATCTCGGTAATTACATGCGTTTGTTTGGATATTTTGATTTACGCCAAATAGAACATGAATAAAAAAACAAATAGGGTTATCACCTTAATTCGCATCATTCTGCCATTGAGGGCAGAGCCTTCTTTCGAGAATATTCGACTACCATCAACAGGCTCCAAACTCTATATCGAGTTGAATTCGGCTTACTATGGTAGAGGGTGATGCAACTAACGTTTTCTATCGCGATACAAGAAAATGTATTTCGAAACATGAACAATTGGTACGTACCTATTTAGGATTTTCATAGATTAAAAAATTTGCATACTTTAATCATAATAGACAGATGTAGGTGCTGTATAGTTAAGATAAATCGTAATAAAATCATACAGCGTTTATACGCAGATACTAGCAAAGTTTTAAGTTTGCAATAAAACAACTAAAGTTTTAGACATTTATTACGAACATTCTTAATTGACTTGATCTCTTGCGTAGAAGAAGACTTGCACCTACGCGTTAGTTCAAACTTATAACCCGACCGTCACTCTGATTATTATACAATTTTGTTTTGGTAAATTCAAGATACTTTACCTAATATATAATATTTCCATAATGTTGATACTGGTGTACCTACAATAAAGTTTAAATAAATAAAGAAATAAATAAACCACCGAAAATGACATTACGTAATTCCCTTTTTTATTTTTGCGTGGATATCCTATGCGTGTGTACTTCTATTCTACGATAGCCTTTGATTATTACTACTAGTGTTACTAGATTGAAAGTAGGTACTTCTCTCTCTACAAGACTCGAACTAGTAAAGTATATATAGTACTACTTTCAATCTAGTAGGATCCAAAGGCTATCTTCATCATCGAGTTTTCTCGTGGGCAAAGGTAACCTATGCCGAAACGTCACAGCAAAGTATAAAGTATCTATTTCACTTTTATTATTAAATAATTATGCCATGTAGACCCGTTTCGGAAATATTCATCGCCCTAGCGTTATCCCAGTTAGACTTACACGCCTTGGAGCCCGAGGTCCGCTTACTGGTCTATTCAGATATGACAGAATATCAACTTTTCCAAAGAGCGACTGTCGTCTGACCTCCGCAACCCAATGGGATAGCGATATTCCATGGTTTAGACCAGTATCAGTTTATTTGAGGGTACTAACCCCCCGTAACGACTGTCAAAGATCTTCATGACAGCCGGGACCGACGGTTTAACGTGCTCTCCGAGGCACGGGTCAAGCGATAATTAACAATTAATACGCACTTAAATTCGAAAATTCATTGGTGCGTGCCGTGGATTCGAACCCGATACCCTCTGCATGACAGTCCATTGGTATCTCCACTAGGCTATCGCTGCCGTTTCGTACATATTAGTAAAGCTTTATCCGATATACATATATTATGACCAAAAAGGACCGTACGTAAGATAATGTTCAAACATTTCTGCCACCCCACCAACATCTGTCTGCACATGACAACCGTAACTAAAACGCCGTATAACATTTCATCAACACAAATTCTTTGGCTACGGAACCTTAAAAATTGAAAACCCGCGAACGGACGGATGCGGCCGGTAATTTTAGTCGTAAAGTCGCCGAAGCAACGCTGCGGTTGTGTGGTCCACCCTTAGCGGACGTTTTATGATGTAGCCGACCCTTTATTTACACATGATCGATTCTTTTGAGTTTAATTGTTTGAATATTATATATTATATTTGTGAATGTGGTTGGAGTGGGTTGGTTGTACAATTTAATGTACCTAGTACCCTGTATATTACCTCGATTAATTGTGTTACTGGATTCATCTAGTATACTGTGTTTTAGTTCGTACTAGTAAGTTAGGTACTTCTTTTTTCACATAGTTGACTGCATATTTTATGCAAGGGTTTACTTAACATATTAAGAATGTTCTTGCACAATCCTTAGCACAAATCTAAACTATCTCTACATTGCAATGTAGAGAAAGTTTAAGTAGATGTTCTGTACTTAAGAATTGATTTCAACGCTCACTATAAACATACAATAGTATACACGTTCCGTCACGATTTCCTTCGTTTAGGTAATATGATGTACACAATCAAAGTATATAATTTTATATCGCATCAATAATACAATAACGATTAAGATAATCTTGCTGATAACACATCTCACATACCTACATTCACGTGCCGTGTTTTAAATGACGATCGACTGCCATCCTGATGCCACCCAGGGAGCTCGTTTCGTCAAGTATTAATCGAATATAGAAGAAGATTTTTTATCATAATTAGCCTTGTTTTATAATCTGCCCACTGCTGGGCATAGACATTTCATCGTGAGAAGTTAGGCCAAAGACCGCTACGCTGGCCAAGTATGGATTAACAGACTTCACTGGCTTTTTGCAACTATGGAGAACTGTTGGACGTGCAGGTTTCTTCGCAATGTATTCCTTCACCGTTAAGCAAACTAATATTAACAAGTTAATATCCGAAGTAAGTAGTACGCCGCGCCGTGTATTTAAACTCGAGGTTAATCTTTGGAAAAGCTGTAGGATTTAGTAAAACGATGAAGGCTTTAGGATATGTAACATCACACATTAAAAAGAAGCTTACAAAATATAATAGGAACTCTAGAAAGATATAATGTATTAAGTGGCATACGATGCGATATGCCTGTTCAATGAACGTGTGGTGAGTAAAACTGAGGGGCACGGCTAGTTCCTATATAACATTGTTTTGTATTATCTCTTTTTTGTCGTGTGAGTGTGTGTACAACTCTGGTGACGGAGTTTTCGAACCGCCTGAAGGCCTCCATCATGGCCTTCATCATAATGCAGCACGGTTTCGGTTTAGTGCAATTCTCTACACTTTAGAGCAGTGGTTCTCAAACTTTTTTAGGGATGGAACCCTTTTGGGTAACCAAATATTTGGCGGAGCCCCAAAATAAAACAAAGCCGAGTCCTACGTGCACTTAAAACCATTTATTTTACTGACATACATCTTCGTGGAGCCCCTAGAGATCCTTCGAGGAGCCCTGGGGCTCCGCGGAGCACACTTTGAGAATGTCTGCTTTAGAGGGTAGAAAGGGTCTTAGAAACAAATTAATTTGAACTAGTAACCTGCCGAAATCGCAAAAAAATCTGCAATTCCATACATTTTGTCAGAGTCAAGTTTCATTTAGTAGACACACCCTTAAATATTTGCACTATACTTAAAATAACAAACAAATATAAAACAGTCAGTAGCCAAGATAATATTCCTCTTAAAATCTTTTAAGTAATTTGTGAAGTACATTTTTATCAGTTTATGAGTGTATTTTATTAATATGACGGAAGTTAATATGTGGTAGGACCGAATTTCATTGCGTTTCATACATTTTTAAGGTTGTAAAAACTTTTATCTGTTCAAGAGTAAGTGGACTTAAGTTCTAAATTGCTTGCGGTAAATATTTACGAGTTCTCGGGATTATCGAGTTATATGTATTTGATTTCTGGTTACATTGTTACCAAGCTCCTGTATCAAAAGCATAAGTTTACTTTCAATGCTTCCAAGTATTTTGATACTACAGTAATAGACCTAGTTATTTGTTTCATTTGTCGCAACTGTCGAAATATACTTTATCGTTTTCTTTTGTTGTTTACAAAAATAAGATACCATTTTAGGAATAATTGGGACATGACCAATTTGTAAAATATACAGATAGTGTAAACACGTCTTCAGAATATATTCAAATATATATTAAATATGAGGTCATAAATGAGAACTAATTGCTCCTTATTTCCAATACTAACTCAATGAAATCGCTTTAGAATATCAAATTCTTTTATCAATATACACAAACTGTTACTCAATTTATAGTTCTTTACTCGGAATGTAAAATGCTCGTTAAATAGAGAACTATATAGATCGAAAGATTACCATAAAACCATGTCTACAACGCAAACACTTAATAATTTAATTCCGAACATTACACTATTGACTTTCCAATATTTATTTATATAAATCTTTGTCTCATATAAATGTAAATTACTGCTGGGAACTTTAATATTCTTTCTCGCTCTCGCATAAGATGGACATTAATAACTTGTTAATACATTTTTTATTGTAACTTAATGTTTACGTAAACAAATCAGTTACGTTTCGTATAGGTAACCGGAACATATAAAATTTAATTTGATTACAGTATTAACCGTTGATGTCCGTTAAAAGTTAATTAAGTATTTTTGAACTTTAAACCGGTCTAATACGGTTTTAACTGGCATCGGATAGTTGCTAGAATATTTCTATAACTTTAAATAAATTTAATGTAAATATGAAGATAATGTTTCGTTGTGCACCGTGTGGGTTCCGTCGTATATAAAGTTAATTGGCTTTTTAAACATTTATGTTTAGTTTGAACATAAATATTGTTTTAGAAGTCGAATTATGTGTGACTATGGTCACTTTGACATTTACTCAGCATTCCAAATAAATGACTTGTTCGTTTAGTAACATCACTTTGCTTAGATTTTCTTGTAACAGCCGCGTTGCCGGTACAATCTTCTCATTTGGAAGCGCACTTGATGCGTTGATTGGAATAGCGACGAATGACAAAATATTAACTTTTCCATAAGGTGACTTCTATCTGATCTTCGGAACCCAAGAGGATAGCTAGATCCAATATTCCATGGTTTATGTATAAGCAACTGTATTCGGGGATTCAGTATCAATGACCATAACGACTGCCAAAGATCTTTATGACAGCCGGGCCCGATGACTTAACGTGCTCTCCGAAGCAAACGCAAGCGATAACCAACCATTTAATTTAATGCGTGCTATATACCATTTCATGTTCCAATTGGCGCGCACTTCTAAAGCGATCAATGAACATAGAGTTAGATTAGGCCACTCGTTTGGCACCGGTCTGCCACTCCACACACGCTCGCCGCACTCGTTGTGAGTCTGATAACTATCTAATATTTACCTACCCATGCAAGCAATAAAAAATCAAATTATACAAGATATTACGTGAGTTAGTATTGAGACTATTAAGCGTCTGACTCGCGATGACTAGGACATTTAAGGTATCAATATCGATTTGCACCGGTCGTGTCATGCACGACCACGACCGGTGCAAATCGGTCGAAACGTCGAAAAACGAGGTATTTAGGTATGCCTAAAATATTTTGGTTAACGCGAGATAGATCCACTAAATAAACTTGTATAATTAAAACATAAAGTTTCAATCGTTTAAAATTCTAATTATTAGATACATAATTGTGCCGACTAACTTCAGGCTTTGAGCTGCCTCGCCCATCTCTCGTCAAACATAAAGCTAGCTGGCGTGACAATTGTTTGGCACTAGTTCGACGTCCAATATGCGTAGTAGGTCAGCTACTGTTATCTACGCACTTAGCACAATATTTATGCATACAAGGGATGCAACAATGTCAGTGAAAAATGTTAAAATAACGTGAAAATTGTGCGAGCCCGCATTCGGGTAATAAATAATCTATTCGTTATCTCGGTAATTACATGCGTTTGTTTGGATATTTTGATTTACGCCAAATAGAACATGAATAAAAAAACAAATAGGGTTATCACCTTAATTCGCATCATTCTGCCATTGAGGGCAGAGCCTTCTTTCGAGAATATTCGACTACCATCAACAGGCTCCAAACTCTATATCGAGTTGAATTCGGCTTACTATGGTAGAGGGTGATGCAACTAACGTTTTCTATCGCGATACAAGAAAATGTATTTCGAAACATGAACAATTGGTACGTACCTATTTAGGATTTTCATAGATTAAAAAATTTGCATACTTTAATCATAATAGACAGATGTAGGTGCTGTATAGTTAAGATAAATCGTAATAAAATCATACAGCGTTTATACGCAGATACTAGCAAAGTTTTAAGTTTGCAATAAAACAACTAAAGTTTTAGACATTTATTACGAACATTCTTAATTGACTTGATCTCTTGCGTAGAAGAAGACTTGCACCTACGCGTTAGTTCAAACTTATAACCCGACCGTCACTCTGATTATTATACAATTTTGTTTTGGTAAATTCAAGATACTTTACCTAATATATAATATTTCCATAATGTTGATACTGGTGTACCTACAATAAAGTTTAAATAAATAAAGAAATAAATAAACCACCGAAAATGACATTACGTAATTCCCTTTTTTATTTTTGCGTGGATATCCTATGCGTGTGTACTTCTATTCTACGATAGCCTTTGATTATTACTACTAGTGTTACTAGATTGAAAGTAGGTACTTCTCTCTCTACAAGACTCGAACTAGTAAAGTATATATAGTACTACTTTCAATCTAGTAGGATCCAAAGGCTATCTTCATCATCGAGTTTTCTCGTGGGCAAAGGTAACCTATGCCGAAACGTCACAGCAAAGTATAAAGTATCTATTTCACTTTTATTATTAAATAATTATGCCATGTAGACCCGTTTCGGAAATATTCATCGCCCTAGCGTTATCCCAGTTAGACTTACACGCCTTGGAGCCCGAGGTCCGCTTACTGGTCTATTCAGATATGACAGAATATCAACTTTTCCAAAGAGCGACTGTCGTCTGACCTCCGCAACCCAATGGGATAGCGATACTCCATGGTTTAGACCAGTATCAGTTTATTTGAGGGTACTAACCCCCCGTAACGACTGTCAAAGATCTTCATGACAGCCGGGACCGACGGTTTAACGTGCTCTCCGAGGCACGGGTCAAGCGATAATTAACAATTAATACGCACTTAAATTCGAAAATTCATTGGTGCGTGCCGTGGATTCGAACCCGATACCCTCTGCATGACAGTCCATTGGTATCTCCACTAGGCTATCGCTGCCGTTTCGTACATATTAGTAAAGCTTTATCCGATATACATATATTATGACCAAAAAGGACCGTACGTAAGATAATGTTCAAACATTTCTGCCACCCCACCAACATCTGTCTGCACATGACAACCGTAACTAAAACGCCGTATAACATTTCATCAACACAAATTCTTTGGCTACGGAACCTTAAAAATTGAAAACCCGCGAACGGACGGATGCGGCCGGTAATTTTAGTCGTAAAGTCGCCGAAGCAACGCTGCGGTTGTGTGGTCCACCCTTAGCGGACGTTTTATGATGTAGCCGACCCTTTATTTACACATGATCGATTCTTTTGAGTTTAATTGTTTGAATATTATATATTATATTTGTGAATGTGGTTGGAGTGGGTTGGTTGTACAATTTAATGTACCTAGTACCCTGTATATTACCTCGATTAATTGTGTTACTGGATTCATCTAGTATACTGTGTTTTAGTTCGTACTAGTAAGTTAGGTACTTCTTTTTTCACATAGTTGACTGCATATTTTATGCAAGGGTTTACTTAACATATTAAGAATGTTCTTGCACAATCCTTAGCACAAATCTAAACTATCTCTACATTGCAATGTAGAGAAAGTTTAAGTAGATGTTCTGTACTTAAGAATTGATTTCAACGCTCACTATAAACATACAATAGTCTACACGTTCCGTCACGATTTCCTTCGTTTAGGTAATATGATGTACACAATCAAAGTATATAATTTTATATCGCATCAATAATACAATAACTATTAAGATAATCTTGCTGATAACACATCTCACATACCTACATTCACGTGCCGTGTTTTAAATGACGATCGACTGCCATCCTGATGCCACCCAGGGAGCTCGTTTCGTCAAGTATTAATCGAATATAGAAGAAGATTTTTTATCATAATTAGCCTTGTTTTATAATCTGCCCACTGCTGGGCATAGACATTTCATCGTGAGAAGTTAGGCCAAAGACCGCTACGCTGGCCAAGTATGGATTAACAGACTTCACTGGCTTTTTGCAACTATGGAGAACTGTTGGACGTGCAGGTTTCTTCGCAATGTATTCCTTCACCGTTAAGCAAACTAATATTAACAAGTTAATATCCGAAGTAAGTAGTACGCCGCGCCGTGTATTTAAACTCGAGGTTAATCTTTGGAAAAGCTGTAGGATTTAGTAAAACGATGAAGGCTTTAGGATATGTAACATCACACATTAAAAAGAAGCTTACAAAATATAATAGGAACTCTAGAAAGATATAATGTATTAAGTGGCATACGATGCGATATGCCTGTTCAATGAACGTGTGGTGAGTAAAACTGAGGGGCACGGCTAGTTCCTATATAACATTGTTTTGTATTATCTCTTTTTTGTCGTGTGAGTGTGTGTACAACTCTGGTGACGGAGTTTTCGAACCGCCTGAAGGCCTCCATCATGGCCTTCATCATAATGCAGCACGGTTTCGGTTTAGTGCAATTCTCTACACTTTAGAGCAGTGGTTCTCAAACTTTTTTAGGGATGGAACCCTTTTGGGTAACCAAATATTTGGCGGAGCCCCAAAATAAAACAAAGCCGAGTCCTACGTGCACTTAAAACCATTTATTTTACTGACATACATCTTCGTGGAGCCCCTAGAGATCCTTCGAGGAGCCCTGGGGCTCCGCGGAGCACACTTTGAGAATGTCTGCTTTAGAGGGTAGAAAGGGTCTTAGAAACAAATTAATTTGAACTAGTAACCTGCCGAAATCGCAAAAAAATCTGCAATTCCATACATTTTGTCAGAGTCAAGTTTCATTTAGTAGACACACCCTTAAATATTTGCACTATACTTAAAATAACAAACAAATATAAAACAGTCAGTAGCCAAGATAATATTCCTCTTAAAATCTTTTAAGTAATTTGTGAAGTACATTTTTATCAGTTTATGAGTGTATTTTATTAATATGACGGAAGTTAATATGTGGTAGGACCGAATTTCATTGCGTTTCATACATTTTTAAGGTTGTAAAAACTTTTATCTGTTCAAGAGTAAGTGGACTTAAGTTCTAAATTGCTTGCAGTAAATATTTACGAGTTCTCGGGATTATCGAGTTATATGTATTTGATTTCTGGTTACATTGTTACCAAGCTCCTGTATCAAAAGCATAAGTTTACTTTCAATGCTTCCAAGTATTTTGATACTACAGCAATAGACCTAGTTATTTGTTTCATTTGTCGCAACTGTCGAAATATACTTTATCGTTTTCTTTTGTTGTTTACAAAAATAAGATACCATTTTAGGAATAATTGGGACATGACCAATTTGTAAAATATACAGATAGTGTAAACACGTCTTCAGAATATATTCAAATATATATTAAATATGAGGTCATAAATGAGAACTAATTGCTCCTTATTTCCAATACTAACTCAATGAAATCGCTTTAGAATATCAAATTCTTTTATCAATATACACAAACTGTTACTCAATTTATAGTTCTTTACTCGGAATGTAAAATGCTCGTTAAATAGAGAACTATATAGATCGAAAGATTACCATAAAACCATGTCTACAACGCAAACACTTAATAATTTAATTCCGAACATTACACTATTGATTTTCCAATATTTATTTATATAAATCTTTGTCTCATATAAATGTAAATTACTGCTGGGAACTTTAATATTCTTTCTCGCTCTCGCATAAGATGGACATTAATAACTTGTTAATACATTTTTTATTGTAACTTAATGTTTACGTAAACAAATCAGTTACGTTTCGTATAGGTAACCGGAACATATAAAATTTAATTTGATTACAGTATTAACCGTTGATGTCCGTTAAAAGTTAATTAAGTATTTTTGAACTTTAAACCGGTCTAATACGGTTTTAACTGGCATCGGATAGTTGCTAGAATATTTCTATAACTTTAAATAAATTTAATGTAAATATGAAGATAATGTTTCGTTGTGCACCGTGTGGGTTCCGTCGTATATAAAGTTAATTGGCTTTTTAAACATTTATGTTTAGTTTGAACATAAATATTGTTTTAGAAGTCGAATTATGTGTGACTATGGTCACTTTGACATTTACTCAGCATTCCAAATAAATGACTTGTTCGTTTAGTAACATCACTTTGCTTAGATTTTCTTGTAACAGCCGCGTTGCCGGTACAATCTTCTCATTTGGAAGCGCACTTGATGCGTTGATTGGAATAGCGACGAATGACAAAATATTAACTTTTCCATAAGGTGACTTCTATCTGATCTTCGGAACCCAAGAGGATAGCTAGATCCAATATTCCATGGTTTATGTATAAGCAACTGTATTCGGGGATTCAGTATCAATGACCATAACGACTGCCAAAGATCTTTATGACAGCCGGGCCCGATGACTTAACGTGCTCTCCGAAGCAAACGCAAGCGATAACCAACCATTTAATTTAATGCGTGCTATATACCATTTCATGTTCCAATTGGCGCGCACTTCTAAAGCGATCAATGAACATAGAGTTAGATTAGGCCACTCGTTTGGCACCGGTCTGCCACTCCACACACGCTCGCCGCACTCGTTGTGAGTCTGATAACTATCTAATATTTACCTACCCATGCAAGCAATAAAAAATCAAATTATACAAGATATTACGTGAGTTAGTATTGAGACTATTAAGCGTCTGACTCGCGATGACTAGGACATTTAAGGTATCAATACCGATTTGCACCGGTCGTGTCATGCACGACCACGACCGGTGCAAATCGGTCGAAACGTCGAAAAATACCGAGGTATTTAGGTATGCCTAAAATATTTTGGTTAACGCGAGATAGATCCACTAAATAAACTTGTATAATTAAAACATAAAGTTTCAATCGTTTAAAATTCTAATTATTAGATACATAATTGTGCCGACTAACTTCAGGCTTTGAGCTGCCTCGCCCATCTCTCGTCAAACATAAAGCTAGCTGGCGTGACAATTGTTTGGCACTAGTTCGACGTCCAATATGCGTAGTAGGTCAGCTACTGTTATCTACGCACTTAGCACAATATTTATGCATACAAGGGATGCAACAATGTCAGTGAAAAATGTTAAAATAACGTGAAAATTGTGCGAGCCCGCATTCGGGTAATAAATAATCTATTCGTTATCTCGGTAATTACATGCGTTTGTTTGGATATTTTGATTTACGCCAAATAGAACATGAATAAAAAAACAAATAGGGTTATCACCTTAATTCGCATCATTCTGCCATTGAGGGCAGAGCCTTCTTTCGAGAATATTCGACTACCATCAACAGGCTCCAAACTCTATATCGAGTTGAATTCGGCTTACTATGGTAGAGGGTGATGCAACTAACGTTTTCTATCGCGATACAAGAAAATGTATTTCGAAACATGAACAATTGGTACGTACCTATTTAGGATTTTCATAGATTAAAAAATTTGCATACTTTAATCATAATAGACAGATGTAGGTGCTGTATAGTTAAGATAAATCGTAATAAAATCATACAGCGTTTATACGCAGATACTAGCAAAGTTTTAAGTTTGCAATAAAACAACTAAAGTTTTAGACATTTATTACGAACATTCTTAATTGACTTGATCTCTTGCGTAGAAGAAGACTTGCACCTACGCGTTAGTTCAAACTTATAACCCGACCGTCACTCTGATTATTATACAATTTTGTTTTGGTAAATTCAAGATACTTTACCTAATATATAATATTTCCATAATGTTGATACTGGTGTACCTACAATAAAGTTTAAATAAATAAAGAAATAAATAAACCACCGAAAATGACATTACGTAATTCCCTTTTTTATTTTTGCGTGGATATCCTATGCGTGTGTACTTCTATTCTACGATAGCCTTTGATTATTACTACTAGTGTTACTAGATTGAAAGTAGGTACTTCTCTCTCTACAAGACTCGAACTAGTAAAGTATATATAGTACTACTTTCAATCTATTAGGATCCAAAGGCTATCTTCATCATCGAGTTTTCTCGTGGGCAAAGGTAACCTATGCCGAAACGTCACAGCAAAGTATAAAGTATCTATTTCACTTTTATTATTAAATAATTATGCCATGTAGACCCGTTTCGGAAATATTCATCGCCCTAGCGTTATCCCAGTTAGACTTACACGCCTTGGAGCCCGAGGTCCGCTTACTGGTCTATTCAGATATGACAGAATATCAACTTTTCCAAAGAGCGACTGTCGTCTGACCTCCGCAACCCAATGGGATAGCGATATTCCATGGTTTAGACCAGTATCAGTTTATTTGAGGGTACTAACCCCCCGTAACGACTGTCAAAGATCTTCATGACAGCCGGGACCGACGGTTTAACGTGCTCTCCGAGGCACGGGTCAAGCGATAATTAACAATTAATACGCACTTAAATTCGAAAATTCATTGGTGCGTGCCGTGGATTCGAACCCGATACCCTCTGCATGACAGTCCATTGGTATCTCCACTAGGCTATCGCTGCCGTTTCGTACATATTAGTAAAGCTTTATCCGATATACATATATTATGACCAAAAAGGACCGTACGTAAGATAATGTTCAAACATTTCTGCCACCCCACCAACATCTGTCTGCACATGACAACCGTAACTAAAACGCCGTATAACATTTCATCAACACAAATTCTTTGGCTACGGAACCTTAAAAATTGAAAACCCGCGAACGGACGGATGCGGCCGGTAATTTTAGTCGTAAAGTCGCCGAAGCAACGCTGCGGTTGTGTGGTCCACCCTTAGCGGACGTTTTATGATGTAGCCGACCCTTTATTTACACATGATCGATTCTTTTGAGTTTAATTGTTTGAATATTATATATTATATTTGTGAATGTGGTTGGAGTGGGTTGGTTGTACAATTTAATGTACCTAGTACCCTGTATATTACCTCGATTAATTGTGTTACTGGATTCATCTAGTATACTGTGTTTTAGTTCGTACTAGTAAGTTAGGTACTTCTTTTTTCACATAGTTGACTGCATATTTTATGCAAGGGTTTACTTAACATATTAAGAATGTTCTTGCACAATCCTTAGCACAAATCTAAACTATCTCTACATTGCAATGTAGAGAAAGTTTAAGTAGATGTTCTGTACTTAAGAATTGATTTCAACGCTCACTATAAACATACAATAGTATACACGTTCCGTCACGATTTCCTTCGTTTAGGTAATATGATGTACACAATCAAAGTATATAATTTTATATCGCATCAATAATACAATAACGATTAAGATAATCTTGCTGATAACACATCTCACATACCTACATTCACGTGCCGTGTTTTAAATGACGATCGACTGCCATCCTGATGCCACCCAGGGAGCTCGTTTCGTCAAGTATTAATCGAATATAGAAGAAGATTTTTTATCATAATTAGCCTTGTTTTATAATCTGCCCACTGCTGGGCATAGACATTTCATCGTGAGAAGTTAGGCCAAAGACCGCTACGCTGGCCAAGTATGGATTAACAGACTTCACTGGCTTTTTGCAACTATGGAGAACTGTTGGACGTGCAGGTTTCTTCGCAATGTATTCCTTCACCGTTAAGCAAACTAATATTAACAAGTTAATATCCGAAGTAAGTAGTACGCCGCGCCGTGTATTTAAACTCGAGGTCAGAAGAAAACCCGAGTAAATGGTGATAAACTATCCCGTTTCTGGGTACCTGTCAATTCTTACTTTCACTGCCCGTCTATAAGTAACATTAAAAACACATTAACGTAATTAGATTGTGGCATCTATGCCTATCCCTTCGGCGGTATACGTGCCTATCGTCCTTGATACCGAAGACGTAAAAAATATCCGACACACACACCCCATCAATTCGTAATTACTAAACTAATACAAGTCGAGTTCCGTCACGGTTAATAACTTTGAACAAACAGATCGTAACCCCGAACGAATGTCGCTGTTTATATCCGTGTCGATTCGGGAATATTGAATGTCGGTACTTCAGTTTTTACGTCGCAAGGGTTATCATATGTGTATGAGTGTTTGGGTTCACTTTCTCGTGGTTTGCAGTAGTTGGAACAACAGTATTTCTGCCTTTTGTCGTCTGTTTTCTTTGTGTTTTTGCTTTAAAATTCGGCACCCACTCTAGGTGTTATCTCCTTTAGCGTGGGAGATTTTACAACGAAAATGAAGAACTAAGCTCTAAAACATGGATCGGTCAAACTGTTGTCTCGTATGGGCAATGAATCCACAATGCTTGGCGGAATGGTAAACGACTGCGCGGTTGCGTAAACTACTAGTGCATAGGTGCAGTTTTTCGCTTTACATATTTTCTCATGGACGGATCGCATGCTTAGGGCATCCGTCTATGAGATCGTCCCTTGCTAAAATGAAAAGAGACCAGTGCTCAGTAGTTTGACAGATTACCAACAAAGCTGATAATGAGATAGAATGGACTAGTTGATCAAAGATAAGTGCCTGAACTTGTATCTGATTTCTATACCCTCTTTTTTATTTGGTGGAAGAAAGTCTTTGATTTGGTGGCTACAGTGAATCAAACATGGCGTGAAATAAACGCGACGTACGCCTCGCTTATAATTTAGTGTGTGATTTCTAATCTAGTTCTGCCGAATCTGAGTATTGTTCAAGTCATTAATTGCCTCAAGTTGTTAACACATACAACATTCAATGGTAATACCTCGAACAAACATACGATATGAGCAACTGAAATCATAACCCACTTGGTAAAAAATAAATATATGCATACCTGTAGAAGAAGTAATTACTCATTATAAACGTTTACCTCTTTACCTGTTTGAAACAACGTCATAACGTGAACAGAAAATTAAAACGCCTTTCTTTCACAGGATACGATAGAATAAACTGAAGCTATTTATCAAAGACAGTAATTATTTCTCAGCAGAACCACCATATTGACTCCGCTTTCAATTAACAAAACCACTGAAATTATAAACACTGGAGTCAGTATTTATTTTTCTTCCATTCGTCTACAATTAAAAGCAAACTTAACAGCATGATAAAGGCTTTATTACGAGGAACTTAAATAATTGTTTACTGCTTAGGCGTTGAATAAATGTTTTATTGTACATTTAAAGGGTAATGTTGATTGGTGTTTGTCCAGTTGTATTCAAAATGAGTAAGAATTTCGATTTCAAGAGAACATCCCTATCCCCAAAATGTTAGCCTGTTGGTCTAGTGGTTAGTCATACCATAGTAAAAACAGAATAGTAAGCTAGCTAAGGCCGCTCGGCGAGTTAATTGCCTACTCTTGCGATGACGCACGGGTTGTCACGTGTTTACACCGCGGCGCCGCCGGCTTTGTCGGCGCGCGCTATTTCGCCGTTTTTTTAAGTGATTGCGCTGAATACTACAGAATTTAAGCTTGCATATATTTTTTTTCAAATACCTGCTGACTAGCTAAGCTTTATATAACTATCTAAATGCCCTTTATAGCGAGAAAAATGTAACAAGTTTAATTTACTGTCGTTTAACACATTGTATAATATTAATAACGTTTATTACAAAACTGAATATACATAAACAATGGTCGCGGGCGAGCAGTGTAGTACCTACATGCATGCGTGCTATCAGACGCGCGGCGCATCCCGTACTGAATCCGCGCCGAGCGTTCCGCGTTCGTGAGATTGTGTGCGTGAAAAGTGCGTGCGTACACGGCGCCCCGGCGACTCACGCATACATTCACACCAGCGCGGCGGCGGCGGCCGATTTGTATGAAGCTATCCTACTATTCTGTTTGTACTATGGTCATACTGTATGAAGTTAGTGTCATGGCTGTCTCTAAAAGTCACTAATTCATTAAGTTCACCTAGGACGAAACTTTGTGCTATTCAGTCTTATTTATCTTTAGTGGTGCTATTTATCTGTGCCAGTTTCACTGTGCATGTATTCGCGATCAAGATCAAGCAAAGTAAGTTTACTTACGAGTCCATGGCGTATTTGCTTTCTTGCCCTCTTTGACTATTTACCTGCAGCAAACAAAACCTTAAGTGGTATCAGCCAATACCGTTGCTGTAGCAAAGTTTTGGTAACAGAAGAGCTGAACCATTGATACGACGATGAAGACTTGCGAATTATATTTTCTTGCATGTAATAGAAAGTTGTATAGCTGGTGGCAATGCAAATCGAATCTACGATGGCATGTCCAATAGCAGAACTATTGAACTCATTCTCTAACCATATTTGGTTCTGATTCTACTTTATACTTCGTTCGTTCGAACGTGACATAAGAATAAACATTGTGTTAGCTTGTATTTTGCTTGTGATGTCTGTCCATTTTATTATATGTTTTATACACGTGCCACGATTTTATTGGTTTATTTGTCGCAAAGTCATTTGAATATCTGAGAAAAGTACATTTTGGGATCTAGAACACTTCCTACACTCATAAATATGATGACTCGCGTTCGTCCTAAAAGAACAATATATGATAATCGGTTCAAAATAGGTATAATAATTAAATCAAGAGCGAGTCGGACTCGCCCATGAAGGATCCGTAGAGGTATAAACTAAACATACACACTATCTTTACTTAACGATATTCCACTATCACTTTTTCGCGTGTACAAATTAATTTGTTTTCCATAGTGTTTGTTTAAATGACAAGTTACATTTGCTGTTTTTGAACGTGTGCTATATTTCAAAAACTGCTGACTATCGTTCAAACGTTAAAATTTACTTGGAAAATAGAAATACATTTTGCAAATGTATCCAAAAAATACTGAACGTATCAAGTATAATTTCTATACCTAGAATTCACGTAAAGGAACCAACTTTTTGTCCATAAAGCATCTTGAATTTTTGAACGACGAGTTTACGGAATGGAACCTTGAAGAATCTTCATTTCAAGCCACCTCTTTCTACTCGTGAATTACATGTGAGAGACGTCTCTCACATGTAATTCACGAGCTGAGATATGTATCTCAGCTCTCAAAACGACGAACGTGCTCACTTGAGAGTATACAAAAGAAGCGTTTCAACTTTTAACCCAATTCTCGAAATAATTATGACTTTTAATCAGACAAAGATTTCAATGTGTTGCTCTAAGGACGCTTGAACACGATCAAATTTTTGGTGAATATTTCACTGCTATCTTGCGAATAAGAAGATACTTATGTAGATCTTTATATATTTTCAACCACAAACAAAGGTCATGAATATAAATATTTTTCAGTTATACTTTATGATATAGGTAGTTTGAATCAAATCCCATAATATACGAATATTAGTCAAATATTTTGCGTTTCAGAGGATCAGTTAAACGTAGTCCGTATATATACCCTAAGATTTTCCTGAAATGTAATTTTTCTTTTAATTTTGATCGAATTTAATGAGCTGATCAATTTAAACGCCTCTATCAAAAAGTTTTCATAGAGAGTTCTTCAAATGAATGTAAATTATGACTATACTAAAGAACTTGGAAAATTAAAGACGTTTCTTGTGTACCGGAAATCCTGCTATCAAAGATATAATAATATGGTAACTGTAAAACGATTCACACCTATTGTCTATAGATATTGCGATACTAGGCACCTCCCAGTGTGCTGCCCACATGTTATATGTATAAACTATAAAACCGCCATGTTTGAAAAGTTGTAAAACGCTTTATGTCGCAATATATCTATAAAAATATGATTAAATGTCTCCCGACTGCGTCTGTCTGTCTATATGGTTGCGATAAACTCAAAAACTACCGAACGGTTTTTGTTCGGTTTATTTACCAAAAGTGTGATTTCTGATATTGTTGTTAGGATTGGTCTATGGAAGAGCCTAGCTTATGTCCAGCAGGGGACATAGTATGCATACATGATGATCTATGCATTGAAGTTGGAATCAAAGTAATTTTAGAACAACTTATTCCATCTTAATACCGCCTTGCAAAATTTACTGTTATTTTACCATACAATACCTAATTAAATTTAAAATACGCGCTCAACACCTTGAATATAATTCAAATTAAATCAACACAGCTCGCGAAACGAATTAATGTGACACTCGGAAAAATACGTGTGACAGCTGGGGCTTGTCAGTTTTGCCTGACCGTGTACAATCTACATCATTTCAAGAAAAACATCAAGCAAATTTGAACTTTAAAACTAGACCATTAAGATGTATTTTTTAATGGTTTTTGTATTATGTAGCACCTGTTGTTACGCATCAACATTAATTTGTTGAGAACGCAATTTCTCCGTCTTTAAGGTATCGTCTCGAGTTCTCATCTCGATACTCATACCGAACCCTTTATAATAAGGGACGTATTTCACTCTGTTTAAGTGCTAAAGTGCGTGCTCCGTAATGTTTTCGGTTATGAAACGCGTTGTTCAAATCGTTGAATTTATGTGTTGCAAAATGAACTTTAGGAGTAATATATTGCTTTATAAAATCATTTACATAAGTTATCTCATCGTTCTACGAGCTTGTCATGATAGTTTGTTTGAGACATTTGTTGATGAAACGTGATTATTCTACACTTAAATAAATATAACTTCAAGTAATAAATGAGACTTTTGTGGTGGTAACACAAATTCTTGTTTTAAACAATTTATCAATAAGATCTGCTGAATTGAGAATAGCCGATACCAACTTAGCATGTTAGTCATGAGTAGGTAAAAGTGAGAAAAAAGAAAATACTTACCAAGAAGTTACTTTTATTAAAGCTCTCAAAACAATAGCAATGGCCTTATAAATACCACGGTACACTTATAATATATCTTTGATATACAAAAGCAACCCTTAAAGTACACACAATCGCATAAAGAAATATAACAAGCTATACACATAACAACATTCTCAATAAAGCAACAAAAATAAAACATTTACATATTACCTCGGTCGGGCATTGAATCCGCATTGATATAATAAGTCTGCCGTCAGTTTAATTGACAAGCCTGCCTGATGCCTTGACTCAGACAAGTCGGTGACGTGTAGCCGGCTTTGTGTGGCCGCAATGTAAATTCAGTTCAACCGACGTACGAGTCCAGTGTTCGATTTTCGTATAAGTGGACAGGTGGGCCAATTTGGAGGTATAATGAAAAATATTATAATTACGTACAAGTTGATTGTAAATTTAAACTAGCTTTGATGATTGACAAAGGTGCTCTTGTTTTGGCTAAGTTTGTGAGTACGATATTTTTTTGTTGTACGAACTGTTTCCCGCGGTTTCCCCTGCACTATGGGTTTTTTGTTTAGATACGCATATTCGAAAAATTTCTTTATGATATACAAGCAAACGGATCACCTGATGATAAGCGATTACCGCAGCCTGGGGAAACCCGTTACACCAATCGCAAGTGCGTTGCTGGCCTTACACTCTTTTCTTGAAAGTTTGAAAGTTTTGAAAGTTTTAGTCCGGAAATACCGGCGGTGACAGCTCATTCCACAGTATTTTTTGTGCGAGGCAGGACATTTCTAGGAAAACGCGTATTTTTGACGTTTTTCCGATTTAGGGGACGAATTTTGTCTGGTGAAAATGTCAATAACATTGGATTGTTCAAGACAGAGCAAAATGGAGAAGGCAGACAAGGAGAGCCGACCCCAGATAATGGGATAAGGCGAAGGAAAGAAGAAGAAGAAGATTGGATTGTTCTAATGATTACCCTGGAATTAGTCAAAACACTATGTAAATAGTACATAAGTACTTGAGAAATAATAGCAATTTTGCACAGACATACAGAGTTCAATTTTATTTATACCTATAGATTATGTATAGGCACTTCTGCTGCAATATAGGTATATTAGGCAGATATACGAGCTTGTATGTATTATGACAATATTTATGACACAAAATAAGAGCAATTGCTTATAATCCTTGAAAATAATTATGAACACCAAGACTTTCAAAAGAAATTCCCGACAACAACTAACCAGTACAGCCTGACCCACTATTGCATAGACTGATCTTACAAAGGAAGATCAGTGTAAACTCGCTGCTGTTTTAATAGCAAAACCACCACATTAAGTATAGGTCATCAATTTATTCAATACCGGCTTTACCTGACCTACCATTGAAAATACTGATCTCACTAAGAAAGGTCAAAGTATTCTGGTAGCTAAGCTACAGCGTGTTGTTTTACTCGTTATACCTGATTCAAGAAAACAAATTAAAAAACAAAGGTATCATAAATAAATTATGTAAAGGCCTTGCCACACGGCACAATTTTACCACTGATCAAATTTTCAATCGAATTGACTTTGCCCGTCTACACGACACAATCAAATCACTGATTTTCATTCCGTCCACCCGATTAGTTAAAATCTGGTGGTACCGCCCACCCGATGAACTTGAGTTGGACGACTGGCGTCTACACGTAACGATTTCATCAAGTGATTTAGTCAAGTTGGACGTAAAATTGGGCCGTGTGGCAAGGCCTTAACATGTTCACGTCATGTTGTTAATGAAAAATTATATGTCACTTTGTTTGTACAAATTTCTTAACGCGGGACACGTAAATCATGTTATTATTAAAATTAATGGTTAAAAATTAATTTGGTTAACGGTAGTCGTATATTATCTATATATTAAAAGAATTTGTGTTTTATAATACGAGTCGGCCAGCCCGTTCTACCCAACCGATTCGCATGATCTTTTTTTTTAAATAAAAGCTCTCGCTGCATAGATTTGTCATCAAGCATTAGAAATTTCCTAATTTGCACATTCATGAAGTTATATGCAAAAACAGTTTTCTACCATACATTTTTTATGTTTTCGGAGCCGTAGTCAATGACTTTCGGCTTCTATATATCTGGTTCTCATTGAGGTAGGCGTTTCGTTACAGGCCTATAACACGCGCACAGTGTTTGATCGGAGCCAAAAAAAATCCCTATGCTGTTTATTATGTAAACTGATCAAGAAATGCATTAGCAATGCAAGAGTAGAACACCCAAATGTCTATTTCATATACTTTTTATAATATAAAATAATAAAACTTACGTGAACTTTAACCTAAAAAAATGTTAAATATTTTCTGTAAATTTAATGAACCAAGATAATGTTTTCAAATAAATACAGTCTTGTGAAGAATCTTTAGGTGCATGTTTGTTAGTTTTTATTTTTAGAAAATCACATCTAGATACCAAGTAATTTACTATTTTTCATATTTTCTTTTTTATTTTTTTTCTCCATAGAATCTCAAAAGTGCGACTTGTGACTAGCATAGAAATATTTCACGTAATAAGGCCTATCACTGATAAAAAAACCACGTTGCACAATTGCGGCCTTTGGGAATTATGTGCCATGTAGTTCAAAGGTCAAACGGTACGAAATAGGGTTGTCGCTTAAAGGTCAAACAAATATAGGTAAATTTTTTGTAAATAATAAATAAATTTCAACATGGTACTGACACTATACTACTGTAAAACATCATTGTTTAATAAACTTTTTATTTTGGAACCACATCCAATAAATAACCTACTCATACAAATCGCTTTCGTTGCTTAATATTAACGTGCAGCCATCGTCATCTGCATTATCATCATCCAATGAAACAGGTCCATCCAATGATGAGTCTTCGTCTTCATTCAATTGGTTTTAAAAGTTCGCGTACAGCTTCTGGCAGACAAAGCCGCTTGTATGAACTTCGACATAAAATGTGGTGTAACATATAAATCAATGGGACTGATGATTCTAGTGCACGGTGAAAGTAACAGCTCCATGGTGCCTCACCCCCGTTCCTTTAGGTCACGTGTATCAGCACGGGGTTTTAGCTTAAGCCTGACGTCCTGAGGGTGGACCTCTTCCTGTGCTACACGTGACCCTTCATCGAAAAAAAAAATTAATAAATTAATTAATACATAAAAAAAACACTTGGTCTTGTGTAGGTGTGTCAGGTAAGAATTTGACAGCTCCTTTTGTGTGATTTTTATTGGAAATGAAAAAGATTTTGATCATGTGAAACATTAATTAATCCTTGCAAAATTACTTTCTAAGAAGAATAATGTAGGAGACATTATTCTAATGGTGGAGAAAACAAAGATTTTATCGTGTGTCCTTAGCGCTAGACGACATCTGTCGGAGGTTGAGTTATTTGTCAACCTATCCTACGGCCCTTAACCAAATAAATTGCATGCAATACATTTTTGGGCTTTGCCTTTAAAATAAAATGAAAGGTCAAGTTGAGTGATAACCCTAATCACTATGTTTTGAAACTTAATTACTCCTACGTGCCTCAATAGTGGAACGTGGTTTTTTATCAGTGATAGGCCTTATTACGAGGAATATTTCTATGCCAGTCACAAGTCGCACTTTTAAGTTTTTATGGAGAAAAAAATAAAAACGAAAATATGAAAAAAATTAAATTATTTGGTATCTAGAGGTGATTTTCTAAAAATAAAACTAAAAAACATGGGCCTAATGATTCTTCATTAGACTGTATTTATTTAAACACAACATCTTGGTTCATTAAATTTACAGAAATTATTTAACATTTTTTAAGGTGAAGGTCACGTAAGTTTTATTATTTTATATTATAAAAAGTATATGAAATAGACACTTGGGTGTTCTACTCTTGCATTGCAAATGCATTTCTTGATCAGTTTACATAATAAACAGCATAGGGAATTTTTTTGGGTCCGATCAAACACAGTGACGCGCTGAAAAGAGCTCTTTCATTTGATGGTATGCTCATTTAAATTGGGTGATTTTGAAGGAAGATAGGTATGGACATTGAACTTATTTTCAATATTTTCCTATGAATTTCTTAAGATTCCATTGCTTTCTCCCTACATGGACGGTTCTAAATTCAAAAATATTTTTATGGCATCTAATAAGTTCCTTGCGGTAACTGCCAGGAAAAACCGTTAGGCCTCCTTAAAGTGACCTTTGCCTTACTTTTATACGGGTGTGAGTGTGGTGGTATGTAAAATTATACCCGATGTTGATAAAATTATCACTATAGTGAATTATCGCTGATGGCAGGTAATATTCCCCGAATGTTACCAGTTAACCCTTTGTGTTGGGTGAACTGATCTCTGAAGTTGAGGAATTTTCCCCCTTATTTTGTATCGTGATGAAATCCAGTTACGGACTGTCCCTCAGAGGGACCCCTCCGCCAACTCTGTACCGAGTTTGGGGCAGGTGGAGGGGAGAGGGTGGCTCGGCTCTCCACCCTAGATATTCGGGGCTATATCGTGGATACTCACTAAAACACCGCGGTGTTCCTCTATCGAACCTCATGACGAGGTCGCGGTAACGACGTCAGTAATCCCGCGATCCGAGGAATTTTCCCCAAAAATAGTGAAATTTCCGCCTAACGTAGGGAAAATCAACCCTACAGACGGGTAAATTACGTTATATGTTAGGAAAATTTTTGTGCTTTTAAATTACGGACTTTCTCCGGTCATCTTATTTTTTTAAGTGGAACATATTACAGCGGTTTATAGTACAATTGTCATATAATTTTATTACAAGTGGTAGTTATGGTAGAAATTGTAGCTTTGGTAAGAATAATAGTTTTGAGAGAAAATGTACTTTTGACAGCACCGGCGGTTTTGGTAGAAATGGTTGTATTGAGAAAATTGTAGATATGATAGTGATAGTACGAAAAGTAGTTTTGGTACAAATCGTAGTTTTGATAGGAATAGTACTTTCGGTAGGAATAGTAGTTTTGGTAAAAATTGTATTTTTGGCATTGGAAGTCCTTACAGATTATCATATATGAAAATTACGCAATTCCAATAATATTACATACATACATACATATCGAAATGATATCCTCTTTTTTTCCCTTTGTCGTTAATAAGAGCTTTATTTCAGTTATACATATTATATATATCCCTATTGCGCGGCAAACCCTTCAGTAATGACAAGGTGGAAATTTCACGATACCTAAGGTGCAACGCAAAGCCAATGTTGTGAGAAAAGAAGTTTTGTGATATACCTATGTATTTTTGGTAAGAATAATCTTTTTACCTATTAGATAAGGCTACAATGTACTCATCATACCTAAGAGCTTTTTTATAATATTAAAATATGCTGTGGAGCAGCACGGGTCCTCTAGTTCTCGTATTAAAGTTTAATGATACTGGTTGGTTGTATTTTAAACAGGTTTGTGAATGTGATGAGTGGTGCAGTGGTTCAGTGGTTTATTGATTTTGTTGCCACTGTTAACTGGTGTGGGTTCTATTTAATAATATACCTATTTATGAAATAGATTTCGGATTCCATCTTGATATTTGTTGTAATTTTTAAATCAGTGTTGAGTGGGGATGACACATTTGAAACTTGCAGCTTCAATTAATATAATTACGATAATTCAATGTATTTTATGAAAACAATTTAATAATATTTGTATAAATTGTAAGTTTTAATTCCGTCGATGATCCGCTAAACACACATTATCTGATGTAACTCGTCTTTTCTACGATCAATCGTTTTTTTATGATATAGAAGGCAAACAAGCAGACGGATCGCTTTGGTACGCGATTTCTTGAAAGGACATATTCGTCTGGAAATAGTTTTTATAATCGTTACACACTAGCTAAAACTATCATTAACTACACGACCATTTGTAGATAAGTATCGGCTGGATAATCGTACAGGAGTGATAAATCAACTCATGGAAAATAACTACTTTCAAATGTTCGCACGCTATGCCAAACGTGCAGTTACAATCGAAATAATCTTATGACAGTAGAGTACTAATCAGAACCACGTGTTATTCTGTTATTCATTCTATGTTTCCGAACATTCGAAGTCATTTAAGTTGATGACGAATCCGAACTCAAAGGAGCCATTAACAGATAATTTGCTATCAAGGTAGACAACAAAACACTATTGAGGGAAATTGTAAAGGTACGGCCACATTGGTATGAAATCGAAAATCGTTGTGCTTTTTTGCACTTTCTAGTTTATTTTCATTTTGAGGAGACTACTTGAATGCAAGCAAGGACAAGTGCTTCCGCTCTCACTGGCCTTCTCCTACCCCTGGCTCCTTTACCTTGGCATTAAGGTGCTCTCTTTTTTTAGAAGGGAGAGATAATGAGTAGAAAAGGGGAGCTTGAAATCGAAAAACGATGCACCTTTTTGCACTTTTTGGTTATTTTCATTTGATGGATCGTCAACTTGTGTGCAGGCAAGGAAAGGTGCTTCAGACGCTCTCACTGGCCTTCTCTCTCTTTTGCCTCTCTTCCCCCAGCAAGAAGAGGTTTAGGGACTTGGAGGCGAGGAAAACTTAACGGCCCTATTATTTTACATTTCGAGTGTTGCTTAGTTAACGAAATCACACGTTCTTCATCATGTGTGCCTTTTTTTTAAAAGTCGTCTTTTGTAAGGACCTTCTTACGACCTCCTTATCTTTACATTTTAGCCTTACTTCTGAGCTTAGGTGTGTGCAGACCTTTATACAGATCTGCACGGTTTGGCTTCAGGCTAACCGTTGACAGACTCCTCAGGGAACCCATTAAGATGTTATCTTTTAAGACGCGGTTACATTTATCAACCATCTGCGCTGACGTATTAGAGAAGCAAGATAATTAAGTTAAGCTTAATGTTGAAGTCAAATTCTAACGTTCTTTTGGGATTTTCGATTGTTCTATTGTGGGTGAAAAATGAACATTTTGACTCAAGTATTTTTTTGGATATCTACAGATTAAGATTTATCTTAATAGTGAACTTCAATTGTGAATTGGATTAAATTAATTGAAAAAGAAATTCTTAAAACTCGAATATTCAGCAGTTTTTATTGCAACGGGGTTAAGAGATCGTTCTGCAAGTTCTTTGAATTAACACTGCGATTCTGAAGCCCCATGTGCTCTAAAATGGTAAAATTATTAAAAAGTGGCAACCCCAGCGCCTTTAGACAATATCTTAACATTCCGTCAAATCTATAAGCCTCAGTTATTAAAAGTAGTAATGTGCTTATATTCCTTGTTCATATCAAAACTGCTGAACTCGATTTGATAGATTGCAGCATACAAATAAATTTGTCTGTAAACAGGGACAAAAGCTAGTGAAAATAATATTTGAAAGGTTAGGAATAGGGGTGAAAGTAAGTATGGAAAAACTTTAGCTCTACTAAGTTAGGGTTAGGTATATAAAAAGGGTTAATTTTTAAATTCGTTTCCTTTATTGATATTTTATTTAAAACACATTTCGTCCCGGTACAAAGACGCGGTCAACAGTATTCATAAAAGCGAGGCTATTGACTTTATATCGGGTCATCATCAATTTTATTGCACCAATACTCGAATCGGTAGTGATCCAGAATATTAAACAGTTTTCCTATGAAATCTGGCTGCAAGTAATCATGACCGATGCACCGCACGCCACTGTATGTGTGGCGGCACTTTCGCTCAAAGGGACCGGAACATCCACCATTTTGGCATCGCGCTTAGAATATATTACGTAACACATGTGTTTCCGTTTACGTTACGTCGCTTCCGCTTTCGTATTAATTTAAATTTTGAATTTTTTGTTCAGAAGTTGATGTGTACTTTGAAGCGTCGGCTCTTCGAAGTTACAACGATTTATGTTATTGTTGCAGAGTTGTTTAATTGTATCTGATATACGTGTTACTCTTCTGCAAAATGTAAAGTAGGTTCAGAGGCAGGTGAATAAAGTTCAAGCTCGGAGCGAAATGTGAGGAAGTAGGTTCTATTTTAGGAATAATTGCAGTTAAGCTGTGTGAAACCCTAACACGAACTTCGGCGTGGTAGTCATGGTCAAAATCACTAGTTGACCATCATGCCTGCCAGAACTGGTGTCAAAATTTGGGAATTCGATACACTTGTGTCCTTTTAGGTTTATAATCTATTAAAACGTCTCATATCTCTATACTAGATGATGCCCGCGGTTACACCCGTGTTATTTAAGGCTACTGCTCCGCTCCCGTGACTCATAGCGTGATGTTATAGCTTATAGCCTTCCTCGATAAATTACCTATCTAACACTGAAAGAATTTTTCAAATCGGGCCGGTAGTTTCTGAGATTAACGCGTTCAACCAAACAAACAAACAAACTCTTCAGCTTTATATATTAGTATTAGATTAGATTAGTCTATATTAACAGGTGAGCAAAAAAGGAAAAGTGGTATATATTATGTATATTTAATCTAGACATTTGGCGGCACCTATTGTAGCCTCTTTTCCATGTAATGGTAGTACTCAAAATTCAATAAATCATTTAATAAACACTCCTCACCCGGTAATCTAACATAGTATTCCTTACGAGTAGATATGTGGTACGCCATACACACGTAAGGACATTATACTTGGCTGTAGCTTCGAAACAACATATTTTTTGCAAGTTTTATTGTCCGTATCATGAGTCCAATCTGGCGTCTTGGCGATCGTATCTCCTGGCATTTGGCTCATACGATAAACGAGTATGCCAATAATATTTTATGTTAGCTGTTTATACGGTTGTAGCCCACGTGCTATTAGGCGTTTCAAATCTTATTACCTTCATGCTTTCAATATTGGGTACTCACATTTATTTATTCCTCTTCTTCTTTTCCCTGCCCTGTTCCCATATTACTTGGGGACGGCGCAGAATGTCTTTCGCTTCCATTCTCTCCTATCAGACGTCATCTGATTATTCACTCACTTTTCATTCATGTCATTCTTCACACAATCCATCCATCTTTTCTTTGGTGTTCCTCTTGCCTTATATCCTACTCACATTTATTATAACACATTATTAGTGACTTCGGTATTTTGCTCATTTCAGCTTGAATGGTTCGACCGGGGAATTTGGTAGTACCCTTTCACTGAAGATAGAAGTAAAGTTAGAACAGTATCTATACCGCTGACCCTCATCTCCTTTTGCTTCTTCTTCATCTCGTTTTCTCATGCCAAAGGTCCACATTATAATATTCATTATCTACCTAACTAGTGATTCCTCTGATTTTATTAACCGGTAGTAGAGCCTTGCTGATTTCAGCATGAATGGGCCGGCTCGACCGGGGATGTACTACCCTCTCACAGAAAATCGACGTAAAGTAACATTACTTAAACTGTTGCGTTTCGTTCGGTGAGTGAGAGTGCCGGAGGCCCAATCCCCTATTCCTTCTCCGTCATCCCACTCCTCATCCTATACCTTTTCCCATCCCCAAGGGGTGGCAACGCACTTGTGACTCCTGTGGTGTTGCTTGTGTCCATGGGCGGCGGTAATTGCTTACCATCAGGCGATCTGTCTGCTCGTTTGCCGCCTATTACTACAGAAAAAAAAATGTGAAAGAGACAGTAGTGCAATATTCGGTGCACTGAGCCATCCCGTATGCATACCACCTTCATGCTGTTGAAAACTCTAGCCTTAAACCGTAATCCGAAAGTGGGTGGACCGATTAGTTTTCTGTATCATTCGTCCATCCGCGATACCTCAGCAAATCGGTGATAGCTCTTGTAATAGTGCTGAAATAACGTATGTTGAAATATTGGGAACATTAAACGAGGGTACGATGCACCCTGAAGACAATGACCATGAAATCAATTCTTAAACTGCTGTAGAATACAAAAACCACTTAAAAACTGATCACCATAGCAATATCGACATACATAGCTTAATGTAAACAGTACTTTGGGTATCGCGCCAGTGCCAAATGTACTTGGCAGCGCGCCAACTCGAACGAAAGCTTAGCCGGACGAACCTAATAACTGAGAAATTAAAAATTTGTGGCTATAATGCGGCTTTTTAGAGTTTTAAACTTATTTCGCTTTCGATTTTGTTTCGTGAATTACGGTTTGTTTGGTTGAATAATAAAGTTTTGCGGCAGTTTTTTGTGGTTTGGTATATTCTGTTGTTGGTGTAGGGTACTTGGTGAATATCGTTTATGACGCTGGGTGGTGTTGTAAGTTTATGCCTGTGGTTTTGGAATCGGTACCGAAACGACTATGGTCGGGACTCGGTCTAGTATAACTATTTTCAAGCCACAAGTTATTTCGAAGTTGTTCTTCAGAGCCTGAATAAAATGAATGTCTTGATATCTTATTTGTAGTTTAACTTACATGTTCTTAGTCAATATTCAGCTGAATGGTCTATACCTACGGATACCTGATCAATCGTTTGATGGTTTAGCGTCCATAGTGTGACTTGGCTTGTCATTCGTAAAAGGGCGGCAAAGTCAAGCAACAGGTGCAGAGGTCCCCACTTGGATGGGTGACCGTGTGTGGTATTTACATCAGGACGCTACAAGTGCAAAGCTGTTGGTCCCAGTTATTGTTACAGGATAAGAATCGGTAGGCCATGTAGGAGACCTTCGGACGGTCTGAAAACTCTGAAACCTGAATATACCACACACTCACACAAAATGGAAAAAAGAATAATTATGGTTTTATATTTTTGCAGGCCAGAAATTGGGCGCTATTCTATTACAATTTTCCGTTCAGGTTTTTAAGAAGCTGCTGCTAATGCTATTGTAATTTTATTGTTCCAAAAAGAAACATAATTTCTCGAGTATCAGACGTTAGACCACTTAGGGTCTATTTATCGTTCGATTAAGGCAAAATAATGTAAGCACTGACTTACTCTAGGAACATAAATTGTAATTTATGTTAATAAACTAAACTGCTTATAAAACGTTTTTAACTCATTGGCAATCTTAAACAATATCAAGCTATCAGATACTGTACAAGCTACGCTGTACATTGACCCTTGCACATGCGTCACACTTTTACATTCATGTTATGTCAGCAAATCATTTATTATAGGTACTTCAATCATAAAATAGCATTTACATTTTAGTAGCAATAAAACCTTAGAATCAAATACTTGTCTACTCATTTAACATTTTAGCAATTTAGCATTTATCGTTGGGATTCTATCCCAATATATGGTCCTACGAGCTACCGTGCGGGACCTCGCGAGTTTTTAAAGTCCTCCATCCGGAAGGAGTCGACTAGTGTTAGCTTACACCGAAACTTGTGAGAGCGCGCGGGCACCGAACTAGCACTGTGAGGACAACAGTTCTCAACGAAGCAATAATCAAGACGTCAGCAGCAAGCCTTTGCCGTCAGCAAGGAGCCAGCATCAGCAGCTGTCCTGGCATAGCAGCAGAATCGTAAGCTACGGGGAATTCAAGTAAGATCTTTCCTTTTTACTTGTCATAAGCAAATATATCAGTTCGCATTATGGAGGCTCTTTACGATTCCCAAGTTGAGATTAGCGATGCGATGAAAAAAATACAGATTAACCTGAAAAAGGATAGTGTGGATAGGAAGTCGGAAGATTATTTCAAACGTCGTTTGGAATTAATCGATGGCTATTGGGTAGAATATGAGAACAACCATAAGCGTATCTCTGCGTATGGGAACAAGGAGCATAATTATTTTAAGAATAATGAGCATGAGAAAACTAGCGAACTTTATAATAGCATTAAGGCGTTAATTACTGAGCAAAGCATAACATTAGCAGCAAAAAAGGTTCCTCTATCCCAAAATATCAATATATCACCAACTAAACGTTATCAAGCTGAAGAGCATGATCAGGAGAAGGCGGGCCCAAGCCCAAGACAAGTGATGGTGTCACGCGAGTCCACCAGCAAGCTTGATGACATGTTACGAAAACAAGCAGCGAACATAAAGGCTTTGAAAAGAGCCATGAGTAACATCACGCTGGAATCCATCGATGAAAAATGGGAGCTGGAAGACGCTCTGAAAACGTTGAATTCGAAATGGAAACAGGTCGATGGACTTCACTGGGAGATCGATGGGGAAATGTGCGGTGTAGATGAAAGATATGACCTGATCTACAATGAAAATGAAAAGGCATATATGTGCATGAAAAGAGCTATCAGCAAGAAGCTCTGGTCAACGTCGCACAGAGAGCAGAGTACTCCGCAGATGGATATCCCAGTATTTACAGGCAAATATCAGCAGTGGTACTCATTCAAGGATTTATTCAATGAGACCATACATAGCAATGTTTCCCTATCAAATGCACAAAAGATGCAATTTCTGAAAGGGAAGTTACGTGGCGAAGCAGAAAAAATCATACAGCATCTTCCGATAAGCTCAGAAAACTATAACACTTGTTGGGAGCTTTTGAATCACCGCTACAACAATAAAAAGCTTATTTTTACATCCATTATCAATACTTTGTTAGGATTACCTAGCATGCAACAACAATCATCAATTCAAATCAAGAAGCTTCATGATGTAACCCTCGAAAGCATTCACGCCATTAGGAATCTAGGTGTTGACGTCACTACGTGGGATCCTCTTTTGGTGCATTTACTGGCGCAAAAATTGGATGGAGAAACATACGGGGACTATGTGCAGTCTTTGAAGAACGCCAGGGAGCTACCCGTATTACAGGAATTTCTCGATTTCATAGAAATGAAATTCACGAGCTTAGAGTCGTCGCGTAGGAAACAGGAAAATTCTACACAAAAAACGACCCCTAACATCAAGCAAATAGGTATGAAAGCCCACAGCAGCTACGATAATCAGCATAGCAACAACAATAGCAGATCATTCTCGAAATCATTGCACGTGTCTTCAACAGTCAAGTGCCTATTCTGCGGTCAACAACACGGCCTATATCATTGTAACAAATTTTTAAACATGACTAATGAGAGCAAGTTAAAAACAATTGCGAAATTAAACGTGTGCAAAAATTGCTTATTCGACCACAATGGACAACAATGCATCTCGACCAAACGATGTCGCAAATGCGATGGGATGCACAATTCAATATTGCATGATGCGTTTTCTAAAACGAGGTCGTTACCGGCTAGCAACGCCGTTAAGACCGACTTGAACGCTAATGAGGAAAATGCAAGCATGCCAAAATCAGCTCAAGTATCTGTGAATGCAATGAAATCTGAAGTTATGTTAGCCACGGCGCTTATCAAGGTTGAAGCCGTGGACGGAACATATCAGATTTTGAGAGCTATGATTGATCCAGGTTCACAGGTATCAATTATCAAGGAATGTGCAGTAAAGAAATTAGGTTTACAAAAATCTCGATGCAACGGTGTTGTGGTAGTTGTCGGCGAACAGCAAAACAAATGTAAGGGAAAGCTTACCATTCACTGCTCATCGACATGCAACAACTTTTCGTTTAGTACGGATGTTATCGTCATGGACAGTTTACTTGGCAACTTACCTACGAAGTCATTTGTTCGACCAAACTGGTCACATGTCGAAAATTTGAAGCTAGCCGATCCCGAGTACTACAATAGCAATCCAATAGACTTATTGCTCAGCGCTGATGTCTACGGTATTATACTACTATCAGGATTGATAAAGGGAGAGAATCCTTCCCAGCCAGTTGCACAACAAACTCAACTGGGATGGATTATATGCGGTGGAGGAGAGATGACGTCATACCGATGTAATGTCGTCTTGAACAATATTGAAGACATTCAGCGCTTCTGGGAGATAGAAGACATTACCGAGGATTCAAACATGTCATCTGAAGATCAAGAATGTGTTGACTATTATTTAGCAACCACGAAACGACGTGCCGATGGACGGTATGAAGTGAGACTGCCTCTCAAATCAAACATCAACGAGAAGTTAGGATCGTCTAAGGGATTGGCAATAGCACAGCTTCAAAGTTTGGAAAGGAAATTTACAAAACGAATTAGCACAGCAGTATAAATCATTTATGCGTGAATATCTAGCTTTAGGTCATATGGTTCACAATCAAAACAATAACAATGAAACAAGATCCTGTTACCTACCGCACCACGCCGTACAACGCGCCGAGTCAGCGACAACGAAACTTCGTGTTGTATTCAATGCGTCTGCCAGAACGTCTAGCGGGTACAGTATCAATGACCTAATGTTGAAGGGACCTAATTTGCAACAAGATCTGCTGGAACTAATTATCAAATGGCGTCAATATCGCTATGCATTTACAGCAGATATTGAAAAAATGTATAGACAAATTATGGTCAACGAAACAGATCAGCAGTATCAACAGATTGTGTGGCGAGACTCTCCAAATGAACCCATTAAATCATATAAGCTAGCTTGCGTCACATATGGATCGCGGCCAGCACCTTTTCTGGCACTAATGACCTTGCGACAGTTAGCAATAGATGAAAAACATCACTATCCGCAAGCCTCCAAGGCCTTGACCGAATCCTTCTTCGTAGATGACTATATAGATGGCTCTCATTGTATTCCAAGCGGTAAATTACTTATATCTGATTTAATTAAGCTATTACAATCAGCTGGGTTCAATTTAAGGAAATGGTCGGCGAATCATCCAGAACTGCTAATGACGGTCAAACATAACATGAGCCATGACCATGGTAACGTTAATTTCAACTTTAAAACCGAAAATACATCGAAAACCCTTGGTTTGTGTTGGAATTCTGTAAACGATGAATTCCACTTTAAATATCAATTGGAAAAGCAACATCCGAAGCTCACAAAAAGGATACTTTTGGGTGAGATATCAAGATTGTTTGATCCTTTGGGATGGCTAACGCCGGTATCAACCAAACTCAAACTACTATTCCAGAAATTATGGTTAGATAATTTAAGCTGGGATCAAGAAGTACCAAACAACATCAGCCAGGAATGGAACACGGTACGAACAAACATGCCACACATTAACCAATGCACTATACCGCGGTGGATCGGTTATCAACCTAATGATGTCATCGAATTGCACGGCTACTGCGACGCTTCGACAAAAGCGTACGCTGCAGTTATTTACGCGCGTATCAAAAGGCAAAATGAAACATCCGTAATTTTACTTGTCGCCAAATCTCGGTTAGTACCTATTGCGAAATCAATATCTCTGCCGAGATTGGAATTATCAGGTGCACATTTGCTAAGCAGGCTTATGAAGAAAGCCATCAGCTGTTTAGGCGAACATGAGATACGCGTGTTTGGTTGGTCAGATTCCATGGTTGTCTTGGGATGGCTGCAAGGCGATCCAGGACGCTGGAAACCGTTCGTAGCAAATAGAACTAGAAGCATTACTGAGATCATAAAACCGAGCTGCTGGTTGTATATAAAATCAGAAGATAATCCAGCAGATGCAGCAAGTAGAGGCATCATGGCCTCTGAATTAAAGAATCATCCCTTGTGGTGGAACGGACCTAAATCGCTGAATTCGTTCGATGAGAGGTTGGCGTTATCAAAGCAAACGGGTTTCACTACAGATCAAGAATTGAAAGTGAAATGCAGTCAAGGTCAACAATCAGCCGCTATCACTCAGAAGCCTGATACCGAGAGCATTATCATGAAACTGCTAGAAAAGTACAGTTCCTTAACGAAAGTCACCAAGATTATAGCATGGTTATTACGAACAATAAAAATAATACGATTCACGAAGAATGCAGCGTCGGCGAAACACAGGACATTGCCTTCATATATCACCTTACGTGAATTACATAACGCCAAGTTGTTATTGATTAAACATATACAAAGAACTATGTTTTATAATGACTACGAACATCTTAAAAGGCATGGTAAATTATACAGCAAGAGTAATTTACTAAAATTATATCCATTTATCGATCGAGAGGGTGTCATACGTGTAGGTGGACGTTTGGGTAAAGCAACTATGCGCATGGAGATGAAACACCCAGCCATTATACCACATAGCAGCCGTTTAACAACCCTAATCATAGACCAAGCGCATCAATTAACCTACCACGGAGGACCTCGCTTAACTTTAGCAAACATCAGGCAGAAATATTGGATAGTCGGTGGTAACAATGCGGTGAAAAAGATGCTTCGAAATTGCGTAATATGCAGAAAACATACACCTAAATTGCAGCAACAGTTAATGTCGGATTTACCAGAAGCAAGGAGCAATCCTGCTCCGCCATTTTACCACACCGGTGTAGATTACACAGGATACGTGGAAGTGAAAAGCAACAAAGGACGTGGCGTAAGGACAACGAAGGGCTACATCGCGTTATTTGTATGCATGGTGACCAGAGCTATACATTTAGAACTGGTGTCGGACTTGAGCAGTTCAGCGTTTATAGCCGCGCTACGTCGGATGGCAGCAAGACGGGGAGCTCCGCGTCATATATACAGTGACAACGGAACTAACTTCGTAGGGGCTAACCGGATATTACAGGAACAGTTTCTAGATTTACAACGATTGTTTGACGACAAGGTATTCACGGAGTTGACAGACCTTAACATACAATGGCACTTTAATGCACCATCGTGGCCAAGCGCCGGCGGGTTGTGGGAAAGAGCCGTAAGAAGCTTGAAACATCACCTCAGAAGAGTAGTTGGCGAGCAAAAGCTTACTTTTGAGGAATACGCCACAATCTTAGCACAAGTGGAGTCATGCTTAAACTCCAGACCTCTGTGTGCGTTATCAGAAGACATCGACGACTTGGATGTCCTTACTCCTGCTCATTTTCTGCAAGGAAGGCCGGGACCAACAATCATTGAAACAGAACACGATGCACGCACCAGGTGGACTCTAACAGCTAAAATTTCACAGGACATATGGCACAAATGGAAATCAGAATACCTTACTCTGTTATCAACGCGGTCTAAGTGGGTTAAAATTCAAGACAACATCAAAGTCGGTCAGTTAGTAACAGTACACGACGATAATCTACCTCCAGGCAAATGGATGATGGGTAGAGTGGTCGAACTTCACCCTGGTCAGGATGGACTTGTTAGAGTTGTATCATTAAAAACAAGAAATGGTATCATCAAGAGACCAATTGTCAAGTTGGCTATATTACCAATTCCACCCGGTAACAACGACGAGCCCGAGTCAAAGACTATTAATTCGGCAGAAGAGCCCACAAGGTTGTCGAAAAACCCAAGATCGACATTTGCTTCAATAGCGTACGCTCTATTTTTTTTCTTGTCTTTAGCAACAACATCACAAGCAACAATTAGCATTTCAGCATTACCCAACAACATGTCCTTATATTTTGATCCAGTCGATAACCTACAGTTGATACGAGACAAATGGACTCTCATCGTTTACTATAATATGTCTCCTTACTGGGATGGCATGACAGCGGCGACAAAATTTGTTAATTATTTAGAAAAATCATGTGGTCAGCTACCAGACAAAGGTCGTTGTAAAATGATTATATCGCAATTGCAACATGAGTACTCCGAAATACAGCATTATAACAAGTTGCTATTGAATCAGCATTTTGACGCCCATCCTAGACAGCGACGCGGTCTTATCAATGGAGTGGGCTATGTTGCAAACACTTTATTCGGAGTTCTAGACGAAAGTTTCGCAGAAAAATACAGGCAAGACATACAACACCTAAAACAAAATGACAACTATCTGGCCAGCTTAATCAAGAACCAAACGTCGGTCGTTGAATCGGAGTATAATATTCTGAAACGTACGGAGCAAAACATACAAGTTCAACACAAGGCGATTAATAAACATCTCAATGAATTAGAGCAAGCAACCTACATCGTAAAACAAAATATAGAGAGTTTGAACGAATTACAAGATTTTACTTTAATAGCAATAACAACAATAAATCTATTTCAAAACATAAAAGCTATTCAAGATACATTACTAGACACCATTACTGACATATCTCACGGCAAGTTCAATTCACATTTACTGACACCTGATCAACTTACGAATGAGTTACAGTTCATCTCGGGGCAGCTAACAAAAGACATTACTTTGCCGATCAACAACATACAGTCGGATCTCAAGTCAGTATACAGTATGCTGAGAGTGAAAGCAAGAGTAATGAAAGACTACGTCATTTTCGAAATCACATTTCCATTATCGAGTAGAGACAACTACAAGCTTTACAAAATCTTGTCAGTACCTCATCAAGTCGGTAAAGCTATGCTCAGTGTAACCCCAGTGTCAGAGTATGTAGCCATCAATTTACAAAAGGATACTTACCTCACAGTATCATTTATGGAGTTACAGTTTTGCCTACGTCACGAAACTTCCTATTTATGTGCAATTGATAAACCACTTAATTACTTACCAATAGACGAGAAATTTTGCAAAATCAATCAAACAACAAATCAATGTGTCATCAATAAGTCTCAATGTTTAGATAAGTGGATAAAATTGAATGATCCATCCAAATATTTCTATTTTTGTTGCAATAGTTATGCTATTCGAATAATTTGCCAAGAGCAGATTACATACAAACAAGTCTCCGCAGCCGGAGTCATAAGTTTGCAGCCTAAATGCATTATTAAGGGAAAAAATTTCGCTTTATACTCACGCTCTCGCTCTGAAAACGCTATCAAAGCTGATCCTGAAATAGACATACCACAGATAACCGAGCTCAATCACTTGGTTAATATATCACTATCACACTATACCGAGCCAGTAGACACGACAACTAATGACGATGGAGACATCGAAAATCAGATCAGCCAATTGAAAACGGCTTCGGCAAATGCACCGAATTCTTTAGATTTTAACATATCGACGCACGACGTTCACCAATACGTCATTTGCTATGGCTTGTTAGGAGCAGCCGTAACCGTAGCAGCAGTGTTCCTGTGGAGAAGGAGAGGAGCCTCCCCTAGAGACCCAAATCAGACGGAAGTGCCTACAGTGAAGTTCTCGCGAAAGCAGAGTACGGCTGACCGTCAGCCTAGTGAAGTGAACGTCGCCGTCGTGGCTAGCACGTATAGCTTGAATAGTACGCAGGATATGGCTACGTCGCCTATTCCTCAAAAACGGTCTATTTACACGGGAGATTTTGACTAGCGTAGTTTGATTATAAACAATAGTTTAATTATCCGCAAGTGACTCGAGTGCGCGCAACGTTCGGAACTATCACGTGTACTTACGCGACATAGCAAACTGAATATTACAGTGCGTGGAGTGTAGTGTCAAGCATTTCGACTTAAGGACAATATTTATTTCATAGCATTTTTAATTTATTATTTACATTTTTAATTACTAGATTGTTATCATTAGTTTCTTATCATTGTTATCCTTTCTGCGTGGGCAATATGTACAAGCTACGCTGTACATTGACCCTTGCACATGCGTCACACTTTTACATTCATGTTATGTCAGCAAATCATTTATTATAGGTACTTCAATCATAAAATAGCATTTACATTTTAGTAGCAATAAAACCTTAGAATCAAGTACTTGTCTACTCATTTAACATTTTAGCAATTTAGCATTTATCGTTGGGATTCTATCCCAATAGATACCAACATCTATATAACCCCTCACCTGATCTATAGTCATATCATGATCGAAGAAAGTAGGGCGATTTTTGATACGTAGTCATATTATGACCATTTTTTATGTTCGCATTTCAAATCTGTTTTCTCTGTTTTACCGATTTGTAGCGGCTTGCGATTGCGTTAGGTTGGTAAGACAATAACACGCCTTGCGTATTGTAAACGAAAACAGACATGCTCCAAAAAAAAAAAGTTTTGTCTAATCAAAAGAAAGTTCCCGCGTCGCTGTGCGTGTCCTGTCGCAATAATAAATTTTTATACCAAAAAAACGCTGCAGCATCAGTAAGAAGCAATTTAATCATGCCTTAGTCAGTATTTTTTCGTTTTATGTTTAAGTTGATAATATTCGTAGAGTAATTTAAGATTAAAGACACTTTTCCTTAGGTAAGAACCAATTCGCCCCGCACCCGTATATTTCATATGATTTTACGTATTGTTTCTGCACTTGTTGGTATTTTTTTTGTTGTATTGTTTGAATAATTTCATAAATAAATAGTATATAATATGCAGAAGTCCTTAAATTCATGTGTTTTCTAAATATTCACGAAAAATATAATGCAGGTAACAGTCGGTCATTTTATGACCGGCTGTCAGGCCGAGTCATTGTCCTTTGTTACTGCAATTTTTATTTAATTAATAATTATTTACAATAACTATAAGATTGTCCTTTGTTGAAATTTAAAGCTCCTTTTATACTCTTTAAGACTCATAAGTCTTTATTTTGTATTTTGGTTTGATTTTGTTATAATGAGCATAGTTTTAAATATGCCCTGCTTTGGACCGCCTAAAACGAGGGTCTTGTTAATTTACCTTTTGTTTAAAATTAATGCAATTCTGTCGCCTAAATTTATTGTGATTCTTTTAACCATCAAACAAGCTTCCTAAATATATATACATCTCATGAGTTTAATGAAATATGTTGAACAAAGTGAAGGTGCAAATTTCAGACATTTTTATGCAGTTTTTACGCGTACGGTATGAAAACGACAAAAACCGCTTATGGAATTTGTTGATTTACGTTAGATATTATTATGAAATATTGAAATACATTTACACCTTGTAAATGTTTTTCAATATGCTTATTCTTTTATAATAGCAGGTTAAATAAAAAGGAAAGAGAATACCACAACTTGTTTATTTTTTTATATATTTCATCAGAAAGTCAGAATTTACCCAATTTCATTACATTTTTATTATTCTCTTGAATACAGTTTGGTCACAGTACGATATAATGTTACCGTTGTACTGTAACATTGTAGATAATTTATCAAGGATTCCATCAATATATAATGTGTCAGGTATTTATAAACAGAAAGGCCATAAAATGCTAAATATGTGACCCACTCCAATCGCGCCGCGGCGCGTCTCAATTCGGCGATCAAATTACGGCAACATCGCCGCCGCGACCGTATCAGGTGAGGGGATAAAGCTATACAAAATAAACAATTAATAATCTTTATACCAACTAACATTTTGATCGAATGGGGAACCAAACTCCCGAGACGTTGATAGATCACCGCTTTTGACTCGCCGTATGGTGCTTCCATTATAAAAAGAGAACTATCAAAAACTGACCTGAATTCTCAACCTTATTGCAAAGAGAATAAAGACGCATTGAAACAAGGGTCTTACCACCTTAAAAGTCAAGAATGTAAGATTCTGCAGAGTAAATTAGATCATATTTTTATTGGGATAAGTTTTAAATTTGTTTAATTTAAAGATTCTTCCAAGAAAGTCCTGTTCGGTGAAGTTATAGGTGTAATCAGTATTGTATAGTTTTTTTTTCTTCCTGCATATGAACAAAGTATTTAGGCATGTATGTTTTGTATATTAAGTGGTGTATTATAAAGCCTTCGGCCGTGAGTCATTTTGTATTAACATATTTGGCACTGGGATCGCATACCTATGTAGTGAAGGTTAAAAAAGCAGACTGAGTAGTAATCATAGTAGGATACAATTGGTTCGTATCAATGATTCTAAGGCATTATGTCCATGTTTGTAGTCATGAAGTCTCTAGTTTTATTCGTGTAGTGGACCTCGACTATGTATGTGAAGAAAGTTTTGCGATTGATCTTTCGTACGATATTTTACCAACAGAGTGCCGTACATTTTTGCTCTGACGTTTCAACCAGCTATCATCGTTCGTGATTGCGGGTAGATCAAAAGATAGGTTTTAATTTATTCACTTAAAATAAGTACTTACTTACACCATTAAAGGTCTTCAATAAATATCGGTATAAAGGTATAGTTAGTTTCATTCTATATACTATAACCACCCATAGTTTATATCCCCAAACTCCCGAAAACCTAATCAAGCACTTATGATAAGCAAATGCAGACCATTTCCATTACAGAGGGCACTTGTGCGTCATTTGACTGTCAAATCCACGACCGACCCGGTAGATTTGCATTCGAGTATGTCGCTGTTTGCAAGGTACTCGAAAAAGAAACCTTCTTAATCCTTGCTACTGGAGGAGCAGTAAACATGGATGCGTGTTACACCGTGGTGTGACAAATTGGGAATTGGTACAGAAAGCATTCGTCTGCGGAATATCATAGCCCTTTTTCGACAAGTCTATGGGACATGAGTCTTGTGGCATGTGACGCTGTCTGCTCATCCTGTGGTTGTTGGCAATACCGAGGAAGAATATTTGTGTGATAGACACAACCATCGTATTCTCTTCCTTGTTTGGGATCAGCTGATCTTGGGTTAAGTGGTCCCAAGATATTTTGCACGAAATACGTCCACTCTAAGCATCTTTGTCAAATAAAGATTTTAACTATTTGATACAATATTATGTAACAGTTCTCAACCAAGTGTATAAATATAAGTAGGATAGGTTTCGAGTGAACTAAGAACAGTCTTATAAAATTGTGCATGTGGTCTGATTCCGCAAAACACAATTCACAATTTTATTTTATTTTTCTACATATTTTTTGTGCATTTATTCATTTTTGTTGTAACGTCCAACTACTTTTACTTCTAAGTACATTTCGCTTATGAACTAATCTAACAAGCAAGTATTAAAACTTAATTCAACATTACATAAAGTTGTAAACGCAGCCTTTGAACAGGCGTACCTAACTTCACTGCTACAGTGACTGCTACAGCGTCTATATTACTAGGAATTTACGTAATATATTGGAACCTTTTAAAATGTATTAAAGGTTTAAAGGGTAAGGTAAGGTAGTGGCAGCATGGCCGGATATTATGGCAGCCTTCTAGCTGGCACTCGGCTATTACTTATAGATTAATATTTAAAAATATAGCAACAGGAGTTGAAGCATTTAATATTATTTTATAACTAGTTGACCCAGAGAACGTACTGTCATATTTTCTTTCTTTTTCTCAAAAACCTTCTCCTGACAAAAACAAACACATGGAAGAAAGATTTATCCAATTTAGTGCAGTCGTTTGGAAGTTATGCGCGTACAAACATTTCTGTGATTCATTTTTATTTATATAGATATTCTATTGAATACCAAATTGTGACATTTTATTACGGTAGCTGTGTTTATAATACAAGTTACATGCAGTGTAGAAACTGGTTTGAATCTACAGAAATATTTGTATATTATACTTGCAAGGTAGAAGAGCCTAGAGCCTAGGTGATTTAAGCATTTATGAACCGGCTTGGTCGCGGAAGTAGGGTACCTTCTACTACTAACATCTCATGGAATATCGACTGTTACTCTATGTAACAGAATCTATAAGGTTGCGTGCCGTTCGGTGAGTGAGAGTACCGGAAGGCCCATCCCCTTTTCCTTCTTCATCCCACTCCTCTTAGCGCCAACTCCCAAAGAGCGGCAACGCACATGTGATTCGTCGGGTATTGCTTGTGTCTATTTGCGGCGGTAATCGCTTTCCATCAGGCGATCCATCTGCTTGCTTGCCGCCTATTAGGTATATAAAAACAAAATTTAGAACGCCTGGAAAAATTGTGTGCTTAGCTGTCTAAAATAAAAATTGAATCGGTGCGATGGGAATCTCCGCCATATCTTACCCAGACATCTTATTAATGAAACACATTTATACAACAGCAAAACATCATCTCTATCCTTTCTTTGCCAACTATAGGTACTGCTACCTATTAATCTATTAAGCCCTACATTTCAAACGCTCGAAGAACTTCAAACTCATTATTTATTAGTTACTTGCACTCGCGAATTAATGAAATTAGTTAGTTGGTGCACAGAGCAGAATTAAAACTATTACAGAGTATATACTTAACGTTTTATCGCAACAGCGGTCTCTGTAGACCGCAAATAATAGATTTTGTATTGAAGTTGCTGTGCGGAACAAAATATTACAATTATCTACTTTAAAATGTTGTTGTGTCTGTTATTCGTGCAGTGTATCTGTTTGGATATTCGATATTAATTTTTTGAAATAAATATTGTACTGAGTGATTGATCTTTGAGATAATTCATTTGATCCAGTGGTAGTGATGACTTGACTTCTACACTGAAGATTTTGGGTTTGATTTAACAATCTTTGTAATTCAAGCATGACAATAAATATTAAAAGTTTAATTTTTATTGTCAGGTTGATAAAGTGTATTTAAAATGGTCTTTCGTACGTGGTATATATCCCATATACCACGTATGTTAGATTGGAGTAACCGATATTTCAGCATCGTTGCAAGGGCCATGGATGAATGTTTATGTAAAGTGTATGTTCTGCCTAGTTTGGAGATGACAAAGGGTGTGATGTTATATGAGTTATATTGTTATCAAGGCTGAATAAAATGATTTTAGTTATAAGGGCGCCTATTGTACATTTGTGAATTTGATTATGCTACAATAATACCTATGTAGAGGGGGAAGCGGGGACTTTGGAATTATCTCAATTTCTCATCTGCAACTTATTTATTTCTTTCGTCTTATAAAAAAATCAAGTCATAATTGTCAGTTCAATAAGTCCTCATATATCGATCGCTAGAGTTGGTAAAGTAGTCTAGACACGCCAGAAACCACTATTTTTCTAGTATAGATTAGTGTACAAAGCTGCAAAACATGAGCTTAATTTGTCGCCTAAGCTTCACTCCACCTAGGCAGACAAATTACACGAAGCGTTATCAGTTCTCAACTTACTGGATATGGTATAGATGTTAGATTATTATGGTGAAATTGAGCCTATTGATCTCTTGTTCTCTTTAATAAAACTAGAAAGAGATGGAAACTAATGGGAACTGTCTTTGGTTTCACTTCTTCTTCTCAATTTTACATACCGTAGCAACTTAGACAAGTTTCAATGGCCAAATAGGTATGTTTATTTTTCCGACGTCATCAATACATAACCTTGTCTATTCTCGCACATTTGTCACAGACATTAGTTATGTGAATCCAACAAGCGATACACGATTGTTCCTGATGTGGTGTTATCCTATATGACGATATTAAACATTTTGTTGTACTGAAGCTTTTCTTTTTTTAAGCTATGTAATAAGCTATATTAAATTGTTATTTATTTAACTATTTGCATGGCAAAAAAGAGTAGAACACAGGCGAATTTAATGTCTCAGGCATTCTCTACCACATATCCCAAGGCGATGGAGAGAAAATTGATCACAGGTGCAGTGTCATAGATTAGAAGAACACTTAAGGAAGGGAATGGGATGTACGGATCAGGTCTTTTCCTTACGCTGCGTAACCGAAAAGTGTCTGGCAAAAAACCAGAAGGTATATTGCGCGTTCATAGACCTGGAAAAGGCTTATGATAGAGTGAATAGAAAGGAATTATGGAAGGTGCTATCTATGTATGGGGTGGACAATTTTATAATTAGGGCTCTGAAATCTCCGTATAGGGGTTCCAGAGCCTGTGTCCGGGTTAACGGTGCCTATACAGACTGGTTTGACATCTCTATAGGTGTCAGACAGGGGTGTGCAGCCTCGCCCTGGTTGTTCAACTTATTCATGGATAGCTGCATGAAAGATATGAGGGAAATGGAATGCGGGATCGATATGGCAGGATTGCGTGCTAAGTGCCTCTTGTACGCCGATGATCAAGTCATTCTGGCGTCGTCGGCGACTGAGTTACAACAAATGATGAACTGCATGGATGAGAGCTTTGAATCGAAAGGTATGAAATTGAATGCAAAAAAGACGAAAGTGATGGTGTTTGAGAAGGATGAAAATGTGATTGAGTGTAATATTGCGATTGGAGAAGAAAACATTGAACAAGTGACAGAATTTGTATATTTGGGTAGCATGTTTACAAGAGATGGAAGATGTGAAGGAGATATTGAAAGGAGAGTGACTGCGGGAAACTGTGTAAATGGAGCGCTGCATGCCTTTATGAACGGCCAGAATGTGCCAAAACAGGCGCGACTGGCTGTTCATAATGGAGTGCTTGTGCCCACGTTGATGTACGATAGTGAGTGTTGGGTGTGGCAGAAAAAGCATGAAAGCAGAATTAACGCAGTTGAGATGCGGTCACTGCGTAGTATGTGTGGGGTAAGACTGATTGATAGAATTCCGAATGCAGTAATACGAGAGCGATGTGGCCTGAAAGAAGATGTCGTGACAAGGATTGAGAAAGGAATGCTGAAATGGTTTGGGCACGTGGAGCGAATGAGTGAAGAAAGAATGACGCACCAAATATATGAGGCTAACGTGTATGGGCAAGCCGGTCGCGGCCGACCTCGTAGGACATCCGTCGACCAAATTGGTGACGTGCATGTATGAACAGAGTAATGAATGTAGAGGAAGCGCGTGAGGTTTGTAAGGATAGATGCAAGTGGCGTTCCGTTGTCTCTGCCTACCCCGACGGGAAAAAGGCGTGAGTTTATGTATGTTAAACAGTCTGTCAGAAAGGTTTGAGGGAAGGGAAACTTGCAAATTTTAGAGATTTCCGCAACGTTCTCGAAAGACATGAAGTTGAAGTTTGCCAACTAATCGATCATAACTTTTTATATGTAACCACACTTGAAATTAAATTCATAAGCCTTATTAATATAAATAAAGGCGGGGTCTTACTAGTTATGTGAGAACTAATGGCGAAATTCAATACTTAATGCCTCCTAGCATTATTCTCCTTGACGTCAAGGTTTATTCCCGCCTAATGACATGGCAACTACTAACTTAATATTCAGTGTCAATTTATAGCTCTTCCGTAGTAAGGGTACTACCATACAATAATAATAATATTCCAACACATTCACAGAACACCACCTGGTCCCAAACTAAGCAGAGCTTGTACTCTTCTTTCTCCTAGCGTTATCCCAGTTTCAACCCGGGGTCCGCTTACTAGTTTAACCGGATTTGACTGAATATTAGCTTTTCCACGGAGCGACTGCCTATCTGACCTCCGCAAACCAAAGGGCTAGCGATACTCCATGGTTTAGATTAGTGTCAGTTTATTCAGAGATAGGTACTGACTCCCTATAACGACTGTCAAAGATCTTCATGACAACCGGGACCGACGGCTTAACGTGCTCTCCGAGGCACGGGGCAAGCGATAATTAATAATTCAATACGCACATAACTCCGAAAAGTCAATGGTGCGCGCCTAGGATTCGAACCCGATACCCTCTGCATGGCAGTCTGTTGGTATCTCCACTAGGCTATCGCTGCCTTAGCAGAGCTTGTACTATGGGTAACCATATAATGGGTGAACATACATATATAGTATACATAGAAACACCCATATAATTTTCTATTATTAATTTTATTCCTCCTCCCCTCCGCGTACATATTTTAAAGCCAAGAAGTCACAATCTAAACAAACCTCTTAGTGGCGCACCAAGAACCCTAATGGTGCCGTAGCCATCCTATCTCGTTTACCGTAAGGAAGTAAATTTAAAGTCATCAGCGCAAAAGTGCAACATTCCAAGGCGCAAGGGCGTTAGTTTCAAGTGCCACGGGTTCAGTGCTGTCTTTTACTTTGCCGAATTCTAACCACTGCGCTTATACGTAAATTTCTATTGGCTAGAAGCGACTTATATTAAAACTAGCTTTTGCCCGTGGCTTCGCTCACGTAAATTCGGGATTCTCTAGTTATAGTATATCATCTACTAGAGGACGCCAGCAGCTACGCCTGCACATTTTTTTTAATTTATCTGTTTTGACCGATCCCGTGGGTTTTTCGGGAAATCCCTTCTTAGTGCACCCCTACGGTCCCCAAGAAACATACATGCCAAATTTCAGCTTCCTGCGCCCAATAGTTTTGGCTGTAGCTTGTCTGTCAGTCAGTCAGTAACGCAAGGATTTTATATATTAAGATGTTCGGGGTAATACAAATACCATGGAAGAATAACTAAAGCATGGAATGAACGATATTTTTATGAACAAATTGAATATAGCTACACTCTTCACTCATATGACAAATTAGAGTTGCCAGAAGAAGATGGCACTATGTTTGTCAGTTAGAACTAAAGACAATTTGAACACAAATTTCGTAACTTTTTAATTTTTTAGTGATTGAGCAAATCCGCTATCGATATCGATCAAAGTTTCAATAATATAGGTTCAAAATCAAACAGACTTGTAAAAGTAAGTATGTACATGTTATACATTCCGTAAGTTTGTGTCCACAGCAGTCAGAACGCTAGTTACATACATACATACATAACGTCACGCCTTTTATCCCCGAAGGGGTAGGCAGAGGTGTATTTCTACACCCACTTTTCGCCAGATATACTTTAGTCCCACGTAATAAGGGGCGACCCTATTGCCGTACCTGAGCAGTGGCGGCGCTAGACCACATGTGGATGTCGGCGACATCAATTTCGCGAGGCCCTTTAAATCGACGGCGAGGCCCCATTTACTTCGTAGTAAAAAACCGTTAAAATGAAGTAAGCCAAATTTATAAAATAATGTATGAATAAATAAATGACAATTCAAAAATTTTCACCCAACCCAGATCTTGTCACGCACGTGTTCGAAAATAATTGAAGTCATCATCATCTGCTTAGCCTTTTCCCGAATTGTTCGGTGTCGGCTACCTAAGCCAGGGTGATCGATTTTAATTTTCAGTCTCTCCGCACCACGCTCGGTGCAAGACGAGCAAACGTCGGAAACAAATAGGTATTTATACCTTAAATAAATTAATTGTACGCGATTAAGACCCACTAATTTATTTTGTAAGCCAGGATGATTAGCGAAACGAAATTAAGTATGTAAGTAACTTGTAAAACTTTTTGCGAGGCCCCCTCAGGCGCGAGGCCGTCGGCGGTCGCCGACGTCGCCGACGCCTAGCGCCGCCACTGTACCTGAGATTATCGTGACAGAAAAACCCAATAACACTGCCCGACCCAGGAATCGAACCCGGGACCTCCCGATCCCACGCGCACATTTATGCCGCGAGACCAATGAGGCATAGGGTTTGATGTCGAGTTTTCCGTCTCTACGCAAAGATGGTATTTGCATCGTGTTATCCCTTAGTCGCCTCTTTCGACACCCACGGGAAGATAGGGGGTGGTGACACTTGTATTCTATGCCGTCAACCACACGGCGAGTTACAGAACGCTAGTTAATGGATAGTATTTATATAATTATTACACAAACTTGCATTTTTAAACGGAATCTATATTTTTTTGTTTCAAATGGGTACTCAGTAGCACATAATAATGAAGCGTATTTTTTTTAACTTCATGCTCATCTCACGTGTTTTGTCACCAGCCGCGCGTGAAAGGTATTTTTTAATAACACTGTTATTTTTCACGTGATCTAAAATTATCAAATCCTTCTTCACGATATTTTCGTTTTGCAAACTATCAAGTATATATGGGCGCAAATTAATATATAATGATTATATTGTTACGAAAATGTTAATAATATTTAAGATTGATATTTAAATAACTATTTGTGAACACAGAACTGAGAACTTCACTACTTTAGAATATTAGACACTGCATTGACTGCTTCACTGTTTTATAAATATTGGGTATTTAATTTATCGCTTAATAATTAAGATAACTCCAGAAACTTTCAAAGTAAAATCAATTAGTATTAAATAACATTATTCTGATACTTTTATGTTAACGGTAATAAATAACCTGCGCTTATATTTACATCCTGTTGATAGCATCCCATCACCATCTTTTGCGAATGTTGTAAAGCAGCGTTTGATTATTACAATAGATTTTTTATTCGTATAAAATAAATCATATGGTGTTGTGCAATATTCATAACAATATTAATGTTGATTTTTGATAATTAATTGTACTGTAATTTCAATTATATGTTGAAAAGGAAGTGGCAGTTGTTAACATTAAGTGTAATGACGGTTAGTTTATAAAAAGGATTGTAGGTCACATTTTAATTCAATTCTGTGCTAGAAATCGTCTGAAATAAACCAAGTAATATTACGTGAGTCTTTTTATTATAATGGAGTCTGGACTGGACACGATAAGCCTGGCGTATCGCTGACATATACGTGAATTCATAGCAATGTTCTTTTTCATCAGACGTTTAGAACGTTGTCTTAAATAGGTAATTAATTTTAACAAACGTGTTTTAACAAGCTGCTCAAGGTGAAAAACTTCTTTTTGTAGTTTTTCTATTGTACGTAAGTGTTTAGCACACACGATTTTCATCGCTTCTGTACCTACTGGCGGAGAAATTGTAACTAACGTAGGCGCTTTAGTGCTGGTTGTCGGAGAAACAGAAGATGTCTCATTTATGGAAGACGCACGCGTACACTAAAGAAAGAAAAAAACGTTTTAATGCAAAGCAGTATATTAAAATAAATAAGCATACCCTTTGTGTTTGCCACCCTAGCAATCACTGATGATACCTGAAGCTTGATTTATAGGCCAAAGCCGATTGATAAAAAGTACCTTACACCTTTTTCTGTACTCCCATTACTCCCAGCAACGTGCATTGAACTTTTTATGATCGATTGAGTAGTCAAAATGTGAAAGCTTAACAAATAAATAAATTCACTTACATTTATAATTGGTATTAGTAAGGATATAGTAAAACTATGAAATGAGTGGATGTCGTCTAACAGCCTGGCCACGAACGGCCGCGACACGCTGAGCGACAAGCGATTTCAGTGTTCATGCCGCTCTCTATTCTGCCGCCGGCGCTGTCACCTCAGTGCAGAACTAAACTGCACAAATAAACATCGAAATCGCTTGTCGCTTAGCGTGTCGTGGCTTTTCGTGGCAACAGTGTAACTGCAGATAGCTGGCTGAATATTGTTTATAACATACATACATAGGCTCACGCCTGTTTCCCCGAAGGGGTAGACAGAGGCATATTAAACGCCCACTTTTTGCCAGGCTTTTCATCCCACGTAATAGGTGGCGAGCCTAATGTTTTGTTTGCCAGAGCCTCATCCGTTGATAAGCAGGTACACCACTTGCAGGTGAGGTTGACTTGGGACCCTACGTTCTTGGTGGGAACCCTATGCACTGATAATAAAATTATAATGATGATAGAAAATATTAAAATTAAATTATTCCTTTGGTCGAGACATCGAATGGAGCCCAAGATCCGGCTCCTGTTTGGCGCTGCTACCCTAATAAAAGTAAAAGCAAGTAATTATTTAAACACTCACACTGATACGTTTAGAATGGAGGAGTAATGTTGGCACAGAATTTTCTTTTAATCTGCGCCATCTGTCATTACTATAAAAACATTCCGCAGTAAAATTCTATGGTGCTTTCTAGGCACCCAATTTTCTCCACGACATACTGCAGCAATCCACTTATTTTATAAATCTTTATCACGTGCACAAAGAATCTAAAAAATAACGAGATAAAAATATACGGTGGATAGACATATCGATAAGATTTCTTACAACACATGAAAAGTCGATATAAATATTATACGGCTAAATTCAAAATCATGATAGAACTGTCATAAAAGATGAATCACTTAAGTTATATAATTTGATGGCATTAAATTGTCTAAATTGTATCTTACACGTCAGTTGACTGTGTTCAATTTTTCAGTACTAGGGCTACCTCTATGTATTATATATCCAATCTCTTTGACAAATACTGTATATAGAATATAATTGCAAAAAGTATTTACACATACAGACTTCTTAGTACTACTTAAAACTTAGTAGTACCTACTCAAAATGTTATGTTGACGTTTCGCTAGAGTGGCCAATATGGCGACTGCAATTTGTCTGTCAGAACCATTAGAATTTAACAAAATACTCGACAATCAGAATTTTGCGGATATATGTTGTCGACTCGAAATCTTTATTTTTTAATGTTTTATTATTCAGGTAAGGTTTCGATGTACTCCTTGACGAAATTATTAATATAAGATTTGACACTGCGATAGCAGCGCAGCCCGTCGGTAAGTACGTATGTAAAACATTCCAAAATCCACAACTACTTACAAATTAAAAATTAACTAAAATCATTTTCCAGTGAACTAAATTGTGAATCTAAACCATTCTTAAGTCCCCTTGAACACACACAAAAAATTTCATCAAGATCGGTCCATTCGTTTAGGAAGATATCAGTGACATACACACGCACACAAGAAATATATATATTAAGATACACTGTGACATACTTGACTGCACGGTTGGCGTAGTGATTTGACACTGCGCTGAGTGTTGTGGGTTCGATCCCCACACGAGACAACATTGCATGATCAATCAATTGTTGTTTCGAGTCTTTGTGTATTTGTGTCTGTTATCTGTATGTTTGTAAAGACACCCGCGACACTTGATTTATTCCTAGTGCGGGAAAGCTAAACTACTAAGAGAGCTTCGAATACCAAACCTGTATGTTTGAAAACCTACTTCTATAAAAGTTAGGTGTGTATTTTTTATTAAAGATAAGAACCGACCTAGTATGGAGTTACAAATAGATATGTTTTCTTTCTTTCTTTTTTTTATTTTACGCTTATATTATGAGAGGGCAACTACATTAGTACAATCAAGAGAGAAAAAAGCGAACCAAATATGTAATTAACGCTAAGAACATAGTCTTTTCCAGAGTTGTATATCTTAGTTGTCAAGAACTGGCAAGTTTCGTGTAATTAACGGAACAATTTTTAAACGTCAACAGCTACTTTGTTTAAGTTCTAGAATATAGCAAATAAAAGGGACGGGTAGATATGATTATATTAAGAAGTTTTATGTATGCCAAATGCTACAAAGAATATCTGCTTGGCTTTCCAACGTTAAAGCAAATCTTGATCCCGTAGTAGTAGAAATTTCGATCGTAATTTTTGCTCCAGTCATTTCTGATCAACTTTTAGTGTGCAAAATTCAAATCTTGTATTAACACGACGCGCTAGCAACGATTACAGAAGCCCTGCAATGTAGTAGTTCTGTGGAAAAGATAGGTTTGCTGTTAGACTAGAAATCAGAGAATATCTTCGAATATCTTGTTTAGGATCATGATGTTTATAAGTTGTCTGATTATCTTAATATTTTTGTGTGCCTAGTAGGAATCAGCCAGTCCTTTGGATATTTAAAATGTTAAAACGCCTTACTGTTGTGTCTAATGTCTATGGCAACTTCAACAAGTCAAGTTTCTAACTCTAGGTTCTCCATGATAGAAATAACAAATTGTACAACGTTTTGACCTCCAACGTCAAATTACGTAACACCCTATAACATTGTATAAAATCTGAACACAAAACAATAGCCGAGCAGGTAACATTAACTATAACTGATGAAATTTGCAACACGTACCAAATTGCAATATCATGTCATGCAGTTAGTCGAACAGGGATTAGTTGTAGTTTGTAGTCTATTAAAGTTCGCCCTGTGACCCGCGCCGATAAACTAGGGGTGAACGGGCTCGTATTAGTTGGACACGCTTTTTGTGAGGTACAAGGTAGATAGGTGATATTCAAAGGGTGGTGGCAAGTAGGTTCAATAGGTGGTTTTACGACTGGCTTGCTTGTATTTCAATTGTTCTGACGTGTTTTTGCTATGGTAAATTAAAATCTTTTTTAATCTGGTACAGTTTGAGTTGGTTGGCATGACCGACGCAAAATACGTTTTGCACGGTGATTGTGAGCAGAGGAGTGAATGACACGCCCATCTTCCTAACCTCGGTTTCTTTTCTTCAAGGGTGGGGAAAGGGTATGAAACGTAAGACTAAGTGCTTATCCCCAGACATACGTTAGATCATTTGCTACATTTATATTATTAAAAAATATGAGGACTGTCTGACAACTGCACGGATGGCGTAGTAGTATGAGTGATAGCTTCAGATTTTAACACTGCGCCAAATGCCATGACTTCAATATTTACGCGAAATAACACTGTGTGTGATACACAAGCTATTATATTGGGTCTATGAGTTCTTTGTGTCTGTGTAAAGTTCCAAATAAAGGATGTATTCCAAGAGCGCAAGTTGTGTTTAAAATCTAAAATCAATCCAGATCAGCGTACAGATACTGTCGAAATCTGAACAACCCAATTGCTTCTAAAAGTCACATGCTCGCGAGTATATAAGTATGTTTATCAGTTAGTTACCATAATACTAACTCTACCTAATAATACTCGTCTGGGATCAGATAGAGTGCAAGTCGTCTCATGTCCCTATACTGCACGACATTGGCTTGGTCTTATGATTTGAGGACTTGTTTTTAAGTACTTGTGTATCAACAATTACTCATCTTATATGCCGTTGATTCACCCGTCACCTAAGAATAAGATAAATCAAGCATGTAATATATCAATTCTATTTTATTCGTAAGAGTTCACTGAATACAATGTAACACAAAATGTTCATTAATTAGCGAAGATAACTCAATTTGAGCTTCAGCCAATCATCACGTTGTTGTGAATTCATGATATTATTGTGTGTTGCATGTAACAAAATGATAAAAACAAAATTGTTTTTTATAATTTTGTAACATCGCAACACTCAACAGTACTTTCGCATGTCCTGATTATTTATGCGATGTATATGTTGGTTAGTGTTTACTACAGCTGAATTATCATCATATTCCTAGCGTTATTTGGCTAGGAGCCCTGGGTTTAATCATCACGAAATTCTCAGTTGAAAGATTAAGCAAGATTAATCGAAGACTTTCGTCTCCTCAGCGTCAGCTTTATTGCAAGTAGGCACCTCATTTCTAAATAAGTATAGGACTCGGAGAAGTGTAATTACTTTGAACACTATGCTTTCTACCACTTCGTATATGCCTTAACGATATGCACTATGAAGCCGTATATAGTACAGTTATATTGTCCTGTTATGCTCCATCAACATCAGTACATCCAAGAGAGATCCACTGCTGGACCTAAGTCTTGTCCAAGATTCTCCACACAGACCCATCTTGAGCCTGCCCCATCCAACCATCCAACCGCTTCCCGCGAACTTAACAAAAACGTCGGTATTTCATTTTATGCAATACTCAACTGTTTATGCTTACTATAAGCAAAATCTTAAATTTAATTCGTACACAGGGCTACTCGGCAAGCTAGACCTTTGTACCGTTCTTATGCTGTAGGAAATAAGTGTCCAAATCGTACTTGTCTTGGCGCGTGTGTTCCTGTAACTTTTTATTTTTTTATGAAATATACTTGGATCGCTTTACAGTCTCCGATGTCAGTACCCATTAGTTCGTAGCCGGCTAAAAATCCTGTAACAGTTTCGACGCATTAAATTACCATATTAATATATTCATAGTGCGTGACAGCCCTGTCTGTTTTGGGACTATATTGTTGATAGATTGTTAAGCGAGTTATACCGTCCCACGTTTTTGCAGCCAGGGATTCGGTTAGTTTTGAACAAGCAATTTGTTTATTTGCGCATATACATTGTTCGCGGACCAATCAGTTTCAATTCCCTGGTAGTGGATTTGGTTGTTTATTGCTAAGCGATAGTTTAAAGTTAAATTTAGTTTTTTGCTATCACTTCGACGAAATATATCATCATTGATCTAGCATTATCCTGGTTGCATCCAAGAGTTTCTATTGTCGCTTCCGCACCTGTTTGGACGGAATGTTTATTTTTCCACAGAGCGACTCTCGCAGCCAAAAGAATAGCGATATTGCATGACATAGTCCAGAGTCACTTTTAAAGGTAATTAAAAAGAGCCCTGCTAATTTCAGCATGAATGGACCGGTTCGACCGGTAAATAATAAGTTTAATACTACTCTATTTTTACTATTTTACGGTAAAATAAAGTGTGTTAACTCTGATGTGTTTATTTATATTACGACTACTTGTTGAATGGTGAGTCATACACATTAGAATTTAAAATTGAAGAGCTAATCTTCAAGCAATCTCATCCATCAGCTTTGCAACACATGAGTTTTCAGTCTTTAATCTTAGTCAAACGGCTTTTAAGCTTTTATCTTCATTACGAAAGATCTGTCACAAGTCAAGCACACACGGTAAATAATTCGTATTCTATTACACATTCACTTAGACATAAACATAGCTATCATAAGCTGGATTTAAGTACTACTCCTCTCAGAGTCCAATCTATTAGCTTTACCGCAGTACTAGACGAGTCTTAGGCCCTCTCAAGAGAATTCTATAATACCTACATTTACTAATATTAGGTGGGACATATTGAGAAGGACTATGGCTGACTAATTGGAAATTGGGCAACTTAAATCGTGCCTTAATTTGAATGACGTTGAGCTTAAATTGGGACGGTGTTTCGTTTCCAGACGTTTTAATACTTAAGGCTCCTTGATTGTTTATTTATTTTATTTTTTAATTTATTTAACTTTTTTGCACAACACAAACAATGTGGTACAATAGGTGGACTTAATGCCTTAGGCATTCTCTACCAGTCAACCTAGGGTGGTGCAGAGATAATTGATGGTAGGTGCATGATTATTATATTTTTATTATTTACACAATAATTACTATATTATATAATTACTACTTATAATAACAAAACCCTGTAAACCTTCGAAAGTCCAATATTTAGGTCTGCCTCAAGTCCACCACTTACACTTGACCGTTTCTTGGTGCTAGCTAACAACATTTTAGAATTTTAGGTGAGTATCAGGGGGCCAATTCTCATATTTTTATATGACATTGATATTATATTTTGAATTGACTCAGAGGCGGTATTCTGATAACCTTATGTCATTATCGTATAATTTGAAATAAACAGTTCGTCGTTGACACATATTTTGACACTTGTTTCAATTTACGATCTCGTTACAACTTCGTTTAATCATCAGATGATTTAGAAGAATACGCTTTTTGTGACGTAAGTATGACACTGACATGATATCGAAACTATATTTATTTAGGAGAATTGGGCCCCTGATGAAATACTCCAGTTTGAAATTTGATGTTACGGCTTAGATTGATTTTCGACGAAGATGTAGGAACCTATGTACATACACATCTTGAATCATTACATATTAAGCTTGTATTTGTCTGAATAATTATATCATCATTAGGCCTGTATGTATACCTACTATCCCACTGCTGGACACGAATCTCTTCTCACTAAGATACGGGTAAAGCCATAGTCTACTACGCTGGCCAAGTGCTAAGTGCGGGTTGGCAGACTTCTCATGTCTTTTGAAGTTTTGAGAGCCTTATGAAGAATTCTCAGATATGCAGGTTTCCTCACGATGTTTTCCTTCAGAGTTAAGCAATCGATTATTGACTATTTAATACGCACTGAACTCCCGAAAAGACATTGGTGCGCGGTGTGTGTGTAAACTCCCAACCTCCATATTTTGCCCTCTAAATGGTGGCGTATAAAAAATTGCCCCTTTGTGGGTGCCTATGTCAAAAAGGAATCCGCTGTCCAATTTCATGTTTCTAACAGCAGTAGTTTGAGATCTGCTATGATGTGTCAGTCACGACAAGTAATTTGGATACATACCTATGATAATTTTATCTGCCCTATCTTTCGACGTCACTCATAGTATGTACAATATCATCATCGTACGTTTAGTTGTAAATAATAGTTTTAATGTAAAAAAGTATACAGTTGTAAAGTAATTGAATTGAAATAAATAAATAATAAATTTATTGTTTCACAAGTTATTACAATTATGAGACACATTAATATTATCAAAACATGAAGTTGCTACTATTTAGATATTTATTTACAAAAATATCTTTAATAACTAAGTTGGTATGTACAATTGTATATAGCAGGTGAAATCGATCCACTTCATAATAATGACTGAGTCAAACTTAATAGTAATAAAAACTGTAATTTTTATACTCGGAAAATGCTTATTCGCATGCAATACCTGAATGCTGAGTCACACCTCTGGAATCATGACGATTGCCACTGCTAGTTTTTACATCTCTTCATGGGAATCCGCTTGGATCAGTCATTTAACATGACTCAAGTAAACGTACTTAAAGAATTGACGTAAACCACAAGTTTATGACAATTATTTTTTTATATTCAACTATGACAAATAGTATGTCTAATTTGCGTACAATTTGACTAGGTACCATTTTATATATTTAAGCTAAGTTTTATGATCGGTTACTATTCGTTCTGCAAGGTTCAAGGTCGTTGCCTGACCAAAACAAATGTCTGTTTGACGAATACTATAATTCACATGTATTTATTTAGGGATATTTAAGTATGTATGTTTATCAGTTAACTTGTTGATGAAAAACAGGTTTTATATCGTATGTGACTATAGCTATAGGCCGACTAGTTCCAAAATATTAGATTAGATAATGGGTGACATGTGAATAGAAAGGGCGAAACGGCTTGGCCGATTTTTGATACTTTTTAGTATATTTATTAATTGGTCTGATATAATAGATCTTGCGCTATCTTTTTCTGACAATTTATTTCATCGTAAGATTCGACATAAAATATACCTATAACTCCAATTATGAGTAAGTAGGTATATAGCAAAACAACGGGTCACGGTCCTTTATTGGTTAGGTCCATTCTAGTATATTATGATGCTATTCAAGCCTTTCTCATGCTAAAGAAAGTTGATATTTTAAAACCAGGAAATGCTATCTTTGAGACAGGACTTAACCCGAGACCGAGACATCGATGAACTACATCGCTGCTTTACAAATCTTTTAAAGAATATTATAGTTCAATGTTGCATACACGAAACTAATATATATATATATATATATATATATATATATATATATTATAGTATAATGTATTACGCAACATTAAACGATTCCACTATTCAATTGACGCCTCATACGTTCAGTAGCAGGTGCAAATTATATTCAAACACTGCATACACCGTGATCCCCCTAGTATAACACCCCATATACACAATCAACATGTCTGTCATAACGCCTATTGAAGCAATAATTGTCAATCGTATTCTTCATGTGAATGACCGGCCTACTAATTTTAAAATGGAGGCTGATGATTGTTCTTGTTAATAAGTAGTATGTCTATAAAGTGATCTATTGCTTGTTGTGTGCTAATTAAAAGGTTGCCGGTTCGATTACCGAGTCACATGTGTGTCGATACGGGTTTAATTCTCAAGAAGATTGCCCAACACTTTAAGACTTGCATGAAATTAATTTCCGCAATCGTGAAAATGACATCGTATACCTAATAAGGAAGACGTACGGCGGCTATCTAGATGGCAACCCAGATGTTATTGATGAAACGAACTTTTGATACAGGCGGCGATACTTCTGCAAGCAAATGAGGATCCAAGTTTTTAATTCCTATTCATCATCATTCTTGTAATCAGAGATCTTACAATTTTGACGAGAATTATTGACGAGTTGAAATCACATATTTCCCTAAGTATATTAATGGCATGCCTCTTTGCTCCGACCCTTAGACCGGCTTACATCAAATAAGGCTGTCTTCCAGTGACCAGGAGATATGTAAGCCGATTGGGGCAAAAATATTTTTACCTTATTATCGAAAATATCTACGTCATTAAAACCTGACAAAAACTATCATAAAAGCATATAATATTCAGTCAAATCAGGTAAGACAAGTACCTAAGCAGACGCCGGAATGCTACTGGGGATAGCTATAGAAGGTGATGAATCACCATCGTATAGTAAAAATAAGTCGCGAAAGGGTTAGAAATTTAAAAACAAAGAAGCTTACCACAATCGTAAAAAAGTACAATACACAAGCATAATAGGATAATAAGTAGCTAGCTAGGTATCGTTTAATTTACCGACTTCATTTTAATACTTACAGTTTCAATGAAGTAGAATCAGCAGTTTGAAAGCTGTGTGGTTGGGCACTGGTCTTTTCTTAGAATTGAGGGATTAAACCTCGGTACAGTAGTACTGTACTTTGCCTTAATCTGTCTCATTCTAAGAATAGTCACCCGCATTAGGACAGTGGACATTAGCCCGTATTGTGTGATTTTGAAATTAGTAAATAAAACCTTAATCTATGAAATTTCTTGTTGGTGTATTCACCGTTGTCGAATTGATTTTAAAATAGGTATTGAATAATATGGATTTTGTAAATTCATGTTTTCTTAAACATATTTGTAAGTCTCGTAAATTCCTGTTGGTTTGTACGTTACGAGGGACAAGACATTTTGTGACCGGTCAATCTCTTGTGTCGAGTCAGGTTGTTCTTTGTGTCTGTTGATTGAATGTTTGTAAAGTTTGTAGAGTGTTCATAAATGTATCGTCGTCGAGCGTTTATCGAGATGTATGTACCTACCACGTACCCAGTGAACATGGTGCTCGTAACAGTCCCGAAATATTGTAACCTCAAAACTGCGGTATGTGGTGTTTATCCGGATTAACGATTTACTTAGGTAGAGTAAATAAATACGAAAGTTTAAATACTTATATACATAAATTCATGTTCTGATACTAAAAGTATTATCTACTTTCATTCACCATCGTCCTAGCGTTATCCCGGTTGCATCCAAGAGCCCGAGGTCAGCTTCTGGTCTAACAGATATGGCAGAATATCAACTTTAAAAAAAGTATTTTATTCTGAAGATATTTCTGTTAGTCGCAGAATCATTCCATCAAGAATCTCTCGTAGATTCTCAGCTAGATATCCTCGAAGGAATATATATAATAGGATAGGAATCTAATCAATTGTAGCCGATTCCTCATTTTGTTTCAATTTCACGTCTTTCAGTCTTCAATCTGCTTTTAAGCATTCCATTACATAAAAGCCAATAAAATAGAACGACATCCGGTCTTCAGACATCACGACCAGTAGTGAACGAATTGCGTTACAAACTATCATTGAGTAAATCGAAGAAGCTGGATGCGATGCAGTCTTGCATGTGCTAAAAATAATAATACAATTAATACAAGTAATCTGTGTATAAATACAAATTGTTTTGTTTACTGAGTCCCAAGCCAACCTCACCTGCAGGGTCCCAAGCCAACCTCACCTGCAGGGTCCCAAGCCAACCTCACCTGCAAGTGGTGCACCTGCCGATCAACGGACGAGGCTCTGGCAAACAAAATGTCCCAATAAGCGGCAATAGGCTCGCCACCTATTACGTGGGATCAAAACACTGGCGAAAAGTGGGCGTTTAATATGCCTCTGCCTACCCCATCGGGGAAACAGGCGTGAGTCTATGTATGTATGTATGTATGTTGTTTACTGACTGACAGACAACGCACAGGCAAAACTATTGGACGCAAGAAGCTAAAATTTGGCATGTAACTTTGCTTGGAGAACCTAGGGTAGCACTAGGAAGGGATTTTCAGGAATACCCACGGGATCAGGAAGAAACGACCGAACTAAAAAAAAAACTGCGGGCATAGTCCTCTAGTAATACTTATACTTTAAGTACTTGTTAATTTTGTATGTATTGATGCTCCTAGATTTAGTACTTATAACATGTAAGCGTTTTGGTGTATAAACTGTAAGCTTATATTGTTACAAATAAATAAATTATGAAATTATAATAAAATCACTAAACAGTATTCATGTATTCTCACAACAAGCGCGGTTAAGAAACTCTTAAGCATTGTTTGACCTAAAAAAGATAGCTACAACAAATAAAAAGATAAACCAAAGAAACAGCAAAGAAAGCCGCAAGAAGCTACGACGTGTGAGTCACTCTGTGTTGCCAACTTCAAAGTTTTGTGCATCCATATGAGTAGGTTTTCCATGCGTCGAGAAAAATATGGATAAAGTAAGGCACTGCTTTTCTGGCCAAACTGCACGGCTTACTAAATTTAGATTACCTACTACGTTTAAGTCGTCGCCTGGCTGTTTAATATTGAGCTGAGTATTTCTGGTTCGGTCGCCACAAAAGACATCACTTGGTGCGATTCCACAAATTTTGTTGCGAGTTTGGTTGATTCGTGTTTGTGTTGATATGTTTGTAAAATCGGAGGATTAATTTATAAGATGTGACTTGCCCTTAAATTAAAACACATTAATTTAGGAGAGAATAAGTTATCTTAGTTGACACGTCGAGACTTAACAATGTCTCCATCACCCTCCAGATGCGAGCAAAACGCTTAGGTTAATAACACGTAATCACTCGCATTGTTTCCGTAAAAGACAGCAATAAACTCGTTTTAGTTTAGTGGAAGAACTAGAAAATTAGGACCATTATTGTAATACTAGTTCCACCAAAAAACTTACTTATCCGTTAAAGATGATAAATCAATTTGAAGTTTTGAAGTCATCGGTTCTGCTAATTCAATGTCCCTGGATAACTGGATAGCGAGTTTTAGTTACTTTACCTCAATGTGCGGGTAAATTAGTAGGTAAGTCCGGATCTCCACGCTCATGCCTAGCAACCCTACACATAATATGAGCTAGGAACTCTAAAGAGGTTAAGTCGAGTGTGGTATTGAGTACAGATTTTGTGGCATATTACCACTCGCTTCGCTGCTTGGTGGCTAATCTAGTGAGAAGTACTGGTATCAAGATGTTTGAGGTAATGGGTGAGCTCTTGCTCTAGGTCTTGGGTTCGGCGTCTTTAAAGGCATGATGATGTGAATATTCCAGATTTGCAACGGAAATTATAATAATAATAAACAATTATAAATGGGGAAGTTTGTGAAGGTGCATTTGTTCCTTTTTCACACAAAAACTACTGATCGGCTTTTGATGAAAATGTGCAGTAATGTAGTAGATATGCGACCCTAAGCGAGCGAAACCGCGGGCAGAAGCTAGTTAATACGGCCCAGTAATTGAATAAACACGGAGCAATAAACCATTTCTGATTTGGCGTATCTCTATTACGACTGCAAATCTTGTTTTACTGTAGGAATAATTCCTTAGATATGTGTCTTCTGTCATGATATTACTAGATGTTAGTCTCGGTTTCCTACCTCCTCGTTGTTCTTATTTCTGCTCGACTCAAAAAGGCTCGTAGCCTGGGAATGAAATGGTTGTCAACGGCGTAAAGAATGTTTAAATCCGATCGGTAGTTCGTTAGATACCTACGCTTGTTCAAACAAACGAATAAAATCTTCAGTTTATTACATGATGATACATATAGAACATTCCAACAGAAGTCGGATTAAATTTAAACAAGGTATTCCAGAGTGATACTTCTTTTTACAATTATGAAGTACCTACAGATGATAACCTATACATAATAAAACAGAGGATATTCTTTAAGCAAATTAACAAAAATAGAAGAAGCCAGTAAGTCGGTCGTAAACCAATACACGCTCGTATTTTTAACAGGAGAGGCTAATTAATGTAAGTAGCATTTTACGAGTGACTTCATGTGTTATAAATAATCTGTTTAAGTATCCTTGTTCTACCTCGGTATTTAGTGCTGTCTGTGAAATAAATCTAAGGAGTTTCTATGCTTTGAGAATCTTAAGGTGTGTGGAATAGAATAACCTATTTATGTGAAAAAGCAAAGTAAAGCTTGAATAAGGGGTGGCTTTATTAAAATTGGCAGACGAGGTCGGGAATTTGTTTCCCAGGAATTGTCGTAAGAGATCTGACATATCATTATACAATCTTATCGCTACCACTGCTGCACATAGGATCCACCAGGGTCAGGAGATTAAATCACGTAGGAATGAATAGGATAATATGGCCTACTATTATACCATGCGGTGCAGACGGGTTGGTATAGGGTTTGATGGCGAATTTTCCTTCCCGAAGATGCTATATTGGCTTCATGTATTTTCCTTAGTCTTATTACACTCACGGAATGAACTGGGGTAGTGACACTTTGTGTTCTTACGAACACGAAGGATACTGATACATTTATGATATACTGATTCATCGGCAGTTTGAAATGGATATCAAGGGATGTTTAACAGGGTCATTTCATACATCGTTTAGTGTACCCATGGTACGGCATTGGCTGTAGAACGTTGGTACTTCATGAAAAATTTAATTTCATATCCTGGCTTTAATTGGTATAAGGTTTCCTGACTGATTGCTGGGGTTCTGAGTAAGCTGAGTTTGTATGCAGTTATACTTAGTGCCACTTCATGTGTGTTAATACTTACTCAAATATGTATGGTCTAAGAACTCATACTAGTGCATGCAATACAATTCTATCCCCACAGACAGATGGACACGCATTTTTTTACGGTACTAGCAGTTCGCAAATTGCGAGTATCATTTTGTAATCTGTGCAATGAGTGACCCACCATTTATAAAATTTCCAACTAATTAGCAGATATTATAGGTTCTATGATGGTGTATTCCTCTATATATTGTCGCTCTAATTCCACGCTTTTTAATTTAATTAGTATTTGATGAAGAAACGGCTATGAATTTCGTGAAATAATTTAAAATCGGTAAAGGGTTTCGTCTATCGTGAATTATTAATGTGGGTGGTACCAAAAAACCCTTTTCGTATATATTAGCTATAATTATATTAAATTTGACCCAGAAACACAATTTCTTTGATTCCTAATTTAGTACGCAGCCTTCTGTAACCTTCAAGTCGGAGTATTCCACGATTTTCATCTACCTCTGTATTACATATCCTTTGATGTTTTGAAATTTCTTTCAATGACTTCGAAGAACCTGTATTTTTATTATTATTAACTATATTTACTATAGGGTACCTATCTATACTAATAATTTATTGTAGACATTCTGTTTAAATTAGCCCGTGATATTTCTATGGTTAATAATTTAATGTTCGCTGAACCGGTCTCGTTCCCTGTATAGTTTACAAGCTTTTGCCCGCTTGCTTGCCGGCTTCGCGCGCGTTAAATTCGGGTAAACACAAATCTACTTTCAGTCTCAAGTTGTGTGAAGGCACTCCTGATTATTCTAAAGACTTCAGAAACTCTATAGGGTACAAAGTAACTCGGTCAGTATCTATAATATTATCTACCAATAACTACCGAAAGGTACATAAAACACTTGCACAAAGTCAAATGTCAAAGCCATGTTCCAATACATGTCCATTATCTCTATAAACACTTTCACATTTATAATACTAGCTTTCGCCCGCGGCTTCGCCAGCATGAAATTTTAATAAAGAGTAGCCTATATGTACTTCCCCGGGTTTCAGACTATCCATGTCAAATTTCATCACAAACGGCTCTGCAGATTAGCCGTGTAACATACATATTATGTTCCTACTTATGTATTAACAGATAATACTTATAAATTACTTTTGTTTTCATAATCGTCGAACTTCAGGCAAAGATTAGTATGTTTGTGGGTACATATATTATTGAAGTTATGAAGAGCTTATATACCTACTAAATAAATGTTTTTTTTAGTTTATTTTATTTTCAAGTTTTTAGTCTTGATGTTAGTTGATACTTCTCATTCTATTTTCATAGTGAGCCCTTTTCTACCAATCAAACCCTGTCATTCGATATCCATATTGAAGTATTTGTGGAAAATAGGTAATCCGCCATTTTGTAGCGGCAGCCATCTTGGATTTTCTTAGTGAGGTCTATTCTACCAATCAAGCCCTTTCATTTTATACCCATATTGAGGTATTTGTTGCAAATATGTAACAGCCATTTTGCTGCGACAGCAGTCTTGGATTTTTCATAGTGATCTCTATTCTACGAATCAAGCCCTTTCATTTGATACCCATAGTGAAGTATTTGTGAAAAATAAGTAATCCGCCATTTTGTGGCGGAGGCCATCTTGGATTTTTCATAGTGAGGTCTTTTTTACCAATCAAGCCCTTTCATTTGATACCCATATTGAGGTATTTGTGGAAAATTTGTAATCAGCCATATTGTGGCGGCAGCTATCTTGGATTTTTCATAGTGAGCCCTATTCTACCAATCAAGCCCTTTCATTTGATACCCATATTGAGGTATTTGTGGAAAATATGTAATCAGCCATTTTGTAGCGGCAGCCATCTTGGATTTTCATAGTGAACCCTATTCTATCAATCAAGCCCTTTCATTCGTTACCCATATTGAGGTATTTGTGGCAAATATGTAATACGCCATTTTGCGGCGACAGCCATCTTGGATTTTTCATAGTGAGCTCTATTCTACGAATCAAGACCTTTCATTTGATACCCATATTGAGGTATTTGTGGAAAATGAGTAAACCGCCATTTTGTGGCGGCGGCCATCTTGGATTTTTCATAGTGAGCCCTGTTTTACCAATCAAGCCCTTTCATTCGATGCCCATATTGAGTTATTTGTGAAAAATAAGTAATCCGCCATTTTGTAGCGGCGGCCATCTTGAATTTTTCATAGTGAGCCCTATTCTACCAATCAAGCCCTTTCATTCGATACCCGTATTGAGTTATTTGTGGAAAATATGTAACCCGCCATTTTGTGGTGCCAGCCATCTAGGATTTTTCATAGTGAGCTCTATTCTACGAATCAAGACCTTTCATTTGATACCCATATTGAGGTATTTGTGGAAAATAAGTAATCCGCCTTTTGTGGCGGCGGCCATCTTGGAATTTTCATAGTAAGCTCTATTTTACTAATCAAGCCCTTTCATTTGATACCCATATTGAGATATTTGTGGAAAATATGAAATGCGCCATTTTGTGGCGGTAGCCATCTTGGATTTTTCATAGTGAGCTCAATTCTACCAATCAAACCCTTTCATTTGATACCCATATTGAGGTTGTTGTGAAGATATGTGATCCGCCATTTTGTATCGGCGGCCATCTTGAATTTACAATAAATTAAATATTATCTTATATTGTCATCAAGATTAAGAGTGTATTACATACCAAATATCAGATCAATCTGTCATCAGAAAAGGGGTAAAAGTCCAATTACTAAATTTGACCCAAGCAAACAAAGATAATACAGGATTTTTGCCGACTTAGTTGATACTTTTCCTTATATTATGGCAACATCATACAAAATCTTTATAAATTGTAGCTTATATGTTATTCTGATGTATAAACTATATTACTGTAAAGTTTCATCCAAATCCGTTAAGTAGTTTTTGCGTGAAAGAGTAACAAACATCCATCCATCCATCCATACATCTTCACAAACTTCCACATTTATAATATTAGTAGGATTGGCAGAGAAATGCGTTTCAGCCGTTTAAGCGAACAATTTAATCACCGTGCACTATATAACCACATGAGTAAATAAACCGAACAGAGAGACAGCTTCTTAAGAGCTTGTAAATTTGTTACCTATTTTGGTAGGGTTGTCACAATAGGTTAAGACAAATCGCTTGTTCGGTATACGACAGATTCTGGATTGGACAGATCCGTGATTTGGCAGCACAGACATAGATCTACATAGATAACGCAAATGCATGCACTTCGCGTGTCTGAACCCCGACCAAGCGTCGAGGTTGGTCGCCGCTAACTTCAGTCCCTCGCGTCCGTTGTTGCAGCCGAAAGTCCGCAAAAAACTAAAAAAATGCCTCGTTGCGTGATAATTAACTGCAATAGCCCAAAAATTTCGAGCACCCAAAGGCAGGAATATATTTCCTATCACAGGTAAGTTATTTTAAAATTATATTATGCGTAAATTCATATTAAAACTGTTTTTAAGTATTCCAAGCTGCGTGTCGTACCAGAATATACCTAACTATAAATTACCGTTAAGTAAACTTTATTCACATTACGTTGCCGCGTTTGCTTTGGACGTTTGATCTGAGGTTGTGTGTTAGGAGACGATGAATATCGCACAAGCGATACTGTCGCGCATCGCTTCGACTTCGTGATTTGAGTAGGTATTAAAAAGTCGGCACGCTTGGTTTCAATACAAATCGTGATAATTGCGTTATCTATGTAGATCTATATCTGTGTTTGGCAGATTCCCAACTCGACAGATTCGTGGATTGGGTAGATTCTTGGACTCGACGGATTCGCTATACGGCAGAAGTACAGTTGTAAATAAAATAGCGAGTGGAACCAAAAAAGGCATGCACCTGAAACTTTAAAAAAACACGGAATAAAAATATACATTTGTTACCAAGGACACGACGTGACGACGTGATTTATTTGACATTCCCAACGATACCACTAATAGTGTTGAATATTTTCTGGTAATATGATCTATTTTGCTAATAAACATAGGAATCTCCTTTAGCTATTATGGCCACTAGTTTTACCACGGGGATAGGTATCTAAAATAAGTTTAAAAAGAAATTGTGTAAGACAAATGAACGTCTACAAAACAAATGACTATAAAATGATCAAACATCGATAGGGCTTACAAAAAACAGGTGCATGCGATTTTCGACCTTATTGACAATTCATGACAGACTTTTTTTGGTATTTTGTTGCTTTCTGACATTGATACGTTATTAAAATTATAAATTCTGAGTTACGTCAATAAGGTCGAAAATCGCATGCACCTGTTTTTTGTAATTCCTATCGATGGCTGATCACTTTCTGATAGTCATTGGTTTTGTAAACATTAATTGCTTTTACACAATTTTACAACTAATGAGTTGTTAATTATTTCGTTGCCAACATTGACAATATTTATTTCAAGATCGAAATATTCGCGAAACTTTTGCTCGAGCAATTCAACAAATGCGACAAAATTATCAGGAGTTATACCTAATTAAAAAACCCAACCGTACGATACCATTGTTAAAATCTTTATAATGATTTAATTATTTCATCTAGTATTATTCATACCTACACACAGTACAATACACAACCATTATTAATAATAAAACACCACTTTTTACATTAAAATATTAAAACTTGCAACGTACAAAACAAACAACGTGCGTCGTAATAACCCTAAGATTGTCAACTGCCTGTGCCTACGTAAACCGGTTCTTTCCACTCTCGCCGCGTACACGACAAGCGGCCAGTGGTCACGCACACATAAGCCGCGTGCTCGTAGTAGTGCAACCGATTCGCGCTGTTGTATGAAGCTGTGTCTCTGTTCCATTTATCTACTCATGTGATATAACTTTATGTATGATGTGACAGTACTGACTGATGCGATAGCACATGCGCAGCACTCAATTATTACAGCGCATGCTTTCTTACTTCCAAGAGGTACATTTGCACCGTACTAACTTCTACCCTCCCTACAATTCGTCCCAGTATATTTTTTACAACTTATGGTAGCCTATGCCCATCTCCATGGTCCTATCTCTATATTAAACTTCAATAACATCGTGAAAACGGGAACATACATACACACTTTCGAATTTATAAAACACACACACACATAAAAAAATCGGCCGGCCCTTGGCAAGATGGGCCGACGATATTGTTGCGATCGCGGGTCCGAGCCTGGGCTAGATTAGCACAAGATAGAGGGAAATGGCATCAACAAAGAGAGGCTTATGTTCAGCAGTGGACTAAGTCAGGCTGTGGATGATGATGATGATGACATAAAAAAAAGTCTAAGCAACACATACTATTTCAAATTATTAATCAATTATTACATCATTTCTTACCAAGTAGGTAATACCTATGTAAACTTTTTTGATCTAGAGGACATACTGGCTGGTTGTAAAAAAAATTCGAGTATCATATTTGTTCTTTTTCACAAATTCGAAAGCGAATGCATTTGTTCGAATTTTATAGCGTTTTCTTTGCTTATTAAAATTTAGTATTCTGTATCAATTTTATGATTTAAACAATAATTTGAAAAAGTTTTGAACAAAGGTCATTGGGCAAATAGTATGGGAGAAAAACCCACGGCGGACAGACATGAAATTGTGAGTATATATCAGTAATTATCTCTAGTTTATCATGGTAAGGGTCGCTTTCTTGTGAGTTGCGGGAATTAAAAAAAAAAAACATATCGATGCCTTCCGGCCAAAAGGGGGTAAGCGACATTTTTGGCGAAATCGACTTATATATATGGTTAGAATCGGCTTTTTTTTCTGCGTCTAATGGTCTAAGTTTCGTGGCTCTAGGACAAACTTTTTGTCGCTTAGGCGGTAAACGAATTGAGGTTCGAACACTAAGTTTTTCGTCATAAACGACAGTTATTTTTGGTGTATTTTGTGTTATGGTGGTTGGATAAAAATAATATTTCAAAACTGTAAGATAAGCAATTTTGGCTTTGAATATTTTTTTCTTTACTTGAACGTTAAGTAGTTTGGGCTGTAAATACTTTTTTGTAAAAAATACATTAGTCAAATTTTACTTGAATCTTTGTGTACCAAACTTTCGGTTAGGATATTAGGGCAGTTCCTTTGGATAAAATATATGTCATTTATTACTTTTAGGCCTCATATCCGTGACTTTATTTGGCGTTTATTTTTATTTTCCTTAGTCACCAAATCAATCATCGAAGGCGCTAAGGATAATTCATCCAAACGAATGTCGCCTTACATTGTCGCTTACCCTTTTTTTCCCCTCCCAAAAAAAATATCTGGTATGGTGGTTAGATAACAAGGTAAATCAAAGGTTTGGCGGTTAGCTTACAGAAGAATGACAAACAGCGTCGGTTATCTCACTCTTTCGTTCGAACGAAATGTCGTTAGCGTTACACAGCGAACATTCACCGCGGCGTAAGCACCTCCGTGCTTGCGAGTCCGTTTGGCGCGAAGTTTTTCGAAGGAAATAAAACAGTAAGATTATTTTAATAGACTTTTATATTCATCTATAATTGTGTATTCTAATTAGTTATTTTAAGTGTTATAGGTAAGAAGTCATTCTTTTGCTATCTTGTTCAGACAATACTGAATGGTTAAATAAGTACCTACTACAGAGTTTTTATTGGCTGGCCTGGCTTAGGATCATAATCAAGGGTTCGAATCCCAGGTTGGGCCAGCAAGGAATTATTGGATTTTTGATGAATTCTCAGTAACAGTCAAGAGTTAATCCTGCGACTGATATGACTATGGGACTATGGGAAGTTTTTATTCTCTCACTCTCATGAGTGAGAGAATAAAAACTTCACGTTTGTTTTGCACATATATTAGGGAAGATGCGTCGAACGTATCTTACGTCGCGTCTATTCCGTCAAATGAGTCGGTACACATCTGACGGAAAATGCGTCGAGCGTATCTGCACACATTGAGCTGAAAGCGTGGATATTATGCACACATATCAGTTTGTTCGTGGAGGGCCGCACTCAGGGCAGTTCAATATTTTACTGTCATATTCTTTACCTAATAATTTTTCGTGTGCCCTGATGTTAGGTAGTCACTGAAGTCCTGTAGTTATTTATATTGCAATTCGAGTTTGACTATTAAAAATATGTCAGACTTCGGAGATTTTTTATAGTAGCCAACAAGCGTTATTTGAATATATTTCCTTTAAAGGTATGGAGGTTCAAGAATAAAAGACGATGATACGATTTGGTAACGGTCTTTAACAAAATGTATACAAATGATATAGAAGGGATTACAGTTGCAGCGCATGACACAAAATGTTTTCAATGTAGATATGTATGGAAATTGTTCACGTGGACCTTTTAGCACCTCATACCTAAAAATTGGCACACGATCCAAGCTAGCAAGTATGCAAACACTCCATACCACATACTAACACTACATTATTCTACACATTTCGTTTCTGAAAAAATAAGTAAGGTCTGGCGGCCCTGGAATCTTACGATCTTAAAAATCACCGATCTGGGAATGACATGGATATGGTATGTCCTGTACCTACGAATTTAGCGTGCATACCTACGAAATTAGCGTGCATACCTACGAGACGTTGGGCAAATAAAATGGATGCCATTTGGGTTGTACTCCAGAATGTTATCGATATCGATATGGAGCCGGTTAGAGGAAAATAATACATTTTTGTACTAAGTTACTTTAGTGAGTTTAAATCTTTTGCCAGATTAGTTTATTCCATAATGCAAATGTGGGCGGCAAAGCGAAAGACGACCCTTGTATCAAACATGTAACAAAATATTCTCTGAGAGCCCATATCGATACTGTGTCGCTGAGAAAGTACCGGACATGAATGGCACCATACATGCGGTAATGAAACACAGCCTGAAGCACTGATTCATCTAGTTTTTAGACATATTTATGCACAAAAACAAAATTATTATGTTCGATATACAACGATTTCACAGCAGATGGACCATAAACCTTGGCGAAAAATATGGCGACATTGGCACGAATGACATTTCTGATAAAATATCGTCATGATTAATTTATTCAGTAAACTATGGCTATCTCTTTCTTCTGACAGAGCTATTCCTAAGACAAAACGAGACAACACTATGTTTTGTGGCTTTATGTCGATTTCGTATATATGTGTATAATGTAATTTTCTATATGTACTATTTGCCCTCTCCATGTATATTCCTTACTCAAAGGTCAAAAATCACTTGGTACGTGGTGCGCGAGACGTCGACGGATAATTCGTTGACGGAAACGGAACAGACGCTGTACGTTCGACGTACTAACGGATCATCGGTCAGGTGTGAAAAGTTGAACGTTTTTCTATACATTTGTATGTATTTGCGTTACGTGACCGATAAAACGCGACGGATCTTCCGTCAGATATGTTCCGACCCTTAGTAGGTATCTCTTTTGCAAATTGTTATTCTGCCTCAAGATTTGTCACCGTGACTAATTTAACATGTGTCATCATTATTGTTTTATCGATTGAGTGAATGGATACCCATCCATTCACTCGAGTGCAAATGAATGGATACACGGCAAAAGCTATAGTAAGAACACTCTTTGTAGAGTGGCTGAAGGCTGCCACGGTGTCCTCACCTTCCGCCTGACGCATGTCTTCATCGGACACGGTTGTTTTGGGTAGTTTCTTTGCTGTGGAGGACTCCCCGGGCAACGGACGTAGCGAGGCGATTTACGGCAACTGTAGACGCAGACATGCGGACGACGAGGACCAAACGCCTACCGTCATACCTAAAAGTGGTCCTTAGGTACGACATTTTAAGTTTATATTTTTTGTTATACCTAGAATGTCAGCATGAATGTATAATGCAAGACTAACTTACAATGAGTAACAATTGTTTTGTTTAATTTTCTAAAATAAAGACTGATTGAGCACAATTTCTCTTTTTTTTAATTCATACCTTAGTCGGTTAGCCAGTTTAAAAACTTATAAAAGTCTAATGCATGTATGTAAGTATGTATGTATAATTTTATAAGAATTAATCACAATGTGCTTTCGCGTTGTATAAAAGCGCTTATAGTATTTTTCATAGATAATTAACTTATAACAATTTCCTTGTTCTTCTGCCATTAACCAATAGCCGGTTATGTCATATTGGCTCCACTTGATGAACAGAAAAAGCACAGGTATGCTCTTTTTCTTCAACATAAATAAAATAAATGGTGCAGTTAAATCATTTGGGTTGGAACTCATTAATTGGGTTGTTTTCATTTACGATGTTTTTTCCTGTTAGTATAATTAGGACCATTTGAGGGTAAGCGACAGTAAATAGTGTTAGGAGTGTGATTTGTTTTAATTAACAATGTCATTTCGAAGAGACCTAATTAAAAACTATATGGTTAAATTTTGAAACTTTAGGAACGTACAGAAAATTTTCTATGATTTTTTTTCACTTATTTTGAACTTTAAACTACTCTCCTGTAAAGTTTGTTAAGTGGCGGTTAGCCTCTTTTGGCCGTAAGGCATCGATATTTTAACAATATTTATTCGGCGTAATCAATGTCTATTGTAATTTTATCTAAAAATACCGCAAACATTTTGATTTCCTGTTGGTGTCTAGCCGAGGATAAAAAATAAATGATACTAACAATATGCGCCCAACTGCCTATGGTATGGAGGCCATGTGTGTATACAGAGATAATAAAGAGCAGTAATAATCTTCAACAGTTTGTCTTCCTTGTCTCGCCTGGTTTATCAAAATATCTGTGTACGTAGTATTTTCGCGCTCTGACATGACGACCGGTTGGCGCAGCGGGAGTGTATGCGACTGCCACGCCGATGGACGCGGGTTCGATTCCCGCTCAAGTCAAACATTTGTGTGCATGAACATGGATGTTTCTCATGTTCTGGGTGTTTCTATATATAATATGTTTGTATCTACTAAAACAAAGTAGGTATATATGTATGTCTATCTATTACCTAGTACCCATAGTACAGGCTTTGATTAGTTTGGGACTAGATGGTGACGAGTGTATGTGGTAGAATATTATTAGAATTAGAATATTGTATTGGTTGTTTAAGGCAGCGATAGCCTAGTGGAGATACCAACGGACAGCCATGCTGAGGGTTTCGAATCCACGGCGCACACCAATGACTTTTCGAAGTTAAGTGTGTATTATATTGTTAATTATCGTTTGCCCCGTGCCTCGAAGAGCACGTTAAAGCATCGGTCCTCGCTGTCATGAAGATTTTTGACTTTTACGATAGATAGATAGGATTACGGGGAATCAGTACCATAAATAAAAACAGATACTGGTCCAAACCATGGAATATTGCTATGCCTTTGGGTTGCAGAGGTCAGACGGCAGTCGCTCGTTGGAAAGTTGATATTCTGTCATAGCTTGTCAGACCAGTAAGCGGCCCTCGGGCTCCAAGACGTGTAAGTCTTGGATGCAACTGGGATAACGCTAGGGCGATGATGATGATGATCAATATTTTATTGTTTATAAAATCTTGGTCCCACATGCCCATGACAGTAGGACTTGTCCAATCTTTGATGATAATAAAAATATTAGTTCTTCGTATGTCAACTGTGGGAAATCTCTAAAATCTGGATTGTTTCCATCTAATGGCATGAATGATCACTCGGTAGGCACATGCATGCACTCGACAGACCCGACTTGTAGCTATTTTTAACAGAACCACAGTTTATATTACTTAAATAGAGTATGAGATTTTTGCTCTTTTTATAAATATATTTCTAGCTCAAACTTTGTCCTCCCATGGATAAAAAAAATATTCTCGTATGTACTGGTAAGAGTATTCATGCTCTTTCATTTTATACCAAGTTCGTCAATGTCCGTGACCGGGTCGGAATACGCCCAATGTCCTTTGGATTTTGAGACATTTTTACGTCATGGAGCGACATCATTTGAACGCAGATGAAATTCAAATAGCTGTAGGGATGTTGCAAGCGGGAAGAAGTCAATCTCAGGTATCTCGGTATTTTGGTATCAACAGAAGCGTTATTTGCCGTCTTCATCAGCGTTACACTAACACGGGAGATCCTGCTGAGTAGCACCTAGGTCGAGGTAGGTGTACAACCACACGGCAAGATCGATACATACAACTGACGGCAAGACGCCAGCCGATGTTAACCGCCCGAGAGATAGGTTTAAGGTTACAAAATTCAAGTGGTGTTGTTGTTAGCTGCCAAACTGTGCGAAATCGACTGCATGAGTATGGCCTACGAGCGCGACGGCCAATTAGGTGCCCACCGATACGTCACGGGAATCGCGCTCGTCGAAATGAATGGTGTAGGAAGGGAACACATTACATGGACCCGGGAACAATGGGATAAAATTTTATTATTATTTAATATAAAAAAAAGCATTAAAAATAATATAAATAAGAAAATACTAAGGATGCAAAAACTCATTGTAAAATTTAATGCAAAAACACATTGTTGCTTAGACTTTTTTGATGTGTGTATTAAGTAGGGATTACCTACCATAAAAATGCGTCATTATTTTACTGTAAGAACATTCTATCTAGTAGAAGCCTAATTAAATTGGCATGGCTTAAATTTCTAATGATATAAAACGGTTCAGCATAGACGTCAGGCTAAGTAGGCAACTATACTTAACTACGCTTGTACTTGGCAGAGAATAAGCTTCTAATTAATTAGCTTAGTTTATCCACACCATTTTTTATAAAAATATAATAAAGAGGTGAAGATGACAAGTTCCTGAGAATGCTTATGGCCCATAATCTCTATAACATTGAACCGATTTTAAAATAAGTTTACCAGATGTTAGTGCGAAAGCTACATTATTCCCTAGTGATATATGCAATTTTTACTGTGATTAATAATATTGTTAAGTTAGTACTGTCTAAACTAACCAATTCCTTTTTTGTTTCAGATGTCGCAAAAGATGTAGCACCGTTTCTCCTCATAATCTGGGGTAACATTATGAGGTCAATCCGCGGCAGTGAGATGGCAAAGCAAGATTCTAGCTGGAGGAGAGTGGGCAGGTTCAGTGGTAGTGTAGTGAGGTGTTTGTTGATAGTGACAGTGTTCGGTCAAGTCGCAGGAGGGAAGCCGATCAGTGAGACCCTGCAGAGAGCGCTGTCGGCGGTGCGGGGGCCCAGTCCTGGGGCGAAGAAGCTGCTGAATATTCCTGAGGATGGAGGTGAGTGTTTGGCAAGATAATCTAATACTAATATATAAAAATGAAGAGTTTGTTTGTTTGCTTGAACGCGCTAATCTCAGGAACTATTGGTCCGATTTGAAAAATTCTTTCACTGTTAGATAGCCCATTTATCGAGGAATGCTATAGGCTATGCTATATAACATTCCACTATAAGCCACGGGAGCGGAGTAGTAGACTAGTAGTCTACGCCTTTCAAAGCCGCCCTCAAGCCAGTTCTTGTGGTAGGCGTCTGAGTCATCCCGCCACCTCTTTCGGGCCCGGCCTCGGCGACACGTCTTCTATCTTCGGGCTCATCTAGTGGTAGTTATAAATGGAAGATCTTTGCGGTTTAGTGGCTAAGCCTTTTGCTGAGAGTGAAAGGTCAGAGTTGTGGTGTTTTCAATTTAGAATGTTATTATTCCGTCAATTGCAAAATGTCGTTTTTAGAACCTATAGCTGTTTCTATATGTTAGAACATAGGGTTATTTCTATATTTAAGCGACTCAGTATGTGGAATAGTCTTCGGTAGATGGAAAAATTGCACACTGTAACGATTATTTTTCAAGACACACGTTGGATTTGTAACTATTACGTGATTATAGTTTTACGTATCTCAATTTTACACGGATGTTTGTGAAATGATATGAAAGAGATATCTGATGTAAATTACCTTTATCCTCATTAAAAGCCCAAAATGTAAGAAAAGTTCGTCGATCATTAACCTTTTAAAAAACAAAAAGTTCGCCCCAAAATGAGAAATTTAAATAACAGCACTAAGATAATTATGTAAGTCTTTCGGCCTGGCTTTGTCACCGTAGTTCAAAAAAGGGGTTTCTCAGAATTACCAACTCAATTGTCATTCAAGACTGAAACTGCCGAAAGGAATCGCGTATAATTACTCAAAAACTTTTTGACTTTTGTCATTACCAAGAGTTGGGATCCCTTGTATACTGCGTAACTCAATTGGTGCCTAGTATCACGATTCTCACCAAAATCAGGGCTAGCATTACGTAAGGTAACATTTTCAGGAAAAAAGAAGCATGCGCTACCATAGCATGCATAGCCACCTACCTATGTTTTATTGTTTATGAGTTCATAATACTATCTTCAAACAAAGAGCACATTATATACTATGCAAAGAAAAATTGTACAAAACAGAATATTAGATATAGTAAGGAATACTGGCTCGGAAAACCACGCATTGATTACTAGGAGGCACGGTGCAAAGGTAATCAATGCGGCCTTTTTATATCATGTCGTGTTAAGGATAACAGGATATGATTCGACGCAGGAAAACTTCTTGTCTTATCTTCTTTTCCTCCGGAAAGAGGAAGATAGTCTGTTCTCTCAGGGTTGGCAACAGATGAATCATAGCTGGCTCGTATAACTATCTCCTTAAATATATTATTAACCGTTCAACATCTCGCGGGACACAGCTCAATTACCAACCTAATTTTATAAATAAACTGATAATTTTTCTCTTACCTCTTCGAATATAAAAGCAAACGTATGCCACGCGGTTAATGAGTCAATATTTCCACTTACTTTCCAATCGCTGAACCAGTTCAAGGCCAGCAAACACATGCTTATTCTGTGAAATGTTCACCCAAATCTGAAACCGAATTAATATCATCGAATCGTTAAGATTTCCCCTCGAGTAGACAGTCCTGTTTCCTATCTTTGAAGTTTTCAAGTTTGAAGACCTTTATTAATTAACGGGCACTGCAATTACAGTTTTAAGGTGTTCTTTTGAAGACTTACAAAACACTGAAAGTTTTGATCGTCCAGTGTCGAATTCTTTCGGAGGCTTTTGTAAGAGGAGATGATTTTTAAAGGGCAAACAAAGATTTCCTTTTTTTTTATAAAAGCCTGATAATGACGGTAGAAATTAACCCGACCTTTTGGGGGTTGAGAGGTATGGGTAAGTAGGAGCTACTTTGTTTTGGGTTGTTTATTTATATGTCGTAGGAATGAGCTTTTAACATTCGTTTTACAATAAGGAAGTAAATCTAGGTAGACCTTTACGAGTAAGTACTTTAAAGAGAATTTGATTGTAGATTTGGCTGCCAGCTAATCTCTTTTTACTATTACGGTCGCAAACAACTATAATTATGATTCACAATATGGTGATAAGAACACGACAAGCTCAGGTAAATAATTAGTAGGTATTCGCAATTCAAACAAATCCGGGGGGCGATTCAGAATCGTTCGATATCTCATTTGACATTCGATTCCGTTAATTGTCAAACGGGCTACCTCATTTTTTGTCAAAACTATCGCATTTCCTATCAATTTTATGCATTCAGTATGAAGTAAATTAATAAATAAACTAAATTCAATGAATATTTGTTCAAAATATCTCTGATAGGCGGCTAAAAGACGAGAACAATAATTTGACATATCGTACGATTACTTGTCGTGACATTCTGAATCGGCCTGCCGGTTAGACTAGTAAGCGGATCCCAGGTTGAAACTGGGACAACGCTAGGAGAATGAATGAATTAATGAAATTGCTAGGAACCATAAAGAATTATTAGTAGACTATTAAGAGAAGCGTTGATATTATAAAGACTGTACCTAACTATTGGCTAAACAAATTGGTCAAGTCGATGCTAACTACAAAATTTGAAGGCAAGATACAAAGATTTATCTATAGTATGGTAGTAGTATATACCTAATATAGGTAATGGATACGGCTATAGCTTCTTATATTTTTTTCCTCTTGACATCGTGATCTTCATATTTTTCCTTGCCGTCATATTTTGCCACCATAAGTCAACGTTCAAAGTGTACCTTCATAATTTTGTAAGCGAGGAAGCGTTCAAAAACTTAAAAAGATGTCATCAATCGCCGCTTTATCTACAACATTAACTGTAACGTAGTATAGTCAATCTACGGGACAGGAAAGGAAAAAACTCGCTGAGTAATAAGCAGCAATCAGTCTGCTCTGATAAAAAGGCTTTCACGAGACTTCCAAAGTCGCCTCTGACACGTACCCTAATTAGTTCATGGAAATTGAGCATACTACATAATTTTCGGTGACGTTTTGCCGATGGGTGCTGATTTGTTACATTTCTAAGGAGTACTAGGATTGTCCTATAGAAGTTTGAGATTGATTCATAACCTAATGTAGTCGAACCTATGCAATATGACTTTGACAAGCTGGATGGATGTACCAGACTAACGCAGTTAGTCCTGGTACATTCATTGTTGTAAATATTTATTAATACCAGTCCAAATATGTTTGCTGGTTGTCATTTAGAGGATTCAGTTTATTTTTTTTGTTTCTAAATTAGACGTCTGTCGCCCAATTACTATATTCTGCACCGCAGATACACAAAGATCAAATAAGAAGGAATATTGGCCAATCTTGGCAAATGTTTGATTTTCTTCTGTTTTGAGCATTCCATAAAAAAGTACTTGTAAAATTCAATATGAAATATTAATAACTATAGGTATATAAAGAAAGAAATGTGTTTATTTGTACACACGTCGCACAAAAACAACATACAAAAACAAAAATTAATAACTACAATAAAATTAAAACCTTACGCTAAAGAGACACGTCGCTCTATCCCGCAATCTAAAAGACTGTGACCCAAACAAAGCATCGGGTTGACGCCGTTGACAGACAGACGTCATAAACGTCACTTCCGGTGACGTGTACTGTCATTAACCGGCGTGTAAGTAACCATGTGCTCTGCTCTGCCACGTATACAACTACAATATTAAAATAGTAATGCGAATAATGAGTATCTCATACACCAAAATTAAAATTGACACAAGTTACAACATGGGTATAGTACGGCGCGTGCTACAAATTAGGCCGATATTCAGCATACACTGCGAAGGACGCTGTGGGTCCATCTCAGTGCTGATTTTCAATGTGGCCTAACATGCCAGACAGTGCCAGAGCAGTACCGTGTATAGGTATATATACATATATATATATATATATATATATATATATATATATATATATATATATATATATATATATATATATATATATATGTGTTGTCCCTTTTGTGTGATAACGTAACACTGCAGCAGTTCTGATAATATACGGACACACTAGTAAATTTATCATACTTATCTGCCTAAATTACACATATGTAAATATATTATACTCGTAACTATGTCTCTAGGGCCTGGTACATAAGACAGTAACGCCACATCCATATCCGTAATATCCAACCATAACAGTGTCCATTATTATAAGTTTCACTGACAAAGACTAACATGTCCTGCGTAGCAACCTTTCGCAGTCCACTGTTGGACATAGCGCTCTCCCGATTTGCGTCACAAATATTGCGAGACAATAGATTTGGCCTACTATACCACGCTGGCAAGACGGGTTGGTACTATATAGTACATATATGAGTTTAATGTCGAATTTTTCACTCGAAATCCAAAAATTCTGCCTCGTGTATGCTTTTTTGTCGCTTCTAAGTCTTAAGAAGCGATAAAGAAATATTAATTTAGAGATGTCTAATCTCGGAATGAAGTGTTGTATTGCCATTTTGTATTCTTAATTCAGGTCCCATCTGGTGTCATGGATAATTTCAAAAACCATCACGATAGAGAATTTATTACTAGTACAAGCATTGCCTTTTATAACTAAAATCATAGTTTTAAAGTCCGATGTTTAGAGTTAGTTTAGCTGTTTAGATTTCTGAAATAAAGAGGAACTGAATCCAGTAACTTATTACATATTTGCAAGAGTATTGGAAACTGCAATACTTTGCAGTGCAACAGTGTCACATAAAGCTGGCTTTAAAAATCTTTCTTACCTTATAACAACAAACACTAAATGCCTCGAAGCTTATAAAAATACTAAGTAGGTAAGTACATAGTAAAATTGAAATACCAAAACATAACAGAATTTCGAAATGGTCTGTATCGTAATGAATTGTAGGTATAATGCGAGTTGAACGATCGTGCAAAATCATTTGCAAGTTATTTAAATGCGCGCTAACTACGCCCGGAGTCTGACGGTGCAGCGATTTGAGTTGGGATTTGCGAGAATGGCGATCTTCAGACATGTTTGCCAGCAAATTAGATTGGAGATGGTTTGGTCTGAAATATCCCTGTACCCTAGAAATCCCTGTGTTATTGATTCTGGCTCTGACCACATGAATTAAGAAAACATAGTAATGCCCCCGAGATATGCGACATTGAAACCTATGATTGTGCTACCCAAATGTCTGGGCCTAGAAACATGATGTTTTGCGTAAGTACTCGCTATAGATGAGATTTTTCAGATTTCATACTCTTAAAAGGAGGGTACATTAGGAACTTGAATCAGTATTTGTATACGAAATCGGGGGTAAAAGCCATGTTTAACAATAATTCTGGCTGATGACTAAATATTTGAGGTACTTTTAACTCGGTAATATGTTTGACAAAATGCAGACACCAGTGTGTCACAAAACCGCAGCTATACCTACCACGAAACACCTGAATTAATCGTGTAAATTTTAACAAGGCATCGTCCATTACTAACTACAGTCGTGTTCTAAAACCAACTACTCAAAATTACCCAGCAACGTAAGCCAAAATGTTTAACGTACTAAAATTTACATACGGAATTGTTTCGACGCCACGTCTGATTTGAATCAAAATCCTGAAATTTATACATATTTGATGTACTGCCTTACTGCATATTCTAGTGGTTTATTGAGCTATATTTCAATAAACAGAATTATCAATTGAGTATTGGTTTTCAGCAGTCAGTTAGTCTGTCATTTAGTTTTTTTAAATATGAGTAAAGCATTGTATGTACTTCTGAAGTTTCAACAATAGTCAAGTGATAAGTGAACTCCTTGAATCGGAATAATCAAATGCGAATACAAAAAAAAATATAGTCGGGATTATCACACTTTCCTTTTACTTGTAAACGGGTTGGGAGCCTTCTGCGCTCACCTACAGTTGTCAAGGCCATCAGCCAATAACTATTCACACACACAAAAGTTGTAGTTTCGGGTGTATGGATATGCTACTCATACTCACGTGCGATAAATAAGATTCCTGTAAGAGTACGAGCCGGAATTACGTACATTTGTACAAGAAACTCTTTATAATAAATGAATGTGTGCTTACAAATGTATAGACTTACAAATGTAAAGAGGCGGATAATGGCAAAGACAATATTTACTGGCCAACGTTAGTATGATGCAGAGACACAGACGCACTTATAAACATTTTATAGATGCGTCAAAACAACAATTCTAGACACATCTAGTCATGTTTAAAGGTAGAATTCCGTGCATCGCGATCGATCGCAGCCGCGCGCGGCCTACGACTGTCGTCGATCGCTCGCGACAATAGTCAAAGTATGAAAATGTATGGCACCGCTGCCGAGGCCCGCGACTGACGCGCGCGGCCGACGACTGTCGTGAGCCGCGCGCGGCAGTGTCTTGAAATTAGTAGATGTTGTTCATCAGTTCCCTCTAGACGTGTGTCTAGCGAAGTCAAAATCATGGTCGAAATGCTAATTGACATCCTTGAAGAAGTAGAGGAGAATGACGAGCTGCTGTTGCTATATTATGAAACTAGAGTACCAATCGACCCTATCTTTAAAAGCAGAAATGAAAAAGGATATTAGCAAATATTGATTCAAAAGCAATTATATTGTACCTAATGAAAAAAAATTTTGGAAGTTTGGAACGATAATACAAAATTGAATTGTTTTTATACAGTGTCACAAGACCCATCACCAAGCCGAAGTCTACTCGTTGTGGACATCATGCCAAGTCATACTAACCAAAAATAATACCTGGGAAACGTTTTATTTTTTTAAAGTTTTCTCATTTTTTACACCGCAATTAAAAGCGCGCGCGTGCAATGCTCGAAAAACCTACTTATCCATGGGCTTACAGGGCATTTAAAGAACATATTGGCGGGGTAAATGCATCGATTTTGTACCGAATTAGAAAAAATCCATACTAACTTTGAGCTTCAATATCTTCTGAAACAGTAATTTCCCTGGTTTGGTGCCGAAGTAGAAAATGTTCGTAGTGATTGGTACAACATGGGATTTCAGTTTTCGTTAAGGGTCTTTTTACACCCTGTATAGTCGGCAAAACTTCCGAATTTTTTTTTCATTACTACTAATTTCAAGACACTGCCGCGCGCGGCTCACGACAGTCGTCGGCCGCGCGCGTCAGTCGCGGGCCTCGGCAGCGGTGCCATACATTTTCATACTTTGATTATTGTCGCGAGCGATCGACGACAGTCGTAGGCCACGCGCGGCTGCGATCGATCGCGATGCACGGAATTCTACCTTTACAATCACAGTTTACCAAAGGTACTTTGCCACGGCGCGCGCTTACCCCGCGAAAACAATTCTGTCAGCGAAAACCGTTTTCACCTTTCATAAAATATAATTTACCATTGTTATGAAAGAATAACCGAGTAATAGTATATACAATCCGTATGTTTTATAGAAGATCGCTTTTCTACGGACGTTGAATGATAACAGAAGTAATTTTGATTGGTTTCACACTATCGCGATATTATGATTGTCATTATTGCGTAATGTGTTTATCGATTGACTGTGAAAAGCTAAGTTGTATTAATTGATCTATCAAGCCATATTTCGCTGTTTAGTACAGCAGTATTTCAGTTGTTTGAATTCTATCTTAAAGAGAATGTATTACATGATCTATGGTGATGGGCCTTAATCGCTCTGGTACTTCTTTTACGAGTAAAAATCCTTTCGCCCTGACATTTCGAGCATCATTTACATTGATCGTAGTTACATAAAGACTCCTCAAATCGGTGCGCGTGGGACCGTTAAGCAAATAACGCAGAATTTATTCAAGACCTGCAAGGTTTAAATTGAATAGAATAGCATTTACGTTTGTCAGAATTTTGGAGCTATAAAAGTTTTGCTGGTTTCGCCATCGAGTGGTTAAGCTATGCTACATCGATGAAAGCTCAACCTTAGATCACTAAGGTACAACCCTCTCACAGATCTTCCTTTTATAAATTTTACATTCATAGCCTCCGTGGTCCAATGAATTCTTGTGTCCAGTTCGATCCCCAGGTGAGTTTTTCCGAATTCTCAGTAACAGCGAAGAGTCTGGGCAAAGTAACCAGTAACGGCAATGAGCTTGCCCCCTATTAGGTGCGACCTAAAACTCATAACACTGCGAAATGTGGGTATAATATTACATCTCTGCCTACCACTTCGGGGATACAGGCGTGAGTCTTGCTGCCATACTAACCCACTTCAAACTAAACCCTTGTGCTCAATATAACACCCACATCTTAGAAGCCAAATATTTATGTACCAAACCAACAGACGAAAGACAACAAACTCGACTGCTGATGCTAAGGGCATAAACAAGGCGGCGCGGTTTGACGTCTGTCCATCAAGTGTGTTTACGACCTTAGTGAGTGGCGAGCCTTTGATGATGTTGGGAAACTGTTGCTGAAATATATGTGGCGATTGATTTAGGGTGCTAACACGACTGGAAGTAGTAGAAGTGGTTTGTAGTTTTGATAGCGTATTGGTGAAGATGGGTAAATAAACTAAGCTATCCGAAGATTCATCTTTTCATTCCCACCACGAAAAAGCCTTTTACTATCCACTGCTGGACTTGGCCGTTGACATATTGTAAGACAATAGAAAAATCGGGCCTACAATTTATTTTTAATAGCCTGTATTGTCCCGTGACTCGGAACTACTAATCGTAACTTAAGCAAATTACCCGCGCATTTTTTCTATAAGGGTATTTTGTCATCCCTTATAGGTACCATGAATGTGATTTATTTTTGCTTTTATTTATGATCTATGGTGATGGGCCTTAATCGCTCTGGTACTTCTTTTACGAGTAAAAATCCTTTCGCCCTGACATTTCGAGCATCATTTACATTGATCGTAGTTACATAAAGACTCCTCAAATCGGTGCGCTTGGGACCGTTAAGCAAATAACGCAGAATTTATTCAAGACCTGCAAGGTTTAAATTGAATAGAATAGCATTTACGTTTGTCAGAATTTTGGAGCTATAAAAGTTTTGCTGGTTTCGCCATCGAGTGGTTAAGCTATGCTACATCGATGAAAGCTCAACCTTAGATCACTAAGGTACAACCCTCTCACAGATCTTCCTTTTATAAATTTTACATTCATAGCCTCCGTGGTCCAATGAATTCTTGTGTCCAGTTCGATCCCCAGGTGAGTTTTTCCGAATTCTCAGTAACAGCAAAGAGTCTGGGCAAAGTAACCAGTAACGGCAATGAGCTTGCCCCCTATTAGGTGCGACCTAAAACTCATAACACTGCGAAATGTGGGTATAATATTACATCTCTGCCTACCACTTCGGGGATACAGGCGTGAGTCTTGCTGACATACTAACCCACTTCAAACTAAACCCTTGTGCTCAATATAACACCCACATCTTAGAAGCCAAATATTTATGTACCAAACCAACAGACGAAAAACAACAAACTCGACTGCTGATGCTAAGGGCATAAACAAGGCGGCGCGGTTTGACGTCTGTCCATCAAGTGTGTTTACGACCTTAGTGAGTGGCGAGCCTTTGATGATGTTGGGAAACTGTTGCTGAAATATATGTGGCGATTGATTTAGGGTGCTAACACGACTGGAAGTAGTAGAAGTGGTTTGTAGTTTTGATAGCGTATTGGTGAAGATGGGTAAATAAACTAAGCTATCCGAAGATTCATCTTTTCCTTCCCACCACGAAAAAGCCTTTTACTATCCACTGCTGGACTTGGCCGTTGACATATTGTAAGACAATAGAAAAATCGGGCCTACAATTTATTTTTAATAGCCTGTATTGTCCCGTGACTCGGAACTACTAATCGTAACTTAAGCAAATTACCCGCGCATTTTTTCTATAAGGGTATTTTGTCATCCCTTATAGGTACCATGAATGTGATTTATTTTTGCTTTTATTTCATGCTGTAACTTTTAATTTCTATAGGAAGCATATTATTATCATTTCCTAAAACTAAAATAATATGTAAACTATATAATCCCTGTCACCACACACCTACAATAAGACGGTTCATCTGTCTGTCAGTGTCAACAGATCCGCGTGCTCTAGATACGGTTCTAACAATATCTGTAAGTTGCGTCATGTTGGTGAAGACGCGGTTTATTGATAGTTAAATGAATCTGTAACTGCCGAGCTGTGGCGCACGATGAATTTGGTAATTGAAAATCTGTTTTGAGTTCGATTTCAAAGCTGAGTAAAGTGCTATTATTCGTACTAACGTTATTCTGATTGTTTAACTATCGTCTGACCGTCGTAACCCAGAGGGATAGCAGCATTCCATGCCTTGATCAGTGTCGGTGTATTCAAGGGTAGAATCTACGTAATGACTGTCAAAGATCTTCATTTTAGCCGGGACTAATGATGATCAGGTATCGAATTATTTTACCCTCCTTGAAGATACTCGTAAAGCATACGCATAAAAAAACGCAAACTCGAAATTAATATGTAGGTTCGCAAAACTCGATGCACGACTAGCCTTTTACCACAATAAACATTTCATACAAAGATCAAACAGAAATCATGCATATTAATAACAAGCTAGCCTAATTATACAGTGAAACGTCACTGCCATTTCACTGCCCACGACAATAAACTACAAATAATTACTTAAATCCCATCATAATAAAGTTTAAAGTTCCTTGCACCAGTTATGGTGCAAGGAACTTTAAACTTTTGCATACTAACTTCACAGCGGGCGACTTAATTACCCTTTTGATGACGTCAGAACACCCACAGACTCAACTCAAAGGAAAAATAAGAGGGAATCATCCTAATACATAAAACGACCTAACCTGTGAAACTTATACTTTCACACGTGGTTGGTTAAAGCTACGCAGAAAATGTTTTGTACGTTGCTCACGCCAGAAATACTAACCGAAATGAAACAAACAAGTTTTCAAAGCTCCTGGACTATACGAGATCGGATATGGTGAGAAAGCTTAGCGAGCAGCGGAAAGAGAAATTGCTATTGATTGGGCAGGATGTGTATTCAGTATTGGTATTTATAGCCATTCCACGATGTTACATTGATTTGAATTTGGTTTGATGCGATGGAGGAACTGACTTTATTTTTCTAAAACGTGCCGAATTCTAGTTACATATATTTTGCAATTGAAATTAATATTCAGTTGAAATCGATATATTTAATAACGCCATTCCCACAGACTTTCTTATTTTTGAAAATTGACAACGCGAAATTTATAAAAAAATCGCGTTGCCTACTTTCAAAGCGTCAAATTTCAGTGCGTCATGGTATGGTTCGAAATGTCGCTTTACTTACTAGTTCGTTGTAAAGAATAGCCTAATAATATGATGAATAACATTATAATTATATTGTAAATTGGGGAGTTTGTTATTATATTGTAAATTGGGGAGGGACGGACGTTTGTATTTATTTATTAAAACGAACTCTCCAAGCGCGGGCCACACACAATCGCAGAGGCTTAACAAGAACTCAATCACAATATAAATGATACCACCCTCACTAATGTGTAGTAAAGTCTAATAAGCTGGTAATTTTTTTTATCACATACCTATATTTTTTATATGTGTAATAATTTATAATTATTAATTGTATCGTGTACCTCTCTATTCTCTGACCTGCAGGATTATTCAGAATCTCACGACAACTAATCGAATCGTATGTCATTGGTGCCGTAATCCAATCTAATGCGCTTTATCAATGTTATTCAGAATCATTCGACTTCGGATTCGGTTGGATTTTCGATAAGTCAATTTGATTTCGATATCACATTATGGTGCGTTTACTGAGTATGCTTGCATAGATAAATGTGCACACGAAAGTACAAATTATTCAAATATAATTAGCTTTGTAGAGGACTATTTTGATAATCTAGATTAAGATTAAAGCAAATTATATGACATCAATATTATATAAATATATATATATATATATATATATATAAATTAAAAATAAACACAACTATGTACCTATTCATGTAATTGAATGCAACCTATGAACAATACTTACTTAGGTACTTCGTAAACACTAACCAATAAAATGAGGGAAGAAGTTTTTATACTTTTTGTCAAATTGTATTTTTTGTGTTTGATTCGGAAAGCGTCTAATTTTTAAGTGGTTACTTTAATTACGTATGAACTAATATGTATAAAGAGATAGAAGTGCAAACTTCTCCATTATGACAGTAACAAAACGTGTTTAGAAAACAAAGTGATGATATGACGTGGAAGAAGACAGAAGCCGCTTGGGAAAGTATTTTTAATGAATGATCGATCTGGAGGAACATTCAGGTCGACCAAGACTACATTACCTTAGGAGCTGTATCGTCAGTATCAAAACAGCGCCTCCACTAGATAATGTGGACTTGGAAAGTGTTGTTGACTCTGATGAACTGCCAGCTCAAGAAAGTCAGGGTAAGTTTAATGATTATTAATACATAAGTAATTATATAAAAAAGACCCATACTAGGACACAAACCTTTATTGCAGAACCATACTCCAAGAACTTAGGGTCCCAAGCCAACCTCACTTGCAAGGTGCATAGGGTTCCCACCAAGAACGTAGGGTCCCAAGTGTAAGATAATTTTTCAAATTAATTTCACTTTTGTTTTCTTTGCAGCTAATGTACCAAGTGAATCACTACAAGGTATGGGAGTTTAAAGAAAAGGAGTGGAAGGAAGAGGAACATAATACAAAATAAAAAATTAATATATGTTTATTTTGTTATATTATATTAATAAATGTTTATTTTGTTTCAATCATTGCCATTGATTGCAATGTAATGTAGGACAATGCAGGCAACTATTATAGCTTGCACACAAGCTAATTTTAATGTAGGTGACATTAAAATTTGCTATTAGTTGTCTAAGTATAGGTCATCTATTCTTGCACACAGCAAATCATCTTTCAACTATATTCCCTATTCCTATTATATGTCTCATTAAGTTTTCTGTGAGGGATGATGGGTGGTTTAGAAAGGGTGTCAAAAGATATTGCTTTACTCATATCCGCTATCACCAAGAAGTAAGCCATCTCTAAATTGACCAGTTCCAAGTCATTGTTTCAAAAGTGAATTATTGAATATTATCTGATCATGGACAGATCCTGGCAATTCTGCTACTAAATCCAAGTATTTTAATAGGCTAACGCAAAACCACTTGAACATTAATTAACAAATTTTCTTTCTGTTTCTATAACTTCACCTGAAATAATAAGTATTACTTTCATTTTAATATTGTATTAAGCAGGTATACATATAAGTAAATTAACATGTTATATGTATCTTAAGAAATACCATGCACCAAGCGAGTACAATCTAGAGCTATGACATTTCATAAAAGCAATCTTGTAGTGTAGCTACTTCAGACGTTAGGGAATTATAACTAAGTGTGGTTGAGCAATAACTGCAGTAACTTTCATAACAATACAGCATGCCATTGGTGGACTGTCACCACAAAAATCAGCCACACTTCTTAAGTGGGATGCAGTACTTAGAGAGATACCTATGCCTAAGTATTATACTTGGTACTGTGGAAACTGCTTGATAGGTACCTAAATAAATATTTTTATTAGGTAAGTAGGTACTTCATTATTGTCGTAACAGTAAACTAATGAATTGGTGTAACCTCTTGTTTAGATGTTCAGTATGTTACGCAGTAAAACACAAACTGATGTTTTTTTAAAACTATATTTAGTAATTTACACTAAAACTAGAATTATGATTTAATGATCTAGAGTAACGTTGAGATATATAGACTTAGTAATGTTGATCGCTTGACAGCGGAAATGGTAATTGTCGAATATGTCTTATGGACTAGCTTATATACTAAGAGTTGTGGGATAGTTATACATCATTATAATTAGAGAACATTCTAGAGATAACATCGTTTACAAATTAATACAAGAATATGGAAGAGCGTTAAACATAATTAGGTGATCAGTTATTTACAGTCAATTAGTTAACAATGTATAAGTACGAAGTCTAATTATATAGTAAACAGATAAACAAGAACATAGTGAATTACAGTATTTTAGGCATAAGTGATAACTAATGATTTATATATACAAACAATGATTCATAGAATAATAACTTATGTTTGGGGTATAGAGAGATGGGGCATACATAACAAGTAGATTTGATAGGTTGTATTAGTAAAATCACTTAATTATGAAAGAAATACCACTCATCTTTGCGATTTAGGGCTTTTTATGTTTAATAAAGTTAAGCACTTGGTTTACTGCATATTTCGATAGGCACACGAAATCTGGCAGACAAAGAATGTTTCACCTAGGTCAGTAAAATAATACCTACCTATTAATCAACATTCAACACGGAATATAATACCATAGTGTAATAAAATTACACTATGGTAATACTTTCACAAATTCTAGGTAAGGTAGGTTATTCGCTGCGTCATAAGATTACAACATCTTCAATCAAGTCAAATAAATACATTTTTATTGATAAATTATATAGAGTAATCGTATAATGTTTATGTTATTTGACGTAGCTATACAAAATGACAGTGCATCTATCAAAATGACAACGGACAACTTTCTCAACTAGAAAATATAAACTTATATAGTAAACACACTAATATTGGTATTTGGCACTTGGCAGATGTCTTGGAAAGTAAGTAAGTAGTACTACTGGAACGCGAATGTCGTGAAATAAACACATGACGTTACGGGTGCCTTTCAAATTTCTTTGGTGCCTTTACATTTAGGATGGATAGGAGAATAAATGCTGTAGAAATGAGAGCACTGAGAAGTATGTGTGGTGTCTCTCTGACTGACAGAGTAAAGAATTGTGTGATAAGAGAGTGTTGTGGGGTAAAAGAAGATGTAGTGACAAGCATCGAGAAAGGTATGCTAAGTAAGATGGTTTGGGCACGTGGAGAGGATGGATGACGAAAGACTGACCAAGCAGATATATAAGGCAAGTGTGGAAGGGACAGGACGAAGGGGAAGACCTAGGCGGACGTTCTCTGATCAGATTGGAGACTTCCTAAAAACAGGACAGGTGAGAAGTACCCTGAACAGAAGAGCATGCATGAGGAATCTGATGGGAGTGAATGAAGCAAGAGAGATATGTCTGGATCGTTGCAAATGGCGTTCCGTAGTCTCTGCCTACCCCACCGGGAAACAGGCGTGAGTCTATGTATGTATGTATGTATGTATGTATGTATGTATGTATATATGTATGTATGTACATTTAGGATATTTCCCAATAAATAAAGAAATATGATAATCTTCTATATATGCCACGATACCTGCCACTCATTCTGAAATGGCGCGAAATTAAGAATCAAATAGGTAGGCTATTTGATTTTCATTCAATTCATTTATAAATATAATGAACTATAGGTAAAAAAAATAGTTCAAGTAACAATCTGATGCTCTGTAGCTCTCGATTATGTTTCCACAACAATTATCGGATTTTGCTGTCAACCTGCGTTATCGAAGCATTCTGAATATCATTGACTTACGATAAGTATCTAGTTATCGGGCGTTATGACGTCACATTCGATTCGATATCTTTGACGTGATTTTAACATTCGAAACGGTTGTTCTGAATAACAAACTGAAGTAATCGTACGATATGAAACCGAATCGTACGAAAACTGAGTTATCGTGACATTCTGAATCGACCTGCTGATTGGAAACATCCTAAAAACAGGACAGGTTAGAAGTACCCTGAACAGAAGAGCATGCATGAGGAATCTGATGGGAGTGAATGAAGCAAGAGAGATATGTCAGGAGCGTTGCAAATGGCGTTCTCTGCCTACCCCTCCGGGAAACAGGTGTGAGTCTATGTATGTATGTATGTATGTATTGTGTACCTATTTTTAATAATTTACACACATCAATACAGATTTGGGACTTAGTGCTTACTGTTCTCATAGTGAGAAGAGGCCCGTGCCCAGCAGTATCACACTATGTAAACAGGGCTCATGATGACTACCGACTTGTTGCGTCTCCGACCAGAGTCGTGTCGAGCTATACAATATAAATCTTATAAAGAATGATTCGAGAGGAAAGTTTATATGTATAAATGACGCAAGGGAAGCCGCTGGCGACGTCTAGTATTCTATAAACTGACCGTACAAAACGTAGACAATTTTAGTCATATAATGTTATGGAATTCTCTGAACCACAAAACCTCTTTAGCTTGTCAATATGTCCGCGTCCGAGTAAACTTGAGCGACGTCATTTGTCTCATTTAAATACGAGTTTGTGACACCTAATGCATGGTACATCAGTTCTCAAACATTTTTCACGAGACCCCGATTCGAGTTTGATGTTCTTAAGGTATTGCAGGAAGTTGGCCGCTTGCTGGTGGACTTTTTGTGCTTAGAAAATGATAATGGTTAGCTTTTTTATATATTATGTTCGTATCGTGAATACAGGCCAATTGATACAATGATTGAAAATGTAGAAAGTATCTCATTAGGTTCCTAGTTAGGCTCTTTTATCGATTTTCTATTTGAAACTTATTTATAGAGATGATCATAGTTTGTTGATGCATTCAAAAGGCCACTTATTGTCGAAGCTTATAAAGCTCTTATTACAAAACAAGGACTAAATACAACACCAGATTTAGCCCTACTGAAGGCTGTTATTTGTTTTAATTTGACATTCTTTCCAACAAGTGGAGACGAATACTTCACAAAAATTTGGCCTATATTTATAAGTTTATTTTTCACAGATAACACCAACAATAAACTTAAGCTACTTATTTCTACTGTATTTGGCCCGTGTTTTATATTTATAATCTTAATATATAAAATCCTTGCGTTACTGACAGACACGCTACAGTCGAAACTATTGGGCGCAGGAAGCTGAAATTTGGCATGTATGTTCCTTGGGGACCGTAGGGGTGCACTAAGAAGGGATTTCCCGAAATTCCCACGGAATCGGCCAAAACGGGTAAATTTAAAAAAAATGCAGGCGTAGCTGCTGGCGTCCTCTAGTATACCTAATAATTTATGAAGAAGAACAGAAACATTTATGACTCCTAACTTAGTTCACATCGTTTGGTACTCCGAATATGTAGGTATATGTGTAAATAAAACTTACTTTTTAATAAACATAGCTTTATTTTACATCGACATCAATATTTCGGTCACCTTTCATCACAGCAATTAGGGTCCCATACGTCTCACAAAATTTCGGACCCACAAGGAGCAGAATAAAGTGGTGACCGTAAATCCCGGGCTGGAGACCAATGCCGATATGTGAGAGCTTCCAAGCATTTCTTTTCACCGATACAATAGATATTCCGTTGGCTTATTACGTATTGTTAATGCTATCAGGCTTGGAATACCAAGAGGCGTCTCAAGGACGTTTGATTTGGGCCGAGAAAATATGTTGGCTAGAAAATATTAAACGAAAGCAAGGAAAATCAGAATGTTTGTGGATTTTTTCGACGGTCGAAAAGTAATGAGATAATGGGGACGCAAAACTAATTAAATGTTTTAATTGAGTGTTAGCTTTCTGAAGTTATTTTATTAGTTACCTTACTCACCTGTTATTTGGGTACAACTAAATTTGAGCAGAAGTTAGTTTTAGTTTGTTTATTATTTATCAAATACATTAAACTAATTAAGTAAAGATTTTAATTGAGTGTTCGTTTTCTTAAATCATTTTATTAGTTACAAATGTACAATCGAACAACTTCCCGCTCGACCACCATAAAGGCGAGAACCGCTCAGCAAGACACGTCGCTTCCAATGCTACTTTACACGCACATTGACACTCGTATACAAACCCAGTTTCTAGTGTGCCTCGACTCTATGAGCCAGCCAAGTGATTTTTTTTTCAAACTGGTCCAGCGCCGACTTGTTTGATTGTACTTACCTGTTCCTAACAGCAAAATTCAAAGCAAAAGTTCGTTATAGGTTGTAGAGGTACTTTTTATTATTTATTGAATCAGAATTTCGCCCTTATTTGAAAATACATATGCTTGGGTTACTTACTAGTCGATGACACATGATGCCATTTTTTTCAACATGGGACTAGGATATTATTTCATTGCTCCTAATGGCTATTCATTAGTGGTTGGTGGGCATCCTACCCACAACCTTCTATGTAGTCTATAGGCAAATCATAATCCCAATGTTGTTCACGGCAGCCACCGATTTTTAGTCTAAGTTGCCAGAAGGGCAGCAGCAGCCTAGTAATGAGACTAACAGGAGAAGGACTACGTGGAGGGTCTCGAATTCAAATCTATTCAATTATCGCTCTTCTACTGAACGAAAACATCGTGAGGTAGCTTGCATGTCTGAGAGTTCTCCATAATGTCTCGAAAGACAACGGAAGTCATTGGCCAGACCGTCGGACTATGGCCTAAACGTTCTTTTCTTCTCTCATAATGAGCCAAATGCCTGTGACCAGGAGTTATAAAAATTTAAGCAAGGCTGATGATGATAAAGTCAAAATAATATTCTACCTTGAACGTCCAATACCTTGCCATGACACGTAATCGAACCCCAAGCCACGTCCCGTTGACCTCTCACGTGACTAAGAAGCATGGTTGCTATTAATCCGCCCCTCCAAGTGCAACTGGCTCCTGATAGCCTCTACAGGACAAGTGTCGTTGTATTAAATTACCACTGGACTCTTGAGGTATAACTTGATCAGTAAGACTCTTGCTTCTGATATTTTTCTGTAGATATATAAATATTTGCTAATTTATTAGTCGTTGCTTTGTGTTATAGCAAAAGGAGAAATATAATAAAGTACTAGCACGCATGGTGGTCAGTATTGGGAAAAGGCTACCGCATGCTATTCTAATGTACTACAAAGTTTCATCAAAATTGAGTTCGAAAGAGTAGCAAACATGATAGTAATAAAATAAGACTAGCTCACCTTGGCGATCTCAGTTTTGGATGTCACTATTGCTATTTAGGATTCAGGGTAAAAAGCTCTTAAAGCACTTATTCAAACATGTATACAGGACACAGTAAGTAAATTCATAATAAACGACTTAGGTATCTAATAAGTAAAATACTTGTTACTATTATAATATCAAAGTACAAATGCCTAACCTTACTATACTTGACTACTGCATAATATACCTTATAGCGTTATCAATTTGTAGCTCAATAATTATTACGAATAGCAATTAAATTACTCTGGTTTAAGCCTTGCTATCTTGGCACCGCTAGAGTTGGTTTAATTAATTCTTCCGTTGCAATTCCACAAACTAGTTGCAGTTAATCAATACTACATTTTACAATTTACACTTAAATATCATCCAAGTCGGAAGCAAATAACTTTTTTTAGAAGATCTTTGTCTCGTCGTCACGCAAATAATTGATTCAGAATACCCAACAGATTCAGGACAATAGTTTGAGACCACACCAGATTTTCTACCGTGTGAGAATCGAACCCTTAATCGACGTAGTGCTGTAAATAGCAAGGTAGGTGCTTGCACTATAACATCATTCTTGGAATCGAATTAGACAGCTATTTGCATCATTTGCATCATATTCTTGATCTTTATTGCATATCCTTGTTTCCTTGGCATAGCTGAATTATGGATAGAATTACATAGGAGAGTTTACAAATAATATGAAGTTGTCACTTATAATTAATTGATTATATGCCAGTCATGATAGGAGAGCACGGATGCAGCTGTACAGTATTAAACTGTGAAGCCATTCAACAAGTTGTGATACTACGGTCTTGTAATATACCTATCCAAATTACACAGCCAAATACTTGTAGAGCATCATTATCTAGACAAATCTTGGGTTAGATATTCTCTTTACTTTATCTGCTCATTTGTAGCCAGGTTCAACTTCAGTCACTATAGAAGACAACGAGTTTGGCAAGTCCTGGGCAAAGTTAAACTAGTTATGAAGTGTAGTGTACCTATCATCTTACGATCAAAAACCGACCGGCTACACCGTGAATACTTAGAAACGTTAGTAATATAGCTCTATCGCAACTAAAACTAATTGAACTATACAATTTCTTTGAACAAACAGCGTTTATCGGCCCTCGAGAATTATATTACAGTTTGCAAATCATAATGATTGTAATATGAGTGAACAATACCTCAAACACCCTAGATGTTATGGGTTTATAAACCTTTTCAATTCTTAGCTCATTTACGATTGCTTGTGTTTTTTTATTGCGCCCTGTTCATATGTGAAACGTTTTTGCTTTGGTTCTTTACGGTTCTGCGATCATTATTTTTGCATTAATGATTGTGCTATGGAAATTTCTCGATGGGTTCCTACGCTAATTTAAAAACGTTTTCTGGTGCTTTGATGCTTCATTGGTACAATATTTTTTTATTTCAGCTACAATTTATTGTAATTTCTTAGTTCGGTTGGTTTTGTATCCGTTGCAATGATTTTTGTGACAATATATATTTGACTAATTTCAATACAATCTTGTTATAAATAAAGTTATGGAGCCTCATAGCTATTTTTATGTTATTTCCCACACACTATATTTTGACAAGTACTATGTCGTGGAGCTTCTGCACATAAAAAAATAAAGAATTCACAGACAGATTGTCAGTCTCTCTGTGCACAAGTAATTCTCTCGAGTAAGGATTAAACCCAGTTCCCTGAGAAATTAAAATTATGAGATTAAGACGCATGTAAGACGGATAATGCCTCTTTACCACCAAATACCTCACGCTACTTTTTAAAGTCTAGCTAATCTTTAAACTAAACCTTAGCTGATATAATGCTATAATGTTCTTATAAAAATATATTCATATATTCTATAGAGCCACGTTTGTACTAAAATTATTTGTAATGAGTATCTCGTGTTGAACAGACATTCCGAATAGAAGTTGCTTCCACTGAGTGGCATCTGCTTTAGACATAGACGCTGATTCAGATTCAAAGGAAACTAATTTGTGGGGCGCTTTTGCTTTAACTATCCATTCGTATTGTAAAATTTGTAGTTTCGTGGTCACCGTCCAAGGGACGTCAGAAATGCATGGTATTTGTATAAGTAAAATGAAGGGCTCAAATTGATTAGCTATAATGTCACGCCCCAAGAACTTTAAATATCATACATTAAACAAAGTATACTATGTTTATCTCAAATATAAATATCTTTTTAAAAATCTATGTTCTATTATTCCAAACCCTAACGTTTAAATAATCGTAAAATAGTCATAAGCACTCTTAAGAAGCATTTCTTATTATATCATTTCAATGCGCTATGAAACGATGGTTTATAAATTGTAAAACGGACCTCTAAAATCTAATTAAGGTCGTATTGCAAGTGTTTATTGCTGTACAATTATCGTGGAGCCATAAATCCGGCTCGGAGGACCAATAAAATGTCGGAAGGAAAGCGCGCGAAACGCACGAACGCCATTACAAAAACGCGGGAATTCAATTTCGTATAACTATTAGTTGTTTAATAGTTATTTGCTTTTTAATTGAGTTTGTTGATTATTTTTTTAGAGTTGAATAAAATTGTTGAAGATGGGGTCAATTAATTATTATTTCGTTTATATTTAGATTTTACGGGGTGTCTATTGGTAATATAAACGAAACAGGTTATTTGATTTATAAAAATATAAATTAAACTCGATATTTTTTCAAGCCCTCTAATAACGAATAGGTTTACTATGTTTTCGCTGTATATTTTTAGGTATTGCTCTATAAGATAATTTAAATAAAGGATTTTTTTATTGTATAAGGATTCCTATTTTAATAATAATAATAATATTCTACCACATTCACACAACACCATCTAGTCCCAAACTAAGCAGAAGCTTGTACTATGGGTACTAGATAATGGATAAACATACATATATACTTTTTTTTTTTTTGTAAATACATACATATCATACATAGAAACACCCAGGAACACATATTTTAAATAGGTTCGATTTAGCCATAGGTCTGTAAGGTAAAAAATAATAATTTAAATAACGCATAAGCAACCTATCAATAAATTACAATCCTCTGCATAAAAATTGCAGAGGAATTCAGGATTTACCTGTCGAAAATAAATCATTTCAATTATTGTACACACAGTAAAGCCAGAAATAACAGTTTTTATTTCCATAAAACAGTTAACAATTGGAGATATAGTTTAAGATATATACAAGACTTAAAATAATTTAATAAAGCTAATGAATATATACAATAAAGTTGAAATTAAAAAGCTTAAAAAGCCAGTATTTTAATACAAAACGCTTTAATCGGCACTTATAAAAAGGAGGTTAGTCCTCTGTAGAGGGATAGCTAAGTTGTAGTTTGTTGGCAAAAGATTTTTATGAAGAAAACTAATGCGAAGTGGTAATTCTCAAGTTTTTTCTAAATTCGGTTCGATAAAAAATACTGAAGAGAAATATATGAATGAAATTTAATTAGTTTATAGATGATTCTGTAGTGGGGTGGAAATTTAATTATGGCTGGCTCTGTCTGTAAGGTTTTTAAGGTGGTAGATATCAAAGTACTGTATGCGTTCAAAGTCGTTCGCGGGGCTGTTTCTTATAGCAAAAAGCTTTGAATTATATTAATAACTCTTCATTTAGCTTGTCAATGATATTCATAAGGTTAAAATCGCTATTTATAAATACCTGTTTTTGTTACCTTCATAGTAGTTATATCTCTTCTGTTTTCTTTACGCCAGCATTAGGAATATTTTTTATACCTGTAACACCCGAACGAAACAATAATGCAAGGATCATACAGATCGGGGATTTGGCATTTCACATAAATCCTGGGTCGGGCAGTGTTATTGGTTTTTTCTGTAACGAAATTCTCAGTAGCAGCACGGAGTCTGGAAATGTGCCCGGTACGGCAATAGGCTCGCCCCTTATTATGTGGGACTAAAGTATATCTGGCGAAAAGTGGGTGTAGAAATACACCTCTGCCTACCCCTTCGGGGATAAAAGGCGTGACGATATGTATGTGTATGTATCATACAGATCAGATCATATTACCTATAGGGATCGGACCCGCGTCTCTCGGAGTGCAACAGTGTTGCAGGGTTAGGGCGGCAATTTAAAACACCACGTCACCCTTGTCTTCATCAATGGCTTTCAGTGATAAGGCCTATCGTATATTTCTTACTGACACTTCGTAACTTGACCTTGGATCAAGTGTACATAAAGTACTATCTATCTGCTTAAACGTGATAAAGAAAAGAACAGAAAACTGTTCAATCTATCAATCAATTTGTACCTAGTTCAGTACCATTCGTTTATTGGGTGTCGAGTAACGACTCAACTTATTTATGTTCAAAGTTCTCACTTACAAGGTTTAGAAGTCTAGACCACGATTTCGCAATGTAATACAATGGCTGTCTCATTCGAACGCATAGACTGTTCAGTCTGTTTTAGACAGATATGAACATCACTAAACATTTTAGGTATAACTTAGTTGTACCATGATGGATGAAAGCTTTGAGACGAATATTTTATTTAAAGAACACTCTTATTTAAAGACGATCCTGTATCGCGGCAATTTAGCAAGGATTCTACTTACGAACACAAAGTACACATAGACTTGTAAGAACAAGTTTAGTATACAAAGTATTGTCGCGTGCAGGGCTCGAATCTATATTATTACTTTTACTTATACAAACTACCATTAGGTACACAAAAGTACCTTGTCCGTCCAGTCAAAGCATATAAGCACCATTTTTAGATAAAGAACTATTAACATGACGTTTTTAATGTAGGTACTTTTACATCAACTAATTATTTGACATCACATCTAAAATGACTAGAATCATAACATCAAACTCAAAACAAAATCGACACCATGGCCGTCTTACCATTTCAATCCACAAGAAATAGGGGACGTATTAAAGGTCAAAACATTTTATATAAAATACCTCAACACCCCTTCAGCCATCCGTAAAATATGCCCTAAAGGTCATCTTGCATGAAATCACCGGCAAATTTCATAAGTTGCCGTTTCCAGAAGTGAGGGTGGCAAAAATGTCCGATTACCCACTAATGCGTGATAGCCATATTGATTCTTGTTGCATACGTACATTTTTGTTTGCATGGGGATTATGTTTTGCTGCCGTTTAGAAACCTGGTCCAAAGTGCGTGTTATTATTTAATTTCTACATGGCAGCTAGCGATCATAATTATTGTTAATTGCATGTATGACGTAGTAGTTTTAGTGAACGCCTGACTGTTAAACACTACATTAAATGTGACGATAAAAAGAATCCTGTGTAGCCGCTGATTTAGCTACTAGCAAAAAAGATATTGAAAAGAAAACAGCCCATTTCACGGCTTATTTCAGTCATAATTCCCGAAAATTACTTCGTAAAAAGTCAAATATCGCTTTGACACCCGCGAACTTCTGACTCAAACTCATATATATATTTACGAACAAGGTTTCTTTGGCTTGTGTGCGATAGAAAAACTCATTTCCAACTTTGTGACAGGACCATAGAAGCTCGCGTTGACTTACCAGTACGTTTAATTATGTCCGATTTGTGAAAGTAGAGGCCTAGTCCAGCAGTGGACTGTTTAAGGCTGATGATGATGATTGTGAAAGTAGGGGGAGAGGGATGTCAAATAAATTGGATTGTTTGCTTTATTTGGTGTTCTAAAAAAATATGTTGTTAAATTATTGTCTGATGCTAATTATTTTTGGAAAGCACTTGCAATGTTTGTTATTCATCGTCATTATTATCATCTTCACGTAATGCCGGCTACACGCAATACTTTTGGATGTGCAGCCCGGAGTCAGCTTACTGGTCTAACCAGATTTGATAGTATTAGCTTTCCCACAGAGCGACTGTCGTCTGACCTCTGCTTATGGACCTTTATGGATACACGATATTCAATAGTTTAGATCGCGTTATTCCTTGTCACGACCCCATCCTTTTGCTCTTTAGTACCCTAAACTTTCGCGTTGGAGCTTGAGGTCTGCTTTTGAGTCTCCAGATTTGACAGAATATTAGTTTAGAATACCGTTTGACTTTTTGCTGCTCAAAACTGTCCCACTGCTGGGCACGGACATCTTCTCACCATGAAAAGGGTAAGGCCACAGTCTACCAAGTAAGCTAAGTGAGGGTTAGCAGACTTCACATGTCTTTCGAGAACACAATGGAGAACTCTCCGACATGCAGGTTTCCTCACGATGTTTTCCTTCACCGATAAGCAAGCGATAATTAACAATTTAATACGCTCTTAACTTCGAAAAGTCATTGGTACGTGCCGTAGATTCGAACCTGAGACCCTCTGCTTAGCAGTCTGTAGATCTCTCCACTCGGCTATCGCTGGTTACTACAAAAACGTAGTATACGTAAACTAGTGCCAAATATCTGAGCACCGACCGGTTCCTCACAGAGATAGCCAATATCGATGGCTTTACGTTCTTTTAAGTATTCCAAATGTACTTGTCAGGATCTATTACAATAATATTCGGTTTATGAATCCACTTGTATTGTCTGTTTCTTTTGTACAAAATATAACCATTGTTTTATTATAATACAATGCGTTATTGAAATCTTTCAACCAAATCGTACAAATCAAATTGAAGTAGGCAACTTAAACGGAGTTCTGTCAACATTGTGTCCGGAGCCAAAACTCAGTTACGAAGTTTTTGGGACACACTGACATTGGGAACAGCGAGCCTATTCATCTTCTGAAGATAGCAGTACCACTTTCGAACAGAACCTGTTGGTCAAGTGGTTTAAGATTCTGCGTCGCTGGAGGTCGTGGGTTAGATTTCTACTCAGAACAAATCTTGGTGCGATAAGAACGATGATTTGTTTTTTTTTATAGACTCACGCCTTTATCTACGAAGGGGTAGGCAGAGGTGTAATATTACACCCACATTTCGCCATGAGTTTAGGTCCCACTTTATAGGGGGTGAACCTATTACACATCACCAGACTCCGTGCTGCTACTGAGAATTCGGAAAAACCCAGTAACAATTTTGCCCGACCCGGGAATCGAACCCGGAAAAAGAAAATGTTTTCATATTTTAAAATAGATTTAGATATACAATTTGTGTTATAAATTCAAATTTTGTTTCGCGATCAAAGCGTTGCTTTGTTACTAAGATAAAATTGCTGTTGAAATGTTAATTTTAATTTTAAAACAATTTCATTTGAAATTTCGGGATTTTATGCCCATAAATAGCAACAAAAACGATTGTATGCGAGATGTAAGGTCGGTGTAGAGCATTGGGGTACCTATGTCTAGCAGTGTACGTATTTAGGCTAATGATGATGAGGGACCATAATTATTACAGAAATATTAAGACGTAAATTTTCTTAAACACGTATATTTTTGTATTAAGTAAATACACTTTTTATTTCGGAACTAAATTATATTCAGACACACGCATTTTCTTCAACTAGATTTCAGGTCTCATTAAAACTGGTCTATGACGCATATCTGAGGTTAAGCCAAGCCCAAACTTAACTGAATAGGCACTTCTTCAGCAGATTCTATATATATAATAAAATATGGATATCAACACAAGAATTCAAAGGCCTTAATATTATTCTCCGTAAATTTGTCGGTTGCATAAACGGGGATGTCACTCAACCAGCCTTCCAATGTGTCACAACACGTACTTGAAAGGTTTTCTCAATAGAATCCTTTAAACGATGGCTTAACCCCTTAGAATTTGGTATTAATTAATCATCCAATTACAACTTGGCAGTTTAAAATCTTTAACGAACTGTACATAGTACAATTTAACGGAAACGAGCGATTTGTATTCTGTAATATTTTATTGCAATTTGCTTTGTATCGAAGTTTAATCGAAATTTGTGTTCTTTTTGCATTTTGCTTTGTAAGGTTATTAATATTGCGGCGGTCAGCAAGAAAATTATAGCTATTAATGTTTCCTTTAGTAATTGGATAGTGAAAGTAACGCCGAGATGACCCAGAATAATATCATCATCGTCATTCTGGCTTTATCCCAGTTGCATCCAAGAATTTTCGTCTTGGAGCCCGACGCCCGCTTACAGGTCTGACCAAGTTTGACAGAATATTAGTTTTTCCATAGAGCGACTAGCGTCTATACACCACTATTTTTTAATTAGTACAAGAAATTGAACGGGGCAAAAGTATCTTTACCTGGTCATATTTGTGTAGGTAAAAAATAAAAACACTAAGACCCAAAACTGTCTCAAAACTGTCCACAAAAATACGTAATAAATGGTCCAAGCCTGAATAATGTTTTCAAACTCATTTAGTTATTAAAGCTCAGTGTAAAATTTTCAATTGTTTTAAAATAGCTTGTTTTTATTTGAAAATATGAAAATTAACTCTTAATCATTTTGTGTGAAATTTTTGCATAGATTAAAAATGTTTTCATATTTTAAAACAGATTTTGATAAACAATTTGTGTTATAAATTCAATGTTTTTATTCAATGTGCGTATTTTACCCATACCAAGAGGGATGGACACAGTTAAAGTAATTACATAACCGCAGCTTGTGTAACCCACGCCAAAAGATCGCATCAAATACAAATTATTCACCTTCATGTCCTATAATTTAATGACAATTTCCGTTACACAAATATTTGTATTATTGTCTAAACTTTAGTGTTGACAAATTTACATTTATATGAAAAATAGGTCACGAATATGGAGCGGACAGAATGGTAAGTGGGTGTGCCCGACAGCATATTGCAGCCAAATAACTTTGTGGCGGGTTCTTGTGTGAGATATCCGACGCTCTTTTGGAAGTGTGTCATTTACATGACTGTAGTGATTTATTTTTACAAAGTAATAAATATACCTAATAAAATATAAGTTCCTGCATCCTTAATGGGGCGTCAGAGTGAGAGGGTATAGGCTCAGACAAGGAAATTTCATTGATCTGAAAAAGCCTACCCAAATGAGGTGATGAGCCAAGATTCGGTCTATTATACGTATAGAATCGCAAAGTTGGTAGGGCAGGTGGCAAGTCAGGTTTCTAATGTGAAGTAAACAGGTACTAATTATACGTTTTACATATGTCTTTCAGGATATATTCCGCGTACCTTCATTTCGAGTATTCGATATTTCGGCACTGTTGCAAGCGCTATGATTATAAGTGAACGTGTTAACCGTATAGGCAGATCCATCCAGAATGTTATCGGCTAAATATTATAAAATGAAATGGCAATATGCCGTTCGTTATGAATCTCTGTCTTCAAAACGTTGTGAACATAAACTACAACGATTGGAATAAAATAAAAATAATCGTCATTCACTGACTGGTATTTGTTTTATTTGTTCATTATTTCAGAACTTTTCGGTATGATTTCCCTTATACAAAATGTTATAAATATAAAATCAAATCGAGACTGTAGACATCTTCGTTCATCAAAAGACGTTTTTTTATTAGTCTAGGTACTGTGTTTTCAATTGTGCCACCAGCTTTTTACCCCAAATCAAATCAAGGAAAATGTTAAATTGTTCTCGGAATCGATAAACAAGCCACTTGTTAAGAGTTGGGAGGCAAGCCTAGTTTAATTTGATTAAGTGATTATATCTGCAGTAATCAAATTAAAGTGTTTGTGAAACTTCTACACAAAGAGCACTTCAAATTGTCTAGGAATTTTAAGTTGCATCTCATATTTGAGATCGCTGAGCGATATTGGTTAACGTGAGGGATTGTTATAAAGTACTTACTAATTTCTGCTTAAGGCGCTGTCCTAAGCGACTGTTTTGGTAAATGAGGGGGTGAAGCAGGGGAGGTGAAGGGAGCTTAGCTCCGTCTACTGCGGGGCGCCCCCCTTCATTCTCGTCGCTTGCGGCCGTATTCTGGCGACATCCGTATTCCAATATTTCAAAATCGCAAGCAAAACGTTTTAGCATATTGAATTGAGATACTGATATTAAAATTTATATTACATACATCAATCTGTTTGTACAATATAGGCATAGCGCAATTTTTGTTCTCAGTGCAGCCATGAGCAAAACTGGTTTACATTAGACGTTATAGGTATTAATAGTTGACGAAAGTAGGTAAATACCTACGTGCCGTAAGATGATAAAAATAATTAAGTCAGTTCCATGTATGGAGAGGCCATTATTATGTTTGTTTTGTTTTTGTATAAAAATAGTGAAACAGTTCATAGAATACCTACATCTAATTCCATTCCAGCCAGTTTTCAAATCTGTTTTGCAATAAATTGGCTGTGACATACGGGCGGACAGACAGACAGACATTGCGAATCTATAAGGGTTCCGTTTTTACAATTTTTGGCTACGGTACCCTAAAAAACACAATACTGCTCTACTAAGCGCAAAAGCCGTATCTCAACTAAAGCGAGTTACGAGATAATTGAAGTTTAGTAAAAGTTGATTTCTTTTATTTATTTATGGATGTTTATTGTTATTATAGGTATAATTATTATGGTAAAGGTTTCGAAATACGTCGCCGTTTTTAGGGGTTGTGAGTGATTGGAGAGGGAGGAGGGGAGGTCTTGAAACCCCCCTCACTATTTTCACTTGCCGGAAATACTTGGTTTCCTCTGAAAAAAAAACTCCAAACATCGGTGTGTATGGCACTGCCAACTTCCACATTCATCACACTAGTTTAATAAACTAAGGTTGTCGGAGCCCTGCGAAGGGCTCCTATTTTCGGATTAAGGGTCAAAAGAGAACCTAACATAACCTATTTATTTACTTATTACAGTCGCACCCAACCCAAGGCACTCGAAAGCAATGACGCACAAAATTTGACATTAGCTGTCAATATGATCATTCCAAGATGGCAGTTTTGCGTTTCGTTTCACGTTTTTCACATAAAACCTAAAAATGATATTTGTAAAACTGTACTAAAGTATAAAATCTATGTTCCGTTTTGCATAATTGGCGAAGTATTTATGAAATTTTGGAAATTGTTTAAAAATATTTAGACGCAACTCCGGCAGCCAAAATTACTTTTAGGGGATTAAAACGAACTACCTTAAGCCCCCTACACTACCAATACTTGAGCGTATTGGTAGTGTAGGGGGCCAGGTAGTATGCAGGGGGTATTCAGGTGACTCGTTTCGAAACCCAACCCATTATTATTTTTCAAAAAAGATGAAACATCAAAAATATATGTGGATATACCTTATTCATGAGATACTGCTATGTCGCTTAGAAAATTATAGAATTAGAATTTGAGTTACTGCTTTTTCGTTAGCTCTCCTCATACATGTTTGTATGGAAAAATATAAAAATTTCTTTCGCTTCAAATATGTGTTGTTTCAAAGAAAATAAATATTAAAAGATATTTATTTATATTCATTTATCATTTATTAACGAAATACAGAGTTTACAGCTCATCAAAAGTTAGCTGTCTGCTACAACCCGGCAGGTTTTCTTTATTCTCATCGAATGTTAAAGGCAGTGTGTGAGGTGATAAGGCTTCAATACTTATTATTTGCTGTTCTTCACGAGGCACAGTTTCATTTACTTTCCTTTAACGGCTTGGTATTGTAGAAATTTCAAGCACTGATGAAACATTTTCCTCTCCGTGATCTCGCAATGCCATCCCTTGAGCTTGACGAGAATCAACAATTTCAGGCAACTGCCAATTCATATAAAACGCCACAAGCTTTTCTTCTCCCAGAAAACATCATCTCTTTCTATAATTTCTATTTTAAGTGGTATACTTTCGCCACTCCACACAGCAAATAAACACTTTTGTTTGCGTGTAACGTGGCGTTGCCCCTGAATTTGGTAATAACAATTACAATATTTGTTTAGACTAGTCAGTTCACTTTTTTATCATGTTTCCATATTTGTATTTTATTTGCTCTTATACTATTCTCCAGGCCATTCTTATAGGCAACTTTAGAACATTAAATTTCCACAATCGTGTTTGGACCTATTAATCCATCTGGCGTGGCACCAATAATCGGATAATCCACAAGGCTCGATTGTTACATTTTCTTGCTTCGCCAGTTGTTGCAAAGCCAGTTGTTCATTTTAGATTCCATGCGCAACTGATTTTACATTGCAAATATTTTATTTGTACAAAATATTTTTTACTAAGTTGGCTTTACTGCTGTTATCTCTTCTTTTTACCACTATACCAAAATTTCAATCTGTCAACATATTCTTACGCAATTCGAACCAGTCATTGCTATCCCTCTTGTAATTTTTGCTTATCACTACGGAATTTGAGTCAAATTTGTTAAAAAAATTGTTTGGCATTTCTTGGCTAGCTCTTGAACAGACCGTGTTAGGAATGACTGCAGTCAAATGTGTGTATGACTTTGCAGAACTGTTATCTTTAACTTCACTGAAATTACAATAATGATAATTAGTTACGTACTTTATTATTAAAAAAATACTATATCTTGTGTTATAGCATACAGAGAAGTCACCTTCTTACTTATAAATGATTGATTTTAGAAATTAAAAAGATATTAGATGTACTGAGACATACCTAATAGTTTATGAATAATCAAAGTTTTACCCGATGTACCTAAAAAGGTTTATGTTCACAACACAATAATAAAAAATTCGTTACCGCTTGTGTGCGGATTGCGGAGCGCCATATTAGCGCTGTTTATTGTTCGCCGTGGCGGCATCTTAGCGCTCCAGGCGCTCTGACAAGCAAATGAATTTGAAATATAGGTACATACAATGATTCGATTTTATGTCATTACTCTTTCAAAAATTGAAAACTGTGGCAGCTATGTATTGTGAGAATAATTAGTATAATTATATTATGCATAATCGATAATATATAAGTATCATAGTTAGTCATAAAAGACTCTTATGAAAATAATTTGTGTAAAAATGTTACATATTTCATAATCACTTGGCCATGGATGAATTTCTATTTTATTACGACGCTTTCTTGTACAAATCCTTCGTAGAACTTCATTTCTCTAATTGTCCATATTTTATTCTTCTAATTATATATTTATAAGCACAGAAACAATAACACATTAAACACAACAAGAGTATAAACTTAGGTCCTAATTATATGTGCCCATAGTTACATGAAAAGCCTATTTGATTCAAAGTATTCAGTCTATAACATAAAACATGAAATTACGAACTCAAATCGGCGTATTATAATGACAAACAGGTTTACGTAAAATTTTGTGCAGCGGAGACGCAAGCGACATGACCTATCTCTCACAGGGCTCATAGCCGAATGATGAGGTCTGGCCGGGGCGTAAACTAGCAACTGACACTCAGTACACCGCTTATGCTAATAAGGTTTAAATTGCTGAAGCGTTTGATATTGATGGGATCTACCGAGCGTCAAAATCATAGACGTTTGGCAGATTTTATTTAATTTTACAAAATATACACGTATAATATGAAAATAAATAAGGTAATTCTTTAGTTCATTAGATTTCCTACAATATTATCAAATAAAAAATGACAGTTTACGATCAAAATATTGCAAACAGTGAGACGAAAGATTATTTTCTGCCTCGATTTTGTGATTTTTTTACCGTGATTCTATTTTACATACATGAAAAATTCTTTCAAAAGTCTTTTGTTCAGACTTTTGACTTTAAGCTCTATTTTTTGCTAGTTTGTAATATGTACCGTTATGGCTAGATGCGCGACGAAAAATTAGGTGTTTCACGGCTTCTGAGGTATAACAGCGCCTTAAGATGTTGATTGTCACGGCTCAGTGCTATTTTGATTTATAAGTTATATTGATGCTAAGTTACGTCATAATTGGCTAGGTAGAATCACTTAATTTCTGTTTGTTATAGCAGGAACTAAGTGATAGAAAGAAAAGACAAAAAAAATATTTTTCCACAAAATTGTGGAAAAATATTTTTTTTGTCTTTTCTTAATTATAACACACTATAAATTTTAGAGAAAGCATAAAAGATAAATATTTAAATAAGAGAAAACATTACAAATAAATAAATGAGGGAATAAAGATCCCTTCGCTTTTATTCCAAAACATGAACGACTGATACTTCATCAATAAATCGGCAAATAACTACGGTAGGCACATTTCAAATATGTCATGTAAAAATTTCGATTATCATGTAGTTGTTAACTTGTTATCTGTATATATAAAATCCTTGCGTTACTGACTGACTGACAGACAAGCTACAGCTAAAACTATTTGGCGCAAGAATCTGAAATTCAGCATTTATGTTCCTTGGGGACCGTAGGGATGCACTAAGACGGGATTTCTCGAAATTCCCACGGGATCGGGCAAAACGGGAAATTCGAAAATATGTGCGTGCGAAGCCGCTGGCGTCGACTAGTCTTTATATATATATTTCTTGTGTGTGTATATCACTGAACTCCTCTTAAACGACTGGACTGATTTTGATGAAATTTTTTGTGTGTGTTCAAGGGGACTTAAGAATGGTTATCTTCACATAAAAATTGCGAATATAAAAAAAAATATGGCGGTACAAAGTTCGCCGGATCAGCTAGTAATATATAAATATCCCGATATTTCGTTGTACATCGGTTATTAACTTGATGCCGGTAGGCAATTATTAAAACTTTGGTCCCAACTTCCATAGTCACTAAAGTTACCAACTTTTTGGCTATACCAGGATTTTCAATAATCACTTTTATCTTTTTCGCTATAAGAACTAGTTTGCTGTATATGGTGTTATGTACAAGAAGATGGATTTCTAAGTATGAAACCATCAATAACATTCGTAGGTAAATACGTCTTATTATATTTCGTAATAGGCATTGTTACCGCTAATGAACAAGGGCTTATAATATTTGTTATTAATGTTGGAACATTTTGTAACGTGTCCCGGATCGTAAAATGGACGGGAAATGCTTGATAGCTCTTGTTTACCCCGAAGGATCGAGTTTGGTACCATATTTTACATAGGAGAATAATGACTATACAAGTATGCTCCCATGTTAAATATGACATTCCCATATGTACCCAAAAATGTAGATAATGGTGTTTTACATGTCTCTAATTATTTTGCCAGCTGGCGATCATAGCTGTGTAAAATTTTGACAATGAAATCACAAGTAAACAGCTTCTGTGGTACAGCCTTTCTATGGAACCCTGGCAAATGAAGTGTAAATGTCAATACTGGCTTATAAAAAGCACCCATTTTACGCTGAAGGCTTTTCTCCAGAGACATAGCTGGTTTTGGTAAATATACATACATATTCTACTTACAAAAATCAACCGAAATATTATTTTCATCTCCTACACGGACGCACCTATTCATTAGGTCCTTTAATTAATAATAGGAGATCCTATCAGCATAGACTCACGCCTGTTTCCCCGAAGGGGTAGGCAGAGGCATATTAAACGCCCACTTTTCGCCAGTGTTTTGATCCCACGTAATAGGTGGCGAGCCTATTGCCGCTTATCGGGATATTTTGTTTGCCAGAGCCTCGTCCGTTGATCGGCAGGTGCACCACGTGCAGGTGAGGTTGGCTTGGGACCCTTAGTTCTTGTTGGGAACCCTATGCACCCCTGGGAACCCTATGCACCCCAGATCCTATCAAATTACTTTATTAATCAAATAATTTAATAATCAAACAATGCGGCTATTATCTTTAATCCACGTCGAACCTTCCCATCAATCCCTTAATTAACGTAATCAATTTCACAATAGAAAACCCATTCACGAATCATAAACAACCTTATTAATCAATCCTTCACCACACTGACATGGGTACACCACGACCCAAGACACCATAAATCCGAGGTCCTTGAATCTTTAATATCGTGAAACCAGTACCCAAAAACTTTTGCGTGTGAAGAGTTTTTCAGGCCCAAGTTTCGAACTTCCAAACACATCTGTTCTGAACCGACTTGAAATTGAAACTGGCGCAAAACATGTTGCTGAACTTATGGGCTATTGGCTACACTGTTACAATACGTACGAGTTTAGAAGCCGAAACATTTTTGCTTGACTTGAAGACTTCGTAGTGTCATATGGCGCACATGGTGTTTCGTATCTTTTGAAATAAATGATCCGGTTCGACTAGGACATTTTATTAGAATTTAAAAGTTCAGTTTTAGTAGTTTTGTATTTTATGTGCTCTTGAATTTTCAGTTGACTTGGGGTATTATATAAGTTGTATGTTATTCTATCGCCTTGTGATGTGTATTTCATCGCCTTTACGTGACTTGATGTCTCATAGAAAATTTAGAAGTGTAAGGAGATAAATTATTTTTAAATAAGTCAAAACGTCATTCACTCGTTTTGAAACTGACATCATAACTAATTATTAAGGAAAATAGGCGATAGATTACAAGAGCAACTAGTCGGTTTTTATAGTGAATAGAAAGAAGTATGCTACTTGGTCAAAACCTGGAAATATATGTTCGGAAAATAATACACATTTAATGAAATTCACACATTGAATTATGTTACGTTTTATATACTCCAGCAGTAAGCTGAGATCAAATTATTTGCTGAACATTTCGCCGCTGTAAAAAATACTCGTAAAACAAAAGAATAAACCGTATTGAAAGATTTACACCAACACCTCTGGATCCACTTATTAAAACCGTGCAACAAAAACACAAAGAAACAAAGCAGGAACCTTAATACCGGCATATAATCTGGATTTTCGCAACAGAAACGGAATTCGGTATAAATTAGACACATTTGATATATCGCCCATTGTTAAGGGGTATCAGTGTGTCTCGGTATGGGACCAAGTGCGAGAATTACTGAGGATTTTATCTGACGACTTCTGGCGAAGATTATAAAATGAGAGTGTTATTTTTTTTCGCATTTTCGTTTCATTCAGATGGTTTATCTTGCTATTTATATCTTGTAAGTATTATTAATCCCGAAGAAGCAATATTTTAAGATAAGGAAGTAGATTATTTGAAATAACTGTCATGTTTACATGCGACTCATGCTTGCATTTTATTGCTGAAAAATGATCGTACTACTAATAAATCCTGTACCTATAGCGGGGTATTAACAGCCAAATTACCGAACGAAGGATATACATATATAACACATAATATATATGATAATGATAACACTTAAACTTGAAATTGGATTCGATTTCCGTCCAGAACAAAACTTTGTCTTAGAACATTTGTATAAGCACATTTGGTACTAGCGGTCACCCGCGGCTTCGCCCATGCCAAATTGGAACCCATATTTTATCCCCTTTGGGCTGAATATAAAAAAAAATACTTTCTTCTGTGAGTACCTACGTTGTTTAAGAAATTTACTATCTAAATCTTGTATTTCTAGCTTTAGACTCTGCGTTGTTATGTCAGTTAGTACAAGTAATTTTATACATATGTAGATATGATTAATCCCTTCACAAGTGCAAATCTAATCACTTCCATATTTTATCCTGTAATCCTAAGCTATATTTTCAGTCATTGAACCACGCACTATTTAATAACAGCGAACTCAAAGCTGCTTAGCAATAAAGCGTGCAACAATTCACGCGGTGACAGGTTCGCAGCCCGGGTTGAACAAGCAGGTAATTTATGTTCTTTTGTGAACTATCCTGATGCGATGCTATGGCAAATGTTTAGTTTGCTAAACGTGTTTGCTTATCCTGCTTAGATTTTCAGTGGCAGGAATATCTGTAGATATACCTACATTTGTAACTTTAAAATATATGTAGGCAAGTCTCCTTGGAAACCTCAACTGGTCATATACTACAACTTTCTTTTAGAATGAGAAGAATGTAACTGGCCGTATCGACGAATGTCAATTCCATAGCGAACACCGGGCTCTGATGAGGCGGCCACTTTTTGAATGTGAGTGAAGCTTGGAACAGCTCAAGGGGCGCTCGCAGCCACGTGGACGGTGGACGTTCGTTTTTTATAGAAATTGAAATTGTTTTCTATGATTATTGATTGTACTGTGAGTAATTATATGAAAGGATTTACTACTTTATTTTACTTACCATCTCCTTACCTGATAATTCACGCCCATCATATGTAAAGATGTCGTATGAAACAAATGACAGTCGAAGGAGAAAATGGAAGAACAGGAGTCGAAAGCCTTTGACCCTCAGTCGAAAGACTAAATGTATATCTACGCGATTAGGTTCGGGTTCAGCCATAGTCTACCACGTTGGCCAAGAGTTCAGCCAGAGTCTACCTCATTGGCCAACATTATAAAGTCTTACTTATATGATCAATAAGTACTTATCAGTTAAATACATTTGTTAAATAACTCATACAAATTCGTTATTTTTTTATTTATCTAGCAAATGTGTGGCGAAACTCAGCCTGTAGGTCACATATCCAGTCTAATCTCTGTAAAATAAATACCTACTAGTATTGACTTTCAGTTAGAGGTCTTCATCAACCCTTTGCAAAATAAAGAGCCGGTATCATACACAACTCTTCAAAAATCTCTTCACGCCAGTTTATCAAAACACGATTGAGTATTCCCTGAGTACAATATCGTATAACCACATACCCTAATAAACTATTAAACAACCGTACCATGTTCAAAATATACCAATTTTGCTGTTAGTTAATATAATTCAGGAGGTAGTAAATTATTTGCTAGATAATTCCGACGTTGGATGAAATATGGGGCTCGCGTTTCTCTTGATATATAGGCCTTTGTTGACAGAATGTGCTTGCTTATAATATCTCTGTTAGCCCATACTTGAGAATAAGGGTTTAGACATCACCTTGGAAAGTTGAGAGTTGTCTGAGGAAGTTGTACATGTAATCATGCGACGGTAGCATAATCATTATGTGGTTGAACTTTCCACTCAAACAAAAATATTGAAGGTTTATATTTACTGGGTGAATGACATGTTTGGGTTGCGGAGGTCAAATGTCAGTCTCTGTCGTTAAGCTATTTGTCTTCATACATATTCATTTTCTCTTCCAAATGGATACCTCTGCTTAAATTAGAAAGAAATAAATCGAATAGTTACAAAATTTAATTTAACTTTACTTTTTGAGAATATTAAGGCTTATTATTAATGTTGATGGTTTAAAATGGAGAAACCTCCTTTAACCTATATACCAAGTAAAGGTTAATATAAAAGACCATACGAAGCCTGCTGATAAAAATAACGAGGTACAAAACATTAAATATTTAATTGAATACCAGCTTACGAAGATTGAAGTTGGTTAACAAAATATGTACATATGATAGCTTTGCCTGAACAACCTTTATGAACTTAATTTTCGTTCAGCGAACACAAATTGGAAACTCTTTACTTTTAACGTTTTCAGCCATGATTACAATTTGATATTTTTCACCCATCATCATTCATCATTTGTTTTATCAACTGGTCGAAAAGTAAAATTGTTGATACCAGATTTAATTTGTTTGTAGAAAGGATTAACAGTAAAAATGGACTATCTTTTCATAAAACCACGCCAACTTTTTGGCCCAAATGGCGGCCTGAAAATACAAGTAGCCTAAATTAGCAGTAGGTAAAATAGCAATAAATGTTAGTCTAAAGACGTCTACTACTGGATATAGGCCTCCCCCAAAGTTCATCACACAGACCGATTTTGCGCCGCCCTCATCCAACCGCTTCCCGTGATTTTAAATAATATCTAAAACTAGATCAGCCCTCGGTTACACCCGCGTTATTTAAGGCTACTGCTCCGCTCCCGTGGCTCATAGCGTGATGTTATATAGCCTATAGCCTTCCTCGATAAATGGGCTATCTAACACTGAAAGAAGTTTTCAAATCGGTCCAGTAGTTCCTGAGATTAGCGCGTTCAACCAAACAAACAAACAAACAAACGAAAAAACAAACAAACAAACTGTTCAGCTTTATATATTAGTATAAGATATTTTGTCCTTCGTTCGACATGACAATTCTTATAAGGGCAAGCACTATGAAAGTAGTTTCAAATATAATTTACTTACAGTCTACAAAACGAGTAATTTTTTAACATTTCGATCATTTAGGCGCCTTTCATCAGACCCTTTTGGACTCCACAAAAGAGTAGATAGAAAATTATTTCCCCAATAGAATTTTCTCACATTGAATGAAAGAAAGCGCGAAGGGATTCATAGCCAGTGGTTTTTCTGAAAAAGCAACTCAAACGGGTGGCATTGAGGTGAGACACGCATGGCCGAACATCACCTATAGGCACACATATGCGGCACAAATTTACATATATAGTTTGACGAAATGTTACATGCCTTTATAAAGGACAGCTCGGTAATGGTCGCCATTTTTATCATACGATTTGAGGTTTGAATTGAATATTAAGGTTTGAAAGAAATCTTATTTAAATTACACGAACTAGAATATACCACTGCTACGTATAATAGACAAATTACGTGAAATGTCTCTTTGGCCTTAAAGGCAACATTTAACATGATGTAGGTGATTCTACGTATTGTTGGTTAATGCTTGGGTGCTAAATAAACACGTAGCCACAGAATAATTAATAGTACTAACGTACAGAAGCTTCACTTTTCAAACCAATTTATTCAAATTGCGACTCTTGGTACTAAGCAATAAAGTTCAATAAGCAGTCAGTGCCTAATGCGATATTAACCTAACAGTTCCCGTTCTTTTCTAACACATAACGCTGTCGCTGTCTGGCGCGGAGTGGCGCGCTAGGGTTGTCGACTTGGCGCTGCTACTATATTTATTCATCGTCTATCTACCTACTTGACCACGTACCTAATAATAAATAAGTATCATATAAGTATCCTATCCCACTATTTGAGCTAGTAGAACAAAAGCACAAAAATTCTGGTCGTTTACATTTTTACTATACAAATTCTTAGTTATTTCCTAAACGCGTGGACCGATTTACATGATTCAAACAGATAAAATGGTTTTTGAACTAGATCTTTAATTTGACACCATAATCGTTGAGATATCTCAACAAACAAAAAATCAAATTTTCAAGTTGCTCTCGTAATATAAATAAAATCAAATTTTCAAGTCGCTTTCGACACACAGTTAATTAATACTTTACATTAGACTTGTGATGATACATTTTTGTTGTTAAAGGCGTTTAAGTATATAATTTGAACAGTGTATGAACACGGCGCGTGAGAATACGGAGCGGTCGCACTCGCTGCGTGACGTCTAATGTGAGCGGCGCGCGGCAACCTATTAAATCCAACCATGTCGACATGGTCGGCCGAGGTACTTGTAAGTTTGTACCTAAAATGCGAAGTGCGGCCGGCCTGATGTAGCTTCAAAGAAGCCTTTTATACCTGCAGTAGTGTTTGCGTGTCTTGTCTATTCCAACTTTGCAACCACTGAGACGCTTTTCAGAATATGTAAATACGAAGTTACCCTTAAGTCAAGAAGAGTCATATATTTAATATATGTAGGTATGTACTTTTAAGTGATAGTTACTGAAGTTGTGGTGCCAGTTATTATTTTATAAGCTTTATAACTGATCCAACGGGACAATATACACATTTGCCAGAATGTCAAATTGTCACTGAACAGCCCAAAACTCCTACAGAGTTTTGACTAACCGCTCAACAATACCCCGAAGGGTCCAAGATATCCTTTTTTGTGAAATTAGATTGCGACCTTTCGCATGTAAGGGACCGTTTACTTTTACACAGCCTTATTCATCCCTAAATAGTGTAACTGGACAGGCTTATTGTCCCAGTAATTAAGTCGGCCATTTGCAAAACAATGTGGATTTATTAAGTGGCCAGTATTTCTGATTGTTTCACTAGCAGCTCTCGCGATGTGTTGATTTGGGTACAAGCAAAAAGGTTTCTATTGAGACTAAATTTTTGTTGGAGTGGGACAGAAGTTAATTTAATTCTGTGTGTATTAATATGGAGAGCTATGACTAATTAAGTGGAAAGATTTTATAAATATAGTAAAATTATTCTCAATGGACTTATTACTTGGAAAAGGTTTATTCGTTACCTACGTCAACATATTTATTTAAGAACGCCAACACCTATTATTTGAAAATATAAGGAGAAAGGTAAGAAACATTTTTACAGGTAGTAGAGCCTTGCTGATCTCGCAGAAAATCGACGTAAAGTAACAGTACTTAAACTGTTGCTATTCGATCGGTGAGTGAGAGTGCCGGAGGCACTATCACCTATATCTTCTCCCTCATCCCACTCCTCATCCTATCCATTTTCCCAACCGCAAAGGGCAGCAACGCACTTGTGACTCCTGTGGCTGTGGTGTTGCTTGTGTCCATGGGTGGCGGTAATTACTTACCATCAGGCGATCCGTCTGCTCGTTTGCCGCTTATTACTATGAAAAAAAGAAAGAGTGCATTATACAAAACAACAATGCTAGAACTATTATTGTGAAAGGATAATATTTTAATGTTCACGTTCTAGTAGTATTCAACAGCCACAAACAATACCCAACAAAGATACCATAGATTTATGATCCGCTCACGACTACCTGCTATTTTTTTAAGTAGCTCCCTGCCCTTTCTATGGTTTAAATTTTGCAATATAAATTAAATTTGTTGAAGTCATATTAGACGCGTTACTGTAGTTATATTTATTGACGCACATGTGTAAGTTATGGGCGTAAAACATTTATTTACCTATCGCTTAGGTTTGCTAGGAGGTACTAATCATGAGAAACCATGCAGTTAGGTATGTATAAAATTTGATTCATTATTATGGCAAAGGTTTTCACCCTTTGCCATAATAATTGATTGTTATGATTCTTAAATAAACAATGCAGTCACCACCTGTAAACGACTAACCACGGCATGGAAAACGAAACCCCTTAAAACGATCAGCACAGTGTGCATTAACTCAGTCTTCTTCGTCACAATTTTGGTACAAAGTTCGTTCGTGGTATTGTCAGGTTACGACACCCACTGTGCAAGGGGTGCACATCTTTCTAATTGCCAGCCTTTCGAAGGGTGTTTCGCATGCCAGCGATTGTTTAATATTTTTTAACCGCATTAAAAAAAGGAGGAGGTTCTCAATTCAGTTTATGCTTTTTTATCTGTGTAACATCAGAAATCCGTGATTTATAAACCGATTTCAATATCATTTTTGTTTGGTGGGATATATTTGTCATAAGGCTTCATCGATGTTATAGAAATAAATGTGAAGTCGAATTTGTGGTGAAATTTTAATTGATTGATATTGTTATTGTCAAGACTTTTCTCTTTGTGTAGGTTTAGAGTTGATTGAAAGATGTCTGGGTTGTAAAAATAATATATTGCGGAGGTTGTAAAAGAGTACTTACGTCTAGACTTTGAACTGCTTCGATTGCTGTGGAAAATTTCTGTGTTTACTTTGACGGCCCACCTCAAGCTTTTAGTGTAACTTCGATAAAATGAAAAATAATGAAACAATGAAGAAAATAATATTTATAACGGGATGGAATATTTAAAACAATGGTACATAAAGAGAAGAAAGTGTTCTTCGTCACGCAAGTGCCCAAAAGCAATAAAACTTAAGCATCGGTATACGACGTTCAGCTATCTCGATCTAGGGGTGCTTTGGCTTACTGTGTATCGCTGCATACTTTCTAAACACAAAAACAACTGATATGAACAATAATTCACTACGTGCAAAATTTTTTTACTTCCTGTTGTATGCCAAATCGTAGGACCTGCCTTTTTAAATCCCGTTGTTGTTTGTCACTCTATATTAATATTGTTTTTCATTCAAAATCAGTAGCTAGCATACAAAACTAACTGGATTTTTCTGTTTAGAAAATCTACTTGCACTCCTAGACAGTTCGTTCTCGAGAGTTGTGTCACAATACAAGTTTCAATATGATACCTAAAATGATTCTTATTCAGAATACGCGATGCAGATCCAATATGTATCGGGGCCCTAGATGTGAAAAGTGCAAATTTCGGGACATTTGCATCCGTTTGTGAATCAGGCATCTCGCTCATATCTCTATAGTTTAGGGAGAAGTGTATTACAATTGGAATTTGAAGCTTATATTTTGATCTATTCCTGTATAAGTTATTCAAATCGCTTTAGCGCCTCCTATACAATAAATTTGCTCTTTGAGTCCATACCTACATATCCTTCCTTTAGTGCGAAAATGTCATTAGGAAAAGTATCAAAGCCCTCAAAATGAAGTTTGTCATGTTTTGTTCAATACTAAGAATTGGGATGGTTGCCTTCAGTAAAAGACTTTAATGTCAACTTATCATCTGGCAATCTGCAAGAAATTTGACAGCCGGAAATTAAAAAGACTACATACCTACTAGTCGCAATTCTGATTCCTGGAAAGCTAAGTCGTATCAAAGGCTCGAGTTATATTGGCATATCTATGGATTCCTTTATAAGGCCTTATCATATTCTTTATAAATCTTCATTGATAAGTACCACCGCGTTTAATATGCCTCTGCCTACTCCTTCGGGGAAACAGGCGTGAGTCTATGTATGTATGTATGATAAGTACCAGCAACCTAACTTTGCTTTCTTCAGTGTAGTTCTGACAAAACCGTTCACAAGAAAATTATAGTTTAATGTTTTGCTATATTATGTTCTTGTTTACCCAAATATCCGGCCAATTAATATTCAGACGTAATACAACTGGCCAATATTTATTTTGTTGAAATAATAATTATATTTATTTAAGAAAATTTTGTATAAAATTTAATAGCTTCATAACCTATTAAATGTTATACAACATTTTCTGTACTATTCCTGGAAATTTCGGCGAGCGCGAGTATATAAAAGTTTCTGACGAAAAATTCCAACACTATTATGTCAAAATTTCAAACTGGAGTTTCAACTGCAAAGTAGAGCGTAGCCAGAAGTATTATAAAAATATTTGTTTATTAAATCCTTCAGTTGCATGCAAGCCTATGCACACTAGCGTTCGGTATTTTAGTATAAAAATCGTTCGGTGCAGCTGTAAGGAGCATTCCGTCGGGACAGGTTCACACTGGATCGTTTAGGCGCTCTGCTGCTTTTGAGTCTCTTCTTTGTTCATTTAAGAAGATATTATCTGGCTAAATCATTGTTAATAGACTACTGTCTGCTCGACGAACAAAAATAAGTAACAAGTATAATTTAGTATATACTTTAAAACTCCTCAGTACCTGTGATTCGGTATAAATTATTGAATTTATGAAATAAGGGTAGTATAGTAGTAACCTTCCATTGACGTTTTGATAACCTTAGCTTTCACCAGAGGTGTAAACGGGGTCACTGTCAGAAACCACGTGGTCGCCTACGATATTTCCCAAATAATTACGCGATTGGGAACCTTTACATAAATACATATTAGCAAGAATAATTTAATGTTACAGCTCTATTAAAAATTGGGCGAGTGCGAGTCGGTCTCGCGCACGAAGGGTTCCGTACCATCCCACTAATCCTATCCTATCGTAATTCCTAATAATTTTATAAATGTGAAAGTTTGTGAAGATGTATGTATGGATGGATGTTTGTTACTCTTTCACGCAAAAACTACTGAACGGATTTGGATGAAACTTTACGGTAATATAGTTTATACATCAGAATAACACATAGGCTACAATTAATTAAGATTTTGTATAATGTTGCCATATTATTATAAAGAAAAGTATCAACTAAGTCGGCAAAAATCCTGAGCTCTGAAAGCTATCTTCGCGTGCGTTGCCTAAACCGTGAAAGTTACTTGAAGATAATGTACGGTGATATTGTTTATCTTAAAAAGTTCTTAACAAAAGTCCGCGGCAGCATTTATTTATTTGTTTAATTGTTTGTTTGGGTCAATTTTAGTAATTGGAATTTTACCACCTTCCTGATGACAGATTGATCTGATATTGGGTAAACACTCTTAATCTTGATGGCAATGTAAGATAATATTTAAATGATTGTAAATCGGAGATGGCCGCCGATACAAAATAGCGGATTACAAATTACTTCACAACAACCGCAATATGGGTATCAAATGAAAGGGCTTGATTGGTAGAATGGAGCTCACTATCAAAAATCCAAGATGGCGGCCGCTACAAAATGGCGGATTACTCCACAAATACCTCAATATGGGTATCAAATGAAAGGGCTTTATTCGTAGAATAGAGCTCACTATGAAAAATCCAAGATGGCTGTCGCCGCAAAATGGTGGATTACATATTTGACACAAAGGGCTGGTTTATATCTCGCTGAGAGAATAAGCATTGCCATTCAACGTGGCAATGCTGCCAGCCTTCTGGGCACGCTACCACTCGACAGCGTTGCGGAGGAATTTTTTGACGCATCGTAGTTGGCAATTTTTTATTATATTTTATTTACTTTTCTTTTCATACTTTCGCTTTTTTATAGTTTAGGATAGTTTAGTTAATAATTAGTTATATTTTATTGTACATAATTATGTTAATCCTACGTATGTCAGTTAATGTAAATGTATTTAAGTGTATAGGGTTCCCACCAAGAACTTAGGGTCCCAAGCCAACCTCACCTGCAAGTGGTGCACCTGCCGATCAACGGACGAGGCTCTGGCAAACAAAATATCCCGATAAGCGGCAATAGGCTCGCCACCTATTACGTGGGATCAAAACACTGGCGAAAAGTGGGCGTTTAATATGCCTCTGCCTACCCCTTCGGGGAAACAGGCGTGAGTCTATGTATGTATGTATGTATGTATTTAAGTGTATAAATAAACTTTCCAACTTGCCACAAATACCTCAATATGGGTATCGAATGAAAGGGCTTGATTGGTAGAATAGGGCTCACTATGAAAAATCCAAGACGGCTGCCGCCACAAAATGGCGGATTACATATTTTCCACAAATACCTCAATATGGGTATCAAATGAAAGGGCTTGATTGGTAGAATAGAGCTCACTATGAAAAATCCAAGAAGGCCGCCGCCACAAAATAGCCGATTGCCTATTTTCCACAAATAGGTACCTCAATATGGGTATCGAATGATGGGGCTTGATTGGTAGAAAAAGGCTCATTATGAAAATAGAATGAGAAGTTTTACTAACATCAAAACTAAAAACTTGAAACTAAAATAAACTAAACAGAAAATATTTTAATTTTGGGTGTAGCGTATCCAGAATCCTGAGTAAACATTATGATAGAAATTTCACTTGCCCAACGATTTTATATTTGTCTGATCAATACATACCCCAGATTGATGAGAAGATTGGTGCAATCTGGTAGCTAGGACTTACCGAATTACTTTTTAGCTTTTAGTACCTACATAACCTAACTACATCATTTTTATTGTAATAAAACATAATATAAAAAAAATATGTTTTTTACGATGCTCATTCTAGAGTAGTTATCAAATTGTTTTTAAAATTGATAGATTTATTGCCTTCACTATTTAATGTAGATGAACTTTGTCTTTTACAGTAAGTAGTTTTAAAAGTTATCACGATATAATTGACCTAAGCGAAGCGTCATTAAAAACGCTTTCTCTCAGTTGGCGCGCGCACAGCGGAGGGACGGTCTGATATGTACTTTGTGGTAATGCTTTCAGTTTTTACTTTTGCTGCTGTTATATTCAGTAGGTATATAAGCTCTTCCTAACTTCAATAATATACTTACATACTAATCTTTACCTGAAGTTCGACGATTATGAAAACAAAAGTAAGTTTTAAGTATTATCTGTTAATATACTACACGGCTAATCTGCAGAGCCGTTTGTGATGAAATTTGACATGGATAGTCTGAAACCAGGGGAAGTACATAGGCTACTCTTTATTAAAATTTCATGCTGGCGAAGCCGCGGGCAAAAGCTAGTCATCTATAAAAGAAAATCACGTTTGTTGAAAATACTTAAATAAGTTTTTACCTGTTTATTAAGATCGAGTAACAAATTGCTTAAAAATTACGTTTGTTGTATGGGAGCCCCCCTTTGTTATTAACTGTTTTAAAATTTAATTATTTATTTCGAAAGGTAATATACAACTACATATTCTGTGAAAATTTTAAGCGTCCACCTGTTACCGTTAGTACTTTTTAGCATAAAATACGAAAAAAACACGTGTGTTGTATGGGGGCCCCCCTTTATTTAACTTTTTTTATTTATGTAATTATTAATTTTCAAAAGTTATATACAACTATATATTCTGTAAAAAAATTAAGCGTCTACTTGTTACCGTGAGTAATTTTTAGCAAAAAATACGAAGAAAAGCACGTTTATTGTTTAGGACCCCACCTTAATAATTTTTTATTTTTATTTTTAGTATTTGTTGTTATAGCGGCAACCGAAATACATAATTTGTGAAAATTTCAGCTTTCTAGCTATCACGGTTTATGAGATACAGCCTGGTGACAGACAGACGGACAGACAGACAGACAGCGGAGGCTTAGTAATAGGGTCCCGTTTTTTACCTTTTAGGTACCTACGGAACCCTAAAAAGCAAAACCCTACGAAATTGGTCAATAAACTATAAGTTTTAGTAAAATTATACTGTCTCATGCTGTGATCTTTAGTCGTATCTGGCTCAAAAGATTCCGTTTACATAACATTTTAATGTCTAACTAATGTGTTTTTTTTTTGTTTCAGGTAAGAATCTTCGTTTATTTTTTTTACTTATCGGCACAAATCTACTTCACATCAGCTAGTAGATTTTATGTGAGTATAAATATTTAGTTTTTGATTATATAAGAAATAATAATGTTGCTATATAAAAGACATCAAGTCTGGCAATGTGCAGATGTTTATAAGTTGACTCTCATAATAATTATTACATTACGTGGTAGTTCTGACACCGAAAAGTATGGCTGACAAATAATCTTCATATAATTAGCTACTTTAGTACCGCGACTAGCCTCACCCTTATTCTTACAGTATCACCTGAATTGCCAGGTTCAACAGCAGTGCCCATTGAAGTTGACGAGTTTTGATAGTTGTAACGTCTTTTACATCTACTCCTTTTTTAACTGTCTTTTCTCAAAGACTATTTTTGCTTCGTGTATTTATCTCAGTCGCTACTTACGCCACCCACGAAATGAAATTAGTAAGTGACACTTTTTTTAATACGTCACCACACGCTCTAAATTCTACGTAACACGTTACCTACTCTGGAACCTCTTTAGCCTGTAAGCAACAAGACCTATATTGTAGTAGAACTAGAACAAAATCTCTACAAAGCTTCTATAGATGGTCATAAAGCATGAAATTTCATACAGCACGAAAGTATTCAAAGCGAAGCCAAAAGGTAGCTCAAACAATCCCTGTACACCTGTTCGTTAATGAACGAGGAAGTCGCAGCGCGCAACTGCGATTTGCAGCGCGATTTTTTGTCGCATGTGGTAATTGTATATCCCTGTAGCATTGGTTTTATAGGCGAATTTTCCGGATTGTGCATTGTCGTATTCCGGATAAAACTGGTTTGTGTACTTCGCTAAGTTATTCCTGGCAGATAGACTACCTCCATATGATTTTTGACGTACTACTACTTATCCTACGAGCTTTGTGGGTTGGGTAGATTTGACGAATACTCTCGTAGTCTTCAAGTAAGTTTATAACATTTTCAGTTCATTGAGCCAAAATTCAATTATGAACTAGTCTTTCCAAAGCTTATACGCTGTAGAAAACAATATCCTATTGATAAAAAAAAATAAGCGTTCTATGAATTACAGTTTCTCATTTCAAGAGACTGTAATTCAATGCGCGCGTAACCTAACAAATATATACATGGTGTTCGTTTTCCGGTACGCTGCACTACGGAAACTATGCGACTGCAAGTACAGGATATTGTTTTATACAGGAATGCTCTTAGTATCGCCAACTATTTCCTGGAATGTGCTCAAAAAGCGTCCGCGCTTCGAAACTGAGCAAAACGGAGATTTGTAAAATTATTAGAATATCAGGCAAAGTTATATTTTGCAACTGTTACCTTACAAAAGAGAGGATTTCCGTTTGAATTCAAATAGATCCAAAATAATAATTGAATATGAATATTTGTTTGACTCTTCTGCAATACTATGCTGGCAGTCAATGTTAAATATTGAGGTGATATTATTGCAACATAATTTTCATTGTAATTGTTTATTATTTTGTTGTTTGACTTATTTTGTTGATTGTTCTTTGATTACCTCGTTGGTCTCGCGGCATAAATGTGCGCTTAGGATTGGTAGGTCTCGGGTTTGATCCCCGGGTCGGGCAAAGTGGTATTGGGTTTTCCGTTAGAAAATTCTCAGTAGCAGCACGGAGTCTGGTAATGTGCCCGGTACGGCAATAGGCTCGCCCCCTTTTACGTGGGACCTAAAAGTTTATGGCGAAATGTGGGTGTAATATTACACCTCTGACTACCCCTTCGGGGATACAGGCGTGAGTCTATAAATAAAAAATAAATAAATCTGTTGTCTAGTTGCCACACTTAGTTTTGGATCAGATGGCACTATCTGCTGATCCCGGGTGGTCCCGGGTTCGATTCCCAGATCGGGCAATAGTATTATAGAGTTGTCCCGAATTTGAAGTAGCAGCACAGAGTGTGGCAATGTACCCAGCGACGGCAATAGGCTATTACGTGGGATCTTAGATCTAATTCATAACATGGCCAAATGTGGGTGTATATTACACCTCTGCTACTACTTTGGCGTGAGTCTATATAAGATTTTATTTTTTCTTTCATCCGCTTTCGGGTTCGAAAATCCTCATGGAGTCCCTGCGCCCTGGGGGAAGGGCGAAGGGGACTGTCAGACTCTTAGTAACTAAAAACCAACCCGTGTTCCTCATGTAACCGTGTGTCGGAGGGTCGGGTATCGCTGAAGCATTCCTCGCTACCCTCCGAGGGGTATTGTCCGCCAGATGGTCATATATAAGTAACCGGCCACAAATTTTAATTAATACATCTTCAGCCTACTTAGCTGTTACCGATAATCAGACTGTTGAACTTAATAAGACAATCACAATAGTTTAAAAAATAGCCTCTCATCTCCTGTTTTTCATTAAAAACTTTCAGGAATATGCCTATTCATTATTATGTAAACGAGGATACATGGTTTTAATACAAACACCGATAACCTCGACGTAAATAAAAACAACTTTATACATCACACCTACAAAGATCAGAATCGTAATAAAATACGACCAATGCCAATTCCTGTACCGAAGGGATTCTCACGTTTACAAGAAAAAAATATATTTTATACATACAACCCATTTAAAATGGAATATTAACTTTAAAAGCTGGAAATCTTTCGTACTCGACTGGGAGTCGATAAGGTATCCGGTTCAATTATGCCTGTCAACGGGGTGAAAGAAATTCGGGGTAGATATCACCCCTCCAAGGAAATGGAAGGGCAAACTTTTGATAAAGCGCGTTTGTGGGTTAAATATTGGAATGTGCTTTGCGCTCGAATTTATGTCGGAAATGGGTGCTAAAATTTGTATACTGTAAAAATATGTGTGATTTCGAAATGATTGTTTTCTTAAGGACCAAAAACAATTTTAAATTATTTTCTATCTGTAGTGTCGGAGTAATCTTTTGAACGGCTTTGCTCTTTGTTGAGGACTTTTACTGAAATTTGTAAGCTTCGTAAGGGTTAGAATTATCGCCAAATTTTAAATAAGTAATTCGAAGAATTTAATTTCAGTGATAAGTAATTTATTATTGCAGTCATCGGTAAGTAGCACTATTGAGGTGCAGAAAATAAGGCTTTTAAGGTTGATAACGCGGCAACTAGTGAAGTGATAATATTTATAAACAAGAAAAAAATAGCTCTAAGTGATTCTTGTAAGGCTAAATAGACACTAACAATTTTAAATCAGGTGCTTTTATTGCCTCCCTATTAAAGCCACACTGACCGTCCAATTGTTTTCGCTTCCGCGGCTGATCGAAGTCCCGATAGCGTCACTTTTATCACCATAACGCGGCTTCGACATCATTATTAGCTTAGTGGAGAGTCTAAAGGTCTGTTTCGCAGAGTGTGTAGGGTTCAAATTCGCAGCACGTACCACAGACTTTGAAGTTATCTGCGTATTAAATAGTCAATTATTGTTAGCAAAACGGTGAAGGAAAACATTGAGGAAACATGGAAGTCTCTCTAAGTTCTCCATAATGTTTTCAACAGATGTGTGAAGTCAGCCAACCCGCATTTGATCGGCGTGGTGGACTAAGGTCTTACCTTATTAGCAAGAAGAGCTCCTTGGCTAGCGGTGGGGCAGTTGATAAACAGTGCTGATATTATTTTCATAGTGGACAAAGCCTGCATTATGATGTTCCTCACATGTAGTTGCGATCTTGTGTACTGTGTTCGCAAACAGGCCTTATTGCAAACAAATACAGTAAGACGACAGTTAGTTATTTCTGTACAGCAAACATAGGCGACAGTTGATTGCGAAACTTTTCGTGTGGAGTAAAAAAAATTGCGGCCGCACGAGCGCTTGGGGGTTTAAGGTTCTGTAGACGATGTTTTCGGTGACAGGAAAAATTTAACTTTGTTTAATATTCTTGACAACCGTAGTGTGGACAGTTTGACATAACACTGGCCGTCACAATAACTATAAAATAAGAATCTACCGAACGGATTTCGGTAAGGTTTTAATCAATAGGAGCCCCGGGTAAAGTCTACTTGCATATAATGTAATTAAATAGTGTAGTTAATGTCAAAAAATGAGGCTAAAGATATGGTTCTTCTATTCAAATTATTCGAATAAGTAACCTGAAGACATTTATGATATTTTGAATTACAATGATCCAGTTGGTGTACCAGGTACCTAAGTAGTAGTCAAATATATATTTTATCTGTATATGCACTATGGACTGAACTACGGCCTATCCATCAAAAAAGTTAGTATGTAGTAAAAAGTTAATGTGTTAATATGTAGGTGATATTTGTTGCCAATTTTTACAAAATATTCCGCATCACTTAAAACTACTTTCGAAATGTTTCCTTAACATAATGCCATCGTAATACTTCGTGAATTGTCGCTTCTGATTCGTAATGTGCATCCAAGTAACTAGAAATGTCTTCCTGTACGATCTCCGAATATCCAATTAATCTAGAATTGTGTTCCTACGAAGTTCGTCAAAAAATGATTAGATTTGATCTGTAGATGGAAGTTTTGATGATTTTAGCGAAGGCACGATAAACGAAACAGCGAAGTCATTTTGCTCTTTGATGTCGGCTTTTCTGACGTTACATAGATGCGTGTCTGTCTTCCCTCTGAAATAAAAACACATCCCTTCGAACGAACGATGTGGCAATTCCCATACCCAATCATCCATTTCAGTTTTTCGATTCTCGGCTGCTCCTTTTGATTTTCTCTTTATTTAGATTTTAAAAATCGTTAGCAACAAAAGCATATTCGAAAGAGTCCGGGTATTTTAAATTTCTGCTAAATTTCTAAATATTATTTTTTTACGTTACCACCCGCACTCACGTCCAGTATCGCGGGTGACTCCACAAAATTTGAGGAGAATAGACATTTCATTCACCAAATGGACACAATGAACACTCAGACACGATACAATAAATCAGAGAATCACACAGTTTTTACTCTCCGTTTAAACATACATACATATGTTCTCCCGAACCCTAAAACATCAGCAACACAATATTTTTGTCGCTAGAAGAGGCTTTTATTTTTGGTGACTTCCCACAAACGGTTTTTTTACTCACGCCTCTCGGAGCGGGCTATGAGTATGAAAGCCTACAAGTACGTATATAAACGTGTAGCATATTATATTTAGGTATTTTTGAATAGGCTAAGCTTTATCAGGCATTGTAGCGTCGATAAAAGTAAAGGATTTTCTTTGTTATATGAGAAATTTGGTTGGAAACCTTTTTATTTCGGATTTTTAAACGTTTTGTAAGCATTTTGCTCGGGACGTGAATTTATCAATGTATATAGGTTTATTTTAGGCACCTTATGTACACAAAGCATATAAGGAGAAGTACTTTTCAGTCATAACTATAATAGAGAAATGTTTTGTAATCATCAACAATTTGAAAGCGAAATGGTTTGCTTTTGCGTGTCTACTCCACAGGCACTAGGGTAACTTCCTGTGCTTAATACCTGGACCTCATTAGAAGTGCAAACAACTGATACAAATAAAAGAAAACCAGGCTCGGTTATAATTCATGAATTAACACAAAACGTAACGAAAATCAAACCCACCATACGCACTGTCAGTGGCGACTTTGCAACTTGAAACCATTACGTCATCATAATATTATTATGTTCAGTAAATTTTACATGTTGTATATGTAGATAATCGTTAAAATGTATTTTACCCTCTTTTCAGAAATTTAAACATACCCTTAAAATAATTTTATAACCATTTTTAGGCAGATTTATTGTATATATAGTCTATAAAACGTTACAACATTCCTTCAAACATAACATGTCCTCAATATTCGGCAGTACACCGTACATAAGAAACACCTCACGGTAAATAGGGACGTTTGAAACAAGCTCAAATTGACGTACCACTCAACCCCAGTCTCCCCTCAACTATTGTAGAAGTTCAGTCAAAGCGTCTGTCATAGACAGGCGGTATACCTACCTATACTATAGCTATATGTATAGGTATATGTAGGCCCGACTTTCTGCCCGTCTAGGTGATTGTGAGTGAAGGTTTTAAGTACCTACTTATGCTTAAAGCCTTGTATTCATTAGGCAACATTTGTTGATAAACTGTTTATGACGTGTTTATCATCAGGTTTACCGTAAACACTGTTTCTGAAACATGGCCGTCCACACTTATCAGTTGTTGTTAGGATGTCGCCCGAGGAGGTAGTGATGCTCAGTGCTGCTTGTGCTTACATAATAATTCATAAGAGTGCTACTAAAAAAAAAGAAAAGGTGGTGGATTCGGAATTATCTCTTAAATAAAAATTACGTACTTCATGACCTTCGTGAATTTGATGGTACACAAGTACAAGTCTTTTTGATTTGGTATACAAGTACGAGTCTTTTTGATGACCTAAGCTTTTTCTTTTCACGGGAAAATTGTGAGCGTAGAGTATGCATCTTCGTTTCCACTTCTTTTTGCGACATACTCAATTCTGCAGCAATATCGGCTCAAGCATAATTTTTTTTTTAATTTATCTTTATAATCTATACTTAGATTATAAAGATAAATTAAAGAATATATAATTTTTTTATAATCTGGGTGCATAGGGTCCCACCAAGAACTTGGGGTCCCAAGCCAACCTCACCTACAAGTGGTTCACCTGCCGATCAACGGACGAGGCTCTGGCAAACAAAATATCCCGATAAGCGGCAATAGGCTCGCCACCTATTACATGGGATCAAAACACTGGCGAAAAGTGGGCGTTTAATATGCCTCTGCCTACCCCTTCAGGGAAACACGCGTGAGTCTACGTACGTACGTAATCTCTATTTGAAGAGTCTCAAAGTACATGATGCTGTTGATAAAGCTCTATGAGCATCGAAACTTGGTTGTTGGACCACACTACTTTCATGTTAATAAACTCGCGCAACACACGTCCACACCTGTTGACTTTTGCTTATAAACAAAATGTTTCGGCTTGTTCTCCGTTTGATTGGGGAACACGGCAACATGTTTCAGAAACAATGTTTCATCACATTTGTTTATGAACTGTTTATAAACTCTATCCAGAGATGATGCAACACTGCTTATAAACTGTTTATAAACAGTGTTTATCAACAAATGTTGCCTAATGAATACAAGGCTGTATGGTATCTTGTTTTGAGAATTTTATACGATTATAATAAAATCTTAACGATCGTCTTGTGACTTAGGTAGACACAGAAAAACTTAATACAATTTTACTCAAACGAGTCTTACTCGCGATGTACCTTAAATTATTTAAATATAGCAAGTAAGACTCGTTTTAATAAAATTGTACGATAAATGCAAATTGCGAAAGTTTAAAATTTATTATAGTACAACTAAATCTAAACTTATATGAAGAGTGTTAAATTAAATACTTTTTAGTGCCGATGGTGAAGATGATAATATGACAGTCATAAAGTTGTTTATGTAGTCGAGGCAAACATTTTTATTTATATAAATCGTAAAAACACGATGCAAATACCATCTTTGCGTAGAGACGGAAAACTCGACATCAAACCCTATACGACTGCCTCGTTGGTCTCGCGGCATAAATGTGCGCGTGGGATCAGTGGGTCCCGGGTTCGATTCCTGGGTCGGGCAGTGTTATTGGGTTTTTCTCTCACGAAATTCTCAGTAGCAGCACGGAGTCTGGAAATGTGCCCGGTACGGCAATAGGCTCGCCCCTTATTACGTGGGACTAAAGTATATCTGGCGAAAAGTGGGTGTAGAAATACACCTCTACTTACCTCTTCGGGGTTATAGGCGTGAGACTATGTATGTATGTATGTATAAATCGTAAAATGTTAATAATTAATTACTGACGACGAATAATTTATACAAACTCTGAATATATCAAAATTACGAAAAACGTCGATTTGCAATTTATTTACAGGTAGTAAGTTTATGTGCGTGCCTCCACGGCGACGATACGTTGGTCTCGGCCAAGGGCAAGACGCACCGGGCGGTGGCCATACTGGTGACGGCTGGGGTTGCACACGTAGTGAGTCACATCCGGCAGTTGGGCCTCGAGGTGGCCCTGTCGAAATTCGACGCTATTTCGTTTAATGGGCCTCGGAACAGGTCACCTGCAGGGGCCAACATAATGGTAGAAGGGGTCCGCATCGGCGCGGACTTGAAGTACCTCGGGCTCCTTCTCGACAGCCGATGGGACTTTCACTGGCATTTTGAGCGTTTGGCACCTAGACTCCTGGGGGCGGCGGCCGCCTTGTCGAGGCTGCTGCCAAACCTAGGGTGGGCGAACGCCTCATGCCGGAGGCTCTATGAGGGAGTCGTGTAGTCGATGGACTTGGAATTATACGGGTGTCCCATTTGGACTGAGAACCTGACGGCCCGCAACGTTCGGGCGCTTCGCGCACCGCAGCGCGTCATGGCCTATGGATAATTTGTGGCTACCGCGCGGTCTCCTTCGAAGCCGCGTCCCTCTTCGCTGGATTTCCGCCCTGGGACCTACAGGCCGGGCTTCTGGCATCACTTTATAAGCGGAGAACCCGCGCCTCGCGAGATTGAGGCGCGGAAGGCGGAACGAAGGTAGTAGAGCCTTGCTGATTTCAGCATGAATGGGCCGGCTCGACCGGGGAAATACTACCCTCTCACAGAAAATCGACGTAAAGTAACAGTACCTAAATTGTTGCGTTTCGTTCGGTGAGTGAGAGTGCCGGAGGCCCTATCCCCTTTTCCTTCTCCCTCATCACACTCCTCATCCTATCCCTTTTCCCAACCCAAAGGGCCGGCAACGCACTTGTGACTCCTGTGGTGTTGCTTGTGTCCATGGGCGGCGGTAATTGCTTACCATCAGGCAATCCGTCTGCTCGTTTGCCGCCTATTACCATAAAAAAAAAAACTCGGACAGGTCCTAGTGGCGGAATAGGGTCAGCGACTCACGCACCCCAGCGCGGGGCTTCGCTGCATCGAGGCAGTGAGGCCCGTACTCGACGAGTGGCTGGAGAGACACGACGTCCTCACCTTCCGGCTGACACAGGTGATAACCGTCCATGGTAGTTTCGGCCGGTTCCTGTATCGCATTGGCCGGGAGGAGACGCCGTAGTCGTAGAGGACATGGCGCTGCACACCTTGGCGGAATGCCCTGCTTGGGCACTGCAGCGCAGTGACCTAGTCGCGTCGATAGGAGTGGTCGACCTCTCGCTTCGGACCTTGATTCGTTCCATGTTCCGGAGCGAGACGTGTTAGGACGCCGCCGCCTCCTTTTGTGAGATGGTGATGTCAATCAAGGAGGCGGCGGATAGGGAGCCCACGCGACCTGTTGTCACCCGCAGAACCGGGCGCCGTCGCCGGAGGGTGCTCAACGACTCCGGCCACCGTGAGTACACGCCAGCGGGCGGCGGGCCTGTTGGACCGTCCGCCGTCCGCGAGGCCCGAGAGGCGGCGCACATGTTCCGCGTGCGCCTCTCATAGCGTTAGCAGACTACGTCGTTCTTTTCCGCTCGTAGTATGAAAGAGATTGTATGAGGGCAAGTATGATGTGGGTGCAGATGGATGCATGTGAGGAACGGGGCCCGCGTCGGCGGGTCAGCGCAGGCGGGGTCGCGGCAGTAATGCTAACTATGCTTCAATGGGATCGGATGGAGGAACACCATGGTGGTTTTGGTGGGTAGTCCCGGCGCTTCTCGTCGGGGTGTCCCACACTCTCCTTAGCCTGAGCCCGTAAATAGCTTGGTTTCCCTCATGCGTCAAAAAAAAAGGTAGTAAGTTTATGAACTCATATCTAGTTCAAGATTAACACTTAAAACTAACTTTACACCAAATATTTAAAATTTGTGTTCGTCCGATTTAGACTCTGCATTGATGAATCAGTTAGGGTAAGTAATTATCTACACCTATATGTATGGTGGTGTCCACGCACTAAGTATAATTAATCCACGTTAATAAAAATTCACTCCGCCTTTTACTTGTCAAAAATCAGTTTGAATGAATAAATCGAACAGACTAAACACAATCAACATGCGGCGATAAGCAAACATTGGTTGAGTGATAAGTGTGTGTTTGTCTGTCTGTCACCCCACGCTGTTCTCAGATACCATTTTGTAATGCAAATAATGACGACTGGTCGTGTTATCTGAGGTATAACATCGATGGTGACGAAATTCTTTGAATTGATGTGTTTGTTCGGGTTCGACTTCGATTGAATTGTAGTTTATGGTTTCTTTACAAAAATACGACTGGCCGTTTTTTTAAGGAAATTGGAAACCTTTATACACTGTGAATGATATTTTTGCGTCCTTTGGACGATGCATAGCATAAATATTTGGCCTATTTAAACCTGGCTGACCAGCCGGAGGAACAAATGTTTTACCATGCTACCCCACTCGCCATAGCTTTGTAAACAACCTTCGAAATACCTGAATAGACAAGAATGTAGTTAAAATTCTATGTATCTATACAGAATCAAACCTAGGACACCACAATTAGAAACTACTCGCTCAGTTTCATGCCACGGGACGAAGTAAAAAACACAATATTTACCACTCAAAGGTGATGCGCTCGGATAAAACTTTTATGTATTAAAATGTGCTTTTAAAGCACGTCACTGTCAGATACAAGAAAAAAATTTTGGTAAAAAATATAAAAAACAATTTCCATGTAACATTAATCTTTCAGTCGACGTCGACAACTCTTTTCACCCCTCACGTGTGCACTGCTGGAGTCCTTTTAGGGTATGGGGCAAGTTGTAGCCATTCTGCACTGAATAAGGCTTCAAGGCTGTACACAGTTTCCAAAACCATTATGGAGAAAAACAATAATTTCAGTTCACTGCTAATATTGTTTGATCGAAAATTGTAGAAGAGATTTTTTGTATGTTTAGTCAAATAGGTTTCATGTGAATAAAATAAAGATCGTATTGATGATAAATCGACGATGTGAACTTTATTGTACAGAAAGCCAAACACATTTACGATTATAGCTGTATAAGAAAGGTTTTTATTTATTTTTAAATACAACTTCAGCACTTTGACCATTAGGAATATATCCTCCATCGTACACCTCACCACTGAATTACCATATATACAGAGAATACCCAGACTAGTGAAACGGTTTGTAGATAAGATGTGATAAGATTCAAGTTATTTTGCCTATACGGAGTATGAGCCACTTACGAATACATAATATAATAATGAATATTGTAACATTTGTTACCAAATTTCCATCTACAGAATCAGTATCTTACTTTCTTACGGATAGTTAGAATAGTATTACAAAACTAAAATCGCCGACAAGATTCTATGCTGTTCTCTTCTAACTCATACCGCGTCTAGCCAGCATGAGGCTCGTTTAAGTATTCAGCCATCTTTCCACCTGGAAGTGACTCCGACCCTCCCTGAAGGGCCTATTGTGACTCGCAGACAGGCACGCCGCCTTCATTATGTATAGATCGACACGATCCTTGTAAGTAGTGAACTTGATACGCATTTCGGGATCCTTTGGATTATAGTTTGGAACGATGACGCAGGAATAGGCAGGTGAGTTGGCTAGTTTATTTATAGCTAGGGTTCCTTAAAGTACAAATGGCACCCGTATAGGATAGGTATCGTCGACCCTTCGTGTGTATGTCGAGACTCTATCTTACTAATTCTTGGCAGTGCCGATGATTCACTTTAAAATTTGCGATCTACATATCGTTGCTTAAAATCTTGTACCTAGTACTCATTGTTTGTAACAAAATATTTGTGATATTGGCATAAGAATCGTAGATTTGTGAGAGCTTAAACGCCTACATATTTTCAGTTTTGTTTTAAAGGTTACATAAATATACAAGAGCTTATTGAAATCCATTTCATATTTATTTTACTGAAAGTTTCTAATAAATAAATCTACTGACACTTTTCAAATTCCGTAATTGAAACAGGGTTCTCACAAGGGTTTGAAATTTAAATATAATTCATACCATGGGACAGTTAGTTGAAGCCTTGAAACACAAAATTCAAGACATTCATTCATATACTCACGCCTTTTTGCCGTCGGGGTAGGCAGAGACAACAGCACGCCACTTGCTTCTATCCTTACAAACCTCAAACTCAAGTATCTTATCAAAGATATAATTTTTTTAAGTTTATGGGAAATTATTCTACTAATAAACTAGTCCAAATTATATTTATCAAGTAGAATTTATTTTAAGCCTGTCATTAGCATGTTATAATTTGTACAACTTTAAATTTGAAGACCGAATCAATAAATTCAATTTTGAATCGTTCATTATAACTTATTATAGTGCTATGGACAGCTGTCAATTGAAAGTTTTTCATACAATAGGTATATTAATTTAGATTTTCATATTACGTTGAAATATAATTTTGTTCGCATTGATGATGATGTTATGACATATAATTATTACATACATACATACATAACGTCACGCCCTTTATCTCCGAAGGGGTAGGCAGAGGTGTATTTCTACACCCACTTTTCGCCAGATATACTTTAGTCCCACGTAATAAGGGGCGAGCCTATTGCCGTACCGGGCACATTTCCAGACTCCGTGCGGCTACTGAGAATTTCGTGACAGAAAAACCCAATAACACTGCCCGACCCAGGAATCGAACCCGGGACCTCCCGATCCCACGCGCACATTTATGCCGCGAGACCAACGAGGCAGTCGTATAGGGTTTGATGTCGAGTTTTCCGTCTCTACGCAAAGATGGTATTTGCATCGTGTTATCCCTTAGTCGCCTCTTACGATACCCACGGGAAGATAGGGGGTGGTGACACTTGTATTCTATGCCGTCAACCACACGGCTCTCATATAATTATTTTTACTTTGAATTTCAAATTTATGTAACAGATTGTTATGTTGAGTGGTTTAGGTATTTTAATAAATTGTTCGAAATATCACGCTGCCTGATGCAATGGTAAATCTACCATTTCTTGACTAAAGAGCTTTCTCTCCTAAAATTCATAAATTATTTAAGTCAACAAACTTACTCCAAATAATTATCCTGACTTCAGCACAGATCCAGGCATTATTCTCATTTATAAGGTGTATTATTTAACTGGCAATGTCTATTTTGACGAATGAATTGAAATGACCGTAATACTTAATGAAGGAAATCAATTTGAAGCTCACTAATAATATGGATCATAGCTTTAAATAGATGCACCTAACTAAGACAAGAGATTCCAAGCAATGATACTTTAAAAAGTTAGGAAGTGCCACATTAATAAGCTACAATATAGAACAAACTTTGGCCTGCGACCGATAAGGGCCATAAAAATAGTGAAATAATACCAATAGCAATTAATAAATACCCAGAAACAGCTCCACCTCACGTTTTAAAGCAAAACAAAGGAGAAATATCGAAAAATATATCCAATGACAGTCAATTTATCGAGCAACAACAATTAACCCAAATACCTCCAAACTTAAATACATTGTGTAGTTTTTGTGAAATAAGGCCAGTTACACAATATTTTCGTGGGTGATATCGTAAATTTTCAACTGGAGTTCGTCGCGGTGGCCATAACTGCATCCGTTTCTCGTTTGTAACCACCCTTATAATTGTGAATGGATTTATGTAGGCACTATGTCATTGAATATTGGATTTTGGTTTTAAATGCGAATGAGTGGGGAATAATTGTGTCGTGATTTTTGTGTTGATGGGTCTGAAGGGTTTTTAAAGAAGTTCCTTGCAAGATATATCGGATCGGGTAAAAAAAATGCATTTGCAATCCATAATGCACGCAAACTTTTGTTGTCAAGATTGTTTTGTATTTTATCTTTTAGCTATGTTCTAGATTTGACTGTACATGAAGATCACAAAAGCGTTTGATGATTGATCGTTTTTATTGATCGCCTTTTCAGCCTGTTGCATAAGAATCAAAATCAGGCACATTTGAGGACTATACATATAAGACTATTAAGTACTTATAGTCTTGTATGAGGCAAAGCGTCGTTGAGATAATAGGGTTGTTTCCAACTAGTCAAATCAAACACTTTTAATGAAATGTCAAAAACGACCTTTGCTACGGCGCCGGTGTTTGTATGATATATGACATACTGACGTCTTAGTGTTTTTTTGTCAAGTTGCATACTTATTATCAAGAAATTGTCGATAAAAATCTTAAATAAATAAAGTTTTAACATTAATTGATTAATGAAACTACCATTATTTTGACATGTTTCACTAGATAAAAATACTTGTATAATTTATTTTACTTGCAGGAAACTTCCCTAAGTACTTTGTCGAACACTGATACCCGGTTTTTGAGGTACTTTTATCGGTGGTTTATCTATCCGTTAGCGTTATTGGTTCGATAACTCAAGAAAGTGCGTTTCCGAACAATATACATGCATCACAATATAAACTAAACGACCAATGTTAGCCGTTGATCAGTTCCATAACTTTAAGGTTATGATCGGTTGTGTTTACAACTTTTACATAACTGATACAAAATGTCGTATTCGAGCAGTTCGTCCGAGTTTAATTTTGAATTGCTTGACTTTATTGCTAATAAATCAGTTCCTAGAAACCTAAGACCTAGGAGAATTTCCTTTGAATGTCTACGGAGGAAGAATTCATCATCTACTTTTTATAATTTTAAAATTTCAATGTAGCGCAATGCACAGCGACAGAAATTGCGACCCCTTACAGTGGCAAGCCCTTTTCTTAAAGCATTAACTTGCCCCCTTTCCAATTACGTCACCACGTAGAAACGGAAAAGAAAAATAGCTACTAAGCGCCAATACATCAAAAATGTCAACACAAATTGTACTCATAATCGTTCCCTCAAATATGAAGTTCACTAATTACAAACCATACATCAAAGACCTTCGCATATATCACTACACAGTAAACATTGGGTCTAAATATCGGAATAAAATAATGCCTATTTCGTACATATATACCCAAACATAGAATCAATTAAACTCCCTAAAATTGGATGAGAGCCAACCCTACCTAGCCAACCCAAAAGAACCACAAACGCATTGAATTTTCACACGTATTTAAATACATACAAGGATCATAATGGGTTGAATGTTTTGTCCAGATATAATTAAAGTAACTGCTGACTGTACGTAACGTTGTTTTACAAATAACTAATGGATTTTAGTTGTACTTTTTTTTCTAAAGCGGCTCTATACACTTTGTCAGCTTGAAGTTAATAGGAGATTGTTACAACGAAAGCGTTTTGGTCTATTAATGTTCTGCTGATTACAGAGATACCTATCTGAGATTAAATGTATAAAGGCTGTAACAGATTCTTTTTTTTACCTCTGTTTGTTAATTTTTGTGTGAATGGCAATTTTGGTGGTCGATATTTCGGTGAGAGGCTTACAGGGAGATTCAGATATAAAAAAAACTGTTTATTGGGATTTTTTATTTTACGAGATATAATTTCATCCGGTAGCCAGAACTTGTTTCTACTTTTTGACTAGCCTGTAGGTTTCTTGGTTAGTGATCTGACTGCTATCTAGAAGTTCTGGGTTCGATTCCCGCCCAGGATAAATATTTGTGTGATGAGTATGATTATTTGTTCCGCTTTTGGTTGTATTTTTTGTGTGTTATGTGTCTGTTTTTAAGGATGTTTTTCAGTTGTCTCCTGGTATAGGCTTTGTATAATTTGGTAGGTGTTGATGAAAACGTGTGAATTGTACCAGAATATTATTATTATTTGTCTGGCACAATTCTCACTATTCCTATGGCAGGCTGATGATGTAGATGATTATTATTATTTGTCAAGGTCTTCAACGCACCATTTGCTACCGAGCACAAGCCATATGTTTCATACTTGCTTTAAAAGATCTGATAAATAGCCACTATTTACCGACCTGCTGCTTAATCAACAAAGCCTGTATTCCACTTTAATAAACATCAGAAAATCTTCTTAGAATGAAGTTCCCTCAAGTAGTTAACGTAGCACTTACTAACTCTCCTCAATATTCATAAAGGAAAATTTTAATTCTTCAACAATGCAGTCTTGAACACTGATTACAATAGGTCCCATCTATAAATTCGAAAGAGCGTCGAATAGGAAATTTCCCAACAATGAAGGTGGAAAATTTCATTTTATTATGTAAAGGCTTCGGTGAGCACGTTGGTAAATTCACTTAAGTATCCTAATACTAGTGCTTCAACATGATAAACATACTGCTATTATGAGTTCGAGATGTTAAGTCGGCTACTCAAGTATCTCAAATATGTTTTGCTCTTGAAAGTACTTGCAGAAACCTATGCTACTGATGTTAAGCTCTTGATATCTTAATAATATTGATGTATGCAATCTTAGTCGAGTAATTATTAAAAGAAAAGTGTGAAATATATTCCCTATAGTGTCGTTTCGTTCATCAAATGCACACGACAATAAAAGTGCTTTGCTAAATATAGGCTTGTCTCAATTTTCACTGCGTGTCTGGATTTTTGTTCTTTTGGATAGAAATTATTAGTAATTTACATTCAACTGTTCACCTTTACCCGTTACCGTCATAAAATATTGGGCGAGTAAAAAAATAAATAATAACATTCCAATGAGGAAAATATATAAAATACGGAAGATTCTTCATTTTTTGTTTCGAGATTGAATTATTATAATGATAATTTAAAGCTCTTTGGTCGCGTGAACATTCCAGAACTGTGCTCATATTTACTCCGTTCAAAAATGTATGTTGAGGAAAACAAATATAATGGAATATTCCCTTCATAAACACCGAGCTAATTCTAAGAATGTTTAAATAACATACAGGCTTTACATGTGTTGGTGATTTTCCAGAATTTTGTAGTATTTTGTATTCACGTGAGAATTACAGCCATTCATGTCTGATTTGGTAGGTAGGCAGAAGATTTTTGTAATAATATAGAAGAGATAAAATTATTGCATTTTTTTACAATAGTGATTTATAATTCGTTTTGCTAATATTTATTATTATAATTATTGCTTTTTTTGATCCTCTTTAATTTATGAGTTCCTAAGTGAGAAAAATGTGAGTGCGATGGTAAAGATCCATAGTAAAGTATTTGTCTATCGAATCGAAAGTGAATTATGAAAATTTTAGTGCATATTCCGCGCAGTTAGTTTTTAAATGGAAAATCAATAGCGTATTTTGCATATAAAACAACCTTCTTTTATGTTCCTGCAGACATTTGTTGTCTGCAAGAATCTAGGGTCTTTTAAATATTCAGATGAATGTCGATGGTTATTTGTCAAATCGTCATTTGTAGATATTAATGACTCCGCTGATCTCCGCTTATATAATTTTACGATCCTTAGGAACATAAAGTATATACATTATTACATTTTAATAGATTTAAATAATTTCTTAAAAAAATGCTCACTACAAATTTGATCGGGTTTATGAATGAAGCAACTAGTTGACTAAAATGCCGAACCTCGGCGGAAGTAGCAATGATTAAAAAATATAAGACAAAAAACATGGACGTAATCCTTCCGTTTGGCTTAGCCTGTAGGGTAAAAAGGGGTATCTTGTTGGCAATACCGTATCATGTATCGTGGTCCCAAAGCGGTGGAGCGGGACGGGTGCGGTCACAAATCATTCCGTGTGCACCCGTCCGCTAAATTAGATCCGCCTAAATACTGAAAACGCTGAATCGCTAAACAATACCATGTGATAGTACCCTAGATTTAGGGAGTTTTGTTTGAGGTTTGGTGTTGACCAAATCAGCGTAATGGGTAATACATTTGTCTAAGTATTATCGGCATAATCGTATATTTTATTACTAGCTACACTAATACGTGGAACCGTTTTTAAAACATATGTTCGTAGCCAGAGAAATGCTTTAATTTCATTACAGCACATAATTTTCATTGCCACGTCATCAGGAAAGCAGCGGACTACACGAGCAAAAACCTAAAATAAATCTTGAGAAGTGGCGAAAAACGTGGACATCTTTAACTCACGTGGATGAAAGCTTAGATAGCGATCTAAGAGACATAAGATAAGCCCAAAGAGGACAGAACCGCAACCCCTTGATCAAATTGATTAGGAAAACCAACCCCGATTAAAAATGGCCATAAGACTGGCAAATGAAGGAGATAATTTTCTTTGAAAATTAATAATATCTTGCTATGTTTAGTAAATTAGAGACCGTAGTCCTATCATGAGATGACACTGAAACAGACATGTGAAGGCATTATTTTTAATATGTCGCGCTTTAGTTGCAACAATGAATTCAGCGGCGTATAACCACAGACTTCTGACGATTCAAACACAAACACCTTATACTCAGCATTGCTCATTCTCCATACGTATCGTAAAGAACGAACATAAAAAAGAAAATGGTTGAAATTTATAAGAAAAGAGCGACAGACATCGTGTAATAAGTTCTGAATAGCGTTTTTGTCAAACTTTTGCAATTTACTATTGATTTACATTTTAAGTTGCAACAAATTGCAAATTTTACAAATCACAATGAATGTAAATGTTACTAACTATCGCTGCAATAAATTTGACTGTTTGAATTTTAAAATTCAACTCGCTTTTATGTTCACGAAAGGGGAGAACATTTTGAATAAAATAGAAATGTTTCACTAAAAATAAAACTTGCTGTGGTGAAAGAATACATCGTACATATGTGTTAAAGTATATAGGTATACCTTTGTTCCGAGTATTCGATATACCGGTACTGTTGCAAGCGCCATGATGAACGGAAGTATTGCGGGTGGGTGAATGTTACGAGCCTGTATTATAGTCATCGGACACTGTATGAGAGTACTTAAATTCTCTTAAATACCTACATACCTATACGTATGCGATATCTGGTTTAGCAGTCACCGTCACTGACCACAAGACAAACAGACAAGTCCAAATTATTTAAAAAAAAATTCTGAATTTGATATAGAAGCTTATTGGCGTGAGTTATACCTCTAGACATATAGACATGCACGAGGATTACCGCCAGCTTCCAGAAGATAGTGCCATATGTGCCAATACAACGTTATTCCGTTGCCAACGGTATGTAAAGGAGATATACATGCGTATTGGTGTTATCCGTAAGACGGCACTTAATTCTATATAGCGATTAAATCTAATCTCATTAGCTTGTTGCAGTCCACTGCTGGGTGTAGGCGTCCCCCAGGGTACACCATGAAATCTGATCTCCATGACTGCATAGTGCAACAAAATTACTGACTTTTCTTGAGAAGCATTAAACCGAGCCTCTATAACATCTATTTACTTGCTGAAAACAAGTTATCAATACTAAAATAATGTTGGTCTGCTACGTTTCTGCACAACTTTCTGACAAGGGCAAAATGTTTGTGCATATCTTTTCGAAAACCTCAATTTATCCACAGAATGTCCCCAATACATAACACATACGTATATTTATGTCAGTCTAAAAGGTAACAGCGATACGGTATCATGCCTTTTCAAGGCTCACTTCATCCCCGTTTTGGTCGACACTAGTCAATTTGTGAAATATGGAAATATTTCATCCCCTTTTTCCAATTGCCTTCATAAACGCCCTTTGTCCAGTGAAAAATTGGCATATTTTTATTTTCGTCTGAGCTTTTTATTTTTTGTTGTGTTCCTGCATATCTTTATAAATTATTACCATGGACCATCATAGTCTTCTTTTAGTTCAAAACGGTAGCAGTGAATCTGAATATCCAGGCATATACCTGCCGTTAAATTTTTATGTGGGTTATAAGGTCTTTAGAAAACCTTAATGAATTAGTAAGAAATTGGCAGGAATTATGGAATTATTTGAGAGAATTATAGATACTTCTAGGTATCTTTATTTCGTATTTGTACAGTGTAAAAAAAAATAAACTTGGCTTATTTATAATTTCTATTATCTAAGTCTTATTTACATTGTGATGCATGTCCAAAACTTTCATGCCTGATACTGCACCTCCTTTGTAATAAAGATCCAATAACACAATCAAACCAGTCGGTCGCCTTCCAAAGCTGTACACATTCAGCATCTAAGATTTTCTATTAATAAAAATTATCAATGCAAAAGGTACAGCATCTCTAGAATTGCGTTGTAACGCAATTGGCGCCAGAATTGGCTATTAGGGTACGTCGGTAAATCACAGGTCTCTAACCCATCTCGATGGCGTTTACAGCGGGGCATCACGCGACGTGTATCAAATTTTCGTTCACACATAATAAAACGCATTAAGCTGGCTGAGTGTTACACCATAGTGTAATTGCGTGTGCCTTGGTATAAGTTGTAAGGCGGTGCCGTAAGTAGAATTTATACGATCGGTGCGAGCTTCAATAACTGTGTCCTTATGAGATTTTATAATATGTCACTAGAGAATAGACACTCCCTAACGAGGTAGTTTCTTGAAAAAGACAGTGTAGCGTATATTTGCGCACGGGTCTTAAACTATTTCTATGCTGCAAATATTATCAAAATCGTTTCAGTGGCTTCTAGGCACAAAGAATAAATAGATGACCTTTAATAATTGCTGTGGTCATCACGGAGACAACACTTTGTGTGATTCATAAATTGTTGTTTCGAGTCTGGGTGCATTTTGTCCGTTACTTGTATTTTCGTAAAGTCCCCCGCGACACAGGATTTAGTCCTAATGCGGGTGTTGTCTTTTTTTTTCGTCGTCAAAAAAAGGTTAGGTTAGGTTAGTATGCTGATAAACAATGCACGTCAACTGAAACAATGGCTGGTTAGATTAGGTTAGGACCAGGGGTGTTACGAATATTCGCATCCGCATCCGCAAATGCGGAACATTCGCATTAATTTAGACATCTGCATCCGCATTCACATCCGCATCAATCAATGCGGAGTTTTTACGGATGCGGATTCACATCAACAAGTAACTACATGTAAAGAAAGTGGGCGGATCCAGAGTGGCAGTGCTTCGCGTTTGTTTTGGAAATTTTCTTCTTTGGAAGATAACAACTTATATACAATTTCAAAATATTTAGATTCTCGCTATTTAAGCGTAATTGTTTCAAACCAGTCACCGAAGAAAAATGAAAGATGAAATAATGAAGATGGTAAATGACCCTGTCGTCACTACTTCTAATGAGAATGGGAGATTCTCTCAATCCTGAACCAGCAACGTCCTGTACGGGTAAGAAGACTTGCTCAAAAAGCGATCTTGCCATGGTCTTAGATTCATCGAGCAAAGATTAACGTGAAGGAGAACCAGACAACAGTAGCCCCAGTGCTCTTATCCAAAAATAATTAGTTACCTATTTACCGTAACGAAAAAAGACTGGATTTAGATGAAAATTAACTTAATTGATGAGAAGCTAACCGCTGTGAATTTAAAATTCTCTCCAAATTAGCATGCAGATATTTATCACCTTCACCAGCCAGTGTTCCCAGCGAACAACTACTTGTTTAGTAGAGCTAGGTATAACCCACTTAGAAAAAGATTGGAAGCTGAGAAGGCTGCAATATTGCTATTTATTAAATATAATTCACCAATTTTAAGTTTAATTATTAAAAAAAGATTTTTATGACGAAACTCGAAGCTCGAAATTCTGTTGTGTCATAAGTAAAACTAAAAACTTGTGCAATTTTGTTTCTAAAAATATGATTAAATAAATAAAAGTTAAAATTAAATTGATTTTCAGTTATTTATGTACTTAAAATTTGAATAATTATCCTTTTAAAAGCCCAAAATCCGCATCCGCATCCGTATCGCATCCGCATCCGCATCGAATCCGCATCCGCGGATGTGTACTTCTAATAATCCGCATCCGCATCTGCATCCGCGGATGTCTAAATTTTCGCATCCGTAACAACCCTGGTTAGGACTGCGACCACAATGCACGAGCCGAGCGAGCGAAGCGAGCGAGGCCGGCGAAGTGTCAGAACCAAATCGCTTTTATTTCACTACACAGGGCATTTAAATAGGCTACATCGTTTAGGTTAGAACTGCGACAGTAAAAGGAAGACCAAACGTAAAGTTGGCAACTGTGAGGTTAGGAAATAAAACAAAATTATATCACAAGTTGGCAAATGATTATTCTGCGAAATTAAATTCTGCGAAACGTTAGTTAACAAGTGATAATCGGCTGAACAATTTTCGGCGAAAAGGCAGAGATCCATTAGTAATAGATTCCTAATGAAGGAGTTGTCTTTTTTTAAAGTGAGCTAAATTATGCATGACTGTAATAAGATATGTGTTAGTGAAACTGGGCTGTTTGTTTTTTTTTCGTCCTTATTTTTGTAGGAAGTAGTTTTTCAGCTTTAATGTATGAAAATGTATTGTTATATTCTAATATATAAATACTTTTACTTAAAATTACGTTCCGGTGTTGCAGTAGGCCTTGCCCAGACCGCGATACACACACATATCAGTCGTTCGAAGCAATCTCTCTTCAATTTTACACGCGTTTGCTCGTAATACGATCGCAAGTAATGTGATGGAATGTCGTGAGACCTACCCTTAATTCTTATACATTGCGTATTTTGTTCCCCGCTTACGTTGCTTCGTTCCTATATACCCAGCAATGTATACCGTACGTTGCGTTTGACAGTTACAAATGCGTGTTAAATGTAGTAACGGTAATATTGCTGGAAATTGGTGTTTGGAACATGTGCGGCCTTTGCAAATGTAACATATTTGGATAATAAATAGATATCTTATTTGGTTTTTAGTTATTCGCATGTTTGTCGCATATGTTTATAGTTTTATCCTGCCGGTATGTTCACATGAAGCACTTAAAAATTTCGTTTAAAGATATCTCTCTTGCTAACACACACAGCCTCTTTATGGAGCCTGACAGACACTTATACCTTTCTTTTTGATTTAAGACTAGAAGATCCCCGCGGTTACACCCGCGTTATTTGAGGCTACTGCTCTGCTCCCGTCGCTCATAGCTTGATGTTATATAGCCTATAGCCTTCCTCGATAAATGGGCTATCTACTCTGAAAGAATTTTTGAAATCGGACCAGAAGTTCCTGAGATTAGCGCGTTCAACCAAACATCATCATCATCAGCCTTTAATAGTCCACTGCTGGAGTAGGCCTCTCCTTTGAAAGGAGGAATTGGCCTACTATACCACGCTGGCCAAGCGGGTTGGTATAGGGTTTGTATCAAGTTTTCCTTCTCTTACAGTGCTGTTCTCTGCATACTATGCTCCCTCTGTCGGCTCTTACGACACCCATGGGATGATATGGGGTGGTGACAATTCGTATTCTTAATCCGTCACCACACGGACAGCAACCAAACAAACAAACTCTTCAGCTTTATATATTAGTATAAGATGGCACTCGCACTAGTGTTAAAGACTTTATAAATTTCCAACCAACGGACACAAATAATACCTAGGCACGAAACAACAATTTGGCATCACACAAAGTTTCTTAGTGCTCGGCCATAGTCAAAACACATTATTTTTAACATCTATGTCTAGTAAGAATTTTCTAGTAACAATAATTCTTCTTCATCCGTATTATATTTGACAAACACTGTACACCGCACCCGCGGACGCGCCGCGCGCTCCACTGCGGCCAAGCACTTAGTTTCAAGAACAAGTATAATAAACAAAGCCCTGTATCAAAAGCGCGCACTATCAATACATTATCCGATTGGACGGTCAAACGGACATAGTGTTGATGCTATCATATAATTACAATAAACCCGGAGAATTTAATTACTATGTTGAGCATCGAGATGTTGTGGGTTCGATGTCCAGCCGGACACCCGGATGGAACGAAGTTCCTTTCCATTAATTAAGTGAAAAAATTGTATTTTTTTTTTAAGTTATAATAATATGTTTTTTATTATTAACAAATTATTAAAAAAAAAGCGGCGGTAGCCCAGTGGTGTACGTAACGGACTGCCGAGACGTTGGTCTCGGGTTCGATCCCCAGGTACCTCGGGCACACACCTCTGACTTTTCGAAGTTATGTGTGTATTAAAAATGTTAATTATCGCTCGCTTAATAATGTGCCCGGTAGATGGCAATAGGCTCGCCCCCTATTACATTGGGACCGAAACATATCTGGCGAAGTGTGGGTGTGTAATACACCTCTGCCTACCCCTTCGGGGATAAAAGGCGTGAAGGTATGTTATTAACAAATATAATGTAATATAAACTTAATCAGTAGGCTCAATTTTAGTAATAATTGTTAATTTTACAAAAAATGTCCAGTTCGCCATCTTGGATCCCCAAATAAATGTCATTTACGTTACCAGAATGCATGATAGCCCCGAAAATTATACCCTTATAAATTTTATTAAAAATGTCCCGTCGCCATCTTGGATTCCCAAATAGATGTCATTTTCGTGATCAGAAAGCATGAAAAGCCCAAAAATGATACCCATATTAATTTTATTAAAAATGTCCCGTCTGCCATCTTAGATTCCCAAATAGATGTCATTTTCGTGATCAGAAAGCATGAAAAGCCCAAAAATGATACCCATATTAATTTTATTAAAATGTCCCGTCTGCCATCGTGGATTCCCAAATAGATGTCATTTTCGTGACCAGAATCCATAAAATCCCCGAAAATGATACGCATATTCATTTTATTAAAAATGTCCCGTCCGCCATCTTGGATTCCCAAATAGATGTGTCATTTTCGTGATCAGAAAGCATGAAAAGCCCAAAAATGATACCCATATTAATTTTATTTAAAATGTCCCGTCCGCCATCTTGGATTCCCAAATAGATGTCATTTTCGTGATCAGAAAGCATGAAAAGCCCAAAAATTATACCCATATAAATTTTATTAAAAATATCCCGTCCGCCATCTTGGATATACCCAAATAGATGTCATTTTTGTGACCAGAATCCATAAAAACCCCGAAACTGATACCCATATTAATTTTATTAAAAATGTCCCGTCCGCCATCTTGGATTCCCAAATAGATGTCATTTTCTTGATCAGAAAGCATGAACATGATGCTTGCTTTCTATAAGAGAGAGAGAGAGAGAGAGAGGGACAGACAGAGAAACATGCGCACGCCACACGGCTTACAACAGCTTACTATAGCAAAAAGTGTCGTTACAACTTTTCGTCTTAATTTTTTCCGCCTAGCCCCCTTTCGCAACGCGCGATAAGGAACTTCGTTCCAATAGCTATTCTTATTATGGCAGCGGCCAGGTTGGACGAGGATAGTTGAAGACTGCACTGATTGGCGTTCCATAGGAGAGGCCTACATCCAGCAGTGGACGTATACAGGCGGTGAAGATGATACTTGCTAACCAACGCATGTTTGTAAATAGTTTATGGGCGTTGCAAAATATTATCCAAATGAGTCAAATATCTATCATTCATATCATAATAGGTTTTGCAAAATTTCCAAAAAATGGCGATTTTATTTGAAATTACAATATCACCAAATAGATTTTTTTAACTTATTCACACTTTCACAGTATTACTAAAACGTTACTAATACTGATAAGAAAACCTTTAAATTAAAAAGGAATATCAAACCTGTCACTAAATACCTCATCATTTGTTCTCTACTCGCATTGAACGAATACGACATAAAAGAAAAGTTAAAGCAAAACAATCAAAGAGAGAGTTCAATAAACGATACCAATAAAAATAGCTTCAGACTAAGCTGCTACCAAAAGAAATAAATCCTGATGCACATTGGCTGTTTAGTGAATACTTGATGACGTTCACGTCTGTCACATCGCTTGACATCGCTCGACATCGCAGCTCGTTCGCAGCTAGACATCGCACACTATATCGCTTGTCTGTGTGCACCACAGATATAGATCTACATAGATAACGCAATTATCACGATTTGTATTGAAACCAAGCGTGCCGACTTTTTAATACCTACTGTACGAACTGTACCGAAGCGATGCGCGACAGTATCGCTTGTGCGATATTCATCGTCTCCTAACACACAACGTCAGATCAAACGTCCAAAGCAAACGCGGCAACGTAATGTGAATAAAGTTTACTTAACGGTAATTTATAGTTAGGTATATTCTGGAACGACACGCAGCTTGGAATACTTAAAAACAGTTTTAATATGAATTTACGCATAATATAATTTTAAAATAACTTACCTGTGATAGGAAATATGTTCCTGCCATTGGGTGCTCGAAATTTTTGGGCTATTGCAGTTAATTATCACGCAACGAGGCATTTTTTTAGTTTTTTGCGGACGTTCGGCTGCAACAACGCGGACGCGCGGGGACTGAAGTTAGCGGTGACCAACCTCGACGCTTGGTCGGAGTTCAGACACGCGAAGTGCATGCATTTGCGTTATCTATGTAGATCTATGTCTGTGGTGTGCACAACCTTTGAGCTGAGCTAGCGTTTCATAAATTTTAGAATGTCATCAATTAATTAAGCCGAATTTCGATTGAGAATTATTGTACGGTTGATTAATTTTAAATAATAATTAAGGTCTCTATCGCATTTTGCGGTTTTCGATTGGATTGCTCAATTTAATTGGCGAATATTTATAATTTATTGACTTTTATATGAAGTGGTGTGTTAATATTAACGCTGTAGTTGGTTTGGGAAATATGCTTAGTGGACGGTTGATTAATTATTGAGCATGTTATTTCTGATATTTGGTGGTGATGTTTTAAATATGTATGGGAGTTGGCGTTATCATATTGCGTTCAAACTTGAAACGTGGTAGTCGTAAGAGTTATCGATGCTAACTGCAAGCAAAGTTGTTGAAGTGTTAATCGGACATCTAAGCATCTAATGTAATGTATTCGGTCTCAGGACAGAATATATTGCCCTTTTTAAATATTTTTTATAACAAAGGCTGCCCTAGGAACCTTGAACCTAGAACCTTCTATACTGCAGGGGATATAACAAAATATTTTCCAGTCTGTACCAGTCCACTGCTGGTGAGCTCGGTCTTCAGCTTTTATCAGATTATTATTATTTAGAAAAGCCTAAATGTGTACTCAAAAGAGGAATTTTAAAAAAGAAAAATAAATTACGGTGTTTTATTTGAAGCTGATACGTGTTGATGATTATGGTTTTCACGTGAATTGGTATAATTATAGGCACGTGTAGAATACCTAAGTCTACTTCTTTGGGGTCAGACCTAAGTTTAAACAAACATACCTTATATTTTAAGTCCTAATGAAACTTTACGACTATGTGGCATTTACGACAAAAGTATTTCTCACAGTATCAATGAAACAAAACGCCGTAATTTCTCTTTTAAGTACACATTTAGGTTTTTTTAAAGCTGAAGACATTTATACGGAGTAGTAAAGTGTGTTTACAGCAGTTACATGAAAAGTTGTGAAATAATTTGTAAGTGGACTTGATTATGCCGAATGTACTTTACGAGTAAGGTCGCTGTAGGCCCGATCGTAAAGTGCGGTTTTTTCGTACGGCCGTGGGTTGCATTTACACCGTAATAGGTTTGTTTGTAGTATTAAATAATGTTGTGATATTTTATTTGGTTACTTACTTGCAAATGAAAATGCGAAGTTATAATTGCAAAAAATTGGTGTATTATGGTATTTAATTAATTATTTTATATTATTTTAATACAGTACTTTTAATGTTAAAACTATTTCGTACAGCCTACTACCATGAAAGTCTTTGCCTTTTAACCGTGTAACCCTTTGGTTGACTCGGGAATGGTGCTTTTAGCATTTAAGTCCATCGTACTTTCTATTTTTATGTATTGTACATAAAGTTTTGAGTGCATCTATAAACTGTGTGCATTTTATAAAATGAAGTCCTCTTCCTTTTCTGTCTGTTTGTATAAACGCGATAAGCTGAAAACCGTCTGTATGGTTTGCACTAACTGATCGTGTGATTCCAGAGGAAGGTTTATGTGTTTAATTGATGCGAGCGTAGTCGCGAGCAAATTCTTGTCAAAAAGTGTTTTTTACTGTCTATATTTCGTACATTTTAGAAGCAACTCAATTCAGGTAGAGGTGTAATATTACACCCACATTTCGCCATGAATTTTTAAATCCCACGTAATAGGGGGCGAGTCTATTGCCGTTGCCAGGCACATCACCAGATTCCGTGCTGCTACTGAGAATACGAAAAAACCCAGTTACTCTTTTGTCCGACCCGGGAATCGAACCCGGGGCCTCCGATCAGCAGTCGCATACGCTATCCACTGGAACACGAAGGCATTACAAGTAGCCAATATTATCTTGCGGAAGAGACGAAAAGCTCGACTACATATCCTATGTCAACCCGTATGTGCGTCACAACGATATTGTGACGCGTGTGAAGTTAGGAGAAGCCTGTATCCAGTTATGGGCTACGAATAGGCTGATAATGACCTAATATATTATTGTGTGGGATTGACGAGAGTAGTTTGGCTTTAAGATCCATTGTTATAGGATCTGGTGAAAGGACATTATAGCCATTTTGCCTATTGGTATTGTTGTTCCATCTCTAAGCTTTACCGTTGACTGTACTTAATGCTAAGTCTGGAAAAATTGTTTCGAATCGGAGCGTCAGTCACCGGGGCCCCGAGGGCCTGAGCGACGAACGATGATATGATGAACGAGACATTTAAGTATGTGTCTTGTATATATTTTCTTTATGTTTCTTTCTTTTTTAGTTGTTTTATTGTCATTGTATAGGCTTTGCCTAGTTTGAGATCAAATGCCTGCGTTTCAATTGTTTAACAGGACTAGGGCAAGGGGATGATGATTACCTACTTACCTGTGTCTTGACAATATGAAGACAAGGAATCCCAAATGTTGATTGCCTCTCTAGGAATATTTTCTTTATTTTCGTATTTATTTTCCTCTCTCCTAACAGCTTTTTTTCTTATCGCGATACATACTCACACACACACACACACACACACACTTACAGTTGTGATGCTTGATCACACACACATCTACAGCTGCTACTCCTGTATGTAAATGCTACTCTACGAATTTTTTCCTCTACATAAATAAACTGCTGAATAATAAATTAGCTATTTTATCTTATTTGCGACAATCACAGTATAATAATAACCAGTGTCACTTGTGTAACACAATAGGTATTCCATGCATCGAGTTGTCTCCTGTCACACCGTTTGACGGGTTGTCAGTTATGTACTGTCATGGCCGACTACATAGTGCGTTTAATCAACATGGCGGATAATGGCGGTATTTGGTGACTATTCTGTGTGTTCGCAATTAATATCTAGGGTTCGAGGAACAGGAAGCTATGGCTTAGTTGTGATTAGGTAAATACTGAATATCAGAGCAGCGATAGCCTAGTGGCGAGACTGACGGACCGCTACACAGAGGGTCTCGGGTCAGTCAGACCCACCCATGGCGCGCACCACTGACTTATCGAGCGAAATGAAATGACTATGCTTAATGCAAAATCTGAAAAATATTGATTCGAATAGGAGCATCGAATACTAGGGTGTCAAAAGCATACCTAAGCCCTGAACGAAGATATTTATATGATGAACAAGACGTTTAGTTATGTGTCTGTGTAAAATTTTCTGTGTTTATTTCTTTCTCAGTTGTTTTATTGTCATTGTTTAGACTTCTTTAACAGGACCAGGGCAAGAGGATGATGATGACCCAAATGTTGATATCCTCTCTAGGCAAATTTTCTTTATTTTCGTATTTATTTTCCTCTCTCCCATCAGATTTTTTCTTATCGCGATACATACACACACTTATAGTTGCTACTCTTGTATGTAAATGCTACTCCGCGAAATTTTTCCTCTACATGAAAAAAACTGCTGAATAATAAATGACCTATTTTATTTGCGACAATCACTGTATACAAATAACCATTGTCACTTATGTAACAATATTCCATGCAACGAGTTGTCTCCTGTCACACGGTTTGATGGGTTGTCAGTTGTGTACTGTCATCCCGACTACATAGTGCGTTTAATCAACATGGCGGATAATGGCGGTATTCGGTGACTATTCTGTGTGTTCGCAATTAATATCTAAGGTTCGAGGAACAGGAAGCTACGGCTTAGTTGTGATTAGGTAAATACTGAATATCAGAGCAGCGATAGCCTAGTGGCGAGACTGACTGACCGCTACACAGAGGGTCTCGGGTCAGTCAGACCCACCCATGGCGCGCACCACTGACTTTCGAGCTTAATGAAATGAAATGAAATAAATTCATTTCATTTAATTTCATTACGTTATTTTTTTATTTATGTCAATGCTATCTTTTTACCGCGTTTATACTCGAGTTATTTTATCTATCTCACTGTTACTCATTTGTTAACGTAACAAATTCACTGCTGTTAAGGGTTTTTAAATTATCGCGTTGTATCTTCTCTCTTTCCCTAAATGTTTCCGTTTTCGCTATCTCCTGGTAAAAAAACCATCACAATCGGTTTCGTCATTCCAAAAATGACCCTGGATAGACAGACACAAATTTTTAAAAGTTTATAAGTACTTGAGTTTACTAGTACATTTATATGAAGGATTACATATTCATTTTCTGTTACAGATCGACACTTTAATTTTATTTATACTTATGTATAGAACAGCAAGCTTTACTTACTGTTGTTACAATTCGGTGTAACACATCGTCTTAACTACCAGCGCCAGTGGTGTAATTCAACTTTTATATTTTTATAATTAGGTTTATTAGCCCGGTTGACTTGGTTTTAAAAACATTTACGTGTAGGGCGGTTACTATTTTATTTTTTAACGAGCTTTTTCGTAAAACGGTTGAATAAATATTATTAAAAATAAGGTCGACTGTTTTGTGTTTGTGAATGAATTGCTTAGTTAATAGTTGAGGATTATGAATGAATGCTGGCCTTGGAAAGGTTGTATAGTTTTAATGATATGGATATTGAAATTTATACTTTGTTTTAATGATAATAGTGTACATTTTTATAGTCTTGTTTTTTAGTGCATTGCAAGATGTTGAATTGTAGACTTAATTTATTAGGTACTTACTTCTATGAAGATATACTACGTCTACTTCTATGGTTGTGCTTGGTCAAAGACTAATGCTTGACCGTCGTAGCGTCATCGCCATAAAGGCAGATATTTGTTAACTTTTTACACCTCTTTATGCTTACTTAGAATATTACACATATGTCTTCACTAATGTAACCAATATGGTCGTACTATCTAACTTAAAAACTAGTTTGTATAATGTTCACATAATTATGATTATCGCTATTAATATTTATTCATGTCGTCACCCGGCAAGCCAATTCACCTTAAAACTGACCCACAAAATGGTTGATAAAAGACCAAAATTCATACATTATTGGTGAGACCCACCGATTGCAATGTCATCGTCCCACCCTGTACGAATCGCATTGCCAATAAAGCATTATTTATTACAGGCCATTATATATCCACGGGATTAAAAATTGACCGGCGGCTGTCGAAACGAATTATTGGCTTTTCTGTACATCCCTGCGGTATTGTGGTATTGTTTCCTTTATTGTGGATTTTGTGTATTTACATATTTCGGCATTCGTATTATACTTTTAATAAATTGTGGTATAAATCAACTGGCCTTTATCTATAGGTACGAGTAGGCTGCGTAGGCTCCTCCTTGCGTTATCTCAGTTGCGGCCCGGGGTCCGCTTACTAGATTTAAGTGAATATTGGCTTTTCAGCAGGCGGCGTACTATTTATTTGCAATAATACATACATGTAGATCATTCTACTTAATAAAAAGCCTATACTGATTTTCGTTTAGTATTAGACTATCGAATTTGAAATGACTGCTTGCAACTGCATACCAATACAGATAGTAAGCAAATAAGTACCACAGCAGACAAGACTCAAGAAATCTTTCTAAGATAAACTTCTGTATCATGGAGGGTTTAACAAACATTCAAACAACGCGTAATGTTTCTCAATATTGTAGTTAATGGTTTTTAAACCTGTAACTTACGTTACTTATTGGTCTCCATTAATTTATCTCATGCTTTATACAACAACTACAATGAATCTGACTTTCATAGTCTAAAATATCATTGATCTGTTTTTTTACAATTTTAATAATATTTTATCCTTTTTGTTTCAGGTATGTACACGCATTGATCTTTAATATATTTTCACTAGTAAGTACGCTGAAGGTTTATTAACGTTGGCTTTAAAAGTCAACAAATTTTATGGCAGTCGAATCGCATACCTAAATCTACCTTGTATTGCTAAATCTATAATTCTTGAAGATGGGTAAAGTCCTGCTAATTGCACTGAATCTTGGTGTTATCAGTCCACGTTTCAGCAATGATCGACGGCAATTGGATTCCTCAATAAAACGAAAAGATATAATATCTTTAACACAATGTAGGTATACCTACAAAAAACAGCAAATTAAATATGATTATATTTTTGAGTTAAGTAATCTCAAGTCGACGAAGATGCGGCAGACCTAACCGCAAATGGCGGGACGACCTGGATGCATTCGACAGCGACTGGCCAGACATCGCACAGGGATGCATGACGGTCCAAGGGAGAGAGGCTTTTGCACAGCAATGACACTTAGATAAGCTAAAAATAAAAATGAGACGGTTACCAATCGCGTAATTATTTTAAAAGAAAGCTGAAACACTTATTTGTCCAGTGATTTCCGCATTGTTTATACCAGCCGTGTTCACTGCAATCGAGCCAAGAAGATGTATCGGGGATGTAACTAGGCCGCCATTATCATTATTAAGCCCACTATAATGAACACTATTAAGTGCCGAGCCATCGCACTCAGCATTCAAATGACCCAATAAGTGATTGAATGATTTAGAAGTCCATTGTCATCAATATAAATTTACGTTTGTCATTTCATCTAAATGAGTCACCGGTAGTGAATTTGATCGTGGGATTGGTAGTAATGTTTGGTCGAAGGTCGCTTTGAATTGTTCGGTTTTGGGTCAGGTTATTATGATTTGTATAAAGGTAAACTGATTAGGTGTGTAACAGTGTGTGAACACCTTGAAAGTAAATTTAAAACTAATTACCAGGTACTTAAGGCGAATTTAATTGTTTAAACTCAATTTTTCTATACACTACTATCATTTTCTTATTACCGTTATCGTTATTAATAGTAGGGATGTTTATGACCTTAACGAAAACTATTTCATCATCATCATATCAGCTTATAGACATCCTCTGCTGGACATAGGACTCCTCCAAGATTTTCTGCATAGACAGATCCAGAAAACTACTTTTTAATGCATATTTATGGTCCGTAATCTATTTCTAAATATAAAAACATCGTCACTCAAATAATAGGATACTACATATGACGCGCCACGCGCGGCTTCAGTAATCGGCTTCATTAATACATTCTACGTAAGTACGTATGTAGTTATTAGTTCTTAATACCATAAAAGCAAGTTGTTATACCTACTTAGAAATCTCATATAAATCTACTGTAACTCTACTACTACGTATGAAAATAACTAGATATGTAATTAAAATAACGCTATTTAATTGAAAAAGAGATTGGATTCTTAATATAACTGCACTATTCTCCCTATCAATCACATGTGTCCTAGTACCTGGTATTCTTGCAATAAACTATGTCCATGCTAGATTATGAAAGTAGAAAATACTTAAGCGCTCAGCTACATATTGCGTTTAAGCATGGAAATATGTGAGGGCAGCGATATTTGTGTATTAAGACGCGTCATAAAGCTGGCCATACAAGCAGCTTTACTTTACAGAATAGTATGTGTAAAGGAGAGCAAAAGTGTTATTCCCCATGGAAGTAATGTCTTAAAGAATCAACGTAAACAACTGTTTTCCTATTGGTATATAAGCTCGAAGACCTCAGGCTTGATCGACTAAATATCACCTTAAGACGAGAACCGGGACCTTTCCTTACCTTTTGAAGTATGCTATAGCAAACATACACCAATCCGGCACCCACCGCAAAAAGAATTTAAGACAACTCTCGCACTAAGTACAAGCCTGCGTCACGAGTCACGGTACAACCTGACTCGAATCAACATTTATGGATCTCAGAACGTATTGCCTCGTGAGGAGATCAAACCCACAGTACCAAGCGGCGAGGCGACTGCTTAAACTACTACGCCAACCGCATATTGTATGACCTAAATTTACCGTTCTCGAGTAGCGTCATAAAATAGGCTAATGCCTCTTCCGACATCGAGATTTCTCAGTTCCGTGTCTCTAAATCAAATCTGATGGTTAGAGAGTAGCGCCTGGTACTTTAAAAACAGCGCCTGACCTCGTTTCGACCATATTGCATGTCATCATTTGTCCTGGGATACGAAATTTTAGAAAAGTGGTCTAAGTTTGGAGCCGAAGCGATTTGGTTTTATGCAATAGCTATTCAACATTATTTTCACATGTTGTTCAAAAACATTATGGATAGCTTCTTATTATTAAACCGTGTGGCCTTATCTGGCGTCGGAATTTATAGGCTATATTCGTCCTGATGTAAATGTCACAATTAGCCGTCGCGCATCCAAACGTTGGCCTGCATTGACATTGCTTAACTTTGCCGATCTAATACGAACGATAAATCACGACACACTCCTAGAAATGCAGGTCACCACATGACACTTTCCATCATCTTTCAGCTATATATTATTTTTTTAATACACAGCTGCCTACGAAAATCACTGGTGCACGTCGTATTTGTTAATCTCTGCTATGTATAACACTGCCTCCGTGGTCCAGTGGAAACTGCTTCCGTGGTCCAGTGGATTGCGTATGAGACTGCTGATCGGAGGTCCCGGGTTCGATTCCCGGGTCGGTCAAAAGTGTTACTGGGTTTTTTCCGAATTCTCAGTAGCAGCTCGGCGTCTGGTGATGCGATCGGTAACGGCAATAGGCTCGCCCCCTGTTACGTGGGACCTAAAAAATTCATGGCGAAATGTGGGTGTAATATTATACCTCTGCCTACCCCTTCGGGGATACAGACGTGAGTCTATAAAATAAATATGTATAACATCATTATACAGCCTTTGTTAGTCCACTGCTGGATGTATGCCTCTCCTTATTTGCGTAACAATACCATTGTGGGTCTATATGACGATTTGGCCTGCTATACCACGCTAGCCAGACGCGTTGGTATGGAGTGTGATGTCGACTCTTCAGTACTTTCTCAAAGATACTATTTGCTTCATATATTTTCCTAGCGACATCTATGGAATGAAATGGAGTGTGAACAATAGCTCTCCTTAAATCTTTACACCAGCGATAATAAAAAAAATATGGTAAAAGATTCGTGTGTCTGAGACTTTATGCTTAGCAAGATGTTGGTTCTCTTTTAGGCTATCATTTCATTCATTTCATTTCATTTATTCACATAACAATGTCACATTGTGTCTGAATATTAAAACATACAATAGCACATACAATAATAGGTAGGCAATTAATTAATAAAAAATAATAAATGCGCACAAAAAACAAATACAAAACAACATAAAATCAATAACATCTTTAACATTAAATTACATTATAAAAATAATTAATAATTAAAACATGTCCAAAATAATTTAAAAGCAGGTATGTCAAATTATAAAACGTACATATTACATTAATCAATCATTATAAGGATAATAAACATAATAAAAATTAAAATTCATACATTAGTTAAAAATTCATCTATTGAATAATAACACTTCTGTAGGAGATATGTCTTTAATTTTATTTGAAATAAATGTCTCTTATATAAATATTGCTTCAGCTCTTTTGGTAAGCAATTGAACAACTTAACACCTTGATATGCCGTACTATGTTTTACAACATTTAGATTTGGTTTCAGCTTCTGACGAAAGTGATTTTTTCGGGAACTTTCTCGTATTAACCTTTCCTCTTCAGACTCGTAAGTATTTATGTTCTTTGCAAAATTACTTAAAACTGTAAAAATGTACAAACTGGGTACGGTCAGTATAGAAAGATTCAGAAAATGTTCCCTACACGATTCCCATTGTGGTATACGTACTATTGTTCTTATTGCCCTTTTCTGTAATATGAAAGCACGATCACAATTATATTTGTAACTATTACCCCAGAATTGAATGCTATATCGCAACCGAGACTCAACTAGTGCGTGATATACAGATTTTAAATATTTTTTGTTTACTTCGTCTCTTAGACTTCTTAGAGCGTAACATGCTGAGGATATTGACCCATCTATAGCATTCATTTCATTTTTCCAGGTCAGTAACGAGTCAATATGAATGCCTAATAACTTTACTGTCTCTACTAGTGATATTTTTTTATCATTCAGTTGTACATTCATATTATCTGAATTGCGACAAGTAGACTTAAATAACATGATATTAGTCTTTTTAGTATTTACCGTTAATTTATTAAGTGTAAACCAAGTATTTAAATATTCAAGTATGTTATTAGTTTTAATGTTTAGGGAATCAATATCATTTGCACTTATAACTGCATTAGTGTCGTCAGCGAATACTACGAGTTGAACATCTGGGTACAAATGAGAAGTATAATTTAGCAAGTCATTCGTAAATATGAGGAACAGGATTGGACCCAAAATGGAGCCTTGCGGTACTCCAGTTTTCACAGTGTAAGGCTGTGATCTATGTGCTCGCTGGCAACTAGTATCATCAGTTGATTTTATTTCTACATACATCTGCCTATTACTTAAGTATGAATGAAATAGTTGTAACACCTTATCTCTTACACCGTAATGCTCTAATTTTTGGAGTAGTATTGTATGGTCTACTGAGTCAAAAGCGGAACTCAAATCCAAGAAAACTGCAGCTACCTTCATTTTCTTATTAATTTTATCTATTACTTCACTTACCAGACTATTTATAGCATCTGCAGTGCCAACACTTTTCTGATATCCGAACTGCTTTACATTTATAACTTGATTACGATTAAGATGAGAGACTAGGCGAGCTTTTATTAATTTCTCGAAAATTTTCGAAATAGTGGGCAGTACAGATATAGGTCTGTAATTATTCGGATCACTTGGGGTACCTTTTTTATATAATGGAACTATTTTTGCGATTTTCATTTGATCAGGAAAAACGCCCTCATCAAAACATTTATTGAAAAAATCAGCAAGTGGATTTGCCAATATCTCTATGTGCTCTTTTACAATACATATTTGCACTTCATCGTAACCACTTGAACTTTTAGTTGGCATTGCGGCCACGACTTTTGCAACTTCATTAGCAGTAATGTAGGGCAGTTTCATATTTTCTGAAATTCTACTGGAATCCTGAAGGTATGTAAGATACTCGCTGCTTTCAATTAAATTTGTATTTGCATTGCTGGTAAAAAGTTTAGCAAATATGTTCGCAACTTGTTTGGGGTTATCTACACACTCATTTTCTTTTAAAATAGTAATATTTTTAAACGCTTTTTTCGTAGTTTTATTTCTGTGACGGTTAACTACTTGCCAAATTTCCTTGCTAACATTATTTGTATTAAGTAGCTGCTTTTCAATAGAAATTCTTTTTGCAGTTTTAATTACTTTTCTAAATAACCTAACATACTTTAATTTATATGCTAAAATACTATTATTCAGAAAAATTCCATTATGTACGCACAGAAAACGTTTCATTTTACTTGATACTCTAATACCTTTAGTTGTCCATTTGATACCTGTATTATGTCTATTAATATTAATTTTCTTCTCTTGTTTCTTAAAACTAGATTTAAAAATAGTGTTAAAAGTATTTAAAAATGCATTTAACCCCATTGAAGTCCAGTCAGTTCTTAGAAGTAAATTTCGAAAAATTTCATTACCTTTTTTGTTAAAAATTCTTTTAGTAACAGTAATTTTTTCATCACGCGAGAGATTTTTATCATTTATATTTGGCACAATTATTTCACACAATAAACCGCCGTGCCCATCAGCTAAGCCGTTATGATCAACATATGTTTTATTTATGTATTCATCATCTAAATTTGTTAAAAAATTATCAATACATGATAACGTGTCACCGCGAATAAAAGTGGCATCTTGTACTATTGCTCTAAAATTGTAACACCCTAAAAGACTCAGGAATTCAGTGCGTTTTTTAGTTTCATGAAGCAGATTTACATTATAATCACCACATATAATGGCTTTCTTATTAAATAAATAGTCCAAGGTCTTTTCTAAATATTGCATAAACATATCAAAATTTTTTTCGTCAGGGCTACGATAACAGCTACATATATAAAGATTAGTGGCTACATCTCTGGTGCAGCATATTTCAAAAGCTTCCTCTTTGTAAAGCTGATTTATATAAGGACAATCTGAAGTCTCATTGCCAATATAGCCCATAATAAGGCTACCTCCTCGCTTTTTATTTCCTCTAGTATTATAAGTGACTAGCTTGTGATGTTGAACGTTTAACAATAATGCATTAACATTGTTTAAAAAATGTTCTGTTATACAGATATAGTCAATTTTTGAATAGTTTTCTATATATAATTCCAGTTCATCTATTTTGTTAGTTATACCACAAATATTCTGACAAAAGATATTTATGGATCTTTTGTTTTTCGTTGGCATTTTCTCTTGATTGGTAGAAGTTGGTGTCTTTGGCGAAAAACTACTATTGTCCACGAAAAAAATCATCATTCTGTGAACCTGAAATCATTATATCGCAATCATTTGTTTGCGTTGAGACATCAATCAAAGAAGGCATGCAAAGAACATTGGAGTCTGTCTGTGTACACACATTATTACAAAGTATTGGCTTGCATGGTTTTAAATTTGTATCATTTAACTTTTGGTTGTACATATACATCTGATATTTATATCTATAATTTAAACGCAAAATTTCTCTAAGGTACCATCTACTTGTATATAACTTACTATAAAATTTGAAATCCTTTAATAGGAGTGCATTTTGAAAGTTATTACATATAAGTTTTATAAGATTATTCAACTTATATACATTTAAATATTTATTTTTCTTAACTTCACCAATTAATACATTTGTTTGTTTAAGTTGTTGCAAAGTACAGTACAGAAATGATTGCAATTTCATTGGATTATTGTCGTGGGTGCCTGCTAAAATTATAACGTAGTCTGCCTTGGTAAAATCACAACACGTTGCCACGCAAGACTCAAGAACTACGGATGATGGTGCGTTTGGTTTAATAACCGAAGTTACTACGAAGTCCCCTCCAAGTTGGTCCTGCAATAAACTTCTCAACTTGTGTCCGTTCTCGTCAGCAAACAACATAACCTTTGACTGTGGTAATGTTTTGATAACAGGCCTCTCGTTGGTTTCGTTTTGCTTTAATGATTTATAAGGAAGTTTGTTGGGAAGTGTGAAGGTTGTGTTATGAATTGATGACGAACGCTGACTAGAAGTTGTTTCCCCCGTCTGACTTTCATCTAGTATTATAGCCATATCCACATTGTGGGATTTTTCTGAGGCTGATTGTTGGCTAGTAACTTCTCTTTTTGCAGAAGAATCGGTATCACACTTCGCTATGATTTTCCTCGTTTGGCGACAGCTTTGATGATTTACAACACCAAGTGTTAATTCTCGCGAACAAGTCCTAGGCAGTCCTGGTTTTACGTTGGTGCACATGTAACGTTTTCGATACTGTGGAGAATAAAATTTCAGGGGTGTAATATTAGTTTGATTGTGTTGTATATCTGTTAAACCAATTGATTTTAAAAGTTTTATCTTATGTTGACAATCTTGAAGTTCTTTTTTTAACGCTGTATTCTCAATATTCAAATTTTCCACTTCATTGTTAGCAATCTGCAATTCAATGGTTATCTTATCTAAGTTTTCCTTCAACTCGACGAACTCTTCCCCCGTACACATACTGTTTGGTTGACTTTGATACGATATATCCATAATATCTAAATCGCTTTCATTAAATTCCAAATGTCGAATGTTGTGCTTTCTCTGAGTAATATTAGTAAAGTCATCCATAATGTTATTACAATATTATTTTCTTCACAAAAAGTGTTTGATGTATGTGGGATTCGACCCGTCTCCCAACGGATATCGCTCTCGATGCACGCAGCTACGGAGACTCTAATACTTGGCGTCAAATTAGCGATTGGTTTCAACTCGAAGCTGGTTATAGTTCTAAGTAAACGAACTAGATGTCACTATTTTCCTATTAATAATAAATTCTTTATTGTATGTTATTACAAAGTTCGTCTGCGCAGTTTTTTGGTAGTGGCAACGATTTTGTTAGTATCACTGTCTTATAAAATATCACTGTCTTTCTATATATTATATAACAAGGTAATACATATTGACTATTGTACGCTTAGGCTCATACCTTGCCCCACAGCCTGGTCCGGTGCGTAGATGTTGATTAATGGACCGGCCAGCCACTCAGTCGTCCTGCCACACCTAATGCGATTATCTTGTAACTTAAACAATGCCACAACATTTATATTTATGATTCACTGTATGAATATTACCATATACCGCCAATACTGTTGGTGATTACATGGTTTGCGTAGGTAATTTTCTGATTGCATTCAGTCATTCAACGGTTACTTACATCATCGTATAGGGTCATGCAAAAAATATATTAGTTTTCTGACTGCCTCCCTAGTCCGCGTCTGCTGATCGGGAGGTCCCGAATTCGATTTCTGGATTGGGCATAGTGTTACAGGGTTTTTCCGAATTCTCAGTAGCAGCGCAGAATCTGGTAAAGTGCCTGATAACGGCATTAGGCTCTCCCGCTATTACGTGGAACCTACAAATTTATAACATGACGAAATATGGGTGCTATATACCTAACGCCTCTGCCTACCCTTCGCGGATACAGGCCTAGTGGTAAAGTTTAAGTCATAAAGAAGCACACTAATTGCTTTATTATTGAGCTAGTAACAAGCTTTTATATTGCTAATTGGACAGAGAAAGCAATGTTAAATAGTGAAGCCTCTCGTTTGATTACTTGCTTCATAAAAATGATTAGTTTCAGTGAAAAAGTGCCTAGCTTTAGTGTCTAACGTAGCGGAGACCCAATAGACCGCTATGCATTGGGATAACACTATTGAATATCATCTCTGCCTGTCCGTAAACACAAGGAACAAGTCTAGGTAGTTAACTAACAGTTTTTATAAAGTTGTCGAAGATGTGTCGAAGCTCATGGCCTTGGCATGAAGGAATAATAAAATTATGCTTTAAACGTTATCGTATTGAGAGGAGACCCGTTTCTAGCTAGAGTTGGGTCAGTATAATTATGCACCTCTTTAGTAGGTACACCTACAGTATATAGAATTACAGATGTTAAGTTTTTGATTAAAAGCTGACTGTTCTTAGGACTAAAAATATCTTTATTTATCGCCCATATTTTCTATCTGCATACTCTTTATTAATTCAACCACATAACTCTTCACAACAGACAATAATGACACTCTGTTTTGACACAAATCAAACTAACATTTCGTAATGTCACTTTGACAGCAATGACAGCTAAGAAGCCCGCTGCGTTAGCTTATCTGTGCATCTATGTGTTTAAAGTATCTCGACAAGTCTTGGTCGTTAATCAGACGTGTTGGCTGTCCCCCGACTCCGTCTGTCCAACTTCCAAGGGAGTTAGGACCATTACTCATTCCAATTTAGTATTACTTTTGTATTTTTCTGTGATTCTCGTGAAAAGTTTATCTTTACGCTCTGTTGGACAGCGATAAGGCCTTTGTGGTTAGTTTTTTTTTTTGGAGACTCTTTATTTCTGTCCCTAGCGTGGTACTTTTGCTATGCGTAATAGTCGAAATGTGCTCTTTAAGTTTTTTAAATTTCCTTTGGTACATGTCTTATGATGATACACTATAGCAGGCCTCTGGACCTAAGTTGATCACTGTAATGGAATTCCCTTTCGATGATTATCATACATTTTGCTGAGCGTCTTACATTTTTATGTTGGTCGAGAGTTGCCCATCTATAAACCAGACGGTAACGACCACGCTTACTTCACTAATCATTTGATTTGTGTCGAGTCGGCACTGTGCCACGGGCTCTTCTACGATATATACCTACCATAAATAGTAAAATACTTGTCGTTATGAAATTCGTACCTAATCATTATAATTGAAACGACTAGACCATCGGGCTGGTCAACTAAATAGCCAACCGTAGTATTAAACAGCTCAAGCTCCTAAAGCTTGAGATTTTTCTTCACGATGATAGTTGTCTAGTATTTAAACTTAAGCCATAGACGCCTAAAAATTACAGATGTTAAACAACATTAAAATCTATTTCTAGGCGCGGATAACTCCATACTACATACCTATATCATTTTTACGTCCATATATTTTACTAGCATAAATACAAACATTTGCCATGAAACATAAACAGTTTATCATAAAAACAACATGGAATACATCAAACATGATCAAATTATTTAAGCGCAGGACACAATCAGTTCTGAACATCATTTCAAAGGGGTATTTGGGCTATGCACACACCATCGGCAAATAACTATAAACCCGAGCACACACTCTACGGCCCTTAGGTCACGTACAGAACGTTTTTCCTTGCATAACCGAGTATATGGACCCAATTAATTAAAGTTCGAGTGTGGACCGTGCCTTATCTTTTTTAGTGAGGGGATGTCTCGGTAGTGTTGGGACAGTAATAAACATTGATATATATTTTAGTTTACAATAAAAGCGGTTTTATTATTTAAGGGTTTATGGCTAGAGATGGGCGGGTGGGTAAAAATTGGGAAGGTAAAAATTGGAAGGAAAGGGTAAAATAGGTAAAAAAGAAAAAATACCCTTTTTTACCGGGTATTCATAAAAAATACCGGGTAAAAATTAGTTATATCTTTATATTATTTAAATTCCTTCGCCATGAAATGAATACTGTTCTCATGTAATGTAATTGGCTTCGTCATCAATACTACGATCTACCTTGTTAATTTTGACCTTGAACATTGAAGATAAAATATTGATTTTAAGTAAAACGAAGTTAAATATCTTTTAAATCTTTAATCAACATACATTTTCTATTAAAATAAACTGTTTAGAATAGAAAGAAATATAATAGATTGAACATGACTGAAAGTTAAATGAATGCTGCACACTACCTTATAGAATATATAAATAAGTAACATAATTATACACATGGGATGTGGACGACTTCAGTGACAGGTTCGTGGATGCTGTCCATACAACGGGATTGAAGTTCTTTAATCCCAAAACGAAGAAAAGACCCTCGAGCTCATAGAGGAAAGGCGTAGGATGCTTCTGCTATCCTCCGACGACATGCCAAAATATCGGCGTCTCAATAGGCGGATCTCTAAGTCTCAGACACTAAAGGTATTCGAGAGGCGATCGAGCAGAATAAGGGTTCCAAAGTGTTCCAAAGAGATCTTTCTTTCGGGCAGAGTCAGCTGTCAAAGCTGAAGACGGAGTATGGCGCCTGGAGGAGATCGAACAGTTCTATGGACAGCTATACACGACTACACGAACACCTGTTACTACTCCAGCCACATACCCTAGAGCTGGATTGATCCGACACTATACCGAAGATATCCCGGACGTCAGCATGCACCAGATTAGTGTAGACCTAGAACAACTAAAAAACAACAAGGCACCGGGTGATGACAGCATAACTACAGAGCTTCAAAAAGCTGGCGGCACACCTGCCGTGGAAATGCTTCGGAAGCTATTCAATTCCGTCATACTCGAGGGCAAAACGCCACAGACATGGCACAGAAGGGTGGTTGTGCTTTTCTTCAAAAAGGACGACAAAACCCTTTTGAAGAACTACAAACCCAGTCCCAGACTAAACTACACCTCTGAGTCACGTCTATAAGTTGTTTCCTATGGTCATCAAAAATCGTCTCGAGAGCAAGCTAGACGACTTCCAGCCCCCCGAACAAGCCGGATTCCGTAAAGGCTATAGTACCATATACCACATACATACGCTGCAGCAGATTATACAGAAGTCCGAAGAGTATAACCAGCCTCTATGTTTAGCGTTTGTGGACTATGAGAAAGCCTTTGATTTGATCGAAACCTGGGCAGTGCTGCAGTCTCTCCAACGGTGCCAAATTGACTATCGATATTTCGAAGTACTGAAGTGTTTGTACGAAAACGTCACCATGTCAGTCCGCCTCCAGGATCAGAGCTCAAAACCTTTTCGGCTACAGTGAGGGGTGAGGCAAGGAGATGTTATATCTCCGAAACTCTTCACCGCTGCGCTGGAAGATGTTTCCAAGCTTCTGGACTGGGAAGGACTCGGCATCAACATCAACGGCAAGTACATCACTCACCTTCGATTTGCTGATGATATCGTAGTCATGGCTGAGACCATGGAAGACGTCAGCACAACGCTCGATGGCCTATGTAGAGTCTCCCAACAAGTAGGTCTTAAGATGAACATGGAAAAGACGAAAATCATGTCTAACGTCCATGTCTTACCTGCTCCTTTCCAGGTTGGGAACTCCACACACGAAGTTGTCGACAAGTAGACAAATGATCCAATTAGGTAGGTCCAATTTCGAGAAAGAGGTCATTCGTCGAATCCAACTCGGTTGGGCGGCGTTCGGGAAGTTACGAATAATACGTTATAATCTACGGCGCTGAGACGTGGTCGCTTATGGGCCTTATCCCAAAGCTCAGGGTCACTCAGAGGGCGATGGAGAGAGCTATGCTCGGAGTTTCCCTGCGAGATCGAATCAGAAATGAGGAGATCCACAGGAGAATCAAAGTCACCGACATAGGTCTCCGAAAAGCCAGGCTGAAGTGGCAGTGGGCAGGGCATATAGCACGAAGAACCGATGGCCGTTGGAGCAGGCGGGTCCTAGAGTGGCGACCACGTACCGGAGCAGGCAGCAGGGGTAGGCCTCCCGCAACGTGGACCGACGATCTGGTTAAGATTGTAGTGCGCGGTTGGATGCGGGCGGCTCAACATCGGTCTGTGTGGAGAACCTTGGGAGAGGCCTATGTCCAGCAGTGGACGTCTCTAGGCTGACATGATGACACATAGGTATATCTTGAAAACATTTCAAAACCAATAAATGACTAACAATTACTTAGATTTTTCATTTCAGTTCAATAATTACAATGCAACCTAGACAGTAAAAATAAAATACTAAAACTGCACAATTCGTTTGAATCCCTCATTGGACAGTTATAGTGCTATAACTCTTCTCTTGTTCTAATGAGAAAACAACAATGTTTGCGGACATTTGACGTCGCGACGGTCGCAAATAAAATAAATTATAAAATTATTGTTGTATTTTTTAATAAATACTTACATACAGGTCAGTTTTTATTAAAAAATACAACAATTATTTGAAATTAAACTGATTTTAATTTTTACCCGGTATAAATTAAAAATGGGTAGGTAAAAATGGGTATAAATGGGTATTTACCCAAAGTCTGGGTTTTTACCGGGTATATGCCCATCTCTATTTATGGCCAAAGTTTGACATGCCGATCTTGAGATAAGAGAGGTTAAATAGTTATTGGTTTGTTATAGTTATATCGTGAATGGCAGTTCCTTTTAGTGGAGAAGCAAGAATTCTAACTAGTTACGTGAGGTAAAAGCTCTAACTAGTATATATGTTATTGGTCTTAATCGTCTAAATATTTAAAAGTAAAGTGAGACCCCGTCTATTAGCCCCGACAATTCGAGGTATAAGAATAGTTCAAACCCACGGCATCCTTCACAGATTTTTCAAAGTTGTCATGTTAAATTTGTTAATCGTTGCTTGTCCTGTTCATCAGTGAGCGTGTTAAGCTGTCGGTGCTGGCTGACATGAAAGTCTTTGACAGTCTTTGCGAAAAATCTATACCTTCAAAATACTAACACTTTTGTGAAGCATGAAATGTCGCTCGGTCGCCTTCCCTTTGAGTTGCGCAGGTTGGACGACAATCGCTTGGGAAAAGCTGATATTCTGTCATAACTAGTTAGACCAAGCAGCCGTCAGGTTCTAAAGCGAAAGTGTTGGATTCCATGCCTTTGATAAAGACAACGTTTACCATGATAACGTTTGGTCAATGTTGACTGTGTAAAACTCATTTTCCACTTCGCCTTACATGTTTAGCCCAAGGCAAATTTATTGCATGCGACTGAGAAAACGATCAATAAGAAATGTAGACATTTATTGCATCAAAATACAAAACTGCGTCATCTGTGTACAATACAAGTATCTTCAAGTATTAAAGCAGAATATACTTTACAGAAAATGTATGCAACAAAATAATGAAAGTATATTCAAAAACTTTATTGCATTGTCAAAGAGAAACTAAATTGTGTTTCTTCATAAACACGTTTTGGTAGTTTGCGAGACACGATCGCAACTCCGACGGGACGTGTAGGTGCATCCAATAGTCTAGGAGACTGTACGTCACATTATTTAAAAAAGGCCTTTGCCTATTTTATTAATGGATAGATTTTTGGGTATGATCTTTGTATTGCACGGTAAAATGAAAGATATAGAGAATTGATATTGGAACAGGGCAGGCAGAAGAAGAATATAGAGAATTGATATCATATTGAAAATATTGTATTTTTTTGTTTAGGCCTTTGAACGTTCTAACTCAAACACGCAAAAACCATTTCAATAAAGTGATACGATATATAAACCACTCTGACGTTATCCAGACTGGCCCATTAGCTATTAGGTAGTCGAGTAGATTTACAATCAAATAATAATGTATATTGGTATTCTGCTAGTTACTGCCCGCGGCTTCGACTTAGTGGGTTTCAGTTATCCCGACATTACCTATGTGCTACACTGACGTATATGTATACAGGGTGTCACAAGACCCATCACCAAGCCGAAGTCTGCTCGTTTTGGACATCATGCCAAGTCATACTCAGCAAAAATAAAACTTGGGAAATAGTTTTTTTTCAAAAATACACATTTTATAAGCCGCAATTAAATGTGTGCGCGTGCAATTTACGAAATACCTACTTATCCATGGGTGTAAAGGACATCCATAGAACAGGTTGGCGGTGTAATTGCATCGATTTTGTACTTAATTACAATAAATTTATAGTAACTTTGAGCATCAATATCTCCTGAACCAGTAATTTCCCAGGCATGGTGCCGAAGCCAAAAATGCTCGTAATGATTGATACAATATGGGGTTTTAGTTTTCGTTAAGGGTCTTTTTACATCCCGTATTTATTTTGTTGGCGTATATCACTTCAACGTTTCATTAAAAGTTTTAGCGGGAAAGAGTAGCAAACATTAAACATCCTCATAAAATGTTCACGTTAAAGAAGAGTAGAGTATAAAACAAAGATACACCTACATAATTATCTAGTCAGTATCACATATTTTATTCGAACTTCGGTATTTAAGTACGCCATCTCTCCGACTATCCGCTAGGGATGTTTGTCAGATTGTCAGCGCGCGTGTAAACGCCACTTGCGCTCACCTGCAATAGTTCGGCGAACTTGGTCTGAGCAACCGATGCCGTGACGTCATCGAGTGGAGCTCAGACGACGACGCGACGAGAGAAATTCGAATTGTTTCGGACGGTAATGGCGCGGTACCCGCTAACCGTTAAATGCTGTTAACTTTGTTACGGTTTAATAGTTTGTCCGGATTGTGGAACGGGACAATACGATTTAGGGATTATTTAAAAGTTTATTATTCTTCAAGGAATTTTGTTATTATAACTAGTAAATTACGAACTTGGTTCTTTACCTATGTAGTTTTATATTTGAACTGAACAGTGCGGAGATAATTAATGCTTATTGCGACCTTCAGGTCCTAGCGCGGCATTCGGCATTATTGTATCTTATTATAGCTGCTAGAAATTTTATTTTCTACTCATTTTGAATTGCTGCTTCAGTTTTGAATGGACGAAAAGCATCGTGGGATATGTGAGTTAGAGCCGAGATTGATGATCTTATAGCAGTGACTAAGGGGGAAAAATAATTCAAGGCTACCATCGTTTTGCCAGTTATTTAGGTTTTAATTAGCAAAGCGACCGAACTTCATAATACTAATTATTCATCATCACCATCATCAGCCCTGTATATAAATTGTCCCACTGCTGGGCACGGGCCTCTTCTCACTATGAGAAAGGTAAGGCCATAGTTCACCACGCTGGCCTAATGCGGGTTGGCATACTTCACATGTCTTTCGAGAACATTACGGAAAACTCTCAGACACGCAGGTTTCCTCACGATGTTTTCCTTCACCGTTTAGCAAGCGATAATTAACAATTTAATACGCACATAACTCCGAAAAGTCATTGGTGCGCGCCGTGGATTCAAACCGGACCCTCTGCGTGGCAGTCTGTCGGTCTCTCCACTAGGCTATCGCTGCTTACTATTTATTATTCATCATTTAAAAAGACATAGATACAGATTTAAAAACCATCACAGCCCTGGGAATTCTCGTTATTCATTGTTCAATAAATCGCATACATGTGAGTATTTTGTTCTATAAAATCGGGCCAAACGAATGAAATAATTTGAAATTGTGGCCATTAAAAAACTCCATTTCCATCCATTCACCTGCCAACCTATGGTAGACACTCGCCAATGAAGATGAATGTGCTTATATTACTTTTTGGTTACAAAATAACCGTTTTAAATGTTGAACTGAAATGGCTGGCTCCAACTGACATCTATACATATAAACAAATATGAAAAGTCTGCCTGTATTTCTATATCTAAAAAGATTAGGTAGTTATTTTTTATATCAAGGCAGAAATAAAATATTCCTGTCTTTCTGTTTGTTCGGGGTTATCTTTGGAAAGGCTGATCCTATTTTAATGGGACGTAAACTTTCAGGGTAAAGGCACTATTAACACATTAGGTACAAACGCTCATTTATTCCAGAGACATTTTGTAATTGCTATTTTAAAATTAAACAAAATTCTGTTTGTTTTATCTAAATGTAGCCCCGTGATACAGAAAATAAAACAGATGTAACTGCGGGTAAAAACTAGTTTTTTAATACAAAAGGCAGTGTGCTCGTGTGGAATATGCTTTTTATTTTAATTCGGGATTTTAACTGCATTATAAATTCATCGCTGTGTGAGTTAACTAAATTTATTTTAGTTGGAAATGTCCCAGTCTATGAATAAATCATTGCACCTCACTATTTAGCGGTGACAGCTCGTTAGGCTGTGGACGCACCGGCGACGGACGAAAAATAAAAAGGTACAAAATAAAAATAGACTTGCTTCGATTGCGGATTTTACGGATTTGGAATGGCGCAGCCTTTGTATAGACTAATGGTTCTGTAAAAAACGTTGCAGTTTAATTATGTGGTTGTATCTAAAAATACTTTTTATGAAATATTTATATTTTAAGTTGTGAACAGCAATGACGGTCGATTTAAGTAGGTACTTAATAAGTATTGTATTTTTCTACATAATGGAGTAGTATTCTGGTTAGTCTGGTAAGACTAGTAAGCGGTCCCCGGGCTCCATAGCGTAAGTTTAAGATGCAACCGGGATAGCGCTAGGATGATGATGATAATGAAGTACCTAGTATTCAAAGATCACAGGCTTTTCGCCCTAACACGACTAGCCTTTTTAACGTATTAAGATAGATAGATAATGCTTTATTGTACCCTATATACACAGTAATGTTACAGAGACAAGAGAGATATGCATATCTTCTTATATGCATCATTCGGTAACAAAGTAACAGCTTACCATCTCGTAGACTACTAGCTCATCTGCTTACGATAACAATACAAATAGCGTCCTTCCAAAGCGAATAAATCATAACAATAAGTACAAGTAACCACTAATCACAGTGACATAAATACGGTATACACACATTCGCAGAACGACTCGTCACATTCTAACACAATTCAGTTACCGAAAATACACAACTCATGTGCACTGCCCTAAATGCATTCAAACAAGTACAGCCGCGGACTCAATCGTTAAGGCTAGGTGTATACTGAAGATAAGCGAAGCTGTGACGTGGTGAGAAATAGGGAGAGAAACAAACATTTTGCGTATGTAAGATGACGTAGAATTCTGGTAATATACTTAAAAGTTAATTACTTAAAAAATAAGAAGTATACCTAAAATTCTCTATAATCGAGTTAGACTAGAAAGTTGACTATTCCGGAGAGATCGCGGGGAAGTATGCTAACGGCGATTTGCGTGACCCCGTCTCTAATGGATGTTGAAGAACATTGCGCGTGTTTTAGGATCATGTGTTGAATGACTGAGAGGAGTCACATTCACCACTGGCATCTACCAACTCGAATCTTGGAGTGGTGGCGATTATGGCTTTCAATAGTGTTTCCATAGCGAAAACTAAAAATTAGTGGCACATGTTCCCAGGGCAAAGGTGTCTTAAATGAAACGTTGCTAAGAGGATAATGTACGGTGTATGGACGAGGTTTAATTATACTATGACACAATTTCTCTTCAGCTACTGCGCCATTTAACTCATTCTTTTGCCTGATGATTCTCGCGCGCACCGCTCAGTTTTGCTACACATGCAAGTGACATGCAGCCTAAATGGGCATTTAGCGGTAAAGCGTGAAGCCTAGCTTTGCTCATTTATATTTAATTTAAATGCAACGCACGCATAGGGTGTAAGTGCATGTATCACTCTCTATAATTATGCGCAAATGGGACATAGTTACGTATTAATTTTAGTAATAATACACTGAAATGTGGTCAATTCATAATAGATCTTCTAAATATGGGTAGTAATAAATTGTAATATTATCATATTTTTTTAATATTTCGTATTCTATGGAGATACTAACAAAATGTACGTCGAATTTTGATTAAATTTAATATCCGAGGCTTTAGGTAAAAGCATTAAGTAAAAATGTTTACCACATGACCTTAGAGCTAGAAATTATATAATTTTACTGGCCAAACCAGTGGCTCTGCTTTGTATCCCACAAAGCAGAGCCACTGGTTTGAAAAGTGTTTAATTATATAGAATGATAGAAACGAATAGTGTGAAAGATAAGGAAACAGAAAGATTTATTTCATTTAAGTTACTTATACTTAGGTGTATTTAAAATTCAATATTATTCGAAAAGCATTTACTTCAGGTGTCAGTATAAATTATGTACAAATAAACTTAGCATCATTGTCAGCGACGATACTTACAACGCGAAATAATTTATTAATTTTATTATTATGGGTAATGTATGCTTGTTACTATGTGCACGTGGCAATGAAGTTACATGGTGATATTATTTGATATATCCTAGAACCAAATTCACAATATAGCATAAATATTATTGAGTATAGATACCGCTTTAAGATATAAGCCAAAGACAATTGTTTTCATAATACCTTGGTGGGACAATTCTTTAAAGTAATAGATAACTGATATGATTTAGAGTCCCCGGGAACTGAAAAAAGTCCTGATAAATACAAATAATTTTATCAGAAATGCATAGAAATGTCTGAAAGTAGGGAGCGATTCCTTCAAAATGTATGTCACTTCAAAATCTACTTACTTACTCAGATATTATTATCTAATGTTTAAATATATCGATACCTTTGGGTAGAAAGGTCGTATAAACCATTTTGGCCAAATTGAGTTATATATACCATTTTTCTCAGAATTTTTTTCTCTATCGATCTGTATATACGAAATGTAGAAATTCGCACAAAAATGGTTAATACGACCCAGAAATTTTTGTTCATAGCCTCATAAAAACGGTAAATTTTCAGTGTAAAAGCCGCATGTTATTTTTTTGTAGTTTTGTTATGATGTAATGACCATAATTTTTATTAACTCAGGGCGTAAAAATAGTCGTTAATTGTAAATGGTTTATACGCCCTAACGTGTTTAATGCATTACCTAAGCATAGTTTGAATTCGACGTCGTAAATCCTTATCGCATATCGACCTTTGGGTAGAAAGGTCGTATAAACCAAAACCCGAAAGTGATTTAAAAATGATGTATGAGAAAGATTCTTACAATTTGAGAATGAAAAAGGTTAAATCATCAAAACCTATCTATCTTCTTTAGTTTTAAAGTTAGCTTGGATTTACGTCTAAGAAAAATCAATTCTTGGTTAATACAACCCATGAAAATGTACTGTAAAAAAATGTATAGGCCGTATATCCATTTTTAATAAGCTTATGGTCACATTTACTGTCGTAAAAACCCAATTATCGATATCTTTGGGAAGAAAGGACGCATGAACCAAAACCCGACTTTTCAGGCGAGCAGAAAAACTATTTTTTTTACATCTAATTCCATTACTTTTTTGGTTTTGAAGTTATAAAAAAATGATCTATGAGAAAGTTTCTAACAATTTGCGAATGAGAAAGGTTAAATCATCAAAACATATCTATCTTCTTTAGTTTTAAAGTTAACTTGGCTTTACGTCTAAGAAAAATCAATTTTTGGTTAATACAACCCATGAAAATGTACTTTAAAAAAACTGTATAGGTCGTATATCCATTTTTAATAAACTTATGGTCACATTTGCTGTCGTAAAAACCCATATATCGATACCTTTGGGTAGAAAGGTAGTAGAAACCAAAACCCGACTTTTCAGGCGAGCAGAAAAACTATTTTTTTTCCATAAAAATTCATAACTTTTTGTTTTTGAAGTTATAAAAAAATTATCTATGAGAAAGTTTCTTATAATTTGCGAATGAAAAAGTTTAAATATCATCAAAACCTGTCTATGTTCTTAAGATTTAAAGTTAGCTTGGATTTACGTCTAAGAAAAAATAAATTCTTGGTTAATACACCCTCTGTAAATGTACTTAAAAAAAACTGTATAGGTCGGATATCCATTTTTGGTAAGCTTATGGTCACATTTACTGTCGTAAAAACCCATATATGTAGTTCTTTTTGTATTAAAAACCATTTATAATCATAGATCAATTGAATTCTGACTAATAATTCAGAGAACGGATACTGAAAGACAAGTTAATTGAAATATGAACTCTTTTTTATTGGGTTAGAATTGAAATTGCTTTTGTATTAATAAAGAGTATTGTTTTTAGATCAAAATATTATTCCCCTCGGACTGTACTTGGTGGATTGATATTTTTTTAAGCGGGTCTTTCGCATAATAGATTTATATTCCATCTATAATTTTGTTGAAACGGTTTTATTGTATTAAATAAAGTGTATCTTTTAGGTGTATAATAATATTGGGTGTAAATAAATAATAAACCGATACCAGTGATTCAGTGCATGATACTAAGGCTCTTGGCGGTTGAATTTTCCCAGTTTAGGGTAGATATTTATGATTTTTTTAATAGGCTACCGTCACTGATCAGTCGTATGAGGCTACCACTACTACTCTATGATTAATACCTACAAATCGCAATAGCTACGTGCTACAATTTATTAAGGCTAGAACACTCTTGTCGCATGAGTATATGGGAGTAGGTGCTGAGTTCGGTAAGTTCTAATTCAGAATGATTCTTTTTATACTCGTATATCCATTTATTTAAATTACAACACATTTGTTTGATCTGCTAGGGATGGGTTAAAATTTAATTTTCACGTAACTTCAAGTTGATTCTGAAATGTAATTACAAAATATAGACTGTCTCGTTGGTCTCGCGGCATAAATGTGCGCGTGGGATTGGGAGGTCTCGGGTTCGATTCCCGGGTCGGGCAAAGTGTTATTGGGTTTAGTCTGGTAATATGCCCGGTACGGCAATAGGCTCGCCCCCTATTACGTGGGACCTAAAAATTCATGGCGAAATGTGGGTGTAATATTACACCTCTGCCTACCCCTTCGAGGATACAGGCGTGAGTCTATAAAAAAAAATATATAGAAATTTTAATGTGGTAGGTATCGCGAAATTTAAATTGTGCTTCGGGCTATATACCACGTACCTTCTTCTCCTCCTACCTTTGTTTCAAGAAACCGATATATTTGCAATGTTGGAAGCAATAATTCATAATTCGTTTTAAAATAATTTATAATAATAAGTAAAATAGTTTATAGTAACAATTTATAAATATTTTTAAACTAGTTCTGAACACAAATTTATATCATAAATAAGTTACTTTTTAGTACATAAGTTAGTTACGTTTAGTGCTTGATCGCTTTTTTATTTAGTTGCAATTCAATAAATTTGTTACTAAGTAAGCCTTAGTACAAAGGCTTAATTCAATAATTTATTGAATTAAGTACATTTGAATATGTACAAAAACTTTAAAAAGATATCAAACATTTTATAAATGATTAAAATGCCTGATTACTTTAATTCAGTAGAAGTTTGAATAATTTTTGTTTTTTATGAATAAGTCGATTTTTCATTTCACATTTCTATTTAAGGTATTTATAATAATTTTTCAATTTAAAATGTTAAACCTGTTAGGTATGTTGTACCATTATTGAAATGATAGTTAGTGTTGATTAGAAGGTATTATAATACTTAATTAATGTTGAATCCGTATTTCAGGTAGTTTTATTTTATTTGAATCGACCATTATTGGTTATAAGAATAATAATGATTGAATTCCTACTAATTCTGAGAGTAACAGGATTGTTTATTAGTAAGAATTCAATTGATCTATGTTTATAAATGGTTTTTAATACAAAAAAACTACATGTATGGGTTTTTACGACAGTAAATGTGACCAAAAGCTTACCAAAAATGGATATACGACCTTTACAGTTTTTTTTAAGTACATTTTCATGGGATGTATTAACCAAGAATTGATTTTTTCTTAGACGTAAATCCAAGCTAACTTTAAAACTAAAAAGATAGATAGGTTTTGATGATTTAACCTTTTTCATTCGCAAATTCTAAGAAACTTTCTCATAGATAATTTTTTTATAACTACAAAAACAAAAAAGTTATGAATTTTTATGTAAAAAAGAAATCGTTTTTCTGCTCTCCTGAAAAGTCGGGTTTTGGTTTATACGACCTTTCTACCCAAAGGTATCGATATTATAGCAGTAAATCCTGTTTTAAGATTTTCTCTTCATGCTAATTAGTAACAATCATAGGACATTTTCCAGACCTCATTCACTTCAAAGACTATATCTTAAACACACCCATTAACGTTATCTTTAACATCTACCTTTCCTCCATCAATGTCGCATTACATATTCAAGTTATACATCACTGAATCTATATGTGTTGCTGAAGTGTCAAACGCGCGGTTAAACTGTTCTCGCAAATATACCTGGAAGAAACTTAGCCAACTATTGACATGCCGATAAAATATATGGCTCCTTGTGGCATACAAGCGTTCTCGAATAAATCACTCGAAAACATTTAAGTTTATTGAAAAACTTGGGAACAAGTAGGTACTTGTTATTAGTTGGTTAGGTATAATTTATTTATACTAACGTGAAGGTTGTAATAAGTTGGTTGATTTTATCAAAAATACTATTGAAATTAAATCTACTATTATGATGCTAAAAACCAATCGCCCTGCCATTATCTTATTTCTTTTTTATTCAAGGGAACTTCAGCACTAGGAATAAATCCTAGGACGGGGACAGATTACCCTAAAATTCTAAGTTGGAATGATGTGAACCAAAAATAAAATCCAAGCTTCTTGTCCTCGTTTTATGATCGGGTATTCTGGATTTAAAAAATCCACTTACACTTGTTTGAATGGCTATATTGCTCTCTTTGTTTTTGTTTTTCGTGTGAGTGTGTGACCAACTCTAGTGTAGGAGTTTTCACACCGTCCGAAGGCCTCCGACATGGCCTATCGATCGTTACCCTTAGACAAGAACCGGGACTGACAGCCCTACGAAGCACGGAAGCCCTCAGATGTAAATTCCACACACACAGTCACCCATCCAAGTGGTAACCTGTGCAAGCAATGCTTAACTTTGCTGATCCGTTACGAACGGCAAGGCAAGTCTCGCTATGAGCGCTACATTATGTAAGTACTAATATAAACTAAAGATCTGACTCCGTGTACTTAAAGGAATTCTCCGCCAGTGATAAGTTTTATAAGAATTCGGTTTTATTTCCGCTACCTTAACTAATATTTTACATATTCAAGTTTACGGAAAATAAATACGTTTTTTGTTAAGAGTTTCAGTGAATGGAACGGTTAGTCAATGTTTGTACACGATTACTCAGAGTTCGCGATGTACAGAAGTGTGTTAGTACGTATATTAGTCATTCAATGTCCGCCTTTCGTAGGGACACTCTAAGTTATAGTACGAGGGTCAAACTGAAAGTTCTTAGAAAATCAAAAACTGATTACATTAGCCAGTTATTAGTTTTATTATATCTTTTCAAAATATTGTCCATTGACGTCAATACACCGCTGCATGCGATGGAACCACTGGGAAAAGCACTTTGCCCACTCGTCCTTAGGGGTCTCTTCAATGGCATCGCGATACGCAGCCACCGCTTCTTCAGCATTCATAAACCGCTTTCCTTTAAGTTTTTCTTTAATTTTTGGAAATAAATAAAAATCACAAGGCGCGAGGTCGGGGCTATACGGCGGGTGACCCAGTAATTCAACGTTTGATGTCGCCAAATAGTCGATCGTTCGCTTGGCGGTGTGCGACGAGGCGTTGTCGTGGTGAAGGAGGATCCTACTGCGAGGTCGTTTCTCTCGAACTTTTTCCAAGACAAGTGGCAAACAATTGGTAGTGTACCATTCTGCAGAAACTGTTTTTTGATCCTCTAACACAATTGTTGCGAAATGACCTATCCTTCCAAAGAACGAGGCCACCATTTTTTTTCCCGCACTTCGATCTCTCTTCACTTTAGTTGGCAACTCCTCGAAAGGAAACACCCACTGAGCAGATTGTCTTTTGGTTTCAGGATCATAACAGTAAATCCAGCTTTCGTCACCTGTTAGTATGTCGAACACAGCATTTGAGTCACCTCCGTTAAATCTTTCAATCATTTTACGGCACCAATCCACACGATGGAGTTTTTGAGCCTTAGTCAAATTATGAGGTATCCACCGGGCGCAAAGCTTCCTGACCGCTAAATGTTCGTGGAGGATTTTGTGCACTTGACTCATACCGATGCCTAAGCTTGTCCGAATCTGCTGATAGGTCACTCTTTTGTCAGTCTCTATCATACGCCGCACAACACAGATGTTATTTTCAGTCGTCGCCGTAGAAGGCCGTCCCTCACGTACATCATCAGTGAGATTAGTGCGACCACGTTTAAACTCATTAAACCAGTTGTAAACAGTCGCACGAGATGGGGCTTCATCGTGAAAGGCCAATCGTAGTCTATCATAACTTTCTTGTTGACTTAAATGACATCGAAAGTCATAAAAAATCATTGCACGAAAATTTTCTCGTGTTAAATTCATGTTGACGTGACACAGACAATTTTCAATTTGCCGCCAAATCGTAAAACAAATGACAAATGAATGAAATATATACTCAGTAATATTGGCAAAGAGTTCTATTTTCAAATTTTAGAATATTTTTTTTATTATATTGTTTATAAGTGGCCAGTTCTAAGAACTTTCAGTTTGAGCCTCGTAAAGGTTGGACTTTTTTATTGAATTAAATAAAATCGGACCATTAAACCTTTTACCTTACTACTATAATAAACGCGAAAGTTTGTAAGGATAGATGTATCGATATTTGTATGTTTGTAACGTAATTTTGTTTTACTTTTATTGAATTAAATATACCTAATTGTTTGATTAACGCATAAATTTGTAAGGATGCATAGATCGATGTACAGATGTTTGTTTCTCCTTCATTCAAAAATTACTGGACGGAATTTGATAAAACGTTCCAGTAATATAGCATATACATTAAAATAACACATATGCTGCCTTTTGTCGCTATAGATAACTGACATCCACACAGGCGAAGCTGCGGGCGAAGTTGAGTGTTCGTATAAGCCTATGCATTCAGAGATATTATACAGTCGTGATGTTATATGTATGTACATATATTAGACTCACGACACGCATTCTCCGGCAAGACGAGCACAAACTACTAAGCATCTGTTTAGACTATTGTTATTTTGCTGTTTGTCCCAAACTATTCGTGTTGGATATTATCATCATCGGCCTAACGGTATCCTAGTTGCGATCGAAGACCTGAAGGATGGTGTTGTAGCATAAGTTGCCGCCTTGCTTGTGAAAGCGCCGCGTGTTGTGGGTTTGATTCCCACACGAGTTACTTTTGGACAGTTTTGTGTGAACAACAAATCGCTTTGCCGGTGACGGATGTTCTTTGTGCCCGTTAGTTGTATTTAGTAACATCCTCCACGATAACTTATTCCTAGAACCAATTTTCGTAGCCTGAATCACTGAACATCCACAGAGGTCTTAGTGCTAACGACAAAGATTTGTCAAGCTTAGCTTAGAAACATTAATAAGTAGGCACCAAATGTTTGTTTATGTTTTCGTGAGGAATTATTCCTAGAGCAAGAATAGTCAAAAAGTATGTATATAGGTATTTATATTTGTACCTACTAGCGGAGCCGGCGGTTACACCCGCGTTATTTAGGTATAGTGCAGTGCTGGTAGCCGAAAGCCTGTTACGATAAATGGGTTACCCAACAAAAGACTGCCTCCGTCGTCCAGTGGATAGCGTATGCGACTGCTGATAGGAGGTCCCGGGTTCGATTCCCGGGTCGGGCAAAAAGTGTTACTCAGTTTTTCCGAATTCTCAGTAGCAGCACGGAGTCTGGTGATGTGCCCGGTAACGGCAATAGGCTCGCCCCCTATACGTGGGAGCTAAAACATTTATGGCGAAATGTGGGTGTAATATTACACCTCTGCCTACCCCTTCGGGGATACATGCGTGAGTCTATAAAAAAAAGATAACTATTCAAACAAAGCCAGTAGTTCCTGAGATTACCTCGCGCGATTAGTCGGCCAAATAAACTATTCAGCTTTTTAACATTAGTATAGATATAGGTCAAGGTCACTCCCAGCTCCCCCAAGGTCACTCCTCGTAGGCAAAAGCATTTCTCCTTATAGCTCCGAATAATGTGCTTCATCGCAGGGTTATTATCACAAATTAAGTGAATATTGGTACGCACATCATGCCAGCCGTATTTACCATTATCATATTAAATTAGGCAAAAATATGCATTGTAGTCATTGCTTGCATAAAACATCAGCTGAACGCTAAGCTAGGCTTGCGATGTCATAGTTTTACTCATTATTTATGCACTCGAAATTGCCGTTAACATAGCACTTTAGTTTTAGGTCAATAACAATGCGATTACATTTTGTCGATATTGTATTCGGATATTAAGTATCAACGCAATTGTATTTGAGCGTGGGTCATTCGTGTTGTAATAGAATGTTATAATGTAATTTATTGTTGGGTTTAGTGTTTATATAGCGGCGAAAGTTTAGTTGAGAGACTAACAGATTGCTACGCAGACAGTATCGTTTGCTGAATGGTGAAGGTAAGCATCGTGAAGCCTGCATGTCTGCTGTCTGAGGGTAATCCTTAAAATACATGTAAAGGTTGCCATCCCCCATTTGGCCCGCGTAGATCACTATGACCTAACACTCATTAGAAAAGCCCGTTCCGAGCAGTGGGACAGACATTTATCAGAGCTAAAAATTTTACATAATTATTTAATAAGTTCACGTGAAAGTTGGTTGCCTGGAAGAAATCGGTTTTAGCGATAAGGCCGCCCATTGTGCATTTTATTTGTAAACTTCTTCTTTTTCTCTTCCAACTCTATAATGTGACTTGTGATGTATAATAAAGAATTATCTTATCTCTTATGTGGCCGCTTTGCTGCTTTGGGACTTCTTATTAAAATAAACATACCATATCTTCTGTGGGCTTATATCTGCATCCTGTAAATCAATTGGAAGTAATGAGATCCCCAGTTCGATCAGGCTCGTGATCAAGTGAAATTGTGAATCGTGAAACATAGACGCCCATGGGCATGATGCGGATAGGACATTACTGTACTGTACAAAAGTTCATAATAATAAATATTTCTTTTAAATGTGAAAAAACTAATGATTCCAGTTTCTTTAATCTCATAATAGATCTTTGAGCAACCTCATTAAACTTGGCTATTCGTCACGCTTTGTAGAAAAGCAAATCATAAGGTTATATAGCTTATTCAGTTTTTATGAAAAGTTACTCTATAGGTATATCTTGAGGGATGACTTTACTTTGAAACCTATACATAAAAGCTTAACAGCACATGCTTTAATAATACTACCTTCTTAGGTAAACGAAGGCAATAGTGCCCGGGCATGACGAATTGGTCAACGGCGTTCTATATAAAAAAAATACGTTACAATAAAAGTTCCACTAAACTCAAACTCAAATGTGTGCGTGTCCTCTATAATTACGTCCAGAGAGATTAGTTCGAAAATAATAAAAAAAAGTATAGAGTCACTTCCATAATTTTTCAAATCAGGAACCTTAAAATTGGAAACGTCGCGCGGAGCGGCACGAAGGCTTGGCGGCCAGATTTTTATTACGAACGCACTCGTATGCGGAACACGTCGCGTGTCGAGTCGCGACTGAAGCTGGCCGATCGCTAGGGTTGACGGATGACGTGATTTGGAACTTGTTTGGAACTGTCCAGATTTCGTACATAGTCAGGTGCCAAGCATGACCACAGATTACTAAATAGTTACTTCGGCATGACTGTGTTTTTAATCGAATCTCTTATTTATGTGCTCCACTTTATGAATAAATTGGTTAATAATTTGTTGGCTTTATTTGGTGTTTATTGTTTTGGTTGCTCGCAGGGTGATAATTACCGTGACCTCTGCACGTTACCAAATAAGTTTACTTATATAACTGCACTTGTCAAGGAGCTGTAGAAAATCTAAAAGGATTTGCTGACCCCAAAGCTTCATGCTGAAGTGCTGTTTCAAAAGATTACAAATATTGCTGAAAAATCATAGAAACCTTGTTCGCCATGCTATACCTAGTAGACACCTATAAATTTTCGATAGATGTCTGATGACACTTTATTCGACTTCACGCACGACGCGCCGTTTAATTTCGACGCGGACAGCACCAACACTAGCGTCTGTTGCACTGCACTTTTCACTGCACTTCACTGCACTTTACTGCACTATACTCTCACTTCACTTTATTTTACTACTTCTTCCTTCTTCCTTTTACTTCTTCCTTTTCTTCTTCACTTTACCACTTTTCAACTTAAACTGGCGCTTCGAGCGTCTATACCGCCTTATATACGCCTAGGAATGTTCTAGATCTACTAATTTCGATTGTCTTTTCGTTATTCCATTGTTTTTCCATCTCCTGTCTCTTTTTAACCTTTCCATTCCTTCCTGAAGTTTCTAGAATTTTCTAATCTTTATTCGAAATATTTAAATTTGTTTTTCCATCTCCTGTCTCTTTTTAACCTTTCCATTCCTTCCTGAAGTTTCTAGAATTTTCTAATTTTTACTCGAAATATTTAAATAATTTTTATTTTTAATATGCTACTCGGTGTTTCCTTCCAATCCCGTTATCCCACTTCTGACACCAATTGTTACGGACGGGGTAACGGGATGGGAAGGAAACACCGAGTAGCACTGATGACACTTTATTCGACTTGACACACGACACGCCGTTTAATTCCGACGCAGACAGCACCAACACTAGCGTTTTTTTGCACTGCACTTTTCACTGCACTTCACTGCACTTTACTGCACTATACTTTCACTTCACTTTTTTTACTACTTCTTCTTTCTTCCTTTACTTCTTCCTTTTCTTCTTCGCTTTACCACTTTTCAACTTAAACTGGCGCTTAGCGCGTCTACACCGCCTTATATACCCCTAAGAATGTTCTAGATCTACTAATTTCGATTGTCTTTTCGTTATTCAATTGTTTTTCCATCTCCTGTCTCTTTTTAACCTTTCCATTCCTTCTTGAAGTTTCTAGAATTTTCTAATCTTTATTCGAAATATTTAAATTTGTGTTTCCATCTCCTGTCTCTTTTTAACCTTTCCATTCCTTCCTGAAGTTTCTAGAATTTTCTAATTTTTACTCGAAATATTTAAATAATCTTTTAAATATTTGCCAAATATTCATAAACATTTTCCAAATTTCATAAAAACCATAATCCACATAACAGTTATGACTGGGATTTGAACCCACGTCTTCAGAACGTGAACGGAATGTGTTATCCGCACGGCCATCGCCTTGTTGCCAATGACTGGTGAATTTGGCGAACACTTGACAGAGTGTATACGTCATCGAACTAAAAACTCATTTCCAAATAATAAAATAGTCTTCAAACCTCTTTGCTAATAAATTATTGTGTTTGATGACCGGATAGTTTGTCGTGTAGACGTCAGAAGTCCTTGGCAACGGTAGTGATGACAGCTTGGCATGACACCCAGACATTTGTTCCTGTCACATTACCTGCCACTTCGAGTCAGCGACGTTGCATAATGATAGAAGACAAAGGAGATCACGATCCATGGTTGCCAGCATGTGTAGTTGTTGCTTCTTCACAAATGGCTGTTATACCTGTCCTAAATTTAAGTGATGAAGAAAAAGTTTTGAGAAAGGGTTCTGAGATAGGAGAGTCCGTGGAAGTCGCTTGGTTACGAAACTGTCAGGAAACCAAGAGTCTGGCTGAGACTAACGTTAACGTGGATAGTGTTTTGAAAGGTTGCAAAGACGATCTAACAGAAATCGAATCAGAGAAAGCAAAGAAATTGCTGACACAATACGTCGACATTTTCTCAAAGAACGACGGCGACATCGGAAAGACAGGAGTAGTAAAACACACCATCAATACAGGGAATGAACAGCCGATCCGTCAACGCCCGCGACGTGTGCCTTTTGCCAGGGAGAAGGAGGTAGAGGATATGATCGAAGATATGAGGAAAAACGGGGTTATTGAACCATCGACTAGCCCGTGGTGCTCGCCTGTGGTATTAGTAATGAAAAAGGATGGATCGACTAGATTCTGCATTGACTACCGAAGATTGAATGATGTAACCAAGAAAGACAGTTATCCTTTGCCTAGAATAGACGACACGTTAGACACGTTATGCGGAATGAAGTGGTTCACAACAATAGACCTAAAAAGTGGTTACTGGCAAGTGGAAATGGACCCAAAAGACAAAGAGAAGACAGCTTTTTCAATGGGCAGAGGCCTTTGGCATTTCAATGTTATGCCTTTCGGATTGTGCAACGCACCAGCTACTTTTGAAAGGTTAATGGAACACATCCTTGCCGGGCTTTTAGGGGAAGCTTGTCTGGTGTATCTCGATGACATAATTGTAATGGGCCGAGACTTCGATGATCATCTCACGAAGCTAGAAAGTGTACTCAATAGATTGAAAAATGCAAATCTGAAGCTCAGTCTTAAAAAATGATCATTTTTCAAGCGACAAGTTAACTACTTGGGTCATGTCGTCTCTGAAAATGGCATCGAGAAAGACCCTGCCAAAATTTCGGCGGTTAAAGATTGGCCCATGCCTAAGGACAAGACGCAGGTGCGCTCATTTATGGGGCTTTGCTCTTATTACAGACGTTTTGTGAAGAATTTCTCGAGCATCGCAAAACCCTTACATGAGCTGACGGAAAAAAACGACCATTTAATTGGAATGAAAAATGTCAAACTGCTTTCGAAGAGTTGAAGACGCGTTTATGTGAAGCGCCAATTCTTGCATATCCCGACGTCAATGGAGAATTCATTGTTGACACAGACGCAAGCAATGTGGGTATTGGTGGAACTCTTTCCCAGAGACAAGGAGATCAGGAGACCGTTATTGCCTACTTTAGCAAATCACTGTCTAAACCTGAAAGGAACTACTGTACCACACGAAAAGAGCTTCTTGCGGTAGTGAAAACTCTCCAGCATTTTAAAAAGTACTTGATCGGCAGAAAATTCCGAATCCGGACGGACCACGCAGCGCTCAAGTGGCTTTTACAGTTTAAAAATTGTGAGGGTCAGGTAGCTCGATGGATAGAACAACTTCAAGAGTACGATTTCGAAGTTGAGCATCGTGGCGGAAAATCTCACGGCAATGCTGATGCCTTATCAAGACGTCCCTGTGATAAGAGCTGCAAACACTGCGTGCGACAAGAAGGAAAAGAAGAAGCTGCCGTCAAGGTAATTAGAACGGATACCATCGACGGGCGATGGAACAAGGAGTTCATTATTAAATCGCAGGAAGAAGATAAAGATTTGAAACCGATACTGGAGCGGCTAAAGAATAACTCTCTTCGGCCAGAATGGAGTGAGGTGGCTGATACTAGTACCGTGACGAAAAGTTATTGGGCGCAATGGAACAGCCTAATAATACAAGATGGACTAATTTGTCGAAAATGGGAAAGTGCTTCTGGAAGAGACAGTTATCTTCAAACAATAGTGCCAAAATCAATGATTCCTGAAGTTTTGCGAGTTTGTCATGATGGCCCATCTGGCGGACATCTTGGAGTACGAAGAACCTTGCTGAAGATTCGTCAACGTTTTTATTGGCTGCACTGTAGGGAAGACGTTGAAGACTGGTGCAGGAGATGCGTTAAATGTTCTTCAGTTAAAGGACCGCAAACTCGGAGCCGTGGAGCTCTAAAACTATACACTGTAGGAGCTCCTTGGGAACGGATTGCTGTGGATGTAGCTGGACCATTTCCTTTGACAGAAAGTGGTAACCGCTACATTCTGGTGGTGATGGATTATTTCACGAGATGGCCAGAAGCTTTCGCAGTCCCCAATCAGGAAGTAATTACAGTTGCGACAAAATTAGTAAATGAAGTATTTTGCCGATTTGGTTTACCGTTAGAAATCCACAGCGACCAAGGGAGAAACTTTTGAATCGCAACTCTTTCAAGAAATCTGCAAGATGATGGGGATCCACAAAACTAGGACAACTCCGTATCACCCTCAATCGGATGGAATGGTGGAGAGATTTAACCAGACATTGGAGCGCCATCTTGCTAAAGTGGTCGATAGCCATCAGAGAAATTGGGACGAATATATTCCACTATTTCTTCTGGCTTACAGAGCCGCGGTACATGAAAGTACGGCAACAACCCCGGCACGAACAAATTTAGGAAGGGAGCTACGACTTCCAGTGGACCTTCTTGCTGGATGTCCTCCGGGAACGCCTAGCTGTGTTACCGATTATGCATGTGAATTAAGAAGAAAGCTCGAAGAAATTCATGAACACGTTAGAGAAGAGAATTTACAAGCGGGAGTAAGAATGAAGACTCGATATGACAGACGCGCAAATGCAAGAGAATTCGAAGAGGGAAGTTTGGTGTGGCTTCATAATCCGGTCCGATGTAAGGGAAAATCTCCGAAATTACAACCAAGCTGGGAAGGACCATATACTGTTATAACGAAAATTAACGACGAAACCTACAGAATTCGGAAGACACCTAGAAGTCCACTGAAGATTGTTCATGTGGATAGGAAAGCGGTATATCATGGATCCAACAATGCTCGGGACGAGCATGTCTTAGAGAGGGGGTAGTGTACGGCCGGTGTCATGCCAAGTTGTCATCACTACCGTTGCCAAGGACTTCTGACGTCTACACGACAAACTAGCCACAATAATTTATTAGCAAAGAGGTTTGAAGACTATTTTATTATTTGGAAATGAGTTTTTAGTTCGATGACGTATACACTCTGTCAAGTGTTCGCCAAATTCACCAGTCATTGACAACAAGGCGATGGCCGTGCGGATAACACATTCCGTTCACGTTCTTAAGGCGTGGGTTCAAATCCCAGTCATAACAGTTATGTGGATTATGGTTTTTATGAATATTTGGCAAATATTCATAAAAACCATAATCCACATAACTGTATAACTGTACAAAGAAAATTGCAAACTTGCAACCCTGATAGGAACGCATCCAATCATTACATACATACATAGACTCACGCCTGTTTCCCTGAAGGGGTAGGATCATTATTTTTAATAAATTTGAAATTTGAATTGGCGGATAAATTTTCCGTCATGATTTATTGGCTTCCCACCTTTGGCGGGTATTTTAAATATGGCTGCAGATAAAATGGCGCTTACAAAAAAAAATACGTGCCAGACTCGAACTATGTTGTTGATACATATAATAATTCTTCTTCACGTTCGTTGTAGAGAAATAAGGTATGATATTCCTGTGATAGAGGATACTCTGACCTGTCTAGGTGTTCATGCCTGGTGGACTGTAGTCCGACGAAAATACTTGAAAATTTTAGCTGCGCAGAATTTTGTTTCATCGTGTCCGTTGTTGTCGCTAGTGCTGGCTGTCTTCGATATTATACGATAGATGGCCTCAGTTACATATAGCCATTGCTACAATGTCTTGATTTCTGCGTTAGTTGAGTTAGCGCCTAATTAGTATTTATCACTTCAAAAGTCTTTGAAATCGAGCGCTGGGATCTCGTCCTCGACTTTTACATCGAGTCTGGTGTATGTACATTTTTGTAAACTTACCCGCGATTCGGAATTTATTTCTAGTGCGGGCGTAATCCCATAAAAATATAATAATAATAATAATCTTTATTGTACACCAAATTAAAATTTAACATAAGAATTTCAACATATAAGTACATATTGCACAAACGACGGCCTTATCGCTAAAAAGCAATCTCTTACAGGCAACCCATAAGGAAAAGAGAAGTAAGGAGCCAGACATAGGCCAGTTTTGGCGTAGTAGGATACCAATGAAATTATACCAAATAAAAAATACGAATACACACTATACTATACAAATACACTAATATATATTATACTATAATATACATACATACAATAATATAATGAATTAAATAATGGGAGTAGACAATAGTAAAAAAGGGAGAGAAAGAAAGTGTGAGTTTGACATTATTATGGAAAGTTAAAGAGTTAAGTAGTGGTTTTTCACTAAGTTTTTAAAAGATGTGATATTTTGAGCCAGTTTGATGGATACAGGCAATGCATTCCACAACCGTGCGGCTTGTACAGTAAAGGATTTGTCGTAAAAAGTAGTGGAATGCATTGGAATTTCCAATCTCAAATTTACCGATGACCTAAGACCCGATCTTGAATGAGAGTCACTAAGGAACTTGAAGCGTTCTTTCAAATAAGATGGAGTAGAAGGATTGAAAAGAATATTATAGAGTAAGGAAAGAATGTGAGTATTCCGCCGAAGGCGAATTGGCAGCCACTTGAGCTTATTGCGGAAATTAGAAACGTGATCATATTTACGTAATCCAAATATGAACCTAATACAGAAGTTTTGAAGACGCTCAAGCTTATCAAGTTGCTCCTCAGTGAGATCTAGATAGCTGACATCGGCATAGTCAAGGATAGGTAATAGAAGAGAGTTTGCAAGTGCAATCTTAGTGGCAATCGGCAGAAAGTTCCGCAGTTTTCGCAAAGTCCCCGCCGCAGCAAACGACTAACTTCGGTGATTTGTGGTCCCCAAGATAGAGTTTTATCAATATATACACCTAAGTCCTTCACACAATCACTTATAGGTATTGGGATACCACCAAAAGTAATTTGGGGTAGCAGATTCCAGTCAATGCGAGACATCATCCTGGGACTACCAACAACGATAATCTGTGTTTTCACAGGGTTGATCTGCAAACCAAATCTCAGGCTCCAAGCAGATATCCGTTCTAAATCAGAGTTCATGATGCGAAATGCTTCAAACAGCGCATGTGCCGGTGCCTGTGTGTAAATTTGAAGATCATCTGCATAAAGGTGGTAGGATGACTGAAGTTGATAGGAGATGGAATTTATGAAAATTGAGAAGAGTAATGGAGAGAGAACGCCACCCTGTGGGACGCCGGCTGTCGTATAACACCACGAAGAGAAAGAGTCTTCGACCCGTATACGCTGCCGACGACCAAACAGGTAACTATGAAACCAATCAATCACTGGTGGAGATATGTTAATAGAGCGTAATATACCGAGAAGAGTGTGGAAATCAACGGTATTAAAGGCGTTACTAAAGTCCAGTAAACAAAGTACCGTTAAATTGCCTTTCTCCATACCGAACCTAATGTCGTCGGTAATGTTGGTCAGTGCCGTAACGGTGCTATGACCAGGACGGAATCCGGATTGTAGAGGATTGAATAGGAGGTTTTTGTTAAGGAAAGTAGTGAGTTGAACATGGACTAGGCGCTCTAGCACTTTAGAAAGGAAAGGTAACACGGAAATAGGACGATAATCAGAATAGGAAGTAGGTTTAGATTTTTTGGGCAAAGGAATAATTTGGGCATCTTTCCAAGCAGTTGGAAATACGCCCCAGGATAAGGAATAATTAAGTATATGACAAAGGATGGGAAGGATTTCGTCTAAGATAGGAAGAATCATCTTACGACTGACGCAATCATTACCGACAGCATCGGAAGAAATCGATAATACGCACCTTTTAACATCACACTCAGAAACTTGATTAAAGACGAAACGTGGATAATTTGGAGTTGGAAGCGTGGAAAGATCATGTAAAGTCTTAGCTTTAGTAGTCGCATCAAATTGCGACGAAGAAGTGAAATGCTGATTTAGTAAATCGATGTCAATATTATTGGAACTGTGGTCATGTATTGACTTTCCAACTCCCAGTGATCTTAGAAATTTCCAGACTTTAGCTGGGTCTTCGCTCTCAACAGATTTATGGATGTGTTGGCGTTGTGCTTTCCTACACACCTTGCTGCAGTGATTTCTAATCGCAATATAGCTCTCCCAATTGCGAGGAGTCGGTCGACATTTATATTTGGTTTTAGCCATTGCTTTCTTTGATAGCAGATGTTTTATTTCTTCAGTTAGCCACGGCGAAGGCAAGTGCTTGACTCTTATTGCACGGACTGGAGCATGAATATCCAATAGTCGAATAATTGCACTATTGAGTTTTTCAACTTTTTCGTCGATGGATTGAGCGCTTTCCACAGATTCCCAGTTAATGTTGCGAGCGTCACTACGGAGACTCTCCACGTTCATGCCACGAAAATTACGTTGCAGAAGAATTTTAGTGTTAGGCTTAGGAGGACGAAGTTTATATGAGAGAAAAATTAAGTCGTGGTAGGAGAATGCATCAGCTGAAAATTGACCATGCTTGACGACAAGAGAAGGTGAAGAAACAAAGATAAGATCAAGAAAAGAAGGAGTTGAATTCGGAAAGTTATGTGTAGCATTTAGAGGAAGAATAGACAGGTTACAGGAATCCACTATTCTACATAAGGAAGAAGAGCGAGAATCATGCTTTAACAGACAAGTGTTAAAATCGCCCATGATTATTGTATGAGTGTAAGAAGTTGTTAGAGTTTCTAAAATACGCTCAAAAGATGAAAAATAATTTATATGGCAGTTAGGCGAGTAAAAGACACCAAGCAGAACCTTCGTATGAGCGAGACTTATTTCTAAAAAGAGATGCTTACCTGCATTAAGCGGAGGTGGCTGTGCTGACATATCAATAACATTGTTAGGAATGTGATTACGGAGATAAATGGCAACACCGCCACCACCGCCAACAGTACGGTCATTTCTTACTAAACGGAAATCAGGTAAAGTGTAAAAAACAGAAGAGAGACATGGTTTCAGCCATGATTCGGAAATAAGAATAGCATGGATATTTTTACAGTCGAAAGTAGTCAGCATATCCTGGAAGTGGGCAGGAATACTCTGGGCGTTGATGTGAACGACATTCAAGTTATGGGGTACATCGGCAAACTCTGATTGAAGTATTTCAGGTAGAGGAGGAATGCTTACAAAACTATCATTATGACTACTAACAGAGTGGAAACTGTCACTATCACTACTAAAATGGTCATGTAACATAATAAAATAAAATATAACACAAATAAATAATTAATATGTAAATTTAAAAATAAATAAATTAATATAATATAAAAATAATATATATCTTATATTGAAGAAAAAAAATATATAAATATAAATATATGTATAGTCGTTAACTCCACCCGCCAGTTACACGTGTTACATAAATAAACAATTAAGTATCTCCCGAGTAACAAAAACGGAACAAACAGATATCTGAACATATCAAGCTGCAAATAAGTAAAAAAATAAAAGACAGTTGGAAGAACTAGACCAGGTGAATTAAAATTTCGGTACTCCGTAAAAAAGATAAGTAAGTATTAAAAGCCTGAGTTTCAAATAGTTAGAAATCTATGGTATGACAGCTGTCAGATCAGAAGTGTCAAAGGTAATAATTATGTCAACAGTGAAAAAGTGTAAGGTATTATTAAAATAAGTGTAAGGTATAGCTTCGAAAATATAATAAGAAAGCAGGTAGTAAATAAGTAAGACGAAAAGTAATACACCCGGTCATGTAAAAAAACACGAAAGAACATAAAAACCCTATTTTTTCGGTGCTGTAGCTCGTCTTGTTTTCGTTGCGGTCGCCTTCGTCGCAGGTTTCTCCGGGTCCAAGCCCTTGATCTATCCTTGCATATATTGTCTACAATAATTATACAAGTTGCCTTAATGTCTAGAATCATTTTATCACATTTTTTAGAGCAACGTAGACTCCATTTGACGCAAATAAGTTGTTTCCTCACAAAGTAGTGCATTGAACCAGTTTCCAAGTACATCTGTATCCATGTTCAGTAGACGAGCAGATAATCTATGTGGGCCGTATAATGTCCTAACTGTTAGTACGTACGTGTCAAAATTTGTCGAAAACATTCGCTTTGTATGCGCCGCCTGTGTGTCACAGACGAAATCTACTAGTAGAACTGGTATTATCTTAGTGGAGCGAATACAGACTGAATAGTAATCGTCAACAGTGGGTAAGCAGGATTATGTGATGATGACTCAATCGAAATTATGAGTAGGCTAGTTGAAATTCATGTTGTGCTGTCATTTAGTAATGTGTTGTGGTCATCGATATATAGGTATGTACTAAAGGTTGTGGTCAGCTAAATGGCAGTGTTATATGTGTCGAATATTGTGCATATGTGTTGCATACAAACAATATTTTTGATTGTTCGGTAAGACCGGCCGCCTTGGAGCTCGCAGTTCGCTTTCTAGCCTATCCAGACTTAACTGATAAGATATTGAGCTTTTTTGATAGAGCGATTGTCGAGTGCCGTCTCACCTCCACAATCCTAAGGGATTACGATATTCTATGCCTTCATTCCCTATCCTCCCTTGCTCTCCAAGACACGGGACAAGTGATAATGAAGACATTCACTGGCACTGAACATCGGACATTCAGTAGTGCGCGACGTGGATTTCACCCCGATACGCTTTGCATGTTAGTCTGTTGGTATCTGCACTAGGCTATCACTGGCTCAAAAAGGTTAATATGTATTAAATAACAAATTATATTCGAGTCCAAACGCATCGTAATGTCTCCGTTCTATTGAGAGCAAAAATGGAAATTATTTAAATGAAGTTTGACTACTTATACCTTTTGCTTCTTTACTTATTACATAGCAAATTCTATTGCACAGAAACTCTAAGTCCGAATTCCCACACAGGCCAGTCCATCAATGATACGCTTTGTCAGTGCGATGTTATCTACGCTAGGTACGCATCGCCACGCCGCCCGAGTTGCGTTATTAAAAGGTCAGATGCATTACCGAACTGACTACGAATTGTATGGACTTAGGCTTTATTCTTCGGTTATGATTTATTTTATGTTATTTATAATCTGGAATCTCTTCTTCTGCCTGGCGATTATTAATACCGGTCTATTCCTGGGTCCTCCTTACTGCTAAATTTTCTTAATTTTGCCCGGACTTTTGCATTCTCCAAAGCAATCCGTTGGCACTCATTTCGCTTCTTACGATATCGAATAATCTGGAATCTGTACTATACTTACTCGAAAATACATAGTTGTGTGTTAGTTGTAATAATTTAGTTGGAATAGGTGTTGTTGGGCCACAAAAAGAGTCACACACCGCGTCTCTATAAAATAAGACCTTGACAACAATGTCGTCGCAGAAGATTATCGAAAAGCAGCAATATTCTTGATGTTGCGTTTCGTTCAGTGTGTATTTCGAATATCCTGTGAGAGGGTATTAGGTCCGATGGAGCCGACTCATTCATGCTGACATCAGCATGACTCTATTTTTATCAGAATCTATGAAACTAAGGAACATCATGCATTGTTTCATTGCGCTAATTAATACCGTATAACCTTAATATTTAGTAAAAAGCTGTTATTTTGACAATACAAACAGAGTACTTAATATAATAATAAAATGTATTACACAGGAATTTATACAGGGTATCACAAGACCTATCACCAAGCCGAAGTCTACTCGTTGTGGACATCATGCCATGTCATACTAACCAAAATAATGATTTTTTTTTTGAGATTTCACATTTTTTAAATTGCAATTAAAAGCGCGCCCGTGCAATGCTCGAAATACCATTATCCATGGAGTTACAGGGCATCTAAAGAACATATTGGCGGGGTAAATGCATCGATTTTGTACCTAATTAGAAAAAATCCATACTAACTTTGAGCCTTAATACCTCCTGAACCAGTAATTTCCCAGGTATGGTGCTGAAGTAAAAAATGTTCATAGTGATTGGTACAACATGGGATTTCAGTTTTCGTTAAGGGTCTTTTTTACACCCTGTATATTACTTGTGGCTTGTGCAAAGATACTTATGTCTCATAATTATTGTCAAAAAATATAATCTAAAATGTTCCTTACTTTGCAGTGTACGCACACAAATAATGTAGTAATATGTTTAAGCCCAAAACAATGTACGATTGATTGTGTACGAGAGTACAAGTGAAATTACAAGGCTGTACGCCCATGCGCCTTTTGACTCAGCCTAGCTATTACGTAACATACTTTCGATACTTCTGACTGTTTATCTGTTAGAATAGAAATATGTAAGCAGGTTTGGACAAAGAAATACTGAGTGATAATAGGGAAGTTTCCTGCAAGTGAAATAAATTATACAAGAATTTTATCTAGAAAAACATGTCAAAATAATAGTAGTTTAATTCATCAATTAATGTTAAACATTATCTAACATTTTCATTCGTCAATTTATTGACATTAAAAAACTATGACGTCACTATGTCATATTTCATACAAAAGCCGTAGCAAAGGTCATTTTTGGCATTTCATTAAAAGTGTTTGATTTGACTCGTTGGAAACAACCCTATTGTGATAGAGTAACTACTACTGCAGTAGCAATTTTCGGTGTGGTGAATACAAAGTGTCACTACCCCATATTGTTCTGTGGGTTTCGTACGAGGCCACGAGAATACGCGAAACAAATAATACCTACCTTTGAGAAGAGACGGAAAATTTAACATCAGTCGCTACACGAGCGGGTCTTGCCAGCGTGGTATAGTAGGTTAAATTCTCCTATTGATTCGATGTATTCTATGGTGGAAAAATAGACCGTACTATATCAGTGTGAGCGTAGCGCAACTATAGGATTCTGGCCACTAAAATTTAGGATACCTGTAGACTTAAAAAATACACATTAGAATCAGTGCACATACTCCAGGAAATAAATGCGTCGCCAACGCAAATCACCTGGACCAGTTCTTATCATGACATAAAATTAAACCCATTACCTTACAAATCCTAGTAACGGCAGAACCCGCGTGTACCTAATCCTTGGTGGACATAATATGGGACATGTTATGTTGGACATGAATTTAATTATGGCAGACATAGAGGATTGCTTGAGATTAATCCCGGAGGCTGCAGTCTCACAATACATCGTGATCTGGGTTAGATCTAAGAAAGGTTGGATGTGGTAGTTTGATATTACGTATAGGTAGTAGAGCCTTGCTCATTTCAGCATAAATGGGCCCTCTCGACCAGAGAACTACTACCTTTTCACTGAAAATCGACGCAAGAAGCGCAATAGTATAGGTACTGTTACAGTACCTATACTATTGCGCTTCTTTCGGTTAGATAATGTCAGAGGCCCATTATCTATTACAAAGAAAGAAGAAAAACAGAAAATGCCTTTATTTTTATACACAACAAGGCAAGGCAATATATTACTCAGGCAAGTGCTATCATGTGACTAAAAACCCTATAGTATAGAAAGCTTAACGGCCAGACAGCCTGAATTAGACACTATATCACTACTTCAACTGTATAGATAAGCTACGATTCATACAAGAAACGAATAGTTATCACCTAACAAAAACATATTTCACAACCGATAAAACTCAGTCAATATAACACCTATGCTTATCAGGAAACCACATATTCTATATTTTCAACGTCGTATCTTTTGCTATTGTACCAGTTATGGATAAACCATTAATATTTCCTGTGGTTGTTTTTATATTGTAGTTACAAAATTACATGGCTGATTTTTACTGAACGTAGTAGTAATTTACGATTACGTCGTTTATCCTGAAACATATTTAGTTTTCATGGCAGTAATGTTGATAGTAGTATTTTCATCTTTTACAGTTCTATGAGATGAGACAAGTAGTGCAATACCTGCTCATAGTCATTTGTTAAGTGTGTAATGTTATATTTATTACGTAACTGATACTGAATAGTATTAAGCATCTGCAAAATATGGCGCCTAAAATTACATGACATTTTTACAGAAGCATGATACATAAAACTTTGTGGTCATAGTACTTTTTATAGGGAGTGTTTTATCAAAACGAACCACTTAACATTTCTTGCAACATCCAGAATCAGAATCTGTGCACTTTTCTTAGGGTAAATGAGTTATACAAAGTAAATAAATGCGGTCCTCATATTTTGCATCCTCGACTTCATCCAACGCCCAGTCTATATGCCTTCTCCACTGATCCTTGAGTCTTCGTTCGTAGTACGTTAACGCAGCATGCACCGGGCATCAGTGTCGCTTTGTCATATTCCACGTGGATATTAAATTTTCTACCTTGATATCGGTCCACCTTTGTTATCAAGATAATAGCTAGGTAGCTCCGGTAAACGGTTACGTCATCTTTGTAACGTCAGGAAGCGCTGAAGAAATTGCGTTTCCTATATATTTTAGTAGGTTTTACTTTTTGATGTCAGATAGTAAATATGAGACTGCAGTTGTTTTACCAGAGTGCGGTTAAAAATGAGGGTGATGTTTGTGAACATGCGTACCTATATTTTCTCTCAGGCTAACAAAGGTAACAAAAATATTTAAAAGTTTTATATGGCAACAATAGCACTTTCAACATAACTATATTTTGTTTAAAGCGGATAAATAGTGGATTACCTACTATGAACGCAATTGGACAGCTTGCTTGTCAAGTCCCAGGTGATCTATCACGGTCCATAGACATCGAATTTATTGGCATCTTGGTCTCTATAAGCTTTTGACTGCAGACTACTACTAAAAATTTCGAAACGAAAAATCCTACAACACTGGTTGATTAAATCGCAAAGAAACTTAACTCTTTCTTCAAGTAAAGCTCTTGTTTTAGAACCTCTGTTACCTTGTACTAGCTTCAACCGCCATTTTGGCTTGCTGATAACTAATATCAAGAAGCTATACCACCTACAGCTGAATATCGTATACAATAATCATTAATAAATATATCATACATACTTTGAATTGGGTCATCAAATGTACCCTTTGAAAGACTACGCAAACCTTCGGTGAATTTCTGAGCACTCACCGTTAGCATGTGTTGCCGGGAATGCGATTAACAAGACGATAAATAGTTTCACGTCTCAATGAAAAGGGGCTAAGCAGAGGGCCTTGTGTTAAAGGCGGGTGCTAATATGCAGACAGTTTTGCTGAACACGGCTAAAATTTTGCTGCTAATCACTTTTTCTCACGGTTTTATCTAAGTATTACAAATCATGTCTTGATTTGTATATTTCATCAGGCGATCGTATTTAAATAAGAATAGAATGAAAATAACATGGGTGTTTGTCTAGGTCTGGGTGTTTCTATGTATAATATGTATGTAGTTACAAAAAAAAAGTATATATGTATGTTTATCCATTATCTAGTACCCATAGTACAAGCTTCTGCTTAGTTTGGGACTAGATGGTGTTGTGTGAATGTGGTAGAATATAATATTAAAAAAAAAAACAAAAATAGGTACATGAGGCAGTTTCCGATTTTTAGTAATAGACAGCGGTTATGATGTTCTTCTTAATACATGCATATGGAACGTACACAATACGTATAAAATACAATACCTACATAAATAGTATGAATTTGATCTTAAAGGGTGCATAGGGTTCCCACCAAGAACTTAGGGTCCCAAGCCAACCTCACCTGCAAGTGGTGCACCTGCCGATCAACGGACGAGGCTCTGGCAAACAAAATGTCCCAATAAGCGGCAATAGGCTCGCCACCTATTACGTGGGATCAAAATACTGGCGAAAAGTGGGCGTTTAATATGCCTCTGCCTACCCCTTCGGGGAAACAGGCGTGAGTCTATGTATGTATGTATACATACAAACATACATAGGGGGATATTCCCCTGAGGGGTAGGCAGAGACTACGGAACGCCATTTGCAACGATCCTGACATACCTCAGTTGCTTCACTCACTCCCATCAAGTTTCTCATGCATGCTCTTCTGTTAAGGGTACTTCTGACTTGTCCTTTTTTCAGGATGTCTCCAATCTGGTCAGAGAACGTTCGCCTAGGTCTTCCCCTTTGTCCTGTCCCATTCACACTTGCCTTATATATCTTCTTTGTCAGTCTATCGTCATCCATCATCTCCATGGCCCAAACCATCTTAACATGCCTTTCTCAATGATTGTCACTACATCTTCTTTTACCCCACACCAATCTCGTATCACACAATACTTTACTCTGTCGGTCAAAGACACACCACACATACTTCTCAGTGCTCTCATTTCTACAGCATTTATTCTACTTTCAAATCTCTTCTGCCATACCCAACTTTCACTACCATACATAATGTATGTATGTATATCTTAATTTTACAAACTCGCTAATCAATTGACAATAACTTGCCTCATTTCATAAAATCTTGCTTACCATTAATCAAACATACTACGTTATATATGTAGGTTTATAGGCAAGCGTAATAAACGTTTTAAAAGAGAACAAACTATATTCAAATCAAATTATATTTCTAAACTTTTATTTCGACTCTCAAGGTCTTTTGAGATGTATAAATTGATAAAGTTGGTCGTATTAATGAATTATCAAAAGCTTTAGCGTGCTATTAATAAATCGTTCAATCGATCGAGATAACCTTTCTTAATGCCTCTTAATAAACTCCAAATGAATGCGCTCGTATAATAAGTTGAAAACATTGCAATAGATTGCGTGTCGATATGTTGTTGGGTGTAGCGAAATTTGGATTTGAGTGAAGTTACTAGACTGGTCTGATGGTCCAGTTGTTGACTACTTAGCTGGAAGCCATGGGTTCGATTCCCATCGTGGACCAATTTATGAGATAAATTTGAATGATCTCTGCTACTTAAGTATTTTCCTTTAAAAATATGGTTAGTTGTTAGTTTTAACACTCTTTTTGGCCATGAATTCGACATTCTGTTATAGTAACCACTTCACTACTTAATATACAATTTGGTTCGGGAGAGTTGCAGTTCTTGTCCGTTGATTGATTTATGTTTATTTTCAACTCTCGCACTAAGCATCAATCTTGTGGCGCAGAGGACTTCACAAATATTCAATCAAGAGACATAATCTACTGGGTGTAGTTTGTGTTAGACTTGACAATTTGTAGATAACACAATGTATTGTCTCATATACAGTTAAGCATTTTAAGAGCGTCCCTGATAAAGAAAATATTAAGCTCAAGGAGGCATTAGGCATCAACACTCTACCCGTAACAGATACAAATCTGCTAAGCGCTAAGCGTCTTGTAGTTGCGCGATTGACCCTCTGAACCGTACGTGGGCATGGCGCAATACCTCGTGAGAAACGACTGGTCAGAGTATCATGTGTCTTCTTATACGTGCTACATGTATGACATGTTGTTGTAACACCTAACGCGAAGCAAATGGCGCATATCGACCTTGAATTGCAATGCAATTTTGTGTCAGTTTTTATTTGATTGCGATAGATTTAGTGTTATGTTTTTTATTGCATGTCCATCATTCATAGCCGCTGTCGACGTTATTTTTTATGCTCATGAATACAGCTAATAGACAATCTGCCTGCTATTAATATTTAATGGCATGGTTGCAAATTGAAGTTACCGCAATTGGTTTAATATATTTGATATAGTGGGTACTCAAAATGATACAAATAATAAAAAAACACGGATATCAAAACACTGATTGCTGTTACTGCCCATCCAGGGTATTTTGCTCTTCTTTTTTAATATTTGTTTTTTACACCTACATCTAAATCTGTTCAGCATTTATTAGCTCTGGTGGTATGTTAAAAACTCACTTACATATACCTACTACTTGCTAAAAAACATTTACTTTCTGCGAAGATTTCTAAATGTACCCATTTCGTGTTTATAAAGGTAGTCTTAAGAACATGGCTATTACAGACCTCTGCGTGAGAAAACCCCGTCTAAACAATAGCTTAAAGACCTAAGAACCTCCACTCGAATACCATATTTCATTACCAATAACTCACATTTATTATTTCGTACGGCATGATACGTGTATCAAAATTACAGTGTATTGCACATTAAGAGTACAATGACTATAATTAAGGTCTAACTACACTCGACAGCGTTCTTCACGGCTGTCCGATTATATGCGATCGATGATGGTTGTACTGTCGGCTCCATGTATTTTTTATTCGCGAATAATAGCAAAAAATACGATTACGTGTATTTTTTTGTCATGGTCTGTTTTGATTTGTCATGGTTGAGTAGCTAGGTATTGTTCTTTTGGATGTGTTATTTTATTTAATATGTGTGTTGAGATATAGCGTATGTTATTTAGAGTATTTCGTCGTTAGACACCACGAGTAAAATACACCACGGTGTCAATTGCACAAAGACGTTTTTTGAATTGGCTGTTTGAGACCATTTTCATATTAATTATGTATCGTGGTGTATAACGCCGAATGTCTTTTTTGATTTCGTCGTTTGACACCGTGGTGCATAACAGCGAAGACTCTTTTTGACTTCGTTGATTCGGACCACTATTAAAAATTTGAAAGTCTAGTGCGATTTGTGTACTGACGGGTAGAAAACGGTTATTGAAACAAACAATTACAATCAATCTACAATGTTTAATGGAATCTTGGTAACTATAGATTACATTAATAATTTCAAATAATATAATATAGTGTAAATAAAGGAAAATTCAAACAATAACAAGATAATTACGAAAATCACAAGTACGAGTGTTTATATATCAGTATAAAAAGGCATTGTAATGAAAGAAATCAAAGACTGGTGGAAGATTACCCTGTTACTAATAACTAATGATGTACTAAAATCATGTACATATATTAGTCATCTTAATTTTGATGTAATAAATATAGATATGATATATAATAAGTACAATAAAAACATAGACTGAGGGTAGATTACCTTTTTACTAATTACAAACTAAAAAAAGCATCTATATTTATCATCGTAACGTAAATATAAAAAGGTTGATTGAACAAGGAAAATCACTCAATCTTACTCAATTTTTACTTATACCTAATTATGTTGTAAAATCATGTATATAAATCATCTTACAGAATTAACAATAAATAATCATAGTTTTAGGGTAAATATCCTTCTCCTTATAACTAAAAATTAAAGATCACAAGTCATTAGGCATAGCGCTGTAAACTAAAAATACATATGAAAAAGTCATCACAGGCTGAATTGTAAATATTTTTTCGTATATTTTTGTATACATGTACATATTTGGTAATTTCTAACTTGGAAAAATTAAGATGAAAATTGGAAATAGTAAAATTTTCATTTTCATCTTAATTTTACCAAGAAATGGCCAATACTTATTTTGGTCAGTCAATAATTCCTGTACGATATTATTAATTCTATAATTGATTTGTATGCTCTCTTGTTTTCTTTTCGAAATTTGAATTTGGCCCGTTTGGTAAATTTTACTGTAATAAAATTTGGCGTCTTTTTCTATTTCATTAAGAAACTGGTCAATATTTGATTTAATGCCATTATTTTTTTGTATACTTCCATTGCATGACTCGACCATATTGTTAGTTCTATGACTTTTATTCGGGGTTGACAAAAATCATGATTATTTTAAAAAAATCAAATAAATCGGATTTATTTGATTTAAATCGGATTAATTTGATTTAAATCGGATTTTGTTTTTTTAGATTCTATTCTTTTTTTAATGTGGAAGTCAGTTATTAATTAAATAACAATATAATTTATAAAACACAATACAATTTATATATTTCTTTTTTAATTAAGTACAACAAACACACTTTAAAAAAAACAGTCATTTTAATGCACAAGGAAGGAAAATAGAGTAGTTTATTAGAAGTTTAGTTTTTTCAAAGGAAGACTAATTTGGGTGTCTTCTTGGTGCCTAATCTACATATTTCTTATTTTGCTGTGCACTAAATTGAATACCGAAAATATTATATCGACCCCGGTGGAAGAAGCAACTGTACCTATGTACAGTTGCATATATGGTACATTTATTTTAAAAATATCTACCATACCTATCATTATAATTTATATTTATACTAGAGGACGCCAGCAGCTACGCCTGCATTTTTTTTTAATTTACCCGTTTTGGCCAATCCCGTGGCAATTTCGGGAGAACCCTTCTTAGTGCACCCCTACGGTCCCCAAGGAACATACATGCCAAATTTCAGCTTCCTGCGCCCAATAGTTTCGGCTGTAGCGTGTCTGTCAGTCAGTCAGTAACGCAAGGATTTTATATATTAAGATTGTAAGTAAAAGCGGCGATAGCCTAGTGGTGTACCTACGTAAAGGACTGTTGAGACGATAGTCTCGGGTTCGATGCCCAGGTACACGAGCCAGGACTTCTCGAAGTTATGTGTGCATTATAAATTAATTATCGCTCGCTTAATGTTGTGCCCGGTAGATGGCAATAGGCTCGCCCCCTATTACATGGGACCGAAACATAACTGGCGAAGTGTGGGTGTAATGCACGTCTGCCTACCTACCCCTTCGGGAATAAAAGGCGTGAAGTTATATTATGTTATATTGTAAGTAGTATAAACACCATATCTAATGCTTAATACTCTAACTTGAATAGCGAGTGTTGAGTAGTTACGTCGAGTGCGAGGTCGCGGGGTCGAGTCCCGACCCGGGCCTTTCACTACTTTATGTAACGCTATTGATTTGTAAGTATGGCCGTACTTATTTGTAATATTGTATGGGTTTGTATGATAACGTTATGTTGTAATATAGATAGTTTCGAATACGGAATTTGAGGTAATATAGCAACTTTCTCTTGCGAGAAATATCTAATGTAATGTGTATATTGTAAGTGGGTATACTAATGTTCATCTTTAGATATAATAACTCTTGCAAAAGGTAAACTAATACATATTTATGTTTAGGTAGCGATAGATTAGTGTAGATACTGACAGACTGCCATGCATTGGTATTGGGTTCAAAGTCACGGCACTGGTCTGGCTATACTAATACCTCTCTAAGCCATGGAATATCTCTGTCCCTTTAGGTTGCGGAGAACAGACGTCAGTCGCTCTCTGGAAAAGTTATTATTCCGATATACCTACCTTGTTTAATGGAATATGTTAAGTACTACTACTTAACATTATCGTATAAATATGAAGTTCTTCATATTTATACGATTGGTATTTTTACGTTTTAAGACTAAGATTGATACTCAAACCAATAAATAATGTCAAGTTTGGATATCAATTTCTATGTTTAATTTATTTGAATTTTAATATACCAGGCGTTGAAACATTTGTCTCACAAATTATGCTTAATTTTGTCGATATTTTGTGACATCGAGTTTTAAACAAGTTATATTTTACGTATTATTTGATTTATGAGACTCTAATAGGTATTTTTGTGTAATACATTATGTTGGATAATATTTCGTTACAAAAATGTATTTTTGGTTAGTGTAATAATTTGTAGATTACTTTAAAGTCGTAAATAACGATCATGTCAAAATACTATTTTATATAATATTTAAATAGTTATCGATTTGCACGAAATTATTTTATAGCCTCATGGGAAATAGAATATTGGATTAGATAATTAAATACAATGTTAGTACAAAAAATATAAATCATCCGAAATTAACACCACAGAATTTTTCTTTAAGAAAAGAATGTTGACATGTGTATATTGTCCATCCTAACCTACGGTGCTTAAACATGGTCCCTGACCGAGATTCAGAAGTCCAAGTTGAAGATTTGCCAAAGAGCCATAGAGCATTCCATTCTGGGGGTGAAGAGGACCGATCACGTCCGTAACTCAATGCTGCGCTCAAAAACGGGCTTAATGGACGTAGGAGTAAAATCAGCCCGACTAAAGTGGGACTGGGCCGGACACGTCAGCCGCATGCACACAGAAAGGTGAGCTCATGTAGCAACCAATTGGGTACCAGGCGATCGGCAGCGACGGCGACGAGGACGTCCTAGACGGAGATGGCGGGATGACCTAGACGCTTTTGAGGACGACTGGCCAGAGATCGCAAACCACATAGATTTGTGGAAATCCAAGGGAGAGGCCTTTGCTCAGCAGTGGGACAATATAGGCTTATTAAAAAAAAAAGAAGAATGTTTCTAAAAGAAGGTTTTTCCTTATAATGACTTTATACAGTCATTTTATAAACATTGATGTGACTGTCTACATGTCTGCCTACTATACAGAAATAATTACAATCTTATTCATTAATGGTACCTATTTTTAATGACCACATTCCTACTATTGTATCGCCCGAATAACGGTATAGGCAGTTCCTGTAACAGTGACCATTGAAGACAATTATTTTTTGACAATCATGGACTCGCGAGGAATGTAAAACTGTCTTGAAACCATCCATATTATGCTTTTTACTAATCTGATTTTTTGTCAAACATTGGGTCTTTTTATACAAAATAATTTAGCGGGTCTTAATTGCGTAAAATATATAAATAAGTTAAATAAGTTAATTTTACGCGATTAAGACCCGCTAAATTATTTTGTATGATGTATACAAATCGCCTCTTCTCACTATGAGAAGGGTAACGCCATAGTCCACCAGGCTGGCCAAGTGCGGGTTGGCAGACTTCAGATGTCTTTCGAGAACATAATGGAGAAATCTCAGACATGCAGGTTTCCTCACGATGTTTTCCTTCGCCGTTTAGCAAGCGATAATTAACATTTTAATAAGCACATAACTTTGAAAAGTCATTGGTACGCGCCGTGGATTCCAACCCGAGACCCTCTGCGTGGCAGTCCGTCGGTCTCTCCACTAGGCCCGTGCCCAGCAGTGGGACCGTATATATACGGGGCTGATGATGATGATACAAATCGCGAAAGTTTAAAATCGTTTATTGAGTCTTTTATCCAAATCGTAAACCCCTGTAAAAACATCCCAATCTCTTCAGCCGTTTTTTGACTAACAAACACTCCTATTTATCTTAGGGCTAAGACTTGTCTTGTTAAATTACCTAGGTTCAGCTGACTGGTAAACATTAGGTATAAGGGCCAACATAATTAAGGGTCGTTGAACTCTGTGACATCGACGCTAGGAGTGCCTTCTCGTTAATGTTTAAGTCACAGATATATCTGTTATGCGTACCTGGGCTTGCGAAATATCTTGGTAATTACTAGAAATACTAGGTACTTGGATACTTAGTATGCAAACATTAGTACGAGTATGGCATAGTGCCTTCTTGGCCAGCGATGTCAATGTTCGTTTTGAGTAGATCAATCGTTATAATGCGAACAGAGAACCAGGATTAAGAATGTTAACAAACTGTCAGTGATTCATAAAATTAAACAATAACAACATCAAAATATTTTCGCTTCATTGACGCTTGCACTTGTAAAATTGTAGAATTAGACGAATCGTCCTTCATGCGAAATTGTAGTACCTGAAATAATATTTTTATCTTTTTTTATTTATAGACTCACGCCTGTATCCCCGCAGGGGTAGGCAGAGATGTAATATTACCCCCACATATCGCCATTATTTTTTATTTCCCACGTAATAGGGGTCGAGCCTATTGCCGTACCGGGTACATTACCAGACTCCGTGCAGCTACTGTGAATTTCCTAACGGAAAAACCCAATAATACTTTGCCCGACCCGGGAATCGAACCCGAGACCTCCCGATCCCACACGCACATTTATGCCGCGAGACCAACGAGGCAGTCCTATTAGCCTATAAAGCAGGCAATAATAAAAATAATATTCTACCACATTCACACAACACCATCTAGTCCCAAACTAAGCAGAAGCTTGTACTATGGGTATAACTTTTATATTCGCATCTTCAAGTATAGATTCACGTTAATGGTTTAACTATAAATAGATAATGCCCACAAAAGTGATCCGCGGATTAACATTAAAGTTTTATGTAGGTATTTATTATTATGTTTTCAAATATTTGTGATTCGATGCATTCTAATTCTAATTTAATAAGTATTAAGGTACATACCCCAGCAAATTGCAGCCTTTAACAGTCCACTGCTGGACTAGGCCTCTCCTTTGAAAGGAGGAATTGGCCTCCTATACCACGCTGGCCAAACGGGTTGGTATAGGGTTTTGTATATTCTGTTTCAGTGCTGTTCTCTGCATAGTATGGTCCTTCTGTCGGTTCTTACGACACCCATGGGATGTTATGGGGTGGTGACAATCGGTATTCTTAATCCGTCACCACACAGAAATATCATATTGCTAGAAGAATATTTACTTTTTAATAATGAAATAAGATAAGCAATGTTCTTTGTAATCCACTGTATGTAAAATGTAATATTTTTATGGAAATTCGGAAAACCTATCTGTGGGACTAACATAAATGTCCAGGTAAATCATAACCTCAGTGTGTGTTTAAAAATCTGCTCTCTCTTTTATATGCTCAACATTAGAAAGATATGTACAAATATGCGTTACTTGGACAGGTGTCCAGTCATCGATATTAATATTATAACTATTACACCTGCCAGCCCAAATAGATTAACTAAACTAAGACCATCAGATAGTCGCCGTTTGTCATAATCTGATATCTTGATAGGAACCATTAATAGTCATAAACTATTAGTATTAGGGTCGATCAAGATGTTGGTATAGTATTTTCTGAAGCGAATTTATGTTTATTTAGAAAATATACCTGCACTTGGAATAAAGCAGCGCTCATAGCGAGACTTTGCTTGTCGTTCGTAACAGATCGGCAAAGTTAAGCAACGCTTGCACAGGTTGCCACTTAGATGATTGACTAAGTGTGTCATTTGGTTTACTATTGTTTAACAAAAAACGTATGACAAAAGATCATTTTACAAACAACGTTTGAAAAACTAATCATTTGACAAACTTTCATTTCGCAAACATATTACTTTAAAAACAATCATTTGACGTAATACAGGTTTCGCAAATGTTTTACTTAGAAAATAATTAAACTGTTAAAATATTATTTTAAAAATAATCACATGACTAAATAATTCGTTTGCCAAATTGGTGAATGTCCTAAAAGTTAGAAGATAAATTATTAGTTTTTAAAAAGAACTAATTTCTAACCAATCCATACGCGAAATTTTGAAAATATTAAATAGCATGGTTGCAATTTTCATCTTGGACAGATTATTTATTGGCAAGTAATAATTTTGTATTAATACTAATTCCATAGAAACTTATGTCTTTTAAAAATAATACACACTGCCTGAATTAAGCGTAATCTCAATCAGTCATCGTTTCAGTTGACTGCACAATCATTGTTGTATTAACGTAGATTTTGGTTACTAAAATATTTACCAAGCAATACATTTTGTCAAATGTTATTTATGCTTTACATTGTTTTGCCAACTAACATGTTTAAAAAAATAATCAATTTGTAAATTAATGTTTTAGCATAATATTGTTTTTGTAGTAAATATATTGTCTAATGAGTAGTTTATTAAACAATAGTTTGTAAAATAATAAATTTATCAAGTATAATTTTGTCAAATGTTATTTTTGAAATGTAAATTTGTCATTTGTTTTTTGTCAAATGATCGGACACCGTGTCATTTACATCTGGGGCCCAATTCTGCTAAATAAATATAGTCTCGATATCATGTCAGTGTCATACTTACGTCACAAAAAGCGTATTCTTCTAAATTATCTGAATTGAATGAAATTGTAACGAGATCGTATGTGTTTACGATCGACGAACTGTTTATTTTAAATTATACGATAATGACATTAGGTTATCAGAATACCGCTTTTAAATCTATTCAAAATATAATATCAATGTCATATGAAAATAGCAGAATTGGTCCCCTGAGCGCTACCGTGCTTCGAAGGGCACGTAAAGCTGTGGGTCCCGGTTCTTGTCTCAGGATAAGAATCATTAGGCCATGTCGGAGGCCTTCGGGAGGTCTGAAAACTCCGACACTAGAGTTGGCCACACACTCAAACGAAAATCAAACAACTTGGAATAAATCCTAAGTCGACATAAGAATTAACACAAAAGATATCAAAATTGTAGAATCTGTCCTTGACAGGTATTAAAAATATTCAAATATAATCATTTTAGTAAAAACATATGTACTTACATCAACTTGTTACAAAAAAGATATTTTAAAACTTATCTGTCTATTTGTTAAAGTAAACTTTATTATCTTACTGTCTAATAGATAATAAAAAAAATGTGAAGGCAAACTCGCGGTACAGGTAGCTTTAAAATATATTTGAACAACTTCCATAATAATTAGAAATTCAAAAGACAGAAGCAAATTAGACGATTTTCGCCAATAACGCTGTCATGTCAAAATTCTTGATGTTTTGACCTGTCGCTAATTTCAGAAGCTTCCGTAAACACTCGAGTTTGATATTTCAAGTATTTTACCGTGAATTAATATTTTTCGTGATTATCTGTGTAAAGGAAAGTAAACCTTAAGCAACTGACTTTAGAGTCTATTTTACCCCGTCAGAGAGCGATCCCCATTGATGAATCTTGGTCCCATCAATCTGTGGTGCGCAATTAACAATGTTAATTCGGGAGAATTATTCTCGAAATTGGCAAGAGGCAAATATAATATAGAAAGTAAATGTAAATTTTCAGTATTGTTTGAATTGCTCTTCGCAGTAACAATAGCAGACAACAACAAAAAATATTAAAAAAATGGAATTTTATTAATCATTAATAAAATTATAAAAAACACCTGCCACGTTATTAAAAAAAGTCTTCTTCCAATAAAAATTCTAAGACCTCGTTTCCAATTCAAAAAGTTTTATCGGGCAATAATTTCCTGTGTTACTACTATCTGGACTTTCACGATTGACTTTCTCACCATTAATATAAATCCTAGACATTCATAATCCCTTCTGGCCATAGTAATATAATAATTTATTAGAATAGCATCTCATTAAAATCGTTCAACAAGACAAAGGACATAATATCGACTGCTTCCTCAATAGTGGCTCAAGAAAGGCACAACTGTACAATAGTGCGTAATTTTTCGAACAATTTGCGCTCTTCCATTGTGGGACTGCAATTAGAGGACTGAGGGCCGTTTGAGGCTGCGGGAGTTCTTAACGCTTTTCTGATCGGCTATTAATAATTATTGTTGTAATAACTTACGGTTTTTTACAGCTGCTTTGAAATCAGTTTCATTGTACGATGTGTTCGAGAATGTCGTTGAGTAAGATGTCGAACAGTTTAGATAATAAGCCATTATTTGCCTAAACACGGGGTGTTTGGGCAAATAATGGCATTTTTGTTTGACGGTCTTATATTCGATTTGAATGGGTGTTTTTTTGTTTAATGAGGAGTGTCAGAGACAAAATACAATATATACTTTTTTACAACAGTAAATTACTCTGGCTTATTTTGGGATTAGTATTATTTTAGTGTATCGCCTGTAATAAAGCCAGTTGACACTCCACAGAAATAAATATTTATTTCTGTGTGACACTCGTAGGGTTAACCTGTCTTAGAACCTGCAAAAAAAAACCTCAAATTTATCTTTATTTACTTTTAAATTATGCTGTTAATTTTATTCAAGGTTTAATTATGTCGTGCCAGTTAAAATATTCTACGGCGTCTGTCCACGCTTCGCTACGCCTTGTGGCTATTTTCGTTTAAATTCACAGTGACAGATCATATACCACAATATCTATTTCTATGGTCACAGTGCCGTTACCGAAGAACCGAACCTAGGAACTCTCCATCTGTCACAAATTGTACCATAAGCAGTGATATAATTTACACAATATTACACATATTTTAAAATACCAAATTACGCTTGTAATACATCGTACTTATCGAAGTTTAAAACCCGTGGGTCCATAAAACACATTTTGACAAATATTACGGCCGATCCAATGCGGTATGTCAGTATGAATAAAGATAGACCTCATATCTCATTCCTTAAGACGTTTTACTTATGACTTACGTTATAAATTTTGTATTCAACGACTTCGATTTTCCCAATGGATGTTGAACTTTATGCCTGAGGTGTAGAGTTGATTTTGTGTAGGGACTTTTGGGTCGTAAATTAGAGTTAATACGCACGTTATATCGCCAATATCTCAGGTTCTGAAAAGTAGTCTAATGATGAGCAGTATGAAGGAATTTTTATAAGTTATTTTTTGGTGGTGAAGTATTTTATTTAGATTTATTTGGTTGGATGTACTTGGATAGCTTTTTCATATTACCTAAGAAAGTTTGTTTAAGCTGTCATTAGAACTCTTACACTAACAATTTTTTTGCCATTCCTAATTACCTATCTGCTATGTAATATTTAAAATGTACGTAAATCGCATCATTTATAAAATAAAAAGATAAAATTAGTGCCAAATAAATTTAATTGCATATCTACACTGTTATTACTGTTATTAAAAGTTTTAGTTTCAAAAGTAATTATTTAATACATTGTACAGCAAGTAGTGAATAGTTGAAAACCAACCGTCCCATTAGCCGGCGCTCAAGTAAATACCAAAAATCATAACCTAATAAACTGTGTTTGTACTAAAGTTAGAGAAAGCAAACTCTAATATATATTCAGTTGGCTCACTAAAACAAATATTATATTATAAAAGTCAAACAGAACCATTGTAGTTCTTCGAAATCTCGATCAACTATTGCCAATAGTATGCCAATCGTATTCCATTGGTATACCATTGGCTTGTCAGAGTTTGATAATGTTTCATACTTGTGTTATTAATTTGCGCCCCATTCGTGTTGACTTAGCAATCGGATCGTGTTTGGTTTTTATTTGATTTGATCGCCAGTTTGATTCGACTAATTTCGGTATATGTTGTTTTTGTACAACTAACTTATTTAAGGTATAAATACCTATTTGGTTACGACGTTTCGCTCGTCTTGCACCGAGCGTGGTCGCGGAGAGACCAAACAAACGTCAACGCCAACGTCGGAACCAAATAGGTATTTATACCTTAAATAAGTTAGTTGTACGCGATTAAGACCCGCTAATTTATTTTGTATGATGTATACAAATCGCGAAAGTTTAAAATCGATTATGTTGTTTTTGGGTTGATTGGGTAGTTTAGGATTTATTGTTATGGTAGTTCGTCATGGCCAAAATGTTAATGAATGATTGATGTAGGATTTTCTGTCAATATTAGTTAAGCAATTGTGGCTTATCAAGAAGCAATATTTATACGATAGCTTTAATGTTTATTTTTTTCGTCCGTAAGATGCTTTTAGTTTACAAGGCTCTTTGCTGTCGAAAGAGGTTTAGTACGTACGTTCATTGCAATGGCAGCTTTTTAAAAGGAGGTTAATTACAAACGTTCATTGCGTGTTGTAGTTTCGGATATACAGGACATTACTTTATATATGTAATCCACAAATTGTTTGGATGTTCTTCGTTGCCGCTTAATCATTTTATTCTAGAACGTAAGTGTGTCTCAACTATAAATTCCACTATTTTCTAACGCCAATATAGGCCGTTGTTACTTATCAATGAATCGCATACTAGATTTAATAATATTAGTCTAGTATTAGCCCAATTTAAGTGCTACGTCACCTAACTTAAAGCAAACACGCTTCGAGTCTTAACAGGATAACTCAATGCAAATACTTGTATTCTATTCAAATTGCGACGGCTGTAATTGGCTTGGATTCATAAATGGGCACCTACCATTGGATTAATCACCTCAAGACTCATCTCGATTTCATTTGCATTCAGCGCTACGATTGATCCGTTCAAAATCGTTCACCAGTCAGAATGTCGAAATCCGATCGAGTGGAGAGCAGTCGAAGCATGACTTAACTTGTGGTAGGTCCTATGATACGACGTTTCAAATCTTACCCATCAAGGGATACATTAGAAGGTTGTTTGTACGATTCCGTACAAACATGCTAAATGCTGTGAGTAAATGTATGGGAAGCACCTTATATTTACTTGTATCGGATTGAAACACGAAGTTAAAAATGACGGACTATATGGAGTATTCGGTATACGCTTCAGTGGTTTTTGATTTTATAAACTCATGTTCGAAGGTAGGTAGGTACGGTGAGGACGGATTCGAAGTATATTTATTTTTAAGTTTTGACACTATAATAAATAATTATAGATAGAGGTAGATTTTAGTCTTCCAAGTATATTTTAAACACGTTCTACATAGAACCTTTCTATACGTAAGCTAAAATTATGCCACGATCATAGATCTACTGGTTAACTAGTGCTTTACATAAAAATTAACTTTCAGAATATTGAGCGAAAGATGATTTAGAAATGGACAAGCCATAATTCTGCAAAACTTTTAGCAACATTACAGACGATCTACCTTTTCAAATTCTTATAAAAAGTAGATTGATGGCTAGGATGCTAGTTTTCTGATACGATAGATATATTTACCTATTCATCTATAACTGAGTATCTTCCGAAGAAGAATTTGCCGCATCCATATACCAACCGAACTTATACTAAGAAAATATTTTATCGCGCGTGACCTAATAAAATATTCGTAACTTCATAACTCAAAAATCAAATATAGGAAAAACAGTTGGTAGGAAAGAAGTAACAGGAATTCGTATGCGAACCGAATCGTCAGGTTTTCCTGAAGGAATAGTGGGAGTATTGGGGGATAGGAAAAGTTACTCTACCAATATTGTATTGTTTCTTATCCCACCGAGTTATTGGATTGCGTGATTGACAAGATTTGAATTTTTCGGAACAGTTAGGATGGAGAGAATTAGATGGAAGATTGGCTTTTTGTAAAGATGGTACGCCTTATAAAGGTTATTTTGATGCGGAAATTGACGTTGCTATTAAAAGGAATGTAAATGAAAGAATCGGATGTAAACAATGTGACGACCAATAACATTTAGACTTTAAGAGGAGACGCTTAACTGGCAAAGAAGACTAGTACGATATGTCTCTTTCACCGGAAGGTCAGCAACTCCCGTTAGAATATGTAGTCAGTACCAGCTAGTATAATATGTAGTTGCAAAAATACAAAATATTGTTCATCGTATGGATCCCTTCCAGTCTTACATCTATTCGATAGCCACACTGAATGCCACGCTTAACGGTCGGATCGTTGTAAGACTCTACATTGTTTGCCGCAAGCTGTTGGATGCGGGCGGCTACGGTTTCCCAGAAGTAAGCCTAATTTGTTATTACGATAAATATAAAAATAGTAGATTGTTGATGATGGCGATTGCAATAACGCATACCCAAACAAAAGGACTTGTACATGATACATTTGCCGAAGTACACTATAAATTCATTTAAATATTTCTACATTCAAATCCTCAACTAATTGCTTTAATTTTTACGTTAATTTGTTACAATGTGCACTTATAAAAAAATATAATAAAGACGGAAACAATGTGTATGTACCCACATAATTTTCTCGCAAGTTTTCGGTGTAAAATAGGGGAAAACCAGTCATTGAGAGTGTTTTTAATAAAGTTTATGAAGTGTCGCTCTATTATCGCGATTAAAAAGTAATTGTAGTGCGTGCTCCGCCGTACGTAAAGTACAAAGTGAAGGGTTGTTTTGTCGCGACAGACTGTGATTATTTTGCTTTATTTATTACGTAATACGCTTTAAGTACTACGTAAAGTTGTTGTTTTTTATATAGGGTTTTGTTGTATGTCTTTTTTTTAAAGATGATCCCTCTTCGACTACTCTACGAATAATATTATAATAACGTGGAGGAGGATCTATTAGTTCTCACAATACGCGACATTGGTTGGTATTTCCAAGGCAAAGCTTTTGTTTACAAACATAACACACACTCGTCATTTATACACTTATGATTAAAGCTACCGCTGCACCTTTGAGCTTTTAAAACTATTTTTACCCGATCCTAAAATAGAACCCAGGCAAATACGATCGACAACAAGCACTGTCCTATGTCGATGAGGTCTACTCAAATACTCATCAATCACAAACTCTTTTTATAAGCACCAATATTGTCTCATGTCTCTCAAACAAATTGTATCGCATAAAGCTACATGTCACTTAGTTAGAAGAAACTACTGCTTGATATTTTCATTTAATAATCCTAACCTTTCAATCTGGCCAACCCTGACCTTCGACTAAACCACATCACTCAAAACTATCCTCTATCGCACGAGAAACAAAGTCGCTTTTCGAATAATAACCCTACTCGACAAGAATTTCAATATCCATATCTAACAACTCAACAACATTATACTGTATTTTTGAACATAAATCCTGTAAAAATGGCGACGAATTCGTATCGTTGCAAATTCGGTTTACGCTGTCAGTGAAAAGAAACCCAATTTATAGTGGGGCGGGCGCAAGCGGTAAAATGTTGCACCATTTCTCATTGTAGCTAATCTGGCTGTTGCATTTTAAGGCTCCAAGTGCTAAAAGTTATTGAAGATCTGTCAGGTATTGGATTCGATTTGATTTTTTATCAAAAAAGAGACGGCTACATCTCGCGGTACCAAGTGGGTCTCGATAACAACTCGTCTTTTTTTATAATTGTCGACTTTTATTCGAATTTTTATGATACAGTATGGAAATGATTTAGGATGGTATTTTTTCTTAGTTGTTCTGCTTTTCTTTTGCGTGTGCACCTAACATTACTCGTCCAAATAATAGATCAGTGTGTTTGTAGGTCGTTGTTAGTTTACTTGTTTCAGTTAATTTATGTGAATAATATTTGCAAGAAAGGTGCAGCAATTTTTATGGTCATTTAATTACACAAGTATTTAGGATTGTATTATGTTACGGCTTCGACACACAATTTTGGAACACTTAAGTGTCGTGCTGTTTAGTGATCGAACATATATCACACGGTGATATATATTAAACGTCAAACACACCGTTTAAACCTGTGTTCCAAACATTGCAATTACAAAAAAACTCACATGAATGATATAATTTATGAACGTTGTCATGTTTCTATAAAGATAGTGGATCATTTAGACGAAAAACAGGTAATTTTAGACGCGACTTTTAAATAACACTACGACCTAATGCAATAATGTGACCTAACTTCAAGATCACACAGCGAAAACAAATTGCATACATGAATATAAACTCAGCTTTCTTATAACCTCATCTTATTATAACCGACGCTCTAGACAATATGCAAGCTCAAAATATTCTAATTTCCATAGACTATTGTCAACATTAAACCTCCATGTATATTTATTTATGCCAAAGACAGTGCTGAGTCGTGCTTTAGCACAAATTTTTCCTGCATCAATAATAATAAGCCCTATTTATGTATGTATAATCCAGGTTTAGTTCTTGTTATAGGCCTAAACTTAAGGGTTCACTTGTATAGTAATCGCGTTTTTTATGGCCCGACTTTACCGACGTAACGAGCGGGTTTGGTCCTAGTCTTTGGATCTAACGTTAGAAGTCGTATTACTTTAGTGGTGTTAAACGGGTGGTTTTTGTGAGATGGTAATTAAGAGTCCCTATCAAATTCGCTGCGCTTCCAGTTTAGGTAAACAATGTGCGTGTGAGTATTCTAAATTCAAAAGATTGTCTTAGTGTGCGTAATAGGACAATACAGCAGGTGCAAACAATCTTGATCCGTCACCGCTGCCGCGCTGTAGCCAAAGTTATCTGTGTATGTATTAGTACATTTTTAGTATGGATTCTTTTTTTTTGCATTTCTGTCTGTGTGTACAAGAAATTCGATACAACGATATTAATGTATGGATTTGTGTAATATTCACAGCCCTTCCTATTCTATTAAAATTTATATTTGCTCGTATTTTACATAGTTAACTGTTTACGTATAAATGATCAATGACCGCGATAAAAGCTATTAAAAGTTAGTTTTATTCAATGCAAGTATTTTTACAACTATGGATATCTTGCAAACCTATAAAAGTATAACCTGAGTTGCTTACCTTACCGTACCTTCGCAATATAATATACGGGTAGATATAGATAGGATATTGAAACAGACCATAAAGGGTGTAAAATAAAAGTACCTAAGTTTGAAAAAATTATATATTTTATATAAAGATAAAGGCTAATATGAAATATTTCTAATTTCCATGGAGCGTGCTTTCCTCGAGTCAACAATCTCGGGCAACAAACATGACATATAAAAATTTTTCAATTTCAGTTCCATTTTATTTACCCAGAAGTCGTCATCTTTAGTGATTCTCTCTACTTTCAGAGGTTGATCCGGTCCAGTCCACACAGCAAATAAACAAAGGGGTTTTTTAGTGATGTGTTATTGACCCTGAATTTGATAGTACCAATCATGTTTGATATTTATTACATATATTCCATTTTTCAGAGTCCAAAATTTGATTTTTTTCGATCTTATTGCGTCATCAACACTCATCCCGAAAGCGGATATAGGACATTTCACTTCTATGATGCCGTCGTCAAATAGGGCATCTGGCGTAGCACCCAAGAAAAAATACTCATCGTCTATATGCAACCCACATTTTTGAACAATTATATTTTCTTGCTTCGCTAACTGCTCTAAAGCAATAGACTCGTTAGCTTTACCATGCTGAATAGCGGGGACATGGTTTATTGAGTAGCTATACAGCATATTTTTAACAAGAGGAGCTGAACTAATGTTTTCTCGTCGTTTACAGACTTTCGAAAAATTTGAAGCTGTTAAAAGACACCTTCTTAATTCTAGCCATAAAGCGCTTTCTGCTTGTAATATAGTGTCTCTTTCGATTTCGTGTCTATCTTGTATTTGTTGTTTAAGATTATCCAAAAACATTTTCTTAGCGATAGTATATTCCTCTAGTGGCATATCAGGCTTTTGGCAAGCTTGTCCGTAGTCAGTGTTGTCAGTGTTGAATAAAAGCTGTTTTTTTACAATTTTCTTTTTTGTTCTGGTGTTCTGTGCGTGTTTTTGTTGTTCAAATTTTTTTACAGCTGCAGATGGGCTTTTATTGAAGATCATTTTGCTAAGATTATATATAGGTTTGCCAGTATTATAAGCAACTACAGCTGCGAAACATCTTAGCTCATAAGAGTCCTTTAGCGCATAATTTATACGCTTTCCTCCTATATATTTAGCAATGATTGCATTAAACTGTTCAGCTCGGTTATTGTTTAAATTTGCTAGAAGGCTTCGTGCATGATAGGACAAGTTAGCCGCATTTGTCTTCAATTTCTGCATTAATGTTTTAATCTTAGGAACGTTATTCGGTTCCTTTTTTTTTTCAATAGTGCAGTAATAATCTTGGCAGTTTGTGTGTTCTCCAAATATATGGCTGGGATTATTTAAGATGTCTGTCTGTAAATTTTTAATTTTTAATGACAGAGGGAGATTTTGGCCTGATCTATATCGTACTGCCGATTTAATGGCTATTCTTAATCGTTTAAGCCGATCATTATTAAGTAGTTTTCTTTCTTCTATTGGAATGGATGTATCTTTTGTAAGGCCTAAGTTCTTTCCATTATAATTGCGTAGCAAATGATTAGTACACTCAATTTTTTCCACACTAACATTTGGATAGGGTCGGCTTTCTATGATATTTTTAAACGTACTCGCATCGCCGTCTGCAATCAGTTTAGAATACACTAAATTATGCATTTCTACTGACTTCTTAAATCCGGCTACGATTGCTGCTTGCTCCATACTTGTAGATGATCCTTTATGATTTGAATTACACTGATGCGCCTTAGGATCTTGTTTTTTATTTATTGCACGCACACATATCAAACAGTATTTATTTTTAACGCCAATATATAGAACTTTACCAGTATTTACACCAATTATGGCACCAACACCGGCTAAAGATGAATAATTGGTGCGATACGATCGCTTACACCAGCTTCCATCTGCTGTGACTGATATCATGGGTATACCTGTAGGTGATTTTTCGGTAGCTAGAGCACGTTCTTCAGCAGCTGCTATGTTCATCACATGTTCAGCAGTTGATTTCCACCAGCCATGCAAATTTTTATGACATTTTGAGTATATATTATTATTTATTGTTGGCAAATTCATTGAGGACGCTAATTCATTTAGATTTGCCCGTCCACATCCTGCCATAATTGTACCAGATACAGCAGAATGATTCACGTCCAGTCCGTGGTCTACTTCGTCGCAAGCATTCAAGTAAAAAATACTTCCACACATATCACACCGCAATACAAATTTTGATGAAAAGCCATGTCGTTTTTCTTCAATAGTCTTAAGGTTGTTCATTTGACATCCAAATTTTATAGAGTGGAGTGAAATCTCAACGAGTTGGTCAAAGAAATATTGATAATCTATTATTCTTCTTCCTTCGATTCGTAATGGCGTAGCTGGTTCAGACTGAAAAAGAAGTACTTGTATGTTATTCAATTATTATGAACTCGTTGATGCGTGCCATGTTGGAGGCACAGGGCACACACTCTGCAAAGTAATCTTTAATCTAACCACTAGGATGACTGCATTATGTTTAATAAAAAAATAATATTATATATGTACATATTAGCTACATGTTGTTACGTACGTTATTCGGCTCCACTATTAAATTCTCCAAAGCATCATCGACATATCCAAAGTCGGCAGTAGTCCTTTCTTGAATTAGGTTCATGGTCTGTAATAATATTACATAGTATAAATAGTAATAGCGAAAGAAAATTAATGATAGAATAACCAAGAGACTTAGGTGAAACGTTATAAAAAAAAAATAGAAAGGAATATAGGCAGTACTAGTTGTTATTCATGTAAAATTTCGTTGTAATGGAATTGTTACTTTGGTAACATGGTATGGCAGTAAATACTATTATAAAGATATATTGTATTATAATTGGGGGAAACTTTATATATAACCGACGTTTAAAGGTGTTATTTTATAGTCTGACTGCACGGTTGGTGTAGTGGTTTAAGCGGCCGCCTCACCGCTTGACACTACGCCGAAGTGTTGTGGGTTCGATCCCCACACGAGACAACACTTTGTGTGATTCATAAATTGTTGTTTCGAGTCTGGGTGTTCATTGTGTCCGTTAGTTGTATGTTTGTAAAGTCACCCGCGACACAGGATTTAGTCCTAATGCGGGAGTTGTCATTTCAAAAAAAAAAAAAAGAAAAAAAAGTCTATACGAAAGAATATTCTCATTTACGTTCTCATAATAATACATAATTACTGTACTTATACATATTTTTTACATGTAAAATAAAGTCGATCTATCTATCTATCCCTTTACAGATATAGGTGGGCAGATTTTGTGTTACATAGACTTACCTCCATATGAACATCATTTGTCTGTGTGGGACTGTCGTGGCTTGACATTGCTTCTACCGTCATATCATCTGGTCTGAAAAAAAAAAAACGAAATCTTACATTCCAAGGGTACAACACAATACTAAAGAGTATATCTATATATTTGAAATGAATAGGTGTCATTACTTGATTAGACTATTATAATACTACGCATTGAAACTCTGATTCAAATCCCTGGTTATATATGGTATTTTCGATATTCATAAGCTAACGAGGTTCATATGAATGAGCAATCAATACTAAAGACCACATATCTTTAATTATTATAACTTTATTGGGTTTATAACTATGTATATATACTATACTATTACAAAAAAAAAATAAACTGGGCGTAGATGGCCAAATTTGATACTAAAAGCAATATTGAAAAACACACTTAAAGAACTAAAAGATACTTAAGACACTTAAAAAAGTCACGGGTATATTATTATCCCATAAGATAGTGTCGCTAATAACGATCCAATTATGGTAAGTAATCACATCCATGCCCAGTTTAAAAATTCACCTGTATCGTACCTAAACACAATCAAGATATAGTAGACGGTGATGAAACTTAATAATTATGTGAATATGATTATCACTAGGAAAGAAATATAAATACCTTGTGTCTTGCCCGTTGTTCGACGATGATTCAGGCATATTTGTATTTTTGGTTGAGTTGAGCTTTTTTAATTCCCTATAAAGAAAATATTGATAGATTTTAGTTACAAAAATAAAAATATCTTTAAAAAATATAAATGAATATGATATGTAATAATACTATTAATGTACCTACCTGGCTGCACGTGCCATTCGTGTTTTTTCAAGTCTTTTTGCTTTGCCTCTAATTTTTGCTCCGTGATAGTAAGGATCACTTTTACGACCCATTTTCTGAAATATTAACAATATTACATCATACGTATTCTTCTAAACATATTTTTGAATAGTATTAACATATAAGGTGAGTATAGTATTCATAAATGAAAAATACACAGAAAAACTTACGGGATCAAAACTGGTTAGTTGAAGTATAATATTAGTTCGACGCGCGAAATACGATCGGGAGCGGTGGAAGTACGAGCGACACAGGTCCGACGCGTAGGAGCCCTTGGGCGCGACTAAACTCAGCGCGCTTGCGCATCGCTTTATAAGGCATTATTTAGATATTTTTTTACTAATAAATGTGCATGTATAAATAAAATTCAAATATTGTACTTGTTAGATAAACGTCTCTTTATTTAATATATTTAATACGTATTGCTCTATTTATTCTAATCTTACGTATAGACGACGATTTTACGAGCGTATTAATTCAGTTTTTTTAGTGCGGGGTTCATTGGTTTTGAAATATAAATTCAATTAACTTTACAAAAATCAAATGACCATTTACTAATATACTATATACACAATACGACTGATTACTTTTTTTATTCCTATTAGCTATAAATAAGCTAAATAAGGAATTTAAAAACGAAGTGTTTCGTGCTTTCGTGAAAACGTTGTGTTCATTTTCATTTTTTTTAGTTTTTATTTGTTTCAAAATCATACTTCTTTTTTGTCAGTTTACTAGATGAAGACACGACTTATAATGGTACATCAGCAGAATTATTAAATTACGTGTAGTTATTCTGAAATGTGCGCTGAAAAAAGTCCATTTTTCCATTTTTGACCGAATAATTGATAGGGCCTCTTAATCGGGTTGTAAGGAATTGGGTACCTACTTTGTTTTTAAATTATGTGCCTGGAAAGGGAATGAAGCTGGTGACGTGTGGGGTTCTACGGAAATGTTTTGGAAGGTGGATGTCACTTTCTTTGTACAAGGTTGAAAAACCTGTTTGGAGCGGCACAAGCTCGCCGACCCAAATTACATCATAATTAAAGCTTGATTGACGTGCGCGTGTTTGCCAATGAACCTATTGTTTACTGTGGAATTTACTCAAGGGATTACCCCTACTACGATCTCGTGACTACAACTGGTGTTACCCACGACCTTCGTGGTGAAAAGAATATACTTCACCATTATTAAAAAACAATGTAAATAATCTCGGAAGATAAAAAAATAACTAATTGTTATTTTTAAATAATTGTGTCACAGGTAAAGCTATGTGACAGTCCTGCATTCGCGACATATGGCTTGTAATTGTGATCAAACAATACCTGTTAAGGATTTGGTAAAAGCTGAAGAATATCATTGTTTTGTTTTTAATAGTTATTTCTTACAACTGCCGTACTAGGAACAAATCTTGTGTCGCGAGGAAATTCAGAAACACCTCATTAACGGACACAAAGTACACCCAGGTCGCACTGATATCAAAGCCATAACTACACAATACACATAGGTATCTGTATAAATCCTAGAATACCCTGTTTGAATTTCATTCAACCATACCTCCCAGCTATTTTTAATGTGCCCTTACCCTAACACAATAAACGGTATTTTTCTAATTCCCATAACAATGACCTACATTGAATTCTCAGCTGTGAATCGCGTGTTTCCGAGTCGGATTTAACCCTATCGCCTCGAGCTCACTGCTTGCTCACTATCTTACTTAGCACTGATGTTTACTTTACTCAGTGAGCACGTTTTTGTACCTTTTTGTACCGTTTTGTACCTTTTTGTACGGTTTTGTACCAGTTGATGTCCGCAGGGTGGTTCGCTAGAGATCATATGGGTAGGTAATGTGATTGTAATGTCGAACTGAAATTGCGTATGTGGAAGTTTGTAAGAAGAAAGAACTTCAGTTTTAATATTTAATGGAGTCATAGACTTATGACCAATTACTGTTAGCCTTTTTACTATAAGAGTAGGGAACGGATTATGATTAATGATGATCCTTAATCTATAACGCAAATATTAAAATAACGCACGTTACTTATTTTATTTCATCATCATCATCAGCCTTAAACAGTCCACTGCTGGACTAGGCCTCTCCTTTAAAGGGAGGAATTGGCCTACTATACCACGCTGGCCAAACTGGTTGGTATAGGGTTTGTATCAAGTTTTCCTTCTCTTACAGTGATGTTCTCTGCATAATATGGTCCCTCTGTCGACTCTTACGACACCCATGGGATGATATGGGGTGGTGACATTCCGTATTCTTAATCCGTCACTACACGGACATTATTTTATGTAGATAATTTCAAATTGAAATTACAGGTGACAAGAAACCTAAATGTAGGGGACAAAATTAGAGGACAATTCAATGATATATTACTGAAGACACCTGTTGCACTGACACATTACGATCTAATCACGATATCATTCAAGTATCAGTTAATTTAGGAGAATCCATTAATGACATAATTATAATACCGAGAAAATCAAAAGTGCATTTTGAATAAGTATAATTACGAGAATTGGCCCTCAGATGTATGGATAGTATAACAATTTACTAAAGGAAAATTATGGCACAAGTTTATTTTCAAATGTAATCGGAAGCGGATATAAAAATCATTTTTTAACTTCAAACTAAGAAAAACTCAAAAATAAACTTAAAATCAGATAGTTAAACTTATTTCGTGGCTTCGCTCAGCTTATCAAACATAATAAAATACGTAGAAGCGAAGTATTTAACCGGTTGAGAGTTGCGTGAATAGTCCCCATTGTACTCTGTGATAACTCACTTTGAGTGATTCGATTTTGAGTTTTATTGGTAGCCAACACGATCATCTTCTGGGAACTGGGATCTGGAGTTTAATAGTTTTGTCTATTTTGAGATTACTTAAATCTATACACATTATAAAATTAAGTCTATATAGTCGGTATCACTTTAAAATGGACTACTTGATCAGTTTAAATTTTACTGAGATTTGTTGATGCTAGGACGACTTTTTTTTTATAGTCTCACGCCTGCATCCCCGAAGGGGTAGGCAGAGGTGTAATATTACACCCACATTTCGCCATGAATGCTAGGAGGACGAATATTTTTTCAATGTTAGCGAATACAAATTCGTGTTTATTAAACTGATAAAATATATAAGCTAGAAGGTGTGTGTAAAATTGTGAAGTTCCAATGTATAAAATATACTAACCATTGTTTTTTTTTTTTCAGGTAATATTACATTTCTGCACCGCAGCGTATACGTAAAGCATGCTTCACAAGCTAAGTAACTGTTTTTCCAATTAACTTTCATTAATTAATAATAGTGGCTTGTCATTATTTTCATTTCATTAAGTTCAATTCATTTAATATAATAACACCCAAGCGATCTTAATAACATCATGCTGCTTCAAATAACATTGTATGGCCCCCAATTTAGAACACAATACCAGTCTTCCATCGTGCAATAATATTATATGTATATAAAAACAACAGTAAGCAAAAATGAAAAATGGCCGCATTCATACCAACACACGTCACTAAACATAATTTAGGGGAAACTGGGCCAATATGGGACCTCGCTCACTCGACTAAAGTAATAAATCAATAACACGATATTAAATAAAATTCTTCCCCGTATATCATAGGGTGTTCGTATTGTGTACAAAAACGACCATTTTACCTTGAACTGTCCTTTCTAAGCGCCCTAGGAAATATTTCAGGTACAAGCCCGTGGCGAGGAGGCCTAGAGAAATTGGCCGAGTCATCTGTCCAAGGCGAGTAATGCTTATTTCATGCGGGAAGTTATTGCCCTTATTAGAAGTCGATTGTAAACGATTTAGCATGGTTATTTATCGAATTTATATCTCTTTTCTATATATTATATTATTCTTATAAATGGCTGACAAAAGAAATCTAATAACGAATACATAAAAGCCTTGATGACTGTTACTCTTTTATTTTATCATATAAATTTATTCGATTCTGAAAAGAAGAACAAATAAAATAAGTTACGAGTTCGTTATTCTGAGAATGTTAAAGAATCTGTATATTTGAAGAAATCAAACAAAGTATACGTTTAAACACGTTTTACTCAACAATAGACATCAAATATTACTGGTTAATTTTATATAAAGCTTTTTCATATACCTTTATCATAATGTTTCGTATTTTCATTATTTCTTTGTTGCATTTTAATTATATTAATACCATTCTGCATGAATACGTGCTTAAATTTTGTTTTTGTTGGGACAGAGAAACATTTAACATTTTATAAAATAAGCCATTAACACCACTGCACGCAAACTATCCTAAAATATTCGGTACAAATTTTATCTTAACAATAAACAGGCTGACGAATCATTTTCAGTTACCAAACAAAATTGGTAAGCAATTTTAAGTAATGGTCGCATTATAATATGTAATCTGGGTTCGATCTTTACAGGAAGGTGAGAAAATTTGCTCCTATTGTCGACTTTCCGTCCTAATACGACGACAAAGGATCGCGTTTGTAACCCAATATTGTTGCTAAGGTGCAATTTATCAAGTGTGTTCCGTTTTGGCCCGAGCTCCCTTATAGATTTGTAGATACAGCCCGCTCATTCGGCCAATTGGAAGTCATTTTGTTGGTATTTATAGACGAAAGTTATACTCTGATGGGAGGGGAAATGACGGATCGGCGTATCAAGGATGTTTGGAATTGTTTTTTTGAAAGAAAGTTATATTTAATGTTGTTCAAGGTCCGTTTTGTTTGTTTTGCTGACCTTTTACACTACTTAGGAGTGTTATAAATTAATGTTTAGAGTATCTTTACGTGTTTGTATCAAGTGGGAGCATAGATTTGATGAGTTATTTCTTTTAGAAAAGCGTTTTTGTTTTAGGGGAATAAACTGAGAGATAGAAAATATTATAGTTATAAGGTCAAGCATGTTTTTTGCACACTACATTGTGCTTGTAGCGTAGTCCACGTCACTGCCGGTTATCGCGACAATACGTAACGTGTTATTTTAATGTACAAGTCATATTACTGCAGGTTTATTTAAAAATCAATTTTTTTATTTTTGTGTGAAACAGTAACAAACATTATTATATACTTAACTAATAACAAGCATTTATAAATACTAGTAAGGAATTTTACTTATTCTCCGCGTTGCCATTTGTACCCGTGTGTCCCCTTCCACACAATGCCGGTACATATTACATCAAAGAACATATTTATCTCTAACTTTTGATACGAATGTACGACACTATGTTAGCTTATATGACTCTGTGTTCTGGAGATAAGTAGTAAAGCATAGCTATTTGCCTTTGTAGATAGCTTTCGTATGAAGTAACTCTATTTTTGTTGGCCACTATGAACCGTTTTGGAAGGAACTTTGTAATATTTTAACAAGGAAAAAATCCCCGGGCCGAATTGGTTCCATTTGCACTCGCAAGTAGTTGGGCATCACACCCAGTATACTTTGGCGCGATTACCGCTTAAAGTACTTAGCCATAAGTGCAATCACAAGTGCAATCATAATAAGAAACATGTGTATTATAAAATTAAGTAGTTACTTAGCCTAAGGCGTTGGATTGCGTTTCTAACAATAAATGACTTGAAAAATTATTATTGTAAGTAGATTTACAACCTTGATTATTTACTCTGACTTTTAAAAAACATTTTATCACAGATACTATATTTTTCATTGGAGCTATTTTGGTTATGTTTCTTTTTTAGAAAGTCCCTGATATTAATACATAAAATAAACATAAAGCTCTTCGAAGAAAAGACTATCGCCCACGAACGACCTATGAATAGCGAATTCGAAAACATCTCAGGTGCTTGCTAGTTAAAGCCTACACTTAATACCCAGCTACATCAAGTAAAGAGGTAGATACAGCTTGCCCTAATTAGGGCAGCGATAGCCTAATGGAGATATCAAAAGACTGCCATGCATCGCATCCACGGCGCGCACTAATGACTTGTGATTACACTTATTAACAAACAATCATGAAACGGATACAAAGAATACCCCGGATTATCGACCTCACTCGCATTATAAGGCGTCGCGAATCAATCTTTCTTTATTTGATCTGAAAATCCCTAGTGCAATATACTGAAGAATAACTTTTTTTCCAACCCTCTTCTTGACGCTAAAAGAACCCCGTAAAACCCACTAGGGACCTATAATCATCAACTTAAACAGATAATTTTATGATTACTCAATTTAATTCCGATTGTAATAAATTTACAAATGGCCTGTATTTTTGTTCCGAGATAGTAATTCAATTTATAAACTTAATTAGATTCTTTACAAGTCTATTAAAGAAGTGGCCGTCAACAACTTAGTTTGTTTGAGGCGGAGCGGACAGTTGGCCTAATTTCTTTATAAAGTGGATTGAAAAAGTAAAATGTAAGTGGTATTAAAGAACTGCTGCTCGCCTTGGGCTTAAGATATGCTTATAACATGACCATATTATTTATATTTCCATTAATTCAATTGTATTTTGACTTAACACGAATGATGGTCCTAAAATGGTTGAACGGCAATAAAATTGTCTATATCATAGATAGACAGCTTTATTATTCGTGTAGGTAACTTTTTCATTTGTTTTCGACGAACACAGTTACATAATTGGAATCATATTTAAAATAGTTTTGTATTTATGTAGCAGGCCTCTTTCGTTTCATCATCATCATCAGCCCGATGCAGCCCACTGCGCGATATATGCCTCCTAAAGGCGCGCTACTAAGCTCTATTGTTTGCTTTGATGTTAATTCACTTTAATATTTTAAAATAAGATCAAAATATCTTCTACTTTCTCCAACGTTTCGCCAAAAGCTATAGCTATAAAAAATGTTGACTATATAAATACGTGGAACATAAAATATTCCTTCAAGGATTTACTCCTTTACATACCTAGATGTCTTATCACAGTAGTATATGAAGGCGATACATATACTACTGTGATAAAACATCTAGGCTATAAAATTCAAAGTATATTTCATAACAACAACAAAAGCTCTCCCTCACCCCTAGAATGCAGTTCGATATAATTGTTCAATTAAATTCCTCGGATGGAAACACATGCGATACATTCGTTGAGACACGATCGGTGTATAGTTTGTTACAAATTGTTTATTGTTACTTACAATGATATTCGCCTTTATATTTGAAAGCTCATAAAAAGCGGTGATAGCCTCGTGGAGATACCAACAAACAGCAATGCAGAGGGATGTCGGGTGACGACGTACAACTCTGACTTTTCGAGGTTATATGCGTATACATTGTTAATTATTGCTTGCCCGTGGGTCGAAGGGCACGTCAAGCCATCAGTCCCAGCTGCGATGAATATCTTTGAACAGTCTTTATGAAGAGTCAGTATCTTTCAATATACTGACCCTGGACTAAGTCATGGAAAATTGTTATCCTTCTATAGAAAAGCTAATACTCTTTCAAATGTAGTGGGACTAGAAACTGGACGTCGGACTTCAAGGTGATAGACGATGATTATCTGCGGTCGCAGAAACCTTATAGGGCATCGAACTCTTAACACAAGGGCCAGTCCTAAGATGCGAAAAACCTTTGGTTGGCTCATAGGAAATAAAGTACCCAAATCTGCCCCAAGAGCCGACAGCAAAGATACGACTATAAAGATCTGTGAAACAACGAGCCATTCAGCTTCCTATACAAATATTTATAGCCAGTCCGATACCTGTGGCTATCCATGTACAGTCGGCAGTAAATATTAATGTACAATTAGACCCAGTACAGTCGGCTGCATATTCATACAGCTATTTAGTTCGTAATAACTCTTCGGAACATAGAGCTACGAATCTCATAGAGTGGGCAATTTTTATGTTTATGTAGAAAAGGTCGGAATTCGCAGTTTTATGTGTCGTTCAAGAGTATTACTGTTATGTTTTGACTCAAATGCTGTTATGTAATAAAATGTGTGTGGTGATTAAGTTTATCGTTCCGGTCAAGTACAAGTTCTAAGGTCAAATACCTAGTTAGTTTAACTGTGTGGATTTGTTTGCTATGATTAGAGTTGGTTTCGATGTCTACAGATTGGATAGTGTTGTAGGTTTTTATGACTGACGTTAGAAGTAAATAGTAGAGATATATTATAATAAAACAGCTAAACGGAAATTAGGATGATATCAACGCAAGGTAACTTATTTCATGTTTGCATAATCACAATATACTTAGGCTTACTTGTGATTATTCAAACATCGTGGGGAAACTAAAAGACTGCCACGCAAAAGGTTTCAGATTCAAACAGAACCCCTGACATTTCAAATTTAAACTTTGAATAAATACACCAAGAGTAGTATCTTCTTTTCTCGAAAGACAAAACATGTGAGGTATGTCAATCTGCATGTGGCTAGCGGGGTAGACTGTAGCCTTACCTTTCTCATAGTGTAAAAGCCTTTGCCAAGCAGTGGGCTTGTTTATAAATAGGACTAATATTATTACAGCCGAGTCCATCGTGTGTCTAGTCAATATTCCACGCATGGATTTGCCTCGTAACTCGATGTTATTCCAACAAACGTTCAGCACAATTGTAGGCCAATAATAATTAATTCTATAATTTATACTATTCGGAGGGACTCTGTTATTGCGGGGCCTTAGGCTCAGCGGGCCTCAAGGTCCAAATGTAACAATTAGTTGTTCGATTATGTAAAATAGAGATGTGTTTTGATAGGGTGTGTTTATGTGAACGTAATAGAGAAATGAGGGAAGATTTTAGAGACAGATTTTGGGTGTATCGGGAGTAGTTTTGTTCGATGGTGCAATAAATATTGTAGTCACTTCGCTAATGTTGGCTTGAAATTCAATGTTTTGTTTTAATTACATTTGTAGTTGTTTAAATGGAGCTAATTATCTATATTTTTAAGGCTAATTTCGGTATTTTTTTAAGTTTTTATTGTGATTATGTTGCAGTAAAATGTAACTGCAAGATAATCATAATAAAATCTGTAAAAAGCTGTGAAAGGGATAACTAATATCAGTAAATTCATGACTTCAGAACTTATTAAATAATATTTTTAAGAACGATCACGTATTTCCTGCTTATTAAATAGCTAGCTGTTTCCCGCGGTTTCACCCGCGTCCAGAGGGAACTACTTCGTGTACCCGGTTAATTTATAGCCCAAGTTTCTCCTTGGTACATCAGCTATCCGCCAGTGAAGGTCCCGTCAAATCGGTCCAGTCGTTTCAGAGACTCCACAGCAGCAGTAGTTTCTGATTATACGCGAAAGAAAAGGATAGCAACGTTAAGAGATCATTTTGTGACGTATGTATGTCACAAAATGATCTCTTAACTTATTTGTCCTGGAGTGACACATGACTTTACAAGCATGATGTCAATTAATTATATTTGCATTTTTCTCTCATTTCGCTAGCTTTACTTAAGCAAAAACCAGCGGTAATTAAAATCCAGTTCTTAAATGAAAAATCCATTTAATAAATTCGTGTCTAGTAATAAAATATATAAAATACGCCAATGCGAATTCCATGTACACGACACATTAATGCTTAAAGCTTGCTCTTATGTAAAGGATAAGCAGAGATAAGTTGCTCTTTGTTCAATCTTATCTTATCTCAATTTATTGTTAAGATATCTTCAAAGAATAAACTTATAACTGTTTATCTTTGAGATCAGAGGCAAAGAAAGGAAATTGAGTTTCTTTATACGGTAAATTAAGAGTTATGGTAAACGGGATAGATGTAACATGTTTTATTTTTAGTATTTTATGATACATGGGCGCGAGGCCAGTTTTGTAATCGGAGATCGGCCACCGTATTTACAGCAGCTATATTGATAATGAGCAACATTATTATTTCAATCTAGGGGTGTCGAACCAAATTTTCTTGTACCCTTATAGGTATAAGTTTCGCTAGCTTCACTAATATACACTACTGTTCCATTCCTGCTCAAGTCAAACATTTGTGTGCATGAACATGGATATATATGAAGTGGTGATGTATGCAAAAAAAGAAACTCTACTTAGTTTGGGACTCGATGGTGTTGCTTAGTAGGCAAAAAAATTGTATATTGCTGAAATTGTATATTGCCGAAGAGTCGAGAAACTAGAAATCGAACCCGGTGACAACCTTTCAACAGGCCAGTGTGGTATAGTAGGCCAAATCCTCCTGTTGCCTCGCACTGATGTGACGAGTTACGAGTCTTATGTCCTGTTGTGTGTGAATGTTACAACATATTTGTTGTGTGAGTAAATATATGACATAAAACTATTCTTTATAAAAATAGATTTATCTGGCTATTGTATGTTGCTATGATTCATAAGTTATCTTTAGGAAAACAAAGCACACCTTTCAAAATTTAAACCGCAGTGAGGTTGCTTAAATCAAGTTATCTCTGCGATGAGTAATAAAGCAATGTCCTGTTGCATAATATCCTATATGAATATCTTTATTTAGTACAGCGGACCTCACGCGAAGTGATTTATTTTAATTATTGGACTATAGCAATAATTGTCCGCCACAAGATTTGTTTCATGCAAATCAATAGTAGCCTTATTAGCATAACGGTGCGGGCATCGACCGCTAGTGGTGGGAGCTTATCGATGTCGATCTTATTTAAACATCGATGAAAGTTGTCGATATCTTCTGAAATTCGGTGCAGTCGGTAATTTTTTTCGGAGGATCATGTATGTCTTCAAATAGACATATATCCTGTAGAATTGTAGATAGGCAATCTTGCAAGCCGTGTGGTTGACGGCATAGAATACAAGTGTCACCACCCCCTATCTTCTCGTGGGTGTCGTAAGAGGCGACTAAGGGATAACACGATGCAAATACCATCTTTGCGTAGAGACGGAAAACTCGACATCAAACCCTATACGACTGCCTCGTTGGTCTCGCGGCATAAATGTGCGCGTGGGATCGAGGTCCCGGGTTCGATTCCTGGGTCGGGCGGTGTTATTGGGTTTTTCTGTCACGAAATTCTCAGTAGCAGCACGGAGTCTGGAAATGTGCCCGGTACGGCAATAGGCTCGCCCCTCATTACGTGGGAGTAAAGTATATCTGGCGAAAAGTGGGTTTAGAAATACACCTCTGCTTACCCCTTCGGAGATAAAAGGCGTGACGATATGTATGTATGTATGTAATTGTACATAGGTTGTAATAGACCCACCCTCTGTCACGTAAGACTTAAATTATAAAAGGCCGAAATATGAATTAAGATCTTAGATTACTGAGCACAATAACTTATTTTCTCTGTGCACTAAGTACTCAAAGGTAGACTGAGAGATAATGCCCATAGCATATAAAGATTCAATAAATAAATAAATAGCATAAGTTTAACATCCATATTTTCATATTATACGCTCTGTAGCTTCTCACTCGCACTCTTAGCTTTTTCTATCTTTCTCTCTTTTATTTTTGCAAGTGATAATCAGCGTCAGACAGATTTCTTCAAATCAGGTCGATACCAGCCAAGAGAAGGAATTATTAAATTTGTGTGTGCGCGGAACCAACCTCAAAAATTTTTATTCTTGAGAATATTATTCTTACTTTTCAGTTGGCAGATTTGAAGACAGCTTAATCTTTAAAATTATTTTTGAGTGCTACAAAACCAAAATAGTCCACATTTCGATTCAGAGACAACCATTATCAAATTAATTACATTAATACTGATTACCTGCATAATTTAGTTAAATTATAAATTAATTATAATTAGTTTACGGATAGCGAATACAATTACACATTATGTTAATTTGTTTGTTTTAGTGCAATATATTAAATTCACTAGCTAATTATTGTGATGCTGATATTGTGAGCTGATATAACGCAAAAACAATTGCAAAATATTTTCTTTGGTGTAACATTTCGCTTAACTGCAATAACACAACCTACCTTGTTAGAAAGGATAAATCATTTTCTAATTATTATCGTTTGCAGCCTAACCTATCCCACTATAGAGCAAAGATCTACCTACCCTCTTTGCACCTATCTCTATGGAAGGCTGTCGTTTAATGTGTATTATAAAGTTCAAAAGCATTTTGCCACCTAACCTTAGATCTACCGCAAGGCCTCTTTCTACCAGGGACCCACATGGTGGTAGATTTAGCTATAAAACTGGCAGATATGTATGACAAGTGCATAGGAGTAAAAATCCTAGATGACCTCTGCAGTCTATAGATAAACGGATTATGTCTCAGTTTAAGTCAACTGAAAATAAGTTAACTATAGTTGGTGCCACGAGAAGATAGACTTTTTGTAAACAAACATTCAGAGCTTCACAACCTTTTTTCAAACAGTCGTGTTTTAGAGTTTATACTTTTTGAACAATCTTTTTTTTTCAATGCCTAATTATGCCACTATGTTTTTTAATTTATATTGTTTAATTTTAATGAAACAAAAATATTTGATTTTGTGCTTGAATGGCAGAATGTTCATAAATTTGCCGATTTTTTTGTCGTTTTACACATAATTTATTCTGTAAATTAAGGAAAAATAGAGTATCATGTATGTTAATGATAGAGTAGGTACATACATGTTCTTCTATTATTGACATGATATTTTTTAAATCATATACAATAAATCATTTGCTCAATGTAGCCTACCTATACTAAAATATTAAATTATTGACCATCAATTAATAATATTACAGATAAAGCTAGTATACATTGCACAAAAAAATTTAGGCATGGAGAATTTGTAGGCGTTGTTTGTGAATGAAATCGTCAGAATGAACTTAAACAAAATCCATTAAAAGTTACGGTAGTCTGAAAACGCAATTTCTTTTTTAGGTATAAATAATTTTCTGCGCAACTATGTAATAGTTTGCCATCTGCTGCAGTTTTTCGAGATGCCGGCAGCGGGAGTAGCGTTGCGATCCTATAAACTTGTATGTAACTTTACATTTGCCCGTTTTTGAAAAAAAATAATAATTTTGTCCTCTGATAATTGCATGTTAAGCCTAAGAATGTAACATTTCAATTAACTAACTCCAAATGTTGACATTCTAGGCGTCAGTACCTCAAAACATTAAACGATCCTGTTGACAGCGCATAATATCGATAAAAACGCGATCCATTGACATATTAGTTTCCAATGACAGGTATCTATGTACCGTTGCGCTCATTGGATTTGACATTATTTGTTTTTGACAGAACTATCGCTAAGTTACTTAGTAGAAATTCTTTGTTTACAAAAAGTCTATGTTCTCGTGGCACGGACTATATAAAATTTATTAAAAAGCCTTTTAAAATAGCATACATTTTTGATACATTCATTTATTCTCTTTAAGCCAAAATGGATCAAGTGAAGTGATTAACAAATTCACGTTTGACCTTTTCTCATAAAAATGCGCGTTTGTGAGAAAAATCTGTCGTCGTTAAGGTTCTGTATTATTTAAAGATTTTCAACTTATTCAGTTATCGTAGGCATAGAAAGTGGGTATGTAGCAAGTGGATATATTTTTGAGGTAAAATGCATATTATGAAAACTGGTTTATTTTGTGTTTGATTCTTTTCAAAATGAAAAAATAAGAAAATCCCTTTAGTTAAAATGAAAAAAATTGTCTTGATCTCTAGCGATACGGCCTGTGAAAAAGATTACATGGAGTCAAGAGTCTGCGCTCATTGTGCGTCACAAGAAGCTCTATCACTCGCTTTATGAACTGCCAAAAATTAGGTACATAAGTATCACATTAGCACCTTATTCATCCACGAACTCTTCTTAAAAAGCCAAGTCACCACGGCAACACAGAGATCTATTCAAGTCAGATTTTAATCTGAAGCTAGATGCGAGTTGCAGCGCACTTCAGACCGTAGCGTGACATGACGGACGCAATTAAGGAACCCCAATAATATATTCTGTTGTTGAATATCAAGAAATTATGTCCACCTTTACTTTCATCGCGGACACCCTGCACCGTGTTGACACTCCACTTCAATTTAAATGTCATATTGTCGTATAATTTTAAAACTGCTTGAAAATTTTGCATAAATTTCGTATGCGTGACTCGTATCCCAAAAACTGATATTTTCATACACACAAACCTTTTTCGGGTTTTAATTTAATAAAATATACAGGACCACCCGACATTACATGTAGCTGCGCGTTGTATTTTTTTATATTTTTTCGTATTTTTTTAATTAATTGGAGTTAATTAGAAACGGTCTCGAATTATATTCGATTCGTAAGTGTGCTCGTGTTAATTTAATTTGCTTTTATTGACCTTTTTATATTTAGGATAATTGTTATTTTTAGGGTGTGTTAAAAATGCTAATTTTCAAACTTAAACTTTTATATACCTCTATCTCTGTCTAAGAGCAGATAAGGTACATGGCTGGAGATTATATTGTAGTTACTGACTAAACGTTTGATATAATTTGTAAATTCACAGTTCCAGAGGCTTCCTTAATAGAAATTCAATAATCATAATTTGAGAAGGCCGTCCTTTTGTTGCTGGTAATTGTTTAATTGTGATCTTTCGAAGGGTTAATATAATTATTTTAAAGGCCCTTTGCTTTGAGGAAAATACTTCGAAGGATCACGTGGTACCTGTCCTCTAGTTTCTATCGATATCGATAAATAAAACAATAGACGCATTATCTGATATATTCATAATTATTATATAAGACAGATGTATCCCAACGAACAAAAAATTATTCCACGATCGCCGTCTCATATTTCATTGCCGTCAATTTTTTTAAACAAAAATTATTATTGATCAAAAAGTGGTTTTTACCATTGTGACATTTTAAGATATAATTGATTGCTATATATCTTATTGACAATCCAATATGGCGATTGATTTTTTTACCAGTTAAATTTATTGCATGATTGTCTCGAAAGCGGTTTCTCAAGGACTTTTATTATAATAATATATTTTATAAGTAGCTGAATTCGTTTTGCTGTTTTGGTATTAAATAAATGTGTTTTAGCATCCATCATTAGGTTGTGTTGAGTTTTTAGGAGTGGTATCGTATATCAATAGAAATGATTTGGAAACTAAATTAAGACGTCGCTAGTTGTTTGATTGTAAATAACATTTTAGACTAGGTAGTGATTAGTATATAAAATAATTAAATAGAGTTCATTGTAATTTCTACACTACGGACTAAGTAAATGCTAGTTTTTGGTAAATAGTTTTCGTCATAATTATGAAGTAAATGCTTTGGTAAATAGAATTAGCCATATGTATCTAGCCAACATTTTTAAATTTAAACTTTTATAACAATTTCATTTAGAAATGTAACGAAATCTAAGATATCTGAGGCATAAATATCTGCTAAATTAAACTATAATGTATATCTGAAAGGTTGAAATTTTTAACTTGCAAAATTGATCATTATTCCATCCATAAAATCATCCTCGATTTTCGCCCATCCATAATTTTCACTACAATTCATCGATAGCATCATTAACAAATTCCTTCTCCACTCCCATCCAAACTAAAAAATTCACTTAAAACTTGTACGTAATTTCACAAAGGCACACTTTACTGTCTAGTCATCATTAAGAAAACAATAAGGGGTCATCGACCCCTCCTACACGGTAGAAAGTTGTTGTAAGGCTTTTAATGTCTCATAAACTATGGTTGATATTAATTACGGTACTTTGAATTAATGACATGTGATTAGAAACTGACAATAAAATTTGATTTGGTGTACTAGAGGAATATTCATGGTTTTGTGTAGAAATTTAAGGTTCAATGGTGTTTTATGGGTTTTAAAACTTTCCCGCTGACATATTGGTGGCTTGGTATGTGTAAGTCGAATGCGGGGTTCCAGAATCTTTTCTTTTGGCAGGAAGCATACATTATAAAAGCGGCAGCGATAGCCGAGTGGATATACCAACAGACTGCCATGCAGAGGGTATCGGGTTCGAATCCACGGCGCGCACCATTGACTTTTCGGAGTTATGTGCGTATTGAATTGTTTATTATCGCTTGCCCCGTGCCTCCGAGGCCACGTTAAGCTGTTGGTCCCGATTGTCATGAAAATCTTTGACAGTCATTATAGGGAGTCAGTACCTATGAATAAACTGTCATTAGTCTAAACCATGGAATATCGCTATCCCTTCGGGTTGCGGAGGTCAGACAGGCAGTCACTCTGTGGAAAAGCTAATATTCAGCCAAATCCGGTTAGATTAGTAAGCGGACCACAGATTGAAACTGGGATAACGCTAGGAGAAAGAAGAAGTATAAATTATAAAAATTTTGTGCCTTCAACGGCAAGGAATAAACTGTGCATAAAATGATCGTTTCGGGTGTAGCCGGCTGCCTTAAAACAAATTTGATACTACACATACAGTGGTCGGGCAAAGTGTTATTGGGTTTTTCCGTTAGGAAATTCTCAGTAGCAGCACGGAGTTTGGTAATGTGCCCGGTACGGCAATAGGCTCGCCCCCTATTACGTGGGACCTAAAACTTCAAGTCGAAATGTGGGTGTAATATTACACCTCTGCCTATCCCTTCGGGGATACAGGCGTGAGTCTAGAAAAAAAAAAAAAGATACTGTGGTTATTTGTTAGGTGACGTAGACTTTAGGCTAGGCAACACTACCATTTCTGGCAGGAAATAAAACAATGACTAGGGATAAATAAAGTAATAGGACGGGGAGCGTAGTCACAGCCCCTCGAACACGCACTGCATTAAACACAACAATCATTGTGTCTACTTTTACAGTCCTCTTACGTTCTATGAGCTGGCCTATTCATAGCAACCTATAGGATTACACCAAGACTATCTTATATTTTATTAATATAAACATTTTAATATTAAGCAAATTGTTCAATCCCAAATAGTCTAAGTACAGCCGCGAGCGACCATTACATCTAACATATTACAACGAAATGAAACAAGTTTTATTTCTACTAGTTCTTGCGTTTAGCCTAAGGCTGTGGTTTCAGCAGAGATGAGCGAGAGCCGAATGAATGACAAACCGATTATTGCCGAAAACACACACCTACCTACGGGATCATTATAAAATAACTTCTTATTGTTAGTATAGGTCGGTTCACGAAAGATGACCACTGCGCAGAAATCATTTTTTAGGTCCCCGTGGAGGTGCGGGGTGAGGCGCGGGTGAAGTGCCAATGGCGTGGCTCCGTTCTTGACGCATTCCCTAAATGCGTCAAGAATGGAGCAACGCCATTGGTGCACGAATGTACATATGCGCGATGGCCGCCATTTGTGGTAAACTTTCGTGAATTTACCTATACTTATCGTATGTTTTACGTGCTGCAATAGTAAGTAGTCTTCGTATAATCATTATTTTTTAGATATTTTTTATTCAGTAAGTATTATTGTTCTCAAGCGACGATCAACACATATTTTTTTGTGCGACGGGAGGCATGCTATTGGTGTATTTGTATTCCAGGACACTGCTTATTTCATCTGCGATAAATAAGCAGTCTTAAAGATTATATGAGGTGTTTGTGTCACATACACCGATTCATTGTATACGAAAATTGCTTGTAGTCTTACCAAGTTTGGTATAAATTATAAATGTTATCGCTTGAAAAGCGTTGTATTCTAGATACACTATTTGATTTTGAATAGTTGAGGACTTGGCAGCTGTTATGTAATATAATAATAAATAGTATTAGGATGCCAAGTTCGATAATTTTCTGCTTCTTTTCGTATGAATGAGAAAAGTCAAGTTTGGTATCAGAGTTATACGCTCCCAAAGGCCTTCATAGCGTAACGATTATGTCCTGAGACAAATACCGAATCCGATTGTTTTTCTTCCCGTTCGAAGCATGGTAACTCATCGATGTTAATGCTACTACAACCGGTTGACCATCCAAGCTGTGATCTGTGCAAATGTAGCTTGAACGTACCGACTTTTTATAAATAGAACGTCAAGTCAAACAATGTTCGCTAAGATAAAATACTCACACGTTCTTTCAAAATAACTTGTACTAATTACCACATATAAGAAAATACATTTTTATGAAATCAATAAAGATATCGCAACAGTCAAACGAAACGCTTTACTCTATTTAGTGGCACGACCATAATTATATTGTGTAATTTTCATTCAACTTGAGCAGAATGAGTAGTAGTTTTAGTCTACTTTATGACTTTTCTTTATTTCTAATTCTCTTCTTCAGTAACGTTTAAAAAATATTGATTTCGCTTTGTGTAATAATGTATGAAGGCTCTAAATACTTCATAGATCTCTACACAAAACTATCGGTTTGTTATTCTGCCTACGTTGTCACAAACTGTTGCAAACCTTTATATTACTGACCATACATAGTCTCTACTCATATATTTATATTATACAAATGTATCGTAACATAATATGTAAAATGCAACGTTACTCAAGCAAGTGGCAAGTCGCATTGATCAATGGACACACAAAAGGCTGACGAACCGTCCGATTAGTTGTGACGAGTCGGGACACGATGTCAATTCTGGCCAATCACGGCGCTACAGGCCGTTGGCTGCCCCGTGACAATGGTGCTCAACCTTTTATCGATTATATTAGAAATTAAAAAACATATTAATAAGATATTCTATAAAATCTGTTTAGACTAGTTAGCGAATCCCGCATTCCAAGGCAAGAAGCTTGAATGCAACTAAGATAATGTTAGGATGATGGTCATAAAGAAAAACATAAAAATTGAACTTTAAATTTACTTATTTAGGATAGTTATAGTTTAGTTATGTTAAAAACATCGATACTCTAAAGATTACTTTTAATGTTGACGATATTACTAGGTGATTCATATAAACGATAAATAATCTCAAAAATCATCGGAATAGTCAACCTGATGTGCACATACATTTAAAATATAATTTTATGTTACACTTTTTAGGAATAAGATATCTTGTTTTTTTTATAACCGACATCATAGTAAAAGGAATGACTCCAATTTAATAGTAAAGTGTTAACATCAAGAACCAAAGCTTAGAGCTTTAGCAAACTGTTAAGGTGCTTTATGTCCTACTCATTAATCTTCGACATATTTCTTAGTGGCTTTAACTGTATACTTCATTATCCTGCTCATCAACCTTTAACAGTCCTCTGCTGGACTAGGCCTCTCCTTTGAAAGGAGGAATTGGCCTACTATACCACGCTGGCCAAACGGGTTGCTATAGGGTTTGTATCAAGTTTTCCTTCTATTACAATGCTGTTCTCTGCATAATATGCTCCCTCTGTCGGCTCTTACGACACCCATGGGATGATATGGGGTGGTGACATTCCGTATTCTTAATCCGTCACCACACTACTTCATAAAAATAAATAAACAAACACTTTATTTTCTAAAAGTTTGAGAACCTATGCCTTCGGAGACAGCCAATTGACACAAGACGCATTCTACATCGTAGGTCGACAATTGTCACTTGGAGCACGTTCCTAAGTGGACGACGTTTTTATAGCCGATTGATTTGAATCGATATGAACGTCATGATTTCTGAACATCTTCTATTTGATTGACTCGAGTTTTGATTTTTGAACGGTGACATTTATTTTTTATTTGGACGGTTGATTTGAGAACGTTTTCGTTTTGTATTCGGAATGTTTTTCGATAGATCAGATGTTTTCCTCAACGGATTTTATGGCGTTTGAATGTCACAATTCGCGTTCGAAACGTTGCATAATATTTTTAAATAAAGCTCGACGGCATTGTCTTACTTTGCGAATTATGATTTATGCATTTACATTTTACAAATAGTGTAGATTCTATATTATTTGTAAAATGTAGAAACATTACAAGTCACTGAATACTAGAAAGAGCAAAGTAATTAAATTTCTTTTCTATTTATTAAATGATAAAGAGTTTAACTTACTAATGTTTTATAAACGTCGTTGCATAATAAAATCCGTCAGAAGTAAGAATTACTAGACTTTAAACGGAACAAAAGGCGCCAAGGTACTAAATCCTTTTTATGATCAAACTATTTACTTTATCTTTCACTTAGAATATTCAAGTTAAAGTTTCAGCTCATCTTAAAGTGTCAAAATCTATAGAAGGGCGTTTTAAGCGCTTAGTTATTAAGTTAAACTTAGTAAGTAGTTGCAAGTAATAACTTAAGTAAGTTCGTGCTATCGGGGCTTGTCAGAAGTGATTATTTTATAGTTATGTCTGTGTTACGGTTTCGAAGGATGATAGGGAAGGGTTAAGTAGGTTTTTTGTTAGTTTATGTAAGTTATCTGTTAAAGGGCTTTCTACAATGTTGATTCTTCATTATAGATTAAGCTTATACGATTGAAGCCCAAGTATGTTAGAGAAAATGAACACTAGACTGCGAATATTGAAATTTTGAACGTCTAGTAATGTTATTTATTAATGAAAAATATATTGAAAGAAGAGTTAATGCAGGTAATAGTGTGAATGGAGATCTGAAGGCATTTATGAACAGTCAAAACGTGTCCAAATAGGCTCGTTTTGCTGTGCATAGAGGGGTGTTAGTGCCTACCCTTATGTATGGTAGTGATAGTTGGGTATGGTAGAAGAGACTTGAAAGTAGAATAAATGCTGTAGAAATGAGAGCACTGAGAAGTATGTGTGGTGTGTCTTTGACCGGCAAAGTCAGTCAGTCAAGAATTGTGTGATACGAGAGTGGTGTGGGGTAAAAGAAGATGTAGTGACAAGCATCGAGAAAGGCATGTTAAGATGGTTTGGGCACATGGAGAGGATGGATGACGAAAGACTGACAAAGAAGATATAGGGCAAGTGGGAATGGGACAGGACGAAGGGGAAGACTTAGGCGGATATTCTCTGACCAGATTGGAGACATCCTAAAAAGGGACAGGTCAGAAGTACCCTAAACAGAAGAGCATGCATGAAAAACTTGATGGGAGTGAATGAAGCAAGAGAGGTATGTCCGGATCGTTGCAAATGGCGTTCCGTAGTCTCTGCCTACCCCTCCGGGAAACAGGCGTGAGTCTATGTATGTATGTAGTAATGTTAAAGATAATATTTTGAATTATTTTCATACAGAAAACTCAATTCGGTGTCACCCTGTCTGTAGCGCCACTTAAGGGTCTATTTTGGGCGTTGCTCAATACCTTTCTGCATCGTTCATTATTAGTGCATTTAATTCGGCTATGTAATAAAGCTTGGTTTTTTAACAGAAATTATTATTGGCTATTAATTAGTACGTGGACTCGGATGGCGAAATAGTTTTAAGACGATCGTTAAATTACACCGTGGCGATTTTTCAGTAAAACACGGCAAAATATTTTAATTTAATAAAACTAACGTTCCGTGCGGAATACAGGATACAAAGTGTCCCTACCCCATTTCATAGCAGTATCTTTTTGAAGAGAGAGATAACTTGACCTTAAAGCGTAAACCAACTCGTCTGGCCAGCATGGTATGGTAGCTCAAATCCTCCTCTTGAACCTGACTCAGTGCTGTTGTGACGCAAATTAGGTGAGGCCTTCGTCCAGTAATGGAATGCTGAAGGGCATATGATGATTACAACTCGAGTCTTATTGACTCAAACCGTCAAGTAACTCCTGTAAGCGGCGCCACATCACTTTCCTATCTTCCATAACAAGGTCAGTCGACTTGTAGGGTTCAAACAAAGTTCTGAAGGGAATTTACGAGTGTAACAAGACGACAGATAAATTGGCTTATTGTCTACTAAACGTTGGATGTCGCTTTTGAGTGTCGCGAGTCAGGAGATGCGTGTGAGGGTGACGTTGTTGTGGTTCAAAGGAAAATAGGACGATTGACTTTGATTTTAAGACCGGTTAAAAGGAAAATGGATCAAAGAATAATTTTGATATTTAATGTTGTTCAATTACATGGTGGTATGGTGCTTTCGCTTTACGAAATGTCTAACCCGATCTCACAGCACTGCATATCAACTTTCTTACAGAGCGCTTGACCGCCGTAACTCAAACGAATAGGTAATTATATTCTGTTAATTCAAACCATTGTTTGGATATTGGATATTTAAGAGTACTGACTCTCCAAACCGACTGTCAAATTACTTTAAGATAACAAACTATTCAAGAGAAACAGCAAGCGACTAAAATTGAATACGCTCAAGTGTGTCGCGGATTAGGATCGTAGACTGCATGGCAGTATAATAATCTCTCCACTAGTCTATTCCTATGGGTTTTACATTTTAAGTATTGTCAAAAGTTACAAAAACTTCACTTATAGTCTAAAAAAATTTAACATATCTTATGAATTAGACCACAACCATGAGGGATTTTGATCTGAGCATCTCAAGCAATCTTTATCGGATTTGGGACTAATCTCCTCCAATGTAACGAGCGTTACCGAACCTATATACCCGCGATCAACGGTTCTAATATCTACGTGTCATTGTTTTAATCTAAGCACTGGAAGCATGGGTACCGGGGTTTATATTCAAACGTTGGGTGTGATGGGGCTCTGTGATGTGGGTTTACTTTTGGCAGGATAAGCAGAGATAATGAATTATGGCTTTTTATTTAAATATCACATGTTTTATCTCGCTTCTATATTATATCTAAGTGGTAGGTAGTAGCTTTTGGGTCTACTTTTCGATAACTATACTACTGTTCCTGTCGGGATGTATACTGGTTACTATGTATTGCAACGGCTGGTCGCACAGATTATTCACTTGCCGGCACCTCTCTCTCTCTCATCATTTGTTAGTGGACATCACATCACGAAGCTTGCAATTTTAACCTATGCGACTTATTAAATTGGTATTTTGATTTTCGTCGTGTGTAAAACACGCTGTATCAATTGTGAATACCTACAGCATATTGACCCTAAAAAATAATGTGATAAAAATAATTTGAAGTTTGACATGACTCAAGCGACTGAATATGGCTTTACCTATAGCAGATGACTTTATTAAGCCTGGCGTCGACTACATTCGAACCGCGTCGAATCGCACTGAGTCACATTTTTTCCGTGTGCGTTCATTACAGACGAATCGAATCGAAGTCAGCAGTCGGCGACTGGTTGCTGTAGGTTGTGCTTGTGTTGTCTATGAATGATGGAAAGTTCGGAGGAAGAAATGTTCCTGTTTCAAATTCCCGCTTTTTCTTCCCATATTTAGTCTACGCTGCTCGTCATGATAAAGAGTATCTTCATGATCATAAATTTCAGTATATTTCTGAACTAGCGAAATTAACAGCTCTTTATTCATTTCGGTAACTTTTTTGTAGGTATTTACGCCAAGTAGTACTCGTCTACATTCATCCGCTGACCCGCGTCGACTAAGGCGCGCCGAGTCGAATCGAAACGTGTCGCCGCAGAAATTCGCCTGACGAGCGATGCGCGCGGTAGATTCGATTCGGCTCGCCGCGGCGCGTCACTAATGAACGCAGGTTCATAGAAATATATAGGAGGCGATTTTCTGCGTTTCGATTCGGCTCGGCGCGGCGAGCCTAGTGGACGCTAGCCTTTAAACTACGTTGTTTCTGTGTTAGTTCTAAGTTTTCGTAGGTAATCCTTATCCATTATTCTAATTATTTATTTATACACTTACCTAAATATAAAATAAATAAAATTCTTCATTATTACGTCGTTAGCTCTCCGTTAACTTTTAAATCTCAGACAACTTAGCATTAAAGTTGATTGCCTTATCATATTGAAATTAATGAACTAAATCACTGGTTTTAAACTTTATCCAGACAAAAAATTGCTTAGAATTAAATAGCAATTATTTATAGAAAATATATCTTTATTACTATTTGCGAATTAAAGTTGACCTTATTCGTGTGAACAAAAAATAAAATACAAATCATTCAGTATTCATTTAGGATATTAGATTAACTGAATGAAAGAATTGATTGTATTGCAAGTCATTCGTTCGTTGAAACGATTTATTAATAAAAATTGTGCTTTGTTAACCCATTTTGAGTAGCGATGCTTTTAGGTCACACTTATAAATGAGAATTGTCTGTACGTTGAAATATGTATACTATAGAAGTTTTCCTGGCGTCGCCTGCGTGGCAAGATGTCCATGTTCTTTCGTTACGTCTCAGGGTTTACACTATAACTTTACTAAATTTCATCGAAAGCAGCTTATCAGTTTAGTAGTGAAAGCTTGACAAACATAGGTTGCTCTTTTATTTATCGTCATCAATCAGCCTTGTTTAAAATCTATCCCACTGCTGGACACAAACCTATCCTCATTATGAGAAGGCTAAATCCATAGTGCACTGTTCTGGTTCAGTGTGGATTGGCAGACTTCACCTGTCTTCCGATACATACATAGGTAAGTAAGTAGTAAGATCTTAAAAAATGCGTTTATCTAAATTTATTAATTACGGATTAATCTGTTTTATTTCGCATTGTTGCCAAAATACATTCAAATATTTAGAATCGTATAAAATAAAAAAGGTTACCTTATGGGCGTTTTCCTGAACTGCCTTATCTTTGAAATTATTTTAATCGTTGCTGTTGCGTTGCGTTGTCTCTGGCGGGAGGCCAGTGGCTGGTTTACAATACCAGTAGTACCGTGTGACGTCGTTTGATATTTAGTAGCTGAAGTAAGCTCAATATCAGTTTATTTTACAAATAGTTACAATTATTTGAAAATTTATAACTTATTTTATCTGCAATCGCGACTCTCTCTCTCAATACTCTATTTGTAAGACTAGAAGATATATTGTTGGATTGGGTATTATACATTAAATTTAAGATAAAATATTATGTATGTAATTCAAAGAGATGTTACTTACCTCCCTATATCCGGTTCGAATCCACGGTGCGCACCAATGACTTTTCGGAGTTATGTGCGTATGGAACTGAAAATTAAAGCTTGTTCCGTGTCAAGGAGAGCACGTTAAAAGCCGTCGGTCCCAGCTGTCATGAAGATCTTTGACAGAAATGATAGTGACTCCGTACCTACCTATAAATAAACTGAGACATACACATACATATCGTCACGCCTTTTATCCCAGAAGGGGTAGGCAGAAGTGTATTTCTACACCCACTTTTCGCCAGATATACTTTAGTCCCACGTAATAAGGGGCGAGCCTATTGCCGTACGGGGCACATTTCCAGACTCCGTGCTGCTACTGAGAATTTCGGGACAGAAAAACCCAATAACACTGCCCGACCCAGGAATCGAACCCGGGACCTCCCGATCCCACGCGCACATTTATGCCGCGAGACCAACGAGGCAGTCGTATAGGGTTTGATGTCGAGTTTTCCGTCTCTACGCAAAGATGGTATTTGCATCGTGTTATCCCTTAGTCGCCTCTTACGACACCCACGGGAAGATAGATCTAAATATGGTTATCCTTTCGATTGCGGAGGTCAGAAAGACAGTCGCTCTGTGGAAAAGCTATTTCTTTTTATATATGCTCACGCCTGTATCCCCGAAGAGGTAGGTGTAATATTAGACCCACATTTCGCCATGAATTTTTAGGTCCCACGTAATAGGGGGCGAGCCTATTGCCGTTATCGGGCGCATCAACAGACTCCGTGCTGCTACTGAGAATTCGGAAAAACCCAGTAACACTTTTGCCCGACCCGGTAGTCGAACCCGGGACCTCCGATCAGCAGTCGCATACGCTATCCACTGGACCACGGAGGAAGAAAGCTAATTTTCAGTAAAATCCGGTAAGACTAGAAAGATGACCCCAGGTTCTAATTAGGATAAGGCCAGGAGCATAATGATTTAAAGAAATGGTACTTACTTAATATTCTTTATGATAAAGTATAGTTAAATGTTAACTTTTTTTTGCTTAGATAAGACAAACAGACTATCCGTGTAGTGACGGATTAAGAATACGGAATGTCACCACCCCATATCATCCCATGGGTGTCGTAAGAGCCGACAGAGGGACCATATTATGCAGAGAACAGCACTGTAAGAGAAGGAAAATTTTATACAAACCCTATACCAACCCGTTTGGCCAGCGTGGTATAGTAGGCCAATTCCTCCTTTCAAAGGAGAAGCCTAGTCCAGTAGTGGACTGTTGAAGGCTGATGATGAAGACAAACAAATACAATAAAAAAACAGTACACATTTTAATCAAATTACCAATACACAGATTGAACAAACTTGAATCAGTAACCAAAGCCGACACTGATTCGCGTTAATTAATGAGCCATCGGATCCTATCGTTTTAAAACTTTACGTCACATTTAACGCTTCAAACGCCAACGCCATCATAATTACCGAACTCGCGATTAATCGAATTTCCCAACACAATCAAGCTCATCATGTTTTATCTCTTTCACACGCAGGGTGTCCGTATCGTGTCATCTCTTATTTCCTGGTATATTACAGCGGCATTAAAGCCTATTTGGATAACACGTCGTTTATTTTGTAACATGTTTTCACGTTAACATTCGAAAAGCGATAGTGTGTAGGTACGTCATGTAGGAACAATGCTGTTTAGAAGATTTATTTTTTAAATATTAGGGTCTTTCTTTTCTTTTTATTTTCACTAACGGTGAAGATGCCTAAAATAATATGTTGGGACCTGCAATAATCACCATTGCAATAGCCTAGTGGAGATACCAACAGACTGCCATGCAAAGGGTATCGGGTTCGAATCCACGGCGCGCACCAATGACTTTTCGGAGTAATGTGCGTATTGAATTATAAATTATCGCTTGTCCCGTGCCGCGGAGAGCACGTTAAGCCGTCGGTCCCGGTTGTCATGAAGATCTTTGACAGTCGTTACAGGGCGTCAGTACCTTCTAAATAAACTGACACTAGTCTACAACCATGGAATATCGCTATCCCTTTGGGTTGCGGAGGTCAGACAGGCAGTCGCTCCGTGGAAAAGTTAATATTCAGCCAAATCCAGTTAGACTAGAAAGCGGACCCCAGATTGAAACTAGGATAACGCTAACAGGATGATGAGTCTTTTTTTTAAAGAGATATATTTTTAGATACCTTAAATAATATGCTAGTACTTGCAATAATCACCATTGTCATATCTCCGTTGCATCCAAGACTTTCTCCTTACAACCCACGGTCTGCGCACTAGTCTAACCAGATTTGAATCCCTATAATTCTTTTTTTTTATTTTTATTTATAGTCTTACGCCTGTATCCCCGAAAGGGTAGGCAGAGGTGTAATATTACATTTCGCCATGAATTTTTAGGTCCCACGTAATAGGGGGCGAGCCTATTGCCGTACCGGGCACATTACCAGACTCCGTGCTATTACTGAGAATTTTCCTAACGGAAAAACCCAATAACACTTTGCCCGACCTGGGAATCGAACCCGAAACCTCCCAATCCCACGCGCACATTTATGCCGCCAACCCATCGAGGCAGTCCACGCAATACAAATTAACAATTAATAAGCACGTCATTTCGAAAAGTATCCTCTGTGGCATCCACTGCATGGCAGTCAATTCGTATATGTTGCAGTTTATAGGCCCGTAGTTCTAGTGGTTAAAACACTTTGACTGCCAAGCTAAGACCAAGCCAATGTAGTGAGCTCGATTCCTGCCCAGGACGAATCTATGTGATAAACACAATTTTATTGTAGTTCTGTGTAGTAATTGATCTGTAATAAACATATTTCATAGGTACTTAGTATCATTTATCTGTTTATCACAGTATTTATTTTGAAATCATTGAACTGTGTGAGTTATTAACTTATCACAGAAAAATAAACTATTTTAAAAGCTAGATCTCGACAAGTTCAAGTTCATGATCCCTATAAATTACTGTCACTATCGACATAACACTTTTTTTTTATAAAATATAGCTCCGATTGGAGACATCCTAAAAAAAGGTCAGGTCAGAAGTACCCTAAACAGAAGAGCATGCATGAGAAACTTGATTGGAGTGAATGAAGCAAGAGAGGTATGTCAGGATCGTTGCAAATGGCGTTCCGTTGTCTCTGCGTTATCCCACTCTAACCAAATTTGACGGAATATTGCCTTTCGTTTCCATATATTTCCTAAAATAAATATCAAACATTTTCAATGATTCTTTTCTAGCTATCAGAAAGTACCTACGTATCAATTTTCTTCCAAGAAGAAGTTATAAAAATGACATAATTCTTTTCTGTCTAGTCTATATTTAGGTTATTTGTTTAAGTAGATTACGGCGGCAGGTATACGTACTTATACAGTATACGGTTCAAAGCTCAATTTGAAAGCGATTTTTAAAACGTATGTATGTACCTACATGCAGAAACAAAATAATGTAAGTAAAAGAATAAAAATGGCAAGCTATGATCATTGCAAGGTAAATGTCCAAATTAACCCTTTCGACTAGTACCTGAAGCTTACTTACTTTGTCATATCATAATTTACAAGAACAAAACATGATTCTACGACATAAACTTCTTGAGGCATTCGAGATAACATTGCTGCCATTGCAACCTTATATTATAGCTAGCATTATAGATAACGTTTATTAGTTACTAAACTTACTAATATCAATAAAAGAATAAAAACTTTACAAGTTAAAAACTTAATCAACCCGTTATCGCTCAAGTTGGGGTACTTAAGACCTCAGGGTAAAAGTCGGATGGCCAAAATAACCGGGCAATTTAACAATGTCTGCCACAGTCGCAATCTTCAGTGAAAAAGATTCACTTTAATTTGTGCTAATATTGTATGTCGTTGGGAATGACGTGGCCGGAGTTACCCCATTTACGTTCCTCGCGGTATTTCCCCTCCGCATTTTTGGGCTAATTTTTTTGCAATGTACGCATACATATATGCTTACCTAGATTTTTTTATATCAGCCTGTTTTTATAAGGGTTACGTGAAATTCACTTCCTTATCAGAATTTGGGTAATTTAGTGGTGAATACGTTTAAAACATGCCATTATTTAAAAACTTACATATGGAGTGGAGTAGCTTTGTAGGCTTTGAAATTTAGCAGACGTCATCATTAACTTATGTTATCCTTTCCTTCCTTTCTTCTTCTTTTTGATATATAAATAAGACCTTAACTAATTATAAAATGCTCATAAAGCATAAAATCCTTATTTATGCTTTAAACCCTGAAAAATATAATATACTTCACATCCACTTTATTTCCTTTTCATAATGTTTAAAATATATTTATTTCAATACTAAACAAATATTATAATGACCAAGCACTCATACACGTAAACACAATTCTTTACAACATTCGTGACACTTGAAGCTCAACTTTTTAAATCCACAGAATAAAAATGATTTTTATTACCACAGAGAGTATAAAACTGGGTGTTTTTAAATTAATGAATGTAGTACGTTAAGTTCTGAGTTGTTGCATCGCGCGAGTGCCATCTTGGTAAATAGGCTAGGAGCTGATTGCAAGATAATAATAAAAAAAGGGTTGAATAACAATAAAGCTTGTAATGCTCGCAAGAAAGGAATAACCTTCCTTCTTTAAATCTTTTATGGCCCTATTGCCATAGTCTCTTCTTCTGCCTGCCCTGTTCTCAAATTACTTGGGGTGAGCACAGAATGTCTGTCTCTTCCATTCTCTTCTATCAGCCGTAATCTGATTATTCACTCCATTTTCATTCATATTATCCTTTACACAATCCATCCATATTTTCTTCGGTCTTCCTCTTGCCTTATAACCCTCAACTCTCATATTCATCACCCTAACTAATAATCATGCGATCTTAACGTTATCTCGGTAGCGTCTAAGTCTTTTGCCTTGTAGCCCTGGGTCTGCTTGCTAGTCTAAACAGATATAATAGGATATTAGAACGTCTGACACATAAATATAAAAACAGTATCAATATATTCAAGGTTTCTCCCTATACCGTAGGTCAAAGATCATAATGACAGCGGAATACGGTGGTATTTCGTGCTCTTAATGATTACTATATAATTATCCCATAAAATTGATGATAAATAACACACATTAATCTACTACATACAAAATATCGTTCAGTATTATTTGCAATATGACATTGATAGCAACAAACTCTTCATTTTAATAACATACTTATAACACGTATTTGCAATAAAGCGTGTATGAATCGCACGATATTTTAATTTATATCATTACTTAATAGTATGCCTCAGGACTACGAATGCAATAAGCACTACATGAGGACGAAAATAATAATCTTAATATCTTGTATTAAGTTTATCTCAAATACATTACTCCTAAAACAATTTATATCTTAGGCATATTTTGGATAATATTTTGTATATTATTAAGACATGCACTTAATAATATACAAAATATTATCCAAAATATGCCTAAGATATAAATTGTTTTAGGAGTAATGTATTTGAGATAAACTTAATACAAGATATTAAGATTATTATTTTCGTCCTCATGTAGTGCTTATTCTAACAAACTTGGCAATTAATAATTCAACCAAACAAAAACAGCCGAGACGAGACGACTCGTACATTTCACGCATAACATTAAATATTTTAACGATTCAACTTTATATTACATTCTATTCTTAGCGTATAAAATTTCTCATGAAATGTAATAAATATAACAGTCATATCTGAACATGTACTTATTGAGGTACAACTTTTAATTAAATTCGTTTTAACGAGATTGGTAACTAACACCTTGACTATAAAGCTCATAAATAGTAAATAGTTAAATAGTAATAAGTTTATGATTTTGTCATAAAAAATGTCTATAACAAATAATATTAATAATACAAATTCTTGTTTCCTTGATGCTGTTTTCTTGGCGTAATTTGGTTGAGGATTTGTACGCCTAATGCGCCGTGAGGGTTAATTTTTTTAATGATTATCTTTGGTGTTTGTGGTGGCAGTTGCCAAGCTCAAAAGTGTGTTCAAAAGTTAGGAAATGTTACGCGTTGTCTGTCGTAATACCTAATACTTCCTAACTTTTATAATACAAGCAAGGTAAGAATCACCATATCATCTCACTTTTGCAAGTAAATCGATTGTGTATTCGAATTTGTCTTAGAATTGTTTCTGCTAGGAAGATAATTTTTCTTCGTAGAGATATCGTTTCACGCTCGCGCTGGTCCAAAACAGAGTAAAGAATAATATAAATATTTACTTAACAGATCTCAATCGCATGATTATTTGAAAAATAAAAGAGAAATACCTTTTAGGCCGCCCTCACATTGGGCGTCAGCGTTCCTAGTCTAGGAACGCTGACGCCATACAGGCCCATATCCAAAATGGATGGGTCATATGAACCACCAGGTGACGTATATAGGACGATATAAGAGCATAAAATTAAAAGATTCAGCACTATGCCGTCACTTGTAAGCTGTCCAACTGAGTGCTGGTGAGAATTCAAAAGTGCAGGTAGAGTGAGTACGCATTTCGGTCATATATTTTTGTTAAGATTATTATTTTCGTCCTCATGTAGTGCTTATTCTAACAAACTTGGCAATTAATAATTCAACCAAACAAAAACAGCCGAGACGAGACGACTCGTACATTTCACGCATAACATTAAATATTTTAACGATTCAACTTTATATTACATTCTATTCTTAGCGTATAAAATTTCTCATGAAATGTAATAAATATAACAGTCATATCTGAACATGTACTTATTGAGGTACAACTTTTAATTAAATTCGTTTTAACGAGATTGGTAACTAACACCTTGACTATAAAGCTCATAAATAGTAAATAGTTAAATAGTAATAAGTTTATGATTTTGTCATAAAAAATGTCTATAACAAATAATATTAATAATACAAATTCTTGTTTCCTTGATGCTGTTTTCTTGGCGTAATTTGGTTGAGGATTTGTACGCCTAATGCGCCGTGAGGGTTAATTTTTTTAATGATTATCTTTGGTGTTTGTGGTGGCAGTTGCCAAGCTCAAAAGTGTGTTCAAAAGTTAGGAAATGTTACGCGTTGTCTGTCGTAATACCTAATACTTCCTAACTTTTATAATACAAGCAAGGTAAGAATCACCATATCATCTCACTTTTGCAAGTAAATCGATTGTGTATTCGAATTTGTCTTAGAATTGTTTCTGCTAGGAAGATAATTTTTCTTCGTAGAGATATCGTTTCACGCTCGCGCTGGTCCAAAACAGAGTAAAGAATAATATAAATATTTACTTAACAGATCTCAATCGCATGATTATTTGAAAAATAAAAGAGAAATACCTTTTAGGCCGCCCTCACATTGGGCGTCAGCGTTCCTAGTCTAGGAACGCTGACGCCATACAGGCCCATATCCAAAATGGATGGGTCATATGAACCACCAGGTGACGTATATAGGACGATATAAGAGCATAAAATTAAAAGATTCAGCACTATGCCGTCACTTGTAAGCTGTCCAACTGAGTGCTGGTGAGAATTCAAAAGTGCAGGTAGAGTGAGTACGCATTTCGGTCATATATTTTTGTACGGCATTTTTACCATCGATAGATCCATGAAAAATAATAAGAAAGCGCGCAGTGCCGTAAAAAATGGTGCGCCACAAAGTCGGTATTATTTTTTTGATTTGCTGACAATTTCCCAAAAAATTACCACTAACCACTTTTCTTTTGACTAATTAGTACACTGATTTAGAACTGTGTCTACTCTCACACCGGTGTAACCCATTAATTAATGAGTATGATTCCCGAACGTGAAATGATTTATTACTTTGTTAGGACAATTTTAGTATACATCGGTAGAACTCTATTATCATCTTATAATGCCAAACATGTAAGCTAATATTCTGTTAATCCAAGACTAATATTGTAGATATTAGTCTTGGATGCATTCGTGATAACGCTAGGACGATGATGATGATGAATGGGTAAACATGTATGGCCACAATACTTAAAAAACCTGGAAACTTAACACAAGGCCGATATTTTAGGTATAGGCTCTACAATTGTGATATGCCAGCATTCCGTTATACGCATAAAACATTTGAAATAAAAGAGAGATTATTTGACGTCCTTTTTATACATTTAAGTGCGCCAAATCGGGATATCGTCAACCTTTTTAAAAAGCCGTTCGACCCGGATAAAGGACTAATCAGTTCTTTACCCGCTTCTATCGTTCGGACTAAGAATAACATTCGATGGAAATGCTCCTTACTCTTTACTATTGCGATATTTTTCAACCTATCAGTTTAAAAATATCTTAAAGTCTCTGTTCCCCGCATTTTCCAAGGACTAGCTTAAAAATCAACAGCTGTTCAATCCAATTATCAACCCCTATTTCATGAGGCTTGGAATATGTGAAGATCATTATTTTACCTAAGTGTAAGTGTGGATACTATGAATACTTCTTTCGTGACGGGCAAACTGAGCTTCAAATCTTCTATGATTATTTAGATGGTTGGCTATGTTTTGCTAGACTTAATAATATAAAATTATATGCTCGTTCAAAATTTGATCATAACAGATATGAATGCCGCGCAGATAGCAAGTATCAACTTTTTAACTACCTACCACACTTTACAAAGGCATAAATTGTGAAACGATCTATAATAGGTAGTTGCTCAGCATCTTCTATATAGAATATTCCAATACAAAAATTCGTCTAAAACATATTTAGAGAAATTACATTTGGTTAGCAAAACGAACTTGTGCAAGCATATCGAGTAAGCTCTACATCATCAAGTCTTAAAACCAGGGTTACCAGACAGCCAACATAAAATCTTGAGCAAAAAACTCCGCAAATAAATCACGGAGTAGCGCAGAACTTTCGATGCGGGAGTGAGATGGAAGATTAATTACTTTGCCTATATCTGCTTCATTATTTCGTCTGTAATTAGCTTTAGATTTGGTTTCGGTGGTTTAACTTTGTTTTGATAAGGTTATTTTGATAGAAATGTTATTTGTAGAGACGGAAAACTCGACATCAAACCCTATACGACTGCCTCGTAGGTCTCGCGGCATAAATGTGCGCGTGGGATCGGGAGGTCCCGGGTTTGATTCCTGGGTCGGGCAGTGTTATTGGGTTTTTCTGTCACGAAATTCGCACGAAGTCTGGAAATGTGCCCGGTACGGCAATAGGCTCGCCCCTTATTACGTGGGACTAAAGTATATCTGGCGAAAAGTGGGTGTAGAAATACACCTTTGCCTACCCCTTCGGGGATAAAAGGCGTGACGATATGTATGTATGTATGTATGTTATTTGTGAGTTCTATGGTGCATTTACCGTACTGGTTTCTTTAGTTCCGAATATTTCAGTAGTTAGTCAAAATTTACTATAAACTTAATTTTCTGCAACTTTGGTAAGATAGCCACTGTAGATTTTATCCACATTGAATTGAAATTCTTGCTCAGTTTGATTGACTATGATGAGATTAGCGGCTTGGACTCTATTCTAGTCAAATAATGTTCTGAACGATACGAAAATGATACATACTACAGATTCTTTTGACTGCGAGTAGAGTTTTTTTAGATTCACTCGTAGGACAATGTGTGAATCTTAAATATCGCGAATAAGACCCGTTTCTATAAAATTATATGGTATTGTATCTTAAATATCGCGAATAAGACCTGTTTCTATAAAGTTATATGATATTGTATCTAATTTTGAAATTTTCATAATTTTCTATACTTTCACGCGGTATAAGGCTTTATTCCTGATGCGGAGGTTGCTTTTTTCAAACAAGTTCTTTAACAAGATCATTTCTCTATGAATCACAAAATATATAAGAACACATTTTCATATTTTTTGTACCTGTACACCAATTATTATTACAAATCACCGACGTCACAATCAATCAGAACTACTACTATTCGATAAAAATTCTGACTTTTGATATCCGTAGCGGTAAGTTATCGACCTGATTGTGCAAATAAGTCACTTCGGATTACCGATGTTAATATAACCGCAAGTATCATGTTACTGGTACAAATTGTAACACCAATTAATAATTAATGATATGACATATCTGGTCGTGATGATTACTGGTAGCTGGTTTGTTGATACCGTTGTGGAAGATTGACTTTTTTGTTTTTTTGTTGTGGTTAAAAAAGTATAGGTCTGCATGTAGGACGGCCTAGTCGCGGGAACAAGAATATATAATTTATATGAGTCCGGCAACTGGTACCGTGGTCTGATTTCAACACCGGAAATCTTGATTAAAAGACAGCCCTCACCGATAATTTAGTAATTATTCATAGCACTGCTTCGCATGTTGAGGGTGCAATCCGCAAAAATTCGCTCCGAGTCGGATTCTCCATTTTCATTATGTTCGTTAAGTCCCCCGCGATACAGGATCTATTCCTAGTATGGCCGTTGTATTTGACATAGAAAATTTGCCTTCTAAGTTCTGGGTTCGATATAGTAAGACACTATTTGATAATCTCGTCAATAGGTACTTAGTATTAAATAAAGACGACTTTGCGCCTTGTCTGTCTATACATATAAAAGCGATAGACTCAAAAATTTCCGAAATAATTTTATTAAGGTGTCACCAATAGTGTGATTTCTAATTCGATGTGTAATCTAGTATATTTCAAAAAATATACAATGAACACTGTTTCCTCTATAAACATCTTATTTCCTCAATAAATTACAGACTCTCCCTGACACTTTCTCACAAAATTCTTTAAAAATAAATTAGCATGCGTAGATTGAATTGTCAGCGAAGTTCTTTCAAAGTCTGACTTATTCTAATTTAGAGGAAAAGTTATTTGTTTGGTCCGCACTGTAAACAACATGTACATATTTAGATTCGATCGAATGACGTATTAAGAGCGCTATGATAATGTTGTTTTTGTGTAACGTATATTATTGCAATGCGAAATGACACTGAAGACATTTTTAGCTAGAAAGCCTTTTAATAATTATATCCTTACAACGTACACATTTTAGCTCCGTTCGATTCTTAGAACAAAGACCTAAAAGATGAAATAAAGGCCAAGTTTTATAACCATTATGATGTTCTAGAAATGAAATTTGAAGAAACTCAGTATCTGAGAGAAATATCAATACGTTACCTGAATAAGAAGCTGGTGTTTCGATAAGCATAGTCAACTTTTGTCGATACGCAAGAAAGGCGCCAAATTCATCGATTCACCATATTTTCAGCTCCGCGTGATTTTGTATCCATCCATTTAAGTACTTATCACCGTTCAGAGCTTCTTGCTATATCATCATTTTCAGTCATCATCATCACCAGCCCTTTATACTGTCCCACTGCGGGGCACTTGGCTCTTCTTACTATGAGAAGGGTGAAGGCCATAGTCCTCCACGCTGGCCAAGTGGGGGTTGGCAGACTTCACATGTCTTTCGAGATCATCATGGAGAACTCTCAGACAGGTTTGCAGGTTTCCTCACGATGTTTTCCTTCACCATATTGGTGAAGGAAAACATCGTGAGGAGGCAAGCGATAATTAACAATTTAATATGCACTTAACTGCGAAAAGTCATTGGTGCGTGCCGTGGATTTGAACCCGAGACCCTCTGAGTAGCAGTCTGTCGGTCTCTCCACTCGGCTATCGCTGCTATATTTAGATATAATCTTCATTACCTCAGCCGAAAGATATCGCTGTTGGATATACGCTTCTCCCAAGGTTCTTCACATAGACCGATGTACAATAATATAGTACAAAAACATATTTAAGGACATCTACGCAAAACTGCTGTTTGATTTCATTATTCTAACTACCAATAAACTCAACATTAAACTTTGAAGTCGCTTACTGTTTTCCAATTAGTTTCTACGTAAGTAAAGTTAATGGAAATCCTTCAGGACTAGATGTATCACCATTCGTCTACGTAATTTGTTCCCAATTCCGATTGTAATTTATGTAGCTAGCCCGCCACCAGGGTGTTAATTCAACGAGCAGGTGATATAAAAACTGGGTGTGGCTGCTAAATGTTAGTGGAGGGTTAACTGGTATACGGCTGGAGGGACAGTGAGTGCGACTCATTTGAAGTGATGTATAGTGATTGTAACATAACATAACATAACTTCACGCCTTTTATCCCCGAAGGGGTAGGCAAAGTTGTATTACACACCTACTTTTCGCCATTATGTTTCGGTCCCAATGTAATACGGGGCGAGCCTGTTGCCATCTACTGGGTACATTATTTAGCGAGCGATAATTAACATTTATAATACACACATAACCTCGAAAAGTGAGAGGTGTGTGCCCAGAGTACCTGGGGATCGAACCCGAGGCCCTCATTTAGACAGTCCGTTACGTACACCACTGAGCTATCGCCGCTTTTTGATTGATTGTATTGAAAGCTTTTAAACTTTTGCGACTTGTATGCATTACATTATTTATGTAACGGGTCTATTTCGCGTTATTTTTTAAATAAAAGGTAAAAAAACCCTTTTATTTAACGGCGACGTTTCGGCATAAATTTCACTAGCGTGATCTAAAAATGACTAATGTATTGTTCTGCCTATACATATTGTGTAGTGGTTTAGCCAGTTATCTAGCTGTGTTGACTACGTCGAATGTTTTGGATTCGAACTTATTACGGAACATCACTTTGTGTAATCCACAACTTGTTGTGTTCTTTGTGTTCCTTGATTGAATTTAGTAAAGTCCACGCGGTGCGGGATTACTTTTTAGTGCTCTGAGGAATAGTAATATTTGAAAACACCGATAATAATTGTAAACAAGTATTTTAAACTATCAACTGGTAAATGGCTTATATAATATGTTAAATTACGCCCACGCAGCTTCCTAAAAGTTGTATAGGCGAATATACTTATAACCTTAACTTTTATTGCATTATCAGCATAAAACATGTAGTGCTAAAAATATTTATTTGCTAGGAATATGGTGATTTTATCTTAAAATATCATATGTAGTTCAGCATATTTCATCAGAACTCTGTATCGACTTGCCATACAAAAAAAGTACCGCTTCTGCTGCAACCGGGGAAAAACGATACGGCTTTTATATTCCCCTGTTACTAAAATTTCTCCAAACATAACAGGAATTCATATCAACCCCTGGGGTCTAAGACGTCCCCAACGAATTTTCTAAACCCTCACTCAAGCGGCGAAGGTTGAAGGGGTTAGAAAATAAAGAAAATAAATTCACTACACAAAAATGCAATATCAATTCAATATCCATGCAAACATATCTAAAATGTAAATTGCATCGCTCCCATTGTATCGCTTGCCGAATTACCAAAGCGGGCAAGATTGAGGTTTGCAATTCTATTGGTGATCGCTAACCTTAAATTACGGTACGGTGCCCATTATCGTTTTCCGTTTGTATGTAGCCGATTGATATTGGCGGGTTTGGGACATTCGGCAACCAAAAGTTGTAAAATAGGTTTATGTTTGACTAGTTGTGCCCGGTTAGTGAGTTCGTGAAATGGATTTTGTTGCTGCGTTTTGGGGTCAGTTACGGTGTCTAATGATAGTGGTGAATTGGTGATGCTTTAAAGCTGGTGTTATGATGTCACACTGATCAGACGGCGAAGGATTTAAGGTCGTTTTCCGTCTCTTACGTAAGAATACTTGCTTACTATTTGCTACGTCTATTTTCTTTAGTTACCCCCGGAATGAAATGGGGTGGTGATACTTTTAAGTCGTAATCCATCACTACATAGGCCAAATCCCAATTTATTGACCCACAATGTTACTTTCGCAAATAAGGAGAGGCCAATGTCCAACAGGGAACTACAAAAGGCAGCATGAATAATAATAATAATAATAATAATAATAATAATAAGCCAATAAATATATAGCCGAGATACCAATGTTACAACAGGAACCTACCTGTGAAGAAAATGTAATTACACTAACAGATAAATTAAGAGCTAAGCTAGTGCAATATAGCGGTATGGACCCTATCATGAGACCAAAACTCCCTAAATTAGGTTACAACAAGCGACTTACCGATTTACTCCATATATTTAATAACAACATACTGAATCGATTTCTTACAGAAAATATACTACTGACTGATATCCACACTTTAATATATTGTACTGCTATAGTAATAACAGAAGAACTAGGTTATAAAATATATACTGCAACTAATAATCCAACAAACAAAAAATATTCTGACCCACCGTGGCAAATTAGACTTCAAAAGGACATCTCACGATTAAGATCAGATATAGGTAGACTTACACAATACATTAGAGGCAATAGATCAAGGAGAATACAAACTATGGTAGATAAAATACTTAAAAACAGCACAGTACACACAAGACACGAAAGTTATAATAAAACACTAGAAGAACACTTAGATACACTTAAGCAAAAGCTGTCACTTAAAGCGCATAGACTTGCAAGGTATAAAAAGGCATTACAACGAAAGCAACAAAATATTCTGTTCAGCACTAATGAAAAGATTTTCTATAGACAATTGAAGACAGGTAAAATAGTTAATAGAGAAAATGGTAACATAGAAACAACTACTACTAAAGAGCAAGTAGAAGAATTCTGGTCCGGTATTTGGGAAAAGGATACCACACATAACGTAGAAGCGCCTTGGATATTAGAGGAAGAAAACAGGTGGGGCAACATTGATGAAATGGAGTATTGTAATATAGTAGATACAGATATAAAAATTGTTACCGCAAAACTTCATAACTGGAAGACGCCAGGTGCCGATAACATCCATAACTTTTGGCTTAAGTACTTACACTCACTACACCAGTCAATAGCTAGTTGTTTCAACGAAATCATATTAAAAAAACAACCAATCCCGTCATTTCTAGCAACAGGCATTACCTACATGATCCCGAAAAGTAATAATACTCAAGATCCTTCACAATACCGACCAATCACGTGCCTACCAACTTTGTACAAAATTTTGACAGCAACTATTGCTAATAGAATCACTGCACATATTGAAAATAATAATATAATCGCAGAAGAACAAAAAGGGTGCAGACGGCACCACATGGGTTGTAAGGAACAGCTTATAATAGATGCCACAATACATAGACACGCTAATTCAAAGAAAAGAAACCTGTTCTGCACATACATCGATTACCGCAAAGCATTTGATAGTATTCCACACACTTGGCTCGTAAAAATACTTAGCATTTACAAAATTAACCCCAATTTGATTAACTTCCTAAAAGAGATAATGTCATTTTGGAAAACAAAAATGTACCTGCGTATTAATCAAAATTTTATTACAACTAGAGAAATAAAGATTAGCAAAGGCATATACCAAGGTGACTCCCTCAGCCCATTGTGGTTCTGCCTCGCCCTTAACCCACTATCGTATATGTTAAATAAGCAGAACATCGGATACTGTTTCAATCGCACCTCTAATCCAACATCAATAGCTCATTTGATCTACATGGATGACATCAAACTTTATAGCAGTACAGCAAAAAATATGAAAAAACTTATTGATATTACAGCATTGTTCAGCAAAGATATTAAAATGCAGTTTGGATTAGATAAATGTAAAATTTTAAATGTTAAACAGGGGAAAATAGAGCCGGGAGATTATATAACGCAAGAAGGGGAAATTATAACAGCTATGGAGACAAATGAAGTCTATAAATATCTCGGTTACCAACAGTCTAAACTATTAGATAATACAAGTCTAAAACGAGTACTTACTGAGGAATACAAAAATAGATTAACCTCGATATGTAAGACGCAGCTAACAGGAAAAAGACTAATTAAAGCTATAAATACATATGCAATACCCATGTTAACCTATTCATTTGGTGTAGTAAAATGGTCTCAAACAGACTTAAAAAGCCTTCAAATTAAAACCCGTACTATTTTGACTAAGAATAATTATTTACACCCTAAATCCGCAGTCGAACGAATGACACTTAAACGAATAAGAGGTGGTAGAGGCCTCATAGACATAACTTGGTTGTGGAAAAAGCAATTACTCAATCTTAGGTCATTCTTCCACACTAAAGCCGCCATAAGTAATCTACATAGAATAATTGCTAATAATGACATAAAGTTCACGCCTCTGAATTTAGCAGAAGCAACTGACACCTTGCATCCAATTATTAATCAATTAGACTCTGAAAACCATCAACTAGACCAATGGAAAGGCAAAGTTCTTCATGGCCGCCACCCACATGACTTACAACAAACACACATTGACTCAGAAGCTTCGAATAGATGGCTTACTAGTGGCTATTTATTCCCTGAAACTGAAGGGTTTTTAATAGCTATTCAGGATCAAGTTATTAATACTAAAAACTATAGGAAACACATTATAAAAGATCCCAATGTTATAGATGATAAATGTCGCAAATGTCACCGACAGCCAGAAACCATACAACACATTACAGGAGCATGTGCTACCCTGACACAAACAGACTACACACATCGCCACAACCAAATAGTAAATATTATTCACCAAAAACTAGCACTCAAATATAAGTTAATAGAAGATACTCATACACCTTACTATAAATATAACCCCAGCTCTGTATTAGAAAACAATACCCATAAAATATACTACGACCGAGCCATACTTACAGACAAGACTATTCATTTCAATAGACCGGACATTACAATACACCATAAAACACAAAATACTGTATATATAATAGATATTGCAGTACCAAATACCCATAATCTTCTAAAAACTATTACCGAAAAAATTAATAAATATACTGACCTTAAAGAAGAAATAGCAAGAATCTGGCAAGCCCGTAATGTATACATTGTACCAGTTGTAATATCTACCACCGGAGTAATACCGAAACACCTACATCATAGTCTCAAACTTCTTGATTTAACACCAAATACTTTTGTCAATATCCAAAAAGCAGCAATTTTGAACACATGCAGGATAGTACGCAAATTCATGCAAAGCGATGAAACACTAAATCAGATTTAGCTCATGTGACAATTACTTGGTCTTGACCCGTAAATGTCATCAAAACACCAGCGATAGCTGAGTATAAAAACCATAATAATAATAATAATAATAAGAATGAACCTAGCAACACGTAAACATGTCAACATATTTTTTCCTTCAATATTAAAATTTGTAATTTATTTCATAAATTTGTGTTCATATTATATATTCACAACCACAAGAAGAACTTATTAATTTGATAAATATATTATAAATTCAAGAAACCATTAAAAACATAAAAGAAAAGTATACTGAAAAATAGTTCATGATGACACCTAATGTCAAACGAAAAACTTTGAAGAAATGTAAACATCAACAACATAATATACAGTATATATAATGAAATCAACAAGGAAATATGTTGACGAGAGCTAAGGTAGCAGCTGCACGCCTGACACCCCCGGACTCGTCGCTCAGCTCCGCCTCGCAGCCGTCGCCGGCACCTGCATCAGCGTTGTCGGCAATTGCAGAGGCGTCGAGCTCGTCGAGCGACGAGTACTTCTCGCCGCCGACGTCGCCACCACCTGTACGTCGGCGAGGGAGAGGCCGGCCACCGACACGCTTGGGACCCCGAGACCCACCGGTCTCGAACAGGGCCCCCGCTACCGGTGGTGATGTGCACCGCATGAGATGGACGAGTTCAATGAATGAAAACGTCATGCGGGCATATTTTGTGGCCACAGAGGGAGGAACTAATCTCAGTGCGTACCGTGATCGAATGCTGCCTTTGTTTCAGGCGCTTGAGCCAGCTGTCAACGTGTCAACACAACGGCTATCGGATCAAGTGCGGGCCATCCAGCGGTGTCGCCTGTTGGATGATTCCGTGCTTGAGAGACTTCGCTCTGACGTGCAGAGAAGTCTCCCCATCACTTTTTCAACGCAGCCTGACACAGTGGTTGCCCAACAGCAACTGTTAAATCGAGTTGATGAAGAGGTAGATGACGAGACTTCTCATGTAAGTACCCAGTGCAACGATCAGTTAAGGAGTGCTTTGGAATGTGCTATTGCGGAATACCGATCCATGGACCCAAATATTCGGCCTCGTTTGCCTCGTTTGCCCATGCATAAAAAAAACATAGCGCTAGTGAGTGCCCTAGACGCATTAATGTCAACTCACTTTGATAATAGTGAAAATCTCAGCGATACACATTCAATCCTGTATTGTGCGGCAGTTGCGGCGTGTCGAGTAGCAGGGGTTAAAATGCCTGTAAATAATACCGCTACTCGACACACCGCTGCTGTGCCAGCTTGGCAACGCAGGATTGAGTGTCGTATTGCTGAGACTAGGGCACTCATTGGCAAGCTCTCCTGTTTCAGGATGGGCAATACCCGACCAAGAGTGATGCGCTTTGTAACTCGAGCCTTTGCGGGAACTGGTATCAGTTCCCAAGACTATTTATCTCGGGTTACAGAGCGCATCGACATCCTAAAACAAAAACTTTATGCATGGGCAAACCGTATAAGGCGATACAAAAAAAGAGTGGATCGGTATTGCCTGAATCGCACATTCCAGAGAGACGAGAGGTGGGTGTACAGAAGATGGGAGCGACCCGAGTCCACGGCCGGTGACGTTGATGGGAGTCGACCGGATGATGATGCTACTAATACGTTTTGGCGCAGCATCTGGTCGACACCTGTCAACCACACGGAGAGTGGCTGGATTGAGACTGTTGAGCGAGTATGCGAACAAATACCAACAATGGAGCCAATATCCATAACAAATGATGATATAGCCAGTGCAGTCCGTTCGTTACCAAACTGGAAATCAGCGGGACCGGACGGGCTGCACAATTTTTGGCTCAAATGGCTCCGTAGTTCGCATACTTGCTTAGCATCTCAATTCCAGTCATCACTGGAATCAGGGTCGCTACCAGATTTTTTAACATCCGGCGTCACTCACCTACTCCATAAGTCTGGTGGTGCCACGGACCCCAAAAATTACAGGCCGATAACTTGTTTGCCAACAATGTATAAACTCCTTACATCCATTTTGAGATCGAAATTAACAAAACATGTTTTTGATCATTCTATTTTATCTGTTTCTCAAAATGGATGTAGGAGTGGGGCCCGTGGCACTAAAGAACTCCTTCTGATAGACATGGCCATTAGCCAACAGGTGCGCCGTAATCGAAAGAATCTATCGACATGCTGGATAGATTACAAGAAGGCTTACGACTCCGTGCCACATACATGGCTTTTGAGGGTGCTGGAGTTGTATAAAGTAGATGCAACTCTATGCACCTTTTTAAGGTCATGTATGGGGCAGTGGAGGACTGTATTGCGCTATCCAGGGTGTCGATCGAGTTTGGGTTGCGGTGCTCCAATAAGGATCGAGCGAGGTATATTCCAGGGCGATAGTCTGAGTCCTTTGTGGTTTTGTCTGGCCCTGAATCCTCTAAGTACCTTGTTAGAGGCTTCAGGGCTAGGCTATCGGATGAGGAGAGGAGGTCAAGTTACATCTCACCTCCTTTTCATGGATGACCTGAAATTATTTGCCCCCAACAAATTCCAACTGACTGCATTACTTAAGGTAACCGAAACCTTTAGTAATTCTATCAGGATGGAATTTGGTGTGGATAAATGTGCGGTCATGCATGTGAAGAGAGGCAGGATTGTGGAATCTGCAGGGATACAACTCTCAGATTCCATACAACTTAGATCCCTCTCCCCAACTGAGACCTACAAATACCTGGGTATGTCGCAGTCTTTGAATATTTCTGAGACTGACATGAAACAAACGTTGCAGGCTCGGTTCTTTGGCCGCCTGAGAAAAGTACTTAACAGTCTTTTATCAGGTGGCAACAAGGTGCGGGCCTGCAACGGGTGGGCCATGCCAGTCCTAATGTATTCCTTCGGCATACTCAGGTGGACCCAGACTGAACTAGATGCCCTGGATAGAAAAGTCCGTTCAATGCTGACTGCATCTCGAATGCATCATCCACGCTCATCGGTAATGAGGCTGTACATCCCGCGGAAATGTGGCGGTCGAGGCTTTTTATGTGCTAAGACCCTCCACAACCGCGAGGTGTGCAACCTCAGAGATTATTTTTTGCAGATGAGTGTGGATCTGCATCGCGATGTAGTCACAATTGATACCGGACTTACCCCGCTCGCTCTGGCTAAAGAGAACTGGCACAAACCTGCAGTACTTAGTACAGAGGACCGACGGGAAGTATGGAGGGGCAAGGAGCTGCATGGACGATTTTACCGGGCCTTACATGGGCCCGATGTAAATTTTAAAGCTTCTATATCCTGGCTGCGATTCGGTGATCTCTTTGGAGAAACTGAAGGTTTTGTCTTTGCAATTATGGACGAAGTTGTCATGACAAACAACTACCGGAAGTATATTCTGAGGGATGGGACGATTGACATATGTCGGGCATGTCACCAACCCGGGGAATCCCTCAGGCATATAGTGTCCGGTTGTTCGAGTCTTGCCAACGGTCAGTATTTGCACAGACACAACCAAGTGGCCAGGATAATCCATCAGCAACTAGCCCTTAAATATAATTTCGTTGATTCAGTGGTACCGTACTACAGATATGTGCCCGACCCAGTTCTCGAGAATGGTCGTGCATTGTTGTACTGGGATCGGTCTATCATTACAGACAGGACTATTGTAGCCAATAAGCCTGATATTGTAGTGATAGACCGAGCAGAGCGACTCGCAATGTTAATCGATATCACCATACCGCATGACGGCAATCTCGTGAAGGCAGAAAAAGAGAAAGAGATTAAATATTTGGACTTAGCTCACGAGATTGTTGACATGTGGGATGTGGATTCGGCGATCATTGTGCCGATAGTCGTGTCGGTAAATGGGCTAATCACCAAGAGCCTCGATCAACACCTAAAGAGGCTCGCACTAGGCAGCTGGATCAAGTCCTTGATTCAGAAGGCAGTTCTTCTCGACACGGCACGCATTGTGAGGAAGTTCCTGTCTCTGAGGCCCTAACCACCGGTGGCTTGGTCCCTGTACCCGACACCGGTGGGTCTCCGTGGTCCCTTTTATATTTTTAAACGTTTTTTATTTATTAAATGTAGTTTATTAATATAAATTGAATCATGAGAAATATGATAAATAAAGGGTATAATAATAATAATAATAACGTTTATTGTGTCATAAAGATATTACAAACAGTTGTGTTTGGAGTCTTTATTTAAGCAAATAATGCCTGTATTAAAAGACCCGCTCCTTCTCATCGTTGTTGAAAATTAACACAATAAAACTAAAACTGAACATTAAGATGTAATAAGACGTGTGCATACTGTGAGTGAGTGAGTGAGTGAGTGAGTGAGTGAGTGAGTGAGTGTGTGTGTCTGTGTGTGTGTGTGTGTGTGTGTGTGTGTGTGTGTGTGTGAGTGTGTGTGTGTGTGTGTGTGTGTGTGTGAGAGAGAGTGTGTGTGTGTGATTGTGTGTGTGTGTGTGTGTGTGTGTGTGCGCGCGTGTGCGTATGTGTGTGTGTGTTATGTTATATGTAGTAGGAGTGCCTCAGTATGAATGAATTGATCCAACCGCGATAGCACCTTTTCTCGTAGAAAATCTTAGTAAAATGGCTTCTTCTTGCCATCGTCATCATCATCATCATCAGCCCTGTTTATAAACTGTCCCACTGCTGGGCACGAGCCATTTCTCACTATGAGAAGGGTAAGGCCATAGTCCACCACTCTGGCCAAGTGCAGGTTGGCAGACTTCACATGTCTTTAGAGAACATTATGGAGAACTCTCAGATATGCAGGTTTCCTCACGATGTTTTCCTTCACCGTTTAGCAAGCGATAATTTAAATTGCTTTAATACGCACATAACTCCGAAAAGTCATTGGTGCGTGCCGTGGATTCGAACCCGGACCCTCGGCGTAGCAGCCTGTCGTTCTCTCCACTAGGCTATCGCTGCTCTTTTTTGCCAATACAATAAATATTAAATCAAATCAATAATATTACACGATTTTTTATATTCATTAGATTTGATTGTCATTAATTAATTAGTTTGTCATTAGGTTTGTTTGTAAATTATGCATGTATTGTCGTTATATGTAAGGTAAAGGGAATATACTGATGGTGTGCATACTGTACATGCTTGTTTAAAAGGTGGTGTGTGTTTTATACTTTTATGTGTCTTAATTTATAATATGATTCTCATTTTTGTTACAGGTAAGTGAATAATTTCGCCAATCAACAGCTGTTTTCAATAAAAGTGCTTTAAAGTTTATGTAAGTAGAGATAAAATTTGATCATAAATTTTGTTCCACCAACGATTTTCAGTAACATTTAGATAAGTAGACTACGTATAATACTTCTGAATAATAAGTTATTAAGACACCTAACTCACTTACGTGTCATACGTAATGCCGTATTTATAGGTATGACACGTACCTAAGTAAGTAGTAGTATACTAATTAACGAAAATAGACACAGTGATAATAAATATACTTATATCTACATTTCTAGTTTATATTATTAAATATTGTGTGATTAATATGACAACCAATGCATCTGCTTCGATTTAATATTTTTTTCGAGAACTCATTAGTTAAACACTTAACGAAAAAATTTGTGTACGAGAGAGTGCGTTTACACACACATGTAAGTTCAGCTAAAATTTGTGGTATACCTGTGCCATTCGCTTTCGTTCCGCCTACGCTAATATTAAGAACCCCCGGAACTAACAATACAATTCTAATACAATATTGCATGTCGGCAACATCCCGGGGCACTACACAACACTTTACCCGTATTACTATCGGTTCACTGTACACATTGTGGAGGTATCTAAGCATCATTCAAGTTACCTTCGAATATAAGACGCGTGGCGTAAACATGGACCTGTCAAAGCCTTTCGAATCAGACCTCGGAACCTGAACGTGGCCCTTACGCACGAATAGATGCAGACCCTTGAGATAGTGTTGTGCTCAAGGTTCACCCCGAGCATCCCGGGATCCGAGAAGTAGTCCGTAGGTATATATATCAAGGCATACAAATATGAGTTACGATTTGTTATCGCTATTTGCTAAATAATGCAAATTTGTCATTAGTGTATGTATACGTATTGGCGGTATAGAAAAGCTTTCTAATAACATTTAGCAACAACAATATATAATCTCCATCTGAAGTAATTCGAAATAAATTCAGTGCAACATATTATTGAGATTTTTAAAACAAAATTATACTATATCAGTACTTCGATAAATACAAAGCACACTGTCAGATGTCAATTAGCTTGAAATAAAATACACATTAGATTTTTTACTTTAATGCTTTCAATTATTCTTGTCTATCCAAGTCATATTTTATCTAAATTAGACTAGAAATAGGTATTTCAGAACTTAGACGTTTTAATTAGTAACAAGATAAATAAACATGCATGAATGAATATTTGTGATGTATAAAATAAATCTACCCTTAATTAATGCTTAATTAATAAGGCGGATATTCTTACATCACAAAGGATATGTTTTAAATCAATAATACAATGTGTTATGTGGATGATATCGGATGAAGACAGTACATTCGTGAACACGGCGCTTGCAACAGTGCCGAAATATCGGTTACTCGAAACAAAAATACGTGGTATATATCCCGTAGGCAAATACAAAAGTAATGTTAACGGCCACGAAAGTTCAAAGTCCAATAATATATGATTACAAATTATATAAATTAGGTAACTGTAAATATGAGTCTTGAAATAAAGATATGCATCATAATCTGCTGCCAAAGCCAGACACAGAGAGGTAAAGATTTAATTTTATAGACACGCTTAACTTGCAAACTACTACGCATACTTCTTGAATAAGAGGGTAAAAGTGATAAAAAAAAGATTTCCCGTTTTATTTCCCGGTGTGACCGCCCGCCACAACACTGATTACGATCGGCTCTGGGCGTCGAGTGCCCTTAGCCTGTCTGAGGAGCAGAAGTATTGTGTCAAATGAAACACATGTAACTAGGGAAGTGTTAATAATGAGTACTTTTGGGTATATTGCACACGAAATACTGGCAGGGGTTGTGTGTAACGTAGATTGCGGAAGACACGGCGAAAAAATATATTGCTGTAGGTGTGTTGTATCTATGAAATAAGGAAATGCATGTTTCGTATACCGAAATAATAACATTACATCAGACTACTTAGTAAGTAGTCTGATGTAATGTTATTATTTCCTACCTATATTTATTGAAGATAAGGTACCGAGGCCATACAATCACCAAATAAATTAATTATTCAAACCTTAAAAGATTCTATTGTAACGGTTACAAGTTCCAAATTTAAAGATACAGATCAGTTACGATTGATTGTTGTCGATGGTCTATTGATCCATAGATAACATACAATTTCAATCTTGTTTTAATTTTAGAGGACTTCTGCCATTCTTGTATCATTTTACTTGAAAATGCTTAAGTACTTATAGATAAAATAGAACCGAACCACCATGATCAATGGTTGGCACCAACAAAGTAGCTAAATAATTATTTTCAATATTATCTACATAGGTACTATTAAAAACTTTCCATAACAATCTAAACTATATTCAGTTTCGTAACGGTTGGTTCTTGTTCGACAGAACAAGAGGACAAACAAAAGTAATGTATTTGTCACTATCCAGAGACTAAAACTTCTATTAACACTACATAAATCAGGGATTGCCCCGCCTCCCCCTAACGATCGTTAGGCACATAGTGACAAACTTGACTATTGCATTAATCAGGAGACCTAACACGGGGTATGTGAGAAAATAAGATGGCTAAAATATTATGTACTTACTTATTGATAGTTCAAGGACACACCGATATCACGGTATAAAGACTCATATTAGACTGTGCCGATATAGTAAATGTTTATGACGCTGCGTAATTATTTATTAAAAAGAGATCTTAGCGCAAGTGTTTTCCATTCCTAATTATCCAATCGATTGGTTGCTCACACTGTAATAACAACAGAGATAACTGTACTTATGTTATGAAGCTGAAGACTTTGCTTGTTTGCTTGTTTGAACGCGCTAATCTCAGGAATCAGGAACTGCTGATTCGAATTGAAATACCTACTTATTTGGTGTAAGGAAACCTATATTTCAAGGAAGGCTCTCATAAACCGCGATTGCGGAGCAGTACTTAGGTACGTAAGTTGTAAACTTACAACCGCATGTTGTAAGTTTACAACAGTCACTTGGTTTTGGGAGTTCTTGAGGAATACATTTTTTTCCTAACATACATGCAATTTTTGAGTAAATAGAATATACTGGATGTTTAATAAATCTACTATTTATGAACTGTCATTAACCTTATAACCCGTGCTAGGTCTGCAGACTCATAGTTCGATCACAAAGCAAGAATTCTCACTTGACCAATAAGAGCAAGCACGCGATTCGACCATTAATTCATCGGCACAGTACTGTATGCCATACATAGATTAGATGAAAATTATAGATAACATATTCTTAGAATTTATTTATTACTTTACTTAGAAGTTGGCAGTGGGCTGTTGGAAATTGATGGACGTCACCTTTATAATGTGTAAACTTACGGGTTTTGTATTGGCCAGTCATTACTTTTCTAAGTATTGGATAAAAAAAATTGATGTGTTCAGTGGTCACCCATCTATAGATCAGGCGGCTAGTTTGTTATAGATAGGTTTCTCGCGAATTGATATATTTATACGGTCACCAGTCGCCATATTGTAGATATATAAACAACATACAAATAACTAATTTAATGATAAGCTTTAATGAATATAAAAATAAATAAGATAAAAGTTATTTAAGAAGATCGGGCGTACTGGCCAACGATTAGCTAATGGAAATAACGTCTAAAACAAAACAACGACAGTTTAAATTTTAATGGTAAAAATATGAAAAGTGTGTTCTAAAATACTTTTTACAACTAGTAGCTTCTCAATATCGAAGATTTTACTGAGTATTTTCTGAAATTATATAGTTTACTACAGCTAACCTCGATTGTCCATCCATCAGCCCTTCTTCTTGAATTGCATTGCCATTGAGTGTCGGTCTAATTTATCGTGATCATCCGAAGCCAATTCGTGACCCGTTTAATCCAATAGCGATGGAAATCACGAAGACACGAAGTCATCAAGTGAACACTGATGACTTACAGTACTGATCATGGTACTAAGCCCTTGCGTTGCGACCGTGGTAATAAATGTAGGATAATGGGCGTGTAAATGTAGAATTATGATGAATACTTCAATTTACGGTTCATAAGCGTCACATTGAGACCTAACTGAATAAAAGGCGCAGCGGCTTAAATGGCTACCTCGAAGGTTAACATTGTGCTGAGTGTTGTGGGTTAGATCTCCACACGAGATAGCACTTTGTGTTAGCCAAGAATTGTTGTTTAGAGAATAGGTGTACTTTCTGTCCGTTGAATGTTTGTAGAGTCCTTTTTTTGCAGGCATTATAGCTAGTGTAGCAATTGCCCTTACAAAATTTTGTGAAAATTTCAATAAAAACAAAGCGTTTGACTGCCGACGGCGAGGGGAGATGCGTTTCATTTTTATACAAAAGAAATGAAACCGATAACGCAATTGATAACTAAAGTTATTGCCTACGGAGGCTTGAATTCCTATATCGCATCCCATTATGTAACCAATATAACATTACACAAAGGCGCGATCTGTATCTCACACTACTCTATCCAATACAATACCTACTGGACATATACCTAGGCCCAAAATAGGCGGTTGACGTGTTGCGACCGCGACATTCGCGACAATAAATCGCAGTCGCAATGTCATTCATTATTTATACGGATCCCTTGTTTTATTTATTGCTCTTCAAATGTGGCCGTTTTGTTACCAACATTTATATGATAACAGTATATACGAGCGTAGATGGAATTGCGGTCTATATCAATTGGTAGATAAACCGCTATTTTCATTACTAATTTTTATTTCATTTTATTTTTAATTTGGCTTCAAAATAAGTACTTATACATTACGTGATACTTAAACGCCTGTTTCAGGTTATTACTAAGTAAAGGCAACTATCTAATAGGTATATCCTTAAAGCCTTAGGGCTTTAAGTAGGTACTTACAATATACTTATTTAGATATTGTGACTATTTGACTAACTACCTAATTCAATAATAAAATTTATTTCATATCGACATTTATTTGTCACACAAACAAAACACTGACAATAGTTTAGCGGTAGATTATGTAGTTGCTCCGCCCTGGACAAAGTTTTGAACTATGCTTATTTATTCCATGTTTTATTAAATTTTCGGGACAAGGCTGGTAATTTCTGACCTAAACGCTTTAAAAAAGTTTTCATCAGCCATATAGTTAGTATTAATAATAATTTTCGTACTTATTAGATTCGTAATAGCAACTCGGTATATAAAAATGTGTTAAGTTGGTGGTACCGATTTGTCGAACTATAGATGTAATACCGATAAATTTACATTTCTTTGCTTATATTTGGCAGGTTAGGTTCATTTGTATTTTTGGGAATTTTAATCAAAACTTTCGATTACTCGTACTTTTCACGTAAACGCTCAAAAATTTTGGTAAATGAAAATATCGAGTAATTTATTGCAACTTTATTCCTATGAGAATTAAATCCCAAATTAACTTACTGTGTTCATTAACGTACATATACCAATACATATGTATATGTCTAGATATGTATGTTAGTTATTGTTTCAGTCGGTGTATTCTCGATACTTTTTAACATAATATACTGTGGCCTAACTCCTGCGATACTGGCAATGTATTAGGCCTTAGCGATGAGAAGTAGGGTCTCCAGCGCTAGGAATAGGGCCTGTAACAATATCAAGAACTTTACAATCATTTAAATAACAAACGTAAAGAACACTTAGTCTCAAAACATCGATTCGTGGAGTAGGTACATAGTGTTTCCCTTGGGCATTGAACCCACATAGCTCAATACAGTCTAAAACGGCGAGACGGCCGCTTAAACCATTATACTCGAGATATATTTCTACCAATACCTCCAATAATACATAATCCAACTCTGTATATGCTTGTATAACTTATAATCAAGTTAAACGGTTACTTATTGTAATCATCAAAGTATTTACCAAAGTGTGTTGAGGTCAGCCAGCTCTCGAGATGGAACTGATGGTAGATATCTGCGCTAAGCTCCGCAACCTTCGACACGGGATTAGCTAACTATCTGTACTTATTTATTGGCTTTGTTTAAAATAGAAGTAGGTATTTACTTATAATATACTAGACGGTGCACAGGGTGCCCACCAAAAACTTAGGGTCCCAAGCCAACCTCACCTGCAAGTGGTGCACCTGCCGATCAACGAACGAGGCTCTGGCAAAAAAAATATCCCGATAAGCGGCAATAGGCTCGCCACCTATTACGTGGGATCAAAGCACTGGCGAAAAGTGGGCGTTTAACATGCCTCTGCCAACCCCTTCGGGGAAACAGGCGTGAGTCTATGTATGTATGTATACTAGACGTCGCCAGCGGCTTCGCCCGCGTCAATTATACATAAAAACCTTTCTCTTGAATCATTCTATCTATTAAAAAAAACTCATTAAAATCCGAACAGACAGACAGAAGACAGACTTTGTTTTATACTATGTAATGATCATTAAAAGTAGATGACTTCTGTCTTTTAATACCTACTATTAAAAAAACGGTAAGGTCCGAAGCACCCGGAATCGGGGAGCATCTATGAAAAGAGTAAAAAATGTAGAAGAAGCGCGTGAGGTTTGTAAGGATAAGATAAGGATAAAAGCAAGTGGCGTTCCGTTGTCTCTGCCTGCCCCGCTGGGAAAAAGGGATGACTGTAAGTGAGTCTATGTAATACTATTATTTGATTTGTAACGTACTACAAAAGCTTTAATTGAGAGACTGATGCTGCTTCGCAAAATGTCTCAAATTCACATCCACAGCGCGCACTACAGACTTTTACGAAGCTAAGTGCTTATAATACTATAAGGCTGCCTGTGTGGTCCAGTGGATAGCGTATGCGACTGCTGATCGGCGGCCCCGGGTTCGATTCCTGGGTCGGGCAAAAGTGTTACTGGGTGTTTCCGAATTCTCAGTAGCAGCACGGAGTCTGGTGAAGTGCCCGGTAACGGCAATAGGCTCGCTCCCTCTTACGTGGGACCTAAAAATTCATGGCGAAATGTGGGTGTAATATTACACCTCTGCCTACCCCTTCGGGGATACAGGCGTGAGTCTGTAAAAAAGTGCTTAAGTATCTAATTGTTCACCATCGCTTGCTAAACGGTGAAAAAAAATATTGTGAGAAAACCTGTATGACTAAGAGTTCTCTATAATGTTCTCCAAAGATATGCGAGTCTGCCATCTGCTTTTTGTAGTCGATAAAAACTAAAACCTATGAACTAAATTGTACAAGTAGAGCAATCAGTCCTAGTGTGTAGATGCCTCTTTTATTAGTAGCCCTCTAACAAGCGTCCTAGAACCCACCCATGTGTCTCGGTGCCTGCTCAAACCGCACCCGATCTGTCGCCCGCTCTGCTAATGTATCAATGGCTCTGTTATCGATGCTAGGTGGGAATTTAATCAACGTTACACACGTTCTAGTAACGTAGGTATAGTTGGTTCTGTATTGGAGGCTAGAGAACTGTCATTTGTTGGTACTACCAAAAGATATTAGAAAGACTTTCAAGATATATAGCACGTACCTTTGTTTTGAGTATCCGAAGAACAATCTAATGCTAAAGACCACGGAAGATAATCTTTTGACAATACAGAAAATATATGTTTTGGCAATATAAGTATTTATCAAAATATTAACAAAATATTTTTTCTGTGTGAATCTTTAGTGCTGGAGTTGTTGGTCCTGCCAAATGACTCATATGTCGAGTGTCCGACTTTTTCTCGGCTAACGAGATGGTGTGATCTTCAATTATTTGGTGTTCTTTCTGTCCAATCAATTCGATTTTTCTTGCGACACAAACTAGGAAATGAATTGAATCTAATGACTGACGTTGTAGGTATTACGAGCAAACTACGCAAAAAATCTGGCAATCTTTAGAGACAAATAAATCCTTAATGATTGAGGTTGAGGATGATGAAACTCCTTAAAAAAAAGGAAAGCGTAATATACGCTGAATCAATGACCTGCTGAATGACATTATGACTGTTTATGGAGCTTTTTGTTAAATGTATCTGCTGTCTTTCAAGGATTTACAGCCGTGATATATTTAACGTATTGAAACATCCCTCAGTAGCTTGAACACAAATCTGTCCAACACCCCGTTATCTATAAAGATATTTATGTATTTCCACACCGCGAAAAATCCCAGTTTATTCGGAACAAATGTGCCCTATAAGTTAAAAGCACAATAACAAGTAGTTGCCGTTTCTTTATTTACGACGCAACCCGATACAAGCTAGTGTTGGGTATTTTTATTTATTTTAAACGTGTGAATAATGTTCGCTGTATCAGCACGTGAAACTGTGGTTGTAGTGCTGGGACTGCGTGCAGTTAGATAACCGGTACAGTTTTTAATAATATGACGGAGTAGGCTATGTATTGAGTATAGCCATTCTGTCCATGTTATACAGTTCAAAATATGGGAGACAAATATGTGTAGGCAATTAAAAGGCAGCAGCTAGTTAATAATTATTATAATATTCTACCACATTAACAGAACATCATCTAGTCCCAAACTAAGCAGAGCTTGTACTATGGGTACTAGATAATGGATAAACATACAATATATATACTTTGTTTTTGTAAATACATACATATTATACATAGAAAGCCAGACCAAGACAAACATCCATGTTCATGCATACAAATGTTTGACTTGAGCGGGAATCGAACCCGCGACCTTCGACATAGCAGTCGCTTACACTCCCGCTACGCCAACCGGCCGTCATATGTGATTGTGTTGTATGGTTGATTGCACCCAAGTCTTTTGTCCTGGAGTCCGACGTCCGCTTACTGGTCTTACCAGAATTGACAGAACATTAACTTACCTCAGAACGACTACCGTCTGACCTTCGCAACCTTAACATGCTCTCTGAAGCACGGGACAAGCTATCATGAATAATTCAGGTGAAATACTTCGGTTTACTAGGATATGATACCTTAAGCATTACGTCCGCCTTCTACTATGTTTTCTGCAGTAAGTTTCAATAAATACAGACTGTACTAAATCGTAATATACCGGCTGTGCTTGGTCACATCACTACTTGTAAATTGCTTACCGATGTTCGAGAGTGAGTGATATTTGTGACGAGTGTTTGCGTCGGCGCTGTACGTTGCGGTCGTCAACGTTACTGTCTACACCGATAATTACAAATACACCTAGCAGAACTGGGGTAGCTATGTTTTATTTCTTTACAGCTTTATGCGTTAACTAGACGATACCTAGGTACACCAGCGTTATTTAGGGTTACTGCTTCACCTCTCTTGCTCCTAGCGTGATGTTATACCTAGGTGTAGTCTATAGCGGCCGGTTTCAGTATTCGATTTATCCATAGATTTGGAGATTTGAGATGCATATTTGCCATAAGCCCTATATTGAAATCAAACTACGGTTTACGGATTTTATTGCGACATATTGGTTTTAGAGACTTTACATTTCAACCGAATGACCTAGAATAGTAGATTGTATGACAAGGGAGCAAAATAGTAGCGAAGGATTCTAGAATAGAATCCCGAGCGTAGCGAGGGATTCTAACGTAGAATCCTGAGCCCAGCGAGGGATTCAAGTATCTACATTGCCCGAGGGAAAAATAATGTGCTCTCGAGTCATATACTCTACTTTTCATCACCTTTCTATGAGAAAATAAATAATTTTCAGTTCGTGAGTAATAAGTTTTGTACGACGTTGTTAGCTTCTGTAGTTATTGTTTCAGGAGTTAAAGCATCCGCTTTCATAACTCGACGCAGAACTCATTATTTTTGCAAAATTCATTAAATTTTTTAGGTACCTACTGATTACGAGTACAGAGACGTAATTCGCGAGCTTTTTTTTTGTTAGCGCGGGTCCCCACTCCCGTGCAGCCAACACGTACCAGCCAGTTATTCATACAATTTGCGTTCGATTTCTATGTATGATATACGTTCCAAATTCAAATCACTTTGCCGCCCGCTAAAAAGTTCTTAACAGAAAAGAGCTATTTTGCTCCCGCTAAAAGAGAAACTATATTTTATTTATAAATTTAAACAAAATATGTCAAACATGTATCTCAACTCTCCAAATCCATGGATAGATCGGATATTGAATTTAACGGTAAATGAGCCACCGGTTAAACTCGCTTTATTTAGGGCTACTGCACCGCACCCGTGGCTCATAGCGTGATGTTAGGTCGCCTAAAGCCTTCGATAAATGAGCTATCCAACTCAAAAATAATTATTAAAATCGGGCCGTTATTGAGATTAGCGCGTTCAACCAAAGAAACAAACAAACTCTTCAGCTTTTTTATATTAGTATTAGTATAGATGTATAAATACAGGGTGTAAAAAGACCCTAAACGAAAACTGAAATCCCATGTTGTACAAATCAGTACGAACAGTTTTTACTTCGGCACCATACCTGTGAAATTACTGGTTCAGGGGATATTGAGGCTCAAAGTTAGTATGGAATTTTTCTAATTAGGTATATAATCGATGCTTTTACTCTGCCAATATGTTCTTTAGATGCCCTTTGGCCCCATGGATAAGTAGGTATTTCGAACATAGCACGCATGCGCTTTTAATTGCGGCTTAAAAATTGTGAAAACTTAAAAAAATATACGTTTCCCAGGTATTATTTTTGGTTAGCATGACTTGGCATAATGTCCACAACAAGTAGACTTCGGCTTGGTGATGGGTCTTGTGACAGCCTGTATATTGGTGGGCTACCGAGTTGAGCTTCAATTTATAGTGGCACTAGACTTCATCCACAGCACCGGCTGTGTCGGTGTCGATGAAGAAAATAGACGATAATATTTTCTTGGGTTTACGCGAATGTTACACATTGAAATTAAACTACAGTTTACGGATTTTATCGCGTTATATTACTTTCACTGGTTATTTGTAATTACATTTAAACCGAAAGATCTAGGAATTACATTTTTATTACTAGCCGACGTTTCGAATTCTTTACAGGATTCATGTTCACGGCAGACTGAGGTGATATTTGTCTTTGTCTTGAATTTAAAAGTTATCTCAAAGTACCCGAACATTTTTCAACTATTGGTGTTACTATCTACGCAGAATGTGCTCACTGTGTCTTGATGTCTTCTGGTGACTTTGTCCTTTTTGGGTTTCATTAGCCTGATAACAGGGTCCCAAGCTGGAGGTACATTCCAACCATCTTCCCTATTGAAATTAGGATGTTTTTTAATTTCAATAGCTTCACGTATCATTCTTGGAATAAAGCGGTGTTCTTTTGCGAGTATCTGTGGTTTATCAAATCGCAGGTAATGGTTGGTTCCTTGTTCTACATGTTCACACACAGCAGACTTTGTCAAGCGTTTGTGTTTAATGTCAGCTATATGTTCCTTTAGTCGAATGCCTATGCTTCTCTTGGTTTGGCCAATGTATGAGAGCCCACACTCTCAGTCTATCTTGTAAACCCCGGCCTCTTGTAAGGGTAACTGACACTTGACAGATGGTAATAATTGGCTTATCTTCGTTGGCGGCTTGTAGAAAGTTTTGATTGAAGCTCGCTTCAAGATGTAGCCAATCTTGTCGGTCACGCCCTTGATGTATGGGAGGACAGCAGGTTGTCTCTCTACTGTGGCTGGCTTGTTCTTCGGGGGTCTGTGACGTTGGCGCGGTGCTTGGAGCTTGTTGTCTTGCAGAACTTGCTTGACATGCTGAAGCTCGGCGTCCAGGTGTTTCTTGTCACAGATCCCCCGGGCTCTCTGAAACAAAGACATTCCTACGGTAGCTAACTGTTTAGGATGGTGGTGAGATTCACCGTTTAAGTACCTATTTGTATGTGTCTTTTTCCTATACACAGTGTGGCTCAAAGAGTTGTTTTTGTTCCTGATAACAAGTACATCTAGGAAAGCTAATGTTATGTTCTATTCATAACAACATTAAATTGCTAAAATTTAATGTTGTTATGAATAGAATTAAGATGGTCTAGGAATACATTAACACTATCTGTTGGTAAAATTGTGAAAGTGTCATCTACATACCGCTTGTAGAACCTCGGTGTGAGGGTGGCAGTCTGCAGGGCTCGCGCCTCGAAGTCCTCCATGAAGATGTCAGCAACAACAGGCGATACTGGAGAGCCCATTGCCACACCGTCTACTTGTATGTAGTATTTCTCATCCCATAGCAGATAGCCGGTTGTTAAGCAGTGTTTTAATATTTCTGCATATTCCTCCGGTACTTTGAGATAACTTTTAAATTCAAGACAAAGACAAATATCACCTCAGTCTGCCGTGAACATGAATCCTGTAAAGAATTCGAAACGTCGGCTAGTAATAAAAATGTAATTCCTAGATCTTTCGGTTTAAATGTAATTACAAATAACCAGTGAAAGTAATATAACGCGATAAAATCCGTAAACTGTAGTTTAATTTCAAAATAGACGATGTTATTCTTCAGCCTACTAGCTATCTTTACACAAAAATACATATCAAAATATTCCTCCGTTGCGCTGTGAAGGAGAGACTAACATACTCGCATTATGACACTACCCATACGCATTTTAGTTATTTTATGCATTAATTGACTGACGTAGGTAGGCAGCGATAGCCTAGTGGATATACCAACAGACTGCCATGCAGAGGGTATCGGGTTCGAATCCACGGCGCGCACCAATGACTTTTCGGAGCTATGTGCGTATTGAATTGTTAATTATCGCTTGTTCCGTGCCTCGGAGAGCACGTTAAGCCGTCGGTCCCGGTTGTCATGAAGATCTTTGACAGTCGTTACAGGGCGTCAGCACCTTCTCAATAAACTGACACTAGTCTAAACCATGGAATATCGCTATCCCTTCGGGTTGCGGAGGTCAGACAGGCAGTCGCTCCGTGGAAAAGCTAATATTCAGCCAAATCCGGTTAGACTAGAAAGCAGACCCCAGATTGAAGCTGGGATAACGCTAAGACGATGATGATGAATTGACTGACGTAGGTATTGATATTTTTGGTAGTTTGAAACACACAAATCTTGGTGTGTTCGGTACCGGCGGCAACTAACTTCGAAGTGTTACAGTATTTGGAGTTTTAGACTTTTTCGAAAGTATAGATTTTATTACAATTTGACCTTGTGTCACTAAAAGCCTCTGAAGCCTACTCAAAACTGTAACTATAGATAATGTATGATTACTTTTAGACAGTCGAGGCTAGAATTTAACTTCGAAATATAAGTATATTCAGGTCTTATTTTGTTATGCAGCCCTATGGGTTACTTACTAGTTAATTATTAAGGTTTATCCGATAAAATGATTTCTTATTGCAATCAACTGTAACAAATTTACGTCAAATGAACACTACACGCATCAAAAACAAAAGTTTATATAGATCTCCATTAAAAAGTAAATCTAATTGAATTCAGCGTAAAGATAGAAAGGATTTCTCGTGAGGTAGAATCCCCGGCAACTGAAACTTACACGGTCCAGTGTCTACTTGAAAGATCGGATTACGGGTGAAGTGGCGACGTAGATCTACCTGAGACTTAGAACTCTTCTTTAGATAAAGCCATCTGTTCGGTAAACGATTTGTTGCAAGACGGGTTTCTTCGTTTGACGCAGTTGAAAACATATTTTTTTGCTACTATGGCTATCATAAGGTGTGCCGATCGTAAAGAGAAATTGACGCGTTGCACCACACACCAGAGTGTGTTGTGATCCTAAAAAGAAAGTGACGTAGTCATATTAGATGTGAATAGCATATGAGTCCGATTGTCTATTTTTGAACGTACTTACTTTTTTTATAGACTCACGCCTGTATCTCCGAAGGGGTAGGCAGAGGTGTAATATTACACCCACGTTTCGCCATGAATTTTTAGGTCCCACGTAATAGGGGGCGAGCCTATTGCCGTTACCGGGCACATCACCAGACTCCGTGCTGCTACTGAGAATTTGGAAAACCCAGTAACACTTTGCCCGACCCGGAAATCGAACCCGGGACTTCCGATCAGCAGTCGGATACGCTATCCACTGGACCACGGAGGCAGTCGGTACTTTCTTGCTCTCGTATATTAACGTAAAGTACAGAGAGGATTGTTAAACTCGGAAGTATTTAGGTATAATACAGTATAAATATTAAGGCATCAAATGACAATCATTATAAGGTATACTAATAGTTTCAGTCAACTTCATGATTAGTTAGAATATTATTATATAAATAATATTCTTGCATAGAATTTTTTAGGGATTAGCAATATACAATCCGAAATACACATATTAACTGCAGGAGCTAAATAGTAATAAACACAAATGCTGTAATTTCGAAGACATGTGACGTCTCTAAACGACGGCAACATCTTGACCTGCCTCAATCGACCCAAATGTTTCCCATGATCGGTTTCATCAATCATTTGCGCACACGGAATAGGGTAGCAGGACATGTCGTTGGCTTTTCTGGAGCTCTGTGACTCAAATAATTATTTGAAGGCGAAAATGTAGTTTACAGATACTTGTAAGAACAAAGGTTTGGTTTTAAGTTCCGAATACTTGCCTACGTACGACCATAGGTCATTTCCGTAAGAAAAATTAAAAACAGACACAATATTTTGTTCCTAGTTACCACTAACAATGGAGTTGAATTAATATGAGAGTAAAAGTTATACAAGTTTACTTAACGGATCTTTTTTCTCTTTACTTGGAGTTGTAAACGTGATCTACTAAAATACAACTACTAACATACAAACATCCCATTCAGTAAATATCCTTGTAGTTCAGAACCATAAAATCCACGACCACCAATCACACATAATAATTCAGTGGTGAGATTATAACAAGCATCAAATCACCGTGTATCGAAATGCTTAAAACGTTAAGCTTACATTATGTCCGAAAATGTAAATTCCAATGCGGAACTCAATGCATCTGATTTTACGCGACGTTCATACAAATAGCCTGATAAACTGAATCACATCAATTCCATAGTAATACCAACTTTAATCTTGATTTAAATTGTCTTTCGGGATATATACCACGTACCTTTGTTTGGAGTAACCGATATTTCGGCACTGTTGCAAGCGCCATGTTCACGGATGTACTGAGGGTATTGCGGGTGGATGAATGTTACGAGCAAGTATAACGGTCTACCCGCTTTCTTACTCGTTTTTTGCGTACAACACCACTGCCACTGTTTTCACTATCGCACTGTACCCGATCACGACATACTACACTCACTACGTCAGCTCGCGGTTTGAGTTTTTCCGTTTCACGGATTTTACATAGACGCACCACTGGATGCCAGATACTCGACAGTTGAAACCCATACTCTCTATTGAAATTATTAAACTTTTTGATTTCAATAGCCTCCCTAACCATTCGAGGTATGTAGTGGCGTTCTGTCGAAAGCACCTGAGGGTTGTGTAACTCAATCCAGTGGTCGGTACCCGAGTCTAAAAGGTGTTGAGCTATGGCTGACTTATGTGGTTCGTTATTTTTGACTGCCCTGATGTGTTCCTTTATCCGGCAAGAGATGGTGCGTTTCGTTTGTCCTATATAGGAACTCCCACAGCTGCAGTCAACTTTGTATACACCTGGCTTTTCTAATGGAAGACTGTCTTTCGGCGTTCTTATATATTGAGACAGTTTCTTAAAAGGAGTGAAAATAGTCTTTACTGAAACTTTGTTAAGAATATTGGCGATCTTATCTGTCACTCCTTTGACGTACGGTAAGTACGCTGGGTGTCGTTCAACCTTGAAGTCCAGGTGTTTTTTAGTATGTCTGGGTGGTCTGATTCGCCTACTGTATCCGTTTTTGTGTAGAACGTCGCTTAAATGCGAAAGTTCCTTACCCAAATGTTCATCATCACACAAGCTGCTGTATGACCGGTCGGTAAGCGACGTTATAAAGGAATTCAGTTGACGTGGGTGATGATGTGAGTCGGCGTGTAGATAGCGATCTGTGTGTGTTGGCTTTCTGTATACAGAGTGGCTTAATGAACCGTCATCCCGTACGCCAATCGTAACATCGAGGAACGCCATTCTTCTGTCCCTTTCGATTTCATATGTAAAACTCATTTTACTGTGGATGCTGTTTAAATGTGCCAAGTACTCTTGAACCATCTCTTCATCGCCTTCCATAACACAGAAAATGTCGTCTACATACCGTTTCCAAATTTTTACACTTAATGGGGCAGTAGCAATGGCTTGGTTTTCAAAATGTTCCATCCATAGGTTGGCTACCACTGGAGCTACCGGGCTGCCCATCGCTACGCCATCAATTTGTAGGTAGTACTCACCTCTGTATAAGAAGTAATTCGTGGTCAGGCAATGATGTACCAGGTCGGCATATACCACACAGACATTTCGACAGAACGCCACTACATACCTCGAATGGTTAGGGAGGCTATTGAAATCAGAAAGTTCAATAATTTAAATAGAGAGGATCGGTTTCAACTGTCGTGTATCTGGCATCCAGTGGTGCGTCTATGTAAAACCCGTGAAACGGAAAAACTCAAACCGCGAGCTGACGTAGTGAGTGTAGTATGTCGTGATCGGGTACAGTGCGATAGTGAAAACAGTGGCAGTGGTGTTGTACGCAAAAAACCAGTAAGAAAGCGGGTAGACCGTTATACTTGCTCGTAATATTCATCCACCCGCAATACCCTCAGTACAACCGTGAACATGGCACTTGCAACAGTGCCGAAATATCGGTTACTCCAAACAAAGGTACGTGGTATATATCCCGAAAGACAATTTAAATCAAGTTTAAATTACCACGAAAGTTTAAATACCAACTTTAATGTTGTACTATAACAATATTTCACAAGAGCATCCGTAAACAAAAGTCGCAGTGATATGCGACAGTGGTGTTTGCGAAACATGGCAGCGTTGTGAATAGCAAGCTTTATTGTCCCCGAGTCTGTCAATAGGTACTCGATGTGATTCGTTAGAAATTGTTCGTTCACCGTGGAACATGGTAATTATATTTATTAGGATTCGTATGCTTTTTCAACGAATGTAGAAGTATTTTATATATATTGAGGTTTATTACGCTTTCTGTGACTTTTTTGTCTCGAATATCGTTCGACAGTCAGCATTACAGTCCATTCTAATATTATGACTGCGAAATATGTGTGTCTGTAATATTTTCACGGCCAAACCGCTTACCAATTATGGTAACTGTTTATTTGATTTCGATGACTAGTCCGTAGTGACTATAGAGTAGATTCCATGCTTGTAAACACCTGGTATCAAAAATAGCCAATATTTTCTCCTGCATCATTTTCTAACAGACAAAGATTTTTTTCTGATTATTGGTACACCCCCATTTGTTTACTTAATTTACAAATAGTAATACTTTTATCGCTATCCGCGGGCACAGCCATGGGCGAAAGCTTGCGACTTAAGCTTCTATAGCTTAGGACTCCATAAAACGATGCACCCGAAGTGGTAATTATTCATACTGTTATAGATTTCGACTATTGAATCCGTAAGGCGAATCTGAATCCAGTATCTGAATAATTTGGCTGTCCAGCTGGAGTATCGTATAAATTACAAGTAGATAGTTTGCACCCGGACTAGGAGGAATTTTGCAGTGGTTATGATCAACGCCCCTGGCAGCGTCGATGTATCTAACACCTAACTTAGTTAGAACTTAGGAGGTAATAAGAATAGAAGCAGTGATTTATAACGCAATAGTTAAAATAAATATTTCAATTAAAAACAAGCTGTTAAATGTAAGCGTCATAACCAATTAGCAGCGATAGCCTAGTGGAGAGATCGACAGACTGCTACGCAGAGGGTTCGGGTTCGAATCTACGGCGCGCATCGATGACTTTTCGGAGTTATGCGCGTATTAAAATTGTTAATTATCGCTTGCTAAACGGTGAAGGAAAGCATCGTGAGGAAATCTGCATGTCTGAGAGTTCTCCATAATGTTCTCGAAAGATATGTGAAGTCTGCCAACCCGAACTTGACCAGCGTGGCGGACTATGGCCTTACCCTTCTCATAATGGGAAGAGGCCCGTGCCCAGCAGTGGGACAGTATAAAGGGCTAATTATGAACCAGTAAGCAGATCCTGTGCACCAAGGCTTAAACTATTCTACGCAACGGGGGCAACGATAGAACGATGATCATAGATGCCTCTTTACTTCCATTCAATAGGCGTTTGGCGCACTTATTGTGTTGTTTTTAGGTCAGATCATTTGGAGCCTCGAAGCAAGCGAATCAATGCGCTGAACACTGCTCAAAAGAAAAGAACTAACATTATGAAACTAAACTTGTTCTAAGAACTCAGTCTCGCTTCGAGTTCTGAAGTGATCTGACCTAAAAACAGGCCAATAAGTACGCCAACATTCATCTCATTTGACACTGGTCTAAATCGTGGAATATCATTATTCCAGTTCCAATATTATTGGCTTGCGGATGTCAGACGGCATTTGCGCTGTGGCAAAGTCTCTCTGCCAAATTTTAATCTCCAGATTAAAATTTAGTTACATCAGTCTAGGAGTCTCCAAAAAAAAATACGAAATGTGTTTTCGCAAAATAAAAGACACGGAATATTCTAGTGTGTTCTGAACTTATGTTGGTGCATACATGATACATGCACGGCTATTGCTGACAAGACAACATACTACTCATCGTATACCTACGACTTAGGGCTGTCTCCGATGAGAAATTGTTTTGAAGTGTTTTCTTTTATACACCTACTTTTAGATTCTCTGTGGCTCAAACCGCGCGTGTGTCGGTTATCGCAACAAAAGTTGTCCTACGTGTTGTTCTGGTGTCTAAGCTATAGTACTGTAAAGAATCCGTTTAGTAGTTTTTGGATGAAGATTCATATATTTTGCCGTAATCGTTTGGCAGACGGATTAACGATCAGTAGAGTCATATAAGGCAAAAGATGATGCCCGCGGTTACGCTCGCACTTTAATTTTAATTTACCCTTTTCATTCAGACTCCGTGGGAATTTTGGACAATCATCCCATGCATCTTCGCATTTTCTTTCCCCAAGTTCTGAATAGATTGACTGCCATCTTTAGGAGATACAAGCTAAGAACAAACTTTAACGAAGTTGCGGAGACTAACTTCTAACCTAGTTTCGACTACTTTCAACCAACGCTGGAACTATTCTTGCTTACTAATTATTACATGAAGGTCAAGGGGTCTTTTGTTAATTGATTTAATGGATAGTCATTTTCTTTATATCATTACACAAAATTATTCAACAGGCCTTAATCGCAACTAACTTAACTAAATAAAACTAACTTAATTTAGCTATGTTATTCCGACGTTTCAGCCGACTTGCAACGGCAGTGGTCGTGGAGGGACTAGTGAGAGCTTGTGGATGTGCGGATTTCGGCACCTACCCTCACTTGATTTTTATTTATACTGGCACTGTACTTCGACACATTACAAATTAGTATCATTTACGCGATTAAGACCGGTTAAATAATTTTGAATGATGTATAAAAATCGAAAACTTAAAATAGATTGTTCCTTATGTCATAAATATTATTTATAATATTACTAAAAAATATAACTTACTAAATATTAATGACTAAATATGATTAATAATAACCTCGTGGTTGCTATCGGCCGAAGTTGATCTGGTTGTAAATATACTGATGAAACTCGTAATCAGTAAGCTATGAATAAATAATATCAAACAGACAAGCATTTTATATTTTCTACACAAAATACATACCTATAGATAGCCTATAAGCTTTTCTTGTTTTGACAACCCTGCTTACCACAATTTTACAAACACGTATGCAAGATCCAACTGACAGGAGTTGCAATTGTCGAATGTTATGCTTAATTTAACAGAACAGCCACACTTCTGAGTGCAAGGTTGTAGGTATATACAGGACAGGACAATGGTCCGTGAAAAATGTCTGTGCATTCGTGAACAGTTACGAGGTGGGTGTGAATACTTTATACCTAAGTTAGAGGGTGGCACGTCTGTTTGTTACGATATAGCTGAAATTAATGTTGTTCTGTTCGAGATAAACGTGTAGGTAGATAACTAATTCGGTTAAGTATGGACTGAACTGTGTGTAAATGTATCTATGACGTTTTTGTGATAATGCTAAGAAAATTAGTTTCATATGTATTTTTTTATTATGCTGTTAATTATCTGAATATATTTACTTAATATGAATATTCGTCTGTGTCCGAAATTGCTAAAGACAGAAATGGACTATTTGTATTTCAAATCCTCCAATAAACTTTTGAGTTACGTCCAAGTCAGTTTAACTTTCTCCAAAACTTTAAGAGACATCCTGGCTGCACAGATGATAAAAAATTATAAAACTTATGTATCAAAGCAAATATTAATAATATTTCTACTATATTTCCAAAGAAAATGTATTCAAGTAAAAAGAAACCTTAAGAGTTAATGTCTTTGCAAAATCGCCGTCATCATTAATGTGCTGAACAGAATCGCATACTTAAAATTGTTGAGTTAAAAGCAACTAGAAATTATTTAAAAAGTATCGGGATTCGTTCGCAGAACTGATAGTGCTTAAGAATAATTATTTTCTTCAATAATATTGTTTTCTTTGCAGCCCTTTTAAAATTCATTCAAGGTGGTTCGTAAAATAAATTATTTACTGTGATAGTCATATATTCACGCCTTTACGCCTCAGCAGATAAATAAATTATTTATTTGATCCTATAACGTCCTACTGAAAAGCAAACAAATTCTCACTATACTCCTATTCCTTTCTGTTTACATTATTCTTCACAACACAATATTCTTCTTAAAATTACCTACTACAAAAGATTCATATATTGCTAGGACATTGTGTTTCAAAACAGTTAAAAATAAGCTTAACGCTTGTTTTGTGTTTCTGTTTTAGTAAAGCCATAACTGGGCATTAAACTCACGCCCCTTACAACTCAAATCTTATATTTGAACATGTATTAATTCCCCACTCAACGTCACAAATACAATAGACCCATATACCCTCAAACGAATAATAGCACAAGGAAACCCGCACGCCGCTGCAAGTCTGAGTGAAACAGAAGTGACTGAAATGCTATGAATATTTGAGGACAAGGATAAAGAGATGTGGAATTCACCAGTCTCAGGACCAAGTAGTTGACTGGTAACTCGTGCATACATAAATTATGGTCTCGGCATCACTCGCCCCTCGAATTTTGCCCCTAATTGCCTAAGTGTACAAAATCGACCCTTCGTATTTTAGGTACGTCAAATCACCCCCGATTGTTGTTACGTTGAAAGTACAGTCAGCAACGTCGAGATAGATTGATACGAAGTATGTACAAAGTACTAGTACCGTGATATTTATTTCAGTTACTAGATATATTTAATACTGTAAACTAAATATATACATATAATTCGTCTCGCTCTAACTAATCCAAATCAAATAGGTTACAGCGAGATTGCTACGAGCTTTCAGATATGTATTTTAAAAGTTAAAAAGAGGAGTATACTGCGATTGCGTAGGTTAGAGTGAGATGGCAATGTAACTATCCACAATCTTATAACCCGCGGCGTGATTGGGCCATATCATAAACAGCTGCTAGTGAGCACTTTTGACGTCTAAAACTTACTTAGGCTATGTTTTAATCGACTCATACCTATTACCGATTACATACAGTTGGTACAATGAAAATAAAAGTGAGGACGATAAATTAAACAACTCAGCTTGAAATCAAAAATATTTAATATAGAATATAAGCAGTTAGAAACAAAATTATAAATAACGCATGCTTTTTAATAAACATAGATCAACAGATTGAGATCGTTTCTTTCTTAACAAGTTAAAATTATAATAAGTCAAGGATCTCAGTCTAGCCTTTGCCACTTTGTGCACTTAGTTATTACGTATACATACTACAAATTATACAATATTTTCAGAGATCTAAAACAATAACAGTTTCAATAATGAGTGTCATTTGATATAACTTCTTACATAAATAATATGTAACATAGACAATGGTGTTATTATAATTCTCAAGACATTAGGTAGGTACATATTATCAAAACTATGTATCCGCTTGACCGCTTACCATTTTTAAGTGCTTACTCAGCATCGACAAATTTCAAGTGCGCGCCGCGAGATAAAAACAGGCGCGCTCAATTAATTAGTTTTTGTGCGATTGTTAATAACTTGAGAGGAGTGGTGTTTATTTTTCTGCAACCTAATGAATGACTCATTCTAATGGTACAAAAAAAATTACGTTTGAATGAAATGTTTACTTTAGGCGAGCGGCCGTAACGTAAACAATGTTGTCTTTACCGACTTACTCGACAGTTTTGTTTATCATAATAAAAGTATAATCTGAATCTAGTTTGCTGTTGTATTTTCATGTACCTGGTGATATTATCTATGTAATAAAATAAAGTTATAGCAATAAACAAAATAAACAAAATATCGCTGACTTTGCATTCCGCGCGCGGGGCGGATTATGGATTAAAAATATCATTGTTAACAAATTATGTAATTATATATCATACTTTTATGTTTTTATTGTAAATTAACTGATTAATTATGAAGTTACAGCAAAAAAATAAATAAATAATGTGTATTACTTTAATTATAGACAAAAAATTATCGTAAAAACATCATTTTATGTAAAAAAGTTTAAATACTTATGTATGTATATTAGGTTACATTTATGCGTTGTATTTTTTTTTTATGAGTATATAAATAAACCTTTGATAAAATATATAATACTCATATTATTTATGAGATATTAGTTATCGAAAATTTTCGCGGGTACCACTTCAGTTTTTTTGGCAGGAAAAGTAAACAACTGTGCAGGTTCCAATAAAAATAATTCTTATCAGATTCTTATCAGAATTGGTTTTTATACTTGGAAATCTAGTTGGAAAGAAAGTTATATAGGTTTGTATCTGATATATAACAAAAAACGGTATTTAAAAAAATAAAATATGAAAATTGGCACCAATGAAAAAAAATTCTTTGTTTTATTTTTTATGTTTAATATTAAAATGTTTCTTTTCATTATATTTATTTCCTCTAAAAGTAAATTAAAAAACCTTTCTAACTGTGTATAATACTTATATACCTCCCATAATGAAAAACGACGAGAAAAAGGAATATGTCAGAAATATAAAATCGCGCTCAAAAATGGCGGGCAAAAATTTCTAATTTTCACTTTATACTGCCCTTGCGTGGTCTTGAACGATATTATATGGTTTTAATTTATATCACTGGAAATTTAATTTAATTACGCGTCTATTGATATGCACCATACCGCAATCGGTTAAGTTATTCGAGTTCCACAAACAGATTAGTGCGCAGCGGAAAAGCGTGGGAAAAATGACAGTTTACGCGCTCATCTGTTTTTGCAAAAAGAGAAAATAGTCACTTGTGCGCGGTCAAGCGGGCATGTGATAGTAAAAAAAATATAAAATAAACATAGAAATAATTTGTATAAAAATGGTCTCTTTGTTAAAAATCAACAACATTATGCTTAATTAGGTACCTATTTTAAAAATCACAGTACGGTAAAGTAATCCTTATAACTAAGACAATCATAAATATGCACATAGATTTTCTGTTTATTACAGTAAAATAATTTTGAAATAAACAAAAATGTATAAAAATATGGTATTTGTTATAATAAACAACATTATTATTATTTTAATAATCACAGTACGGTAGATTAACACGTATAAATATGCACATAGTTTTCTGTACATGACGGTAAGAAATAAAAATAATTTAATTTAAATTGTCTTTCGGGATATATACCACGTACCTTTGTTTGGTATATATCCCGAAAGACAATTTAAATTAAGTTTAAATGACCACGAAAGTTTAAAAATAATTTGTATAAAAATATGTTATTTGTTTAAATCAAAAACATTAATAATAATGTATTTTAATAATCACAGTATGGTAGATTAATAATCCTTATAACTACAACAGTCATACATATGCACATAGTTTTTCTAAACACAAGTTTAGTTCTATCTCTCCGTTTAATAATTTAGTAATTAAGTAATTAATTCTTAGGTCCCTTTCTATAAATTCTTGTCTTCTATTATTTGTGTTAAGTACATTAATGTTTTTGATTTGTTCTGCCACAAGTTTGCTTTCGCGGTATAAAACTTCAGTAAACTTTAAAATATTAGGCCGACTTTTGCCATTGAGCTTCCTGTTCAAGCGGGAATGCCAGCCTTCGTTTTTATTGTTTGTGCGATGCTGTTGATCGCAAAAATGCCAAATACCTTTTACTAGCCTATTTTCTAACCATTGCTTTACAAAATAGTTATTAAATGCTGAGGTTCCGGCATCATCTGGACTGTCCTCCATTAAGTAAAGCCACCCATCATCCACCATTTCTTGTGGAATTAAGCTTAGTGCCTTGCATAAATTGATATGATGTCTAGTTTGCCTCCTGTTCAAAATATTTAAATCTTTGGCCTTCCTTTTTAGGGCTTGGGCAAAATGAAAGAACATCCCATTATTTTTGAATGAGGACAAATTTCTCTAATAGCATTGATAAGCGCCGCTTCAAAATCGACATTAATCTGATCTGGATTCCACTCAGGTATGCAACGTTTCAACATTTGAAAAAGTCTTTTATATGTCACTTCTTTTTTATTTAACAATAAGGCATATGCAAGTGGTACAATATTGTTGGTTGATTGAGAATTACCTAAATCTCCATGGATAGTAAATATTTGTAAAAATGGCTCCACAATAAATTTAAAAGTACCATCCATGAATACAGGCTTGCAATCTTTAAGTTGACGCCTACATTCCTCGGATGAAAATACAATTAGTCGTTCAGATCCGTCATTATAATCACACAGCAAAAATGTTTCAAATTTCTTCGGTATTTCCAACTCGGTTGCGTTGCGACTTCGCATATTAGTTATTCCATATGCCTTTTTCCTTGTATTTAAAAGGCTCTGTCTGATATTTTTATATTCAGGGATCCTTTCGATTAGATCTAATCCTCTTTCTTTATAATTTACTACCTCAGTGTCGTAAATGTCGTGTAAAGATTGCGTTGCATCAGTTACTGCTTTGTGTTTACATTTTCTATAATTTTATTTAGTTCTATTTTTGCAAAATTAGGAGCACATGAATGATATGTTTCATGTAAAATTGTTTCACCATAAATCGTGAGTGTCGCTTTGCAAGCAGGTCTATTAATACAGTGCTAATTAGAAGAACCATTCTTGTAAATCCTTTTTTTGAGGTAGCTGTGTCCAGCTCTCAGCAACATTGTGCGTCCTCTCTGTGATCGAATGAATGTAATACCAGAAGTTAGACCTGCACTCGAACTGCTTATTTCTTCAGACATCGTGCTACGATAAAAACAAGATGTGTTGTAGCTCTACGTAAAATAAACAGTAAATTGTGATATGGATGTTACGGTGATTCAATGTATTACTAAAACTCTCGGTATGAACATACACATACATACATACATACATATCGTCACGCCTTTTATCCCCGAAGGGGTAGGCAGAGGTGTATTTCTACACCCACTTTTCGCCAGAAATACTTTAGTCCCACGTAATAAGGGGCGAGCCTATTGCCGTACCGGGCACATTTCCAGACTCCGTGTTGCTACCGAGAACTTCGTGACAGAAAAACCCAATAACACTGCCCGACCCAGGAATCGAACCCGGGACCTCCCGATCCCACGCGCATATTTATGCCGCGAAACCAACGAGGCAGTCGTATAGGGTTTGATGTCGAGTTTTCCGTCTCTACGCAAGGATGGTATTTGCATCGTGTTATCACTTACGACACCCACGGGAAGATAGGGGGTGGTGACACTTGTATTCTATGCCGTCAACCACACGGATTAACTCTCGGTATGAATTACTTATAAAATAGTTGTTTATCTATAACCTACTATGCATATTCAAATAAATTGTTACAAGATATATTTTATTCCTACTGGTACCTATATAATAATTAGTACAAAACATGCAATACAATTAGAACAATTGAATTAGATATAATTAATTGAAACTTACCTACCTGGTTATAACCAACAAACAAACAAACACTGACACAACTTTCGTTAAAATATAAAAACAGGGAACACTTTTTACGCACAGTTTCACATTCAAAGGTAAGATTTTGATTAATTCGCAATTAACGAGAAATAGATATCCCATGTAGTGACATGGGATATCCATTTTCTCTTTCTCACTGGTGAGTTAGAAAGAGAAAGAATTAGGTATATAATTCACAACACTAGCCAACCCTTTTTAGGTTGCCCTTTGTTGGGTGGTGGATTGTCAGATAGACACAAAATTACACCTCTTTTGTTTTGGCTATACCAGGTAAACCAGATGGCAAGAGTAAGCTTGAACATGGCGCACATTATTATAAGATTATGATTTGAGTAACTATTTTAACCAATTCTTCTATGTAAATACTTGCTTACTTTTTTCGTGCCAACTGTACATTGCTCGCGTTAATTCCTATAGAAATTCCTTGAGGGTCGAATGAGTACACCAAAATATTTTTTATTTAATTATAGCTCTCTTCGCCCCTTGCGAAGGGGCGATTCGGTACACTAAAAAGGGGCGACTCGAACATTTTATTCGAAGGGTCGAAATTCAGGGGGCGAGTGGTGCTGAGACCAAATTATACTGGCCGGAATTGAAATCATTCTAAAATTCCTCTCGAATTTTGCAAGGGTACCCTTGAAAATAAATTCAAATATGTAAATGATAATTTTGGGTGTTGAAGTTGATGATTGGATGGCTTGTGGGCCCTCTAAATCTAAGGTTCTGAGGGATATTGTTAAGTGAAAGGCCTTGAACAGAGATGTCTGTTATTGTTAGTATGAATGTCGTGGTAATCAAAAGTTTGTGTGTATTTGGTCAGCCAGTTGCGATATACCTTTGCGATGAAAAAGAGTTTGGGTCTATCGTCTGTTTGGATATAATGGGTTGTGTAGACAAATTTGCTTTGAATGACTTATTTATGTATTCTAAGGCGATTTGAATATGTTATTTTTCTCCTTCTCTTTAGATGATATATAAGGCAAATGTGAATGGGACAGGACGAAGGAGAAGACCTAGGCGGACGTTCTCTGACCAGATTGGAGACATCCTAAAAAGATTGGAGACATCCTAAAAAAAGGACAGGTCAGAAGTACCCTAAACAGAAGAGCATGAATGAGAAACTTGATAGAAGTGAATGAAGCAAGAGAGGTATGTCAGGATCGTTGCAAATGGCGTTACGTAGTCTCTGCCTACCCCTCCGGGAAACAGGCGTGAGTCTATGTATGTAGTATGTATGTTTTTCTCGGAAAACAATGTTCGACTGCTATGATTGATGAACACATGTTGACAGTAAGCATGACCGCAAACTTTTGATACAAGATCTTATTTGTTTGGTTTTTTAAGCTTACCACATATCGCATATAAAATTTTATATCTAGTAGGCGTGCCCGCAGTGTCTCATGACGAAAGTGTTTGACCAGTGTGTGTTGCCAGTGATGACTTACGGATCAGAGACGTGGTCGCTCACTATGGGCCTTATCAGAAGGCTCTCTCTACATCGCTCTCTGGGGCGATGGAGAGAGCTATGCTTGGAGTTTCCTTGCAAGATCGAATCAGAAATGAGGAGATCCGCAGTAGAACCAAAGTCGCCGACATAGCTCTCCGGATAGCCAAGCTGAAGTGGCAGTGGGCACGGCACATAGCTCGAAGAACCGATGGCCGTTGGGGCAGAAAGGTTCTGGAGTGGCGGCCACGTACCGGTCGACGCAGCAGAGGTAGGCCCCCGCAAGTTGGACCGACGATCTCGTCAAGATCGCGGGAGGCGGTTGGATGCGGGCGGCTCAAGACCGGTCTGTGAGGAGAACCTTGGGGGAGGCCTATGTGCAGCAGTGCACGTCGTTTGGCTGATATGATGAGTCGTGTCGCTATAGATTGTTACACAGGGTTGTCAAGTAAATAATTAATAATTTGTAGTAATAACATAAAATCCAGATGTATTTTTTAAATGGCGAATTAATTCTAAATGCAAAACCATCTTCTCCTATAAAGTGCGTTTAAACTCAACAAAATCATATTTACACCACAAACTAAAAGCAATCGCAAAGTAAACAAATGAAGTGAACTTTTCCATACAAAAATATATCTAACAATGGGAAATTGAGAAAAATACTGAGAGCCGCTGCCAGGTCGTACTGGCGACGTTCACGCTTAACCGGCCGAACGCACGGCCACGAAATATGAATGAAGCAACAAAGAAATAGGGGTTCTTCAGAGTCTAGATGTTCCTTAGTACTTGTTTTATGTAGCATTTTGGGATGTTAATATAGTATAATGTTCAGTATATGTACGTCGTAATTCTGAGCAAGGGTAAAAACCCAGTAAAAGTCAAGAAAGGTATTCTTTGCAATTTGCTTGGTTATATTTTCAGATCTTCGGCCAGTTTTATTAAAAATGTGAAGATTTATCTTCTCAGCGCGCTACCAAGACTTTGTCCTATAAGAGTGACGATTGTATATCACCTATACTCTTGCTTTGTACAAGCTGTATCGTTACTTGTTGATAAATACATTTATTATTATTATTCCTCTTTATTTAATTTCAATCTCATTAATCTTATTTTATATAATTAAATCACTTTACAAAAAATATTTAACCATATAAAACAGGACCACGGAGACCCACAGGCATCGGGCACAGGGACCAAGCTCCAGAGAGGGGAACCTCCGAACGATGCGTGTCGTGTCCAGCAATACTGCCTTCTGTATAGAGGACTTGATCCAGCCGTCTAACGAGAGCCTCTTGAGGTGGTGGTCGAGGCTCTTGGCAATAAGACCATTTACGGTCACGACTATCGGTACAATGATCGCCGAGTCAATATCCCACATGTCGACAATCTCGTGAGCCAGGTCCAAATACTTAATTTGTTTATCTTTTTCGGCTTTCACGAGATTCTCGTCATGGGGTATGCTGACGTCGATGATCATTGCAAGGCGCTCTAATCGGTCTATCACCACTATGTCCGGCTTGTTAGCCGCAATAGTCCTGTCAGTAATGATAGACCGATCCCAGTACAGAGTAGCACGACCATTTTCAAGAACTGGGTCGGGCACATACCTGTAGTACGGTACTTCGGAGTCGACAAGTTGGTACTTTAAGGCAAGTTGCTGGTGGACAATCCTGGCTACTTGGTTGTGTCTATGCAAATATTCGCCATTGGCAAGACGAGAACAACCGGATACTATATGTCTAAGCGATTCACCAGGCTGGTGACATGCCCGACATATGTCGACCGTCCCATCCCTTAGAATATATTTCCGGTAGTTGTTCGTCATGACAACTTCGTCCATAATCGCAAAGACAAAACCTTCTGTTTCGGCGAAGAGATCGCCGAAACGCAGCCAGGACACCGACGCTGGAAAATCTACGTCGGGCCCATGCAAGGCCCGGTAAAAACGTCCATGCAGCTCTTTACCTTTCCATACTTCCCTGCGCTCCTCTACACCAAGTACGGCAGGTTTGCGCCAGTTCTCTTTAGCCAGACCTAGCGGGGTAAGCCCTCTGTCCACTGCGACCACATCTCGGTGCACACCCGTGTCGGTGTGGAGAAAGTATTCTCTGAAATTGCACACCTCGCGATTGTGGAGGGTCTTGGCACTCAAGAAGCCACGACCCCCACACTTGCGCGGGATGTACAATCTCATCACCGACGAACGCGGGTGATGCATCCGGTATTATTATTATTATTATATCTGGTTTTGTCGATATCTTAGGTATGTAATCATTTATTATCCAATAATTATTTAAATGACAATATAATTAAGTTAAGTCTTAAAATAATTAAAAAAAACTAATTAATACATACAAGTGAAAATTTAAAAAATTAAATTTAGAAGGCGTCATGAAACTCATCCGCATCGCAGTCAATTGAAAGCGTGCCCAGAAGACTGGCAGCATTGCCTCGTTTTATGGCTATACTTATTTTTTGAGCCAAATACGTGCCAGCCCTCTGGTCACGCGAGGCGTCTATGAGTATCTTTGCGAGATCTCTAAAAAGTGATCTCGCACTTGGACCCCATGGCCCCAATGTTTCCACCCCAAACGGCTCAAATACATAATCTCCTATTAGATTTACATATTTGCGCCGTCGATATTTTATAATGCATACGCAAATACACATATTATTATGATTGTGAAAATGGCTGTCTGACCAGCGCAATCATCTAACTATATTGGTGGATGTGAAAATTCGATTAGATTCTAGCATAATAAAGGATATTTTCTTTATTCACGGGTATTTTTAATCGGATCTCTCTTCGAAAAATTCGCTGACCTATTCTTACATTTTAATAGGGTAGTTTCCAGGGTCAAAATAATTACATTTTATTTAGTCCGTATTTTAGATTATAAAAAAATATTAGACACGTATTTTTTCTTTTTTCGATTAAATAAAAAAATACAAAGATATAGTCCTTTAAAGTTACGTGTGACGTCATCTAGTGCGAAACAATGCAGCACGGTGTGACGTTATACGTAACTTTAATGAGCTATATCTTGGTCATTTTTGTTTAATTTACAAATAAAAAAATACGTATCGCTTATTTTTGAATAATCTAAAGGACGGACTTATAATTTTTTTTTGTCAACTAGCCTATTCCATGTAGTCATTTTTCAACAGCCAGAATCTACTCTCTTCTAGTTCGTGGTCAGCCTTGTTTTTTAATTAGCTGTTCCACTGCTGGGTCTCTTCTCATTATGAGAAGGGGCTTTGCCATAGTCCATAATCTCTTCAAGTCAGTTTTGTTATTTTCTTTACCTGCTTTATACTTCAAACCCTCGTGTATTAAGATCTCAGACTGATTCACAATAGCCATATAGAGCATTGAACAATACAAGCTTCCCATCCATTAGAGCTGATATCAAATTCCTAGTAGCATACCTACCGATGCGACTGCCTCTTTGGTCTCGCGGCATAAATGTGCGCGTGGGATTGGGAGGTCTTGGGTTCGATTCCCGGGTCAAGCAAAGTGCTATTGAGTTTTACCGTTAGGAAATTCTCAATAGCAGCACGGAGTCTGATAATGTGCCCGGTACGGCAATAGGCTCGCCCCCTATTACGTGGGACCTAAAAATTCATGGCGAAATGTAGGTGTAATATCTCTGCCTACCCCTTCCGGGATACAGGCGTGAGTCTATAAAAAGAAATACCTACCGATGCATATAGCTCTATTGAACAGTCATTTGGCCCTATCGTCTTTAGATGCAATAACGGGCTACCCATTGAAACGCCTATATATGTGGTATCGGCTACTGATACCTACATGTAATGGTACCTATTGGAAATTAATCTGTGATAAATACATCGCTGGATAATTGCAAGAAAGGGCTATTGATTAAATTAAGGACAATAGGTTGCGTAGGTATATGCATTTTTATGAAGTGTTTCTGATTCTAACACTAATTCTAAACTTGTCTAAAGAATGCCATATCTTTTTTTTTTATAAATAAAAATATTTTTCCTGATTGAATTATCACCGCAGAACACAAATGGTATTTTCTTTGTAAGAAAGATGTAGGTAAACCACCTATAAAGCTATTTTATAATATGGTTAAATGTAATCTCAGTAAAACCAATATATCGTGATAAAATCTATAAACAGGTAGGTATAGTACAGATTCCGCCTAGTTTGGGCGGATCCCAAACTAGGCAGAATCTGTATGATAAGATCAGATAAGTATTTTCTTTCACTTAAAGCACTTAAAACAATTGTTGAAAATTACAAGCTAGTTTGTCATACAAATTCTTAGATACCTAGACTAAGAATTTTCTAAAGTGTAAAATAATACGATTAATCAGGTGTTATTGGTGTTATCTAATGATCTAATGAGTGGTGCACAATGAACATGTCTTGCTGTTACAACGCGTCCATTACTGACCGTATCGAATTTGTTGCCTCGGACGTACATGGATTAAGATTTCGAGGAGGTAAGTTGTGGATTTTAGACGAGGCTTTTTATTTGACGGTTAGCTATTATTATGGGAAAAAGAAATAAATTAAATGTATACATTTGTTATGTACCTATTAGACTATTTGTTGTTAGGTATAAAAATATTTAAATTCTGAAGTATCCGAACTGCTACTCTACGAACACCTTCATGAATTTGACGTACCTACAGGTTGGATGTTCTAAAAGTGTATTTTTTGGCTACTATAGTTTAGTTAGGCAGTATTTGATATGAATTCATTTACTGCCAAACTCATCAACTCTCAGCAATATTTTACATTGTGTCAAAGTCTCCTACTTATAGATAAGGGCAAATAATTGTTATAGAAACGAACAAGATATAATACGTTGCCATTCTATTAGTAGATTCTTTAGAAACCTTTATTATTTGAGTAGATTATTATTCATACATTCTATTAAGTTAACTTTGTATGATAGGAGTAAATTCAGTGCAATGGGTGTGGAATCGTTACAACCAAAATAAGAACTGTCTACTGCCTCGCATCCGACCGGTAAGTATACACAACATGGCTCCATGACCATACCCATTAAGGTACACCTTTTGATGTGCTTTAGCTTCAGACTAAGATCGTGATAAGATTTGATTGAATCTGCGCCAGCGCAACCGGCCGGTAATAATACAATAACGCGGGTAATGCGTCTATATAATTACTTGTATCGCCAGTGGCCAATTGTATCAAGACACAGGTTTTGGTTAAAATATCTGTCTGTGAAAGTCTGCGCCTGAATAACTTTTTTTTTCAATATTTGGCACTGAATTTTCGGATTTATTTGAGCGTTTGGTATTTACTCATTTTACGACTTGATTCGATCGTTTTTGGCTGTCTCGAAGGTTGAAATTACCTTAATGATTTCCAAATTGCATAAGCGGACTGCACCCACGGAAGAAGTTATGTACAACTATTTTTAAAGTCATTATCCGTTTCTCTTAAGGCTGAGTAAAGTGACTTAAGATTATTCGATTTTAAACTTTAGAAATATGCGTTAATCGGGTGTTACCAAGTAGCCACGAATGTTTAAATAGTCAAATACCCTCTTTCTTGTAAGATTTTTACGCATAATCGCTTGTCTGATTTCAATTAAATTCAGTATGAAGACTGATGTTTTGTGTAGCATAGGTAAGCTACACAAAACATCAGTGATCAAAGATGTGAACAAGTTCTAGCATGTATCTAAGTATTTTATTGTGGAGGCATTCCCTGGTGTGCACCACAATACTAGTTATCTATATTTCGTGTTGTTATAATGTTCCTGCACCGTAGTGGTTCGGCTATGAGATTGGATGAACCAATTGCTTGTAGGGCGACCATATTATTGGTGGCACCAAATTCTGGTTTAGAAATTAAAGTATTTTTTACTGGACTGATTTCATAATATTCATATCTATGTAACGGGTGTACCTATATTACGTTATTAGTTGAAGATAGCGTGAAATACACCACAAAAAAAAGTAATTAAAGGGCGCCATTACCTAATGTTAAGATTGACTTTCAAGCTGTGATGTCAAACCGCAAAGCATTCTTTTATGCCACCATATTTTATCGCTTCGCCTTAGCCAGCAGCATTTATAGGTGAACTGATAGGTGCATATTGATTTGTCTGGATAATGATTTGAATCCAAGAAATGGCTAATCTGCAAAATTGACATAAATTTCAATGTGGCACACTTACTGAGCGCTCCAGGTGACTTAATTTGTCGGCTACATTACTTTTTGGTAAATTAGAAAAAGTTTTCTGTCTATCATAGCCTATGTCTAGCCTTTGACCTGTGTGGTGCAACAACTATCAAATCTTTTTTTTGCCTTATTAAGTTATTACATATACTATTTATTGATTTCAGCGTTATAAGGAGCGTGAGCTATACCCAAACCAAGGAATCATATATTATTTAAAATACTTTATTTTTCAGCAGGTTATTTATTCATTTTGTGGTCACCTCACAGTACAGTCACGCGCGGCGGTCACGGCTCCGCTTCATTACCGCGATGTTATTTTCAATCATAACTATAAACAGGTATTGTGCGGCTAACTGTACTTAGTGTTGTGACGCACTCGCGGCTCAACTGTCGTTAGTGGGATTGTATGAATTGTGATAAGGTGTTGCGCGCATTGTCAACTTTTTTGCAAGGGTATTTGTTATAAATAAATAGGTACGAGTGTGTTCAGATAAGTTCAGTCTAAGTATAACTAAGACATATTTTTCAGCTGCTAAATTAATTCTCATAAATATTATCTTCATTTTCGTATGAGAGTGTGGTCATCCCTGGTGTCGGCGTTTTAGCATAGTAAAATAAGAATAGTAGGTTAGCAAAGGCCGCTCGGCGAGTTAATTGCCTACTCTTGCGTTGACGCACGGGTTGTCACTTGTTTACACCGCGGCGCGCGCGGCGCGCGCCGGCTTTGTCGGCGCGCGCTGTTTCGCCGCTTTTTTAAGTGATCGCGCTGAATACTTCACAATTTAAGCTTGCATATATTTTTTTTCAAATACCTACTGACTACCTAAGCGTTATATAACTATCTAAATGCCCTTTATAACGAGCAAAATGTAACAAGTTTAATTTATCTACTGTCGTTTAACACATTGTATAAATATTATAACGTTTATTACAAAACTGAATGTACATAAACAATTCGAGCGGGCGAGCAGTGTAGTACCTACATGAATGCGCGCGGCGCATCCCATACTGAAGCCGCGCCCGCCGCGCTCGTCTATGAGATTGTGTGCGTGCGTACACGGCGCCGGCGACTCACGCGTACATTCAAACCAGCGGCGGCCGATTTGTATGAAGCTATCCTACTATTCTTTTTATACTTTGGTTTTAGGGCCTGTTCACGAGATACGGAGTTACCCATAAATATGGCGATAACCAAAATATCTTTGTGTAACTATACGGTATACCTACAAAATTGTCGACATTGGATCTTCATTTCTTACAAGTATTTTATATCAAGGGAATAATGCATATTCGCAATTAATGAGGCGTTGAATAGGTACCTACACAACGTAGATTACGTTAAGTAGGTAGGTAAACCACCTTTTAACTTTCATAGCAGCTGTGTCTAGGGTTGCCAACTTTTTTTAGAAGAAATAGAGTATATCTGACTTCAAAGAAGGTAAATAAAGAGTATGGAGTTAAAAAATAGTATCATTTACTTTATATTTTTAAAAAGGTATTTTTTTCTACTTTTTGCAGCACATAAAAATTTTTCATTGTTTTTAAAATAATTGTATGAGTCCAAACATCTAACTCTAAATTTATGTAGATCAAGAGCTCATTCTTAATTAATTTTAATGAAGCTCTGTTTCTCTCTTCTCGCCACTTCACATTCAGGACCGAAAAGACACTTTCAGTAAATGCTGAAGTGGCGGAAACAGAGAGTATAGAACCAATATATTTTTTTAAACAATCTAATTCTACAGGACACTTCTTAAAAATAAATTGCCATTTTTCTACACTGGATTTTTGCATAAAATCTGTGTTATTTAACAATTCAGCTTTGAGTTCTTTTAAAATGATAACTTCTGAATATAAACTGTCCATGTGTATGCTGCGTTCACGAATGTCCGAATGTTGTTTGAGGAATTGGGGATACCAACATATTAACAGTAAATAGTCGACTTTTTTTTGTTTTGATTATGGGTTTTTGCATAATATTATATGACTGACACTAGTTTAGTAAAATTGTGTAAAAAAGGGTATTTTAGCGTACTCTATTAGTGTTATAGATTATAGAGTACGGTTACATGATATAGAGTACAATACTCTATTTTAGAGTACGGTTGGCAACCCTAGCTGTGTCTGTACCTAAATAGGTACATATGTACATTACACAATGTTTTAATGTTTGCGATTTATATTAAAACCTACCATTATATTCTGTAAAACATTGTTTCATTACATCTCGCAACGTTTTATTAACGTATTTATACAACGGATGTGTTGCTATCCATACACACGCCCGTTTTAAAATTTCGACTTTAAATGTCTCCGTATTCATTACCGCCACAAAATATTTAACAAATAGTTTAACCGCCTAGTTCGTCCCTCGCGTAACGCTGTCTGTGCCGCTCGGAGTCGTGGCGTCGGACTCGGTCGCAGTACATTTGTTCCTGCCGCTCGCCGCACCGCCCGCCGCGCCGCCCGCCGCACAGCCATTCGCGCCAAAAAAAAAACGCGCGCGTTATCGCTGTGCGCGGCGGCTCGTGGCGTGCTTCGAACGTTTTCATACATTTGATCTTACCGCTCGCCGCCCCGCGCTAAGCCGCCGCTCAGAGCGGCAAGGTCGTGACAGGGCCGTTAGACCGCCCAGAGGCCGCCGACATGGCTTACGATTTTTGTCCTGGGGCAATAACCGCGATCCAGAAGCCCTCTCCCCGTCCTCTGAAGCACGGTAGCACTCTGATGTAAATGTCACACGCAGTTATGCATCCAAGTAGCGACCTGTGCAAGCGTTGCTTCACTTTGCCGATCTATGACGAACTGCAAGCTAAAGTTAGAATCACCAGAGAATAGTAAGAACTATGAAGTTATTGTTCCGATAATGGCTAAGGTTGTAAATTCAATGGCGAAAAAATGACAGATGGCGCCAGTCGTCACGTAAACATAAGGTCCGTATATAACGTGTGTTAAAAATATAAAACTGTGATTTGAAAGTGAATAGACATAATTTCCTAGTGACTCAGTACCTAATAATAACCATAAAGTGTTGGTGAACCGCATAGTCTTAGGTGAACCGATATAAATAGTACAATAAAAGTTATATCTCTTCAAAAATTCTACATAAAAGTGCAGTGTTTACAAACAAAAAGTAACAATAAACTACAAGTTAACATTAATCATAACAATAAATAAAACAACAAACAGATTTTATACCAGATGATATCAATAAAGTGTTTAAAAAGCTACGCTAAAAGTAAATCTCAAGAAGTGAAAAAGTGATCCGTTAATTTTATTTGAACGTCGTTAACCACGAATGAATTGACCAATCACAACAACTCTCATACTGAGTAACCACACCTACAAAGCAAAGACCAATTTCATCACCGTCCATAACAGGCGCCGTGGCGCGTTGAATACTATAACGTGTTCGGAAGAGCTGGGTATCAAATCCCAGTGAAGTGCAAAAACGCTTTTTGAGTATTATCTGATTTATTTAAAGCAAACTTATAAAAGTGAACTTCAATCTAACAAAATAAAAGTGTAAAATTATTAGAAACCAACAAAAACAAGAAAATATTCCTGCTTTGAAATATTAGCTCTAGCAAATCTTCAATAGAGGGCGCTGTAGTGTAAAATGGACACAGAAAACATTACCTATCGTAGACCTCACAGAACAAGTTCATTGAATAACCTTGCTCACACTTCAATTGACAACACCATGTTTGATAGCACAATGTTGAGTATACCCGACAGTCTGCACAACAACAGCTGTTTACTAAATGACCTAAATGAGCAGGTTAAAACACTTAAGAGTCAACTGCAGAGCGCACATCAAGAAATAGAAAACCTAAACTGCGAAAATTTTCGTCTTAAATCAGACCTGCAGAACATTCTGAAATCAAACAACGCATACAAAAAAATATGTTCAACGCCCGAGAGGAGAAGTATGACGCCCGGATCAGCGCGTGGGAGCAAAAAACGGACAAACAAAAATATATGTAGTTTTATAAATCACGACCAATCGCAACCCAGTGAGAATGTCACTCAACGTGCGACTATGCTGCTTGACAAAGAGACTCAAACCCACCACTCACAAGAAGACACATTAGAAATTGCATCGTCATCTAAATGTCATGTAGATCATTGCATGAAACCTATAAATAATGTAACAACACCGAAACGAAAGAACAAACTTATTATATTAACAACTCAAATGCCCAAAGGATCACTGTCTATGGTGGATAGCGCGTTCTCGTCTCATTTTGATTTTTGCCAATATGTAATTCCAAATGGTACTGTAAAGGAACTCCTGTGTAATATTGAAATCAAACTGAAAGACTTTACTTTGAACGACTATTGCATTATCTTTATTGGTGAAAACGACATTAAGAGTGAAACAAGCTACTCGTATATAAACACTATTAACTTGATAAAAAAGTCCCTACAAAATGTGACTCACACAAATAAAATCATTTGCTTACCGACATATATCACAGGAGCCCCTATATATAATTATAAAGTAGAAATGTTTAATAATCTTCTTTACCTTGACATTCAAAACTCTGACTATGCATTCTTGTATGACAGCAATTTTTATCTAACACTGGACATGTTTTCTCAGACTACTGGTAAAATTATACTGGTATAATATATCTTAATAGATTATTTTTTAGTTAATACAAATGATATGAAAGGACAAGACATTATATATAATAATAACAGTATTCATGGACAAAAAAAGGGTTCTCAATCTAATGAAAATGTAACCAACAATCAGTTTTTTCTTTGAATCATATTTAAATATACTTCATCAAAATATAGCAGGATTATTGAGCAAATCTGATACCCTTTGTGTACATTTGGAAGAATTAAAAGGCAATAATAAAACTGTAGATATTGTATGTATAACAGAACATTTTATGATGGCCGGTCATGAATTGCATTTAAGTTTACCTAATTACATTTTTGCCCTGTGCTATTGCCGTAAAAATAGTAAAAGAGGAGGAACATGCATCTTATTGAAAAAACAATATAAGTACAGAGAAATCTTAGATATTAGGAAATTCTGTATTGATAATATATTCGAATGCTGTGCTGTTGAACTTATCGACTACAAGATAATTATTCTTTCCATGTATAGAGTACCTCAACAAAATAATTTATATACATTCTTTCGACGTTTAGAAAACCTTTTAAATTTTATGACTAAGATTGACTCAAAACATATATTAATTGCCGGTGATTTTAATATTGATGTCATGAAACAAAATAATGTAACTTTAGATTTTAAATGCCTACTGTTAAATTGTAATTTAAAATTAGCAGTACACCAACCGACCAGACTAGCTAGTCAATCATGCATCGATAATTTTGCGCATAATTTTAAAAATAATTTTAGAACTGAAATCTTAGATTTGGGTCTATCTGACCACACTGCTCAATTAATAACAGTTCCCGTAAAGAGAATACCTACAATAAACTATTGGCGAACCAAGAAACGCGATTACAGTATGGAAAATATTAAAAAATTCAAAACATGTATTGAAAGTCTATCATTCTCATCTATTTATGACACTGAAGATCCAAACCTAGCTTATCGTAATTTTATAACAGATTTTAAGTTATTTTATGACTTATGTTTTCCAGTAATACAATTTCTTATTAAAGTTAACAGTAAACCAAAATGGGTATCGCGAGGTATCATGACATGTAGTAGAAGGAAGAGAGATTTACTCTGGTCATATAGATTAAACCCTACAAAAGAAAATAAATTAAAATACTATAAATACTGTAAAATATTTAAAATATGCATAGGACTAACAAAAAGAGCACAAAACAACTATAAAATAAAAACTTCAAAAAATAAATGTAAAACAACATGGCAAATTATAAATAAAACAAGACTAAATATACCGAAGGATAGCATCTCTAGAATAAAAAACATAAACGATAATTACATCAATGATCCCACAGAAATAGCAAATGAATTTAACAATTATTTTGTCGACAGAATCAGTCCTTTACCTGGTGCTGGAATAAAAGTTACCTCCTTAATAAATAATCAGCTTAACTCCATGTTTCTCGCACCTAGTTCACCCAATACAATAAGTAAAATTATTAAATCCCTAAAAAATACCAACAGCGTGGGACACGATGGTATTTCGACGAAAATAATAAAAATGGTCAACGAAAATATATGTCACCACCTGAGTCATATTATTAATTTATGTATATCAACAGATACATTTCCTGAAGATCTTAAATTGTCAATCATAAAACCTTTATACAAAAAAGACGACAAAGAATTATTAGTCAATTATCGACCCATTGCTTTATTACCGATATTTTCAAAAGTTTTTGAAAAATATTTATATAATGAAATGAATTCCTATTTAGAAAGAAACAATATCCTTTGCAATGAACAAAAAGGTTTTCGCCAAAATAGGACTATAAACATGGCTATCTATGAGTTCATTAAAAATATTATATGCCATGTTGACAAAAGAACTCCAATTTGCGCTATTTTCTGTGACATGTCTCAAGCATTCGACTTTGTGGATCATAACATACTGATCGACAAACTTAACGCTTATTTGATTGTTAATAATTATAATATACAGGCAGTAAACGAAGCTCGATTTCTCGGCCTAACTATAGACAGTAAGTTAAACTGGAAAGAACATATTGACAAATTATGTAAAAAGATTAGCATACAATCATATGCGCTATACAAACTAGCATCAAATGTAAGCACTGATGCACTTTTATCTGCATACTACGGTTTGGTTGAGTCTGTCCTAAGGTATGGCGTAATTTTTTGGGGCAACTCTACCAACAAAGATATGGTTTTTAAAATTCAAAAACGATGCATACGATTCATGTTTGGAATAAAAAGTACCGAAAGCTGTCAGCCTCTGTTTAAAAAATATAATATTTTAACATTACCATCTATTTATATTTTGGAATCGGTCATGTTTGTCAGAAGTAATCCACAATTGTTTTCTCGTATGTCAGAAACAGTAACTCGAAATCGCAGAAATAACGATAGATTACGTGTCCATCCTGCTAAAACTGCACTACTCCATAAAAGTATATTATGCAGGGCTCCAGTAATTTATAATAAAATACCAAATTATATTACCAAATTGAATACAGACCAATTTAAGAGAGCATTAAAAAAACTATTAGTTGAAAAATGTTATTACAATTATGAAGACTTTCTCAAAGATACATTTATATAAGTTCAATTTTAGAAGTCGAAGTAGTTGATATAATATGTTACAAAAAAAAAAATACTCTGTTTTTTTTACTGTTTCCTGACATATTTCTGATTTGTTTGTTTATATATAACTAGCTTTCGCCCGCGGCTTCGCCAGCATGATATTTTAATAAAGAGTGGCCTATGTTCCCCGGGTTCAGACTATCCATGTCAAATTTCATCACAAACGGCTCTGTAGATTAGCCGTGTAGCATACATATAAACAGATAATGTTGAAAATTACTTTTGTTTACATAATCGTTGAACTTCAGGTAAAGATAAGGAAAATATAGTATATCATTGAAGTTATGAAGAGCTTGTTTACCTACTGAATATAACAGCAACAAAACATACAATCTGAAAGCATTAGGTACCACAAAGTACATATCAGACAATCAGACCGACCCTCCGCCTCGCTGTGCTTAAGCGCACTAACTCGTAGAAAGCGCTTTTAATGACGCTGCGATTAGGTCAGATATCTGACTGTAAAAGACAAAGTTAATCTACTTACATTAAATACTGAAGGCTAAATCTATCAATTTTGAAAACAATATGATAACTTCTCTAGAATGAGCATTGTAAAATACATTTATATTTTTTTATGTTATACTGTTTTATTACAACAAAAAATGATGTACCTAGTTAGATTATGTACTAAAAGCTAAAAAGTAATATGGTAAGTTCTAGCTACCAGATCGCGCCAATCTTCTCATCAATCTGGGGTATTGATCAGACAAATATAAACTCGTTGGGCAAGTGAAATTTCTATCATAATGTTTACTCTGGATACCCTACGCCAAAAATTAATTTATTTTTACTTAATTTTATTTTCAAGTTTTTAGTGTTGTTGTTAGTTGATACTTCTCATTCTATTTTCATAGTGAGCCCTTTTCTACCAATCAAACCCTGTCATTCGATACCCATATTGAGGTAATTGTGGAAAATAAGTAATCCGCCATTTTGTGGCGGCGGCCATCTTGGATTTTTCATAGTGAGCTCTATTGTACCAATCAAGGCCTTTCAATTGATACCCATTTTGAGGTATTTGTGGAAAATATGTAATCCGCCATTTTGTGGCGACAGCCATCTTGGATTTTTAATAGTGAGCTCTATTCTACGAATCAAGCCCTTTTATTTGATACCCATATTGTGGTATTTGTGTAAAATAAGTAATCCGCCATTTTATGGCGGCAGCCATCTTGGATTTTGCATAGTGAGCCCTATTCTACTAATTAAGCCCTTTCATTCGATACCCATATTGAGGTATTTTTGGAAAATATGCAATCCGCCATTTTGCGGCGACAGCCATCTTGGATTTTTCATAGTGAGCTCTATTCTACGAATCAAGCCCTTTCATTTGATACCCATATTGAGGTATTTGTAGAAAATAGGTAATCGACATTTTGTGGCGTCAGCCATCTTGTATTTTTCATAGTGAGCTCTATTCTACGAATAAAGCCCTTTTATTTGATACCCATATTGAGTTATTTGTGGAAAATAAGTAATCCGCCATTTTTTGGCGGCAGCCATCTGGGATTTTTCAAAGTGAGCTCTATTCTGCGAATCAAGCCCTTTTATTTGATACCCATATTGAGGTATTTGTGGAAAATAAGTAATCCGCCATTTTGCGGCGACAGCCATCTTGGATTTTTCATAGTGAGCTCTATTCTACGAATCAAGCCCTTTCATTTGATACCCATATTGAGGTATTTGTAGAAAATAGGTAATCTCCATTTTGTGGCGACAGCCATCTTGGATTTTTCATAGTGAGCTCTATTCTACGAATCAAGCTCTTTTAATTGATACCAATATTGAGGTATTTGTGGAAAATAAGTAATCCGCCATTTTTTGGTGGCAGCCATCTTGGATTTTTCATAGTGAGCTCTATTCTACCAATCAAGCCTTTTCATTTGATACCCATATTGAGGTATTTGTGGAAAATAAGTAATCCATCATTTTGTGGTTGCGGCCATCTTGGATTTTTCATAGTGAGCTCTTTTCTACCAATCAAGCCTTTTCATTTGATACCCATATTGAGGTATTTGTGGAAAATATGTAATCCGCCATTTTGCGGCGACCACCATCTTGGATTTTTCATAGAAAGATATTGTGCTTTTCTAGGAATCAAGCACTTTCGTTTGATACCCATATTAAGGTATTTGTGGGAAATTAGAAATCCACCATTTTGTATTGGCGGCCATCTTGAAATTACAATCATTTAAATATTATCTTTTAATCTCGATGACAATATGAGTATATACCAAATATCAGATCAATCTGTCATCAGAAAGGGGGTAAAATTCCAATTAATAACTTTCTGACCTCAGGCTTTTTGCCGACTTAGTTGATACTTTTCCTTATATTATGGCAACATTATACAAAATCTTTATAAATTGTAGCCTATGTGTTATTCTGATGTATAAACTATATTATTGTAAAGTTTCATCCAAATCCGTTCAGTAGTTTTTGCGTGAAAGAGTAACAAACATCCATCCATCCATCCATCCATCCATCCATCTATCCATCTTCACAAACTTTCACATTTATAATATTAGTAGGATATTTGATTGACGTTTTGTTATTAAAAACAAGTTTATTAATTATTAAAATTTATTCATCTTTGATATTTGTAAGCCAACAATGGTCAGACATGTTGAATTTTTGACTTTATATTTTGGACTATTTCCTGACATATTTCTATTTTTTTTTTTATATATTATTACATTGACATTTTGTTATTAAACAAGTTTATTAATTATTAAAATGTATGTCATTCATTATTAATATTCGATATTTGTAAGCCAGCAATGGTCAGACATGTTGAAACAAATTACTATGTGACATCTATAATAAGCATCTTATTAATGTTTTAATTATATACACGTGTCTTAGCAAATAAATATATCTTTATCTTTATCTTATCTTTATCTTCAAGTAGTCTTGTTCAAATTGCAGTCGATACCGATCGTCCAATTAACGGGGCTAGCCTTTGGCGTACATCTTCGGTCGATCCTACCTACTGGCTGGAATTCATATTAGGTTTGTGTTAGAGTAAGCAATAGCCTGATTTAGAGACATACTGCTACGCAAATTCTCGGGTTCTAACTCACGGCGTGTCTGCTGACTTTTCGATGTTGTGTGCGTATTAAATCTTTAGCTTTCGCTTGCTGGGTGAGGAAAACGTCGTGCAAAAAGCCGTGATCGTGATACCTGTGTCCAGCTTTGCAGTTCCGGTTTTTTGTGATAGGTATATGTATAAGAAAATATACATCACAAAAAAAGCGGAACAAATATCAGTATATGAAAACAGAGATGTATGGCAATCCAAGAGAGAGAGGCCTTTGCTTTGCCTAGCAGTGGGACACAATAGGTTAATGAAAAATGTGTAATCCGCACTAAATAATATAAATGTGGTAATGTGTTTTTTGTTTGTTTGTCATTCTTTCCCGTCACAGCGGAGCGATTCTGATGTGTAGGCGTACGAGGCTAGAAAGTGATAGGTATATGCTACTTTTAACCGCATTAACCGAATCACACGCGAGTGGAGCCGCGAACGAAGTCTAGTATAGAAACATACGACTGCACTTGGTATTGTACGACTATTTCTACGTTACAAGTGAATAGGATTCTACTTGTAAACTTGAAATGTATCAAAACCCTTAACAACAGTAGCGCAACAACATTACTTTGATCTATAATCCAACAACAATAAAGGCAGATAAGATCGTGGACACAGACAAATCGTGAGTGCGCGCGGACTCTATAGTAGCAAATAACAGTACTTCTGATTAGACATACCATCGTTGATTTATTTCACCTATTGTATCTGTTTGTGAGGCTTAAGGAAAACGATTCAATATTTCCGATTTGTCTGATGGTTACTATTGGCTCTGTATTGCGACAGGGTCGTTAGAACCCGCTATGTATTTGTCATAAGTGTGATGGATGTCTTAGAAATTGGGTTATGGCTATTTTGGGTTTTGATCGTGAAATTTTACTTTATGTACCTAAAACAAGAAAACAGATGCTTTCTTAAAACGTTTAGCAAGATAATTCACAATTTGATACGCACATAGGAAAGATCGAAATCTAATTAGTGCGCGCCCTAGATTCGAACCCGAGTCTGCGTAACCATCTGTTGGACTCCACACTATCGTATCGCTGCCTTACCAGTTGTCAGTATCTACTAACTTTAAAATCAATTAAGTATACTGAATTTCAAATAGCGAGTGAATACCGCTAGTAGTTGATGCAAAAATCTCAGAATTGTTATATGGTTTTCACTTGACCTTGACCTATTTAGGCCGGTATACATTTTGTGGCAGAAAGAGGTATTTGTAACTTTAAAATAGTGATAACCCGATTAAAAGTTTGCTTTCTCTGTTCCTTTCTTTATCGTGAAAGAGCTCACACTCCAAACCTTATAAACATCTCGCGTTAAACGTTAACAATTCTGCTGCAAAACGAATCTTGGGATTTATATTTTAGCGTTAGCGTTCCTGTTCTATAGTTAAATACCTGGGAGGAGAATTGTGGGGTCTGCAACACCGGCTTAGCTCGAAGAAATCACGATTTACCTACGTGCTTTACAATGGTTGCTGTAAGGTGGCTAGCTTGGTGGTGAGCGGAGAGAGAAGCGGCTTTAGGAATCGCTGATTGCCTTGGAGAGTATAGGAAAGAAGAGAGATTTAGCATGATGTCAACAACTAGGTCCTAGGGTGTTGTTGAATTTGTTGATGTGTCGATTTGGCAACAAGATTTTTTACTATATATTTTGACGTGACAACGTCTTATAAATTGGTTTGCCGGGTGACACTTCAAGAAACTGCGTTACGCTCCGCTCACGTTATGCGCTCACAATGAGAGCGAGTGAGAGGCACGCGTCCCGCCTAAGAGCGAGAGAGACAGACATAAAAAGTGAAAGGCACGCGTCTTTCATCCTTCTTCCTACTATACGAATGAATATTCACATTAAAATTATTTTACCACTCAAAGTCGTTGTCACGTAAAACTTTCGCCCGTATACCGACTTTACAGGCAACCAATATTTTATTCATAGGAACAATGACTACTGTATGTGAAAAGCCGTGAAAAATGGCAATATTCATAGTGGCACAGCACACAGCCGCAGCCACCCACAGGCATAGGGAATATGTTTCCCACCATAACAAACGAATATTATAAAATATCAAGACACCCAGGCAAAAAGATTTGCGTAAAATCCTTCAGATGAAATATAATAACACATGCTAAAAATAAAACTTGCCTCAGAAATAAAAAGATTCAAGAGATAGTCCTTACTAGAAAATTGAATACGTAAAATTGCTACTTTTTTAAATTTAAAATTAAGTTTATATTATTATTACGCTGTTAAATTATCCAGCTTTCGACTAACACAACAACTTTTGAACTGAGACAAAAACTTTTATGGACTCCATAATAAAAATTACATGTCAAAAGCATAATCGTAGGAAAACGTTTTTAACTTGAGTCGGCCAAAGTATCACGAGCATATGATATTGCCCTTAGTATTGTAAATGCCGCTTATCTGTAAAAAGGCGACCACATAATACTTTATATTTAAAAAATGCACTGTTTTACAATCCACACTATAAGAGTTTTGTAAGCATTGATGATAAGTTCTTAGCTCATCTTGTCACAGCGATAAAACAGTAAACTTATTTGACAAATAGTTGCTTTATTCTGTTCTTTTATAAAAATTGAAATAAAATGAATAATTGGAGTTTTATCACCAATTTGTAGTAAGTAAGGTATTGAGGCGAGGATTTCCCAAAACGCAATATTATCTATTGAGCCCAAACGAGTTGTATTTGTAGATTACACATATTTAAATTCTAACTTTATTTAATTCTTTCATGCTACGGATGACTTCCGTAATCGAAGGGATTAACAAAACTACTTTCAATTTAACATCAATTGCTAATCATCTTTAAAATAAGACAAAACATTTTCTAATATTTTTTTCTATAAATTTGCTTTTGCTCACTTATAATAAGGTAGTTCTAATTAGTATAATGTACCGCGGCAACCTCCTAATTTGAGGGTAGTCGAGCTTTTCCACGTTACCTTCAAAGAGAAGCAATAGATTCAATTAAGATATATTTTTAATGAACAAAAGAACGACCTTTTGTTTAGTTTATCTAAGCCTTGAGAAAAGCCGCTTCGAAAAATGTGCTGTCTATTTTTTTTTGTAAATTCTGATGTTTTTTTTAAGACAGCGGTCGTTTGGGAATTGACTTTGTTATTGTTTAACGAAATTTTTCTACAAGTCATTTCCCATTATTGAACGGATATCGTATCGTACTATATTTTAATCCAGAGTATTATCAAAGTGAATAATTAATTTTATTGTCTTTTATCATATATATTTTGCTTAGTTTGGGACTAGATGGTGTTGTGTGAATGTGGTGGAATATTATTATTATGTTTCTCTTTACTCACGGCTATTCTTCTAACTTTGGTGTCAGAAGAATAACCGGTCCTTTGGGAGGCTTACACGAGGATATGGATCCAACGTGCAGAGGCCCGTAGAGAGTTTTAATCTAAAATGGGATGGGACACATGCCGCGGAGCCTCCACAACTGCACTACTGCGTACAGCTATGGACTAGCCGCAGCAAATGTAGGACTATTGCCATGATGTGGAGTCTAATTTACTAGTTTATGGGGATGAGTGTTAAATGGACTGATTATAATAATACTATGGATAACAAACGGCACCTACCAGTGACACTCCTATAGCATCCGTCCGCGTGGCAGGTGGTGACCCGCCAACTCACTAGATGGGCCCTCTCTAAACAGCCGCCCAAAGCAAACAAACTCTGCCATAAAGGCAGCCAGAGGGCAACACCGGTGCGAGTGGCTAGGGGTGTCGAGCGGTGCGGCACCGGTTTCACCATCGCGGGCCTCGTGACAGCGGAGGCCCGGAGCGGGTTTCCCCGTAGTTGAGAATGACACTTCCACCCCCGAGCTAATAGCTCTTGCGGCTGAATTGCTAAATGCTCTTAATTTATAATTATTATTATCATTTGGAAAAATCATGTTCCTTTGCTCTATCTAGGCATCCCTGTGATATACTTATAGTCATGTAAACAGAAATTACTTCTTTATCTACTACTTGGGTTATACTTTGGTATAACCCACGTGACTACCTCTGGGTAGTTACGGGATGACTGTAACTTACTAGTTAAAATCCGTCGTTAATAAAATTCTGTTCGGATTTTTCATACATAAAAAATACGTAACTAGTAATTTAAAATGTAAATGTCAAAACAAAAGTTTCAAAGTTTGTTTGTTTAATCAGAGTACACATTTCATTAGTAAGCTTCACAAAGATGAATAGAAAATTATGAATATTCATTTCTTTTTAAATTATTTTATATATTTAGTTTAAGCAGCGATAGCCTAGTGGAGAGACCGACAGACTGCCACGCAGAGGGTCTGAGTTCGAATCCACGGCGCGCACCAATGACTTTTCGGAGTTATGTGCGTATTAAATTGTTAATTATCGCTTGCTAAACGGTGAAGGAAAACATCGTGAGGAAACCTGCATGTCTGAGAGTTCTTAATGTTCTCGAAAGACATGTGAAGTCTGCCAACCCGCACTTGGCCAGCGGCGTGGTGGACTATGGCCTTACCCTTCTCAATAGTGAGAAGAGGCCCGTGGCCAGCAGTGGGACAGTTTATATACAGGGCTGGTGATGATGATGATGATGATTTAGTTTAAAATGTTGCTACTTGATTTTTTGTTGGATGTCAGTGTCAAGCGAATTTGTAAATGAGTTTAAGTATCTGTGGAAAATAGTTCAGACGAAATAGTGGTTTAAATTTAGCTATCTCATCGTTTAAAGCAGTTTTACTTCGAAATTTGTACACAGTTTTGTAAGAAATTTGGATTATTAATGCAATTATTATTTATTGAACTTATCGTATTGGTATCTGTTATTTTGGCGACCCAGGAATGATAAAGTCACTTTGTTCCTCCTGATTGGAGATATTTTCAAATATTTGACATAAAAGTAATTTGACATAAGAAATTCAGAAGTATCTGGCCAGAAAGTTGCGTTTAGAAGTTGATAGTAAATAGGCCAGTAAAACTTTTTACACCTGAAAAAGTCTCCATAGCCAAGTACTAAAATTGCTACAAAGAAAAATCTTTAAAAATCATCTTGTGTAAATCGTTGCACGAAATAATACGGACAACACAAGAGAGGGTATTACCTCCCCGTGACGTCACGGTGCAATCTTACTGCAACACTCGCCCCCAATACTTTACTGTTATACTTTTTAAAATTCCCTTCCCCAACCAATATTTATGAAGAAAATAACAAAAAGGACGGAGAAAAATTTTTAGTGCCCGCTTTTTTCACTCTATCACAGTACGCAGTCGAAGTAAACGGCTTAGTATTAAGAAATGGAGGCTTTTGATATTATAGAGCTCTTGTTTTAAAGGATTTCCATGCTATTGAGCCGCCATAATCTTTATGCTTTTTTGTCATTCGTCGATGAAACATTATTGCGCGCATGACTAATAGGGTTAATGAAGAATTTAAAATTGAATGGGAAATTATTTTCTTGGAGCGGGAGTTGACCAATCATTTTATCTGTTAATAACAGGCTGTGTCTTTTAATTATTTATTCGTTCGTAATACAACAGCGTCAAGAAGAAATGGCGAACAGTAAATTGGCTATTAATGGAATTATTGAAAGAAATCTATTTGATGGGATTTTTACGATGCATAGTTACTGGTTTATCTGGCATTTCTGGTTGAACTAGGAAGTGAACCAATAGCTCATGAGCAAAACTCTTGAATGCAACCGGTCTAAAGCCAGGATGATGATGATAACGAATCATCGCTATCACCATCATCCTGGCTTTACATGTCATCAGACTAGCAGTATTCAGACCTGAAATTTTCTTGCAGTCAAAACGAATGCAGAATGAGGATCTCGTAAATCAAAAGTATTGAGTGCTAGCTGGATATTCAGTGCGAGTCTTGAATGCAACCGGAATATCACTAGGACGATGTTGATTATGACGTGACCTTCTAACGAAAAATCCTAGCAGTAAATTTCAAAACCGGACCAATGTTGATACTAACTAATTTACTTAAAAAATACTGAAGGGATTTTGATAAAATTGTACAATTTATAAGTCAGACAAAATCTATCAAGTGCATTAGAGTCTCTTGATAGGTACTACAAAAATAATGGACTTAAGCCGAGTCCAAGTAAAACTCAGGCATGCACATTTCATCTTCGCAACAACAAAGCCAGCAGGAATCCCAAGTATCTTCGAGTCATACTTGATAGGTCTCTCACCTATCGGCGCCACTGCGAGGCTACCGGGCGGAAAATTGACACCCGGAATAACCATCTCCGAAAGTTGACCACTACACACTGGGGAGCATCGCCTGATGTAGCCCGAACAACTGGCTTAGCTTTATCCTACTCCGTAGGTGAATTTGCGTGTTCAGTGTGGCATCGATCTGCCCATGCAAAACAAGCCGATTGTGCACTGAACGAAACGTGTCGCATAAGAACAGGATAAAGCCGATACCTCTAAATAAAATCTACCCTCCGGCAGGCATTGCCCCACCCGCGGTTCGCCGAGAAGTGGCCTGCGCTATTGAGAAACGCCGCCAGGAAGAGGACCCTCGACACCCGTTGCACAACCATAGATTGCCCCGTGGTAGACTAAAAAGCCGCAAAAGCTTTTTGCGATATACTGAGGCTAGTCAAGACCATCCGACTAGTTTAAGAAAAAAAATATGGCATGAGACAGTTCCAACCCCTGCGAAATATGTAGAGCCAAAGAACATCTACCCCCCGGAAGTAATCTGCAGTGGCCCATATGGAGATCGCTGAATCGTTTACGAAGCCAGGTTGGCCGCTGCAGACACAACCTAGCGAAATGGGGTATGATTGACTCGGCTTCCACGCAATGCGACTGTGGTGCCCCCGAATAGACCATGAGTCACCTGCTCGAGTGTCCTAAGTGTCCGCACAGATGTTCGAGGGCCGATCTATGTCAAGCCACTGACAATGCCGTTGCCGTGACCACATACTGAGCTGGTGCCATTTAAATTCTGTACGAACGACTCGAGAAGAAGAAGAAGAAGTCAGACTGGCTTATGCTACAATTTGTACCGATAACCGACACTCACTGTACGAAGTCGCGGACAAAAGCTAGTAGCCTTATAAACACATGAATATTGCTCAAATAAGTAATATATACTCGTATTATATTATACATGATTGTGTTATGTAATATATCGCAAACACATGTTCGGGGCGGGTATTCGTGAGTTATGTCCGACGCCCCCTGTCCTATCGATGGTTCCGGATACCGATTATGAGTGATCGCTTCTGTTAAACATGACTGGAGTCAGGTTTTTAATGTTGCTTGTTTTTTTGCGACGGTCTTACGACTGTCGTAGTGTTTACGGCTCGCCATTACGCCGAGTGTTGAGTTCGATTCTCGTAACGTTTTGAACGGGCCACTTTTCTAGGTATATATGACGTGTCCGAATTGCTTTTGATTTTATGCCAGTTGTGGACTTGAATATTATTATCTTATTTTTATTTAAAACGGGCCCTCTTTAACATTCTATAACGCGAAGGAATATTCAATCAAAGTCCACAAATAATTATTTGTGTTGAGATTACGATATTATTCGTAAAAGTGTAAGGATGAGAATCAAAAAGAAAGAAGATAGAATATATACTTACTAAATTATAAAAAAATATTCAGAAGTTCTATGTTACTCGCAGGCTAATGTAATCTACGTAATGAAATACATCGTTTTGTAACTGAGCCGCTTAATCAAGTCATTATTTTATAAAATAAATGTTTGTATATCTAAGATGGTATGATCCGTAAGTTAACATACCTAATTTATATAATATTTCATAACGTACCAACTCTCATTTTATAAAGTACTTACGTACATTTTAATGACTACTATAACAATATAAATTTTATAATTAATTAATGAGATGTAACTCAAATGAAAACTTTAAATTATAAGTAAATGACATCGCGAAACGTAAATTAATTAAGATTTAACTAATCCATCAAGATTTATGAGTCTCAAAAAACTAAACTGCTAGTAAGTTTAGTACGATCAGCTTAATATACATTTTATTATGAAGAAAGTGCAGTATACTCGTATGCGTAAAAGTACGTAAGTATAATAAATTAAATTGGGTTCACTGTTATCGTAGTATCATAAACCTGGCTGAATACTTGCTGCCATTCTTGATATAATAAATTCGAAGTGTCTGTCTGCTACGCTTTTACTGCTGTAGCAGTGGGCCGATGTTGATAAAATTTAGCATGAGTAGGTATAGTCTCCGACGCGATGAAGGCATGTATTAGATACATACACTCATTGCACTTGTAGGGTAAGTTTTATATATCCCATAAAAAACAATACTTGTCATAAAACCAAGTCTCGCAACTCGGTTCTATGGTAAAATGTTGTGAGATCCATGTAATACCAAGTCGGATTTTAATTTAACCTTTTAAACAAATAGATTGACTTACTTAGTTCGTATTATACACTCATTTTACGCTTCTCCTAGAAAGTATGATTTCAAATGATGATTTCAAATGCGTAAACGACAGCAGCCGATACATTTGTCAAAGAAAGTTTGAATTATTTATATTTTACATTCTTAATAATGAGTATCGCTATATATCTCTCGCAAGGTGGACCGACTATCTGATTAAAATCGCGGAAAGCGGTTGCATGCGGGCGGCGCAAGATCGGTCCGTGTGGAGAACTTTGGGGGAGATCTATGTCCAGCAGTGGACATCTCTAGGCTGAGATGATGATATGGCTTATCTGATCGGATTTTAAATATCTTTTATGTACACCCCTGAAGTTGTACAGACCGAAGGTCAAAGTTATAATTGAAACCGCTGATTCACCTCACTGTACATTGTATAATAAAGTATTAGCATATGAGAGTATATATTACTGAGAAATTATACAAATATACTCACTTCAAATGCATCAATAATATCGCACCAACCTTACTTCATTCATCACACCGTATACGAAAATTTTTCATTACGATCAAGTTATAACTGCAACATTCGCTGTTACTGCAAAAGTACGTGATAACTGGTACGTTGGTAGCAAACTAAAACTGCTATACCACCGTGTACCAACTTTTAGCTACAGCTAAAAGTTGTGGTCAATTAAACTTTAGGATTTGCTTACGTGATAAGTTCGATAAAGCCTGGTAGTAAACTGTTTCACATCTGAATACGGGGTTCCTTATTCTATTAAAAAGATGGATGGCTGAAGGTCAAGAGATACCTACTCTATCTATAAATAAAATCTTTTCTCTATTGCCCAGTGCCTGAGATAGCTCAGCCAACTATCGCCCCTGCCGTCAGTTATATTTTATCCGGTCGACCGTAAGACAGTCGTTATGGGGAGTTAATGCCCTTGAATATGCTGAAACTATGCTAAGTCTCAAAGCTGAAAATCTAGATCAAGAAACCAATAACTCGCTTGGATATTTACTTGAGAATGGCAAGAACCGGGATTGCCGTCGGTCGGTTTTCAAAGACTTCTTGTCTTAAACCTACCTAAAATACCGAGAACTCGGCTAGATTTTTAGCAGATAATGTCTGGAACCGAGATCTCGCTCTTAGACAAGAGCTTAGGTAAGACTCACTAACTCCTTGTTATAAATATTTTATCGAATTTCAAAAGCCTTACACAATTTACAACAAACGATGGCCTCTTGACGGACCGACGCCGATGTCAGTCGCAAGGCCTGAGATCTGACGTCTGCTGTCAGATTTCAACTGATAGTGCTGACATGTTGGACGAGACTGGGCTTGTTATTCGTCTAGTGTTATCTACGTTTGTGCAATGTAGCGTGATATTTGTTAGCGTAATGTTTTAGAAGCGTGTATGTATTGTCTATTATTAGAATACTTATAAGATTTAGATGCGGTTTCGCACAAGGATGCAAGATAAAATTTTATAATATTAATGAACCAAATACAAAGGAGTATGATATAATTTATACCTATCCCTAACTTACAAAATATTTTGTTTCTCGTAGGAACTTTAACACTTATTTTAACCCTTCAAGTTATATTTCGAATGACTAGGCTAGGTAGCTTATATAAGTCTCAGAAGTCCAGAGCTATTTGTATTGAAGAATTAGTCAAATTCCGTTCCGTTCAGCCGTTCTCTAGGTAAGACATGCATACGTAAACATAATATACATTTATAATATTAATCGAAGATGTATTTGTAATGTAGCATATATGTAGATGTTGTTACCATAATAACTCAGTAAAATCACAAATACCTAGTATAATATTGTTAATCAATAAAATCAAGATGAATATAAAGCAATATCCAATATCAAACTACAATATTTACAAAAAATAAGTTAATAGTCTTTGCTTTCTTTTACTTAATAAACGATTGCTTACTTGCCAAAACCTTTGTAGAAAACTGCATAGTAAGCTTATAAATTATTCTTAACAGAACGTGAATAAGAACAATGCCATACAAAAATGTATTCAAAGAAAATATTGTAATTAAGCTTTTTACTTCATACAGATTTTTAGACGTTAATTTTATATTGTATATTTTAGACTTTCGCGACTTGTACACATAATAATACTTGGAATGGATTTATACTCGTATCGCGTAATTAATAGAGCCTTGCTGATTTCGCTGAGCCGCAGTCGGTAAACTACTGCGCCGATTGTCGTGGGTGCGATTTCCACACTTTGTATGATCCACAACTTGTATATTCGATTGCATATTTTTGAAGTCCTCCGCGGCCCAGGCTTTATCTCTAGTGTGGAAGCCAAGATAACAAAGAATGTCTGAAATTAGGATAATTACGTTAGTCACTTCTAGTCAATCTATTCTTTCCAGATTTTCCAGAAAATCTTTTTCAATCACTGATATACAGATAAACACATGCAAAACTTGAGCAGACATAACAAGTATGGAAAATAAACTTTTCGAAGTTGTATTTTACATTAGTTGGCACCTTATAAATAAGATGGCAGACGTCTCGTTATATTATTACGGTTCGTAGCGTATTGCCGTGTTATTCTTATGTTTGCTCGAATGTTACTTACAGTTTGTAAGGAATTTTAGTTTGAATAAGATACGCGAGCTTATTTGCGCCATGCGAAGAAATAAGTTTTTAAGAATTGATATGTTATGTGTGTATTAGCCGATTTTAATAAATAGGGTGTCAATAGATTCGTAATAATGGCCCGGGTGACATAGGCTATATAAATTTTATAAAAAATTTATATTACGGAATTTATACCTCATATTCCAACCACACAAAAAAAAAACTGATATAATCATTACGTGTTTGGTATCAAAAGAAAGGTATTGGTGAGCACATTACAAATTTGTACATATATTATACTGTTTGAGTCAAAATATCAGTTTAAAACGGGGTTGTACTTACAATTCGCGCGGTTCAGACGCTTTGAGTTACCTATTTTTCTTTCCTTATGTTGACAATGTAAATATTGGACGGTTTGTTTACGTGCCCCATCGGGATACGCAAAAGGGTTAAATAAAAAAATTAAGTTTAAAAACTATAATACGACTAAATAAAAAAGGGGATCTAAAAAGGACGAAACAAAAAAAAAGCTCGCTATAAGTACAGAAATGCTCAAGCTAGAGCCGTGGTCGCACCTATTGCATACTAGTGTATATTATGTAGTAACCTTCTCATGTTTGTTTAATGCAGTTAAGTGTTGGTGGCGCCCACATTAGGTATACAATAGGTGCGACCACGGCTCTAGCTTGAGCATTTCTGTACTTATAGTGAGCTTTTGTTTTTGTTTCGTCCTTTTTAGATCCCCTTTTTTATGTAGTCGGATTTTAGTTTTTAAACTTAATTTTTTTATTAATGATTTGATTCTTAGTTTTACTTACCAATAGTCTTTCTAAATAAAATGTTCTTAGCTGTGTGAAATTTCAAATTCGAATAGTAAAAGTATTGAAACTGCATATTTCTTTATCCTGATTGTCTTTAACAGAAATATCAAATATGCGTAATTTTTTTTTTAATTAAAAAAGAAACCTGTCAAATTGACTTCACGCTGCCTGATGGTAAGCTGACAGTGAAGTCCTATTGGGAAGGCCACCATCCCCAATTGCTGGTTAAGCAATGTGACATGACGGCCCTCACTTTGACGGCCTTGAGAGATGCTTTTTCACGCCCCGCTTAAAGGACCCAGGATCAAGGGAGGAAGGAAACACGTGAGCTGGCAGTGAGTTCCACATCTTTATGGTACGGCAAAGATAAGATGTACCGAACCTTTTCGTACGTGACGGTATCTGATCTACCGTATAAGGCTGAACTACTATCCATACTTCTTATTTGATGCTTCATGAAATCACCATACAGCTTTATACGTCATGCAGTCACTACTGGACACAGGGCTCTCTTAATTTGCGTCATTAGAGCATTGTGAGTCGATAGGAGGGCCTAGTCTACTATATCATGCTAATTAGTTGGGTTGGTCTAGTCTAGGCTGTATGTCGGTTTTTCCATCTCTGCCCAAATTTCGCCTATTCGTAATCTGATACGCGATATAATATACAGAGTAGGTTATACAGTTTCCAGCATTCTCAAAACTGTAGGCCCTAACAATAGTTATCCAATAACGGATTTTGACATGCATTATCCTATATCCGCTCCATGTGAATTACTAATTACTTTAGGGAAGCAAAGCCTCGTTGCCATGGCAACGAATAATCCACACTTGTCAAGGCTAATACAGCTTACTAGGATAACTTTGAGCTCTTTGAGCGTTTAGTGTAACTTTGCGTATGAAAGTAGAATCAATGCTGTAGAAATGAGAGCTTTTAGTAATATGTGCAGAGTAAGTCTGAGAGATAAAGTGTGTAACAGTACTAACAGTGTGATACGGGAAAGTGTGGTCTAAAAGAAGATCTAGTGACAAAGATCGAAAAAGGAATGTTGCGTTGGTTTGGGCATTTGGAACGGATGGAAGACAGAAGAAATACGAAAGAAGTGTATCGTGCGAGAATGAATGGAGATGTTGGTAGGGGACGCCCAAGGCAAAAGTACGCTGACCAAATACGTGACATACTGAAAAAAGGCTAAATTAAAAGTAGGTACCCATTACCGACCCGCATGCATGACGAGGTTAATGATTGTCGAGGAAGCGAAAGAGATATGTTTGAACCATAGAATGTGTCGTTCCATAGTATCTGCCTACTCCAATGGGAGACAGGCGTGACGATATAGATAGATAGATTTGTCTGCGTATTACTATAAATAACTTTGTTTTTCTACGACATTTCAGTCAGCTTACAACGGTATTGGTCGTGAAAGTAGGTACCCATTACCGACCCGCATGCATGATGAGGTTAATGATTGTCGAGGAAGCGAAAGAGATATGTTTGAACCATAGCATGTGTCGTTCCATAGTATCTGCCTACTCCAATGGGAGACAGGCGTGACGATATAGATAGATAGATTTGTCTGCGTATTACTATAAATAACTTTGTATTTCTACGACATTTCAGTCAGCTTACAACGGTATTGGTCGTGAAATCACTCATTCTATCACTCATTCTATTCCGCTGTGAACGGACGTGTCGCTTGTTAACTCACCAGTAATTTAATATTTGAATAGTGGAATATATTTCTGATATTACCAGGTATCGGACCCTCTCTTACTATCTTGAGGGAACTCTCATAAGGCTTGGCGTCCATCTTGAAATTTACATACCTGTCTCACTCGTCGACTCAACATTGGATCTTGTAAGTGAACATTTAATTTTATTTGAAAGAAACAAATCTGGAAACATCACAAAAAGTCCATCGTCCTCTGAGACCCGAACCGGCGTCGGCTACGCACGGAGCGGGTTGCGGCCGAGCGTGTTAGCCACTCAGCTACGATTGTTGGGTGCTGCGGTGCGAAATTACTGACTGCTTACTGACTTAATTGATAATAAGAACTACAGTTTGTTTACGATACCTCCACTGGAGCGCAGTTACTAATTTATTTTATTGAAAGATCAACTATTTACAAGTTCTTTAATTAATAAACCATGAGTCGTTCACCGAGTAAGCAGGCTGTTTCTCACCCGGACATTGCTACTGGGACTGCCTCTACTAATGTAACAGCAAGAAGGCGCAATAAGAATAACGACTTACCTGATATGTTTGATGCCCTTAAGCTTGATTTAATGAAGACCCTCAATGAGTGGCGTGAAGACATGATGAGTCAAATTCAACAAATAAATCAAAACATCTGCAGCGTCAAAACCGATCTTGACCAATTCAAAGCGGACATAAAAAAGGAACTCGGATCGCTACTTAGTAAGCAATCTAAAACGGCTTCGCAGTGCAGTGAACTATCACAAGAGGTCTCACATATCAAGGAATGTAATCAATTTATAAGTAATCAATACAATGATCTCAAAAACCAGGTTGATAAATTATCTAACCAGTGTAAAGAGCAAAATGTTGATACGGTGACAACGCTCGAGGCTAAAATTGACACATTAGAGCAACAAGCTAGACAGTGCAACATTGAGATCTCAAATATGCCCGAGAAACGGAGCGAGAATCTTCTTACTATTCTTGAAAATATATGTAAACATATCGGATGTAACATTAGAAAAGAAGACATTGTCTCCATTCACCGCGTACCCCATGCCGCGCAGAATAACAAGCCAAAGAACATAATTGTGAAATTTACCACAAGAATTCTTCGTGATAATGTTATTAGCGCATACAGGAGAAAAAAGGGAGTTACATCGGACCAACTTGGTATATCGGGCACGTCACACACCATATTTCTCAACGAACACCTTACACTTCGAAATAAGCAGCTTTTTCATAAGGCGCGGGAAGCCGTTAAGGGAGAGGGCTATAAGTACATTTGGACAAAACATACAACCATACTCGTCAGAGAGAATGATAATACTCCAGTACTGGCTATTCGGTCACTCAGAGACATCGTTAAGATTAAGGCGAATACTAATAAACCTGTTAGTAATAAGTCTATTTAGTTTTAGATGCATCTGTTTTCATGATATTTGTCAAGATTATGGTACGTACAATATTATTTTGTGTCAGCGTCTGAATAAGCAAATCGAATTCTTAATTGCTCGTTTTCATAAAACATGTCTAAACTCAAATCTATATATTTTGTTAATAAATTTTAATCACTTATGGCTAAAAATTTAACAATTTACTACCAAAATTGCAGAGGGATGCGAACAAAGCTGCAAACAATTTTCTTTAACGTACTCTCTAATTGTTACGATATATTAATTTTAACAGAAACCTGGCTTAATTCAAACATACACGATTGCGAATTTATTGATGATAGGTATGTTATCTTTAGATGCGATAGAGACCTTAAAGCTTCACAAAAGTGTGATGGCGGAGGAGTTTTAGTGGCAGTCATGAAATACCTTCAACCGCGTAACATTTCAATATTGTCACAACCACTTTTGTCGAAATATCTAGAGTTAGTTTTCGTCCAATTTGGTGGCTTTGACTATTCAGAAAACTATATAGTGGGCGGTGTTTACATTTCAGTCCCCTTTGGCTGCATATAATTTGTATTTTGAAGCAACTAATAACTTAATAAGGGACACTGGTACCTCTCACTTTTTGTTAGCTGGCGATTTTAATATACCTGACGCATATTGGCAACTACAACAAGACTCTAACTCACTTGCCTGTACTGGTACGTCCTCTGTTTGCCTTCAGCTGCGTAATTTTTTGACTATTAACAACGCTTTACAACATAATGCTATTCGTAATGCTAATGATAGAATCCTTGATTTATATATTACCAATATTCACGATAGTTGTATATATCGATCTCAAAATTTAATCTCAACCCCCGTAGATGCACATCACCCGCCATTTTATGCAGTTATACCTTATACATTTAGAGTAAGATCAATGCGCCGGCATCCTCTTAAAAAATATAACTATAATAAAGTCAATTATGATGTTATAAACACCGATATTAATAATATTCAATGGAATAGCTTAATCGGTCATCTTCCTGCAGAGAGCTCTGTAAATATATTCTACGAAACGATTTATAATATTGTGAAAACACACGTTCCCTTAAGTAAGCCTAGAGCAGTGCGTTACCCCATATGGTTCAGCCCATCATTAATTCATATATTTAAAAACAAACAAAAAGCATGGCGTAAATGGAAATCCTATAAAAACATTTCTGACTATGAAACATTTTCTATACTGCGGGCGCGGTTTAAAACTGAAATGAAGATATGCCACACAAAATACCTAAATAGTGTAGAAAATTCAATCCCTAAAAACATTAAACACTTTTGGACGTATATAAGAAACAAAAATGTTAAGTCAGGTGTACCATCAAATATGTCATATAGTAACCAAGCATCAAATGATCCTGAAACTGTTTGTGGACTGTTTTCTTCATACTTTAAATCCGTGTACGAGCCATCTACTTTGACGTCTGATTGGTTACCACCTTTGAATGTATCGGAAGGAAGTGTTTTGATGAGCGAACTTCATTTTGATATAAATAAAATTAGTAAGGAATTAAAACGCCTTGACACATCTAAGGGACCAGGACCGGACACATTACCGGCTATATTTTTCAAAAATACTGCCGACTCCATAGACAAACCCTTGTATATTGTTTTTAACAAGTGTATTACCGAAGGTTATTTCCCAGATGTATGGAAATGCGCCTATGTCATTCCTGTTCATAAAAGTGAATGTCGAAACATAATGTCGAAAATTATCGGCCCATTTCGATTTTATGTATATTGGCTAAGATTTTTGAAAGACTAGTTCATAACGCAATTTATCCCCTTTTTCATAACGACATTATCTGTGAACAGCACGGTTTTGTAAAAAAGAAGTCTACAGTCACTAATTTGGCAACATTTATAAACTTTCTATTCACACATATTGATAAACAAGTACAAGTAGATGCGGTGTACACGGATTTTCAGAAGGCTTTTGATAGAGTAGATCATGAGATCCTTCTTAATAAACTAGCTTTCAATGGCATTAGAGGCAATCTCCTACGTTGGTTTAGCTCATATATTAATAATAGAAGTCAGGTAGTTGTGGTCAACGGATATAAGTCTGAAAGCGTTAAAGTAACGTCCGGCATTCCGCATGGATCAATACTTGGCCCCCTACTCTTTATTATCTTTATAAACGACATAAATAAATGCTTTAAATACACTAATTTCCTTTTGTACGCCGATGACCTTAAGTTATATAAAGATATCAGAAACATCAGTGACTGCGTTAAACTTCAGAGTGACCTGAATAGACTATCGGAATATTGTAAACTTAATAAACTACGTTTAAGTATCTCTAAATGCCATACGATAAGCTTTACGAAAAATATAAATATTATAAACCATGATTACCATCTATGTGACAATATTTTAGCCAGGGTTACGCATTTGAGGGACCTGGGCATAATACTCGACAGCAAATTACATATGGATCTCCACATTGAAAGCATTATAACCAAAGCCTTTCAAATGTTCGGTTTTATTATGAGAGTCAGCACTGACTTTATCCGCCCGTCTACTTATATCCTATTATACTCTTCCTTTATTCGCTCCCAGTTGGAATATGCCTGCTTAGTCTGGGATCCCCTATATGACAAATATAAGATAGCCTTGGAAAAAGTCCAAAATAAATTTCTCCGGACAATGCAATACAGATGCTATCGTACACGATTGACTTATGAGCAGCTATTAGCGCAATACAAACTACTGCCCCTTGAAAAGAGACGAGTGCTTCTCCAGACGATGACACTTCATGATTTGTTACATAACAAATTAGACTCCATAGAATTAAACAATGAAATAAGATTTGTAGTACCCAGATATAACCATCGACGTGGGGTGCGCGACTATCCGCTCTTTGCAACAGGCTCGTGCCGAACTAACGCGGGTAAGCGTGCTCCACTCACACGCCTTACTCAAATGTACAATAAATACTTTTCAGATATCGACATTTTTGCTTTGTCTAAAAGTACATTCAGAAAGGAAATTAAGCGACAGGTATCATAAATCTTACACAGTATACATGTTAATACATAGTAAAAACAACTTTATTAAGTATCTATTTAAATCTTGTAAACATTACTGAGTTTTGGATGTTCTTGACACGTACACTTTACAGCAATTATTTTTATTTAAGTAATTCGTGGAAAATGTTGTTGTTATTGCATTAAGTAATACATTGTAAAATTTATTATTTAAGCTTTTGAAATGTAATGACGTTTGTTTTCCCTAATAAAGTAAAAAAAAAAAAAAAAAAGGACTTTGCAATAGGTATACCTACTTTTTTACACCTATCCAAAAATAATGTTATGGTTTGCTATTCTACCACATTCACACAACACCATCTAGTCCCAAACTAAGCAGAAGCTTGTACTATGGGTACTAGATAATGGATAAACATACATATATATACTTTATTTTTGTAAATACATACATATTATACATATTATGACATATATTATTTCTGTTATAGCGGTAATAGTAGTCATAGTCTGTGACAGTTTCAACTCCCCGCTTTCGGTTCGTAAATATCCCGTGACAAACAGTAGAACAGTTTATAAACAGGACTAATCATGATTATGAAAATGGTACTAAAATTAAAATATCTTCTTCTTCTGCCTGCCCTGTTCCCATATCATCTGGGGTCGGCGCAGAATGTCTTTTTCTTCCATTCTCTTCTATTAGATGTCATCTGAACATTCACTCCCATTTCATTCATGTCATGTTTCACACTATCCATCCATCTTTTCTTTGGTCTCCCTCTTGCTTTATGTCCCTCAACTCTCAAATTCATCACTTTTCTAGTTACATGATTTTCATCCCTCCTCATTACATGCCCATACCACGCCAAACGTTTTCCTTTCAGCTTTTCTTGCACCGGTGCAACTTTAAAACTACCCCTAATATACTCATTTCTAACTCTATCCATCCTCGTCACCTCACACATCCATCTCAACATCTTCATCTCTGCTACATGCAATCTTCTTACATCGTTATTCTTCACGGCCCAGCATTCCGATCCATACAGTGCGACAGATTTATTATTTACTGAAATTAAAACATATTACCTAAAAATTTTAACACAGGAAAAAAAAATCTTTAGATTGTTACATTTACTCAGAAAGTCATCCGTAAAATGCATATTTTGAACCGTCACATTCAAAACCATTATTTCCCATTCTTGTTAAAACATAAAACCGTTTCTACGTGGGTTTTCAAAGGCTAGCAAATATAAAGTAGGTTATATGAACCGTTAAAATCAGTGAGTGTGTACGTCTGTGGCGGCGTTATCTCGTAACAAATGATTATGGAATTTATGTAAGATAAATGAGAGAGGTGCGGCTTACCGAGGGTAGGTGAGTGAAGTACGGTGCGCACAGAAACATAGTAAAATTATTGTATGTAATAAATACTTAAAATAAGATTTTTGTAAAATGTTTACATCAAATTATCAAAACATATGTAGATACGGCTTTGTACTGAGAAGACTTTATTTTGATGCCGCACTAAGAGAGAAGTTCCAGTTAACCAGCAGCAAATCATCATAGCAGAATTAGGTACCTATTTTACGAAAATATTGCCTGACTGCAAGTGTATGTTCGGTTACGGTAATGTCAGCGGGCATAGTAATTAATATAATATGCCTATTAATATGAAATATCGACATCGCTGGGCATTTAAATAATTCCGTCATCTATATGTGTATATTATAACTAAGGCTGGTTTCAGAGTCACGCGTTTGACCGGCGCCGGCCACACGCGTACGCTTGCAATTACACTAGATTAGTAGTAGCGTTTCATAGTCACGCAGTTCAAACGCGCCGCGTGTGAGACGCGCGCGCCGGCCGCGCTGCCGAAGCTTCGTACATTGCAATGAGAAACGCGAACTCGTTTCACATTGGTCCGCGCGTCAAACGCGCTGTTGAGACGCGCTGGCCGAAGGCGCGCGCCGCGCGCGTCTCTCTGAAACCAGCCTAACTACGCTGCAATTATATTCTTCATTCCGCTCTTTGATTTTATGGTGATTATGGAATCACTGTTAACCCTTGTCTGTTTACGAAGGGTTTTCGAATTAATACCAAGTCAATAAACGCTTTTCACTTAAAATATTATAATTATTTTTCTGTCTGTGCTTAAAGCACAGAACGCGGACATCCGTTGGAACTTACTCGAACCCACTCTTTGATACAGAGAGAAAAATATTTTTATGAGCCGCCCCTCTACTTTGGTTCCGTTTAAACCTATTTATCACTTTTGGGGGTGACGGGTAGAAATTGACTGAATGAAGTAAACCTCTGATGCCTCCGTGTTTCAGTTATTTTTGTGATTTTCTGATATTTTTTTGATTAGCGAGCTATGGTTTCGATGATACAGAAATAAAAGTCCTAGGATTTAGTGCATTGTAAAGCTTTTAATTAAGCAGCGATTCGGATTATTAAAATCAGCTGGTTTCATTAACGAATATTACCTATTGAATAGGTCTGTATCCTAGAGACAATGTATGAAGGTATAATTTAAGGGATGATGACACAGTCTTAATAAGTTATTTCACTTTTCGAATAGGGCGCTATGTATGCTCCTTTCATTATCTGCGCTGCCAAATACTTTTTGCATCTTGGCGACGCTTTATCGAGTGCGAATCGTAAACCTGTTTTTCATTTTGTTTACACAATACTATTTTTATCTAGGGCAACATTATCAATAGGTAGACACAAAACTAAGTACGCAGAATCGAAATGAATCTCATCGATTACGGTATTTTTCATGCGTGCTCGGTCTATTCCCACATTAACTCTTTGCGAAGAGAGTCATTCTCATATGTAGAGCCCCAATCGTGCTTCAAAATCAATTAATTGATCAATCTGTATTCTAAATATTATATTTGTACTTGGTGTAAGGTGAGTCAATATTGGTGTTTAAACATTTACTTTACAGCCGTGAAGTGGGTGTAGAGCTTAATAGCACCTATCAGCCACAAGAGCTATTCGAGAAATACTTGAGGGTAAGGACTCAGATGAAAAGCGATTTTAGCTTAAGATATCTTTGATAGAGTGAAGATCAAGTTAAAGTAAGGGTGAAGATGCTTTTAAATTTCAACATAATATATTGGCAATTATCGAATCGCTCAGTTATCCCATTTTATGTTTTTTGATTGAAAATAGTTATGTACAATCCTTATGCCGTATACATTTCCCATTTATCACAGTTTTTATTATTAGTAAGTTATAGAAAGGCAGTAACCGAGAGCAAAATAAAGAGCTTTGAAATTCATTAAGTGGATGACATATAACGTAACACAAAGTTATTTGTGCTGGCAAAAAGTCATAGTGGTATTTTGGTTAGGTGAAGATAATGGGTATGTTAAGTAGGTACTCTACCTCTACTACCCTGTATGAGTGATCCCGACTCGCCTATGGTTTATCTTACTCGATTTTATGTAATAGTCTAGTGCGCTAATATTCTTGTGCATAAATAATCACTGGGGACACAGTGATTATTTATCAGATACAACAAACTACGAATGCAAAATGCTTATGCCTTTAGCAGTAGAAAGCCGACTAAAGTTGTAGTATATATTTAAAATATAAAGTTTAATAAAACACCCAACAACATGGCTATTGTTCTCACAATATGGCTGTCAGGAACAGTAGGTATGCTGCGCTCACCACCCGCCATCCATCATTACAGTTCGGCATCGATTCGCTATTATAATCGAATAAACATGTTGCCAGCGCGAAATAATCGAATAAATTGAAGCAATAACGGTGTGATTAACTTGATCGATACGATATTTTGATGTGAACGTGTAAATTTACGGTAGTAGAGCCTTGCTGATTTCAGCATGAATGGGCCGGCTCGACCGGGGAAGTACTACCCTCTCGCAGAAAATCGACGTAAAGTAACAGTACCTAAACTGTTGCGTTTTGTTCGGTGATTGAGAGTGCCGGAGGCCCTATCCCCTATTCCTTCTCCCTCATCCCACTCCTCATCCTATCCCTTTTCCCAACCCCAAGGGGCGGCAACGCACTTGTGACTCCTGTGGTTGTTGCTTGTGTCCATGGGCAGCGGTAATTATAATAATAATAATAATAATATATCCTGAGGGATGGCACTACCGATATTTGCCGTGCGTGTCACCAGCCCGGTGAATCTCTCAGGCATATTGTTTCCAGTTGTTCACGCCTTGCTAACGGCGAGTACTTGCACAGACATAACCAAGTAGCTAGAATCATTCACCAGCAACTTGCTCTGAAATACAAACTTGTAGACATCGAAGTACCGTACTACAGGTATGTGGCAGAGCCAGTTCTCGAAAATGGTCATGCCACATTGTACTGGGATCGATCTATCGTCACAGACAGGACTGTTGTAGCCAACAAACCTGATATTGTGGTGATAGATAGATCAGAGCGCCTCGCAATAATTGTTGATGTCACCATTCCTCATGACGAGAATCTCGTGAAAGCCGAGAAAGACAAACAGATTAAATATCTGGACTTGGCTCACGAGATTGTCGACATGTGGGATGTGGACTCAACAATTATTGTGCCGATAGTTGTAACGGTTAATGGCCTAATAGCCAAGAGCCTCGATCGTCACCTTAAGAGGCTCGCGTTGGGTGCTTGGGTCAAGGGTCTGATGCAAAAGGCAGTACTTCTCGACACGGCACGTATTGTGAGGAAGTTCCTGTCTCTGGAGCCCTAACCACCGGCAGCTTGGACCCTGTGCCCGTTGCTGGTGGGATCCCACGGTTTTTTTTATATTTTTAAATGTATTTAATTTTTTTGTGATATATTTAAAAATGTAATTTAAATTTGATTGATGAGAAATAAATGAATAATAATAATATTCTACTACATTCACACAACACCATCTAGTCCCAAACTAAGCAGAGCTTGTACTATGGGTACTAGACAATGGATAAACATACATATATACTTTTTTTTTTGTAAATACATACATATTATACTTAGAAACACCCAGACCAAGACAAACATCCATGTTCATGCACACAAATGTTTGACTTGAGCGGGAATCGAACCCGCGACCTTCGGCGTAGCAGTCGCTTACACTACCGCTTCGCCAACCGGTCGTCAATTGCTTCATCATGATCAGCCCTTAACAGTCCACTGCTGGACTAGGCCTCTCCTTTGAAAGGAGGAATTGGCCTACTATACCACGCTGGCCAAACGGGGTTGGTATAGGGTTTGTATCAAGTTTTCCTTCTCTTACAGTGCTGTTCTCTGCATAATATGGTCCCTCTGTCGGCTCTTACGACACCCATAGGGTGGTTACATTCCGTATTCTTAATCCGTCACCACACGGACAATTGCTTACCATCAGGCGATCCGTCTGCTCGTTTGCCGCCTATTACTATAAAAAAAATCCTTATCGGAAAATATGTTAGTCGTCTGTGTATTTCTTTTATACGCTTTTTTTTGGTTTTTAGACTCACGCCTGTATCCCCGAAGGGGTAGGTAGAGGTGTAATATTACACCCACATTTCGCCTTGCATTTTTAGGTCCTACGTAATAGGGGGCGAGCCTATTGCCGTACCGGGCACATTACCAGACTCCGTGCTGCTACTGAGAATAGCCTAACGGAAAACCAAATAACACTTTGCCCGAGACCTCCCAATCCCACGCTCCCATTTATGCCGCAAGACCAACGAGGCATTTTTTTGGTTTTTATCACTAGGTAATATGTACACACGGCTACAGCTTAAGTTAGGCACCTTAACCTTAACCTTTTTACCGTGCTTATGACGTAGAAAATAAGTATCAGAATCGTACTGCCACTGAATAGCATGACTCGTAGCTGTGTAGCTATTCGGACTTGCGTACTTTTGCCATTTGTATTAAAAGTGTCGTCTATGGATTTCCATAGCGTTATTATTTGCAAAATGTAGGTGATTCTTATATTTTCCCTATATGATACTGGCATTGATGATTTTTTTTTATTAATTATGAATGTGTGAAGAAAGAATGACGCGCCAAATATATGAGGCAAACGTGTATGAGCTAGCCGGTCGCGGCCGACCTCGTAGGACATTCGTCGACCAAATTGGTGACGTTCTGAAAAACGGCAAGGTACGAAGCACCCGGAACCGGCGAGCATGTATGAAAAGAGTAATGAATGTAGAGGATGCGCGCGAGTTTTGTAAGGATAGAAGCAAGTGGCGTTACGTTGTCTCTGCCTACCCTGACGGGGAAAAGGCGAGAGCATATGTATGTATGGATTGATTAATTATATGATATAATATTGATTAAATATGATTACAAAAAGAGAACTATATATTTAGAACCTTATCTGTCTGTAAATCTACCTTGAGGTGAAGTAAAGAGGGAAAAGAGACAATAATATGTGAAAGCTAAAGCTACTGCAACGAAGATAAACAATTCGCTATTAGTTTGTATTATATTTCTTTTCTATTTACTCCGTCAACTGCAGTTGTATCATTGCTATCATACCCATTCTCCCGAGGTATTATTCATATTAATTTTCTTATTATTTGGGAATCAAATGTAGCATTCGATTAATTAATTAATTAATTAATATTCTGTTACTGATTGTTCTGTTGTTTGTTACAGGTAATTGAATCTCAATTTCATTAGCAAGCAAGACATGGAAGGAAAAGGCATAACAAAGAATGTTGTAATAATGGTTTTACACTTATATTTTTTTGTAATATAGGTACTCGCCGATCTGCCAAACGAACGAAGTGACAATGCTTATTCTACTAAAATGTTTTTGAATTTTTGATTAAGCGCCTGTACCTTTTGGTTGCTTCCTGGTTTCCTTTTTCTACTCCTACTACTCAACATGATTGTGGCAAATAACAAAAAAGCCTTATTCAAATAGATCCAGCTATTTTCTTGTGTTTGCAAAACTTATATTTGGTTTGTGCGTACCTACATATTCTGGCCAAACAGATATTAGGAGTCACACCCATTGCCATCAAATTCCCCCCTTTTGCAACACTCTAAGGATTTTTCGATTATATTATTTATCTGCCTACCCGTCAATATTTTATAGTACTATATGGTAATAGGTACTTAACTAATGATTATCTTCACGTAACTCATACCCATTAGTTAACACTTAAACTACGAATACTAAACCACTGGTCAATGCAGAAACGATCTGTTTTTTCAGTTAGACTTGGCTGCAGGATAATTGTCCGATTAGTTCTAATCGACCATTAAACCTAATAGGACCGCTTCAAGAATGCACTGTAAGATTAAATGGTATTTTCTTTATTGGAATGGGTATTTCAACTTTGATTCATTGGATATGTGGGAGTTTAAACACTCATGAAGACTTAGGTTCCATTTACTGGTCCACCTAGGAATTATCTATATTTATGTAGGTATATTAAGCACGTCTATGGCGTACGGTTTATTATACAATGTTTCAACTTTTCAGACAATTTTGGAATCGCATAAAGTAGATATATATAAATTCCGATGGAGGCGTAGTATTGCGGCAATCTGAAGATATGTTTAAATTTTATTTAAAGTCTAAAGATTATAACGACTGTGACTGACAGACAACGTACAGTCAAAACTATTATGCGCAAGATGCTGGTATATTCCTTGGGGACCGTAGAGTTGCACTAAGATGGGATTTCCCAAAATATCCACGGGATCGGTAACTAACTGTTACATTAAAATTAAATGTGCCGGCGTAGCTGCTGACATCCTCTAGTTAAACTAAATTTATTGTAGCTTTGTTATTCAGTAATCAAAGTTTTATTTTTTTCGTTTTTCAACTACTAGTAGGCGAACTGAATATTTTCGTCTTTTGATCCAATTTTCTGCCTCGCGTTCCTTACAAAATTATTTTCATTAAATTGCATTAAGGCAATTTACTTCCGTGAAATCTTGACAGCAGTAGACACAATTTGAGCACTTTCCAATCAAAACGTCGACAATTGTCCTGACCTTCAAGCTGAGCGGCGGCAATTTCAACATCCCTAATTAAATATTATTTGATAAAATCAGCATCCTATTTCGTTATAAGCACAAACATAGCAATAGCCATTCCTTAAAGATATTCATTTCTTATTTACTCTTGAATAAGGTTCATATTTACGATCAGAAACTGAATTGCTAATGTTGTATTAATGTTGATGTCAGGTACAAGTTTCCTTTGACAATAATGTCTGGTTTTGATGTCTTAATAAAAGCCTTTGAATGCTATCTACTGGTCTCAAGTACCCAAAACGTTTCGGTTCGGTCGCGTAAGGGTTAATTAGAGGTATTGTTGGTCATATCTCAATGATTTAGATTATCCTAAGTCAATAAGGTTTGGGTAATGGTTGTTTAGGTGCTTCTAAGACCTCTGATGGGTTCCGAACTTAATTTGTACCGATCGTGTTTGAATGTCAAATTCTAATCAGAACGTACTATATATTAATGATAGCTACATAAGCATAATTATATCAAAGGAAAGGTGGAATAAATAGACGAAACGTGATTTTCTGTAGAATAAAATTACAATAATTACAGCTACCTAAATGCAGACTTACCTTGCTATTTAACCTAACACGAAAGTTAACCTTGTGACCCCTACCATGAAGATGAATAATGTTACTCTAAAGAAAAAAAAACATACGAATAAATCAATTCACTACGCCCTCTAAAGAATATGTCACACATACAACAAGAGTATTATTTTTGTCTTACAATAAGTATTTTCTATAACGTCGATGTATGTAGATATTATCTTAGACAATGATAACAGATTTCATTCCACTGTTTGTTTGTAGGAAATAAGGGCAAGAATCACAAGGTCATGTTACACCAATAATATTTCATAAATCGTGGCATTATTTCATGCATGTAAAAGGGTAACACTAAAGAAATAGTTAATAGTCATACTTTTATATTGTCCACATATTACTTTCATTTTACAATTTACACAAGTATTCCACAATAAATAGAATATTAAACACAACTGGTATACAAATTTAATCAGGGCGTTCAAAATTCTCTTTAGCTTTATAATATTAGTAAATACACTGTTAAGACATTGAGAGCTTACAGGCCTAGAGAGACTTACTGTCGTATGTTTATAGTATACATAGATACGGATGGTTTCACGTTAACCCTACGGTGTACTAGTCAGCCTAGGGTAGACCGAGGCGAATCGGATCAGGGGGCGAATCGGATCAAAATAAGAAATTTGAGAATATTTTTTATTAGGCGTTGACAGGAAACGCAAGCTACTGGCGGCTAACAAGCCACTTCCACCCCGCACCTACTGCCATCGGTAGCGTTTTGATTCGACCAGTACATCAGCGCCGCTCGCCAGTGAGTCGCTTTTTGTGTGCGTCGCTAAAATTGGCGCTCATCTAAAACACATGCTTACAATTTCTTGGTGTAAATTTAAGAATTTGTGTTAAAACTTTGAATTATATAGCTTCGACGGCTTGGGGATAGGTCTATTTTAGAAAACCTTTTTTATTTTTAAACACATTATGATAGGTTAACGTGTAAAACATTTATTTCAATAGTCTTCAATATGGGGTGATTCGGATCACACGTCATCGGGGGCGAATTGGATCACGAATTAAAAAGGTGTTATTTTTTACATTTGAGAATAATTAAGCATTTTTACTTAATTATAGATAGTTCGCACATACAAAAGATAAACAATAAAGGTAACAAGCAGGGGAATGGTTCCCAAGAAAAAATTATAGCCCCAAACAAAATAGTGGTCTAAGAATTAATTTTAGGTAGGGCTGCTGAGATTTAAAAATTGCGTTACACAAATTTACAAAGGATAGTTTCTCTCTCCAGGGATGTCATTGAAACATGTGGAAGTCAATAATGCCAATATTGCATTTGACTCCACCTCAGTGTAAGTAATTAATCTTTACGAAAGAGATGATAAGAAGAAACTTTAAACTGCCGAAAAAGCGAAAAAAAAGAGAAACTGACTGATACCAAATAAAATATGGAGAACAAGAATAATAAAAGAACACCTTGAATAAAAATCATGTGATAAGCAAAAGTCTGGCTTTGTATTTACTAATAAAAAAAGTTCATTCATTCACTATCATGTGAGGAATGGTGCCCCGAATAAGTGCTGGTCTAGGTGGGAAAGAAGGCCCAAGGTATTCATGTGATTTACGTTTTAGTCATTAACAGTTGATTATTTATTATTTTCATATTTCTTTTGATACAAAAGCTTATAATGTTGAGAAAACCTTAATTTTATGTATGATCCTATTCGCCCCGATAATTTGGGCGATTCGGATATTTCTCTCTTTTTGCCTTTTGATCAATATTTTGCACAATTTATGTATAATTTGAGTTTCTAAATGCTTAATGCGTAGCTAAATAATTAATGATTACCGTTTTGTCCATTCAAGTTACATATATTACACCTTAGTATGATTTTTATGTCCTCAAATAAAAAGTGATCCGATTCGCCTCGGTCTACCCTATACGAAGAATCGGTCATGACAATATAAAACAAACACTTTTTCTTCAGACGAATGTCGACAGACTATTGATTTATTTACAAGTGCGCGCTCCCTATATTTTATGTTGGATAGTGAATCGTCATAAAAGTAGGAAATCTTACCTCTATTTGAGTAGCGAGTGAAAAGGCGGGCTATGAGATTGTTTGTAATGCGAACGAATGAAAAAATCTTTATTCTGTGGATAGAAGATATGAATAGAAGCCTCCTTGGTACTTTGTCTCAAATATCTACTCCATATTTGCTTTTTCGCCACTGCGTATTGGAATATACCGGGTTCGATACCGACTTTGATTTAACTGACAGACGGTTTTAAACTGTTTTTCGAGTGTAAGAATTTAATGTTATTAAAAATAAAGGCAATTTCGCGGAATGGCTTTTATGGTCATTTAAATTTAAATATTTTTCGTTTCCAGTAGACGTATTACTGATCAAACACCTTTTTTAGTCTTACATTTTGGTAGCAAAAAATACCTATTTGCCAAGTTAGCTTCCCTGAAATTCGAATATCACTTTCCCCCGTTACCTTTGCTGTGAAGGGTTAATAAACTGAGCTGAACCGAATGTTAATTTATATATTTTTTGCTTTTTATGACGTTATAAATGAACCGCAGAGCTGTGAGGGTTAATAATCTCTTTTTCACTAAAAGCACTTTCGGGTTTTTGCACACAAAATTTTTTTACATCGTAAAAACGGATTTCGCTTCATATTTTGCCTGGATTCAGTTTCAAAGGATAACTTTTTGCTATTAATTATATTTTAAAGTCCTATTAGTTTTGGTAGAATAAAGTTGACTTTAAAAGATACCATTTGTTTTATACGCTCAAAATCCCTGATCAGGTAAATTTTGTTATACGGGTGTAAATCGGGTATAGTTCTAAAATACTTGCAATAATAACACTTATAGGTACTTCACATATAGGTATAGCGGCCGCCTCACTGCGTGACAGAGTACCGAGTGTTATGGGTTCGATTCTCACATAAGACAATACTTTGTGTAATCCACAAGATTAATTTGAATCTGTGTGTTCTTTGTAAAGGCGACGATAGCCCAGTGTTGTACGTAACGGACTGCCGAAACGATAGTCTCAGGTTCTATCCCCAGGGACCCCGGGCACACACCTCTGACTTTTCTAAGTTATGTGTGTATTAAAAAAGTTAATTATCGTTCGCTTAATAATGTGCCCGGTAAATGGCAATAGGGTCGCCCCCTATTACATTGGGACCTAAACATAACTGGCGAAATGTGGGTGTGTAATACACCTCTGCCTACCCCTTCGGGGATAAAAAGGCGTGAAGTTATGTTATGTTATATACTTTGTGTGCGCTGGTTATATGCCTGTAAAACGTATTGTCATGTTAAACTTATGCCCGGTTCAAGGATTGTCGGTAGAGAAAATGTAGGTACCTTATCACTATAGTCAATCATTGAAACATCTCATTCGCAAAAGGCAAGAAACAAGAAGCTTTTTATATATCTTTTAAGACATTTTCATCAATCCACAGAACTTCAATACGAATAATATCGTCGAAGAAACCAAATAGAACTTAAAGATCTCAAAGATAACTTAATCGGGAATTGGCTAGAATTTATAGCAACGTTATAAATTCTCGCCAACTACAGTGAAATACAGGAAAAACGTTCTGGATGTAGTTTTTAGTGTCCCAACAAAAGGATTCCTCTGAACGTACAAAGGTGTATTTTTCCTTCCATTTCTTACTCATGGAGTCTAGTTTTCCGTCCAGTTCTTGAATAGCTTTGAAGTTTTGATGTTGGAATGTTTGGATACTGTATCTTCATAAATGGGATTGAGCGGTTAAGTAAAATTGAGTGGGTGACAGGAATTTGAGTGATTTGCTGATGGATGTTTTGAGTTTTAGTGCTTTTTGGCACAATTGTATCAGTGCTTGTAAGCGCGTGTCATAGGGAATGCCTGCGTATTGTAGATCGTACAAGCCACTACACAAAGCGAGCAGTGGTTTCAGGGGTCGCTCTGTGGTTTAGTTCTAGACTGAGTGTTCTGTGTTCAATTCCTACACGAAAGTAAATTTTGTGTGAGGCACAAAGATTTATGCCGAATTTTGCTTCGTTTATTTTTTTGTAAATTCTGCTGTGATACAAATTTTATTCATAGTGTAGAAGTTGTTTTCGCAAACGCAAACGAACTAGTCTAAGCAAAGTATTTTTGTCTGTTGATTGTATGTTTGTTAAGTCCTCCGTGACACAGACGTTATACCAAGTGCAGGAGTTGCCTTTTAAAATAATACGAGCAGATTTTTTTTTTTACCTATTCTATAGCTATATTGTATCTGATACAATTTGCTCTAGTTCCATTTCTTTAGATAGTAGCCAACCACAAATTACTATGATCTCTGCCTATCCTTATATACAGGCGTGACGTCACGTTAAACTTGACCTCATGAACTTCATCTCTGTAAAGTAGTCATAGAACATGACCGTTACGGTGTGTTGTCGTGACCAACACAAATGATTTCTATAACTCAGTCGTGATTCGACCGCGCCAAAGTAATGGCAAATAACGAATTAAAATTAATTTATTATACAGCTATGTGATGTGTTATTATAATTTATTTTAATTTTTATTTATTAAACATCCTACAGTTGCCATTACAGGTTTCTAACAAATACGACAATTTACATTCAACATAAATACTTTAGTGTCTCAGTGTATTGATAATGTTACTATAGTAGTGCTCTTAAAAAGACTAAGCTTGGGTCGTTATAGGAAGGAAAAGTTAAGCTACGCTTGAACATGTCCCGACTTGGATGGGTGATCTCGTCTGGCATTTACATCCAAGCACTACTAGAAGGAAAGGAAAACCTTCCTTCAAGACAAGGATTGTAAGGCCATGTCGGGGCTTTTGGGCGGTCTGAATACTCCGACACCAGAGTTGGTCACACCGTTACTATTATAAAAGTAGTAGGTACTTTAGACCAGGCTGCACGGATTGTTCAATGGTTTAAGTGGACGCCACAGAGTGTGTCACTGCGCCAAGTGAGGTTTAAACGGTTGCCACACTGTCTGGCACCGCATGAGTATTGTGGGTTCGATTCTGACACGATACAAGAAGATTTAGTGTGATCCATATATTGTGATTTTGATTTTGGGTATTCTCTATCTGTTGATTGAATGTTTGATTATAAAATATTGTATGAAAATAGTGTTACATTTAGGATGATATTGGTAGTTTATATTTTGTGGAACCCTTTACATAAATTGGGGCTTTTTGCTTGCGTTTGTTTGATTGGTATGGTAAATATTTGTCATTGAAATTGTCTAATAAAATAATGGATAGGCTCTTTCTCAATACACTATCGAATAGTTTGTAAAACGTAAGTTCTATTTATGGCTTCGTTTAGCCGTTGAAAGCAGGAATCCAACTATTTTATGTATGGAGGGAAGCTTGTGGTTTGGTAAAGCTTTTTTCTCTATATTTAGATGGCTTCATTGAAATAGAGAGCTATCATATACATATTGACTTTTGCAGACAACGTCCGCTACTGAGGAAATTCTAATAGACTGATAAATGCAATCATAGTTTCGAAGAGCTGCCGAACAAAAAAGGCACACCAATGACCAAAGCAATGATGCACTAGCATTTATGTTCTTGGTTTCAGCCGCGTAGTTATCTGAAAATATAAAGTCAGTCAGAAGATAATCGACGCGAGCTTACCTTATTATTATTTTATCTGTAAGTATAAGACTAAGTAGGCAGAGGTGTAATATTACCTACACCTCTGCCTACTCATTCGGGGGTACAGGCGTGAGACTATAAAAAAAATAAAGACTAATTAAGGAGAGAGCTATGTCCAGCAGTGTACTGCAATAGGTTGATTGTATGATTGATTAAGGTCTAGGCGCCAGAAATGTTTAAAAAAATATGTATATGCTATAGGGAAGGTTAATAATGGCATTCGTCACTTACAAATTAGATAATCAAAAACCAAACATTTTGAATATTCGTGTTGCTGAGACTTTGAAGTGTAACGAAATTTGAAGTATTACAAATCAAGAAAGTTTGAAGTTTACAACCTCTGATACGGTTTTACATTTGATAAAGCAGTAATAATCACTCTCAAACTACATACGAGTATATTTGTATACATGTGTGTCTGTGTGTAAAAACTGTAACAACATGAACAAATGCAAACGCATCTAACATTAGCAAGTTTTTCTATTGCTCATTCTGTCGTTTATCGCCAGTGATTTATCGATGCGCCGGCGATACTGCGTTTATTATTTGAAACGAATTAGTGGCCTCTCACACGAGCGGGTTTAGACGCCCGTTTTTTCATATACTATCAGTACTACTTTCTAAGTTTTGGAGACAATATCCTTTAATAAACTGACACTGGCCTAATCCTTCACGGACTTCAGACGGCAGTCGACCTTTGGAAACACTGATATCTATTCTGTCATAGTTGGTTTGACTAGAAAGTTGACCTCGGGATCCAGTGCGAAAGCTACCGGGATTACACTAGGAGCTACAAAATTTCGTACAACCATTAAGGAGATTGGCCAATACCAACTGCTGTAGAACTACTGGAATCCCTTACATCCATGATACTACTCCATCTTTATATCAAAGCAGAAAAGTTCATCCAAGCTTATGCATAAATGCATATACTCGCATACCAGTTTCATAATATCATCAAGACAATTCACGGATAACAAGTAAAGGCGAGATTTTATTTATACAACCGAATTCAAACATTTACGACACAAATAGCAGAAGCAGCATCGTGCACTCTGATATATTTATTACCCACTGTATAATTTCACAAAAGAATACGCGCGGTTTTAAACGTAAGTATGAAACGGCGTATGGTTATGATTTATGCGACGAACCCACAATGAAAAACAGCGTTACCACTGCCGCTAAATTGTTATTGCTTTTTGCTGAATTAGTGGAAAAGCGCCACTACGAGTTTTCACATGCCAACCATTTTCTACACAAATACATGTAGACCACATCGTTTGTAGGTTTTATTCTTCGGGACTTAGAGTCTAATTTTGGGCAGGAAGTTGTGTTAGCTTCTCATAAATCTGTATTGCAGTGATTTTGGCTTTGTTTTCGTGGACAGATTTAGGTTGGAGGAGACAATGAAGCTGAGCTGTTGGCTTCTAGTCGCCTCTATATGTTCAAAACGACGTGAAAGATGAGATCGCTACCTACAGGAGGATATTTAAGGTGACGTCAGCGGATTGATTTAAAACAATTTACGGGTAGTTTGAAATAAAGCAAGATTTTTTCATTTCGGTAAAGGTTACTGCATGATTTTGATATTCCACTCAACCTCTTCAACAAGGTTAAAAACGAAATGCGTGTGACCGTGATTTTATGAAATAGAACCACGCCCGCGAGTTTGCCATGGGTGTCAGTTATGACGACAAACAGTAGCCTAAGAGTTATTTTGCGGTGCCTTTAAGCTATATTACTGTAAGTTTCATCAAAATTAATTTTATACATCTTCACAATCCTTCTCATTTATAATAGTAGAAAGACATGTTCACCTTCATATTCAACTGGTCGTGAAGTTCACGCTTTGAATCCCAGCGTGGGCTTACAGTCGCAGACATTATAAGAATTACGTCATAAACCAACTCACCAATCGCAAACCGAATCAGAAACTCTCTACCTATATTCTTCCGCCATTACTTATTCACCAGCCAGATAATGTTTTCATTTAACCCCAAAAAGTAGGCATCCTGTCCCCATTTCCCCAAAAGAGAACAAACCCCACCTGGAGGGTTTTTCTAAATAAAAAGGCCGTGTTCACACGATCCACGAAATTCATTTATATCGGCCGATACCAGATAGGTGTGTTCCCGGGGGAAATCGCACTCTTTATTCTATCTCCAATCTATCTTCGCAAACAATATCTTGTGTCTGCTAGCCTTTATTTTTAGGTGTTATGATATTGTTCAAGTATATGTGTATCATATCGTCGGAATCAGAGCTGTCAAACATTTAATATAATGATTTATATAAAAAAATGTGTCTAAAAGCAGTGCAATAAGACATAATTATATACTGCCATTTGACACATTTTTTATGAAATGGAAATTATCGTAGATGTTTTTATTATTCTAGAATAGTTATATTATTCTGGAATTAAAGGAACCACAGGCATATTACGCACATTATTGTTCAAAATGAAATCGTGCGTTCCGTATTCACAATTTTTCAAATAAACAAAGTTTTACAGGACATACTATCATTCGAAATAAACATTGCTACGTGTGGTAAACAGTAAATAAGTGCATTTGTATTGGTAGCGCCATCTACCTTCCTATATATAACTAATCGCATCAAGATCAATCGTTCCACGTACAAGTGTGAGCGATACCATATTTCCGTCTCCCTCTCTCCCACTCCCTGGAAGAGGCACTGCCTTGCGCCTGATTCGTCGCCGCGATCGTGGACGCGAGTGACAGTCGAGAACATTCCGCTCGCTGAGAACGTGTCCGCGATACCGTACCGCGCCGCACCGTTGTATGTGATTTATTACCGCTTCCACCAAGGAAAACCCGCTCGCGAATGGTGAATTGAAGTGAAAACAAGCAGCTGCATCACGAAACCACCAGGAGACTGCCCTACCGAAACGAAGAAGGTTGTATAAGGTAGGTGCCCTCCATCCTTGAAATATCCTATACCCACTCAATCACCCCTTAGCGTATCCATCTCCTAGGCGGCGAAGAACCGCTATCCTCTCTATACAGTCCATTTCCTTCTCCAAGTCGCCTAGAACCCTACGGTTTCGGTGTAAAGCCGAACCATGTATCCTATATTTATAAAACTTACCTACCTACACAAGAAAAGTTCTTGAAAGGAAGTATCATGTTGACCTTGTCTTGCTAGAAGAAAAACACAAGTGCGATTAAATGTAAGATATAAATACCATTTACACGTGGACAGGTCCTTAAAGCAAGGATGGTGTTGTCCCCTTCTTCCTAGAAGAGAAGAACAAAGCTGACACGAAACCTACTTTGCAATAAGTACCTACTTCGTCTTAATAAGAAATAAGTAATCAATTACCAAGCGAACAATCCCAAATCTCGTAACTACACGATGTACGTGATTAACTTAGTAATCCAAGTGGTTCACGGTTCGTTTGTACACAACAATGACAGTACATAATACACATATGTATTCTGTGTACAATAGTACACACGTTTGAAACCTTTTCCTTTGCGAATTTCGCTCATCAAAGCACACAAATTAACTTTGATGTACATATCTTAGTTTTGCTGACTCGACACTCGTATTAATAATACGCACTTTGGTTTGAACTTTGCGTATGTACTGATGTTGGTTCACTTTGTGTATTGTAGTCGGCTGGTCTTATACTAGTACCTAGAATACTTACGGGCTTATCTACAAATACGTATTGCGATAAGACGGTCATGTCGCTTTAACGATACATTCTTTGTACATATTGCCCATGTCAGTCACGTTCATGTATGTTGGTATACGGTCAATTATCTAAGGATATATAAAAAACTTCATGAGTAATACATAAGGGATGCGAAAACCTTTAATTATTTAAAAATAGAGGTAAAGTACGTTGTTTTCGTCGACGTTTCTTCATGGGTTAAACGCGCCGAAACATTAAGGAATATAACTATCTATCTAGGTCTGCAGAATAACACTACAGGACTGTATATTAGTGTCTGTAGATACACCGGTGTATTATCCTTAAGAAACTTCTGCTACAACAAGGAATTGGTGTACTATCAGCTTTACATGGCAAAGGTATACAGTGTTGGAAACACCAACAAAACCATAACATGTAATAAGGTAGCTATCTTAATTTTAAGATGGTAAAATTTATTATTTTCCATTCACTCCGTCTATAATGCTATCTCATTCTTACATTGTTTCTCTCTCTCGAATTTTGGATCGCCGGCAAGGCAGATATGTTTCTATGTATCCTGAAAGTAATAAATAGTTCAGTGTCAAAAACCGTCGTTTACATTAATAAATCGCCATCAAGCCTCCCGCTCACTATCTACCAGCAAGATCGTCAACCTACAGTCCACTTAGAATCTATATTTCTACATGCAGTACCTCTGATCGAGTATATTATATAATTTCCTTGTACTTATTTTAACTCGGCTATAAACATATCTGACATTTAAATTAGTGCCCACTCGATAGCCCTAATTGCTTTGAGGGCGAGAGTTGAAGTTTGTTATGTAGTAATACGTTGTGGAGGCGTTTCATGAGGAAAGCTTTTGTGCCTATAAGCTTAAGCGATTGAAATACTGAATCCTTGTTGATTCTATTGCTAAGACCGATCGTTTCGCAGAATATATTATTATTATAATAGTGTTAAACCATTATTACATTGTTGTGTTTGAAACTGACGAGTTTCTCTCCTGCTAGTTTTTATCTAAAGTCTTTTTCTTAAAGTGAATTAATCGTACGATCAAATTCAACATCCTCAAATTTTAACAGTTGGTGGACCACACAATTGTTTTCCGTCTAGGGAACAGACACAACCACAATACTCGGTGCTAAACCGTGAGATGACCGCTTATACTAGTTCACTACCCATGCAGTCATGAAACACTTCAACAGATCACATTATTTGATATAGTTTGTTGGTTTTTTTCATAGACTCACGCCTGTATACCTGAAGTGGTAGGCTGAGGTTTTATATTACACCCACAGTTCGCCATTCGCCATCTTTTAGGTCCCACGTAATAGGGGCGAGCATATTCCGTGTGGTGACGGATTAAGAATACGAAATATCATCCCATGGGTGTCGTAAGAGCCGACAGAGGGAGTATATTATGCAGAGAACAACACTGCAAGAGAAGGAAAACTTGATACCAACCCTATACCAACCCGTTTGGCCAGCGTGGCATAGTAGGCCAATTCATCCTTTCAAAGGAGAGGCCTAGTCCAGCACGGGACTGTTAAAGGCTGATGATGATATTGCCGTCACCGGCCACATTGCCAGATTCCATGCTGCTACTGAGAATTCGCAGTGTCTATGCCTGAGGTACCTACTGTCTATTATGCCGGAAAAGCTTTATAGCTGTAGGCAGATTGTTTGAAAACTTAATCAGTGGTACCAGATTTTATCTTTTTACCTACAGATACATCATGTTAATGTAATAATACGTCAAATTTACGCCAAATTGGGCACATCGACGTCACGCCGACAGCCATTGATGTTTTCAAAGGCATTGAGGGAAATAGGGCGATATCCTCGAGTGAATGAGGCTTTACATCTTACCCGTTGTGAGGGCCGATTTAGTATAACATCTACGCGATTGTCATCTAAATAACTCGGTTATGAGGAAGGTTGACTTGGGGACGAAGGAAGATAGGTTTGTCAGTTTTTGGGTGTAAATTTTGTTGTGACATTTATAAGCTTTTTATTGTTCGTGTAGCTTCTGAATCTGGTTAGCATGTTCTTTTCAATCTTTTTATTCGGTTTTTTTGTAATATATTTATTCTATCATACAATATTATTTAGCGGGTCTTAGTCGCGATAATTTACTTATTTCAAGGCATAAATACCTCTGTTATTCTCCTACGTTTCTACCGGCTTGCAACGGCAATGAGTCCCTCCGCGACCACAACCGTTGCAAGCCGGAAAGTTTAAAATCAATTATTTATCCTATGTCATCCCACTGCTGGGCAAAGGTCTCCCTTACAATTCTCCAAGCGTCCCTTTCGACTGACAAGTTGGGCCAGTCGCTGTTCAAGTTATGGAGATCGTGACGCCATCGTTTTCGGGGTCTGCCTCTGTTCCACCGCCCATCTTGCGGTACCTATTCTGTGACGATCTCTGCTCGTCGGCTAGGATGCATCCGGATCTCGTGGCCCGCCCAATCCCACTTTAGGTTGGCAGTTTTCCGTCCCACATCAGTAATGTATGTCAGTGATCGCAGAACGGCATTTTGCACTCGATCGACTCTGGTTAAAAGGATTCAAATTCAAATTCAAAATCCTTTATTCATTTGGGTCACAATGTGACGCTTATGAACGTCAAAATAATAAATGTATAAAATAATTACTTATACTCAAATTTAAAACATTATTACTGTATGCTTCTACATTTACATATACTACGTTCGCAAAGCAATAGGTAGAACCATGAGAAAGAACGGGCAATAAAACTCACGGTCACTCTTTTTCATCGCCAGGTTTTGCATAATACACAATTTACATTTTGTAAGGTGCTGCAACTGTTACACCTTCTATATCACTTGTATATATTTACTGTACATAATAATACTCAAGCATAATACTTTTGGTTAGCCTCCTCAGAATAGACATGGTGAACAGGAGCATCCACTTACATTATATATACCTAATAATGTAGGCAATCCGCGAAAGTGATCAGAACCATGATGGAAATGATGCAGTTAAATATTAAAATCTAATACCAGCCCGCAAGACCGTCACCGACCAGTCATCGCAAGTAGCACCCGTTCACGAGTATGACGCATGTGCCAGCCATCATCCCTCTCGCCATATTAGAGGGACAGGGATGACCCGACACACGACGCCACCACAAGAAATGTCATTTTAGTGAGCATGACGACAACGGTATACGAACCAGCAGTAAGAAACAATTTATTGGTATACTGACCATGACCGCCAATTACCTCCACTTTCCAGATTGTTATTATTAACATAAGTTAGTGGAACGCGTGAAGGAATGCAAATGTAGAAAGAATTTTGTGAAGGTGACAAGTGAACAATGATATGATCAGGCATAAATAATGTTAAACTACATTCAACAAATCATAAAATATCCAAATCCTGCAAAAATCGTGAACACATGATTTTTGCAGGATTTGGATATTGATTAAAACAAAATAACCTTGTTTGACGAATTGATTAAAACAAAATAACCTTGTTTAGCCGTTGTTTGAAATAGAATTAGTTTATTATAAGTCAAATCGATTAGATCGATTGAGTAACATTTGTTTAGTCTATTGAAAATTTCTGACAATGGTCACACTGAACTGTCACTTCCGTTCGCTTCCGCTTGAAAAATTAACACGCCGTTTGCAAGCTCGCGTGCCTTGTACCTAAATTAAATTGATCGCCCTTTGAATTAACGCGAATTGAATCAACTCGTAATTAACTTAATACGTAATTGCCGCTTTTGACTTCCGGCAAGGTTTGTTGTAAATTGATGACATAGTGAACTTTTGTGAAAAGTTTTGTGAACCGCTAACGTGCATCGTGGTCTGGAGAAGGACTTCGCCGAATTGTAAACTGGTATCCATTGATTCTCTTGTTATTTTGGCCAAAATTATAAGTTAATCTATAGGTCCACTTCAAGAACATCACCAGGATAATTATAAGGTAAAATCTTCTTATAACTACTTTATAATTTGTCATCGCTGAGAATCTCAGCAATATGTGTCAGACATTTGATTACTTTAGGACAACTGGATGAATATAAATTAGCTTCCACTGTGCTTACAACCAATTCCCAGTAAGCCTACGGTAATTCTAGACATAATTTTGGTAGCAGAGCGTGGTTGAAATTTAGCCGCTGTTGCATTACTGAGTATAAACTCAGATTGGTATGAGCTTGTATCTTATCACCTTGTAGACAGTATTGTAGTGTTTGTCAGGTCAGTTATTGTCTAAAATACATAATATTTAATTGTATAAGTTGACCTAGATAATTAGAAACACATTGTCACATAACCTCAATCAGTAATTGTTGATTTGTATTGTTGGAAAATCTAACTTAAATTTGTTGTTGCATTAATAAGTTAGTTTGTTTGGATACATAACAGCTGTATGTATCAATGTATATGCTGTATTTAGTAAATTTAGTTTATTGCATGTATTCATAAACATTGTAATAATCAAACTTGACCTTGCCACTTGGGCGGGTCACATAAATAAACTTTGTTTTGTTATAATATAGATAATATTGCTAGGTAACACATATTCTGTGCTTACTTACTATTGTATATCTCAAATAACACAGCCAGTCTGTCTGTTGCAAATAACTAATTAATTAATTTGAAGTTTCAACTTTTAATTTGTTATAAGTTATAACTTTGATAACTTTTGTGTTTGATTCTTCAATATATTGAAACTATTAATTTTGTTGGACAGTAGATACCTGTCACTTGCCTGCACTTGCAGTAAACAGGCTAATACTTTGTTGGTTTCAAAGAATTGAGAAAAATTAAGTTTTGATTGTTAATATTGTTTAACGCTTGTCCGGGCTCTTTGAATTTTGATTATGTCAGCTATCAAGGACTTGCGTGCGGCTGCTGGTGCTATTGCATCAGATTTGCGCTGGTTTGCCTCGGCCAATGCTTTAGTGAACCGGCCTGATCGCCAGCAGGCCTTACTTCAGAGGTACGAGCGGATTGATGATCGCCTGGCAAGTGTGGAACAGCAATTCCGCACTTTCAGCACTTGCTGTCTTGAAGTGTCAATCAATGATTTCACCGCTGACCAGCGAAATAAGGTCAGCGAAGACTATGCCCAGGTCTTAGACCTGTAAGATGCTGTCTCCAATACTGCGAGACAACTAGTTGCCGATAGGGAAGGGCAACCCGGCCTGAAGCAGGAGCTTCCTAGGTCAGCACCGGGGCTGGTGAGTAGGCTCCCTACTTTGGACCTCCCCCATTTTGATGGCTGCCTAGGAAGCTACCTGGGCTTCATTAATTTGTTCGACAGCCTGGTCAATGATAGGGCTGACCTTCGGCCGGCGCAAAAGTTGGCCTATCTAATGTCGGTTCTGGATGGGGAGGCTAAGGGCCTTATCCAGCATCTGCCCGTGTCTGACGAGGCGTACCAGACGGCTCGGGACCTAATCACCCGTAGGTACCATAATAAGCGTGGCCTCGCCGACACGCACATTGAGCAGATTTTGGGCTTGCCGACGCTCACCCTGGTCTTTGGGTTGCGCACCCAACTGTTGAACCGGCTCTTGGTGGCCATCAACGCACTTAAGTGCCTTGACCTGCCCGTGGACCAATGGTCCTATCTATTGGTGCACATTGTGCTGAAGAAACTGCCTGCCGACCTGAGGTCGCGTTTTGAACAGCGCTTTGGTGGGGATAGCGCGACCCATTTGCCCCCCTTTGCTGACCTGGAGAAGTTCCTGGAGGATGAGTGCCGGGTCTTGGACAACTCCGGTGGTGACACGCCGGCTAAGTCGCAGCCGCCCAAGGTCAAGGAGCAGGCTCGCGTTCACACCCGAGCCAATGTTGACCGGCGCCCTCCTCGCTTTGCGGTCACGCAGAGCCCAGCGGAGTGCTCCTACTGCAAGGTCACGGGGCACAGAACGGCCAGTTGTAGGGCATTCTTGGACCTACATGTCGCCTCTCGTAGGCGCATCGCGAATGCCCGCCGCCTTTGCTTCTCTTGTTTGGGGTCCCACTACCAGCGAGACTGCCCAAACTCTCGCCCCTGTCCTCACTGTGGAGGACAGCATTTGGACATTCTTTGTATGAATGCCAGAGAGGTTGGCCGCTTGTCCAACCAGCCGACGCCGCGCACGGGCGGGTGTTTTGAAGGTGGCAGCCGAGGCTCACCGGCGCGTAGCCGAGAGTCGCCTCGCTCAGTTGATCGCCACTCGCCCCGCTTGGAGAACCGTAGCGTGCGCACGCCTCCTCTCTCTCGCGCACCTGAATGTGCGACCGCGCAACGTCACCAGCACCATGACTGCTGCCCCAGGTATTCCCCTCCTTTGGCGGAGCGTCCCCGCCTTGACTCGCGCCCACCTCGTTTTGGGCGGGTGCGTCATTATGACCTCCCACAGATGGCGCGCGGATCGAGTCATCGCGCCTTTGAGGACTTCAAGCCGCACCCTCGTTTTGACTTGCCTGGTCCTGGCCAACGGTCGCCGCCCAGGCAACAATAGGTCATTGACCCCTGCCCTATAACTCCAACCTCCCCCATTGAGACCGTTATCCTACCAACGGTTGCTGTTAGGGTCTGGGGACCCACGGGGACCTCTGTTGTTGTCCGTGCTATATTGGACACAGGTTCACAAGGTTGCATTGTTTCCACTTATTTGGTAGGGCAGGTTAATTTAAATATGGGTTCTTTTCCAAATTGTATACGGGGCATAGGGGACGTAGCCTCTAATGTTGAAGGGCAAGTTAAGGTTTTGTTTGGCCCTGTTGAATCTTCACACCCGAGGATTAAAACCTCGGCTATTGTGTTGAAGAATATTTTGGGTATGCATCCACAGAAGCAGCTACCTGCTGCTGTGGTGAATTTGACATCGGGATTGGAACTGGCAGACCCCAAATTTGACACACCGGGACAAATCGACTTGTTGATTGGCTCTGATGTCCTCGGTGGAATTTTGATTGGTGGGAAAAGGGTCTTGGTGCCAAATGGTTTGACTGCCATCCCGACCATATTTGGATTTGCTTTGATGGGACCTGTACCTAGGGACCCCCCTCCACCTGAACTTGACAATTTGTTGGCTGTAGGCTCCGCTCTCTCTGATGCGGTTCAGAGGTTTTGGGAGGTAGAGGAGCCGCCTCAAGCTGCCCGTTTGAATCCAGAACATGAGGAGTGCGAGCTGTTCTTCCAGAACAACACTGGTCGACTCCGTTCTGGTCGGATTACTACGAGGCTACCCTTCCTGTCTGTTCGGCCTCCGCTTGGTGAGTCACGACCTTTAGCCGAAAAGAGGTTGTTGGCCATGGAGCATCGCATGGGTCGTGATCCGGAGCTCAGACAGAAGTATATTGAGTTCATGAGGGAATATGAACAGTTGGGACACATGTCTGTGTCAAATTTGGATTGGCGTTCGGTGAAGCATTACTTTCTCCCGCATCATGCGGTATTGAAGCCATCGACTGGCAAGCTGCGCACAGTGTTTGATGGTTCTGCGCAGACTTCAACAGGCGTATCCTTGAACCAGTGCTTGCATTCTGGTCCCAAGTTGGTCAAGGACCTTTGTGACGTCATCACCAGCTTCCGACGACATCAGGTTGTCTTTGTGGCCGACATAAAAATGATGTTCAGGCAGACGATTATCCACCCTGATGACCGTCGCTTCCAGCTGATCCTTTGGAGAGAGTCTCCTCGCGATCCCATGGTCGTCTACGAGCTCAATACAAATACGTACGGGTTAAGGTCAAGCCCCTACTTGGCAATACGTTCTCTTTGGGAGCTCGCAGACCGCGAAGGCCTACGTTTCCCACGAGCCTCCGCCATCTTGAAGGACGATATTTACGTCGATGACATTTGCTCGGGCGCCTCATCAGCGGACGAGGCGATCCTCCTGCGGGACGAATTGATAGGTATTTTGGCCTCCGCTGGTTATGAGTTGCGCAAATGGATTTCCAACTCACCAGCGCTTTTGAAAGGCTTGCCAGAGGATCATCAGCAGGATCCACATTTGTTTGAGATTGTTGACAACCCCGCCATGATGGCTGTTCTCGGCGTTCAGTACAGACCAGTCCAAGACATCTTTACATATAACGTAGACTTGAAATTGCCGTGTTCTTGGACTAAACGTCTCGTATTGTCTACTGTCGCCAGAACCTTTGATCCGAACGGTTGGATCTGTCCAATTATATTTTGGGCAAAATGCTTCTTGCAGAAGCTTTGGACAGCAGGATTGACTTGGGATGAACCTCTACACGGCACTCTTGTTGAGGAATGGACCTCCTTTGTATCCTCACTTCCTGCCGTCAGCGAGATCTCCTTGCCTCGTCCCATCCTTCCTCCCGGGAAGTACAAGACCACCCTTCACTGGTTTTGTGACGCCTCGGAACGTGGTCACGCGGCCGTGGTGTACTTGCGCACAGTCAGTGCCTCGGGTCAGGTGAGAGTCTCCCTGATCATGGCGAAGAGCAAGGTAGCACCCCTTCGGACATCTTTGACCATTCCGAAATTGGAGCTCTCGGGAGCAGCACTTCTTGTACGCTTGTTGAACCACGTGTCCAGTACTTTGGGTAAAAGCATTTGCATTAATGGGACCTACGCCTGGACAGACAGTCAAATTGTTCTTTGTTGGTTGAAGGCTTCTGTCCACACTTTGGAGGTGTTTGTCGCTAATCGCGTTTCCCAAATCCAGAAATCCGAAGTCAAACTTGTTAGGAGACACGTGCCAGGTGAGCTCAACCCCGCTGATTGTGCCTCGCGCGGATGCTTGACGCCTAGTTTGATAGGTCATTCGCTGTGGTGGGGTCCGGAATGGTTGAGTCGACCAGAAATTGATTGGCCTCGAACGCCAGTTTTGAATACTTCTAATTTGCCGGGTCTACGAACACTCGCTCTTGAGAAGGTGGAATGCGCCTTCGACCCCGATTTTTTGTTGAATCGCTACAGCTCCCTTGACAAGTTGTTAGGTGTCACTGCTTGGATAAAGCGTTTTGTTTTTAATTTTAGGCACCCACAACAGAAACGACTGACACCGTTTCTCTCACCACAGGAACGACAGGAGTCCCTCACCTTTTGGGTTCGTTCTGTGCAATTGGCGCACTTTGAGAAGGAGATTGCTATCCTCAAGTCAGGGAAATTGAAATTATCGGGCGCTGTATCGAAATTGAACCCCTTTTTGGACGATACGGGTCTCTTGCGCGTTGGAGGGCGTCTCAAGAACGCCAACCTCCCTTACGGAGCACGTCACCCCCTTTTGTTACCTAAGGACGGTCATTTGGTACGCTTGTTGGTAACTGACCGTCACCTTAAAAATTCGCATGCTGGTTGTAATGCCTTGTTGGCCATTTTGCAACGCGAGTTTTGGATTTTGTCTGCCCGAAGAATTATTCGGAGTGTAGTCTTTCGCTGCATCCCTTGCTATAAGCTCAAGGCTTCTACCATGCAGCCCTTGATGGGGGACTTACCGGCAGATCGCGTAACTGAAAGCAGGACGTTTGACGGTGTTGGCACGGACTTCGCTGGTCCTTTTTTGGTGAAAACGTCGAAACTTCGAAACAGCAAGACTGTCAAGGCCTACTTGTGTGTTTTTGTTTGTCTTTCCACAAAGGCCGTACACTTAGAACTGGTCTCCTCGCTTACGACCGAGGCGTTTGTAGCCACATTTGACAGATTTGTATCCCGCAGAGGGCTGCCTTCCTTGATCCGTTCTGACTGCGGCACTAACTTCAAGGGCACTTATAATTATCTGAATGATGTTGTTAATTTTCTTGAAACCAACAAAGCTGATATAGGTGATAGGCTTGCCCGACGTGGGATAAATTGGTTGTTTTCCCCACCAAATTGTCCACACTGGGGTGGTATATTTGAGGCCGCCGTAAAATCGGCCAAAACACACTTGCGCAGGACAATCGGTGAATCTGTCCTTACATTTGAGGAACTCGCAACTGTGTTTTGTAAGATTGAGGCCGTTTTGAACTCTCGGCCATTGTGCCCGATCTCCTCAGATCCGAATGATTTGGAGGCCCTTACGCCGGGCCATTTTTTGATTGGTCGCCCACTTGTCGCCTTGCCTGATTACCCCTACATTGATACGAGACCTGGTCGTCTCTCGCGTTTTGAATTGGTACGCCAGATTACTCAGAGCTTTTGGAAACGCTGGAATTTGGAATATTTGCACATACTCCAGCAACGCGTTAAGTGGACCGACAAGACCGATCCACCCAAGATTGGAGACCTCGTTTTGATCAAGGAGGCTAACCTTCCGCCACTCAGATGGCGCAGGGGGCGCATCCTTCATTTGGTAACTGGGGCTGATGGAGTTCCCCGATTTGCTGAGGTCTTGGTGGACGGTTCGATTCTGAGAAGAGCGGTTGCAACATTGTCACGTCTACCAACCGATTAGCGGACCGGTAGGCCGGTCCGGGGCGGGTGGATGTTTGAAATAGAATTAGTTTATTATAAGTCAAATCGATTAGATCGATTGAGTAACATTTGTTTAGTCTATTGAAAATTTCTGACAATGGTCACACTGAACTGTCACTTCCGTTCGCTTCCGCTTGAAAAATTAACACGCCGTTTGCAAGCTCGCGTGCCTTGTACCTAAATTAAATTGATCGCCCTTTGAATTAACGCGAATTGAATCAACTCGTAATTAACTTAATACGTAATTGCCGCTTTTGACTTCCGGCAAGGTTTGTTGTAAATTGATGACATAGTGAACTTTTGTGAAAAGTTTTGTGAACCGCTAACGTGCATCGTGGTCTGGAGAAGGACTTCGCCGAATTGTAAACTGGTATCCATTGATTCTCTTGTTATTTTGGCCAAAATTATAAGTTAATCTATAGGTCCACTTCAAGAACATCACCAGGATATATAAGGTAAAATCTTCTTATAACTACTTTATAATTTGTCATCGCTGAGAATCTCAGCAATATGTGTCAGACATTTGATTACTTTAGGACAACTGGATGAATATAAATTAGCTTCCACTGTGCTTACAACCAATTCCCAGTAAGCCTACGGTAATTCTAGACAGCCGTTTATTCGTGTTTTAGTCGTACCAAGTAAGACTAAAAACAAATCTCGAATGTGTTATGCTACTGAGTATAGTTTTGACAATCGCCTTACGTGCGAAACGTGTTCAAAAGCTATTATATCAGTGCCAGGTCACGTTTTTGAATCATGGGATTCGCAACTCTCCGCTATGCAAATCTAATTGTGACAAAATGACAAAAACGTCACTACATGCAAATCTGCCTCTAATTAGTCACAAAGGCTGTAAACGCAACGTTTACCTCCATTTTGAACAGGAACTTTAAAAAATGCTGTTATGATTCTTACAGCACCACAAAGCGATGTGAAGCATCGTGCACAGTGGTGTCAACACAATGGTGTCAAAAGTTGTCAGAACGTACAGTGGTTGTCAAAATTCAGATACTATGAAAAATAATTAAAACAAGTTTATTCCTTATCATAAGTGTGTAATTAGATACATAAAGGTGTAGTTTACCAGCACAAGTGTTATTTACAAAAACGAGCAATATACAGTGAAATAATTTACAATAACAGCTGATTCGTGACATTTCTTTTTGAAAAGTAGCGGGCAGTTCGATTTTTTTTCCGTGTCAGTGAACCCCGTATAGCCTTGACAGCTCGTCATCTGTGTTGCCAGTAGTTTTCCCAATTTCGGTCGAAAATATATTCACCGAGATGGCTAAATGTACGGTTTGCGGCAAATTTGTGGCTGCTAAAGGAGGAAGCGCCGCGACGTGTTGCAAGTGCGCGAACAAATTCCATCTACCTTGTGTCGGGTTATCGGAGGCTGGAAAATTAACCACTGACTGGAGATGTCAGGGATGCAAGGAGAAATCGGGCAAAAACTATATCAGACCCACTCCTATTAACACATTGACTGCTACAAACTTATATGGTGTGTCCCAAGTGTCGGAGCTTGCGATGCGGCTAGCCCAACACAGTCGTGTTTAGGGAAAAAATATACAAACATGCTGCCGAAACACGCGACGCGTGAATCATAACCATACCACACATGTGCTGACGACCACTCATGTGTGTTTTTTTTGTATAGCAACTCGTATGTCGCGTGTCGCGTCAGCACAGACACACGATCGACCTGCACGCGCGTTGCGTGCCTTTAAGCACGAGAGGCTGGGCACGCTCTGCGGGGTCGGATGCCGCATAGCAAAAGGCCGTCTACGAATCTTAGGCCAGCAGTCAAAGTGTTAAAGGAACTAACAGTGAAGATAGTGAGGGCATCCCTACTAGTTTGGACGACCCCTACAAATCCGCAGGCGAAACTACAAAGCAAGGAGGTGAGAACTTGAGCAGGCAGACTCATGCTATACCTCCGAATGTGCCGGACTTGGCAAAGTCGATGAATCTGCTTCGAGAAGACCTCAGAACTATGAAAGACGAGCTTAAAGCGGAGCTACGCGAGTTCCGTTTAGAGGTTGCTGATCTCCGGCAGTCGATGGCTTCGCAAAAAAAGAAGGTAGAGAACCTGGAAAGTCGCCTGCTAAAGTTGGAAGAACAGCAGACTGTCGCTAGCCCTAACGAAATGGTCAATAAGCTCGAAAAGACAGTGGACCAGCTGCGATCAGAGCTCAATGATAGAGAGCAAGATCTTCTCCTTTCTGACATCGAGATCTCCAATCTCCCTGAAGACGCGGGTGAAAATGTGATGCATACGGTCGAGCTTATTGCGAGAAAACTGGGTGTGGAGTTGGACGCGCGAGACATTGTCTTTGCTGAAAGAGTTGGGCCAAAGATTGACATAGCTGGACCAGCGGATCCGGGGCGTAAGGAGGGGCCTACAGGAGTAGTGACGCGCGGACGGCGCATTGTGGTACGCCTGGCGCGACGCACAGCCAGAGATGAATTGCTGCGAGCCGCACGCGTGAGGAGAGGAGCTACTTCGGCCGATCTTGGTTTCGCAGCGCCGCCTCGCCGTTTCTACGTGAACGAACGTCTCACAAGAACAAACAGGCAATTATTATACCGCGCCAAGCAAGCTGCAGCTAGACTTGAGTGGAAATTTACCTGGACCAAACGCGGTCGAGTGTTGACCAGACAGGAGAATGGTAAACCGACTCACAGCATCCGAAACGAGCATGACCTGGAACGTGTTTTTGGGCAAGAAGCATTGGGAGACAATAGGCCCTAGAAACTTGTTTTTGACTGTCCCTAGTAATAAGTTAATCTTTAACCAAAATGTGCCAATTACGCCAACAGAAACCCAAATTCGACTAATTTTATACAATAGGCCAATTTCAGTCGATATACCTACTTGATGTACATAGCATGGCAACATTTGGTATGGATGTCAAAACTTGTCACTTGCATGTCAACATAAATTATAAGTTCTGCCTAACCTATAAGCAATCAATTAACGACTTTATAATTAATAAAAATCAAAATCAATGTAGTAAAATAAAATATTGTAACAAAGAAATAACTGAATTTAAAATATTTTGGTATGCTTATAGTATGGACAGGAAGGGGTTAACTTGCAAGGTATATGAGGATGCGTATGGTGGGCGAGTTTACAATACAATTTTATTGAAAGTCATATATCTAGTGTGGAAACCATATCTTGTAAGTAACAAAGTGAAATACGGTATGACAGTTTTGCAATATTTGGTACTTACACAATTTCTAGTTTTAATGCAGTACACAATTTCTAGTAACAGCATATTTATCAACTTAGTTTATTATACATTATATACAAATGGTTAACAGAAAATGGTTAAAATTTGGATTGCTTAATGCAGGTTCTCTGGGAACTAAGCATGATGAGTTTCTGCTAGCCATGGATACACACTCGGTGGACATAATGGCCATCAATGAGACATGGCTGAGACCAGGTGAGGACGGGAAAGCCCCTGTTGTCCCAGGATTTAATTTGAGACACTTGCCTAGACCTAAGAATATTCACGGGGGCAGAGGGGGTGGAGTAGGATTCTATATAAAATCTGATATCAGTGTAAGAACTCAGTCTCACCCGGTACATCAGGAGGTGGAAGAATACTGGTTAAAACTAACTGTCATGGGTAAAAAGATTCTGATTGGTACTGCTTACAGGCCACCTTGGTTAAATATTGATACTTTTCTTGATGGTTTGACTGACAGTATTTGTAGTTTGGCACCTTATGACCATATCATTCTGCTCGGGGACCTGAATGTAAATGTTGGATCCATACAGCTCTAACACTAAGAAACTAAGTCAATTCCTAAGTTACACAAATATGAACCAAAAAGTAAACACACCAACTCATTTCACCACTCATAACAGTACTTTACTAGACCTAATATGCACTGACTTAAATGTACATAATGTATTGGTGGACCATATACCAGAACTCGGCCAGCACTCTATCGTGACTTGTGAGACACAATTCAAGAAACAAAAAGTTAAGCCAAAATGGGTTATATTTAGACCATTCAAGGATATTTTGCTTGACCTTTTCAATTTAGATTTGGAAAACATTCCATGGCAGTTTATAAGTTCCCAAAGAGATGTCAACGGTATGGTTGAATCTCTAACAACACATATTATGCAATTGTTTGATGTACATGCGCCCCAACAGAAAAAGCTTTTCAAAACTGCATATACACCTTGGATAACAGATAATATAAAATTAATTTTTAAATTAAGAAATCAAGCTAGAAACAATTATAAAAAAAGCAAATTAGAGACTAAGAAACAATATTATTTAGAACTTAAAAGACAGGCAGTAATAGCATTGCATAATGAGAAATCAGTGTACTACTCTAAAAACATTAATGAAAACATAAATAATCCCAAAACCTTGTGGCGTAATTTAAAGAGTCATGTGTTGGTGTCACACAAAACTACTTGCTTGCCAGAACACTTTGATAACCCAGATAATGTAAATAATGACTTCTTGAATGTGCCGGGTGAGGGTGGAGTGAGTATATCGAGTCTGACCTACTATGAGTTCCATAGGCATAATATTGGTGCAAGCTTTGAGCTAAAGCCAGTAGATCAGGAAGCTGTCTTAAAGATCCTGAATAGCTTTGACACCAATGCCCTAGGCATCGACCAAATCAACTTGGAAATGATAAAACTTACGCTACCTAATTCCTTAAAAACAATTACAGACATAGTTAATAAGTCTATCACTACAAACACATTTCCAAAGATGTGGAAACATTCCATAGTAATACCGATACCCAAATCCAGTCAGCCCAACTCCACTAAGGATCTAAGGCCTATTAGCATACTGCCCTGTCTGTCCAAGGTGCTGGAAAAAGTAGTATACTTGCAAGTCATGGACTATCTTGAAAAATATAATATCCTCCCAGACAGGCAATCTGGGTTCAGGAAAGGCCGGGGAACTGCAACTGCTCTGTGTGATGTGGTAGGAAATATCATGGAGGCTAGGGATCGTGGAGAGGGTACGGCTCTCATTCTTCTAGATTATTCCAGGGCATTTGATTCTATTAGTACTTCGCTCCTATTGTCCAAATTAACCTACTATGGGTTTACACCGAGTTGTGTGAAATGGTTTAGGAGTTACCTCACTGATAGGTCCCAACATGTGGAGATGAGCAGGGTGGATGGTGCAGTGATGTCATCATCCCCACTTACACTAAAGAGAGGAGTCCCACAAGGCTCGATACTCTCAACTCTGCTCTTCATCTTGTACACGGCTGACATCACTGCATCATTCAAAAACTGTAAATACCACATGTATGCAGATGATACCCAGATATACCTCTCCTTTAAGCCCAGTCATACTCTATCAGCTGTAAAAATGATAAATGATGACCTAAATAGGGTAATAGAGTGGTCTAAAAAGCATTCTTTGATTTTAAACCCACTAAAATCAAAATTTATGATTTTGGGCAGTAAGCGGCAGGTACAGTCCATTTTAGAATTCAACCCTAATATCATTATGGATGGGAAGAGGATTGAAGGTGTAAAGGAGGCCTCTAATCTGGGTTTACAAATTGATTCGGAACTTAGATTTGAAGAACACATAAATAGGATAGTAAGGAACTGTTTTTATAGATTAAAAATTTTATATAACATACAACCCTACCTTAGTGTAAGAATTAGAAAACAGCTTGTTGATAGTCTTATTTTATCTAGATTTAACTACTGTGATATTGTTTATGGACCATGTTTACTGACAAGAACCAAGAACCTAATACAACGTGTACAAAATGCTTGTGCACGTTACTGTTTCAACATCCCAAGGCGTCACCATGTTACTCCATATCTAAATGACAATAATGTCTTAAAAATGGAGTCAAGGAGGAAACTGCACCTTGCAAGCCTGCTTTTTGGGGTAATGCTTAGCAAGAGACCCACCTACTTGTATGATAAGTTTGACTGGAGGAAAAGCCACTTCTCATACTCCACCAGACCCTCAGCCAGGCCTCTATCACAAACCAAGCACAGGACGATTGCTTTTTGTGGTTCCTTTAAACATGCAGCAGCGAAGGTCTGGAATAATTTGCCTCCTCCCTTAAGGGACCTAAAAACAATATCTTCTTTTAAATATAGATACAAGAATTATCTGTTAACTCAACAAAAACTTTAGGTTCATGTCTGCATACTTTTGGAGATATTATTACTAAGTTGTTGTATAGTAGGCATGACCCAGGCAACATAACCTCCAGCATTGCTTGCAGCATCCTTATATTGTTCTTAGGCTCCTATTTCTGAACGTGAATCAGGTGGGCATAACTGGAAATGAAGGAAGTTCTCTGTTACGTGAAATGGATTGTATTGTGAACCTTGTACATATATACATTACATTACTCACTTACCATAATTTTGTATCATAGATAATACTATAATGTTATTGGCTTGTTTTAAACTACGATTGTATATTATACGGTACTGCTCTGGCACTGTCTGGCATGTTAGGCCACATTGAAAATCAGTACTGAGATGGACCTACAGCGTCCTTCGCAGTGTATGCTGAATGTCGGCCTAATTTGTAGCACGCGCCGTACAATACGGTTGTAACTTGTGTCAATTTTAATTTTGGTGTATGAGATACTCATTATTCGCATTACTATTACATTACTATTAATATTGTAATTGTATACGTGGCAGAGCAGAGCACATGGTTACTTACACGCCGGTGACAGTACACGTCACCGGAAGTGACGTTTATGACGTCTGTCTGTCAACGGCGTCAACCCGATGCTTTGTTTGGGTCACAGTCTTTTAGATTGCGGGTTAGAGCGACGTGTCTCTTTAGCGTAAGGTTTTAATTTTATTGTAGTAATTAATTTTTGTTTTTGTATGTTGTTATTGTGCGACGTGTGTACAAATAAACACATTTTCTTTCTTTCTTCTTTCTTTCTTTCACAGGTATAAAGACCCATGGTCTTACTGCAAGCGAGTTTTGTAACGTAAGCGTGAACTTAATGATCCAAGTTACAACAAGGAAATTGATTTAGAGTCTTTTCTATAGGAAATGTATTATGAGTAAGAAAAGAAAATGGTGATCCTTAAAAAAACCTCGTTCAAGGATTAGGTAAATAACCGCCGAGTGAGCTCGATGACAGACGCTACGAGCAACATATAGCACGCACAGCGCGTGGCTTCTTTAAAAACAAGCTCGGATATATATAAACCCCAAACGAGCACACGAACGTCTGCGGGCAAGGAGTTGTAGAGGTCGCCGTAGCTGAAATCGGTCAAGAAAGATACATACATATGTATTTACTCTCTTGATAGCGAAGGTATTTGAAACCACTGAAACTATACGAAGATAGCGTAACCTACGATAAGACATTTTTTTTTTTTTTGTGTTGGGTTGGAAAATCCTCATTGAGTCCCTCCGCCCTGGGGGAGAAGGATGAAGGGGACTGTCAGACTCTTACTGGCTAAAAACCAACCCGTGCTCTTCATGTGCCCATGTGTTGGAGGGTAGGGTTTCACTGAAGCATTCCTCGCTACCCCCCGACGGGTATTGGCCCACCAGATGGTCAGGCGGGCCTCGAACGAAACCCCCTTGGCGGCGGATAAAGGTGTTGGGCTCCGCCGCCAAAACACCCAGCAGCCGCAGAGGATAGGGAGGACGGCAACGCAACACAGCATCTCCTCTTCCTCTGCGGCCCCACGGCGACGCAACGATGGTGCGCCCCCATTTGGTCGCGGGAGATAGGGCGTGCGGCAACGCAACACCGACACGCCTCTCCTCCCGCGACCGCACCCGACTGCGAGGGACAGACAGGACTGTCCCCCGCACCCGCACCTTGGGACGCATCCTACGCAGGCCTCACGCAAGCCTACGTGGAGCGTCCCCTCCCAGGATCCCGCTTAGCTTCAGCGTGGGTGTACCTCAAACCCACGGTTACTGAGCCCCCCACCACGACAAGGTGGAGACCCCACGGAGGGGTACGATATGACACTATCGTACACTCCTTAACTTATATTGGTTGTATCCGAGGATAATATATTTTAATTTTCATAATATTAGGCCAGTCTCATTTAATAAACAATTGTCATATCAAATTCTTCAACGAAATTGCTTTTCTCTGATATCGCTCATCGCTAACAGTGACGCAGTAGCTGACGCTCGTAACCCATTTAGCTCAGCGGCCTATTTCACGACTGTACTCAACTGTATACATGACACTATCGTACACTCCCCGGATAACTTATTGTGTTAGTTTTTGTAAAAACTTTGCTGTTGATAGTACGCATTTTTTTATGTAAGGGTTGTGGATGTGAAATGTGTTTATTATTTGTTGACGTATAAAAATAAACACATGGTCGTATTTTTACTTTTGTGTAGTGTGATTAGTTAAGCATCAAAGGTTTCAAAGTTGCCTGAAAGAGAAAGTACCTAAGTCTTTCCATGGCGATGGTTTACTGTAACTATTCTATTGTAAATATGTCGTTTGAAACTACTTTAATTAAACCTTAGATTATAAAACTAAATGAAACCATGAGTTTACATCATTTCGGTTGCATTGTGACACCGTCCTATATGATGGTTGGCTGGCTTACTGCTCATAGCCTGCATCTTTAATTACGTATCATTACCTTCTTCCAGCAAAGCATCGAAACCCTTTAATCCTCGATCAGTACCATACACAGAACTTCTCAGATGCAACTTAGAGTAGGTACACCATTCCGCTCCAAAGCCGAACTATTCGAAAAATCTTTAGCTTACATCGGTCGTTGGGCAATCTAACCGTTCGCAGTATGTATCGATAGCATTATACTTACAGCACTCCACCCGGCTTGAAGCCAGTCTGGCACACCGCCAAACGTCTGAGATATGACTAGAAATCCAGAGTTTTACAGAATTTTGCGGCCATGTCGGTTTTTAACAGAATTTATCTTCACCCTCCGCAGTTTTGGAGTTAACGGCTTTTTTTAAATAATAATTTGAGTGATTTGTTGTCTTCGAGTTTGGAGTTGTAACTGGGTTATGGGAGTTTGGAGTGGGTAAAATAAGTTTATAAGATACTTACTTTTCTTACAATATAAAACTCAACGTCTTTGAAGTATGGATAGCTTTACAAACTTTGAATCCCTTTGGAACATTCAGACGAAATCACACATTTAGACTTTTTAATAGCTACAAGAGTTGTTTAGTCTAACTACTCAAAATTTTATCATAATAACCATAATAGAGGAACCTATACAATAAACAGAAGTTAAGGTTCCATGTCACATAGTCATGATATGAAATGCATTGTTACATTCTTTCATTTCATTGTTATCTGCAAAAACTGGGTCAACTTAGCCTATGTTTAGAATCTTTTGTGGGTCTAAATGGCTACAAAATTATACAAATACAAAATAACCTAGTTACAGCAAAATATTTCTAGGAAATATTCTACAAAAAGAAGATACCGTCAATCAAGTGGAAACCAAGGACTATCCCCCTCTGTACTTTTACTTTCAAATCACCGTATAAATTGTATAGAAAGTTGGGAAGAACCCCAAAAACCAATATTTATCTGTCGAGATGTTTTATGTATCACAAGACAAACACTGATATATGATGTAATTTATTCAATAAACTCGAATTTATTGTTAGCAAGTTTAAAACATAAGAGTAACTAAGAAGTATAATTTGAAAAGTAACCCACGGGATGCGGCGGTCGGTTTTATGAAGCGTATTGTCAGGACTTGGGGTTATTTTGTACTTACGCTCTTAGTTGTTAGGTGATTTTTGAAACAGAGATTAAAATGAGACTACGATCACTACGATTTTTCGCATTTCTTCATTCTTCGCACCATAACATCAGACTGATAACGTTCCTCCGAGACTTTTATTAAAATTACAAAACACAGGTTAAATGTTAAGCGCCGAGTGTGCATAAAACGTACACATACATACATAGACCCACGCCTGTTTCCCCGAAGGGGTAGGCAGAGGCATATTAAACGCCCACTTTTCGCCAGTGTTTTGATCCCACGTAATAGGTGGCGAGCCTATTGCCGCTTATCGGGATATTTTGTTTGCCAGAGCCTCGTCCGTTGATCGGCAGGTGCACCACTTGCAAGTTAGGTTGGCTTGGGACCCTAAGTTCTTGGTGGGAACCCTATGCACCCTTTGGAATTTCGTATACGATATCAGGTTCACAGCAGATGGAAATCTGGAATCTCAGCGCATCCATGGATAGACATAATTATGCTACTCCTCCAAACGAAAGGTAAATGAACTCATTTACCTATGTATCCATGAAGAATTACTGCTAAAAAGTATACAGTTTTGACTAAAAAACAGCTTTCAGGTGTTATTTCCAAGATTATGTGTTTTAACTTACGACGGTAATAAAAGCCTAATATTTGACAATATCGAAAAGCAGCCCAAAAGCCAGACTGTAAGATTAGATTTGCCCGTAAATGGGCAATATATTTTATAATAGCGCCGTTGATAGAAGGTTTCCGTCGTCCTTTACCTTCACCAAACGTAATTGAAAACAAACAACCAATTTATTACCATGTATCTTGTAACGAAATTCTTTGTATGATTTTGGAAAGAATATTGGAACATGTAGCGCAAGTTTTTTTAACCCTGTTATACCCGAGTGTGTTTGACGTTCCGCTCGTTCCTAGTAACCCACATTTGTCACTGCCGGGTTGTGTAGCGATTGGCTTTTTTTTTATTTGCCAACCGACCCAGCGGTCAAAGGAAATGTTTAGTGATCGCGTTGCGCGGTTTTTGTAGAATGTAATTGGATAATTTTGGCGCGTTGATAACCCCATTCTTATTTTTTTTCGGCGCGCTCGGCTATTCCAAGATTTGAATTTTTCAGCCAGATTTTTGCTCGTTTTCTATCGGCGAGATGGTTTTAAATGGCTGAATTGTTGAATCCCGCGTTGACATTTTGATAGCAGTGATTTTGTGACTAAATAAAACCGATTTGCATGTCACTGTATTGATTGAAGGAATTTCAAATAGAAAGTAAAAATAATAAGTATCTTCAGCTCGACCGTTTTCGTTACGGATAATGTTTCTGCCAATTCAATAATTATCCATTTCTTTGCCTCAAAGGACTTCTTACTTTATAATTCGCCTCTAGAGCACGGGTTTTAACCTGGGCTCCTTGGATCCTGAAGTGGTCTTTAAGTGAGGTAATAGACTCCATGTGAATTGTAAAATACTGATGTAGGTAATTAAAAAAACTTAATAATCTTGCTCGCACCTGTCACGGTGAGCTCTCAGCTCACCAATGATTAAATTACCAAAAATAATTTACTTGAGTTTGTATGATGTTTTAAGTTTAACAATAGGCCATCATAGTATAAAAAACTACTTGCTCTAGTCCACTCTACTATTAATGTAGTAACCCTATATTGTTATATAATTTTCGTACGATACACAATAATAAAGCAACTATGAACAAATATTTCCTTCACAAATAAAAGGACATATAAACAATCAATCCTCGGGTGAAACGAGGACGTATGTTATATTTTTAATAGTCGGGACGGGAAGATGGAAGTGATAAGATTACCGCGGCATCCATTGTTAATCTGGTTACTTTACATTAAGAGAATTATGGTTATCATGTCGTGCACGAGTAAATTAAATCTATTGCTCTCTTGTTTATGTTATTTCACTTTGAAGATTTTTTCTTTTCCATCTTTCTATATATCAAGATTTCTCTACTGAGATGCACGTCAATGGTCGTCGAATTGGTATGTTTATTATTAACTTGCGTTTTCTCGCATTGTGTATTTGTTACAGATTAAATACTACTATTTAGGCTTTGTAAGGCTGACAAAACAACCATTGTGCTTTGCTATTTAAAAAATAAGGTTTATTTTAAGTCTATAGTTGTAAAATAAATTACACTAGGAAATTCAAATTGCTTCAGTATTATTGAAAATTAGCGGAAACAAAGTCACAGACAAAATTAAACCTTTCTTACACCATATGATATTTCCTTTATCACATTAGTCGTAACGACTCTCGCAAAATTGCCTTTTTTGGTACACCACCGCAAATACGAAAACTTTATTAACCTTTTACTTTTTAAAAATTACTTCAATCAAAAAGTTGCCACTAGAAAGTCGGTTAATGACAAAAATACGCTCAAATCCCATGGCTTGAGACTATTTTAATGGCGGATAAGACAAATAGGGTTATTTATTTCACGCGGACAATCTGTGTTGGCCCATTAATACTACGAGTACACTCGGTCCCACCTGTTTTTGTGACCGCTGATTGATATGACAGATCCCGTGTCTTGAAATTATATCAGTTTGATTAAGGGAAGTCCATTTCGCTGATATGACGAGATAACCTTTATCTGTCGGCACTATTTATTCATACATGGAGGACTTTACAGGGACCAGATACAGTCAGGTTAGGAAAGAAGATGAAGGGTGGGATATAAAATAATTCACAGATGTTCGGAGTAGTCACCATGACATAGGCGATACAAGTCACACCTTTCAAATGAAAAGGCTGTTTTTTGTAACCAGAATGAGAGTAAGGTGCTGCCACCCTTAGAACATATATAGAACATCCCGCACGATGATGGAGATTGCTCAAAACCAATTTACAGTCCCTTAAGATATGGAACTCTTCGTCAGCTTTCATTTTAGCCTTGATAGTCATCCAGTATACGTGATTTCTTCCTCTTTGTGTCTTGTGTCCTTTTAATGCGAGTTAGAGATAGCCTTTGCAGTGCCGTAAAGGTCAATTATTATAGAAATTAAAATATATTTCTAGACAAGGAACAGGTTTTCAATAATAGTCTAACACTCAGGCTGATTTTAGTCTTACGCTGACGGCACGCGCACCGTCAGCGCTGATGGACAAGATATATGAACTTCTAGGAAGCGTTTTTGAATGACGGGTAGCTATCAGCGCGCACGGTGGCCAGCGCTGATAGCTACGCAGCCGTACGCGTCGCGCGTAGCTTTCGGCGCTGATTATCGCACGAGCGCCTCTGGTTTCAGTGAGCGTTTTTGTGTCGAGCGGAGAGGATGTCGTCAGCGCATAATAATTAATACACTCCGCATTTTGATTGTCGTCTGTACAGTAAAGCGGTCAGTACGATACTAAAACGAGCCACGCTGAGCCTCAGCGCTGACAAACGACGCGCTGAGCTATGAGCGCTGACGATGAGCGTGAGACTAAAATCAGCCTTATATTGTGTACTTTAATGAAATGGATACTAATTTAGCTGCTTACTTTCCTAGAGGTTAAACCTGTGGTCTTGTAAACTGTTTCTGACATTATGTAACGTGATAAATAAACTGTAATGTGCCTTATAAGCATCATTAATTAAAGTAATATTTAATAAAGCCGCAGTACAGCACCTCAATTTAATTATTGGACAAATTGCGACAGGATGAAAATTCCATGAAAGTATAAGTGATTGTAAATTTTCGATGTTTAATTGTGGGTAGATCATACATTATCAGTTTAAGGTATTTGTTCGCTTATAGTGGCAGAGATTCGATAAATTTTGTGAATACGGAATTCCGTCAACCATTTTTTAATTAATTTTTTAATTTAATTAAAAATGATGTAGGTACCTACTTAACTACATTAAAGCCATAGCGGACCTACTTGTGTTTTGAAATAAATTGTTTAATTATTATTACATGTAAGAAAATGGTAGATACACAAAAAAATTGTAAACAAATTGCAAAAGGAAGCGTGGTCACGGGAAGATTCAAGTTATCATTAAAAAGAAGGTATGGCGAAATTTGTGAATGTTTATTCTTAAGAAATATTATCAAGGTATTTCATTTTATAATCTATATGTAGCTTAATCTAATCTTAATGTCTTAGTAGTATATGTACAAAAAACCGTAAAAACAAATAAAAAATTTAAAATATTTACAAAGTTTAGGCGTCGTAAAATGCCTCCGCATCAATGTCATCGGGTAACGTGCCCAGAAGGCTGGCAGCATTGCCACGCTGGATGGCAATGCTGATTCTCTGAGCAAAGAATAAACCAGCCTTCTGCATGGCGAAATTATAAATGACGCAATTTCTGCAGTGCTTACTAGAAGATTTCATTATTAAGTTTATAAGACACCTATCTTCACTTAGAGAATAATCCTATTAAATTAAAACCACAGGGCGCTTTCTCATATTAACCGTAGTGTATAACATATTATGGTAGCAAAAGCCACAATCCCTAAAATATTTACAACAAAATCCGCGATCTACTCAGCTCATTAATACCATGTATTGCTTAAAGGTGTATTATAATGATTACGCATATGCCGCAACATGATTGTGGCATTAATGCCTCAACATAACATCGAACCCACAGACCGCATCGGTGAACAGCAGTGAGACAATTGTTGCGACAATTAAGGGTGTAGTTATCTTCGCTTGAACCAAATTGCTGCTTTCTTTAGGCTGCGTTTTAATGCTTCTTTCTGATGGGGTTAGCTACTGGCGCTAGTAATGATCGGTTGTAATGAGTATTTTTTGTGGTTGCCAGTTTGTCAGACCTTTTGTTTTTTGAAACGACGCGCACTGATTATCCTGTCTTCAGTTATACTCAACTTCAAGATTAATACATACATACATACATACATATACTCACGCCTTTTTCCCGTCGGGGTAGGCAGAGACAACAGAACGCCACTTGCTCCTATCCTTACAAACCTCACGCGCTTCCTCTACACTCATTACTCTTTTCATACATGCTCGCCGGTTGCGGGTACTTCGGACCTTTCCGTTTCTTAGGATGTCTCCAATTTGGTCGAAGAATGTCCGCCGAGGTCTGCCGCGACCGACTTGCCCACACACATTTGCCTTATATATCTGATTCGTCATTCTTTCTTCACTCATTCGCTCCACGTGTCCAAACCACCTAAGCATTCCTTTCTCAATCCAATATAATTCTAAATCCAAGATTAATCTACATCCAAAATGCATAACATTGTTTAAAATTATTTCATACTTAAAAACAGCATTAGGTATTTAATTTAAATTGTTTTTCGGGATATATACCACGCACCTTTGCTTGGAGTAACCGATATTTCGGCACTGTTGCAAGCGCCATGTTCACGGATGTACTGATGGTATTGCGGGTGGATGAATGTTACGAGCAAGTATAACGGTCTACCCGCTTTCTTACTCGTTTTTTGCGTTCAACACCACTAGCACTGTTATCACTATCACATTGTACCCGATCACGACATACCACACTCACTACGTCAGCTCGCGGTTTGATTTTGTTCTTTTCACGGGTTTTACATAGACGTACCACTGGATGCCAGATACTCGACAGTTGAAACCCATCCTCTCTATTGAAATTCTTGAACTTTTTAATTTCAATAGCCTCCCTAACCATTCGAGGTATGTAGTGGCGTTCTGTCGAAAGTACCTGAGGGTTATGTAACTCAATCCAGTGGTCGGTATACAGTACATCCGTGAACATGGCGCTACAGTGCCGAAATATCGGTTACTCCAAACAAAGGTACGTGGTATATATCCCGAAAAACAATTTAAATTAAGTTTAAATGACCACGAAAGTTTAAATTCCAACATTAGGTATGCTGTCGAAAATTTTTTTTTTTTTAACCACATTCACACAACACCATCTAGTCCCAAACTAAGCAGTGCTTGTACTATGGGTACTAGATAATGGATAAACATACATATATACTTTTTTTTTGTAAATACATACATATTATATATAGAAACACTCTGACCAAGACAAACATTCATGTTCATGCACACAAATGTTTGACTTGAGCGGGAATCGAACCCGCGACCTTCGACGTAGCAGTCGCTTACACTCCCGCTACGCCAACCGGCCGAAACATTACGACAGTGGTCCAATAAGGTGGTAAGTGGTTCAATGATAGACACTTCCTTTTCGATAAAATATCTTTACTTTTGTTTTTGCTCATAAATGTCAAGAGTGAGTACGAGGGTCAAACTGAAAGTTCTTAGAAAATCAAAAACTGATTACATTAGCCAGTTATTAGTTTTATTATATCTTTTCAAAATATTGTCCATTGACGTCAATACACCGCTGCATGCGATGGAACCACTGGGAAAAGCACTTTGCCCACTCGTCCTTAGGGGTCTCTTCAATGGCATCGCGATACGCAGCCACCGCTTCTTCAGCATTCATAAACCGCTTTCCTTTAAGTTTTTCTTTAATTTTTGGAAATAAATAAAAATCACAAGGCGCGAGGTCGGGGCTATACGGCGGGTGACCCAGTAATTCAACGTTTGATGTCGCCAAATAGTCGATCGTTCGCTTGGCGGTGTGCGACGAGGCGTTGTCGTGGTGAAGGAGGATCCTACTGCGAGGTCGTTTCTCTCGAACTTTTTCCAAGACAAGTGGCAAACAATTGGTAGTGTACCATTCTGCAGAAACTGTTTTTTGATCCTCTAACACAATTGTTGCGAAATGACCTATCCTTCCAAAGAACGAGGCCACCATTTTTTTTCCCGCACTTCGATCTCTCTTCACTTTAGTTGGCAACTCCTCGAAAGGAAACACCCACTGAGCAGATTGTCTTTTGGTTTCAGGATCATAACAGTAAATCCAGCTTTCGTCACCTGTTAGTATGTCGAACACAGCATTTGAGTCACCTCCGTTAAATCTTTCAATCATTTTACGGCACCAATCCACACGATGGAGTTTTTGAGCCTTAGTCAAATTATGAGGTATCCACCGGGCGCAAAGCTTCCTGACCGCTAAATGTTCGTGGAGGATTTTGTGCACTTGACTCATACCGATGCCTAAGCTTGTCCGAATCTGCTGATAGGTCACTCTTTTGTCAGTCTCTATCATACGCCGCACAACACAGATGTTATTTTCAGTCGTCGCCGTAGAAGGCCGTCCCTCACGTACATCATCAGTGAGATTAGTGCGACCACGTTTAAACTCATTAAACCAGTTGTAAACAGTCGCACGAGATGGGGCTTCATCGTGAAAATGCCAATCGTAGTCTATCATAACTTTCTTGTTGACTTAAATGACATCGAAAGTCATAAAAAATCATTGCACGAAAATTTTCTCGTGTTAAATTCATGTTGACGTGACACAGACAATTTTCAATTTGCCGCCAAATCGTAAAACAAATGACAAATGAATGAAATATATACTCAGTAATATTGGCAAAGAGTTCTATTTTCAAATTTTAGAATATTTTTTTTATTATATTGTTTATAAGTGGCCAGTTCTAAGAACTTTCAGTTTGACCCTCGTATTAGCTGTACTTGACCTGTATCGGCGAATTAATTTGTTGTTCGAGGAAAAAGCGTTCTTAGCAATTATGAATGTTTATTTTGATATGGCTCATTAATCGCATGGATCAATTGAGTGAGGAATATAGGTAAGAAGTGTATCACTTATTTTTAAGATTTCAATAAATCTTATTTATTTTTAATTAGCAGAAAAAGATTCGACATTATGAAGGTTGCCGGGAGCAAATCGCACTTTGCGATAAATAATAATAATATTTATTTATTTCAGGTAATAAAACCCATACAGATATATACCTTACAGACTAACATACATACTATTACAATACAATTTCTAATAATAATATAATGACATTAATGACACAGGTCTGGTGTAGTTTAAAGGCCACCCTTTTGCATTTTCTATGTGTATAAATTAAATATATTTTGTTATTTGTAGCAACAATGTATTTGTACAATAAAGATTTATCTATCTACCTATGAAGTTGTAAATTTATTAAGCACAAGAACATTACATAAAGGATAGCATCTCAATAATTATTCCGAGATTGTTGCATTCCTTAAGTTACGTAACTCAGCCATTCTTAATGCTAGGAATGGGCTTACATCATTTGTGCTATACGCAGAGATCGAAACGACCTCATGCGAACTCCGGCCCATGTAGTCAAAATTAAGTTCGATATTGCGCTACTAAACTGAAATTTCATCTGCATATAAAAATAAGCTTTTGATTTAGCTTTAACTGTTTTGTTCAGAGGGGTATACGATAAAACTGAAAACAAACATTAACCACCTAACTATCGCGAAATTCATAATTCGCCGAACGATTACAACAGCAAACTCAACTCCAGCCAACTTTGCCAGACAAATCGTCGATTCGAGGTAGGTACTATTTAGCGCTTAAACAAGCCTCATCCATTACTGGTAGCTCGTATATTAGGGCCAACTCTAGTGCGTCGCGGTCGAGTTACTAGCGCGAGTACGTCGGCCACTCGCATGCTCCGTTGTCAGCTTAAATTACATGGCAATGTTTCACTCGCCCGTAACTGTTGGTTGTAGTTATAAGTGGTAGCCATCTTTGATTTTATTTTGAGGATAGATCGGCACGAGGGTTCGGTGCATAAGTGACCTATTATTATGCGATTACCACAATTATTTTTTCGTGAAATGTTCAGGCTTATTAGTTAACTATTTGAAACGTATTTTTCATACCAACTAAAGTGATATCATCCCTGTGAAGTTTCATCCCTCCGCCTCTGAACGTGTGTAAAGCCTAGCGTTGTGGTAGCTACATGCAACTAATACTATATGACTGAGACACCAGTACTGACGATACTATGGGAACTATGAAGAACTATTAAAAATCATGAATCGTGATATTAGAAGATACAAGATACCAACAGACTGCCATGCCATGTATAGGGATGAAATCCACGGCACCCACTACTGACTTTTTTAAGCATTTTCATAACACCTACAAAAATAATAGCGTATAGGTATGTAACTTTTAATATGGGATAATTTCCATGCAAATTTTCACCAATACCTTGGAGCCGTGATTAACCAGACATGATCATCTAATCTAGTCAGAGGATCCTCCGTTTAGTTTTGACGCACTACACACCTCTTTTGTTCCACACGAACGTACACGTTACGCTATCGCTTTGCTATCCATCCAATGCATGCATTTACTTAACCTCCATACATACTGTTTAAAAAAAATATGGGTAGCAGGTCATTCCAGAACATACAGCTCTGTGTTTTACTTTGAAACATGTTTGTGCTGAAATGAATAATGTTTAATGGTGTTCTGGAGTTCGCGAAAGCCACTAAAAGTTTTCATCATTTATGGTTTTAGGAAGCGAGATTAATCTGCCAGTCGGTATGGATGCTGGGGCATTGAAACTATGGAGCGAAGTGCTTGTAAACTTATTGAATAAACCGTGATAACGCACTTATAAGATGTTTATCGGCTACTAGATTTTGACGGCGGTTCCGTCTGTGTGGAACTTTTTTACTCTTTTTGAAGTGGAATTTCTACAGCAAGTATAACTTATCGCCCCACACTCCTCGATGAAAATAAGTATTACAGCTTCTTGCGCCTAGTCGTTTCGGCTGTGCCTTGTCTGTTACACAGTAAATCAGTTTTGTTTGTTTGTTTTTCGTGTGAGTGTGTGGCCAACTCTGGTGTCGGAGTTTACAGACCGCCCTAAAACCTCCGACATGGCCTAACGATCCTTATCCTTAGACAAAATCCGGGACCGACAGCTTCACGTGCCCTCCATATCACGGTAGCGCTCAGATGTAAATGCCACACACGGTCACCCATCCAAGTGGCGACCTGTGTAGGCGTTGCTTAACTTTGCCGATCCGTTACCTACGAATGGCAAGCCAAGTCTCGCTATGAGCGGCACAGACAGTCAGTAAAGATTTTGCATAGGTACTGAGGATTGATATATAAAATGAAATCCATGAACACGGCTCTTGCAACAGTGCCGAAATATTGGTAACTCGAAACAAAAGTACGTGGTTTATATCCCGTTGGAATATAAAAAAGTTATATTAGTAAGTTAATAACTTAAACTACGCGAATGAATGACGCATACTAAATTATACCAATAATTAAATTAATGAGCTGAAATAATGATAAACTAATAATTGAAAAGCTTATTCAGCTAATTATAACTATAAAACTTTTTCCATTAATCTGAATTAAGCTGGCGCAAAGTATCTAGATTACTTTTTTTTAAGAAACTTTTTTACAACTGTAATAAATCCTGTACGTGGACCATTTATTGAGTATTTTAATTCTAAGCTACTGATGTAAATTTTTTATTTTACTAATTACAAAATTCATAAACGTCATCAAGTTTAAGTGAGTTACTCTGATGGAAAAATAATTTATGAATGAAGGAGAATAAAAGCATGTACAACATTTCTATTATTTTTTGGATCTATTTTACACCGCATAACGTGGTAAAAGGCCACGTTTATGTATTATTTATTTTCACATCATGTCGATGTAGTGCTTATAGCGTGACTTGACTGCCCGTTTGTGATAGATCGACAAAGTTAAGCAACGTTTTTACAGGTCACTACTTGGATGGGTGACCAGTCCTAGTGCGGGAGTTCTCTTTAAAAAAACTCTAACTACCGAGTTCCTGACATTCATACGAAAAGAGAGAAGAGAACATCGTATAAGGCAGTAAACTGAACCACTAAGATGTACCTACTACTAGAAAATGCAAAAGTTAAAAATGTGTACTAAAACTGCTGACATGAACTATCACAAATTTTAAGCTTCTATAAATATATTCACTTAATATTTATAAAACTATCGCTAGTAAGTATATCATTACAAAGGGTTATAGGCAATTAAGCCTACACACTTACTTCTAACATGTTCAATTAAAACCCCATTTAACCCGCCATTTAGACAGCCTTACAGCAAACGTTATATCCCCTTCACGGCCTGCAAATTTTATTTCATTTCTACTACCCTTATATTATGCAGAAACTAAGGTGGCGACAGACTTGTGCTGTTCACAAATAGAATAAGTAGTATTATAATGTCATTGCATGAAGTCATATTACTCAAAATTACAAATATTCATGTTATTCATAAGAAATAATAATTATGAAATGCAAATTAGCTATTGAGGATTGAGAATTATTATGATTTCGTATTATTTGCAGAAACTACTATAATGACTATGCTGTGGTCATTGGTGTATAATACTAATAAATTGCTATGTCCCGGCAGATCGGAGTTAAAATAAATACACCCACATTTTACAAGCTATGTTAACGTAATCCGAGAAAAAATGTAGTATCATAACATAACTTATATTAGGGACTCTATTACCAGTTACCAGCAATGTGTCACTTTTGCATGCAAGCTGCATGTTCTGCAACATGTCAGTGACCGGCCTATGCCTCTCCTATCTATTCGTTGTTATTACCTTTTCGTTGTAGTGTTATCGTTAGTGCACCCAGGCCGACCATTCTGCCACGTTAGTCTCACTATAAGTTACGGGCTATATATCGTGTAACATATAACCTAGTAGGCTTCGGCAGGATAGGTTCTCGAAAAAATTTCTTGTACTTTTAGTAAAAGTACAAGATATTTTTTAAACTATGCTATCTGTATGCATCATACATTTGGCGACGTTTCGACCGTCTTACCAGTCGCTCTCGACCACGACCGGTGCAAGACTTTCGAAAAACAGTTAAACATAAGGTATTCATAGGCATTCATACCTTAAATAAGTAAATTTTACGTCACTATAACGCGTTAAAGAATTTTCTATAATGTCTTGAATTTTAAGATGCAGGCTTGCCATAGTGCTTGCTGCCAAATAAATTCTTAGAATGTATCTAAACACGATATGAACTAAATGTCATTACTATCCTAACGTTATCGTCAAACCAGATTTGAGTGACTATTTATTATCTTTTCCACTGAGCAACTGTTTCCTAACCACAATGATTCAAAGGGATATCATTATTGCATGGTTTGGATTAGTGTCGGGATATTTGAGGTTACTAAAGACCCATAAAGACTGTTAAAAGTTACCATGATCGTCAGGGCCGTTGGATTAACATGTCCTCCAAGACACGAAGTAAGTAGCAATTAAGAATTTAATACGCATATAGCTCTTACAAGCTAGTACTGCTGGTTAAACAACCGAAAATTTCTGAATGGCGAAAAGCCGATATGTTGGTATAAAAAACCTAAATCCAAATTTTTATTTCTCATTTTTTTTAGTGTCTATTAATTGCCTTCATCGACATTTATAGTCTACAAGGGATGACAGAGCTTCCATGCTTTTTAAAGTTAAGAAAAAAATGAGAATATCTACCAATTTGATTATCCTAGAAAAGTTCTTCTAACATTTATTTTATAAAAGAATATTTATGCCTATGCCGTTATTTAATTGAACACCCATCAAAAGGCTCTACCCTAAGATCTCTATTCAAAATGGTGGCTATTTTCTAGGCAGATGACATCCCATCATCACAAGTCTTCCTACTTGTCTCTTTCAACAACAAAGTACGTCTAACCCACGTACTCACGATATCTTAATGCATAAAAAGTCAACTCGCGAATACAAATGATACAGTCAAGGTATAAGGGACTTTGCAGTAAAAGTAAAAATGATGTAGTAACAAGAAAGTGGTGATATTTCTCAAATGTTTTAGTAAATTGCGCAACGTCTGGCGGACAAAGTAATCTTGCATTTGTGATGTTTCTATGATGAGTCATAATTTATATGTAAGTTTTTAAAAGACTCACACTTTTCAAGACATAAAACGTGATCGCCTCTTCATAACAAATTAATACTTATAAGCTGCAGTACGCTCTTGCATCTTATTCTGTAAACAAAATATTATATCAATGTTGAGTTGTGACTCCGAGCATCGAGGACATTACCTACAATAACAACTATGAATTAGAAAAATGGTCAAGCTTTTACAGACAAATTCAAAAAGTGAAAAATATGTAGTGCAGCATTTACATGTTGTCAACAATTCAGCCTTAACGTCAGTAATTTATTTATTTCTGCCCAGTACAACTGAACAAGGCTTAATGATCACAGGTCCACTGCGACTGCGGAGCTCTATCATAATCCATGGCGCATTTGCTTTCATGCCCTCTTTGCCCATCTACATGCAGTAAACGAGCCCTTAAAGTGGCCTCAAACTATGCCGTTATCGTAGCCAAGTTTTGGGAACAGAAAATCAGAACCAGTGACACGATGAAGCAGAAGATGGTACTTAGTCCTATACCTACTACGGTTCTTGTATCACTCATTAATTGTAAAAAATCCAATAGTACGAAACAAAGCAGTTAAATTACGAATTTAAAAGTCAGATTTGGACCAATCTGTTGAGAAAACGTGTTTACTTAATCAAACTATGCAGATGGATTCCGCCACGCCTCACTAAACATTCTTATTCATCTACAACCCGGAAATATTTCCTTTCAGAATATGATTATTCTCATTATACTACTAAATGAAAATAGTCCCACTGCGCTTACTTCCATCATCCGAAGAGGCCATAAAAATAATTGGATATTTTTCAATCCACGGCAACAATCTCATCCGAGCTATTTAAAATAAATAGAAAGTTGCTACTAATACAATCTCCAGAATAACTTTATCCAGTAGCTAGTATTAATCGAATAATGATGTTAAATTCATTTCCTTTCTCTTTACGTAATCGGAAGGCTATAATAACTTCTTGACTTTACTACGTTCATATAACATAAGGCCGCTACAAGCGTCATTTCGGTCTATTTCAGAACAATCTTGTCGGCAGAAGTGGGATATCAAAATTTCAGTGTATTCTGAAAGTGTTTGGTACGGTAATTTCCCAGTTGACTTTCGTTTTCAGTGAGGATTTTAAAATGCAAGTCGTGTTAATAGATTTTTATGGGTTTGTGAACGGTCATGGCGGATTTGCAAGTTTAATGAGCGGAGCTGGTCTGGCGTTCTTAGTGTTGAATTTTGATGGTTATGTCTTAATTGAGATTTAAGATGAGGTGGTTGAAGAATATTAACAACTTTCTAATTCAAGCCAATGAAGATCATTTACGGTCATTTAGTACTAAATAAGAAGCATCCGGTGACTTTATAATTTCTATGTAGGTATACTATATATTGTTTGAGATATATATTTTACACCACTGGCGCCTAAACATAAATGAGTTTGATATAATTACGATTTTCTTATTCGAGACCGAATTTTCTTAGTACCAAACTGGACTTTATTCTTAAAGCAGGCGTTATCTTTGAAAGTAAAATATAAAATGATAATATAGGCACACAAACTATAAAAAAGAACAAATTACTTTTTAAGTAAGTCGAGCAACGCAGTACTGAAATTTTTAGCCGGACAATTGAAAAATATATTTTCCAAACTCAACTTCGCGACCGAGACACTGCCAAATTAATGAGACATCCAAAGATGGCATTCGCACAATGAATCTTATTTTTTTTCCCAAATTACAGAGATTTCTCGAACAAAGAAAGAAGAGCAATTAATATTAATTATATAAAGACTAGAGGACGCCAGCAGCGACGCCTGCATTTTTTTTTAATTTACCCGTTTTGGCCGATCCCGTGGAAATTTCGGGAAATCCCTTCTTAGTGTACCCCTACGGTCCCCAAGGAACATACATGCCAAATTTCAGCTTCCTGCGCCCAATAGTTTCGGCTGTAGCGTGTCTGTCAGTCAGTCAGTAACGCAAGGATTTTATATATTAAGATTATCACTTCTGTCCTGTTTATCGCAGTAGATGTAAATGTACCATTTTTCGTTAAGATGAAACGGAAAGATGATGAATATGTTTTTGAAGTTTATTTATTGTTATTCTAAGAAACTGGATTTGCTATTTAGGAATTGAGATGAAAGGTTTTTTAGATGTTGTAATCTTTTTATTTTTAGAAATAATATCATGTAAATCCGGATTATATATTCGGATCCGTAGAAATGGAGAGAATTATAGTTCGATCCTATAATAAAATTCTTTTTGTGACGAGAGCAATGATTCCTATATTTTGCGTCTATTTAAAAAAAAGATATATTATTTATATCTAATACGTTAATGAAAGCTTTGCATACGTTTTTAGAACATGAACCGTACAGAAAATATGTTATAATTAAATTTAGTTCGTTCGTTAATCAGTTAGTTTATAGTATCTGGATGATCGTGAGAAAACCTGAGGACTCTTTTGAATTTCAAGAAAAAGTACAAAATTAAATTAAAAATAGTTTCATATTATTTTTATCGCTGTACTCTGCAAGTATAATGTTTTAGCGTTCTTCACAGACTTTTATTGAATTTAACTTGTTAACGTGACCTTTGAGAGCATTTAAAATATTCGTGCCAAAAATGGAAATGCTTAATGGTCTTTGCCTATGAAATTGCTGTTCTGCCGTACTGGCTATTTCAAATCAAAATATTTTCTTTTTGGCTGATATTTCTTATTTCAAATTAATTTTATTTAAGAAACATGGAATTCTTTTTTTATAAAAATCGTCATTTGTTTAATAGTGTTACGTTTTCATCGCATTCGAACATTTTTCGTCATCATGGATACGTTAAAAAATCGAATAATTACGTTGGTCGACAATGAAGAATTAAAGGCGTTTGTGGAAGCTGATGATACTCAATCTACGACTGAATTAACAGTAGCTTTCGACGTTAGCATCAAAACGATATTGGTCCATTTGCGTCAAATTTTGAAGGTAAAAAGCTTGACAAATGGGTTCCCCACGAAGTCAATGATCGCCAGCGCGAAGTACGCGGCGAAACGTGCCTCGCATTGCTCAACATGCATACAAATGAAGATATGTGACGAGAAATGGATCCTGTTCGACAATCGTAAGCGCTCAGCAAGTTGGTTGGACCCTAGTTCAGCACCCAAACAATGCCCTAACCGAAAACTTACCCTTACAAAAGTGATAGTCACTGTTTGGTGGTCTAACGCCGGTGTAATTCATCACAGCTTCTTACCAAACGGGACGAGCATCACTGCAGATGTGTACTGTAAAGAACTGAACTAAATGATGGAGAAGCTCGCACGTATCCAACCAGCTTTGGTCAATCGTTCGGCTCCACTGCTCCTGCACGACCACGCGCGACCTCATACTGCACAGCAGACCGTCCCCAAACTACAAAAGCTGGGATTAGAAGTTCTCCGTTATCCGCCGTACTCACCAGACCTTGTGCCTACGCTTTTCCAGAATTTGGATAACTTCTTGGCGGGAAAAAAAAATCGATACCCGAGAGGCGAGTACAAAATACCTTTGAAGAATTTGTTGCCTCCCGTCCAGCTCATTGCTACCAATGCGTTGGCAAAGATGCATTGATTGCGTGATTACTTTGATTAATAGAAGTAAAAAATACGCTTAATTTATTTCATGAAAAACGGGTATTTCATAGGTAAAGACCTAATATTAGACAAAGACATAATATTAGTAGTGTGTAAACATGCATCCACCCTGTGGGATCTCCACCTTGTCGTGGTGGGGAGGGCTCAGTACCCGTGGGTTGGACCACCACGGTGAAGCTAAGCGGGATCCCGGGAGTGGACGCTCCGCGTGGGCTTGGTGGGAGCCTGCGCAGGATACGTCCAAGGGTGCGGGTGCGGGGGACAGTTGTCTGTCCCTCGCAGTCGGGTGTGATCGCGGGAGGAGAGGCGTGTCGGTGTTGCGTTGCCGCGCGCCCTATCTTCCCCGACCAAATGCGGGCGCTCCATTCGATGCGTTGCGGTGGGGCCGCAGAGGAAGAGGAGATGCGGTGTTGTTTGTGGTGCTCAGATATAACCGCGGGCTCAGCTAAATAAGAATATAGGTAGCTACTTTGTCTCATGCTTTCTTCAGTGTACCCTGTGTATTGTTGGTTATTCAAAAGTTATTTTAGGGTTACTGCGGATATGCAGCGCTGTGACTTACCTCAAGTGCTCATAATTACGCTGTGCTAAATTTTATCAAGACGGTACAGTGGTTCACGCATAATTTTGTAATAGACAAACCTACATACTTAGTTATTTTTGCGTAAATATCATTATGGGTAATTTAAGCGCAGTTGAAACTTACTACCTATATAACACGCTGGCATAGTCAGATAAAAAACTATTTAATAAATTTTATCTGGGGATCAAAACTAACCGCTTAAGATAGCTTAAAGTCTTCAACTAATTTTACATCAACTAACTAGTTAAACAAGTTATTAATAACAAAGGTCGAAGTAGTGTTTTACTTTTGTTATTCGTGAAGTGATGAGCGGAAGTTTCGTAACATAATGAGGAAACTTTCGTGAGTTGTATCAGATAGAATACATTGTACGATGTACTGATACTTTTAATGTTATTATTGTGTTTAGATACTTAAAACTAACAAGGCAGCGTTAGCCTAGTGGAGATACCAAAATACTGCCATGCAGAGGGTATCGGGTTCGAATCCACGGCGTGTTTTCGGCGTTATGGCCGTATTGAACTGTTAGTTAAGTAAAGTAACAGTACCTAAACTGTTGCGTTTCGTTCGGTGAGTGAGAGTACCGGAGGCCCTATCCCCTATTCCTTCTCCCTCACCCCACTCCTCATCCTATCCCTTTCCCAACCCCAAGGGGCGGCAACGCACTTGTGACTCCTGTGGTGTTGCTTGTGTCCATGGGCGGCGGCAATTGCTTACCACCAGGCGATCTGTCTGCTCGTTTGCCGCCTATTACCATAAAAAAAAAAGTTATCGCTTGCCCCGTGCCTTGGAGAGCGCGTTAAGCCGCCCCGGCTGTCATGGAGATCTTTGACTGTCCTTATCTTATCAGTACCTTTGAATAAACTGATACTAGTCGAAGTCATAGAATATTGGTATCTCTTTGGGTTGCAGAGGTCATATGGCAGGCGCTCTGTGGAAAACCTCATATTCGGTCAATTCCAGGTTAGACTAGTAAGCGTACCCCGCGATGTATCTGGGATGACGCTTAGAGGATGACTAGCTAAAGCCAACGAGACTAGAAAACTAAAACACGTATGGCGTAGTGGCTTAAGCTGTCCCCTCTTCGTTTCGAACTGTGCGCTGTCTGAGTTCGAACCCTACATGAGACAACGCTCCGTGTTCTTTGCTTTTACATATTTATTGAATGTTTCTTAAGTCCCCCGCGACACAGGATTCTTAGTGACTGAGTTGTCTCTCAAAAGCAAAATGTCTGTGACTGGCAACACTAGCTATGTTTGGTTTTTCGAATTACCTATACATTATAGATTTTTGCCACTTCCTTAAGGTAGGTTACTTTTGAATTAGTCGATCAAGTGCTTTACTGCATTCGCCTACTGAGTGTGTATATAATGAAAGATGTTAGATATTATATGTTGGCCCGACAGCCATACTTATTTTTTGCAGTGTCAAACATCATATTTATACAATAACCACTTATAAAAGCATAAATAATTTACACAAGGAATGTGTAATGAGATAAATCATCTCGCTGTTCATAAGCATAAAGATTAAACATAAATCAACGTAATCCCTGATCCTAATATGTCTTCTCCGTCGTACTAGCAGGCACATAGAGCCGTATCACCGTCTGAATAATTCATTAAGACACGAGGCGATGACGGCAAAAAGAAAAACGATAATAACATCCCGGAGTTTCGCGCATCAAAACAAAGTTGGTAGCTTAGTTATGCCTGGCTTATGTAAGGTATCGTATGAATGTACCGGGCTTGTGCGATTGATTTCGGCCGACATTTTTGACGATATAGAAGTATTCCCTTCATAACTAACAAGGTTTTCAGGGGAATATATTTGCTGTTTTGTGGGTCAATTTTAATGTTCGTGCTGAATTCTATTTTATGTTCCAAGGTTATGTTTTAGAGCTTGATTCTGGATTGAGTACTTGTTGCTAAAGACTGAATCAAGAGATAGATGGAGAGAGTGAGAAGAGAGTGGGGAGGCCTTTGCTCTGCAGTGTGACGCCTCTGACCTAAAATAATGTATTAGTATTGTCAAATAAGTAAGCGGAAAGACGTCCACTGTTAGACTTAACGTCCACTGTTAGACTAACTACGAAATTCAATATTCGAATTATAGATAGATCTGTAGTGTTTAGATTCGTTTTTGACAGTTTTTGACATAAGCTCCATACAAAATAGAATCTAAAATCTACAGATCTACCTATAGTTTGAATATTGAAAATGGCCGTTAATCTATACTTACGTCCACTGTTAGACTTAATCTATACTTATAATAAAATTAGTACCCCTTTTTGTTCTGCCTGTTTGTATAAACAAAACTACGGAACGGATTTGAACGGTTGTCACCAATAGACAATGTGATTCCTGAGGAGGGTTTCGGTGTAGTCTAGTAATAAAAACTTGGCTGTCTACATACTTACATCATCTCTTCCTTAACCTTTATCCAACATTCACGGTCATCGTCCCCAACTGACGGATATAGCTCAGATGTAAATTAATGAACATCAATACAATATAGGTTTATTTCACTCCACTTTGATAAGTTTGCGACTCAATGGTTTGATAATCGGCAAAGGGAAGGAGGTCTGAATGCTCTAAGCTATCAATCTTAAATGCTGTTTAAACTGTGTAAAATTATGTTACCATATAGTATTTTCTTGGATTTACGCGAATGTACATATAAATTAAACTACAGTTTACGGCTTTAATCGCGTTATATTGGTTTCACTAGTTCTTACATTTAAACAGAATGATCTAGAAACTATATATCTTTCTACATATTATAAAAAGTTGAAGAAAGTGTATAACACTCGAAGATGTTGGGGGCATGTGCAGTATAGTTCGAACGAACCAAAATATTCCACCGTTTGTCAGATATGTTTCTGTTAAATAAACTCGTCAGATAACACACGCAAAATATGCAAAAAAAAAATATCCAGTGCTGAAACTGGGTCTAGATTTCTTTCTTGAATTAAATTTTGTTGCAAATAGGTATTCCCGGGTTGGACAAAACTGTTTCTGAGTTTTTCGAATTATCAGAACAGCACGGAGTTTAGCGAAGTGCCCGGTAACGGTAATAGGCTCGCTCCCTATTACGAAGGATTTATAAAATCATAATATTGCGAAATGTGTTTGTAATCACACAAAAGTGAATGGGATATATAGGCAAAAGCCTAGATATCCCATAGGGAGACACAGGCTATAAAAAAACATAAAGAATATAACATATAATTACTATTTAGCCACACAACGATTTCTTGTCCGATGTGGGAAAACCAAATCCCGATGGGGTTCACTATCTCTTATTCCCCGTGTATTGAAAACTACCAATGGCCGTAAGTAAGATGTATGTCACATAATCCAATGACCCTGTCTCTTCTAAACTCCCCTTCTCTTTTGTGAGGCAGACAAATCCCTGACAAAAGCTAGTATAGTTTAAGTGAGGCACAGCGGTATGTCAAATACGGTCCAGAAATGCCACGCCGGTTCGACCCCTTGTAGGGCACCTTACCCTCCCGTGTTACCGAGGATATTAAAAAGGGTGCCAATGTTTCAGATTGCTGAAAAATATTTTGGATAGTTGATGTGGTATAGGTACTGGTAGGCTTTTTAAAATTTTAAATCCAATGTGGTCTGGATGCCTTTTTTTCTTCACTTATAAAAGATGGTCTCTTGTATCAATCGAAAGAGAATCAATGTAGGCGACACCGGATTTCTGAACATTTAGCTTAAATAAATTACGTATCTACCTATTCAATTTCATTGGAGAATTTACTCATAATATTATATATTATATCGTTTCATTCTATGGTGAGGCTCATGACTCTTATAACTCTTATATCGCCATCGCTTATGTTACGTCACGTGATGTAGAGTAGCACAAAATATCGTAGATGAAGGAAATTTATATCAATTTCGTTCTGATCCATGCACGAAACTACAAATTTTCAATCAACAGGACACCTCCAACAGTGACTTCGTGAATCCTCGTCCACCATGGAGTACGCTCGGCCTGTCACGAGTAATAAACCAGTTTGGACGTCCAAAACCAGACTTAGCTATTAAAAATTTCAAACATTTTGTACAAAAAAGTAAAGAAATATTTTTCTACTAGGTAATTAGTATGGCTAACGTATTGAAGCGGATTGTAATGAGTTACGGTTTAGTATATAAATGGATATTTTGATTGGATTTTATGAAATGTTTTTGACCAAACAATGCCTCCGAAAGTTTGATGTTTAAAAGTATCAAGGGATTAAAATGCGCTATCAGTCCCATCGAAGTGCTGTTTAGATAAAATAGAAAAACGAAACAAAAATAGATATAATTATAAGAGATAGTAGTTGTCGAATGTCACTCTTCCATTCTTCTCCATAAAAAAGGCTTTAAATTTAGGCGCTGTAAGCACCCAATTAATATTTAGTATCCTTATATATGGAAATACTAATAATAAATGGCATGATTCTGTGTGCAGGCTTCGGTCTATATCGTATCGTATCGTATGTATAGCTATATTTCTGCAAAGTTTCTGCAAACCTCGTTCAGTACTTTTCCGTGAAAGCATAACAAACATCCTCCCATCCTCGCAAATTTTATTTTTTGAGTTCTTTAACTGTTTTTATTCAAGAGTATTTAAATACAGATCTTGATTTTAAAGGTCATTTATGCAAATATGTGATTAAAAGCATATTACCATGATAAAATATTCATATAAATGAAAATATTTTGATATTTTACGTACTTATTATCTCTGAAAAATCGTCTAATGTAGGTAAGTAGTAATATTCTCTCTGGTATTATATTTGCCTTAAAGTACCGTTAAGCTAATTTTTACCATTCTAAAACTACCTTCTTTCTTAAGGCTAACCCTTAAGGAAGAAGGTACAATATCAAGGTTTACAATATCACCTAACGGCTAGACCGATTCATCAAAAATTGCTTTAATAAATATATTTTATCGCCTCCCAAGAATCCACTGAACTCTTAACAAAGGTAACAACAATAATATCTGGAGAACAGTTTGTCATACGTCGCGTATACGTAAGGGTCGGCATAGATCACCCCTAACGATTCTCGGTAATGCCCAAAACGTTTTTCTTTTCAATTTACGGCTCCACCACAGTTTAGTGGGTACCCGAAGAAATTCTTCAATTAATAGCTCTGAAGAATTCTCTTTTGCGTACTTTGAGGCTATTTGTGCAGCTACATGAAAGCTGCACAGAGCTGTTAATTAAAAGGATTTTGGCGTACCAGTTTAAATAGCTACTGCTAATTTAGTTTTTGTTCATAATTTGCGCAGTATTATTTTATGTTAGGCGTTGTTCTTCTAAATTATGTGTTATGGGTACTTATTTTAAATTGTCTTTCGGGATATATACCACGTACCTTTGTTTGGAGTAACCGATATTTCGGCACTGTTGCAAGTGCCCTGTTCACGGATGTACTGAGTACATACGTGAACATGGCGCTTGCAACAGTTTAAATTACCACTAAAGTTTAAATTCCTATGTTATGGTACTAAGGGTTCTATCAGACAGAGAGCGATCACGCGGTCAAGCGTTCAAGCGGTCAGTTTTGCGTTCTTTGTGTTATATTACGTTACATAGACCGCGTTACCGCTCTCTGTCTGATAGGACCCTATGTAACGTAATATAACACAAAGAACGCAAAACTGACCGCTTGAACTCTAGACCGCGTGACCGCTCTCTGTCTGATAGAACCCCTAATAGGTACTTTATGAGTACTGTATCTTATATCGTTTTTATGTATTTTCACTGCCTAAAATTGTAAGCTGCACGCAATGAGATACTTAAATACATTTACGAAACATAAAATATCTTGTAAATTATGGAGTTCGGGTCCACCCACCCTTTTGACAAGGGAAGTTATTACTAACAGGTGCCGCATCCCATAACCAAAACGAACCCTACCAAGACGACACGTATCTTCAAGACAACCTTTATTAACTGGCCTGGAATCACTAGACCATTCGCTGTCTTATTCTCACAAGTACAATTTGCCTTCAGGTGATTTGCCGTCCTCTTCGTTCAAAAGCCGTCATTAGATACTAAGCCCTCAATATGCTACTTAAGTACCTCCCCTAATTGGGGGTGCATTAAACGCTTTTGCTCATATAAAATGATTTATGTATGGTGTCGACTTATAATAGGAACCCAAGGGGTCGCCAGGAAAACTAGAGGCTGATTTCTCGGGAGATTTTGGGACAATTTTGGCGGAGGTCAGTTTCAGAGAGCAAACAGGTTTGTTTGCCTACTTTACTCGTTACGGGCCGTGGCAAATATTGTTCATAAAATAATATTACTGAGGGTAGCAGTGAAAATTAGTACGTAAATTTGTGAGCAAAACCAAAACAGGGTTTTGAAATCCTCGTGACATCGAAACTGCATCGTTGCGTTGATCATTTATAGAAGAAAAAGAAGAAGAAAATGTTTACTTCTATTCGGCACCAGCCACACAAAGTACACGTAAAACATGGAAGATACATAACGTGACGGATAATATTTGTATCGGTACTGCTCTGCGTGCTCCACCGATATTTCCCAATATTAGCATTAGCTGGACGGCTTAAGCTGCGTATCCATTATGCGCTCCTGGCGCGCGTGCCATGAACACCCGCGCCGAGAGTGCGTTCACGGAACGCGCTCCAAATATTTAAATGATATCAACTCAGCGCGCATGGCGCGCGTGGCAACTGTTGCAGTGGTTCGCAGGAGCAGCACCTGCGTTTATAGTCGTAAAGTGCGTTGGTGTATGAAAGAGTTGTTTCACAACTTATTTCCCTCCAAGTGTCTTCTCTGAGTGATTTATTATGATAAAAAGAACTTTTACTATTCCACAGCAGTTCTTTGGTTGTACCATAAAGTTGAATTAATTTACGGCAACCGACTCTAGATGGATCGGGCCGATCCAAGTTCGAGCGTTCCAACAAACACATTGGCGCGCGTTCCAAAATGGTAGCAATTTCGAGCGGCCGGAACGCGCGCCAATGTTTGTCCACTTGGAGCGCGAAGTCGATACGCAGCTTAACGCCTAAGACTGGTTTTAAGACATTTTAGTTGAAAACCGTAAAATGACTTGCGAATATTTATCTTTAGGCCTGTCAAAAATTCGGCATGATAACAAAATATGACCACTGCCGTTCCCTGTAGTCCTTTTGATGTACAATAACAATTACTCTTTCAAAGCCATGCATCAAACAAATTGCAGAGCAAAAATCTTTTCGTTCCTGTTTGGATACAGTCCTAGAATCTCTCTGTAAGGCTCATAACAAAATGGAACTCTCACATATTGAAAACCTGGTATTGATTCTGGTGTGGTGTATTTATTCCAAGCATTTTAGGAGTTGTATCCAAATATCATAGACATAGTATGTTTTTTCTAAACTCTACTGTTCAATCAATTTTCTTGGTAGTAAAACCTCGGCATCAACGATAGAATACGAGGAAACGACATATAATAAAAACCCGTACTGTGAAGAATATTTTTTTTAAATATTACCTATTACTTCAGCATCAAAGTGCTTAGAATAATTTTATTTCAGATGTTCTCATAGGTACATTTGTTATGGATATAAGAACTCAAAAATAAATAAAAAATAATTTATTTCAATTATCTTTCTTTCATAATCACTCATGTTAACGCTTCCAACTAATCATATTAAAATTAAACAACTGCTTAGATCTTTTAGTATTTTTACAGTCACGTCAAGGATTCCTAAAAAACTAACTCCGAAGGGCCATTGACAAATGGGCGCTCATTACACGGACATACGGAACTAAGCAGTTATTTTTAAACACCCTAATAGATTATAATGATGTTAATTTATTCTGCTAAGCGTTCCTGGCAGTAAGTAATACGTCCTGACGAGAAAGATGAACGTGAAATATTAACCTTTTCGTGGTTATTATCCTTGGTAGAGTGATGACCACAGATGTTGAGTATCTTATGTAATTTTGGCTACATGTTCTTTCTTTATTTTGCTAATTTGGCAGATACACACCTGATGGCAGACGTCTATAGATTCTTGAAAATTTATACTCTTTACCCTTTTAATAATACACTCTTGTCGAGGATTTCTGGTTCCGAATTAGTAATATAATAATAAAGTAATGCCACTTTTACTTTTTTCGTGACACTACTTTCAAATCGAGACCACATAACCTGTAGTAATTAAATTATCAGGGCCACACCGACGTAGCTAGAATTAATTTAATTTCTAAAATAATCTTATAAATTTGTTCTTCAATTGCCAATACTATATATTAAATACAAAGAACTTGAAAAATACAATATGGTATTTTTTTTGTATAAAATTTGTTTTGAAATTAAATAAGCAACTTGGACCAAGAATTTACGGTGATGATGTCACGTGTTTTCTTCCAATATGAGATTTAGCTTTAGCCTACCTGCGTACCTATACCAAAATTCGGGGTGATCGTCTATCAAGTTATACAGCAAGTTTGAACCGAAGCGTATCTGACTTGCCGAAGTTACGTGTATATTAAGAAGTTAATTATCGCCCGCTTTAACGGTGAAGCCAAATATCGTGGGGTTGCATGCCAAAACTTCCACCTAATATTCTCTAAGGTGTTTGGTGTGGAGTCTGCCAACCTGCGTTTGGCTAGCATCGTTAGCTATCACCTTTATTAAAAGTTGTCTATTTTAATCGCTTGCAATTTTTTGTGGTTTTATTTATTTATTTATTTAGTTTTACAGAAGGCTTAAGGACTAATTATAACTATGAATATAACAATTAACATTATCAGTTTGCCAATTAAAAGCCCTCACATATGGGTATAAAAAGTAGGACGATTTTTGTACTCGTTTTATATAGGAATACAAAAAAAAATAAGGAAAAAGAAAAAAATAAACAAAAGCAAATAGGTATACACAAAAATAACAAATATAAACCAAAATGAAGAAAAATGGTAATTTCACTCAGTCAATCCTGTGCTGACTGGGTATTAGTAATCACATTATCGAAGTATAAATTAGCCAATTGCCGCCTCATGTGGTAACACTAGTGCAAAAAAGATCATTATTAAGATTCCGTGCGATTGCACTGAAACTTGCAGTACTTCTTATTTATAGTTGCAAATGTGACGAGTCTTATAGTCAGCAACTACGGTTGTTGAAAACCACGCCGAAATTTCGGGACGAATAGACCTAACTAATATGTTTTAAACTAAATTTACATTAACAAGTGTTTTTTTTTAATAATCTGTCGCTTCTAGGCATTGGTCCTTATCTGAGCTTTTGCAAAACAAAACTATCGTATGAGAAGAACCCGTCGAGAAAACGTAACAAAAATATTAACTCATATTCGTAATTATGATATTGTTTTGTGCATCTGTAAAATAAAGTCAATTTTAGTAAGGAAGTATGAACATTTACTTTTTTTTTTTTCGTTTCAGGTAAGCCATCAACACATCAATTGGACTTCAGTGCCGTAAAGTACTTATTTTCCTCATTTGTGCTTGTTTTTACAAGTGTTTCGTTGGTAGATAACACAAGTAATCTATACGCTAATGTGTGTATTGTAATAACGTCGGAATACGATGCTGTTAGCTTGTTTGTCACTATAGCATAAGCATACCTGCCAATTTCAAGTGGGACGGGCACTTAATAAAGTAGTACCTACCAAGTATATTAGTAGGTCCTTCGCTATTTCTTATTATAGTGCTAATACACTGTAAATATATTCTCCGTACCTACTATGGTAAGGTGGTTGGCGCATAGTTCAGAGTCTAAGGTTAAAAGGACTTCGCTAGAAGACAGACTAACCATAATAATACTGCAGTAAATCTCCCCAAAGATAAGAATTACAAACAACATTAAAATCACCATAGATGCCCTAGCGATTGTTTGAAACGAGCCTGCTTAACCCCTGTTTATAATCCGCCTTATATAAATGTATAAGACTTTTTTCGCCATCTTTAATTAGTATGGAGATTCACATGAATATTCGCCACAAGCGAGCGTTATCTACGATCTACGCAACAGTCCCCGCCCCGTGGCACCGCCCGCGATTTCCCACTGTTAAACGCTGTCATTCCCTTCAACACCTTTCTGCGAATTTTTATTGGATACATTGTTACTTTGAAGGAGGAAGTTTTGAATGTGGCATCGGGAATATTTGGAGTGCGGTCGCCATTTTTGCACTGGATATTTTTGTGGCAGATCCGAGGCCTAGATGCTCATAATGACTAGCAGTATCACTCTTACTTTGCTGATTTGGAGAAATGTATAGAACATGCGATGGAGGAAACAGAATTCAAAATCTGTTCTCTCCTTCGCATATGTTGTAAAACTACATTTAACTGTAGTCATAAAATTCACTAAGTGAAGTCTTGGGAAGCCTGGTGATAATTCAAATAGTAGAGTTAAGAAAGCAAGCAACTGAAGTCGGATTCAGAAGTAAGGAAAACCGTGATGTCCCTGTTAAAAAAACAGCTTTTTCTTGAAGAACGTGTCTTTCTCTCCCCGGCCAATTATCTTCTAACAATCAAATATACTAGAGCACACCTTCTGCAAATGTATTTTAAAAGTAAGTCCTCGAATCTATGCAATAGTACACTTAGAACATTCACAGACAATCAACACAAGGAAATAAAAGTACACATTAGCAGTACATGCCACATCCACTCGGCATTCCCACACCAACCCTTAAGGGGTGTGTGTGCAATTTAAGAGATAAGATCGGCGAGAGACGTTTGGTTTAAATTATTCAAATAAAAGCCCGCAACGATATCTGTGATTGTAAATTTTGGTACAGCTGTGTATGTACACTCGAGGCCGTAGAAAATGTACCAAATGAATGAATTATTTGGATTTTGATTTGACTTGTGATGTGTGAAATGTTTTGGTCATGATGGTATATGTTTATATGTTTATGCAATGAATTCTTAAACACAGAGGGATTTGGTACATAAATGTTAATCTTAATATACAAAATCCTTGCGTTACTGACTGACTGACAGACACGCTACAGCCGAAACTATTGGGCGCAGGAAGCTGAAATTTGGCATGTATGTTCCTTGGGGACCGTAGGGGTGCACTAAGAACGGATTTCCCGAAATTCCCACGGGATCGGCCAAAACGGGTAAATAAAAAAAAAATGCAGGCGTAGCTGTCGGCGTCCTCTAGTGTCTTATAATATAATATAATTATAATTTTGCCTGATGGTAAGAGACGACTGCACGATTGGCGTAGTGGTTTAAGCGGCCGCCTCACCGGCTGACACTGCGCGAGTGTTGTGGGTTCGGTTCCGAACACGAGACAACACTTTGTGTGATTCATAAATTGTTGTTTAAAGTCCCCCGCGACACAGGATATAGCGCTAGTGCGGAAGTTAAAAAAAAAGAGGTGACCGTATTTCCTAGACATGCCGTGTTATCTTAAAGATTCTGTTTCTTATTAAAATGTTGTTTCGAATTATTTGCCATTGGTTTCTGTTGATTAAATAGTTGAAAAACTGCACTACAATACAGGCTTTAGTACTACTGCAAGCGATGAAAAAAAATAGAGCAGTCTCTTCATCTTCTGAAAAATCTGCCTCCAGTATCAAATATTGCAAACACGCAAACCCACTGGAGCTGAATGTCGAAAATCTGAAAATAGGTGTTACTCACATGGTCGAGACAATCTATTAAAGCTGTAACAACCAAGGTTCTATTGCACAAAACTAATTACACCATTTTGTATCGAAAATTCGAAAAGTCACATAAGAGTAAATCACAGCTTCACCTGTATAGTCTGTCTCGAGGCAGGCAGCTCTAATAATTCTAAAAATATTTTATATTCAAATTAATGATCCAAAACTAGATCTGTTTCCAACAAAATTCAATAAACATTAAATAAAATATTATCATAATTGATTATCAACACACTCAGATCTTAATTTTATTTCTAATGGATTCTTCTTGTTTATACGGCTGCATATTAAATACCTCTTGCCTTATACGGGAGAGAGTCGATCGTCAATTTTATAGATGTATATCTCAACAAATTTAAAACAAAATCGAAAAGCCATTACGCCCACACCATAATTATATATTTATCCCGCGAAAACATGAGTGCTAGTTCGTTTTCTTGTAACACAAATAACTGAATAAATTTTAATTAATGAGCCATCAAAATATACGTATAGTTACATGAGAAACAGTTACATATGAGGGTAATAAAATATGTATTTTATGGCGGTAACTTATCCCTTTTTTTCCTCGGAGTTATTCACATTTAAATAGATACCCAATTAGCCGTAGCGTTTTTATAGTACAAAGCCTACAGCCTCACTGGGGGTAAGCAGATAATTTTGTGACGCTAGCAAACGTATCAAGGTTTTCCTACTAGACTTTTCCTGCGGCTTTCGCCGCATGGGTATCGGTTGTCACTACAAAAGCCTATGTGTAGTCTGATGTATAAATAAGCTATATTACTACAAAGTTTCATCAAAATCTATTAAGTAATTTTAGCGTGTAAGTGTTACAAACATCCATTTGTCCATGCTCACAAACTTTCGTATTTATGGTAGTATAATATAAAAATAAGACTACCCCAAACATTTCAAGTATAAAAACTCATACTTTAAACAAGTATTTTAATTGTAAAATGCGGTTTTAAATACGAAGTTCACAATCTATCCTCTGGATACTTTTAACCAGATTACAAAACATCAACGCCTATTGCAGTCACATTTTTGTATAACAAGCTGTTATATTCGCCCATTCATCCCTCATCACTTTATTTAACGTGGGTGCTTTTCCATGGCCTGCACTGTAAGTGTGTTCCCGCAAGACAAAGGGGTGTGCTTGACATCACCTGTTTCGCGTACCGTTATAACAACATGTATTATTTCACTACATATAACATAACAGAATCTCTGACATATCACTTATGAGGAATCAGGTAAATATATGTTGGGCATTTTTTTTGGTAGGCAGTGTACGTTCAAATGTGTGCTGTGATTTCGTGGGTCAATTTATGTGGCAAAATGTACATGGCATGCATAATGTAGTTTGCTTCTATGGTAAGAAATAAGAATTGTTGCCTAAACTTAGGTTTTTATAAAGGGTAGGTTAAATTCCTGAGACACTTGCTGAAATACAACTTATATGAGCACTAATGCTAGTAGTATAATATGTAGTTGTAATAAGTACACGTGTCCTGTGAGAATATCAGCATTGCAGTATCAGCTGTCACTGTACTATCTAGTTGACGCTGGTACCTTATTAGTTGTCCCTATTGATGCCTTATTATTTAATCTGACGTACCAAGCTGTCTAAAGTTACTTTTAATTTTTATTATTACTTTACTAAAATACTCTGATTGCATTGGCATTAAAGAAAAATATTAGTTTTTCACTTGACATCAAACAATTTTATTACTATCTACCGATTTTAATATTTTTATAGACTCACGCCTGTTAGGTCCGCCACGGTAGGCAAAGGTGTTATATTACACCCACACTTCGTCATGAATTTTTAGGTCCCACGTAATGGGGAGCGAGCTTATTGCCGTTACCGGGCACATCACCAGACTCCGCGTTGCTACTGAGAAATCGGAAAAACCCAGTAACACTTTTGCCCGACCCGGGAATCGAACCTGGGACCTCCGATCACTGGACCACGGAGGCATTCATACTACCGATTAATCTAAGTAATTTGTAAATAAGCAAGTTAATCCTTAGTAATACCTCGTCCTTGCGTTATTTGCCGGTGGCAATCAGTCAATCAATGGGATTATACGAATTAGTACGTCGATGTGTCTTGTCATATATAACTTGGCGAATTAGCTATCCGTGTGGTGACGGATTAAGAATACGGATTGTCACCACCCCATATCATCCCATGGGTGTCGTAAGAGCCGACAGAGGGAGCATATTATGCAGAAAACAGCACTGTAGGAGAAGGAAAACTTGATACAAATCCTATACCAACCCGTTTGGCCAGCGTGGTATAGTAGGCCAATTCCTCCTTTCAAAGGAGAGGCCTAGTCCAGCAGTGGACTGATAAAGGCTGATGATGATGACGAATTAGCGCGGCCGACGACTGTTGGATTAGTGTGGACCTTCAGCATGACCTATATTTAGACATGGGGATCTTCTTTGAACAATTGGCGATACGCTGAGTAACTGATACCTTGACTTAAATATCTTATACTTAGGCCCAGTTTCACCAACACTGAATAGACCTTATCTTTCAGATAAATTTTAAATTGGAACGAAATTTGTACGAACTATCAGACATATTTATTTCACAGGAAATTATCAGACAGCGGTAAAACCATCCTTTTAGACTTATACACTATGTGCATAAAAAAATATAGTCGCTTTTTCGCATCTACTCTCCTTAACCTTACTGGAACTCTAAAAACTTTAGGTATTCACTACTTAAAACTCTTGATAAAGATAATTATTGACTAAGTGCAAAGAAGATATTTATGTCAGCGCCAACTTATATTTATCGATTCCCTATTACCAATAACAATAATCAAAAATAAAAGACGCTCTCCTCCAAGGTCAATAAAAAAAATATCCACACACGTTTATTTGCCTTAGTCAGGTCCATACTAAACCAGCGACCATCACACAGCGCTGCCTATACATATAAACATTTATTTGACCAATACAAAACCGTGTGGTGACGGATTAAGAATACGAAATGTCACCACCCCATATCATCCCATGGGTGTCGTAAGAGCCGACAGAGGGAGCATATTATGCAGAGAACAACACTGCAAGAGAAGGAAAACTTGATACAAACCCTATACCAACCCTGTCTGGCCAGCGTGGTATAGTAGGCCAATTCCTCCTTTCAAAGGAGAGGCCTTGTCCAGCAGTGGACTATTAAGGCTGATGTGAAGAAGACAAAACCAGTCTGTCCACCTCACGACATAGAATATACTCAAATGCAATACACATCAGACAACAAATAAAACACGTTCTCTTCAAAGACGCAAATCCTAAACCCCATACGTATGCAACATGCAAATCACATTTCACCTTAGAATATCCAAGCAGCGGTATTTGTCTTAGCCAGGTCCTCACTAAGCCACCGTAGCCGAGTCCACTAAACGGTGCTAACCGAGTTTAATGCCGACCAATAGGTAAACGCACAGCTATAGTGTTCAGCTGTGTACGTCATGCAGACTTGCAGTTGTTTTGCTGACGAAAATTTGGAACAGGGATGCTGTAGGTTTGAGTGAAAATGTTTCATAGGCCACTTATTGGTATGCGAGTGCAAACGTAGTTATCTAATGTTATCATATCAGGTGTAATTCAGTCTAATTCTGGAGGTAGGTATCTTCTAATTTGCAACAAAATATCAATTTAGCCCACTACACTACATTGCGCTGCCATGACGGGCTGGTCTAGGGTTTGATGTGGAGTTTTCCATATCCTACAGATATATTATCTGCTTGGTGTATTTACCTTAGTCGCCTCTTACGACACCAGCCGAATTAAATGGGGTGATAACACTTTGTATTCTTCATCCGTCACCATTTAGACATCTTACGTATTTAAAAGAAAATATTACATATTAGTTTTGTTCTCTCTTATTATTCTGAGGGCAGATGGCAGTTGTGTAAACCTAATATTCTGTCAAATCTGTTAAGATTAGAAAGCGGATGTCGAGCTTCAAGGTGCAGGTTAGGGGCCCAATTCTCTTTCAATAAATATAATTAATATTTATTCTAAATGCAGTTTCGATCTAATGTCAGTGTCATACACGTGTCAAAAATAGTATTCCCCTAAATTAACTGATATTTGAATGATATTAGAATGGTATCGTGACTAGGTCGTAAATTGAACAATGTGTCAACGTCGAACTATAGAGTTCAAATTAGACGACAATGACATTAAATTAGCAGAATACCAATCCTGAGTCAATTCAAAATATAACCTCATTTCGTTCAAAATATAGTTTCAATGTCATATAAAATACGAGAATTGGCATCTTGAGTTGCAACTGAACTTAGTCCAGTTGCAGTAGTGTTAGACTAGGGCCATGATAACTCTTATCATTCCAAATTCCTATTAGCTTTAGCTACTAAACTATACGTGTTACTCTTGAAGTATAATTTTGTATGTCCGTTACACGCGCAATTGTATGTTTACCATACCTTATAAGTTCTTTTCATGCCTACGCATTACCTTGTAAGTATCAAAATATATAAGTAAGGTTATCCTACCAAGTTGAAGACACGTCTTGCTAGTTAACATGTGGTCCCAGCTGTATGTCTCTTACTGTGATTAAGTTACAAATTAAGCCTTAATACGAACAGTCCCTAGCGTAAATCTGATTCCATTGGCACGATCTAAATTGACAATTTTTCAAAATAGTTACGAGAAGTTGTTATTTTTGAGCGGATTAGTAAGTTGAATTGGATGTGAAATTGAGAATTACAGATGATTTGTTGTAAAACAGAGGTTTTCACTTAGATTTTGCATGTTTAATTGATATTAAAATGCGCGATAATAAATATTTTCACAAAAGCCTTTATAAATACTTGTAGTTAGTGCCTCAAAGTCGAAGTGACAGTTATGTCGTGAACTATTATGGCAACTGCAATACAATACTACCTTCCGTATTATTTGAATACTGCTTTGTCGCCTCGTCAATGTTTAGACTTTAGGCAACGAAGAGAGAAATCATATATCAACTTGAAGCTGTAAACAACCACTGAGATATGCAACAACAACAAATATGGCTAACTTGATAAAAATTATAATGTGAAAGAAAATCTAGGGAAAACAATACGTGTAAGCTTTACCATAGAAAATAAACCACTTCCATTATAAACCATTCCATAATTAACCACAGAGAATTACCATTCTTTTGCAACGCTACCATTGTAAAAATCCGTTTCCTTTTCCCCGAACCGTTCTTTGTAAGGCATCCTACAAAAGTCTGGTACCATTTTTATCTGCCAACTAAACCCCAGAACTATTTATCCTCGATACAATGTATGTTAGCAAATGCAAATCCTCCCGGATATCTGCTGCGGGAGTTTTAACTTTACATTTTAAGTGCTAAGCGCCTTTTCACACAAGATTCGTGCTCGCGGAGAAACGAGTTAGGAAGTGTTGAGCGTGATGAAATGGCTGTGCGTCAGAGCACTATTGGATAAGAGGAATTATTGTGGACTATAAAATTGTTTGTACAGTGGATATTAAAGGTTAAAACGATATGGATTGGATATGGATAAGTCAAGTATCTGTTAATGAGTCATATGGGTTTCTTCCAGGTTCCTCTCATAGCCCTATCATGACGAACCTGTAAAAATAATTGACGTTCATAAGTGTTGCTTTGTAACCTACATGATTTGAATACATGAATTATAAATTGATCCAAATTAATATTATATGGCCAATATTATATGGTCTGAATTTCGTTTTAGTTCGGTTATTACATTATATTGCAACTCAAACATTAATTCTTTGATTGTATATTTTGTTTGATTAATTTATAGACTTTCATTATTTTTTACTTGGATTATAATCAAACATTCGCACCAAGAAGAAGCGCAGTCACTCGTAAACACACCTTAATCTTTCTTTCCTCTCCTTTATCTTTTTATCAGCTAATGCATCCACTTTTATTCTGGTTTGGACTTAATTTAAGTTCAGTGCATATCTCCATTTCACCGTATTATAAACGGAGTAATCTTGGTGGAAATGTGGTCGCAAACCGCATTATAACTTTAATCGGACATTTTCTAGACTATTCTGAAGGTGACAGACTTTATGCATTTCGTTTCCATTCATTTGTTAAGAGAAATGGAGCTCCTTCATAATTGCGTTTTCTTCCTAAGTAGTCACATTAATAACTTTAGTTTCTTTGGTGTTTGCTGTTGGTATAATAGTTTCTGCGGTAGTTGTTGATGCGATATCCACCCAAGACAAATCTTTATGTAATGAGCACGATTATTTTTACTGTGTCCGGGTATTGTATGTATTTAAGTCATCATCCTCCTAGCGTTATCCTAGTCTCAACTTAGGGTCCGCTTTCTAGTCTAACCGGATTTGGCGGAATATTAGCTTTTCAACGGAGCGACTGCCTGTCTGACCTCAGCAACCCGAAGGGATAGCGATATTCCATGGTTTAGACTAGTGTCAGTTTATTTTAGAGGTACTGACGCCCTATAACGACTGTCAAAGATCTTCATGACAGCCGGGACCGACGGCTTAACGTGCTCTCCGAGGCACGAGACAAGCGATAATTAACAATTCAATACGCACATAACTCCGAAAAGTCAGTGGTGCGCGCCGTGGATTCGAACCCGATACCCTCTGCATGGCAATCCGTTGGTATCTCCACTAAGCTGTCGCTGCCTTTTTATCTCCACTAGGCTATCGCTGCCTTTATTAGTTGTATGTATTTAAGTATATATTAATAAGTTTGTCAGTTATTTGGTTACCACAGTACAGGTTATACCTAGTATAGGATCAGATGACCGTGTAAGTTGTCCTAGTCTATACTTCCATAATAATTATAAATGCGAAAGTGTGTTAAGTCTGTCCTTCTTTCACGTGACAATCACCCACGGCTCCGCCCGCATAGGACTACTTTATCCCCTTAGGGTGAATATTTCCGAAAAAGCTCTTAGTGCTCACCTACACTTCCCAAGAAAATACGTGACAAATTTCAGCTTTTTTCTCCCTCTAGTTTAGGCTGTGGGTTGTCTGTCAATCAGTCAGTAAAGCTAGTTTATATATATATATATATATATATTGATTGAATGATTTATTATTAAGACAGCAAGTATAAAGGCATTTATTACTTTATAACTCTATCCACCCAGGAGCTGATCTCAAAGACTGCAATTATTCGTGAAGCGGGATCAAAGAAATTTTTCAGTTTCTTGTATCAGGTGCTTTCAACATGTGTTTCCAACTAAATATTCTATGACCGTCTTCCTGATAAGTGAACCACTCGTTAAGGATAGTGATGAAGAAATCCAAGGGTCGTACGTAAATATTATATGAGATGTGGAGAGATACGACGGCTGACCAAATGGGGCAATGTATCATTGGGGTAAGGGGTAAAATGAAAGGTATTTGGTGTAAAGGGAAGGTATATTATGTTGATAGTGACGCTTGACGTATATGATAGTCGGAGGCTAGAGTAATAGTCGTTGATAGTGAGTAAGCAGAAGCTGAAAACTAGGTGCGGTCGAATGACCTAGCCATAGCCTAAAAGTCTACATTTGTGTGGATGTTATTTATGCTCATAAGCGGCGATAGCCTAGTGGTGTACGTAACGGACTGCCGAGACGATGGTCTCGGGTTCGATCCCCGGGTCCCCCGGGCACACACCTCTGACTTTTCAAAGTTATGTGTGTATTAAAAATGTTAGTTATCGCTCGCTTAATAATGTGCCCGGTAGATGGCAATAGGCTCGCCCCCTATTACATTGGGAGTTGGGACCGAAACATAACTGGCGAAGTGTGGGTGTGCAATACACCTCTGCCTACCCCTTCGGGGATAAAGGCGTGAAGTTATGTTATTTATGCTCATATTTGATTAGACTAGGAAGCGGGCTCTGGGCTCTAATTCCAAGATGGAATTGGGATAATGCTAGGACGACGATGATGATGATGATGAGTTTTTAACTGATCTTTAGGATATTAAAGTGTATAAAGATGCGAATATTTCTATAAAATTTCAGCAATTTCGGACTGAATATTCAGCCAAATCCGTAAAAAAATTACTCCAATTGCGAAGTTTATACACGAGCGCCCTCGGCACTGCCAGTTTTAGCGATCAGTCAAACACACGCGTAAAAACATTTATTTAAATAGAAGTCCTCATTTACAATATCAAGTATTCACTCCGTAAATAGAGCTTGGTATGTGTTTAAAATATGAAATGTTATGTATTTGGAATTCTGATCTGATTCGAATAAAATAAGTCTATATAGAACTATGTCTGATTCGCCCTAAATTCGTTTGGTAACAAAATTTAATTATTCGCTTCAGTTGATTAGTTAAATTAAAGATTTGCCTATATTTTTAAGAATAAATTGTTGGAATCCAAATGTACATTAAACTATCGTAATTTATCAATTGAGTTCTAATGCTTTTTTCTGACGAGAAAATATTTTTTAATAATTAAGGGTGATTTTTCAAGATATAATTTATTCCTCTAAGATATCTCCAATAACAGTTAAGCTGAAACCTAGTAGACTTCAGAAGTAAAACTATTGATTTACTATCTATTTATTTACTTTCTTAACAACCATAGTTTTTAGTTAATACGTTATGTATTTTGTCCTGTGAATAACTTTCATCTACAATTAAAAAAATTAGCACTTTAAGTAAGTATTAATATTTAATAAAATATCCTTGTCATATATTTTACGTTGAAATATTTGCATGATTTTGTTTTTTTTTGCCGGTCATGATAATCACATTATAGTTAATTATTGACGATCAAAAAAAATTAGCACTTTAAGTAAGTATATATTTAATAAAATATCCTTGTCATATATTTTACGTTGAAATATTTGCATGATTTTGTTTTTTTTTTTGCCGGTCATGATAATCAGATTATAGTTAATTATTGACGATCATAATAATCAGAACGAATACAAATTCAGAAACGATTTTAAACTTTCGCGATTTGTATACATAATACAAGGTTATTTAGCAGGTCTTACTCGCGATAACTAAGATATTATAGCCAGGTGTTTACCGACGTTTCAGCGTACTTGCTCCGGTCGTGCAGTCGCGGCGGACCGATATGAGCCCAGCGCCGTCCTTGAATAGTGTGGATTTGGTCACTTGATTTTTATTTTTGGTTCTAACCGCAATGTCCGCAAATCGCAAATACTGAGGTATTTATGTCTTCTAAATATCATAGTTATCACGAGTAAGACCCGCTAAATAACATTCTATAACAGATTCATACCTTGTCAAAGATTTGTTTGATTGTTTTGGATTATATTTGTTATCTCCCAACTGTCGCTCTTGTATTCAGATTAGTGAAAACATATCTCATTTAAGTCTCTTGGTAACTCTTATAGGCACTTTACACAAATTGGACTTTAATATATTTATCAATGAAGATTATATAATAATCTGACCGTCCATACCAGCCAACGAAACTTTCGTACCCGATGTTAGTTTCCATTATTCCTAACGACGTCATCTGACCAACGTAATCTAAGCTTGGAATGACGTCAGATCCTATTGTGGCCTGTGTCGTCACGGTTAGACAAGTTTGATAACTTCCGGCAAGTTAGTTAAACGTGTTACGGGCAGACAGAAAAGTTTGGGGTTTACCCCGCGGGTCAGTAATGGGACATGATAGATATCATGGGTGTTAGTTTAAGGAGGTTTTTGGAAATTGCAGGACAATCATATTGTTCTGTTTCTTTGTCGTTTTGGTCTAAAGACATAATGAGCTTATCAAGATTCTATCCAGTATTCGAGTCGAGGGTGTTCTAATGAGGTGAACCAACAACAAATAATATGAAAGCCTTGCTCATTGGACAGCAATAGGTTCATAGCTACTCTTTTACGTGGGGTAATAGATAAGTATAGAAATGTCGATGTGTATAATAAAGACGAGTACTCAGACGTAGTCACACTGTTCTCACCCGAAGACTTTTTTAGGAAAAAGACATTCACCGACTCAATTCAAAGAGCCAGCAGACTATCTTAACCTTCCGATATAATCAATTTAAAACTCAGATTGTTTTTGATCCTGATATTCTCATTTTCCCGTCTAATGTAATATGATACAGTATCACAATCTTGCTTATACCACTTATTCTTATAAAAACTGTAGAAAAATATTGCCTCCTATAATTATCACAAAAAAATGCCTGAAAAGATTCCTTTAATTTTGCCGTCTAGTGATAAGTTTCATTTCTTACTCCTCCTTAAACGAAGCTAAACGTCAGATCTCATAAATATCATTCCGTCATATATTACGGTAAATTCATTAATTAAATCATATGAATAACATATTATTTAAAATGCCATCTTAACGTCACATCAAATGGTATTACTATGGAAATAAGATGTTAAATCTACATTCCCGGAGCAAATGGCTCCGGCCACCCTCTTCTGAAAAAATAACCTCAAAACTAGGGCACCCATCGTTTGGGACAATTCGGGAATATATTAGTGATTAGGTACGTGAATACTTGTGTAACACAATTTGAGTGTCTTCTATTTCTTTGCGAATGAATTGCTTCTTAATTGTGTCCATTAGGAATTAATTTAAGGTATATTTTTCCTCAAATATTGTTAACTTTTCCGGATTGACTTATGGGATGGAATGCTAGATCCCATGCTGGTACTGATAAATATAAAACTCGACGAATTAAATAAAACTGACATCTATTGAATTAAGTAAAAAAAGTCTAACACAAAATTACACACAACCAACGTTATACAGTTATAGTACATGTTCTCGGTCAAAGTTTCGGGTTACGTAGGGTACTTCCAAAACGAACCAGGCATGCTTGACCTTTGTAAGTTTGAAACTTCTTCTTCTATATACCTATTTAACAGCAAACACTCTAGCTGTCAAACTGACAGCTAGTTAAACAAATTAATTATATTTCGGCAAACATCATGTCCTTTAGAAAATGGGAATATTCACTAAATTGCGTGTGCATGGCACCACTACTCGTAACCCGGCCCCCGCATTTAATAAGTCGGGGACTAACTATTTTGTCTAATATTGCGAATGTGGAATATCTTATGCAATAAGTATTGACACGTGTGGGGATCAAAATCTTGGTTTTAACGTGATTTACATTCTTACAGATAGGGACTTAAGCTAAACATGGTTTTCTTTTAAGTACATTTGATACCACTTTGCTCCTCTTTAAGTACATTTGATACCACTTTGAAGATTGTGACTGTCTTCGCAATCCACTGCTGAACGTAGGCTTCATGTAATTGGCATCTCAATAGCATTGTGAATGAATCGAAGGATTTAGTCTGCTATACCACGCTGGCCAGACGGGTTGGTATAAAGTTTGATGTTGAGTTTTCTATTTCTTCCCAAAGATAATGTTTTCATTCGAGTATTTTCTTTAGTAACGTCTTACGGCACCTACGGAATGGGGTAGTGAAACCTTATATTCCTAATCCTTCACCACTCGAAGAATGTTACTTACTCTTTGATGACATTATGCAACGATTTAGTTACAAATGCTACTAATAATTTACTCGTTTATTAATTTACTCATTCTGTTGTACATTCCATCATCGCCTTGGTAGAAAGCATTTTAATCTACATACATCCATAGTCTCACGCCTATATCCCCGAAGAGGTAGGCAGAGGTATATTGCTACACCTACTTCTCGCCAGTTTTTTATTTGAGTCCCACGTAATAGGGGGCGAGCCTATTGTCGTACCGGGCACATTACCAGATTCCGTGCTGTTACTGAAAATTTCCTAATGGAAAAACCCAATAACACTTAGTTTTTCTCTACAAATTGGTTCCTTAAGTTGATTAAGACGTCAAACTACAAATACTTTCATATGAAACTAGTACAGCTTTTGCTAGAGCTTTATCTTTTATTACGCGGCAGACCTGTATCGTAGGAAACTTTACAGGACACAAAGAACACCCACACATAGAACAACAATGGGTAACTTAGTGCTTTTTCCATATGAGGATCGAACCTATACACTCGGTGTAGTATTAAAGGGCGAAATACTTTTTTTATGTCACGAGGCAAATGAGCGGGTCGTCTGATGGTAAGCGATTGCCGCCGCCATGTGCCGCCGCAAGTACGTTACCAACCTGGGGGCTTATTCACTATGACCACTGAAATACCATGTTCAAGACGGGTGTCGTCGTAATATGCACAAGATGTAAACGTGATTCAGTGACGTGACGTACCACGACTATCAAATTGTGTATCAAATTGTATTCAGTATGCCATACGATAGCTTGTATATGCCTAGTTATCAATTTCACAACATCTTAATATATAAAATCCTTGCGTTACTGACTGACTGACAGACACGCTACAGCCGAAACTATTGGGCGCAGGAAGCTGAAATTTGGCATGTATGTTCCTTGGGGACCGTAGGGGTGCACTAAGAAGGAATTTCCCGAAATTCCCACGGGATCGGCTAAAACGGGTAAATCTATACATATTATAAAACAAAGTCCCCCGCCGCGGTGTCTGTCTGTCTGTTCGCTTAAAACTCGAAAAGTACTGGACAAATTTTTATACGGTTTTCAACAACATGGAGACTGACCCCTGAGGGTCAGTCTCCATGTTGTTGAAATCCTTGCGTTACTGACTGACTGACAGACACGCTACAGCCGAAACTATTGGGCGCAGGAAGCTGAAATTTGGCATGTATGTTCCTTGGGGACCGTAGGGGGGCACTAAGAAGGGATTTCCCGAAATTCCCACGGGATCGGCTAAAACGGGTAAATCTATACATATTATAAAACAAAGTCCCCCACCGCGGTGTCTGTCTGTCTGTTCGCTTAAAACTCGAAAAGTACTGGACAAATTTTTATACGGTTTTCAACAACATGGAGAGTGACCCCTGAGGAAGGTTTTAATGTATAATAAGTTTAGGTTTTGTGCAAACTGACGATATTACGACGATATTAGTTCGACGTGTCGGACAAAAAATGAGCCGATCGGCGATGGGAGCTTTCCTCGAAAACGCTGCCAAAACCTTTTGAGTTATAACAAAGCAATGTATGATAGGATTGTACCTCTCTAATAGATCTACAAAAAGTCCGCGATGGTAGATATAAGTATGTCTATCTTTCAAGGATAACCCACAATAACCATATTTTGCTTTTACATCTATCTGTACTATCTATCTTCTTCTTCATCAGCCTTTAATAGTCCACTGCTGGACTAGGCCTCTCCTTTGAAGAAGGATTTAGCCTACTATACCACGCTGGCCAAACGGATTGGTATAGGGTTTGTATCAAGTTTTCCTTCTCTTACAGTGCTGTTCTCTGCATAATATGCTCTTACGACACCCATGGGTTGATACTATCTATACCAATATAATAAAGCGGAAGAGTTTGTTTGTTTGTTTGAACGCGCTAATCTCAGGAACTACCAGTCGGATCTGAAAAATTCTTTTTGTTTACGATAGTCCACTTATTCCGGAAGGCTATAGGCTATATAACATAACGCTTCGACCCTTTAGGGCCGGGCAAAAGGCTAAAAAGGCTAAAAGATAATGTCGGCTAATCTCAGGAACTAGCAGGCGGATTAGACATTATGGTATACGATTTCTCGGATAAATAAATATTAGTCCAGAAATGGGGACACTTATCTTAGATTAAAAGTGTTGTTCATTTTAAGTGTATTTTGATTGATAGGTCCGTTAAGGATATTTTCTAAGCTTGATTTTACCTATTAATATAATACATAGGTATAACAGAAATGACCTACAGCCTTATTATTTTATTTTCAAAGACGACACTGATGCTCATTGTGTAATCTATAAATAGTCTATAATGCTGACCAACTAGTTTTGTCCAGACTCCGACACCGAGCTGCTTTTGACCTTAGCTACCAGCAGAAAAGAAGTAAGTATTAAAATATTTTTGTCCAACCGGCGTCAACTGCTAAGATATCGAAAACATGTCAACAACGCACTGACTTAAATAATATCTAAAATATATTTATATTACTTATCGCTACACTGATTAGATATCACACAAAAATACAAAAGGCGATGTTTAATATTGTTATAGAAAATCAATTTTACTAGAGCGTTCAGAACTCATAAATTAAATGCTTTTTCGTTTTATTTATAAGTCGTCAAAATAAATGATGACAAATGTGAGTCAAAAAAAAATTTATGCGTTTAATTAAATGTTGATAGCATGTTTTTTTAATAGTTCTATAAAGACATTTATCATGCTTATTTTTTTTTAACTAATGATTTCCTTGTTTATTCTGTGGTATAAATTTGCATTGCATTGGGGTGCATGGGAGCATAACTCTATTTATGAGCTCCCAGCCAACCTCACCTGCCCGTGGTGCATCCTGCCGACCAGCGCACGAGGCTCTGGCGATCGACTAATGGCGGTATAACCATTACAAATAGGCGTAGCTAAATATAGCAGATCGGTGACGGGCAGCAGCGTCACAGGTGCGAGAATCACCAACACGCATGCCCAGCGTGGTGATTACGGGCATAACCTTAATGGCACGAGTCCCCGGGGACGATGAAATTACGATGGAGCTGCTAAAGGCAGGTGGGAAACCTATACTTGTGCAGCTCCAACGCATATTTAATTCTGTCCTCTTCTCGGGAAGAACTCCAAGGGCGTGGAGCAAGAGCGTAGTCGTTCTTCAAAAAAGGAGACAAAACTTTTTTTGATGAACTATGGACCTATCTCGCTCTTGAGCCACGTCTATATGTAAGCTGTTCTCAAGGGTCATTACGAACCGTCTCGCGCGTAGACTTGACGAGTTTCAGCCACCCGAACAGGCCGGTTTTCGAGAAGGATACGGCACCATAGACCACAACCACACAGTGCGGCAGATTATACAGAAGACAGAGGAGTATAATCAGCTCCTGTGTCGAGCGTTTGTAGACTATGAGAAGGCCTTTGACTCCATTGAAACCTGGTCTGTTCTGGAGTCCTTGCAACGGTGCCAAGTCGATTGGCGATATGTCCAAATGCTGAGAGGTCTGTATGACGCCGCGACTATGACCGTCCAAGTACAGAACCAGCAGTCTGAACCTATCCACCTGCATCGAGGTGTGAGACAAGGGGATGTTATCTCCCCCAAATTGTTCACAAATGCAATGGAGGATAAGTTCAAGACGCTGCACTGGAAAGGACGCGGTATTAACATAAACGGCGAGTATCTCTCACACCTAAGATTTGCAGACGATATCGTCATCGTGGCTGAAACCGTGCAGGACTTGCAGTATATGCTGAGCAGCCTAGCCAATTCTTCTGCTCGTATCGATCTCCGGATGAACTTGGAAAAAAACCAAGATAATGTTCAATGAACATGTCACTCCGGAACCGATTACCCTAAATGGGGTACCTCTCAAAGTTGTTCAGGAGTACGTCTACCTTGGGCAAACCTTGCAGTTGGGTAGAAACAAGTTCGAGAAGGAGGCTGCCAGAAGAATACGGCTGGGCTGGGCAGCATATAGGAAACTCCGTCAAGTCTTTTCGTCACCCCTACCGCAAAGCCTTAAGACAAAGGTCTTCAACGAGTGCGTCCTCCCTGTTATGACTTACGGAGCAGAGACGTGGACACTGACGGTGCGACTGGTCCACCAATTTAAGGTCGCTCAGCGAGTTATGGAGAGGGCTATGCTCGGAGTTTCTCTGAAGGATCGAATCGTTATGAAGTGATCCGACAGAGAACCAAGGTAATCGGCATGGCTCAAAGTATAAGCAAGCTGAAGTGGCAGTGGGCCGGCCACATTTGTCGAAGAACCGATAACCGTTGTAGTAGTCGTGTTCTAGAGTGAAGACCGCGCCTTGGGAAACGTAGTATGGGACGCCCTCCGGCTAGGTGGAGTGACGATATACGCAAAGTGGCTGGCAGCGGCTGTACACGAAAAGCCGAAAATCGGGCTCAGTGGCGTGCCATTATAGAGGCCTATATCCAGCAGTGGACTCTTACAGGCTGATGATGATGATAAATTTGCATTAGAACGAAAAAAATGTGAACGTTGGTACACCTCGCGCATCTTATGATTGCTGGCCTGTAGCTTTCACTATGATAAGTTCGCGCATGTACCGTACAGTACTCCCGCCTTCCCTGTTAGCAAAAAGTTTGTAAAGCGTGCATTGCACAGCAGCTATTGGCTAACATCAGCCCAACCAACACAGAATGCGTGAATTGTACTTTTGATAGCACATAAGGCGTTATCGTATTTTTCACGGCTGGTTTCAATATTCGATCTCTCCACGGATTTGAAGATTTAGGATATACGTTTGTATATTTGACATAAGCTCCATATAAAATATTAGAGAAATTTTAGTTCCATCATGTCTGGAAATGTTCCAAATCCTGCCCAAACAAAAGTTTAAACGTACAACACTCATAAACCATCTGAATAACGGAAATCGTCGAATGGATGAGATTTGTAGGTTAATAAAATACATTAAAACTTTAGCAATTTACTCTCTCGGTGGATTTTATTTAGTATCTACCTCAAAATACGTAGGTATATGTACTCGAACATTTAGGACATAAAGCAACTAAATTACTAACGTAATTACTCTTAAAACACCCATAAGTATTCAAAAAAGACACAAAACACACACATAACTACTTAAAGATAAAACTACAATTAATTAACACAACGGAGTTATTGTTGGCCATTCTCAAAGTAATATATAATACTAAATCCTATTTCACAATTACAAATTTCACTAAGACTACACAAAATTATCATTTCCAGTTTGTTTGGGCAAGAATAATTATATTATACAACGCGATTTCGCCCCGGGCGGTAAGTAAACGCGGTCCATTTGTTAAATGTAATAAGAGCCAGAGAGATAATAGATTATAGATTACTACGAATTAATAATTGTTATGCCCTAAAGCCTTGAGACAACACCACAACGACTTTTTGTATTGTTGTGCGTTAAGGTTTATGCTCGGTGAAGGCGCGAATGTTGTTTGATCCAAAGCTTACAAAGGTGTGAATTGAGCCTTAAATTATGATGACTCTCAATCTTTTGCTTTTTACTGAATTCAGTCAATATAGAGCTTAAAATGCTCACAGGATGGTAAAGTTCACCAATAGGAGCCAACCGACTACTCTTAAAATCGGCTGTTCCTAGTTGGATCGCTGTCATTTGAAACGTCAGATTACTGCTTATTTCTTTACAATTCAATAATATTAATGACATACGTGTATATATGATGCCTGTCTAAAACACGTGTACTGCACGTAGTACACATCAACTGCCAAAAACATAAAGTGGAATAACTTATACAAGAGTGCGATCAAAACTATAGCAATATTAAAATACTTGAAAACGACCACAATTAACAAGTTGTTTTCGCCATTCGACATTTATTTATTTATTTTGGCCTACATTTAGTTTTAATCTATTTTATATTACTGTCGTAAAAACATCAGTCCACCGTCATATAGGCAATACAGTAATAAAACAAAAAGGTAGAATAGCCCGAACAGTAAACAAATATCAGATAAATTCGTATCATATTATATTGCTCATTCCCAAGACCACACGCAGTCCGAGCAATAATTAAATTTATTTATTGAATCGCCATTGACGCGGGTAACTATTAATATGATCATAATTTTACGTTTTAATAAGCTCTTTCTTTAGACAGACGAGACGTATGAAAGACATCGAACGTCTAGTCAAGTCTTTATGATTCCATAGATCTTTCTTTTTGAGATTGATTCACGTTACATATAAGTATTTTATTAGTATTTGTTATGATCGGGCAAGTTTGAAAATAGTTTGTACACATTTTATATTTATATTAAATTTGTACTATATGGTACAAAAAGTATACGAGTCTGAAATTCTTCTTTGACTTAATTTGCTGCTGTAGCGCCTATTGCCTGACGTGACTTATCGTTGTAATTGGCAAAGTTATGTAGTTGTTTCATTTACAACAGGGTGCTACCGTGCTTCTAAGGCCCGTAAAAGCCGTCGAGATATTGGTTCTGGTTACATCGTGGCATTTGGGGGGTCTATAAACTCCGACACCAGAGTGGGCCTCACACACACGATAAAAAGGAGAATCTACAGGCCTAGTTTGTCTGTAATATATACCCAGTATTAGTAATTCCTCTATTCCGATACCAATCAGTATTACGATCGTATTCGGATAGCCCGAGATCATTATTCGACACGTGAGGCTATTATTAATTTATTTTTCCCTTTAATCAACGGGGTTTCCCCAGGGCCGGTCAAGGTCAGCCCTTCGCGGGTTCTGAACGAACTGCCCTTAGGGTTGACACTTACTATTGAAGGCTTTTGCTTTGAAGTAGGTTGCTTTTGAGTTGGGGAACTTGGGGTTATTAAGACAGGTAATTCTGACGTTAATCATCTATGGGCTATCCAGGCATTATTTCGTCGTTTGCTATAGGCAAGGATAGAAGCAAGCGGCATCCAGATCTCTCTGGCTACCCCGAAAGCAAAATGTATGTATGCTGTTATAGACGATCGGTAAGTTCCATGTTCGATCTTCGAGATGTTTAATGTCCGAGTTTACAAGGTTTATTTTAGTTAAATAAAATAATGTAAAATTTCCTTATACTATAGGGTGCATAGGGTTCCCACCAAAAACTTAGGGTCCCAAGCCAACCTCACCTGCAAGTGGTGCACCTGCCGATCAACGGACGAGGCTCTGGCAAACAAATTATCCCGATAAGCGGCAATAGGCTCGCCACCTATTACGTGGGATCAAAACACTGGCGAAAAGTGGGCGTTTAATATGTCTCTGCCTACCCCTTCGGGGAAACAGGCGTGAGTCTATTTATGTATGTGTTTATGTTCCTTATACTGGTCCATCGAGGCATCAAATATTTTTGTTCGCAAAATATGTAACTCTAAACTACTAAAATATGTAAAATAAGTTGTAACATATACTTTATGCATGTGTATTTTAGGCTTCGTATAAACGCGGTTTGGCTATTGGAATTATTTAAATATACCTAATTTACACGCAATTAACATAAATAAGTACATACACGTAAGCTTTTTGCGGTCACATTTTCATATGAAAGTATATGAAACGTATTTTTTTATCGATCGGGACAGCCCTACGGAACACTGATCTCATCAAATATGAAGAGCACATTAAATTTCTACAAAACTAAGTTGTTAGTTAATTGAAACCTTCGGTCAGTTTCAAGAGAAAAGGGACTATTAATTAATAAGCTCAGAAAGTAATTAAATGGTTTCGGTTCAGTTTATTGTTTTTAAATTCAGTCTTTCCAGTTTTTTGTATTCTACAACTATTTTTCTTTAAAAAACATACCTATAATAATACTTGTAAATTCAGCTTCTCAATGTTTTTAAACGCGGAAGACCAAAGTACTGAGGTTAAACTTTTTTAATAGTCCATATGGCTGCCACAGTAAGTCACTGAAGTAATTTATTCCGGAGTTATAAGATTTAACTACTACTGCTCTAGGAACAAATGACGTTTTGCGTGGGACTTTACAAACATTACACGGGGGACTTTTCATGTAATGGGGATAAAGAACGCCTAAACTCAGATAATGAATGACTCACACGAATTATTGTACAGTTGGCGCCAGTTATTGGCAGTTAAAAAGGTTGTATCTGGTTTGGGTAAGTTTTTTGTACGTCAACCCTCTGAAAGACGGACGCTTTCATTGGTTACGTACTTTTGATTTAGTAGTACAGTAAATATTGTTACAAATTATAAGTATTATTTGCCATTCCACTTCTTCTGATTACTCGGCCACCATATCATAACGATGCTAACGTCAACTATTATGAAGATTATGAGTCCATTCGGATCGCTCGCGCACCTGAGAACTCTAAGAAATTGAATCGTAATTTTGAAGAGAACGGGATGGTGCTATAGAGAGTATATGGCTGCAACCTTTTTTGTGAGACAGATTTATTTATTTTATTATTAATATTGACCTAGCTATAAAAAAAATGTCGCTAATTAGACGAAGCAGGACGTGAAGTCCCTTCTTCGACTGGTAATTGAAGATAATTGTTAACATACACGTCTATTAATAAGAAATATATAATGCAATTCAATATCTTGAAAGTAGATAAAGTCTATTGCATCGGCTTTGATAAAAAACTCTTTTCCATCGATAAACCTTTCAAGTAGCACAGTACGGTATTGTAAGGTAATAATACCCGTGCAAAAACCTTTAAGCCATGCCACAAACACATGAAGAGTGTCTCACATTGAATATTTGCATCGCACACGCGCCTCATGTATCCTGGTTACATATTTTTTCATAAATTTTCAGATAAATCAACACCATGCCCCTGAATATTCAATTTTAGGCCGCGTTAGAGAGATTTACTGTACAATCCTTTTTGTATGAAAAGAGTATGCGGGATTATTGCACTTTTGTTCTTAATAACTAGAGTAAAGAAAAACTAGGCATGGGCCTCTTCTCACTATGAGAAAGGCCAGGCTATGTACCTTTCTAGGTACAGACAATGGTTCACCACGCTGGTCAAGTGAGGGTTGGCAGACTTCACAAGGCGTTTAATCATGTAATGAAGCACCCTCAATTATACAGGCTTTCTCACAATGTTTATCTCTATCGTTTGCCAATCGATAATATAATTAATAAGTAAATGGCAAAACATTTCTAAAAGTGGTGTACAATCATGAATTTGAATGATTAAACTGTTATATCAATTTACAAATGTAATTTATTTATTTTTGTTACAGGTAAGACAATCATTTTACTCCGCTGCAAGTTCATACAAGACTTAAAAGTAAGTTATCAAAACATTACACAAAAAGCCATCTACAATTAGAGAATCTACATAGACTCACGCCTGTTTCCCGAAGGGCTAGGCAGAGACTATGGAACGCCGTTTGCAACGATCCTGACATATCTCTCTTGCTTCATTCACTGCTATGAAATTCCTCATGCATGCTTCGATGAACTATGTTACTGAAATGACTGGTGTTTAAACATGAGGGTTGCTGAGGTCAAACACGGCAGTGGATTTGTGGAAAAGCTATTATTCTGTCAAACCTAGTTAGACCAGTAAGCGAACTCTGGGCTCCAAGACGATAAGACTTGGATGCAACCGAGATATTTTATCAATATTGTTGCAATAAACGGCCCCAGGTTGAAACTCGGATAACGCTCAGAGGATGGTGATTGGTGCAGTACCTAGATCTGGTGTAAAAGAGGAACAAATTTAATATCATTCGATTCTCACGTCGTGTTTATAATAGTAGAATTTTAATCGTACTTGTAATGAAAAATAACAGTTACGAAGTAACTTAATATCTTTTAAAACGCTTTGAAACAGAGCTTACTAAACATTTAATAATATGATCGTTGTAACATTATAATTATTGTTTGCATTACAATAAACATCGCTGTCTTGAAGGTAAATAAGAAAATTAATTTCCTAGCTGAAAAGGCACGGACAAACAGACAGTAGGTTTGGTTTTTAATTCACTTTTAATTGGAAAACGTGTTTCTCTGAAGAAAAATAAGAATACACAGTGTTGTGTGTAGGTCCTACTATGGAATTAATGACCATGAATTAATTGTGAAATGTTGCATAAGATACGAGAATGCTTAAACTAATGAGCTATTTAAAGTAATCTATGTAATATAAAGAGCTACTATTTACAAAAATGTCAACGCTATTAATTAAGTTTTCATAGTATGCAGGTAAATTAATCAAAAAATATAAATTATGTGAATACTTGCAGTGAACACCATACACCCAATGGTAAAGATCGCTGGACTTTTAACGTAAAACATATGTTTGTTGAAAAAACACAAAACAGTGCAGTGATAAATGATAACAGGTTTTGTCAACAGATTTATCCACTATAATTTCTACAATGCAAACAAAATATTCCTCTACGAGCGGTAAAGGTTCAATATCATACAACACAAGGGCCAATATACGTATGTAGGTATAAGTTTTAAATATCACGCATGTTCGGTAAATATTGGATCCGCTTGCGTACATTAGTTTCTAGTACGACACCAATCACACTACCAAAAAGCGAATGACGAAAGATGAAACGTGCTAAAATTGATTTTCGTTCGAAAACCAATAGTAGTGGTAAAAAATATTTAATAATATTTCCAAGAACTTGCGTGTCGAGTTCTCGTTAAATATCACAAAATTCCAACTGAAAAGAAATGTTATGATAATTTTCTATTATATACTTACTAATATAAGAATGCTGAAGAGTTTGTTTGTTTGAAAATGGAAATCTCTGGAGCTACCAGTCGGTTTTGAAACATTGTACTTTTTTGTGTAACTAACTTTCGCTAGTAACTTCGCTGACCATAATTTTGTACATCTTAACCTTTTTCGTTAATCACATTAGTGATAACTACATAAAATTCGTTCGGCAGATTTTGAGTTTATTTCGCATGAATATTATTTCTTACTGTATTTTCCCTATATCTATTGTTTTTAGCCTTTATCGCTTCACTTATAAGTCTTATAACTCTTATAAGGGATTTCGTTTATAATTGTAAGCTGATATTGTTTGCATGGGCTAGGTGTAGGCTATGTCATATGACCTACTTAGGAACTAAACAAAACTTAAAAGAAAGCGATAGAAACAAGAGAGAGAAAGGCCTACGAGTGAAATGGCGAGACAAGGCTAGTCATTTTATATACTTACTGTTCTCATATTTAAACAGCCAACTAAATAAATTAGGTAAACTTTTCACGCATTACTGCCCGTAAAATTGACGCGTGTTAGAGGTCAATACCTTTCAGGTCCTTGACTTGCGCTATTTGGTTAATTCGTTGCGACCTTACTTTATATAATACTGGCAAGTTTTAAAATGCCTACAATATCTAAGTTCTTATGGGTTGGTATGCTGTGAGACTAACTTTGGGGAGAACTAGCGACCCATCCTGGTTACGCACGAGAAGTAACTATACCTCATTAATAATATAGACAAAACTATTACAAATTGAATACCTTTCTCTCATGAATAGGAAGAAGAAACGTTTAATTTCCACAGATACAGGACAAGTAATAGGTGAAACAATTAAATCAAGTGCAAGGATTCCGTAGTAGTTAGTGGTTTCCACTTGCCATTGCAAGTTTCCTCAAGATGATTTCCTTCGCCGTTTAGCAAGAGATAATTAACAATTTAGCACGTACAAATTTTTGAAAACTGATTGGTGCGCGCCATGGATTCTAAAACGAGATCCTTTGCGTAGCGGTCTATCGGTCTCTCCACTAGGCTTTCGCTGCCTTGATAGTGTAAAGAAACGTTTAATTATAGATTTGGCATTATTTTACTATCGGGAAGCATTGTTAATAGCTTTAATATTCGGTATTTAACATTTGAGCCACACAAATAGGTTTTACCGAGAACCAGCCAAAATTTGGTTTCTTTCAGTAAAATAATTTCAGATCGGTTTAGCTATGAGAATATATTATAGTACTTATCTTTGTCTTTGATGTAAAACATTCGTGGGTCGCGCAATTCAAGTTTGGGATCATGTTTGCCGACGATTACGATTTTCAGGTATGGGATTCAATTTAAGGTCTAGTTGGTTGGAGTACCTGCTTGAGAATCAGCGAACGCCAATTTTGTGATTTGCCGATGAAGTCAATATTTATTGTTAAAATGCTGAAAAGGTGACCTCGAAAAGAGCTATGGCTTGCCTTATGTCAAGCAGCTTATAGCCCCAAACACTAATGTCACTTTAGAAAACAGGTAAAGGAATGTGGCAGTTAGGAAATCTTTATAATGATTTCTACACCGGGGACCTCTTGATTCAAAACCCTGGTGTGGAAGTTTATTTGAACTTACCATGGCGATAGGCATATTTGCTTTCAGTTATTTTATTTCATTCGAAATGTTTATTAATACCATTAAACAGAAACTGTATGTTGCCACTGTTTTATGACTTTAAAAACGAACCAAGCACAACTAGCTTTTAAAAACGTTCTGCAATATCAAAATCTATCTTCCAAGCATACTTTACACATGCAAATAGTCAACATAAATCTCTTCCTTAATTACAATAAAACACTTACACATAAATTTCGACGAACAAAACGTTCTACCACCATAGATACAGCCTTAAAGTTTTAGAATCGAACAATTGCGCCGGTTCTCTCGAAAACCCCGCGATCATTTCATTAGTCGATCATTTAAATATCAAAAGAATACATTTGGACCTGATTCACCTCAGCATTCATTATGTATACCGGTTTTATTATATTTTTATTTCTCGTAACGTTGGAAGTTGGATCTTTGCTAGGTTTTGTTTGAATCGATGTTTTTAAAAGATAGTATTTTATATTATACTTGCTATTCATATGAATAGCAAGTCTACATTCTTAGAATATTAGTATGTATATACTTAGTAACATTCTAATTGCAAAATTATGTTTGTTAGTATGGCACGGATTTTGATGAATCCCCCTACCTACGGGGTGCAGATAGTTAAAGACTTGGAGTCAAACAAAGTCTACATTTTTCATCTTAATTTGCCTCTAAAAAGCTGTAAAGTTTTTGTATGAAATTTGAAATACGCTCATTTTTACCTGATTTTATAAATAGCTGATTTACTTTTTATCGACTTACCACGTGAACGTAGCCCCGAGCAAAAGCTAGTCTTGTCATTGGACGTCTGCACGATAAAAACGGAATGAATAACAAAGTAAGGCTACATACAGTACCTACATCGATAACAGCCGAAAATGCTAATCTGGGTACGGGTTTTCTTTTTTATATCGCCGTCACATCTTGTACAAGCATTAAGCCAAAGGGATTAAGTAGAATATGACCGTATTTTTGTCGATGGATAAATAAAATTCTTTATTTTGACTGATTCATTGGATATAAGTGTACGTTAAAGTGTTTTAGCAAGGGATTTCAGAGTATTAGACCGTAATTGTCTTTTGATTTTGACCTATTATTTTGTTATCTAGATTTATGTATACTCATGGAATTTAAATTTATATACCTACCTATTCTTTGACATTTAATGTGGGTGTGGGATAATACTTTTCGTGATTCTTTATTAATTTTTTTTATTAATTCGCTGTTTTGAATCTGGGTGTTTTTTATGTCTGTTGGTTAAACGACTGTGAAGTCTCCCGTAATACAGGTTTTTTTTTAATAGTGGAAGCTGTCTTTGAAAATGTTCTTCAAAATAGCTGCCAAACTTTTTACTCCATACATCTGCCGTCAATATTTGGCTTCGATTCTATCAACATTTAATAACTTTCCGTACATATTTGATACTTGTGTTCACAAATCAGTAAAACAACCACGCTGTCATAATATTATTGTTTATGAGCGATAAGCGACGCCAACTTTTAATGCGCCACAATCGTCCCACGATCATTATTATTACGTGATTTCACTTCACAACTTATCCTAATAATTCATACAGAAATTCGTCACTAAAACTCAAGCGAATATAAACCTTTAGCCTTTGAGAATAAAGATCCAGTATAAAGACACTTAAAGGAGTAGGTACTCAACCAACGTACAAATCATTACGTATCACGCGATTTTCAGTCATATGTCCTTAGAAATAGTGATGACATAGAGTGTAGAAACATTTTGATGTGCCTAAATATTATTCAAACAAGGAGAATTTTATGATTCGATGTAAATATGGTATTTAATAACGTATGTGTGTATGACATGACACACGTCACACAAGTCCGGCAGAAATTTAGATAATAGGAATTTGCCTCAGGAAATCTATTCATCCTATACAAATTCATTGAGATTGGATAATTGAAATAGAATGCCAGGCAAACTTTATGTAGGTGGCATATGGTATTGAGGAAATTAGGTAATTCGTAGATTTAGAACAAAGAGTAATTGGTAGTTAAGTTTACTTAGAATTTATGATTATATATTTCAGGATTCAGATTCAAGGGTACTTTTGGAAAAGTCGCTTCCAGCTTTCAAATGGGGTACGTCGTGATATGTGATCGTTGTAAGAAGTAGTTTCACTTAACACTCACTACTTTTTATGATTATTCAGTTATGATGCCTGCATGAAGTAAAATAAAAATATATATTATGTTCTTCTATCACCGGAATATCCAATACAAGCTAAAATAATGTCAGTTTCATTCATCAATTTATTTTAATACTCTATTTGAAAATTTTCTTGTCAATTTACTGATAAATAGAACTCTGCTTGACCGCAAAGAATATGACGATACTAGTGACTATTTCATACAAAATCAGTACAAAGATATTGTTTTAGATATTACATTAGTGTCTGATTTGACTAGTAGGAATTCCGTCTCGCACTAAGCGATTCGGTGCCTTCTATCTTTGCCGAACCATTAAGATGTAAAACTCATTACCTGCCCACGTGTTCCCTTCTTCCTATAATCCCAGGTCTTTTAAGCATTAAAGTCATTTATTAAAGTATTAAAGTAGCCATCATGCCATTATTATTAATATTTTATTGGCGTGGTGACTTTTGCTATGGGACTGCATGTACGCTTAAGATATGGTGGCATGGATTACTTTTGATAGGCAACAATAAAAAAAATCTACTAGGACTGTAACCAGTGAACGTCTCTAAGCTGAGATGAGACCTACCTAGATAAATAACCAAGCACAACAATTTGTGTCACACAATTTTTCAGAACACCTCACAAAATACCACAGGGCTTGAAGGGGTTCAAAGTTGTGCAAGTAAAAGTTTTAAGCTAGCTTCTGCTTTGTTAAACTCAACCGAATAATGAACAAGATACTACTTAGTTACTAAAAATGTGGGTAGTTGTTGAAATAGTTGTTTTTATAATAAACCTTTAAATATTTTTAGACTTAGGTACTTATTACTCATGAGTTGGAGCATAAACTACGATAAATTTTCTGAGTGGATGGTATTTCGTATTTATGTCAATGGTGGAGCTTAATTTCGTCTATCATCATCAAGATTTGTCTAAAAAATACAGATCAAGTCATGAAATGAAATCTCTAACCACTATGTACTATGGTATATTTGACAATTTGTATTCGACCTTTCAGATAATTAAAGTACCTAACCTTTATTAAGCACTTCTTTTGTAGCTGGTATTTTTTGCATTAGTTCTTTAACCAATGTAATGTTTCTGCTACAGATTTGCCAGCGAAACATTAAATATAAAATTAAATGCGAAACCAAAAACTTTCCATTTCAAAAGGTCCAAAGCAAATGCTTAATCACTTTATTACTTAGTATTAAAATTCGAGCAAAAATCTGTAATAACCTAAAACAAACACCTAAGTAAGCCTATAAATCAGTACTAGGTGACCTAGTTTCAAGCAAAAAAATTCGCCGTGCTGAATCAGCAGTTTTTCGTTGCCCTTTAAAAGTCCTTTCCGATCAGTCCCCTCAGATGTCCATTAGAGAATGACTCTGCTAAACGTTGGCAAATCAAGTGGAAACCGACATGAAGATATGACGACCATGACGACCTTCCGGTCTTAGGAATTATTCAGAACGGTGTTGGCATGTGCGAAATATATATCTACTTTCAAACTTTTCAATTTGTATACATATTATATTTCTTTGAAAGTGCGAAATAAATACTTTGAAATTGGCGATTTGTATACTTATATGTGATGTGTCTCAATCGTGTTACTATATGAAAAGAAAACGTGAAGAAATCCTTCATTTCGTCCCGACGTTCTGATATAAGTACCTACCTAATAGGTACCAGCCACCGGACAACTAAAAATTGCCCGAGCGTCAGCTAAAAGGGCGAGTTTCGCTACTTACCTTCACTTGGTCTCCGTTTACTTCAACACTGTTTTGCGTAGTATCTCATATTTTACCGGTAACATAGTCAATAATCTAACTCGTATTTTCTAATCAACAGCAACCATAAGTTGAAGACTCAACTTCACTTTATCGCCAATGTCACGAGCTCACGCATACATAAACAACTACACTATTACCGTACAGCAAACAACGGTAAACCATTCTCCTGAATTGCTGTACCCTAACTGCGAACCATATACATTAGATTCCCCATAAACCTGCGAAACATGTCTTATAACGTCTGCGTAAGGGCGTAATATTGCAGTGCCATAGTTATATGGCCATAATCTCTGTTTGCAATCACCATTCGTGTTAAGCAAGTTAAATTTCGGCTTCATTAGAGAGATATCAGAACCGGCGGTGTCAAGGTTAGACGGACAGGCTTCGAAATGAGGTGCTGGAGAATACATACGGGACCATATTTGTGGCGATTCTATTGCGTTTTTGATCCCAATGGAACCTTGCTCATGGATTGATAGTAAGCCTCCGGCAGTTAAGTCATGAGTCAAGTGTTATGTGTTCTATAATCTTCTGTGTTACAAATACTTGCAGATGATAAAGGAATCATTGTAGAGCCAAGTGAGTGCGTAATATTGCTTCATGTTCGAAAGGTGTCAATTCACGGAGCATCTTTAAAATTATTCCAAATCATTCATTTAATAGAAAAGGAGTCTTATTTCTATCATAAAGTTTTTATTTTTGTCCTCATTCTTAATGAGGACAAAAATAGCAACTAAAAAAATATGATCAGGACTATTATATACTACGTCTTTGAAACACACATTGCTGGTGCTTTTTTCAGTCAAACGCAAGCATCAAGCTCAATCCTCAATTTGCATTGAAAACTGTTAAAGCTACTTGTACGTTATACAAATTATTATATAATACATGATTATCGAAAGGGTATATGACTTCAATACCAAAATCTTTACATACGAGCCCACTACTTCAACATCCGTTTCCTCACAAATTGAACCGCCGTATATTTCAAAAAGCCTCATCTATCTAGCCGTCCAATTCTAGCAGGCCCCTCGCATCACTCGTCCTCTGTGGTTTTGTACCTGGCTCTTCCATTTGAAGGGTCTACTTACGTTGGTCGCGGGTTCTCGTGAAAGATATTACCTGAATGCCGGGAAGACGCCCTTAATGTCCCTCTAATGTAGGCGAACATTCTCAAGCACTATGTATGTATGTACAGGTCTATTTTGTCCCGAAATTTGTAGATAGTTGAAATTATTTTTGGCATTCTAGAACTTCAACATATAGACGGTATTATAAACTGAACATATTGTGTGACGGATAACAAGTAAATGTAATTTTAGGTACTAGTGGTCCCGCAAAGACCGACCAATCTTTATTCAAAACATAGACCATTTTTAGGGTTCCGTACCTAGAAGGTAAAAAACGGGACCCTATTACTAGGCCTCCGCTGTCTGTCTGTCTGTCTGTCACCAGGCTGTATCTTATAAGCCGTGATAGGTAGAAAGCTGAAATTTTCACATTAAGTATGTATTTCAGTTGCCGCTATAACAACAAATACTAAAAATAAAAAAAATGAAAATAGTAAGGGAGGTCCTATACAATAAACGTGTTTTTTTTCGTATTTTTGGCTCAAAATTACTTACGGTACCTGTTACCGTAGACGCTTAAAATTTTCAGAGAATATGTAGTTGTATATTAACTTTCAAAATAAATAATTAAATTTAAAAAAAGTAAATGATAAAGGGGGCTCCCATACAACAAACGTAATTTTTAAGCAATTTGTTACTCGATCTTAATAAATAGGTAGAAACTTAAAAAAATATTTAAGTATACATACATCAAACGTGATTTTCTTTAATAGATGATGTTACGGAACCCTTCGTGCGCGAGTCCGACTCGCACTTGGCCAATTTTTTCACATACCTAAGCATTAACTGTGCCAAATATTATATTCATCCGTCCGCGTAATTTTCGTCTTTCGTTTCACTTATTTGTAACTTATTGTTTGTTTTGAAATAGAACTATACATTGAATATACATACATACATAGACTCACGCCTGTTTCCCCGAAGGGGTAGGCACAGGCATATTAAATGCCCACTTTTCGCCTGTGTTTTGATCCCACGTAATAGGTGGCGAGCCTATTGCCGCTTATTGGGATATTTTGTTTGCCAGAGCCTCGTCCGTTGATCGGCAGGTGCACCACTTGCAGGTGAGGTTGGCTTGGGACCCTAAGTTCTTGGTGGGAACCCTGTGCACCCTCATTGAATATCACCACATTGAATATCTAGGTCCAAAATATTAATCAGTTAAATTATTTGTTTACAATTCTTCCTAGAACTCGAAGGTAGTAATCATATAAAAATAACGCGCTTATTACTGTTGTACGCAAACCAATATAAAAATATTATAAAATAACTAAGTAAACTCACTGTCAATCTAATGAAATGTTTATGTAAGATTGTAATGTATATAGTTAAAATTAATAATGTGTAATTTTATTGTGAAAATTATTCAAATAAACAAATAACAAAATAAAATGCTTTATAACTTACAGTAAATATAACTAATCAAACAAATTAATTACTTACTTCTTCTAATAGAAGGAGGAAACAATTAAAAGATCTAAGAGAAAATACCGGGAAAACGAAATACAAGGATTTCGTTAGTCCAATAAAAGCCCTTGAAATTAAATTCAAATTTTAATACCATGACATCCTTTACATAACTTGACACAAAAGAGGGTAGTACAACGATGTTATCTTAACATAACGTCATTGTTATATTTGTTATTTTGTTTTGTTAGGTATAATATATTCGCTAATGTTATTATTTATGATTTCCTGTTTGTTAACAACAAACTTAATTTAATATCCGTTTTTTTTGTAGTAGGTAACACTGTTTAAAGGCCGACTTTTAGGCCTTAGGCAATAATTTCGATTCTAAATTCAATAAAGAAAAGGAGATGTACCATTTGGCCATACATTATGGGCCTGGCACAGCCATACACGAAACCATGTGTGTTTTGAAGATAAATGACTACTCTGTTAACCTGTATAATTTATTTTTAAATAACTTTTGGTGGAAATAAGATACGAGATATTTGAAATGGCAATTATTCCACAACTAAATATACCTCAAAATTGAATTTTAACATAAATATAATACCTTGATGTAAATAAAGGTATGTCTTTGCGTCATAAAGAACAAAAACTACATAAAGAGAGGCCAATAATAATGAATAATCACCTGTGTACTATGGAACCTCGTACTATGTATACTCGTCCAAAAAAACTAACCACAATCACAAACACCGCTGCATATTCTTAGCATGGGTAGAAGGTACTGATCATTATTATTGAATTTATATTCAATTACATTACATTAAAACCGTACAAAAACACCAATAAATCAGAGCAAAATATTTACGACGCGCAGTAGCAACACGAATGACATAACAGTTAAAAAATGTGTTGCAAATGGTTTGAAAAAATATTTCTACTATCGATTAAAAAACAAAACAATTTAAACAGTTTAATAATTATGGACTATATAATAAATTATATATTTCTTGATTCTTTTTACAAATATACCTACTTATAAAGTAAATAAAATATATTGTTTTCTAATATAATAATAAAAATATTATTTCGTTAAAACAATTTCTGCCTACCATACTTCATTTTATTTTTAATGCTGGCAACATAAGACATCCATCCGCTACTACCATAGCCTATTCAAAATAATAATCTTTAAAAACTAAATTCTTTCACCGAACTTCTATCAAGAAACGAAAACGATGTATAAATTAAAAAAAATATATGTTTAATTTCAAAGATTCACAACTTTCTGGCCGCTACAGGCCGTATTTGGTACTTCTCCTTTTCATAAGAAATATAAATTGCTTTTTAATTCTTATTCTTCTTCTTCTTTAATTTAAGAGCCTAGCTCTTGTCGGTGCAGCTCCTTCCATTTCTTCCTATCGAGTGCCAATTCCTGAACTTCCTTATACGTCACAACCTTCACCTTCTCTTTAATTTGACTGATATAGGTAACTATACCTCGGACGACCCCTCCTCCTCTTTCCTTCAACCTTCCCTTCCACGATGTTTTTAATGTACTCGTCGTGTCGTATAAGGTGTCCCATCATTTTCCCTCTCCTTTTTTCAAAGCTATTCAATAGTTGTCTCTTAGTTCCTACTCTGTTTAGTACCTCTTCGTTGGTCATTTTATCCTTCCAGCTAATTTACTCCATTCTCCTCCAGCACCACATCTCAAAAGCTTCTAGTCTGTTTATATCCTGCTTAATTAAAGTCCAGGTTTCGCAACCGTACAACGCAATGCTCCAGATGTATGTTTTTATGAAATTCTTGCGGATGTTTCTGTTAATATTAGATTTAAATAGATATTTTTTGCTGTAAAAGGCTTGTTTGGCCATTGCAATTCGGCATCTGATATCAGCGGAACACCTAGAATCATATGTTATATTACTTCCTAAATATTTGAAACTTTGGATTCCTATTCAAAGAAGCCTTTTTTAATTTAATCTGTATAATAGGTAAGCGATATACCAAAGAGGGTGGCAGCGGCTGGACATGATAAGCCGAAAATCGAGCTCAGTTTCGTGTCAAGTCTATCTAGTTGTTGCTGTCTTGTTTAAAACCGCTCTAACGTCCCGTTCTTATGGCCCGTTCACAGCCTACAGTGGCGGCGGTAGCGGCGAGCGATTTCGATGTATATGGCGCGTTTACTCTGAGGTGACATCGGTCGCCGTGGCGTAGCAAAGCGCGCCATGTAGATCGAAAACGCTTGGCGCTGCCGCCAGCCGCTGCTGTTTATGGGCCCGTTCACCAACAGCAGCGGTGGGCGGCACCGAAAGCGTCTTCGATGTCAACCACGGCGGAGTAGAACGTGTCTCGTGAACATCGAAATCGGCGCCGCTGCCGCTGACGCCCGCCACTGTTCGTGAACAGGCCGTAACTGATGTTCTAGCTGTGTGCTAGTTTTGTTTACAAGGCGTCAAGCACCAGCGAATGCTATCAAATAGCTACAAAGGTCGTTTTTATAGATCGTTCCGCTTCTAGTCCAACAATGATTGGCTAGAAATATATTGATGTTTCAACTGTACTTGAAATTTATAGTTTCGGTGAGCTGTGGGGTGTTAGGTCTATTGGCAAATCAAAATTAAGAAAGTGTAGTCGCGTTTCGAATGACGATGATAAATATTTTGGTGGTTTTGATGACAATTTCTGATGAAGAATAATTATGGTACTTCGCCAATCAGTTAAAGTACCTACCATCAAGAATTTCATCAGCAGTCGCGTAAATCAATAAACAAAAATACGAGTAAATAGGTTTGTAATCTTAGTTCGTTCGTAATAAGCGTTCTTTTGAATATGCACTATTATTGTAATTGTAAGCTGTAAAATACACGCAATACCTAGTAGATACTTATGTCCATTCATAAAATCGCAACATTCAGAATCACACTAAAATCTTATCCTAGACTCATCACATCCACGATCAATAACCCGAACCATTACGCGTTGTTTCCTTCCAAACAAAAATGCTCACTACATTATATCGGAACAAAGATAAGTGCGGAGTAGCTCCAGACAATAACAGGGATGAAAACATAAGCATTGTCCAAACTAAAATATAATAACAGATAGAAGTGCGAACTAGAAAGGCGCAGTTGGACTATCATGGCGAAGCTCGAGGCCAATAAAGGCCCACATACTGCGGACGAAGAGGTAAGGACACTGGAAGTGGCAAGAGTATAATTTGTGATTTCTTGATAAAAAAATTAATTTACTTTATACTCTTATATATATATATATATATATTTATACGCAGATATATATATATATATATATATATATATATATATATATATATATATATATATATATATCTGCCACTCAATATACCATACATTAATGATTAGGAATGTTAAAAATTTGACGCGTGTATATTACCAACAAAGTGAGCTGGACACTTAAGCCATTGCGCCGTTCGCAGTTGCAGTCTAATAGATTATGCTTCATGCTGCAATATTGTAGTATAACTAAGAGATTGTAATATCAAAGCTTTGTTTGTCATACACTTTATTGTATAGGTGTGTTATAGTTCTTTCTAAAAATCCGTAGTGCCGAACTATACACAACAACGCAAAACATTTACATGCTATGCCCACGTCCAAGCCAGTTCCGCTCTCGACACATCCCTGTCAATACCAGAGAGGTTTGTATTAAAAAAAGCCCAGAACAATCACAGTGCGGCCCAGTTCGCTCATTTTATCCACGTATCCAATTACGAGAACTCGGCACACTCGTATTGAGTAGAGCCTTGTGCAGGTGTTGGGCTAAGGAACTTCCGAGCCGTTTAAAAGTGTCGGTGCGTAATTTTGTGGCGGATCGTTGCGGTGTTTAGGGGTTAAATTTTTGTGGTTGTGCTTTTATGTCATATTTAGCAAATATTTAACTTGACTATTATACTAATATACAGTGCTCAAGATAATATGGCCAAAATCGCGTCTTGAAGTTTGTCAATGGACGTTCTTGATGTAAGATGGGATGGAATAGTTTATTAACATTTAGTCGTAACTAAACGGGTCATGATTGGTACAGAGCACATTTTAATTTTGTGGACAGAGTTTGATGCCGAATTTTCTGTCTCATCACAAATATACTATTTGCTCCGTGTATTTTCGTTAGTCGCCTATTACGACACTCATTGAATGAAATAGGATACTGAATATTTTTATTCCCTATCAATTAAGAAAATTAATAATATTATAAAAGATTAGACTGCCTCCGTGGTCCAGTGGATAGCGTATGCGAATGCTGGTCGGAGGTCCCGGGTTCGATTCCCGGCCGGGCAAAAGTGTTACAACACGGAGTCTGGTGATGTGCCCGGTAACGGCAATAGGCTCGCCCCCTATTACGTGGGACCTAAAAATTCATGGCGAAATGTGGGTGTAATATTTACACCGTGTTTTTTTTTTTTTGGAGACGTGTTGGAAAATACTCATGGAGTCCCTTCGTCCTGGGGGAAGGCCAAAGGGAACTGTCAGACTCTTACTGACTAAAAACCAACCCATGCTCCTCATGTAGCCATGTGTCGGAGGGTCGGGTATCACCGAAGCATTCCTCGCAACCCCCCGACGGGTATGGCCCCCCAGATGGTCAGGCGGGCCCCGAACAAAACTCCTTTGGCGGCGGATGAAGGTGTTGGGCTCCGCCGCCAAAACACCCAGCGGCCGCCGAGGATAGGGAGGACGGCAACGCAACACCGCATCTCCTCTTCCTCTGCGGCCCCACCGCGACACAACGATGGTGCGCCCCTATTTGGTCGTGGGAGATAGGGCGCGCGGTAATGCAACACCGACACGCCTCTCCTCCGGCGACCGCACCCGACTGCGAGGAACAGACAGAACTGTCCCACGCACCCGCACCTTGGATCGCATCCTACGCAGGCCTCACTCAAGCCCACGTGGAGCGTCCCCTCCCGGGATCCCGCTTAGCTTCACCGTGGGTGTACCTGAAACCCACGATTACTGAGCCCCCGCACCACGACAAGGTAATATTTACACCTGCCTAAGTGCCTACCCCTTTGGGCATACAGGCGTGAGTCTAGAAAAAATATAAATATAAAAGATTAGAGGATGACCGCACATATTTTTTAATTTATTCGCTTCTGCCCGACCCCGTTGATATTTTTAAAAATTCCTTAGTGCACCCCTACAGTCGTCAATGAACATGCCTACATACCAAATTTCAGCTTCTTGCGGCCACTCGTATTGGCTGCGCGTTGTCTGTCAGTCAGTCAGTTACGCAAGAATTTCAAATATACAGAAGATATACGTCGAAAATCATTTAAAAGCTCCTGTACCAAAAGAGACAAATACACTCCCGATACAATCCAATGCCGAGAAATCGTGTTTGTACTGGCACGTGTGTGCAAATATTGACGCAGAGAAATGGACTATTTTGTCGGGACGACAATGACATAGAAAGTTTAGTAGGTCATCGTGAATTATAACATTTATAACATTAACTACGTGACGGGGTTTTTAACATAACATAACTTCACGCCTTTTATCCCCGAAGGGTAGGTAGAGATAGGTAGAGATGTATTACACAGCCACACTTCGCCAGTTATGTTTCGGTCCCAATGTAATAAGTGGCGAGCCTATTGCCATCTACCGGGCACATTGTTAAACGAGCGATAATTAACATTTTTAATACACACATAACTTCGAAAAGTCAGAGGTGTGTGCCCGGGGTAACTGGGGATCGAACCCGAGACCATCGTCTCGGCAGTCCGTTACGTACACCACTGGGCTCTCGCCGCGTTTTTGTATGCGATGGAATATATTATGGACTAGGCTTTGAAACCATGCTCAAATTAATACTAGGTAGATATTTCTCTGTGCATGCAAAATAACACGCAGTCACGAAGTAAATGTCAAGAAGTTATGATAGGAAAGAGAGACGTGTTCTTTTACTAGGCAGTAACGCTAATGTAATACGTAACTTAATGATTTGTCATTTAATCGCCAATGTTAAGCAACGTTTGTACAGGTCAGCTTTTGTATTGGTGACCGCCTGTTGTGGCTTCTACTTCGGGGCATTGGTGTAGTTCGTAGAACCGTTTACTCAATACTCATTTTAAGGGTGGTCAAGTCCGATGTAGGTTAACAGTAAAATCGGGGCAAATACAAGTATTTCTATATGCATATTTTTTATAGTCTCACGCCTGTATCCGAAGGGGTTGAACAGAGGTGTAATATTACACCCACATTTCGCCATGAATTTTTAGGTCCCACGTAATAGGGGGCGAGCCTATTGCCGTTACCGGGCACATCACCAGACTCCGTGCTGCTACTGAGAATTCGGGAAAACCCAGTAACACTTTTGCCCGACCCGGGAATCGAACCCGGGACCTCCGATCTAGTATACAGTATTTTACGTATCTCAATCGCATAGATAAATATTTCAAGGCTAGATAGAAATAGAAATACTCTGCCTCCGTGGTCCAGTGGATAGCATATGTGACTAATGATCTAACTGCATAAATTACACACACATACCTATACATTCCTCAGGAATCACACCATCTATTGGCGAAAACCATACAATATCCCGTTCAGTCATTTTTGAGGTTACAGCGTTCATGTAGGGTCTATAGACAGACACATGCAGCCGAGGGATCATTTATTTTATAATATCTATGTATAGATAGAAGTCCCACCGTAGTACAAGCATGACTCACGCCCCAACTGTTCAGTGAAACCTTGTTTTTATTTCTATGTTATGTAAAAATGTTGTACAATCGTGTGACATGTGTAACATATGCTATTGTTTATGTCGATACTGTTGAAGCACGCACTGTTTTATGTTTTTAATGAATTACTATGTACTTGTTATAGGGGACAGTATGAGGGATGTCTGCCTACGAATTTAATGAAATAAAAGGTGTATTCGTACAAGTGTATTATAGTATTGCTAGTGTAGGTATGGTTTTACCCTTATCAGAGTGAGAAGAAATCCGTGCCTAGCAGTGGGACAGTTTATATGCAGGGCTGATGATGATGATAGTGTAGTAAGATTTGACATAATTTAATTAGTATTTCTATAGACTGGCATCTGAGCGCCGCATCTCAAAAGGTTAACTACATTGTATAGTTTAAGCGTCACTGCCGTCTGAACTCCGCATCGCATACGATTTACTATAATAAATATGTAGTTTGGAGTGGGCGATCTTCATGACAACCAAGACCGACAGATAACCATATTTTCCAAGGCACAAATTATCTACATATTATATAATATGCATAATAATATTACTTTGATAGGGCGGTTACTGACTAATGTTTAGGTGTATAATTCACGCGGGCGAAGCGCAGTAATAGATTATAGATTAGTTTGTGCCAATGAAGGTGAAATCTGCCTGTTCTACACATTTTCAGTTTTATAGAGAGTGATCCCATACCGTGCCTCTTTTAAATGGACACGGTATTTATTATCTTCATGCATACTTGGGTGTTTTTGTCGGTTATTCAATTATAGCCGATAGGGTAAAACCCGGATAGTTGCCTCGGACGGATACATGCCTCAGTTTCGAATGTACTATGTTAGGCTTGTCGAAAGTATTAACGCTTGATCATAACCACAAGTGTCCCCCGTGCGTGCCTCAATGCCGCGTAACCCGTTGGACTAGGTGCAGGCGTTTTGTCCGTGTAAGCAAAAATCTTCCGCGGCGAAACTTTGACGAGCGGTGAAATTATATTAGTGAGTAATCTCTGTTGAATATTTTTTTTATTGATTGAGATTTCAGTCTTTTTTTTATTTCTTTACATGCATTAGAGTTTTAATTTCAATGTTTAGTACATTTTATTGATAAATAGTTTTTATTTATTTAGCAAACAGAAAGGGCAAGTATCCGTATTGCCCTATTGATTTTTGCGGATTGTTGCCCTTTTTTTTTTTTTTTTTTTTTGTTTTACGAGGTGGAAAATCCCTTCGGATCTCCGACTCTTGGGGGAAATAAGAGCCGGAGTATGTGGTGTTTCCACTAAAAACCACCTCGACTTCCACCATGTACCCGTGTGTCGGAGGGTGGGGCATCACCAAAGCACTCGTCGCCACCCTCCGACGGGTATTGGCCAGCCAGATGGTCAGGCGGGCCCCGAACAAAACCCCCTTGGCGACGGATTAAGGTGTTGGACTCCGCCGCCAAAACGCCCAGCGGCCGCAGAGGATAGGGAGGACGGCAACGCAACACCGCATCTCCTCTTCCTCTGCGGCCCCACCGCGACGCATCGAATGGTGCGCCCCCATTTGGTCGCGGGAGATAGGGCGCGCGGCAACGCAACACCGACACGCCTCTCCTCCCGCGACCGCACCCGACTGCGAGGGACAGACAGAACTGTCCCCCGCACCCGCACCGTTGGACGCATCCTGCGCAGGCCCCTCCAAGCCCACGCGGAGCGTCCCCTCCTGGATCCCTCTTAGCTTCACCGCGGGTGACCAATCCACGGTTACTGAGCCCCCCCACCACGACAAAGTGGAGATCCCACGGGGGGGACGTCTCACACACTGTCATCTGATCCCAAACTAAGCAGAGCTTGTACTATACAAACCAGACCTATACAAACCATTTTCTTAGTGATTTTCAACTTTTTTTTATAATTTATCTTAATTAAAATAAATTCTTAACAGCAAAATGCCTCGTAAGTAACAGCGAAAGCCATGCGTGGTGCCGCGTCACATCAACTGGACCGAAGATAGTTTAGCACTTGCGTTTGAAGAACTAGATAAAAAACAAAAAGAAATCAACGCAATATCCCGAATTTATGGTATATCTCCTTCTTGAAACTTAAGAAGACGATACGAAAAGAAAAAGCAGCTACCGGTTATACATGATTAACCATATTGTTCTTTCTTTAAAATAAATAATAATATTAATAATTACCAGTTTGGAGACTGTTTTTGTTGAAAATTTTATAATAATAATTTAACTTTGATTAATACTTAATAAAATATTGCAGTAAATAAAAAAATATTGATTATTTAAAGGATTACAAGTTTGTTTTAATTTAAAAACAACATAGAGCGGCGTCTATCCTTACATGAGGCAAGTATCCCCAGAAGCAATTTTAACGTTAAGCTACTATCCGCCATCGTAGGCAAGTATCCCTCTTTTTAGAGGTCAAATAAAACACGATTTACTCAAAATTAAATTAATTTATATTAAAAATAACGGTCTACCATAGAAGATCAATGACCAATGTTCTAATATATACTTTGAATATACAATTATTAAGTGCATATTTTTAATAACAGAGGTTTTTTGAAAAGTGGCGCAACTATCCGGCTTTTACCCTATATTTAGCGGTATGTGCGGTTGAAAAAAAATTGAGGTAGGTTGACCTTTTTCGAGTAGACAGAGGTAACTGAAATATTAATTGAGGTCGGGTTTGATTCTTGCGTGTGGTAAACATACGTTGTTATGTTTATACAATATAATTTGTTTTTTGTGATATCCGTTCTACTACAATTATATTAAATTGAAATAGTGTTGTCAACACCTGAATTGACGTGATCATACTTTTTGGTATTCCATATACCATCAAAGGCTGGCGTAAAACTCAAAGTTACTATTCACCAAGCCAAAAAGCCAGTTAAGCCTATGTATGTAAGCTTGCTTTTAATATTTGGCTTTTATTATTACTATAAGGCTTATACCCAGCTATATAATGCCAGTTCAACTTAACGGAACATTCTGAATAATTCACTACTAGGCCGGAATCTATTGACAAATACAATTGCTAAAATACACAATTGCTGCCTTCAATTACTTTGATACTAAGTATCTTACAAAACTTGAGGGTTGTACTAACCACGCGATTGTTGAACATCGTGAGAACCATCTCAAAATATATGTAAGTATATAAAACCGTTGATAGTGTGTGCTATGGGCTTTGTAAAACTAACTGACGCTATTTTAGGGGTCGGTGGAGCATTTTATTCGTGTTCAGGTTAATGAGGAAACGTTTTATTGTTGAGACGCACTCACACCGAAGTCATTACGAGAAATTTTTCTTGGTTTCAAATAAAAGTTTTACCATAATAGCATTGCTATATTAACAAGTGTAAAACTATCAGATTATCCAAAATACGAATACATTATGTACTTTAGAATGTAATTCATGACTTGTTGACATTTATTTCATTTACCTAAAAAAAAAACTTAAACATTATTATCTGATTCTAAACTTTGCAGGGCCTGTCCTACGGTATTCTAATAGTTGTAAACATATTTATTTAATATTAAACCTCTGCATAACCCTTCGGGGATACAGGCGTAAGGTTAAAACAAAAGAAATTATATTCAAGTATGTACCTACATAATATTTTTTATATTTATTTATAGACTCACGCCTGTATCCCCGAAGGGGTAGGCAGAGGTGTAATATTACACCCACATTTCGCCATGAATTTTTAGGTCCCACGTAATAGGAGGCGAGCCTATAGCGGTACCAGACTCCGTGCTGCTACTGAGAATTTCCTAACGAAAAAAACCCAATAACACTTTGCCCGACCCGGGAATCGAACCCGAGACCTCCCAATCCCACACGCACATTAATGCTGCGAGACCAACGAGGCAGCCATACGATAATCGTGCTAATTATACAAATATTTGTATCCTTATCCATTGTTACCTAACAATCCGTAATTTAACACTATTTTGCGATGTTACAACGCGTAAAGTAATACACTACGGTGTAATAGAAGGTCTGGGTCGTTTGAACGAGTGTTTATTCTGTCTATTATATGGGTCGCAATAGCCCCTAACGTTGTCCTCGTATTAATATATAATTGTACTTCACGAGTATTGGCAAATTGATTTTTAATTTACTTTGAAATCGTTGCCAACGCTACCATTTTACTGGGCTTTGGTAAAAGACAAAATATGGATGTGACTAGCAAATATTGCGAGGGAAGAAACTGTAATAAATAATTTTGAACCTTAACGTCTTCTGTATTTTAAACGATTTTTATTGAAAGGTAGAATCTTATTTATTTATTATACACATTTTTGTACACTTATACAAATATTTGTTAATCTAAATATAAACTGATCGTGTTGGGGAAGGAAGGCTCTGGAGGGGCGGCAACGTACCAGACGACGCATAAGGGGTTGGATGCGTATGGCTCAAAGTCGGTCTGTATGGATCCAACAGTGGACGTGTCTAAGCTGATATGATGATGATGATGTTATACACATCTCTTTGTTGCGCCTACATTTCAAACGGCATCGTTTTCTGTCAGAAGAACAATTAGTAGATCATACAAAATGTGGTCCAGGTCGGGAACTGAGTCCGCAGCTTTCGGCGTAATGTTAAGTGTCGCAGCTACTCAAACCACTACGCCATCCGTTCACTCTCAATTAACATATACCTATAGACAACACAATTGCATATTTGCATATATACGAGGGTCAAACTGAAAGTTCTTAGAAAATCAAAAACTGATTACATTAGCCAGTTATTAGTTTTATTATATCTTTTCAAAATATTGTCCATTGACGTCAATACACCGCTGCATGCGATGGAACCACTGGGAAAAGCACTTTGCCCACTCGTCCTTAGGGGTCTCTTCAATGGCATCGCGATACGCAGCCACCGCTTCTTCAGCATTCATAAACCGCTTTCCTTTAAGTTTTTCTTTAATTTTTGGAAATAAATAAAAATCACAAGGCGCGAGGTCGGGGCTATACGGCGGGTGACCCAGTAATTGAACGTTTGATGTCGCCAAATAGTCGATCGTTCGCTTGGCGGTGTGCGACGAGGCGTTGTCGTGGTGAAGGAGGATCCTACTGCGAGGTCGTTTCTCTCGAACTTTTTCCAAGACAAGTGGCAAACAATTTGTAGTGTACCATTCTGCAGAAACTGTTTTTTGATCCTCTAACACAATTGTTGCGAAATGACCTATCCTTCCAAAGAACGAGGCCACCATTTTTTTTCCCGCACTTCGATCTCTCTTCACTTTAGTTGGCAACTCCTCGAAAGGAAACACCCACTGAGCTGATTGTCTTTTGGTTTCAGGATCATAACAGTAAATCCAGCTTTCGTCACCTGTTAGTATGTCGAACACAGCATTTGAGTCACCTCCGTTAAATCTTTCAATCATTTTACGGCACCAATCCACATGATGGAGTTTTTGAGCCTTAGTCAAATTATGAGGTATCCACCGGGCGCAAAGCTTCCTGACCGCTAAATGTTCGTGGAGGATTTTGTGCACTTGACTCATACCGATGCCTAAGCTTGTCCGAATCTGCTGATAGGTCACTCTTTTGTCAGTCTCTATCATACGCCGCACAACACAGATGTTATTTTCAGTCGTCGCCGTAGAAGGCCGTCCCTCACGTACATCATCAGTGAGATTAGTGCGACCACGTTTAAACTCATTAAACCAGTTGTAAACAGTCGCACGAGATGGGGCTTCATCGTGAAAGGCCAATCGTAGTCTATCATAACTTTCTTGTTGACTTAAATGACATCGAAAGTCATAAAAAATCATTGCACGAAAATTTTCTCGTGTTAAATTCATGTTGACGTGACACAGACAATTTTCAATTTGCCGCCAAATCGTAAAACAAATGACAAATGAATGAAATATATACTCAGTAATATTGGCAAAGAGTTCTATTTTCAAATTTTAGAATATTTTTTTTATTATATTGTTTATAAGTGGCCAGTTCTAAGAACTTTCAGTTTGACCCTCGTACCAAAAAAAATTAAGTAGGTACACGTTTATGACATCCTATTGATAATGTATTGCATGCAAATGTAGGGAGGAAGAATGCCCTACATTTTCCATTAAAAGACACCAATAGTAACTTCCCTTTGCATTAAATTTAAGTCAATAGTCCGTTTTCAAATCAAGGCTCGTCTGAAGCACTCGTTAGTTTTTCATAGCATTCATTTATTAAATTGGAGAAGAAAATATCTCATTAAAAATTGTAGAGAAGAGCGAAGCGCAAAACAGAGCGCTAAGTAAGAGGCCCTGATGCGACTGAGTCTAAGTAAGCGTATTAAGGAATTGTGCACGGTTGCGATTTGTCGGTGCGACTTGGATAGTGATAGGATAGTGCGACATGTCGCATAATTATACAATATAGCTGATTTTTTAAATGAATGATTACAAAAAAAAATACCTTTAGTGAGTTACTTTTTCTTGTATTTGTATTCAGCTATAGTACATTAACCCTGAAAACATTTTGCAAATGCATATCTACAGGATACAAATACTTGAATCGGATATATTCGGAATTCGGTATTTCTAACTATTTATGCCTATTTACTTCTGGTGTTATGTATATGTACATATAAATAATGTGCTTAAGGGTACGCATACTTGATTCTTTATTTGTTTAGATTTTTAGCGTCCAACCACGTATTATTTTCAATTTCAGAAAGAAAATTTTCGGTATATAAGTTCAATAGGCTGATTTGAACTGGGACATAATTAACTCTTCCTTTGATAGATAGAGGCATATTCCTTACCAAATAACGTATTATTTAGAAATGAAACAAACGTCAGTTTGTATTTTAGACGAGTCAGTCTCTTTTTCTTCTATGAGTACGTATTTATTTCTTGGTTTGGCTGAGCATACTATTTATTCACAATAATGATTGTAACCGATCGTGCGATGATCCCGATTGAGATATAGGTAAACCTTATTTTTCTTTTTTTTCTATACAGCAATTTGCAGTTTACATTGAAAAACGTTTCGGGTTTTGTTTAATATGTATGTCATGTGATATTGAAGTTTTATTTTATCGTCAACGTATTTGGTTTACATATATTCTTTGTTCCAAAAAATCCGTGCCGTTCCGAATTTGAGCACACCTGTAATTTACTGAACATTTTATACGACCATTCAAACCAAACTATACACGTAGATTTGCAGTTTGAGTGCAAATCGCAAATCTACTTGATTATTGAAATAGATCCTACAAAAAGTGATACCAACTCAAGGCCAGCATTAAGTAGAATATTCCAATTAATATGAAACCCTGTCACCAATTAGTTGGTGATTTAAAGGTTGACATGGAGCAGACGAATTTTGCCAAAGTTGTGTTGACTTTGAACAAGATTTATTTGGAAACATGAAACTTGGATAGCAAGTTCTAAGATATATTTCTACAACAACTAAATATCACCAATTTCAAACTAGGCACGTAACTTTAAGTCCATACCCTGATTGATCGATGATAGCGGTTAGGTTTTGACGTGTTAAACATATACCGGGAAACGTAGTTCATAAATCATTTCAGATCTAAACTGCTATGAAAAATGATAGTTCGCTAGATTTTTCAGGAAAAAATATTGTTTGGGAAATGAAGTTGTCGGTAAATGGTGTTTGTTACTACTAGACGCAGGGTCACTTAATTATAGTCTTGCTTATGGGATAGTCAGAGTATCAATAATCTCAAAAATAAAGGCTTGTTTACAAGCAATCTTGTTTCAAGAAAATCAGGGGTAGAATATTTCCGTGAGGAAATAAATTCAAAATTGTCATATTCACTGCACTGTTAGTAGAAGACGACCGATATAATGACGACTGTTAGTAGGCCAGTTTTCTAGCTTTTGGTTAATTGCTGTAATCGGAGAGGGAAGCTTAGTTGTGCAAATACAAACTAGCAGATAGATAATTACGATTGGTACGATTTTTAACCGGAATAAAAGGCCGATAAACTAACCTTAGTTTTAACTTGACCAAAATCAGTATTTGCTTATACACAATAAATCAATAACACTACAAGCACTATACAAAATACATCCCACAAGCCAAATTCAATTTTCCATCTGATCAATCGAATTTGAAATAGTTTCAACATATTTCTACTTCTTAAACTCACTAGCTGAAACAAATAAACAGTGGAAGCGAATATAAGTGCATTTTCTTACAAAATTCTTTCATCTTTTGTTCACGACTGCCCTAAAAATCCATACGGAATGGTAGCAAGTTTGCGAGCAGCTTTATCACTTTATAACGGCATTGTGCTGGTACAATATCATTTGTTGCACTCAAAGTGCTCTGGATAATAATGCCCTATACATGGATCTAAGGGTCTGGATAGAAGAGGAAGATATCGGAGATCTTAAATGTCGAGGGCTTTCATTCGCAGTAATACTTATGTACCAGTGGTAACCGTTTGTCCATGTGTAATTCGATTTATTTTCTCGAGGGGTAAAAAGCATACTGTATTTAAGTTCAGTAATTTTTCGGTTTAAGTTAGGTTATATTCTTTGCGGGAAGTTGTTTACGCTAACGCAGGTTTATAATCGTTTCTCATTATTTTGATCGATAATAATTCTGATTTGTAAACACATAAAACTTAGCGGCAATCGCATAGATTGCATTGCGCAAACATAAGAAGTTAATATTTAAAATAATAAAAGTAATTTGTAGCAAATCGTAACAACTTAACGTGTGTGTCTTTTGACAACTGCCGACTTTTAACTTTCTTTTTTGTTAAGTAACGTAGTTATAAAGTACAAAAAACAATCAGCAATGTTACTCCCATTTGTACTTTTAGTACAAACTCAATCTTCAGAAAGAGTCGGTAATAAGGTGCTTCAGTGTCTTGCAGAAAATGGACTCCGAATCTTAGTGTTATATTCGAGTTGAATAATCCTTAATGGGAAACGGTTTTCTTTTGCTATGTTTTGTATTTCGCTGTAGTTCCTTTTGTTGTATAGTATTTTTAATAGAATTAGGTTACAAACAAACTAACAGCTCGCATAATTGAACGCAATCCATCGTAACTTTTGCACATAATATTGTAAGTTTTTATCTGGCGTCGGGACGTGACGACCCCACCGCCCACTAGGGGAGTTACTCTGACGAGTAGATACTCGTCAGAATATCTCCCCCAGCGCAAGCAGTCAACCGAAAGATGGCGGTCAAACCATCCGAACCTGGCGGAAGGAAATCCCGAGATGCTAGATGGGCAGCAGCGTCCAGCACTAAGAACTTCCGCCACTGCGATCGCCAATACGCCTGCCAAGCGTGGCGATTATGGCATATCCCCCCAATTATGAATCACACCATTAAAAACCGGCCCCTAGTCCCCGGCGGCCCCGCTAGTCCTGGTTATGGTAGCGGCCATGGTAACGGCGGGGCAAGGGGTGCGAAGAATCTCCGGAAGAGATCGGGCTACCACCACCAACGACAATTGGCCCTGGCAACACTGAACACGCGCACACTGCGGACCGACGAGAAGATTGTCGAGCTGGAAGAAGAATTGAGCAAGTTGCGATGGGATATCATAGGCCTATCTGAAGTCCGAAGACAGGGGGAGGACTCGATAGTTCTCAATTCCGGTAACTTGCTCTTCTACCGGGAGGGCGACCAACAGTCCCAAGGTGGTGTCGGGTTCATCGTCCACAAATCTCTCGTGACCAACGTGGTAAATATCGGGAGTGTGTCGAGCAGGGTAGCGTACCTTATACTCAGAATATCCAAGCGGTATTCGCTGAAGGTCATACAGGTATACGCTCCGACCTCGTCGCACCCCGATGAGGAGGTGGAAGCCATGTACGAGGACATATCTCGGGCTATACATGGCTATAAAACCCATTACACCGTGGTCATGGGAGATTTTAACGCGAAACTGGGCAAACGCGACAGTGATGAGCTGAGAGTGGGGCCATTTGGTTATGGGCATCGAAATTCCCGGGGTCACTTGCTGGCTAGCTTTATGGAGAAGGAAGGACTCTATATGATGAATTCCTTCTTCAAGAAGCGAGAATGCCGCAAGTGGACCTGGGTAAGTCCAGACGGTGCAACCAAAAATGAGATCGACTTTATCATGTCGACGAAGAGGCAGATATTCAATGATGTCTCCGTGATCAATTCACTTAAAGTGGGGAGCGATCACCGAATGGTAAGAGGCACATTGAATATCTGTACAAGCCTCGAACGGTCGAGGTTGATAAAGTCCACGCTCCGACCGGCACCGGTTCATATCCAAAACCCCGAGAGCTTTCAGCTCGAACTCAAGAACCGTTTCGAATGCCTGGGTGAATGCGTAGATGTGGACGTGTACAGTAACGGGTTCGTGGATGCTGTCCATACAACAGGGGCTAAATTTTTTAAGCCCCAGAAAAGCCAGAGAACCAAAAAGATCTCGGATCCGACCCTCGAGCTGTTAGAGGAAAGGCGCAAGATGGTTCTGCTATCCTCCGACGACATGCCGAAATATCGGCACCTCAACAGACAGATCTCTAAGTCTCTGACTCGCGATCTCCGCCAATACAACACAAAGTGTGTTCGTGAGACGATCGAGCGGAATAAGGGATCCAAAGTGTTCCAGAGGGATCTGTCTGTTGGGCAGAGTCAGCTGACAAAGCTGAAGACGGAGGATGGCAGAATCGTATCGTCCAAGCCTGAGCTCTTGGAGGAGATCGAAAGGTTCTATGGACAGCTATACACGACAACGCAACAACCCGCAAGCACTCCAGCGTCAGACCCTAGAGCTAGATTGACCCGACACTATACCGAAGATATCCCGGACGTCAGCATGCACGAGATTAGTGTGGCTCTCAAACAGCTTAAAAACAACAAGGCGCCGGGTGATGACGGAATTACGAGTGAGCTTCTGAAGGCCGGCGGTGCACCCGCTAGAGAAGCCCTCCGGAAGCTATTTAATTCCGTCATTCTCGAGGGTAAAACGCCACAGGCGTGGCACAAAAGTGTGGTGGTGCTTTTCTTTAAGAAAGGGGATAAAACCCTCTTGAAGAACTACAGACCCATCACACTTCTGAGCCACGTCTACAAGCTGTTTTCGAGGGTCATCACGAATCGTCTCGAGAGCAAGCTAGACGACTTCCAGCCTCCCGAACAAGCCGGTTTCCGTAAAGGCTATAGTACCATAGACCACATACATACGCTGCGGCAGGTTATACAGAAGTCCGAGGAGTATAACCAGCCCCTATGCTTGGCGTTTGTGGACTATGAGAAAGCCTTCGATTCGATCGAAAACTGGGCGGTGCTACAGTCTCTCCAACGGTGCCGGATTGACTACCGATATATCGAAGTGCTGAAGTGTTTGTATGAAAACGCCACTATGTCAGTCCGCCTCCAGGACCAGAGTTCGAAACCTATTCAACTCCAGCGAGGGGTGAGACAGGGGGATGTCATATCCCCGAAACTGTTTACCGCTGCGCTGGAGGATGTTTTCAAGCTTCTGGACTGGAATGGACTCGGCATCAACATCAACGGCGAGTACATCACTCACCTTCGATTCGCAGACGATATCGTAGTCATGGCTGAGACCATGGAAGACCTAGGCACAATGCTCGATGGCCTCTGTAGAGTCTCCCAACAAGTAGGTCTTAAGATGAACATGGACAAGACGAAAATCATGTCGAACGTCCATGTTGTACCTGCTCCTATTCAGGTTGGGAACTCTACGCTCGAAGTTGTCGACAAGTATATCTACCTGGGACAAGTAGTCCAATTAGGTAGGTCCAACTTTGAGAAGGAGGTCAATCGTCGAATCCAACTCGGTTGGGCAGGGTTCGGGAAGCTACGACATATCTTCTCGTCCGATATCCCGCAGTGTCTCAAGACGAAAGTCTTTGACCAGTGTGTGTTGCCAGTGATGACTTACGGATCAGAGACGTGGTCGCTCACTATGGGCCTTATCAGAAGGCTCAAGGTCAGTCAGAGGGCGATGGAGAGAGCTATGCTTGGAGTTTCCCTGCGAGATCGAATCAGAAATGAGGAGATCCGCAGTAGAACCAAAGTCGCCGACATAGCTCTCCGGATAGCCAAGCTGAAGTGGCAGTGGGCAGGGCACATAGCTCGAAGAACCGATGGCCGTTGGGGCAGAAAGGTTCTGGAGTGGCGGCCACGTACCGGACGACGCAGCAGAGGTAGGCCCCCCGCAAGGTGGACCGACGATCTTGTCAAGATCGCGGGAGGAGGTTGGATGCGGGCGGCTCAAGACCGGTCTGTGTGGAGAACCTTGGGGGAGGCCTATGTCCAGCAGTGGACGTCGTTCGGCTGATATGATGATGATGATTGTAAGTTTATCCTACTATACCACGCTGGCCAGCTGGGTTTGTATATAGTTATATCGAGATTGACGTGTTCGTGTATCAGAAAGGAAGCTTGCTTTAACTTCGCAATTGCCAATAAGGTCTTCATTACAAGATTTTTAGTCATTTAGCCAATCAGGCTTACACAATAGATGCAATTTCCATACTAGTGTGCTATGAAATATTAACAAACGTACAAAATATCTGCCGCATCTATTAGTACCTAATATCATAGTAAATATTTAAATACAAAACTATTATACGACTAAATATAATTTCCATGTTGTATTACGTTGGCGAGGAGCCGAATTGTTCAATATTTTATGTCACACTACCATATTGGGGCTCGGCAGCTTTGTTTTATGAAATAGATAATTACTTTTAAAGTGCTCCTATTATATCGTCCGTTTGTTAGTGTATTTGACAATTTTCATACGGTCAATGTTAAGATAGGGGAAATATAAGAATCTTAGACGGTTTTTGAGAAACCATCACACCGGCCGAGTCTCGTGTTATATTGTCCAAATTTTGACTAGTAGATTTCACATACTAAAAATCTTTCCCACTTTGGTGCCTACGTTATAAAAGAAATCCTCTGTTCAAATCTCATATTTCCGGCTTCAGTAGTTACGGCTCTGCAATGATTTGAAAATAAGAGCCGAAACAACGCTCAGTCTACGATCCTTATATCTATAACCTAACCTAACTGTGTGTGAAATCTTCAACACAATAGCATATCTAGCGGTTATTCTACATCCATAAAAAATATTATTTTTGGTAAATCCACAACCGTACGGTATCCACTTCTTACACAGCCCGTTTCCAGTGTTACCAGTGCAAAATTTTGAATGAAATTTAGATATTGCCGGCAACATGTATTATAGAGCTTATCTCTTTGCGTTTAGTTTTTGCTCAGAAGCAATTTATAACTTTTTAGGGTTGTTATTAGTATTGTACTTGGGTGGTAGCTTTTAGAGAGTGTGAGGGTGATGCCGTAACAGTTGTGACGTCATCGCGAACTTTAGGGCTCCGTTTTCCTGTGGCCTACTTTTTTAATGTCACCTGTCGTGTGGAAACGCCGACGGTGTGAGAGTCGGGTGGTTGCTAAACTTAGGAATTGATTGTCATTGTAATTATTTTTTTAGAAGTTGTAGAGCTTTATCTCTACGGCAAAATGGTGACGTAATGGACGTCAAAACATAATAGATAATAAAAATCATGTTAGTATTACAAAAGGACTGAATTAAGTAATTTATCTGCCTTATTTGGAATGTTCAGTGCTTTCAGTACCAATTTCAATATACAATGTTGATAATATATCAACTAAATAGAAAGAAGAAAGAAAGAATACACACATGTTCGTTTCAAGTAGCATTCAATTACAAAGCTTAAACACTAATGCTAATAGTTGTTATAATATCTACGTGTTTACATTGAAATTGGTACTGAAAGCACTGAACATTCTAAATAAGGCAGTTTTTTTATGGAATAAAAAATAAATCTAACATTAGCCTTTAAGCTTTGTAATTGAATGCTACTTGAAACGAACATGTGTGTATTCTTTCTTTCTTCTTTCTATTCTACCTGTATAGTTTAAGTAACCAGATTTGACGTCTGCCATCTAACCTCCGCTACAAAGGGACAGATAACAATATAATGACAATGTTTGTAGATATAATATGAATGTTTATTTATTAAAAAAAGCAACGCTTTTCATTAAATCTCATACAGGTCTTCCTCATCTCAAAACCGCCGATTTTGTTCGGGTCTGCAGATTTGACACGCAGTTCATTTAGCAGCATACCCACAGTTCCCACACCGATAGTCGACCCTAAACAGATAATTTCCTAATCACTTAACAATGAAATCAAAGCTCACTGAACAATTGTACCCCATAGTTCCATTTCCAGCTCATATAAGTGAATTAATCTTACGCGCTGGCGAGCCGAAAACCAATTTTTGGGCACATCCTGGCTCCGCTGCGGTTCTGGCTTGACACGTGACGAGGGGCAACAGTTACTTAGTTTAGTTGTACTTACATACAGACTAGTAGTGCGTAGGATTTTCTAGTAAATAGGTAGCGAAGGATATTTTATATCTGCAGGCTTTTTGTGACTGTTTTAGAAAAAAATATCTATTGGTTATGTACTTTTGGAGTTTAACTTAGATGTATTTTTAATCATGTTTTAATATTCGTCTTAGCACTATTCATACAGCTATCGCTGTCTTATGAGGGATGCCAAATGTCAGTTAAGATTCTAAAACATTTCTTTGAACACTGAACATCTAACTATTCTCAAAATCAAATAGTTTTCCAAAGATTGGAGAATAAGAAATTGCATAATTCCAACCAAAAGATGCCCAATGCTGACTATAGGTATCTCCAAAGATTGATCCACTGATTTCAGACTAACCACCAGCGAGCGATGATGGGAACCGTGCGAAGTGGAAGGATTATAGCAGGAAAGCGCCCCTGGTATCTAAGATGAAAGTCTGTGTATCACAAACTGGAAGATGATGATGATGAGAATGACTGATTTTGCGACCTCCGCATTTTACAAGCTTAATTATAAATTCTCATAATGATGTTGGTTTGTTTGGAGGACTATTTACAAACTGTGCTTTCTCGTCACTCCGTCCGTGTGTCAGTTCGTTAGTTGAACTTGTAACCGCGGCCTCCGGTTTTTGCCAGCGATATAATAAATTATGTAAGGATGTTATTGTCTCTAGATGGTATCTTAACTTGGTGGTCCATTTGCTCAAGTCCCGACGTTTTGTGCTGTTATTTATAAATGCTCCCCTTTTGTTACGACGTTACGACTATAAGTTGTGTTCCCGCTCTTATGCCGTGAATAACGTAGCCTCAGGATGTTTTAATTATATTGTTTTGGATGTTAATGGAAATCTGCTATTGTTTATTTGGGTAGAATTTCTTTTTTGGTTTAGATAGCTTCGTTATGGGCTGCTTTGAGTAGTCTATATTTTATGTAAAAACGAGGCCACTATCTAGAACAGTGTCTGATCTAGCGCTTTGTAAAATGGCCGAATATTTTATTTATTTTATTATTATTTTATTTTATTCTTTTGCTCGGTGATGAACAATTATTGACCAAAAACGTGAATAATTCGTCTTATTGTAATTAGTAGTTGTATCTAGGGCAAGCTACTGAAGTTTTTGTAGATCACTGTTGAATATAGGCCACTACTAATTTGTGTCACACTAGCTCTGTGCGGCAAAACGAGGATTTGGTCTACTAAACCACGGGTAGGCATACTCGAGTTTTATATGTCTTTCACAAGATACTACATATTTGGTTCGTGTGTTTTCCTTAATCGTTTGTTCTGTCAGCCACGGAATGCAGTGATGTTTTATAATAATAATACGAAATTATACAAAATAATTTAGCGGGTCTTAATCGCGTTAACTTAACTTATTTAAGGTATAAATACCTATTTGTTACCGACGTTTCGCTCGTCTTGCACCGAGCTTGGTCGCGGAGAGACTGATGAGAGCTCAGCGCCGTCTTGTGGAAGTGCGGGTTTCGGCACCTACCCTCACTTGGTCTTTATTTAAGTTCGCAATGTCGCTACTCCGACACACTACACTAATGACGTCTACACACTGTTGAGATTTATCACTGCGGCGGTGTTTACATTTGCTGATGACTGGATTCCAAGTAGCCGATAATCTATATCCATCCTCCCGGTTGAAATTGTTATATTTCTTGAGTTAACGCGATTACGACCCGCTAAATTATTTTGTATGATGTATACAAATCGCGAAAGTTTAAAATCGATTAATAATACGAAATGACCCATTTCGTATTATTATTATAAAACATTTAATTATTATAAAACAAAAAAAATCTACGCTAGCTATATAAAATCTATCAAGTAACTTTTTCAGTTTCGTTCTCATGTTGGTGACGTTTAAAGTGGCAATGACGGAAGATAGAGCCGGTGACAACGTGCAAATGGAAAAACTTTTACTTGTTCCCAAACTTGTGTGTTTGACAACTACTGTTCAATCGTTTATAGTGCTTTCTTAGTTATAATGGCATAGGGATGATGTTGGAGTAAAATCTCTAAGAGAAGAAGAAGAAGAATATTTACGTTATTAATTTGTAACTTGTAAACGATCGGAAAATGGGAGGCGGTTGGATGCGGGCGGCTTAAGATCGGTGTGTGTTGAAACCTTGGAATAAGCCTATGTCCTGCATTAGACGTCTCTAGGCTAGGCAGAAGCGATCAGAATGCTTTAGTCATTGTAATGTAATTAATAATCGTAATAATAAATAGTTTCTTTTTCTGTAACAAAAAGGTTAAAAGACATAATTTTGAGACCTTCAACTCTGACTCTAGCTTCTGACTTTAGCTCTTCTTATCTGAATATATATATATATATATATATATATATATATATATATATATATATATATATATATATATATATATATATATATATATATATGCCAGTGACGGTGGTAAGCAAAGTAGAGTTCTGTGAGAGCGATTCTCGCTATAGATAATAATAAAAATGTTAAGAATAGGTCATTGTATGTCTTTAAATTATATCCAAATATAATAACAGCAACCAGACCGGACATAAAATCTAAACTTCCAAAATCCCTTTTTAATTTTTCTTTTAAATTAAACACCTATTTTAATGGCGGTAAAATATTGTTCAACTTCGCGTATTAAAAGGTTTGTTATCCCAGTGCGCATTCTTATTTTTTTGCTTTCCTATTTTTGAAGCAATATTGCAAATATAAGATCATCAGGCGCTTCGAAGTTTTCGAGCTCATATTTTGACCTACTACATGAACTACGCAAATAAAGCTTGTAATATAATAACCATTTCTCCTCAGATTTCATCTTCCCTAGTATTTACTTAAGCTGAAATTATCACATGTAAGAAACCAGTGTCCACAAGCAAGGCAATTATCAGTACAATTTAGCGCAATGCCTTCCTTTCTGAACGGTGCGACATAAACTTGCGACTTTATTACGACTTGCGATTATGCGCGAGGCCTTTTTGAATGTAATTTAGCGGGGACGCACGCTGAATTTTAATTATCTTAGTTAGCAGGTGCGTTGTCAAGTGATTGTGTATTTTTATTTGGTTTTTGGGTGGGCGTTTAATGTAAGTAGGTACGTGCAAATGTTTTTTGAGAAACGCTACACCCAAACAGTTTAATGTTTATATTCAAGAATTAAAAGAGAGTATTCATCCTTGAAGTGGCATTGATATTATTCTGTTTATTATATTGTAACAAAGAGATGCATTTTTATTTTGGATTAATGAAAAATTTGATGTTTTGAACCTTGCCTTTCCTTTTGCTGGTACAAAAGGTGTATATAGTGCTTTATAATTTTTCAACGTTACTTATACTTATTTTAATATTTTTGACCATCCTCTTGAGACGGAGGAACTCAGGTAGGATGTCGGGGTTCGAAGGAAACACTGCTAGGCTGAACAGGTTTTTTATTACGTCTCACTACCGCTTACATACAGTATGACCGAACTAGGAAGGCACTGCCCTGAAGGCTGGAATGTAGACTCCTGCTGCTCTCAGACGCTCGCAGAGTCGCCGGTGGCCGGAGTGCACGTTGTGTAGGCAGCTCGGTGGTCGAGGTGCAGGCTGAGCGGATGCTTGGGCGGCGGCTACTAGCGGCACGGCGCCAGCCGCTCGTAGCTTGTAGCACGTAGGGAGAATGTCAGCCCGTAGGGAGAATGTCAGCCCGTAGAGAGAAGACAGCCCGTAGGGGGAAGACTGGTGCAGAGAGCCCGTAGGGAGAATCGTGGCCCGTAGGGAGAACTGGAAACAGCACAGAGAATACACAACAACCGGTCAGGAACAGGCGGTCCCTAGATCGGCTGTTATGCTTAGGAGACATATATACTACAGACAGAACTTATTGGCACACAGACAACTAGAATATGCTTATCCCCAGCGGGACAGTAGATAGAGAAGTAGAATAGTACTTGGTTGGCACTGCAACCATCAGCAAGGCGGTGTGTAGGGAAAGTGACCGATTTGGATCGCACACCCATCTTATATAGGCATAGACCTATGAGTCACAGATTGCCTGTGGCCCAGTCCATGACCATATAAGGTAGCGAAAGGTCCTAGCGAAGCGCTCTGCGGCTAAGCTGGCGTTAAGCGCCTGCGAGATATTATAACGCAATACGTAGAGTATTACGTTACACTCTTTAAGCATAATTTAAATGAAAATTATTCAGAAAATTATAGGTAACCTTCAAGTAAATTTATAAGAAATCTTTAAATGCCCATAACATAAAGATTTATTATAAATTTGCTTTAAGATTTTAATTTTATTTAGCTTCGTCGCAGTTCAATGTGTGCGACATCTTAATCTTACATATTAGTCGCAACAAAAAGTCGTAAGTCTGCAACCACTTGAGCGATAACGAATCGGAGACGCTTCGTCATCTGCGGCCACTCGCGGCTTGGAGCGTCGCCAGGGCACGAAGTGCTCAGATTTTAAACTGTGATTCCATTAATACTGTAGTGCGATTTGTCGCAAGTTACTTGAAAATACTATAATATCTATTTTTTTTTTTTTTTTTTTTTTTTAAAAAGACAACTCCCGCATTAGGACTAAATCCTGTGTCGCGGGGGACTTTACAAACATACAACTAACGGACACAATGAACACCCAGACTCGAAACAACAATTTATGAATCACACAAAGTGTTGTCTCGTGTGGGGATCGAACCCACAACACTTCGGCGCAGTGTCAAGCGGTGAGGCGGCCGCTTAAACCACTACGCCAACCGTGCAGTCAATATAATCTATATTTACGTAGACGTAAGTCTACGTAAATATAGATATTAGAAATGTAACCAAGGGTCTATTATGGATTGATATAAATTTTAAAGCCATTTATTGTACATATTTTGAGATTTTTTGCTATTGCTACAATTTGAAATAGGAAAGACCCTCAAAGTCCTAGTATATTTCCGTTTAAATTAAAATTAAACTAGCATGGAATTTCAACAAGTTTCTCACACGCAAACATATGCCGGCGTTAGAATTCAGACAACCCTCTTTGTAAACCAAGTGCGTTATATGATTGAGGACAGCAATAACTGAGACAAGCTTGCTCGTAAGTTTCTAGGAAAAATATCACTGAAACTGCATTATGCATGTTGCGTTTATGGAGTGCGAACGTGCTCGTTATCACACGATTTTACACGAACCCCTTCCTTCCCTCACATTTACGACGTAGGCTTTAACGCAGAAAGAACAACCCGATAGGGCAGCAGCGAATAACTTTAATAGCAAAGTATTTTCGACCTTATTTTCGTTGATGAAAGGTTATATATGCCTTGAGAGATTCCAAAATGTTTCACGTTTAACTGCATGGAGTTGAATGCAATTTGTTATATAAAATAAGATTCAAAATGCTTTGTCACTGAAATTTCTCGTCTGCGTTCTATGTGAGTTGCGTATCGCAACAGTTAGGGACAAGCAATGCTATCTCCCCATGGGTGTCGTGTGAAGCGATTAAGGGCTCATCTTGTAGATAAACAACACCTTTCAGCTTAGTAGTTTTCAAAGTTGGTGTAAAGGTGATAATCGGGAACATGGTCCCTCGAGACGGACTTGTCTTGCGGCTTGCGTTTGATATATAAGGGTGCATTTGCACGGAGCCTTCCTACCGGAGGGCGAGATCAACGGTGTAAAGCATAATTCGGCCGGTAGGTTCTTTGAGTGGGAGATGAAATGGTGGCTGGCTAATAATATATCTTAATTCCACGTATGACGTAGTGGTTTAGCGGTCGTGTGGTCGTTCAGTAGTGATCCGAGTTTTGTGTGTTCAATCCCTACTCGATGCAACTCTTTGTGTGATCCACATTTTTTTGCTTTGAGTCTGGGTGTACTTTGTGTCCACTGATGTTTGTAAAGACACTCAAAATATTTTTTTAGTGGGGTTGTCATGAGGGAAAATGCTTCAGGCATCGGGCTCTCGTTATGAGTTCGTGGATTTGATCTCTGCTTGCTATACTACCTTCGTAAATCTAATCACTTTATTCAGCTAGAGGGGTTGCTAGCAATTTGCAAGCAAAATTGCTCAAAGGCAACGGGTGCATACTAACATCAAAATATATTGTTATTTTTCAAATATCTTGAACGTCAAGGGTCGAATACTTTATTGTATTTGTACGTTAAATTCTGCCACTGCTTAAAAATATTGCTTATAGATAGACCCTATGATAAGATTAAAGTTAGTATAGAAATACAATGAACGTTATAAGTCTTAACTTAAAGTCTCAAAATGTTTTAAAAAATATAAATTCAAGTTTCAATAAAATATTTTTTTTTTATTTTTTTTTATCAAATTGTCTGAACCATATTTTCGTAATAATCGCATCAGCGGAACAGTACCTTAAGCAGTGTCAACGTGTAATGGATACATTTAATAGGAACATGCAATTTATGCAAGAGTTTCAGCATAAATTTCGTCAGATGGCACTGAATACTCGCCGGTTTGGTCGTTTCTCTAATTTTAACGTCTAACAGATTTTACAAGTGACAGTTTTTGGATACCTTCCATTTAGACTTATGAATCTGTGGCAAGAATTATGGGTTCAACGTTGGTGCTTTACTTTGATTAAAATTTTAGCTCTGTATTGTTCTAAGTTTATTTCTAGCCTTATCATTGTAAAATATATAAATATTCGAACATGGAGCGCGTTACTGACTGTCTGACAGACAAGCAACAGCCAAATCTATTAAGCGCAGGAAGCTGAAATTTAGCACGTGTGGCCCTCAGGGATCCTAAGGGTGCACTAAGAAGAATTGCCCCAAAATTTTCACGGGAACGGTCAGAAACAAATAATTATTATAAACCCAAACGCACACTCGTCTTGCGGTGGAAACCAATGTGAAAACAACACGCGATCGATGTAGTTGAGACTGGCCGAGGCTTGCAAGAATCTACTATAATGACGTTCAGGACCGACTTACTAAACCACCACACCACATCGTCCAGTTTTGCAGCAGCAGGGCGTCTCCAAACTTCTTGCTCTAACCTGCATTCGAGCTGTGCGTCAATAAATCAACTTTATACATAGCTAATTCTTCTCTACCGCTAATAACATAATAAACCTTTAAAAAACGTCTTTACAAGATTATTATGATTAATTTATTGTTAAACAGAGTGTAATTCACAACTTTTTTAAGCGCGTCTGTAGGTCGGTGGCTTGAAACAATCTTAATTAGTTTTTACCGTAAAAACTCCGTAATTTAGTGACTTCGGAGTAATTAATCCGCGGAGTTACTGAGTTATTTTGCAGTTCGTTTCTTACTCACTGAATTATATTGAACGTAATGTAGACATCAAATTGGAGCAGAAAGGTATGGTCATTTTTGTGGAATGGTTTTACGTTTACATTGCATGAATGGGCAATGGTTTAGCTAGTTAATAACTAGTAGTTATGTTGCTATTGCTTGTACTGAGATAAACCTAAATAAGTATTTTTTTCATATTCGGATAGCAAAAAATGGAAGCATCTATCTCTAAATTGAAATTGTTGCAATGCCTTCAATCTACAAAAAGTCACTTTCAAAACCAGAAATATTAGCTCCCTGTGTATGACAGCGAGTCTTTATTCTACAATTTTGTACTATGTATGGAGAAACCCGTTCATATTTTTCTTTTTTTCTTTTGTATAAAAATCGTGAAGCGGTTCATCTAACTAAGCAGAATTCATCTAACTACCAAGTTTTAACTGTATAGTGCCGCAGTAGATCAAGTAGTTTCGGAATAAAGTGGGTGTGATATACAGTCTGACACACAGACAGACCTGGATGAATCTACAAGGGTTCCACTTTCTTTTTGACATTGAAAAAGGGAGAAAGTTTTGCGCCACATAAATAGATGTATGCTGTTTGTTTATATCTCGCCTAAACAACAAATCACAAATTGTTTCTCTGAGGGCATTGAACTCAATTACGCTCAATCCACGGGGACTAAAACCAGCAATAAAATCTTTCAAACTAAATTTAATCTTGACCATATTAATTGTCTAACCGAACTTAAACCTCTTGGGTGGCACTCGACAAAGTTGCCAGTTATTTAGCTTTCGTAAACACTTGTATAAGTTTCTTAGTCAAAAAGCGCCAGTTAGGAATGTTGTTAAAAATTTACACCGCACTTCGGTCGTGAAGTTTTTAATTCTTTTTTTTTTATTTTTTTTATTTTTTTTTAACTTCCTGCAAAATACATTGCACAAGGCGGACTTAATGCCTATAGGCATTTTCTCCCAGTCAACCTTTGGGTGATGCAGAGATGGTCATGGCAGGTGTGTACATACGCAAAGAGAGTAAAATAAAATAGAATACACGGTATAATACATACTATAAATACACAAGATCCATACATACGCATAAATATATACATAAATGTATACATATATAAATACATACATATGTATATATACATAAATACATATAAATATATAAATGTATACAGATAAAAATAAATATTTAAATAGATAGACTACTAACGGTAGATAAAGTACTACTGAGAAGCTTCCAACAATTCACTATAAAACAGCTGGCGGACTCTAAATTTGAACGTGGCACGATTAGTTGACATCCTAATTTCGGGAGGGAGTGCATTCCACAGGAGGATGGATTGGATATTAAAAGAAGAATGTACTAGACTAGAAGTGTGAGATGGACAGAGAAGAAGAAGGTTATTAGTAGATCGCAAGTTCTTGTCATGATTGGAACAGAGATATTGAAAGTAAGGTATCAGATATGACGGACTATTAGGAGAGTGGAGAAAGGAGTATAAAGTCGACAAGGTACGCAAATTTCGTCGCTGCCGAATCGGCAACCATTTCAATTCCTTGCGAAATTTAGAAATATGATCAAACTTGCGCAGATGAAAAACGAACCGAATGCAATAATTGAGAAGTCGGTCAAGTTTGTTGAGTAGATCTGCATTCAGGTCGAGATAACATACGTCACCATAGTCAATTATAGGGAAGATTAAAGTTTGCACAAGCATTGCTTTGGTTTTTGATGGAAGAAAATTCTTGAGTCGATACAGTGAGCGCAGAGTCCCAAATACTTTCTGGCTGACAACTGAAACCTGAGTCGATACAGTGAGCGCAGAGTCCCAAATACTTTCTGGCTGACAACTGAAACCTGAGTCGATACAGTGAGCGCAGAGTCCCAAATACTTTCTGGCTGACAACTGAAACCTGAGTCCGCCAGTCAAGGATGCTATCTATGTGCAAACCAAGATTTTTAACAGATGTCGAAAATGGTATAACGCACCTGTCAAAAATTACAGGCGACAAACTTGTGAAATCAACTCTAGTGATCATACGCGGGCTTCCCACCACGATGGCCTGGCATTTCGTTGGATTAACACAGAGGCCAAATCTGTCAGACCACATCCGTATCGCATGCAAGTCTCTGTTAATTTTAGCAATTGCATCTGACAAGTTGTCCACCCTTGCCTGAGCGTAAAGCTGCAAATCGTCAGCATACAGATGATACGCACACTGAAGTTCATGAGTAATGAGATTAATGAATAGTGAGAATAGAAGAGGAGAGAGAATTCCGCCTTGTGGAACCCCAGCGTCCAGATCGCACCAATTTGACGATGTCTCATCAATGCGAACTGGTTGCTGGCGACCTCGAAGATATGATGAGAACCAATCCCGAGCCTCAGATGAAATATTAAGGTGGGAGAGGATGGCCAAAAGTACGTCGTGGCTGACGGTATTAAAGGCGTTTGAGAAGTCCACCAAAACTAACACAGTTACTTCGGCTTTCTCCACGCCCGCCCTAATATCGCCAGTCACCTTCAGAAGAGTGGAAACAGTACTGTGACCAGGCCGGAATCCGGATTGGAATGGACTAAGGATATTATTGGATAGGATGAATCTGGATAACTGCTTGTGTACGCAAGCCTCTAGGATTTTGGATAGGAATGGGAGAATGGAAATGGGCCGATAATTATTAGGCATGGTGGGATTGGAGATTTTAGGAAGAGGCCGAACGTAGGCTTTTCGCCAGACGGCAGGATATTGACCAAAGGAGAAGGAAAAGTTAATTATATGAGAGATAGCAGGAAGGAGTTGGTCAAGAACAGTGGTGATCATGCGACGACTGATATTATCGTAGCCCACTGCCCTTGACTTGATGGAAAGGATCGACTTTTTAATTTCATCTGAGGTGACAGGAGAAAAATTAAAAAGATCTATATTAGGTGGAGGCAGCCCCGCAATGAAGTCAATCGTTTGACGCATGGTTAGCCGATCCAAAGTATTCGAGGTAATGAAATGGGTGTTGATATCGTTTAATCCAATGGTCCCCGGTAGACTGCATTGCCTCGATCTGCCAATCCCCAAAGTCCCCAGAAATCGCCAGATATCACCTGGAGATCCACAGTCAATGTTGCTTATGATGTGTCGGCGTTTGGCATTGCGTATCATCTGGTTGCAGCGATTTCTTGCAGCCTTATAATGGGCCCAGCTATCATCGGAACGGTTCCTTTTGTATGCTCTGAATGCACGATCACGTCTCTTCATCGCAATTAGAACCAACCTAGTCATCCATGGCGCTGGTGAACGCTTTAACCTAACCTTCCTAATAGGGGCATTATCGTCGTAAAGCTGTTTAACAGCCGCATTAAAAAAGTCAAGCTTCTGATCTATAGTGACTGCCGCCATCATAGGATCCCAGTCAATCGAGGAGGCATCCGAGGAGAGCATCTCCACATTCATCCTAGCAAAGCAACGCTTGTGCAATACTTTAGGTTGTGGTTTGGGGGGGTTGAGGGCGTATACAAGAAAAATGAGGTCATGGTGGGAAAAACCGGGAGCAGGATACTGACCATGGAAAGATACTAAGGACGGACTAGAGGTTAACATCAAGTCAAGCCAGGTGTCATCGCCATTATTGTTGTGATGAGCGGCTTGCAGTGGTAACACACTAAGATTGGCTGACTTGAGGATATGAAGGAGTTTTTGGGCTCGAGGAGACTGGATAGAAAGGAGGTTGGTATTGAAATCTCCCATGATGACGTGATGTTCGTACTCAGACCCTAAAGATTCTAATACCAGTTCTAAGTCGGTGAAATAATCAACTGCAGGGGGACAATATACTTCTCCAAGGACTATTTTAGTCCTCCTGACACAAACCTCAAGAAAAATAAATTCAGCAGACGTACTACAAGGGGAAGAGGCAAGAATATTATAAGAGAAATCACTTCGCAAGTAAATTGCGACGCCACCGCCTCTTTTCTCTAAACGGTCGTTGCGAATGAGAACGTATCCCGGCAGAGGATAAGTAGTTGAGAGAAGTTGAGGTTTGAGCCAGCTCTCCGAAATTAGGATGGCATGAACATTTGCATCAGCAAACGCTTCAAAGAGATCACTGTAGTGACTTGCCACACTTTGTGCATTTATGTGACACACATTCAATAATCGACTTGATCTGCTGTTGAATGTATCACGAACAAAATCACCAAGTGATACGTCAGGAATCCTAGAAAAACTATCATCAGCAGACGAAACCAAAGAATTGTTGGCAGAAAGAAATAAATCATCATTAGTAATCATAATATAGGTAGATATATATATATATATATATATATATATATATATATATATATATATATATATATATATATATATATATATATATAACAATATTACATAAAAATAAAAATATCAATAAATTAAAATATATGAAGTTAATAATTTACCAGATAAAATTCTCATCACTGCACCACCCGCCAGCTAAAATCACACATAAAATAAAACAGAATAAATCACAATAAAAAGAAAATAAAACAGAAAAGAAACATACACACGATAGTAGTAACCAAACAATTATAACACATTAGAAATGAGTTAAAACTAAACGCATCCAAAACTTAAAGACTGACATTATTGACATATGTCAACTGTCAATGTAATAAAAATTAACTGGATTTGTTTGTAATACAATAATGCACATATTTGAGAAGAAATAAGTGGGTAAATAGAACTAAAAAACAAAAAGTAAACAAACAGGTTAAGCCTTACAGAACTAGTGAATCTAAATTATGAAGTAATAAAACAAACAAGAAAGAAGTTAAAAGTGAACAAGAAAAACAACGCTGGTGTAACATTACTTCTTACGCGAGGTGTTCTTACTAGTTACACCTGACGAACCTCCACTCCCAGCACCGCCAGTAGGTCCAACAGCAGACGAGGAGCCATCCAACCGTCCTGGTTGCTTGGCCATCAGCGAATTCAAGCCATCCATGCACGTTATCTTAGAACGACTGCCATCCGGGGTCTTGATAATTATGATGCCATCCTGCGTCCAACATGACCGCATGCCGAAGTGCTGTCGAGCACGCACGAAAACAGACTGTCGAGACTTAGTGAGGAACTCCTTGACGGATATGGCAGAGCCTTTGAATGCTTTCTTGGCCCTCCACACTGACACCTTATCCTCCACGCAGCCGAAACGCACCAAAATAGGGCGAGGATGATCGTTACTCAGGCTACCAAGTCTATGGCAAGTTTTTATGGATCCGGCTGATAGATTTTTCAGACCCAAAGTGTTCTGTAGGGTGCTCACGATGGTCGCAACGCAATCCTCGTTTGCTGACTCGGTGAATCCAGTGAATATCAGAGCCTTCCTACGATGTCTTGTCTCCATAGTATCATGCATCTTGACACATTCGTTAATCTGCTTTCTGAGAATCCCAAGCATATTGAAAGCAAGTTCGCGAAAGGTACGGAACTCTTCAGCTAGCTTTGCAACAGTGTCCTTGGCAGGTGCACTGACCTGTATCTGGGCTTCCAACTCCTCCATTCTTTTGGAAAAGCAATCTTCCAGGCTTTTTTGTGCAGCTTGTATTTCCAATAGTTGTGACATAATTTGTGTTTCAGCACAAAATAAAAAACTTGTATTAAGTGTGATGTTTCAAGTGTGTAGTGATCAGCTGGCAGGTGGTAATGTAACTCTAAACTAATTGTTACATGTAGCAAACGTGAGTACAAACTATTTGTAATCAGCAGCACTCAAAAATACTTTACAAATTCGGTTAACTTTTGTAAAATTAATTAAATAACTTTTGCAAAATTTTTAAGATGTTCTAACTTATTTACACCTACCGCCAAAAAAAAAGTGTAGTAATTAGATGGTGGTAAGTTTCAGAATCAGGTTTTGGACTTGAATGCGTCGCCGCTTCAATGAATTTGCAGGGCAATCTTTGTTCGAGAGCCTTGAGTGGTTTTATTTGAGTTGTGGAATTAGTTGCTGCCTTTGATGTAGGGTCTGATGACACTGGTGCAGTTGGTTTGAAGTACTTTGAATGTGTGATGATGTCAAGTGCAATATAGATTAGGACACGCTATGTAAATAGAGTAATACCATCACAGTAGCGATTTGAGAGGTGAATGAAATTATTAGCTGTAGCTACTGTGTGTTTTTACTAAGAGATCCTTCTCGTGAAGTTCTATTTTTTTTTTGCTCAGATTACTGTTTCCTTGTGGTCGTAACGTGACGTTACGAAGTCTATAACTTTTCTTAATAATTGTGGAAAAACAATTTTTCAACGCAGATGGGTTAGTGAGATTAGGGTTAGAGCATTAGCAAAGAAATAAAATAATTGCTTAGCTACTCATAATCGTATTACGTATTTAGCTTTATAATTGAATGTTTTATCAGTTAGGTTCATCATATCTATCATATGACTAAAGTGCCGGGTCCTGGAACATTGGCTTTGGAACGAAGCAAACATTTATAAGATCCCTGGGGGCTAAGATGGGATTGACGTGTCAGGCTTACCTTATCAACCACAATCGTCTCGAATTCGGATTTATCTATAATTCTATATTATCATTTTATACTTATGCATAATCCTGCCGTCGGGCAAACGTCAAAAACATAAAAAAAATATTTCTGAAAAGAGTAAGTAAGGGAATTGAAATCTGCGTATAATAAATACATTCACTCAACGGGCGAAATATGAAAATAACGTACGTATTTACCTGTTTAGAAGATACAACTAAGTCACCAAAGGTTAGTAAGTAAAAACACTAAACTTACTCATAATTATGTTAATATCGGTACAAAATCGTCCCAAAAGCATTCATATTTAGTGAACATCTTTATAGTAGCTCGTATATTTTTCCGATCTTTTTCTCTTTTACGATAACACAAATATAATATAAAGAGATTGACCAATCTCGTGGAAAATTAAATGGTGTCCATTCTCAAATAACCAGAAAGATATCGCGATAGGGTCCCGTAGGGTCATCGGGCTTAAGGGCCCTTTCCGTGAGAAAATTTTGCGGAATTTATCTTTTCTATTCGATTATTTATGGTCTGATATCTATATTATTAAGCCTTTAAGGTGCTGCCGAAATATTCCTTTTTAAGGATATGGACTGCATGCATGGCGTAGTGGTGTAAGTGGTAGCAACGCCACCGACGCTTAGCATGGTCGAATGTTGTGATTTCGATCCTTACAGGGAACAACTCTTTGTTGCTCTATCAATTATTTCGGACTAGCTTTTGACCGTCGCTTCGCTCACGTTAAATTCGGGGTAACACTAATGCACTTTCATTCTCAAGTTGTGTGAAGACACTCCTGATTATTCTAAAGACTTCAAAAACTCTAAAGTAACACGGTCAGTAGCCATGACATTATCTACCGTTATCTACCGAAAGGTACATAATAAAATCACCTTGCATACAGTCAAAGCCATTTTCATCTCTATAAACATTTTCGCATTTTTAATATTAGTAGGGAAAATCGACTCAGCCGTTTAAGCTTATTGTATAATTATTAGTTTATATATGCGAACAATTTAATCACCGTGCACAATATGACATTATGTATGACGTGACAATACTGACAGATATGCGATAGCTCATGCGCAGCACTCAATTGGTAGCGCATGCGTTCTTACACCCAAGAGGTAAATTTGTGCCGTAGCAATGAATACAGATTTACATATAGAAGCGCATTTCTTAAGGATTTCGTGTGTCGATTTCAAATGGCGTGTTGGCGACTGTCGTCAGTGTAGTACGTAGTTGGCGCCGTTGGCGGCGCTGGCGTCGTTCTCCGTCTCTCTTGCTCTCGTAGAGACAGCTGTCACAGCCAAGCGGCTATTTGGGTCACAGAAAGTTTGTCTACAGAGCGCCTCTATGTAAATATCTATGCTCTATGGCCGTAGGTACAAACTTCTCCCCTCCCTACTATCCCTCCCAGTTTAATTTTTGTAACTTATGGTAGCCTATGTCCGTCTCCATAGTCCAATATATCTCTATATTAAATTTCAATAAAATCGGTTCAACCGTTTTAGCATGAAAACGGAACATACATACACACTTTCGAATTTATACTATTACTAGCCGTTTCCCGCGGTTTCACCCGCGTCCTGAAGGAACTACTTCGCGTACCCGAAAAAAACAAATATCTTATGGACCCCTGCTTTTCTAAAATAAAATATAGCCTATGTTACTCGCAGATAATGTAGCTTTCTGGTGGTGAAAGAATTTTTTAAATCGGTCCAGTCGTTTTTGAGTTTATCCATTACAAACCAACAAACAAACAAACAACCAAAAATACAAATTTTTCCTCTTTATAATATTAGTGTAGATTAACTAGGGATTTGGGTGTGCGTTAGTCTGTATCCATTGGTACAATGTTTGTAAAGTCCCCCGCTACTCAAAATGTATTCCTATCGGCGGATTGCGAGAGTGACTAGAGAAGCATATTTCTATTTGCCAATAACGGAGAATAGGATACGTCAAGTAGGCAAGCTAAAGTAGATTTGTTGACTACTACGCGGTTAATTAATGGTCCCATTCCCGTTAATGGTTTCCAGTTTTGAATTATCAAATTCTCGGTAATGACCTTCTCGGAAAGTGGAGAAAATTTTATTGATTTTTATTAGGCTTCCGTACCAAAAGTAATGCTGATTGTCTGCTGACCGTCAATCTGTCTATTTGACAACGGACAACGTCATGAAACTCATGAACCATTATGAGAGAAAAGTTGCAATTTGCACATAGTGTGTATTTATCTATTGCCGCAACAAATAATAAAAAAACAAGATTGCTGAATATCTAAGGATCTACTATAACATGCATACTGAAATGTATAATGTGATGTGTATTTCATAGAGGCATAATGCACAATATAGCAACACGCCATACTTACCTACCAGTAGTAAATACTTAGTACTCCTCTCTGCTCCTGTTGACGAGAGAGGAAAACATCGCGAGAAAATCTACATACTTAGATAAAAAAATATGTTTTGGCGATAAATCCTTATCTATTTTATTAGGGTTTTCAAGTAAATGTGATACCCGAACCTAGCAGCACACCAGCCGCTTATATAACCCTTAATAACATTAATATTTATAAAAAATATACCTACACTATTACGCCGCGCCGCAATGCTATAAAATTCACTAAAGCATTTTGTAAATTATTCTCAAAGAGAAAATGGCGGTCCATAAAAATAATAAAAAAGTATTAAGTTAAAAAACGTAAGCCGAGAAGAGCATAAAAAGAAGTAAGAATCGTAAATAAAGTCGCACGACAATACTATGCAAATACGCTCGCTGGTCGAATGGTCGAATATAGTGCGAAATATTAAGAGTATTGACTGTCAACGGCTGTGTTCACATTGGTGAAAATAACATAACATACTTTCACACCTTTATCTCCGAAGGGGTAGGCAGAGGTGTATTACACACCCACACTTTGCCAGTTATGTTTCGGTCCCAATGTACGAGCTTATTACCATCTACCGGGCACATTATTAAGCGAGCAACAATTAACATTTTTTTTAAAACATACGTAACTTCAAAAAGTCAGGTGTGTGCCCGGGGTACCTGGGGATCGAAACCCGACCCCATGGTCTCAGCAGTCCATTATGCACACTACTGGGCTATTGCCGCTTCTGGTGAGAATAATTGTCAATATAATTGTTTCTAGCTGCTCCATAGACCAGTCGAAAGACAAACAGACTGTTTCTTAGGGGATCTCGGGGTTGGGGCCTATGGCACATACTACTGGGTCTTCACTGTTATGTGTGGCTTTGATTATTAAGCCGTCGATCCTGACTGTCATGCATGACGTTCAAATAGACATCCCTTAGGCTTCCGGTAGTCGTTTTGTATACCCAAGGTCTTGGTTACAGTGTACACGTGATGGGATCATGATAATATTTGTCACAACCGCTATATTTCACAATCGTTTCAATAATGAATTGTAATTTCACTCTATTGGGTCAAGCTAAGGTCAATATTTCTTATTAGCACTCCAGTTGGAGTACTTTATGTACTTTAAATTTTAGCAAGTAAATTGTAAACGATACTACAATCTGCATTTTGCTAACTTCAGCTGTGAAATGGCGCATATTCATATAAGAATACTTTATTACGCGTTGGAAATAAAAGTTGCTGTATCAGTTCATTAATTTTTATAGACCTCTATATTTGTTACGTTTATGCAGCATTTTACCTTCGCAACAACGAATTTTAATATTTGTTTCTAACACATCACTTTATGTACTTGAACATCCTCTTTGTTACTTACCTCACACAAAGAACAAAGCATTCCACCAGATCGCAGCTTCACTAAACCCGTCAAAGATTAAACTTCCCTATTCATCGCCATACTATACTGGCAACACTACAGGGGCCCACAAAGGAATTTCAAGCGAAACTTTTAAAAAGTCGTCCACGTGAACTTGGCCTAACATAAAGCGAGAAAAGCCAAAACATTTCGCAAGTCGGCGACATAAACACGAAAAGCAATTGATCGAGTCGACAAAACCACTTATTTATGCACCATACCCCGCCTGTAAACAGACCACACTTAAGGACGGTCGTATTGCGATTTTAAAGGTTTTGTACAATTTTTCGGCTGATGCAGAAGCGCTATAACTATGATTCAGAGACCAAACCCATTCCAATGATGTATCGCTTGACTTTCTTCAATAGTTTCAGTGTTACTTATTTGATGATAGCAGTGACGTGTTAGCTATGTTAATTTTTTTTAGGATTGAGTCATAATATGCTAGTACTTGTAAATCAGAATGTGATACCGTTCGTGTGGGAGATAATATGACAGAGGCAGTGACATTGTAGCTCCTTAAAATGGAACCTTTTTCCCGACCCCGTGAGAATTTCGGAAAGTTCCTTCCTAGTGCACGCTTACGATCCCTATGGAGCACATATTTTAAATTTCAACATCTTGCGCCGAATAGTTTAGTCAGTAACGCAAGATTTTTATGTATACGAATAATTGCATAATGATCGGTCCATGCGTTAATAAAAAGTGAGGGCGTAGCTGCGTGCAGCCTCTAGTTTTGTTTTAAAGTAGAATCTTGATGACTCTTAGCTACAATACATAAAAATCTATAATTCATTGTATTATAAGTCTTTTGAATGCCATATTCAATAGATTACGTCGAAAGAAAGAATCCTTAGAAAAAGGTCCAAAACTATTATTTAGCGATCGAAAGAAATTAGATTTCTAAAGCACTACAAAATCCACTTTACTTAGAAATCGAGTTGTATGGAGCGAAGACCCTTAAGAACTTACATCATTAACTCTCAACATATAAGACATAATTCTATTTTAAGATACAGGTTGATCCAGAAAATAAATAACCTGGCGAATGCGTGTGGGCAGTATTTATTGTCGGCACTTCGTCTGTCTGGGGACGAGCAATGAATCACGCTGTATAAGGCAAGGGATCCTACGTTTTGGTGTTGATGGATTTATCCATGTTCATACTGCCGAATGGAAGCCTGTTTTGATTTATCAAAGCCCCGAGCAAGAGCGATAGTTGGCGCAGATTTCGGGTAGATTAGATAAGAGAGCATAAGAACTTAAAGCCTCTAACACTTACCAGAACTGAATCTCATTGTCTTCTAAAATATAAACCATGCATTCCATATATGCTTTTATTACATTTCGAAAACAAACTGCACTTTACTCCTTTATTTTAAGTTAAATTACCACCTTTGCAGAATTACATTTTTCCTAACTTCAGGCAGTTCTCCCGTATCATCGGTGCCTGTAAAGCGAGCGAAACGTCGGGAAAAAGTGAAAACATTATATTCAATCATAAGCCTCGTAATGCCTTGGATACCTTATAACTCAGGTGCTTCGAATATGGCTGACCCTAAGGGCATAGCAATGTATATTACGCCAGTGATGAAACGAATTAAAATATATTTAAATTCCGATCATAAATGGGTCTGCGAAAAGAAACCATAAGTCATACACATAACTAAAATAAACTTTTTTTAATTCATGTGTAATGATTTCGTGTTGATTGCCTAACATGTCTCGCTTGTCAGTGTAGCATGTTCTTTGTGGTATGAGACCTATATATGTTGACTGAATCGTCCGTATATGGGACTACTAGACCGCATGCAGTGAAGATCGATTGAGAGATAAATAAATATCTACTATAGTATTTTCGCTATGTAATGATATGCATGACAGTTCATGACTGACAATTATAGTGATGTAACCTAAGGAAATTTAAGCGATTATTTATAAATATCTAATTAATTGGCAAACGACATGCAATCGTACGTAGTTACCGATTTTACATCTTCGAAATAAATTCACATTAAAAGTGTTTTGGCAAATACATTCACAAAATATATTAACATGAGGTTTGTAACATAAATAAAATATATTAAAAATACTTTTAATATAAGTATTTTTTTATTACTCGTCACTGTCACTCGAAATAAAACCTCATATCTTCTCCGACTGAGATAATTAATTGCTGATCTCATCATCTCAAATTCGGTCGAGGTGGACATATTTATCCCAGTCTGTAAATATTGTCGATTGTGTTATTTCTACGACTGATTAATTTTATCAATGTAGGGATTTCGTATTGCCACCACATCGGAACTGTCTATGTCAGTTATTGAAGCTTTACGCTCACGTTTCTTCGGAGTGGACAGCTTCTTGTCTTCAAAACTAGTTTCTCCAAATGTTTCTTTGGTTATTCGAGAAACTGAAGCCTTGCCGATGTCCAGAGCTGCCGCAACTCTGTACACAACACTGTCGATCGGTATTACCGGGCCCCTGTTTACACAGTCTCGTTCAAAGAAGGTGCTCAAACGAAGCACTAACTCACGGCTTTGAGAGTTTAAAACTATCTTTTTTGGTTGTTTTTGGCATTGTACGTACCAAATAAAACACAACAAAAAAATAAAAAATAACACGCCAAAGTTTGGCCTGTTTAACAGGCAGAATCACAAACCGCATATAAGGCGCTCGTACTGACGTATTCGATCACAAGATGGCCGCTCCTATTCATCGATTTGATGTCGATTCACTGGTGTCAATCTCTACTGACAGAGGGTTCGTTTCATGCATCTGACATTTTGAGGATTATATTTTATTATATTTAAATCATTTATTTACTGTTAATAATAATTATAAAAATAGAGAGAGACATACTAGTATCAATTTACTTTGTAATTTTTAATAGATATTTTTTTAATAATTGTTTTTTTTTTGCCAATTTATTTTCATAAGTTGAAAGTAGTATGCGTGATATGTAAAATGAGAAGTGTCATGCATATCATCATACAGCGAAAATACTATAGCACTAATGGTACAGCTGTTTGATTCGATATTAAGAGGTTACGTTGTACAATCATTGTATTATGTAATAGTTATTGCAAATTTTCGTGATATATCTTAATCAATATCCTTCTTACAAGGTAGATTGCAACTATATTTCTGATATCTTCACCTTCACATAATATGTCTCTTGCTTCTTTTAATCTCATCCTTGGTTTGTCTTAGACTTAAGCTGCGCGTCCACCGGATCGGAATCGGAGCGTACGGAGCGGAAGGATTTGTTGCTTTGTATTAATTTCTATGAAACTGCGTGCACTGGATCGGCATTTCTGCGCCTGAGACCGGTATTTGTGCTGATGACGTCATCCGCAGTGAACGCATCATACGGATTCCGAGCGTTTCAAGTTCTGACGTGTTTGCGACGTTAAACTGTAGGCAAAAATACTTATTCACGATGAGCGACGATGTTTTAATGATGTTAGTGGAAAGGTATGAAGAACTTTATAATCTAAAACATGAACATTAACATAATCAACTTAGGAGAGACAATATTTGGGACGAAATTGGGCAAATAAAATCTATTTTCATCTTCTAATAAATCAGAATATAATGTATGATATTCTCCGAAAATTAATCTAATTACAACAATATCCTCGTCACTGTCCTCCTGCTTTAAAAATACCTAAATTGCCGATGCTGAATCCGAATGCAGTGGACGCACCCCATCGGCATTTTGTAAATGACGACGCTCCGCCCGCTCCGATTCCGATCCTGTGGACGCGCAGCTTAACTATCATCTGGCCAAAAATGTATACATTAAGACACATCGTCGCGTCGTCGACATAGACAATCAGAGTATTTAATTCAATTCTGGACTTTTTTCAGAGAAACCGTTGACATATTTGCCCAAGAAGCTTATAATTTTACTAATATTTTTCGATGTGCAGAATTTTTTGCAAGGTTTTTCGATGAACACTTTGTGTCATATGAAGGAATATCATAATACAATCTTTCATAAGTTCCCAAAAAATCCTGTATATACAGTTCGTCAGACTCCAATCACGGGAAACTTGGCAGACGCAACGGAGCACGATTTTTTCCGTCGCAACGGTGACAGTTTCATTAAAGTCAGCCAACCATGTTCTACATTTACAAGTAAAATAGTCTGACGAACTGGTCGAGATAAATCTACTATAGCCTTACACGAAATTGGACCGCAAGTGATGTTGTAATTTCTTTTTGTAGCAAGTGTAGAACCTACTTACTGAAGATTTATGAAGTCTGAGATAAACGCCCATATCATTTGATTATTGTCAATAGTGTCTGCTTCAGTGACTACTGTAGTGTAGTGAGTAAATGTGGCAAGATGTTGTTGTGTGTACCCACAGCGAAGAAAATTTGTGCATTTAGACCACCTCTGTTAATCAGAAACCTCACAAATTCCTGACAGATTGTACCTCTGGTTTTTATTTTCTTGCTCGTATATGTTATTTTGTCGTGGCTGTGTATAATTTCTTTAATTGCCGTGCAAGGCTGTTACTTTCAAATAATTAATAGTGTCGTAGAGATTATTTGCAAAAATTGTAATTTGCGGGATTAATATTGTCTTAATAATCAAATTGCAGTTTTTGCAAAGCAGCAGCTATCTTTTAGAACGATATGTATTTTTAAACAATATGCTTGCGTTTATATAAACTACTCTTTACTGTTTTCGTTATAAAAATGGTATATACTTGGATTAAAAAAATATCATACTATATTCATAACAGACAATAATAATACGGTTAAAATATTTTTGTATCAGGCACTCTGCCTCCTATTCATTGTCGAAGCTTGTCAAATAATAATAAATAAACTTTTCCTTTGTAACTCTATTGAACAATTAAATACGTACGACTAGTATGCAACACCAAGTATTGTATTCATAACTAACAAAATTAATAGTTTGGTCTGTTGCACAACATTTGAATCTATTGAATAAATAAATTGAGAAATCTGCCAACAATATCCATTAGGCTAGTTTCCTATTTTTTGTGGTTTTGAAAAAGATATAGATGGAACAGTAATATTTACAACAAATATTTTTCTGGATGTTCTCTGTTCATAAACTGATTTATACCAACATTTTCGATTGGAAAAGAGTTACAGTAAGGTTGCTCACATCAAGAAATAAAGACGTCCACTACTGAACAAAGACCTCAGGCGCTTCATATAGACCGATCTTTTAATAAAATGGTTTATTCGTAAATTCAGCAACAAATCAATAAAAAGTTATGTCACCATCATTCTTTTGGCGAATTCATTAATTTTGTATCGTTCGATGGATATTGAATTTTGGGAACACTTAAATAAAGTATTATTGTTTAAAGATTTCCTGGAACACTTAAGTGGTATGGACCCCAGCTGTTTGCAAATGATTTTATTTAAATACATTTTTATAAACCCCTGTACTAAGAAAAATGGGGCGAATCGATTATTGAGTCCTTGTGATAAGCTTATATAAAATGCTTGTCCCAATAGGAAGATTTAATGAATTTTCGTAAAACTGCACATTGTTTCCAGAGTGAAGAAATCTCATGTCTTTCCAGAATATTCACCTGTTATATTGTTCCTTCACCGATTAGCAACCAATAATTTCCAAGTTAATTTATCACACGAAATATTGTTAACATAATAATATTTTGCTGTTCTGGTTTACAAGAACAAACACATCAACATTTACTTGACTAACACCAATATCTACCTTCTGAACGTTCCAAGGCCCCTGAAGGCAGTAGATTCACCTTATCGAATGTCAAAGGTTTAAATGACAACTGGATGTGAGGGTTTAAGAGCTTCCCAACGGTTACGTTATATGACCTTTCGAAGACCGAGGTGTCTATCAGCATGATATGAACATCCAGTGTATTTTGTAAGACTATATTACTAAACTTACAAATAGATGAGGGTATGTCACGAGTTATTAAAAAAAATTGTGACCATAAAACACGTTTATCTTTCACGGTTTGTAATTATTTTATAAGGCATAACGTATTTATTTTAAAACTAAAGGTGAAATAGTTTTTATTTCTCCCAAAGTTTCGGCGTCAGTGTCATATAGGCGTTACAGAAGTAAGTTATGTTTATCTTTTGATTGATAAGTAAAATGAAGTCTTCACAAGATTTGGCCACTGCTTCGAAAATGCCTTGGCCGTGTAAAATAAATTGTAGGTCCAAGACAAAAGCACTATACACTTATTCCCTAAAGTATTCATGGAAACTTAAGTTATGCAAATACTCTCAGAAACAAGATTTCTAAGCATGGCTTAAGTTTTCGGATCATTTTATCTAACAGAATACAGGTCCTGCCTACAATTTATTCTAAGTAGAAAGATTTATATTCACAACTACTGTTGGTGTTCTTCCTGCTACAATATCAAAGGGCAACTTTTTTATTAGCGTGAAAATAAAAAGAGTTCCTTTAGTAAAGTTTTATAAGTAAAAAAAAATACTAACTAGCATAAAAGAATCTCAAGATTTTTGGGCGTTTGAAGAAGTTGTTCAAGAATTTCGAATTATAAAAATGATTTTTATCTACTCTAAAGTATCTTGGGATATCTTGTTTATTTTGAGCATGTTTTACGAGATTTCTTGTTGAAGTTTTACTAGGTCAAAGTATTGTGTTCGGTGTTGTTATAATACATGTTTTTCTCTTTCAGGTAAGTTGGATCACCGCTTGGCCTAGGTTGCACAATTAACACTTAGCCGTACCACGTAAGTAGTATTACTATTACTTTTAAAAAGATGATAAGTAAGTCATCTCTCTACCTGCCATGGCAAACTAAGTTCGATTCCCTAACGGGAGAGCAATTTGTGCGATCTATAAGAGTTAATTAAGAAAAAAGGTAGTTCGCATTCTTTTGCAACTCGCTAAAAGTGATAGCATAAAATGTATAAAAGATTTAGCAGTAAAACTATAAAATTGCTTTAATCTTATTTTCTACACGATCGATCCAATCACAATTCACGTGAAAGTGGTCCTTTTTCTGTTCATCTATACATATAAATAAAATTGAAGTGTCTGTCTGTGATTTCAAAATAACTATGGATTTTCAAGTGCATATAGTTAGTTACACGATTCTAAGTCCAAAACAACCCTTTTTAAAATTTTTGTCTGTCTGTCTGTCTGTCTGTCTGTCTGTCTGTCTTTCTGTTTGTCCGGGGTAATCTCTGGAACGGCTGAACCGATTCAAATGAGACTTTCACTACCAGGTAGAGGACTTTATAGCGCTACATATAGGCTACAATTTGACACGGTATTTGGCGCTGTTATCGCGATAACAAGTTTTTACTTATTCAACTCATCTATACATCTATACATCTATACATACATATAAATAAAATTGAAGTGTCTGTCTGTGATTTCAAAATAACTATGGATTTTCAAGTGCATATAGTTAATTACACGATTCTAAGTCCAAAACAACCCTTTTTAACATTTTTGTCTGTCTGTCTGTCTGTCTGTCTGTCTGTCTGTCTTTCTGTTTGTCCGGGGTAATCTCTGAAACGGCTGAACCGATTCAAATGAGACTTTCACTACCAGGTAGAGGACTTTATAGCGCTACATATAGGCTACAATTTGACCCGGTAGTTGGCGCTGTTATCGCGATAAAAAGTCTTTACTTATTCAACTCATCTATATCTATACATCTATACATATAAATAAAATTGAAGTGTCTGTCTGTGATATCAAAATAACTATGGATTTTCAAGTGCATATAGTTAATTACACGATTCTAAGTCCAAAACAACCCTTTTTAACATTTTTGTCTGTCTGTCTGTCTGTCTGTCTGTCTTTCTGTTTGTCCGGGGTAATCTCTGAAACGGCTGAACCGATTCAAATGAGACTTTCACTACCAGGTAGAGGACTTTATAGCGCTACATATAGGCTACAATTTGACCCGGTAGTTGGCGCTGTTATCGCGATAACAAGTCTTTACTTATTCAACTCATCTATACATATAAATAAAATTAAAGTGTCTGTCTGTGATTTCAAAATAACTATGGATTTTCAAGTGCATATAATTAGTTACACGATTCTAAGTCCACAACAACCCTTTTTAACATTTTTGTCTGTCTGTCTGTCTGTTGGTCCGGGGTAATCTCTGGAATAGCTGAACCGATTCAAATGAGACTTTAACTGGAAGGTAGAGCACTTTATAGCGCTACATATAGTCTCCAATTTGACCCGGTATGTTGCGCTGTTGTCATGAACCTTATTGTTGTATAATTATATATAAAAGCAAAGAGTCATTCATCTTGAAATCTGGAAAGTCACCGGCTGTTTAAAGATTAGATTTGGCAGAGAACTTTTTAAAACGTAACTTTTTTCCGCGTGCGAAGCCAGCTACCAGCTAGTTATCAAATATATTCATTCTCCTAATACATAAAACAGGCAAATACTTTCGACGCCTATCTTTCTTTATTTCTATGTTTAATGTCTTTATCCAGTTCATTTGTCACATTAACGTTTCCTTTCCAACGCATCGTGCTAACATATTCTTTTGATTTTTATCCAATTCTTATTATATGAGCCTTAAACGATCCTATAATTTTAACACGTACTAAATCCAATATTTATTTCATACAGTAAACATTTCATAATCCACCTTAACAGTACATGTTAAGGTCTGTTATTGCCCGGCTTTATGACCCCATAGAAGGCTGTAAGGAGTCTGATTACGTATTCAAGTTTCGTCATAAGTACAATAATATTCCATAAACATAACAATTTTATTATGTGATACATGATGTCTTGGAAATGCTCTATTATTTGTATGGGTATAGTAAAATTTATAGTAAACTTACACAATCGTTTTGGATATTTTTTAAGATAGTAAAATTAATTATAGGCTGTAGGGGAGGCTGTCATCATGCTTTTGCAGGTGTTACTATTTTATCAAATACTGTATTTTTAGAAATTTTTGCTACAAATATATACTAGTAATATTGGCAACCTTTCACAAATATTTAGTTAAAACTGAAGGAAACAATACGGTTACCAGATTGACTGCAGTAATTTTGTTGCTTCTGCGAAAAAGAGGTAAACTTCGATGTTGCGTTGATTACAATTGCTGGGATATCCAATATCTTGCAATTGTAAACTCAAGAGCGTAAGTATTGGCGTACATTCTTTATTATTTTTTAAAATACGTACCTCTTTCGTCGCCATCTAAGTCCCTAATACGTCACGTGTCAATAAATACTCCATTATTTCTTGTAAATGTTAACATATTTTATGTTAAACTTATGTTGGCGGTTACAATTTTCAGAATTTGAAGAAAACAAAGATAAAGGAACTCAAGATTTTCTTGGAAATTTTCTTGGAGATTTCAGAAAAGTTTTCTTGAAAATTTCTAGTTTTCTGTGGAGTTGTTCTCTGAATTTCATTATATCTTTAGATTGTGGCTTAGATCCGAATTGTTTCGTATAAAATATAATATTTTCAGACATAACTCGCCGGTAGAAAATTGAATCAAGAATGTGAGATATAGTCCTAGTTTCCAAATTTGTTTCCAACTATTTTATATATTTTCTGTGGGTGTAGAAACGGAGTGATTTAGTAGATCAGTGATTCCATGAGCCCTCAATACCATAAAACGTCCTATATTTTAGGGACACATTGAAGAACGTGGTCTGCAGATAGGAATGTAAGCCCAATACCCAGCCTGAAAATTGTAAAGAAATTATACTTTTAGTAATAGTAAGTAAAATTCCCAGCGTGTAACTGGCATTGCCAATTAAGGTCTAGGATTCTCAAATTACTCAATCGTTCTAAACTTGCTTGCTTTTCAAACTTCGATATAAGTACCTGTCATTAATATACATAGCAAGTACGATAGTGTGACATTTCTAAAAAGTGTACGAGATGTTCCTTCAACTCGAGGAAAGATTCTCTGACTTGTCTTGTGGTCCAGTATCTGGCAGTCCTCTCGTATCATCATCATTGTCCTAGATAGCGTTATGCTGGTTTTCATTCAAGACTTACGCCTGAGAGCCTGCGTCCCGTGCAATAGTATATTCCGATATGACAGAATGTCAACTGTACTACAGAGTGACTGTCGACTAATCTCCGCAGCTCAGGGATAGCGATATGCCATGGTTTAGACCAGAATCAGTTTATTCGAGAGTACTGATGGTAGTCCTGTCGTATGTATCCTAATAATCAATTCAACTCATTCCCTGTCCTTCAATAGACACAATAGAAAATCAATAAGTATGAGGCATGTCGGACTGAGGACGGATTACTTATAGTTTAGATGACCACTCAAGTTTTATACAAACAATAGCATTGTTCAATAGAAAAGTGCAATCTATCTTAAAAGATGGATTGTCCCAATTCGCAGTCCAAGCTAGGTCTCAAGGAAGCCAATCACGTCGCGTTTATCCTGTTACCCTAGTAGGGTGTTCGTTTTAAAATTGCGAACGACACTGCAGCCACACTTGAAATTCGCACTCATTGTGCTCACCTTTACTTATTAAATCTTCTGTGCGATTCACACATGCTATCCATCATTCCGATCGACATACATCGCTGGTTTCACATGTAGACCTTTGTCGTACTTGTACGTTTCGGGAAAATTTTCGCGCAATGGTTGCAGTGTTAAGCGTATCGTATGTGATGCTTTTGGTAAAGTGGTGTTGGTGCAGAGGCATCCTTCCTCCGTTGATTGTGTTTGCACTGTACAGTCAATAGGACTTAATTTTCTCCGAGCTACGTTCTTCAAGTATTTTATTTGTAGTTTGTCGCACTGTATTGAATCCTATATGTATTTGGATGGGTACCAGTGTGAGAGTTTTGTTGAATCTTTCGAGACTATGCACTTGTAATGTATTTTGTCTGGACGCCTTAAAAGGGTTTGGATGAGTTTTGTAGACACCGTTGGTGTTAATTGCACAGGTAAATATGATATTTAAGAATACACAATATATACATATGTATGGTACCTATTCTTTTACATATTTATTCCTATGAAAAAATCAGTTTATACGGGCTTGACTCTTATTTTTTCATGCTCAACAGTAAATGATTTTAATAAGTATAAGGATAACAATTATGATTTGTCCGATCTGCGATCAGACGTTCGGTTTCAGTATCAAAGCAAAGCAATCTAACCCCTAATATTAGGAATATTGGGTGGCGGATTATTTCCAATACTATTTATCAAAAACCTTGCAGTCTTAGGTTCAATTTCCAAATTACACAATATGTATTTTAGAAAAATAATCCAGAACCGAACTCGCATTACCGGGTTCCGTAGTGACCACTTACACTAATGCACTATAGTTGTTTTCAATTTTATCTGTGCGCAAACTGCAGCTTTTTCTTAAGTTACGAAAGTATAAAGTTTTCTTGTTGAACTAAGAATCCTAGAAAAACATTTGCATAGTGTATTTTAATGCTTAGCTATCTTAAAGTTGCGGAAGGAATATTTTCTTAGTAAGAGTGTAAAGATACGTTTATACTGGAATTCCTTGAACGCTGCGAGTGAAACCGAGAAAATAAACTACACAGACTTGCTTCGCTCACAATATAGAGCTGTTTCTATTTTAATTTTTTTTAGTTAATCTGGGGTTCTAGACAAATATAAAAAATACTTTTCCGTTACTGACTGCGACAACTCACAACCAAAACTATTTGGTGCAAGAAACTGACAACATATATGTTTCTTGGGAAGTGTTGTTAACACGAGATGATTTTTTGGAAATTTTCCACCCAAGGGCCTGTTTCCAACATAGGGTCCCAGTTTATTAGTTGTATGAACATACACGCAAGCGCAGTAACGGCCAAAACCTAGTACTCTAAGAAAAGCCATATATTTATTTCATATTTCGTCGGTCGAATCACGAAAAGGCGTATCCGTGTTTTGGTAAATGTTACAGCAGAGCCATTTTTATGAAATCGTCACGTTATGTACTGTCATAACTTTATGTCTTAAGATTTAGTGTGCTTGGTATGATATTTATGTAAATATGTAGCTAAGACTGATCATATTTTTAACTATGGTTTCAGTGTACTGTAGTTAATTAGAAGGATATTTAATTTTTTTGAAAAAAGTTTCACTTACGCCTTTTCGTGATGTACGCCTAATATCAGTCATTTGACTTACGTCCAGGTAGGTATTGCTTTAAGTGAAATTGAAAACATCGGTATGCATTAATGATTAATTTGATTCTGTGGCAGTAGTTTTCCGAGCTACCGGCTTTCTTTCAGCAAATCTAGTGATGTATTCTCTGTGCAAATTTAGATCATCTAACGAATCAATCAATCAGCCTATCGCAGTCCACCGCTGGACATAGGCCTCTCCCAACACGCGCCACAGTACACGGTCCTCAGCCTTCCGCATCCAGTCTGTCCCAGCCACCTTTTTCAGGTCGTCGGTCCACCTAGCCGGGGGCCGCCCTACCTTACGCTTGCCGAGGCGTGGTCTCCACTCTAGGACACGCTTGCTCCATCGGCCATCAGTCCTTCTACAGATGTGTCCACAAGCCCACCGCCACTTGAGCTTACTGATTCTGTGAGCTATGTCGGTAATTTTGGTTCTTTGTCGGATAACTTCGTTTCAGATTTTATCCTTCAAAGAGACGCCAAGCATAGCCCGTTCCATAGCTCGCTGCGTGACTTTTAGTTTGTGGACTAATCCCACTGTGAGTGTCCACGCCACGCACCGTACATCATAACAGGTGGGACGCATTGGTTGAAGACTTTGGTCTTCAGGCATTGCAGTAGGAGCGAAGAGAAAACTCGGCGTAGCTTGCCAAGCGCTGCCCAGCCCAACTGGATCCTGCGGTAGATTTCTTTCTCGAATTTATTTCTATCAAGCTACTACTTGCCCAAGGTAGAAATACTCTTGAACAATTTCGAGCGTTGATCCGCTGACATAAACCGGCCCCGGCACTATGTGTTCGATGAAAATAATCTTGGTTTTATCCAAGTTCATGCCGAGACCGATCCGTCGAAAGGCTCCATTTAGGCTGTGCAGCATCTCGCTCAGCTCTTCCAGGCTCTCTGCCACAATGACGATATCGTCGGCAAACTGAAGGTGGAATATGTACTCGCCATTAATGTTTATGCCGCGTCCAGTCCAGTCCAGTGCGTCCATTTCGAGTGCGTTGGTGAAGAACTTAGGGGATTAATAATGCCTCACTCCTCTTCGCAACTTAATGGGGCTAGTTTTACTGTCCTGGAGCTGGACAGTCATAGTGGCCGTTTCCAAGACAGTCACAGTACATCGGTAGCGCCAATCGATGCGACACCCCTGCAGAGCATCCAGAACCACCCAGGTTTCGATGGAGTCGAAGGCTTTCTCGTAGTCCACGAAAGCCATACATAGCGGCTGATTGTACTCGTTGGTCTTCTGTACAATCTGCCGAATTGTATGGATGTGGTCTAAGGTGCTGTAGCCTTTTCGAAACCCGGCTTGTTCCGGTGGCTGGAAATCGTCGAGTTTTCTGGCGAGGCGGTTAGTTAGGAATCTCGAGAAAAACTGGTAGACGTGGCTCAGGAGCGAAATGGGTCTATAGTTTTTCAGCAGGGTTTTGTAACCTTTTTTGAAAAACAGAACCACCGCACTCCCACTCTGCGCCTTAGGTGTTAGGCCTTGGTGGATAACGGAATTAAACAAGCTCGCCAGCTCTTTCAGAACTGTTGTCCCACCTGCTTTTAAGAGCTCTGTCCGTCATCCCCTGGAGACTTGCTGTACTTAAGCTATTACCTCGCCCTGGTTGACATCAGGGATGTCCTCCGTGTAATGGCGCGTGAGTTGGGCTCTGTGGTCATCATCGCTGGGTCTCGTGGGTTTAGGCATCCGTGATGCGTACAAATCCTTATAGAAACTGTCAATTTCAGCGAGAATCTCGAACTTGGAGGTTACGGTTTTGCCATCCGCAGTATTGAGTTTCGACAGATGAATTCTACCAAGCTGGCGAGCGAAGACTTTGGTGCCTCGATTCTGTTCAATCGCAGCCGTAATGGCGCGGGTATTGAAACATCGGAGGTCACGTCGCACCAGCTTCTGGATCTTCCGGTTAAGGTTTCTTCCATCCGTCGAATACGTCTGCGCAAATGACAGTCCCCTTCTTTGCCTCATAAGTTCGAGTGTCTCGAGCGAGAGTTTACTTTGCTTGTTAAAACTTTTCCCGGGAAACACCCTTCGAGACACATCCTATACCCTTTTGACCACAGCGTCGGTTTTCTCGTCAACGGTGCCATGGGTTTCCAGCAGTTACAACAGAAACATGTTTCGACAGGTCTTGGTTTCACTCGCGCCAAATTATGTTACGCCTCTTCCTGAAAAAACATTATTATGCATGAACAGGCGTAACTAGCGGTATGTCCCTTCGTGATATTTTGAATTACAAGGAAAAGTAGAGAGGGCTTTTCGCAACGGTTTATAAATGCGGTTTTATTGCAGTTTTGGTTACGCCTTTGCGTGACATACTGAAACTTGACCTATAAATGTCAATGGTGCTAATATCTCAAAATCTAAAATTTTGTTGGATACGCCCAGAGAGGTTGGACGTTTAGACTAGAGAGAACATGCCCTATAAATTTCCTTATACCGAACGTGCAACATGTAATGTCAGTTGGTCTTAGTTGGTTAATCATAACGTCAAATTACGCGTCTCATTTAAAGAGGCATAGACTCTTTACATACTCATATCTTTGACTACATTCTCTAAATAGCCGTGCTGTGATCTGTCATCAGTGTAAAATTTGTTGGACGTTTGTGTTTACATTTTTAACCCGGCGCCGATGACGTGAAAAAAATTCCCCGGCCGATGACATCGGGTAAATTTTACCCGAATTTTAATTTGAAAATTTTTCAATAGTTTTATACATAGTTTATATTACATTTTAATTGATTATTGGTGAAACAGTATTTACGCATGTGATAAAATAAAAGATGGTACCAATTTATAATGAAAAATAACTTTTTTATTTACTTTTCATACACAATAGAAAAATCAACCTGAAAAACATGATAGTTTTTAGAAAATTATTTTTGTTAGGATATTTAGTTTTATTTATGAAAATAATTATCTTATTTACTAAAAAAAGAACAAATAAAGACTAAACACAAAAAAAATTGAAAGAAAGGAGAACTTAGTCAACTTCTTCATTATCCACTATAATGGAACTGCTGCAATTTTCACAGTATGGAATCAAGTGGTCTCCAAAACACTCAAAATCCGTTGATCTTGGTTAGTCAAAGCCATTTGTGACCAAAAACTAAAAAAAAATACAAAACAACTTGTAAAAACTATTATAAACACGAATAAAAATACGTCATGAAAATATTACACTATCTATGACGGTGGGTAAAACTTACCCGTTTTGAATTGAAACACTTGTATCTCACTACACGAGCGGCGTAATAATGATGTAAACAATAATCCAAATAGAGGGTAGTTGTATCTCCAGCTATACTGGCGGATAAGTAAGATGGACGTCAGGAAAAATAAATATACCCTCTTAAAATCACCTCGGGTAAATATTACCCAGCGTCAACGACGCCGGGTTAATAACTTTTTTGCATTTAAATAGTAAGTAAGCTTATAATAATTAAATAGTGTACTCATTAATTCCCGATATCACATCGTGTATGTGATATCGGGATGTGGATTCCGCTATTCTCGGAACGGAAATAACAGGAGAAACTTTATCTTCTAGCAGTGAGTCGGAATTTTCCTGTAATGCTATAATGAGTGTTAAGTTTACAAAATATCATTGTATTGCCAATCAAAGGAACAGCTTGCATACGTATGTGTTATGGATTTAACTCACAAATTGTTATTTTGTACATTTATTGATTTAATAGCCTTAGTGACGGGATTTGACAGTGAAAGGAGATATCGATGTTTTTTGAATGAGGGATAAATACGGAAACTAACTATCGGACATTAATGTAAAACTGTAGCTGGAAGTGACAGCGGGTAGCCGCGGTTGCTAAGTTGGCAATAAACAAAGACGTCCAGCGGTCTAATTTTCTATCGCGCGTTTGATAGTAAGCGCAGTTTAATGTACATAATTTACTTAGATACCTATCTTAAAAGTAGCGTCTATTAACCTAAAGCCAAGTGTTCCAGTGTACGCGCGTGTGTGTAGGCTTACATTTTTGCATCTATAAAATGGTAGATGGATTAGGGATGTGAGTAGCATTTTTTTATTATTAAGAAGGTGTTTTTTATTACAGGTTGCCTATTAATGACGTCACAAGAAAACTTTGGATAAATGCAGTTGGACGGCCTTGTTTGATTTAGCAGAAGTACCATCATATTTGTTCACGTCATTTTGAGAAAGACTGTTTTTTAAAGACAGAAAGCACCTGGCGTCGTTTAAAACCGAAAGCTGTGCTTACATTACATTTAAGCCCGGACATTGCACACCCGGTAGAATTATTTATCCAAAGCTAAACAAAAGTGTGTTATTTTAGTTTGAACATATTAATAAAATATAATAATTACAACGATTTTAATTAATCTACCTACTTCTATATTATTTATCAAATTAGTGCTATCCTGACTGATCAAAGACGTCTTGCCTTGTAGTCCGCTACATAATATTCTACCATAAAATATAATATTCTTTCACATTCACACAACATTATCTGGTCCCAAACTAAGCAAATCTTGTACTACGGGTACTAGACAATCGATAAACATGCATATATACTTTTCTGTAAATATATTACATATTATACATAGTACCATCCAGACCAAGACAAACATCCATATTCATGCACACAAATGTTTGACTTGAGCGGGAATCAAACCCGCAAGCTTCGGCGTGGCAGTCGGATTACCTACAACTCTAAAAAAATCAACGTGATATGATGCGAGGCAAACAAATTGCCAAAGCCTGCCGTGCCGCATTAGCCAATCTGGTATAATTCGTACAATACATAATCTAAGTGTCAGTTTCTTAGCATCGCATCGCAACGCATCGCTCATTAGTTTATGAATACTTTTTGTCAATAGATTTTATGGCTAAAACAAACAATTAAACACGTGATTTTTTTAGTACTGTCTGTCTGGCAAGTCTTTGCAAAGCACTGTCCGGCGTCAACAGCAAAAACTACAATTTCAATATTTTAGTTGTTTACTTCTACGGCTTAAATATATCGACACATACTAAAGTTAGACATTTGACCAAAAATATTTATCGATAAATCATCACTGTTACGAACAACACTCGGTTTCCTAACTCTATGTTTTGTCTACTGTTTGCCTACCACGAGGCTGCTATAAGAGCGTGCTGCTAAACCTATCGACAGCTCTTTCTATCATACTGCATGTGCCATTAGAAAGAAGATATCAATCATAGCAACCGCTGTTGTTATTTAGTGTTACTTCTATGCCTTAGGTTATATTTCTTTGGATACGCCCTTTCGTGATTTGACCGACGATTTGCGTACAATATATTAATCGCAGTGAACAACGCGATTCTATTCTGTATAAAAAATACTTAACCAAGAGTTGTAGAATCTTTTGTGTGCGAATGTGAAAAGGTACGCCGAATTATTACAATTTGAATGTAAGTAAAGATGACAGCAAATACTTTACACGCTGTGTTTTTTTATAGATTTTTGCATTATATTACTTCCAAATATTATTCGTAACATAAGGGCAGTGTAAATGCTCTTTTAGATGACTTTCGCTTATTTATTTAAAATGGCATTGTTAAATGTTGTGTAGTAATTCTATCTATAGTTGGTGCCACGAGAAGATAGACTTTTTGTAAACAAACATTCAGGGCTTCACAACCTTTTTTCAAACAGTTGTGTTTTAGATTTTAAAATTTTTGAACAATCTCTTTTTTTTCAATGCCTAATTATGCCACTATGTTTTTTAATTTATATTGCTTAATTTTACTGAACTAAAAATTGATTTTGTGTTTGAATGATCGAATGTTCATAAATTTGCCGATTGTTTTGTCGTTTTACACATAATTTACTCTGTAAATTAAGGAAAAATAGAGTAACATGTATGTTAATGATAGAGTTGTTAGTTTATATATTATTAATTGAATTATTTATTATTAACCTAGTAGTGTAGATTATAATGTCATTATGATAAAAGTTGCTACTGAGACCTGGCACCCATAACACAAGTTTGATCTTAGCTTGGGTGCACGTGGATCTAATTGCTTGAGATTTATATACCTAAATGTGATTAATATGAATCTGTACATTTATAGTAAATCGCTAAATATGGAAAATAAATATTTATTATTATTAGAGTACATACATGTTCCTCTATTATTGACATGATTTTTTTATCATAGACAATAAATCATTTGCTCTAAGTAGCCTACCTATCCTAAAATATTAAATTATTGACCAACAATGAATAATATTACAGATAACTAGCTAGTACATTGCACAAAAAAATCTAGGCATGGAGATTTTACGTTGTTTGTGAGTGAAATCGTCAGAATGAACTTAAACAAAATCCATTAAAAGTTACGGTAGTCTGAAAACGCAATTTTTTTTTAGGTATAAATAATTTTATATTTTTCTCGTTGTTCTCGCGGCATAAATGTGCGCGTGGGATTGGGAGGTCTCGGGTTCGATTCCCGGGTCGGGCAAAGTGTTATTGGGTTTTTCCATTAGGAAATTCTCAGTAGCAGCACGGAGTCTGGTAATGTGCCCGGTACGGCAATAGGCTCGCCCCCTATTACCTGGGACCTAAAAATTCATGGCGAAATGTGGGTGTAATATTACACTGCCTACTCCTGCGGGTAAACAGGCGTGAGTCTATAAGTATAAATAATTTTCTGCGCAACTCATACTTTGCAATCTGCTATTCTGCACCCGTTTTTCGAGATGCCACCAGCGGGAGGAGCGTTGCAATCCTATAAACTTGTATTTAACTTTACATTTAGGTCCCCCTTCTTGAAAACAAAAAAAAATAATGTTGTCCTTTGATAAATATGCATGTTAAGCCCAAGAATCTAACATTTCAATGAACTAACTCCAAATGTTGACATTCTAGGCGTCAGTACCTCAAAACTTTAAAAGATCCTGTTGACAGCGCATAATATCGATAAAAACGCGATCCATTGACATATTACTTTCCAGTGACAGGTATCTATGTACCGTTGCGCTCATTGGATTTGACATTATTTGTTTTTGACAGAACTATCGCTAAGACACTTAGTAGAAATTCTTTGTTTACAAAAAGTCTATGTTCTCGTGGCACGGGCTATAGTTAACGTTTGCTTACAAACAATTTCTCTTTCAAGACATATCTTTGACGGTTGTGAGGAAGAGATATCTTTAAATGATGGATAAGAGAGATATCTTTAATTCTATACACCTACCAAATATTGTGTTATCTGTGAAACGTGCATAGTTGCATTATTTTATTTTTATTTTCAGCCTGTAGCGTCCCAATGCAGGGCAAAGGCCTCCCTCTCCTCTTGCCACACATCTCTACTTTGTGCCAGCACTTGCCAGTTATTCCTATACGCGTCCATTTCGTCTCGCCATCGTTGTCTCGGCCTTCCATGCTGTCGCCTAGCACCTTCGGGGACCCAATTAGTGGCAATTTTGGCCCAAATTTCTTCAGTCATGCGATAATCGTGCATAATTTACCAGTTTTATACCGCTATTAGCAGATAAGTTGCTGTTCCATTACTTTGTATGCAAAGAAAAAGCAGGCAGAGTCTGCATGTCAGCCTGTTGGTATCTCCACTAGGCTATCGCTGCCTTTCCATAAAATCAGAAGGTTGTCTTTATGCGAGTTATCCATTATACTAGATGGCTAGTTGAGTTGCTTCTATACTATTCGGTATAAGCATTTTGTGTTATAAATAGTGCTGATTCGCATAAACAGTTGCTGTCTGAAGTTCGGTAGTAAGTAATTCGAAAAAACTCCAACAAAATATAACTACAAATGGTTTGTACATAAAAATCACACGATTTGTATTCTCACAATTCTACATCTCTGACAGAACAGAGAACAACATCAATACATCAACCTTTAAACGTAAACTCTTGATATATTTATAGTCCAAACAAAGGCCAATTGATACCGTAGCAACGAACACCGATCCCAAGAAATCCCCGATACGGCAGAGCCTAGCGAATCTTGGACGCATGTCTAGTTTACTCCACCAATATAAGTTGCCCTTTAAAACTATTCAATTTTAAGTAACAACAAGCTCGATCCGAACTGGACAGCTCACGTGTCTCGTTGCACTGTCCGACGCAGTTTGATCCCTTTGTACTATCAAATAGAAGCACCACGCAGGTCAATTTATATTGGCCATCAATAGGGTTGGACCAACTAGATTCCCAGCAGCATTCGAAGGTAATTGTGATCATGAATCAATCCTATCTCGAAATCCTTTCAAGGCACGCTATTCAAACGACATCTCCTTACTGTTTAGTATACCTACATTGCTGGTTATGTTGCCCATTGTTGTCTGCCGTTTGTTACGCAAATGGCGATGGACGTCGGAATTTTGGATTTTTCATGAGTTGTATATGGTGTTGGTGAGGGAAATAAAGTCGAATGGATGTATATGGAAAAACGATAGTTTAGGGCTAATATAAGGGAATGCCGCTCGATTTTGTTAGGCTCCTTATTGGTTGCAAATGCGATTGCTGACAGTATTCTTCGATTTACGATACGACCGTCAATAGTGACACGACTTTGTCGCCTATCTACAATTTATTGAAGAATAATCACAGCCTAGCACTCCGGGTTTCAATATTGTATCCGTGAATCTAATATATTCTATGAGCATTTCAATGGTTACGCATAAATCGAATGGGCAATTTGAGCGGGAAAGTGGAATAAATCTTATAACTTTACTGTAACTGTATTGCTTGTTGTCTATTCGATATTTTACACTTATTGACAATATCACGACAATAGCCGTAACAGCCCTAATAAAAACAACATACATTATGGTATATTTCAGCTTCGTTATGTTTAAAAGAAGATCTTAAATTGATTCTTTGTTAAAATTATAATTATTTATAAAAACTTGGCTTCAAATTTTTGCTCTACTTATGGTGTAGCCAAACCCGATAACCGCCCGTGGGTAACATTTAAAAACACGATAACATTCAACAACCTTTAGCAACAGGTTAACACAAAAACTGTTTGCCCACACTGGCAATCGATCCCTATACCTTTCAACCGATTTCAAATCAACAGAGGTATACCACGAGAGCGATTTCGTCAATTGAACAGCTTACGCACTTTATTGCTACTGATTAAAGGCTACATTATCCAATTTAACCAAAACCTATAAAGGAAACTAGTACATGTAAATTGTTCCTCTGGTAACAATTTACATGTACTAGTTTCCTTTATAGGTTTTGGTTAAATTCGATAATGTAGCCTTTAATCTTAAAATATATCGCCAATCGTAAATCGTAAATCGGAAATTTTAAAATATATCGCCCGTTGATTGGCGGATGCTGCCTTATTTTTAAACTTTCTACTCCATGTCTGTGGTCAGTTTCAAAATATTTATCAACTATGTATTTTAGTTCCTAAAAAAGCTCCGCTTGAGCTGTTATTCATTATTTATGATGTCCCAGCTCGTCAAATGAAATAATATGCAGTAATTGAAACTAGTTTAGAAAACTGTGACACTTATAATGATGAAGAGGCAAAATAAGTAATATAATACCTCTGTAACAAATAGAAGTTTATAAATCGGATACTATATTTGAAGAGAATAGAGATACAATAGAAGTTTTTCAAATTACCCAGAAAACTATTTAAAATAACATTTTCAAACAAAACAAAACTTCCCTCGCCATAATAAATCCATTCGAAGACCAAGAATTGTCATTTAAAAACAGAACAACATTTACCCGCCATATTTTCCGCTTCACGGACAATTAATCCTTTTACGTATTCGAAATTCGAATCGCGCTTGACACGTACTTTTTTCGAAGGCAGAGGCACAGATAACAATAAAGTCCGCACGGAAACGTTCTTTTTAGTGTCCAGTTATTACAGTTTCGAGAGTTCAAACAGTGTCGGGGCGTTCATTACGTAACGACAAGTTGGTACTGTAGCAAATCTAATTTCGTCTGATGCACTGCGGACGGGTAGTTTTGTTTTTGATTTATTTTTTATCGTTAATGATGTGTCGTTCCGGAGACGGACGGTTGGAAAATAGTTAATAACTGTGAAACAAAGGTGACAAAGGGTATGGAGGCTCCATTTAAAAAATTGCATTTGCCACTATTATTCTTTGTACGGTATGTCCGTTATCTGACGAGGATTTCTTCAGTACATTTGGAAACTATGGAGTAGAAAGGAAGCGCAATAACTATCACCTTTCGGAGTATGTGTGAAGCTTCAGAAAATTTTCAGTGCCCTTGGTGTTTTTGTTTTAGTAACTTATAAGTGGATAATCTGATATGCTTCAAAACAATCACTTCTCGAAGCGTAAGCACTGCTATAAATATTTACCTCTCATAAAATATTGGAAATATTATCCCCAGTATTATCAAATTACTTTTGAAAACAATGATCCGTCAAAAACTTAGAAAACTCGGCGTTCTCATAAAGTGACGTAATGTATTTGTTTACGGAAGAAACTTTTAGTTTTAACTATAAGTTAAATCACTCGGGACTCGGCTGTCGAAGTGTTGAAGAGCGGCGATAAATTTTGGACATTGAGAGCTGGCAACACCTTCGTAAATACTCTCGAGTTTATTACTTTAACCCCGTTTTGGGAGATTTTGAAATAAATCACTGTTTTGATGCTGTGTACTTCTGGGCATGTTTAGGATCTTATTACCGAGTTTTGAAAAATATATAAAAAATCACTGTGTGAGGCCATAAACAGGAAAAAAGGACAATTATTATTTTTTCTGACCAATTGTCCGTGTGGTGACGGATTAAGAATACGGAATGTCACCACCCCATATCATCCCATGGGTGTCGTAAGAGCCGACAGAGGGAGCAATATTATGCAGAGAACAACACTGTAAGAGAAGGAAAACTTGAAACAAACCCTATACCAACCCGTTTGGCCAGCGTGGTATAGTAGGCCAATTCCTCCTTTCATAGGAGAGGCCTAGTCCAGCAGTGGACTATTAAAGGCTGATGATGATGACTATTTTTTTTATTTGGGTGCCACGTGTAATCTATAGAGGTGTAGGTATGAGTTGTATTCTGACAGGAAGCAGAGTTTCTGAAGCTTTTCTTATTTATTACCTCCAACTGCCAACAGGAAAACCAAACTAGTCTTTTGCATTGACAATACATCACAATAATTGTTTCCTTGTCCTCCTTTCATCTTTGCTGCTGTACAAATATAAAATACATCTATCCCAATAGCTTTATTCAAATACTAATGATTATGTAACGGGTCTGAATCGCGTTAAACGAAAAGAAAGATGAAATACCTTTCTATTTGTCCCGACGTTTCGGCATGGGTTTCACCAGCCGTGGTCACGGGATGACTGATGTCCGTCAGCGCTGCCTCCGAGAAGTGCGGGTTTCGGAACCTACCCTCACTTGGTATTCACAATTATTGATATTTATAAGTTCGGAACTGTCGGTACTTCGACACGCAACACTAATGGTATTTTCACACTGGCGCGTAATATCACCTCGTCGGTGTCTACATTTGCTGATGACAGGATTCCAAGATGTAGATAAACGGTAACCATCCTCCCGGTTGAAATTTGCGTGCTTTTTTATTTCAACCGCTTTCCGTGCTATTCTTGAAAAATAGTGACGGTCTGTGGAGATAACCTGGGGCCGATGTAGCTCAATCCAGTGATTGGATCCTGACTCTAACAAATGCTCAGCTATGGCCGACTTGGTGGTTTGTCGGTTTTTGATGGCCGTGATGTGTTCCTTAACTCGTTCGGCGATGGTCCTTTTTGTTTGCCCGATGTAGGAACTACCACAGCTGCAATCGACCTTGTGCACGCCTAGTGTTTGAAAAGGGATGACATCCTTTGGAGTACGCAAGTTCCGAACTTATAAATATCAATAATTGTGAATACCAAGTTAGGGTAGGTTCCGAAACCCGCACTTCTCGGAGGCAGCGCTGACGGACATCAGTCATCCCGTGACCACGGCTGGTGTAACCCATGCCGAAACGTCGGGACAAATAGAAAGGTATTTCATATTTCTTTTCGTTTAACACGATTCAGACCCGTTACATAATCATTAGTATGTGTACAAATTGTGGTAGTTTAAAAGCTTTATTCAAATTCGAATCGAAAATCAATTCGTGCAGCGCTGCGATATTTGCAACACAACAACATACATCGCTTGATATCCTCTTTCTTAGCCACGACCAGACACCACAAATCGAGTGTTGTCATATTTACAACCCTGAAACTGGAACTAGTGTTCTCCATTTTCTGACAACACCGAAAAAAGTGCAAAGATACGACGACAAACACGTCATTATTCTTCGAAACTGTCACTGCGACGTTCGAAAACGTGAAAAGATGCATGCCGAGCAGAATTCTGTTGTTTACTTACTCGGAAGTTTCTGAACAGGTGTTTTCTAAATTTGAATGCGTGTTCTACATTTGAATTTTTGAAATTTAGAATTTTACCGTTAGGTTGCTAGTTTTATATTTTTTTATTTGAAGGTAGAAGCAGTAAATCACTTTGATCTTGGTTTGACAAAATCTGCTACACAGAAAAAGCAAATACATTGTTTTAAGTATTAGAAATTATCTTCTATCGTCTATACGTCTATGTTTGCCTCAGCAAACATGGTTGACGCGCTACAAAACCGCGGAAGCCCCAATAGTACCCGGAATGCGTTATTGTATTGTACGCGAAGAGCGTTGTAGGTTTTCTGCGTATATCTGAGCCACAGGCTGCAGGTGAAAAAGTCTGGCAGTATGCCTTGAACAGAGTAATTTTAACTTCCGTAGTACACCTAGCAAACCTGCGGACCAGCATATTGCAGCGAACCGACAACGCGCTTCGTTCCCTCTCTACATCAATATCATCACCCAGGTCCTCATTCAAAAGGTGTCTTAGGTATTTAAACTGTGACACCCTTTTAGTGCCACCCCATAAATGTAAACCGGCGGGACAGCCTCATGTTTTCTGCAACTTGTTCGAAAAACCGTCGGAGTCTAAGCAAACGTCTGAGCGTATCAACAGCCCTCTGTTGATACGCCCAGACGTTTGCTTAGACTTTTTGTTTGCTCAGCAACGCCATGTCATCCGCGTAGCTGATACTGTTGATAATCTTACCATCAACAGAGCATCCGACACCAGTGCTACTGAGCTCCTCGATCAGCTGATTGATGTATAGACTGAAAAGCGCTGGGGACGTCACCCCTCCTTGCCTCACACCACACCTCAGCCCATACTCGTAGCATATTGTTTCGTAAATAGGAGTACGCAAGAATACGCTTTTTTTGACGTATGACACTGACATTATATCGAAACTGTATTGATATATTTGATTTCCGACGCACAAAGGGTAGTAGATACTAAAGTCCGTGCCACGAGAACATAGACTTTTTGTAAACAAAGAATTTCTACTAAGTTATTTAGCGACAGTTCTGTCAAAAAGAAATAATTTAAAATCCAATGAGCCTAACGGTACATAGATATGTGTCATTGCAAAGTAATATGTCAATTGAACGTGTTTTAATCGATATATGCGCTGTCAGCAGTGTTTTGTAGTACAACGTACTGGAACGTCAACATTTGGCGTTAGTCCATTGAAATGTTACTTTTTTGAACTTAGCAGGAATTTATCAAAGGATAAAAAAATATTTTTTAGTTATCAAAAAGAGGTTCGTTTAAAATTCAAGTGTCAAATTATGAAAATTCTTCCGGAAAATTCGACCACTCAAAAACTAAATTATTTTCGTAAAGATTGAACATTTTTGGACACATCAGGAGGTCATAGATATATTAAAAAATAGACATTCGGATACATAGTAGCATAATTGAGAATTGAAAAAAAACGACTGTTCAAAAAGTATAAGAGTTTACTAAAGCATAAAATCTCAAACACAACTGTTTGAAAAAAGGTTGTGAAGCCCTGCACGTTTGTTTACAAAAAGTCTATCTTCTCGTGGCACCAACTATAGTTAAGTATTATAGGTGATTTTTTACTGGTCGCCTGTCTATAATACTAGCTCCAAAATAAAAACATCGATACTAAAAATATCCAAAACATATATTGTATTGATCATCCATTAAAAAATCTTCTAGAAAAATATTTTAGTTCGGATCGGTGCCCGAATTTTTTTTTATGTAGCTTGTACTATGCCCGTTTTCCCTGTACAAAGTATTATTTGATGACATTTCCAGGAACTCTAAATAATATTGTAACCACAAATCTATGTCTATAGAGTAATGGATGGATATCGAAATACAAAAAACTTTAAAATAAAAATCTTTGACTGCACGGTTGGCGTAGTGGTTTAAGCGGCCGCCTCGCCGCTTGACACTGCGCCGAGTGTTGTGGGTTCGATTCCCACACGAGACAACACTTTGTGTGATCTATAAATCGTTGTTTCGAGTCTGGGTTGTTAATTGCCCTCGTTAGATGTATGTTTGTAAAGTCCCCAGCGACACAGGATTTAGTCCTAATGCGAGAGTTGTTTTTTTTTAAACAAAACAAAAAAAAAACAAAGAAAAAAAATCAATATCAATATAAATAAAATTTTCCCGCTACTGACTGACTGACTGATAGAACGCAGAGCTACAGCACAGCTACTACAGCAGGCAAGAAGCTGCAATTCGTTATATATGTCCCTTCCTATGTCGTAGGGATTCACTAACCGGGATTTTCCAAAACCCTCACTTTATGTTCAAATAAGAAAAAATGCGGGCGTAGCTGTGGCCATCCTTTGGTTAACTGTAAAACTCAATATAAGTTATTTTGTTTATTGCTCTAGTCCTTAAGTACTGTCCCTCTTTTCTCTCATTTTCATAATCCCCCAACAAACGCTAAGAAAGATTTATGTTTTAGTTTTGAATACCTACTGAAATTAATTCGCCAAATATTTGTCTCTCTTATCATCTTTCGCAGGTGCCATAATTATTTTTAACTGAACACAATAGCCTGAATTATACCATGAAAGTTATATTCTAAGTTAATTTTTCATTGTGAACTTTTTTCTATCGAGATAAGTACTTGGTTTCAGTCGATTTAAGTTTCCTTATCTTAGGTCGGTTAAGAAGTCAGAGAAATCTTTTTTTTATATTCCCCTTGATAAGGAGTAGGCTATAGAAATATATTATGGAGTTTGTACCTGATATTTATTGGGTCATATCTGTCCCGTAGCGGATTTTGGGATCAAATATTTTTCCATTATGATACGTTAGGTTGGTCGTACCGAATGTGTTATCGGCATTTTGGTTTATGTAGCTTTAAAGGGAATCTTTTGGAGTGTCTTTACATCTTTACATTGGAATGTTGCGTTCGTTTTGTGGTTGTGTTTGTTACATTGGTTGATCAGGCGATTTATTTTGTACCAAATGTAGATACGACAACATAAAAAAGAAATATACTATCTATATACCTTTACACTTATAAATTATAATTACTGCTAAATATAATTTTCGATCTTGCTGGCAGCATCATGCGTATCTTCAATTCTTGACTTGAATGCATTATTTTATAATCTACGTTTATGAAACGTTGTTTGGTCTGTAGCAGAGAGATATCCATTAAGTGGCTCAGTGCCAATGGAGGGGCCAGCAGGGAACTGTGGCAGGCTGAAGATGATGATAATCCATTAAGAATTTCTGTGTTCTGCTTACTATGGATGAATGTTGCATAGATTTTTTTGAAATTGCCATATTATACCATAATGATTTTACTGTTACCGGCAAAATATTAATATATTATTACTCCATCGAAAGCAAAGTACAAATCAGACACAATTTATCATTAATAATTAATAAAATAAATACAAGCCGTACATTAACGAATCCAATACTAATTAGTCATATGAATAGTGATGTGTTCGGGTACCTTTGATTCAGGAACATTTTCAGTTAATAAATTCTGCTATTGACGAACGCCGGCGGCGCGGCGTTTACACCTGTGTGTTATTGTTGCAATTACTTGAGTAGACGGCGTGAATGTTCGGCTATTTGCCTTCGGGCTTGTTTGTGGTATGACAAGAGGCTGCTAGGGGGACAAGTGCGTAGTTGGATGCTCTGATTACCGGCACAGATTCGATGAATGTGTAGGATGTCGGCAAAAAAACGGACTCTAAAGTATGCAATAATAATCACGAACGACAAAAGTTTAATTTATTATAGCATTTGTAGGATTAACATAATTATGTACAATAAAATAAAACTAAGTATATAACTAAACTATCCTAAACTATAAAAAAGCGAAAGTATGAAAAGAAAAGTAAATAAAATATAATAAAATAACAAATTGCCAACTACGATGCGTCAAAAAATTCCTCCGCAACAAAAAAAATGTAAAGAAAATGGCAGCGAATATTTTCCTGTATTGGAAAAAATCCGATTTAAAATATTATACTATATAATAAAATTGCCTATTTACGTGTACCTATTACTGTTTTCAATCATAAATACATATTTCAATTTATAATACTTTTCATAGAAAAACTAAAATAGCCATCCTAGAAGTTTTCATCGTAAACCGAAACGGCAAACAGTTTCTAAGATGTTCATGGCTACAGAAATTTGAAAATACCAGGATCTCTGCCAATATAATATATAATATCGGCAATTTAATTGGATGTGTATTGAAATAATTCGTGTGGGTGAAATGATAGTTTATTGAAACGTGAAAGCTTGTGTTGTGTGTTGGTGATTTTGTTTCCTGTGATTTTGTACCTTTTTATCTTTTTATAATAGACAATTTTATTTAGTAAGTGTAAGTTTAGAAGACAACGGTGACGGGACGCGACGCCGGCACCTAGGCAACGTCCTGTCACCAAGTGGCTAAATGTCATGCATAAATTGTAAATAATAACATTTTGTATTTTAAGTTTAAAGTTATAATATTTATGCCGGCTACAAGCGAGGACATTAGTGATGCGGAGTTGAGTGCAATCCAATCAACCACATCGTCGCTGAATAACCTAGTGCGCTGCCCAGTATGTTCTCAAGCTCGTTTTTTTAAAGGTGAGCGGGGCTTGAAAGTAAATTTTGGCAAAGTGCATAAAAACCAAAATGTGCTACCTGGCCCCAGTTCCATTTCACATTCTGTTTCGTCCCAAATTCCTTTTTGGCAGTACTCAGGTACATTAAAAAATTCAATTCCAATTTTGAAGCGAGTTCCACGCGGTGCGAGACCTTTAGTAGCTCATAATTTAGCTAACTGTATTGGTCTCGTTGTGCGTGAGAACTCCAAAACAGCTTGGGAACTGTTACTCACTTTCCCTTATAGGATTCTACACATTCAAAGCAACCGGACAACATCCAAATCTTTGACATCCCAAATTAAAGACCTATGTAACCATTCTACTAACAATTTTGACCCAAAATTTACTATCCATAGATTTAAAAAAACAATTTACCAATGTGTAGAGTCCAAATTAAGGGAGGGTGACATTCAAGGGGCGTCTAGGTTATTGTTTAGTAGCGATGTGGTGGCGCCTTACTCTTCAGACACCCTAGCAGGTCTGAAGAGTAAGCACCCAGCGCCAGCTAATGACCTCACCTTTCCCGACATGCCTGACGAAGATTGTGACTGTCTGTTTGTTTCAGCCAAGGACGTATTTGAAGCCGTCTGTTCCTTTCGTAGTGGATCCGCTGGCGGCCTCGACGGCTTAACACCTCAGCATCTGAAAGATCTCACAAGTGCAAGTGCTGGAGAGGCTGGTGATGCACTTTTGAAGGCACTGACGGCTTTGATTAACCTTATGCTCTCCGGCAATGTGGCCACAGATGTCACCGACTTATTATACGGCGCCAACTTGTGCGCCCTTCGCAAAAAAGATGGTGGCATTCGGCCCATTGCCGTAGGGTGTACCTACAGACGTTTGGCAGCCAAACTATGCTGTAAACATTATAGTGCCATTTTGGCAGATAAATTTCAGCCAATCCAGCTTGGCTTTGGTTCGAAGGGAGGCTGTGAGGCTGCCATACATGCGCTGTCCACGTACCTTGGCTGCGGTAAAGGTGAGGTCATTTTAAAGGATGATTTGAAGAATGCCTTCAACTCAGTGAACAGGGACACCTTGCTGACACAAGCAAAATTAGAAACTCCTAAAATATTTAAATTCCTTTGGCAATGCTATAGGCATCCATCAAAATTAATTTACAAAGATAATGTTTTGGAATCTGCTGTTAGGTGTCAACAAGGTGACCCTCTCGGGCCAGTCATTTTCAGTTTAGCCATTCACCCAATAATAAAACAAATAAATTCAAAATTTAACGTGTGGTATTTGGATGACGGGACCCTGGGAGCAGACGTTTCCACAGTTTTACAAGATTTAGAGCTAATAAAAAAGGAATTTAAAGCAATTGGTTTGGAACTAAATTCGGAAAAATGTGAAATTTTTATTAAGGACAATTTGGATAACCTTTCGATTGTATCAAAATTTAATTCTTTGGCGCCAAATATTAAAATCATCAATAAATGCTCCTTCCGCCTCCTTGGGTCCCCTATTTTCGACGACGCTTTTGGAACTTTTATAAATGAAAAAGTACAAAATTTCTGTGAAACCTCAGAACGCCTATACAAAATTAATATTCATTCGGCTTTCACAATTATCAGGCACTGTCTTTTCGTCCCAAAATTTACATATTACTTGCGATCCTCTCCTTTTTGGAAACATTCAACCCTTTTGGAAAACATAGATAATGTTATTCGGCAGACCTTGAGCAAAATTCTAAATCTTGACATGAACGACCGAGTGTGGCTTCAAGCAACTTTGCCAGTTCGCTTGGGCGGCCTCGGCGTTCGCAAAATTACTGATGTAAGTCTACCAGCGTTTTTGGCCTCGGTCCACGGCACTGAGGAACTGACCAGGAAAATTCTAGAACCCACACTGGTTAATTCTGAGGTGCCGTGCATGACTGATGCCATTAACGCTTGGAAAATGGCTTGCCCGAGCTCTGACTTACCCCGGAATCTATTCTCTCAGAGACAATGGGACGGGCCGCTCTGTAGCAAGATGAGAGATTATCTTTTAAATACTGCATCTAGAGTTGCAGAGCGTGCCCGTTTATTGGCTGTGGGAGAGTGGGAATCGGGGTTATGGCTTCAAGCACTTCCATCGTCCAACATAGGAACTATGTTGGACGATACAACTTTCCGCATCGCTTCTTGCCTGCGCTTGGGAGCTGTTTGCGTTTCTCCGCACCGCTGTCGCTGCGGCGAAGCCGTCGACAGTCTTGGCCACCATGGCCTATCGTGCAGTAGGAGTGCAGGGCGTATTTCTCGACATGCCCACATTAACGACATACTCCGTCGAGCTCTTGCCACCGCCGGAGTACCAGCTCATCTCGAACCTAATGGTTTGGTACGCGACGATGGGAAGAGACCAAACGGTATGACGTTATTACCTTGGAAGATGGGTAGGCCTCTGGTGTGGTACGCGACATGCGTCGATACCCTTGCGCCATCACATCTTTCAAGTACAGCTGGATCAGCTGGCGCTGCTGCTGCATCGGCGGAAACCCTCAAACGGCGCAAATACGGAAAACTGGCTGGTAATTACGTTTTTGAGCCGTTTGGGGTCGGACGCTGGGGCCATGGGGCCCTAGTGCACGCGCATTATACAAAGAAATCGCCAGAAGGCTGATCGATGCTTCCCGTGACCAGAGGGCTGGTTTATATCTCGCTGAGAGAATAAGCATTGCCATTCAATGTGGCAATGCTGCCAGCCTTCTGGGCACGCTACCGCTCGACAGCGTTGCGGAGGAATTTTTTGACGCATCGTAGTTGGCAATTTGTTATTTTATTATATTTTATTTACTTTTCTTTTTAACGACAAAATGCGTTTATGTCATCATCATCATCATCATCTTAGCGTTTTCCCGGCCAGGAAGGCTCTCGCCCTGGAGCCCGGAATCTCGCAAACATAAAGCGAAGAGGCACAGTACATAATACGAGGGGAGTTCAATGTATTCTCGGTATAGATATGAAGGAAAAGGCGGAAAATTTTGAATAAATTTTATTTTTCAATATACTGCCCTAACATCTCAATACATTTATTTGTTCGTGAAAGTAACTTTTCAATTCCCTCTGAAAAATATTTTTGAAAAATGATCGTTTATTGCTCCCTTCAACTCTTCATCGTCCGAAAAATGCTTTCCACGAAGGTCTTTTTTAAGATTAGGGAATAGATAATAATCACTAGGGGCCAGGTCCGGACTGTAGGGTGGATGATTGATTTCTTCAAATCCGCACGCCCGCACAGCAGCCTGGGCAAGGCGCGCCTTGTGAACGCGTTGTCGTGAAGCAGCAACACACCTGCGATTAATTTTCCACGTCTTTTTTCTTTAATTGCATCCTTTAAATTACGCAAGGTGGTTGCGTATGATGCAGCAGTAATACTTTGACCTTTTTTTGTGTACTCGATTAGCAAGATTCCCTTAGAATCCCAAAACACCGTGGCCATGAGCTTTCCTGCGGACGGAGTGACTTTGAACTTCTTCGGCGGGTCTGATCCTTTTTGTGCCACTGCATAGACTCTTGCTTGCTCTCAGGGTCATAGTGATGAACGCACGTTTCATCACCAGTAACAATCCAATCGAAAATACTTTGCGGATTTTCACCACAGAGGTCCAAAAACTCCTTACAACAATCAACTTGCACTTGTTTCTGTAGCGCGGTGAGCATTCGCGGCAGCCATCTTGCACTGACCTTTGACAATTTCAGGCGCTCATGAAGGATTGTGTGAATGGTACCCACGGATAGCTTAGTCATTTCTGCTAATGTTTTCACTCTTACACGGGCATCTTCAAGTACAAGTTTTTCGACTAATTTGACGTTTTCTTCAGTAGCGGCACAAATTGGCCCATCAGCGCGGGGGTCGCCTTCAATGCTCTCTCTACCCCGTTTGAATTCACTTGACCACTTCTGAATTGTAGATAATGAAGGCGCAGAATCTTGGTAAACAGCCACCATTTCTTCATGGATAATTTTTTGAGTTTTTCCTTGTTTTGTGAGGAATTTTATCACTGCACGATGCTCGATTTTTTTCATCATTGTCGAATCAGTCATCATAGTTGTCTTTTCGCAATGATATCTTGAATACTAATGGTGGCAATTAAATTTAATTTTGTATTTATACCCTCAAAGAGTATCATTAACTAATGAGATAATTAAATTACCCTTATCATTAGTATATCACCTCGATACCGAGAATACATTGAACTGCCCTCGTATATATCAAAGACCATTCTAAAATTATAGAACATTGATTTGTTTAATAGGTACCAAATTGTGGATCGCACATGTTTCTGTATATAGGTACCAAAAATCTGGTAATACGTAATCTTCAACTACACTTACTACTATACTTACTACACAACTCGATATGCTAGTAATATGATTAAAGATTAGTATGTTCGTCTTTATTTCGGTGTGACATCGTTGTGTAATTAGAACCATTTGCCTAATTTCGATTTTGGTTAATCCATGGCATGCCAATTCGTTAGCTGGTTCGTAAATTCTGTACAGTGTACACTGACGTATATGTTGGCGCGTTCGACTGAACGGATTATTGTTGAGCATGCATTGTATTTGATTTGATTTATAATGTCGTTCCAGTGTTCACACTGTAGGTACCTATATAGGGCAAAATTTGATACCGGATTATATCAGTGATTTTACGGGAATTGGTGTTGGTTTGATTGGTGGCATTTCGTGTGGAAGTTAGAAGGCAATTAGATTTATACATATTGGCTTACGGCATTTCATAAGGTCTAAAATTTTCTTTAAATAATTTATGCTGTTAGTATAAGAAGCTCAGCCAGAGCAGTGTGTGTTTAGGTTTCGTGATCTATTTTAATTGTATTTTATGATTTCTATTCCATACCAATTCTACTTGTACTTCTTAACATAATAGAGAACGAATAAATAGCTATGAGTTTAGCCAATTTCATTCCATCAAGCCAATTCTACTGCTACTACCACTGGAAAATAAAAACGAGTTGTGAAATTTCGACTCTCGCACGTGAAGTGCTAATATTTTATTAATCAAGAAAGTATTCAAATACTTTGAATTCATTAGCAATTCTAATATTGCAAAAGTGATACTGACATTAAGATAAATAACATAGCTAAAAATTCTTCAATTTAGCGAAATGAAAATTGAAATGCTACATAAGTCGTTTGGTCTGTGAATAAGATTATGTAGGTACCTACCTAATAAGATTATTATTTAATTTTTGCTATAGAGACATAGCGTCTCCAAGACGCGGTTTTTTTTTTTAATTCTACAAAATTATGAAAATTAGGAATTGGAAACACATATCAGTTGAACCCACGACACTCACTGATTTGGTCGATGCTGGGTACCTGTTTTAACCTTAGCGCCAAAACCCGGACCTGACAAGGATCTCCAGGGCAAATCTCTCAAATGCATTAGTACACATTCAGCTACTTTTCGTCAATACCGGAAGTCAGCCATTTAGATTGCAAAAGACCTTACGAGGAAGACTTTAGTATGACTATAAGGTAGCTTTATAAAATTAAGCTCTATCGTAGTAAGTTTCTTGGAAGGGCGGTAAATGAGAAAGATTACTGAATGAATCTCGCTGCTCGATTGCCAGCTATTGGAAACGACTCTTAGAGAGTCCATGAGGATTTAGCCCATTTCCAATAAAAATAAGTCCCATCCCGACCAGGACAATGCAATGTCAATGCAAGCCAGTTAAAACGTAAAAAAAAACCAGACATCTCAAATATCTTAGTTAACGCGATCAAGACTCGATAAATGAACTTGTACATAAAACCAAGATTCCATACCCGGTCACATAAATCCGATTATTTTATAAGACATTTTACACATTGTGTCAGTGCCACTTGTACTGTTTTTATGTAAGTGTGAAGAAACGAAATAGCCGCGAGCGACGCAACTTATTCGCATCCATTTTATATTAAAATCTAGGGTCGCGGCACAATGGTTGTCAAATATTTTACTTTTTTATAATATCAGATACTCAATATAAAGGTACATACGTGGTAAGTATATGTTTATCACGAAGGACAATTTAAAACTATGTCAATAATGACTTTGTAAGTCCAAATTCATAGATTTTCAATCGACTTAAAAATATACATATAAATAACAGATTTGGAATGTATTTTTATTTTGTTTAGAGGTATGTAGCCCATTTAGTTCTATCCATAATTAAGAGCATGGATAATTATATTAATTAAGATTTTGATTGATAATTGTATGGTAAAGAATTAACTGCATGGATGGAAATCCATGGCTTAAGTAGCCGCCTTGCTGTTTGTGCAGAGACAAGTATATTTACCTAAAATCTTCTTGAAAAATAAACGATAAAGTATTTCCTTTCCTTGGAGCTTTTCCAGATTTAGCAGACGTTTCATTGCATTAATAAACAATGTATATTTTTGAAACATTCAACTACCAATATACGATAATAATAAAATGAACTGCCCAAACAAGGAGAGTTGATTCCCTCCACACAAATGGATGGAGGATTATCTGTACTGAATATTGCATTGTTTCGTAAATTAAAATACGCTTTCATACCGCAAATATTATTAAAGGCTCATGGTTATTTATTTTATTTTCTTACGAAAGCCAATTATTGATAGTGATAAAGTGATAAAGAAAGACATAGATAGGTTTTCGCAAATACATGAAATGGTACATTGCTAGCAAACTAAAATATTTTTTTAAATAATATACATGTAAACTTTAGAAAAATCTTTACTCCGATAAATAAAACTAAGCATATTTTGACATAAATTGTATAAATCTTTCGTGATTTGCACACAATTAGTTTTTAATCACCATTATGAGGTATGTATTTGAAAACCCGATGTTTTGCCTGCCTGCGACCGAGTGACCGGATCGAAACTTTGAAAAATTTGCTTTAATAGATATTTAAGACCGTTTAAATAAACTTTATACTTTAACTACAATGTATGTTACTTTACTATGAAGACAAAGATTGATGATTTAAAAAACAGCCAGAACAATTCTAAGTTATTTTTTTACTCCAGTGTATGTCTGTTGATCGACAACCCTAGTTTCCCGTTCTTACGAGTTAGCAGTTTTCCGAGCACGAGCCGGTTTTCGTCCCGAAGCCTTGTTAGCCTTACATTTGTTTTTATTTAGTATTCTTAGTTTTATTGTATTGGCGTCACAATGTTGTAACGTACCCTCTGTATGTGTGTTCATGAACTTGCACTATTTTTCCAATGATTTTGCACAAATATTTACTACTAGTTGAGCCCGCGGTTACTCGGTTATTTAGGGCTACTGCTCCGCACTCGGGGGTCATAGCGTGATGTTATATAGCCAATGGCCTTCCTCGTTAAACGGGCTATCAGACAGTAATTCAAATCGAGCCACTAGTTTCAATGACAAGTGCGTCTAATCAAACAAACAGACAAACTCTTCAGCTTTAGAATGTTACTAAACAAAGATTTATCAGACTACACATAAAAATAGCTTCATAATAGCGATACAAAAGCCATCGATATCTAAAATAAGAATACGAAGAAAGTCAAACAATATCTTAACGTATCGTCACAATTAGCCAAATAACCAATGTGAACACATCTCAAACATCTTCGAAACTTAGGGCCGGAACATATCTGACGGAAGATCCGTCGCGTTTTATCGGTCGCGTAACGCCAATACATACAAATGTATAGAAAAACGTTCAACCATTCACACCTGACCGATAATCCGTTAGTACGTCGAGCGTACTAACGGATTATCCGTCGACGTCGCGCGCACCACGCACCACGTGAATTTTGACCTTTGAGTAAGGAATATAAATGGAGAGGGCAAATAGTAGGTACATATAGAAAAATTACATTATTCACATATATTATTATATTTTATATTTTTATAGACTCACAGCTGTATCCCCGGAGGGGGAGGCAGATGTGTAATATTACACCCACATTTCGCCATGATTTTTTTATACACATACATACATACATAGACTCACGCCTGTTTCCCCAAAGGGGTAGGCAGAGGCATAATAAACGCCCACTTTTCGCCAGTGTTTTGATCCCACGTAATAGGTGGCGAGCCTATTGCCGCTTATCGGGATATTTGTTTGCCAGAGCCTCGTCCGTTGATCGGCAGGTGCACCACTTGCAGGTGAGGTTGGCTTGGGACCCTAAGTTCTTGGTGGGAACCCTATGCACCTATACTTATTTATATATTTTTATACACGAAATCGACATAAAGCCACCAAACATAGTGTTGTCTCGTTTTGTCTTAGGGATATCTCTGTCAGAAAAAAGAGATAGCCATAGTTTACTGAATAAATTAATCATGACGATATTTTATTAGAAATGTCATTCGTGCCACTATCGCCATATTTTTCGCCAAGGTTTGTGGTACATCTGCTGTGAAATCGTTGTCTATCGAACATAATAATTTTGTTTTTGTGCATAAATATGTCTAAAACACCGATATTGGCTTTCAGAGAATATTTTGTTACATGTTTCATACAAGGGTCGTCTTTCGCTTTGCCATGTTCGCCCACATTTGCATTATGGAATAAAATAATCTGGCAAAAGATTTAAACTTACAAAGGTAACTTACTACAAAAATGTATTATTCTTTTTATTCTGATTACATTCTGGAGAACAACCCAAATGGCAGCCATTTTATTTGCCCAACGTTTCGTAGGTGTGCACGCTAATTTCGTAGGTGTGCACGCTAAATTCGTAGGTATTGGACATACCATATCCATGTCGTTCCCAGATCGGTGATTTTAAGATCGTAAGATTCCAGGGCCGCCAGACCTTACTTATTTTTTCAGAAACGAAATGTGTAGAATAATGTCGTGTTAGTATGTGCTATGAGTGTACGCATATTTGCTAGCTTGGATCGAGGGCCAATTTTTGGGTATGAGGTGCTAAAGGTCCACGGGAACAATTCCGTCTGTAAGTTTTGTGAAAAACCGTAACCAAATCGTATTATCATCTTTTATTTTTGAACCTCCATACCTAAATAGGATATATATTTAAATAACGCTTGTTGGCTACTATAAAAAATCTTCGAAGTCCAACACATTTTAATAGTCAAACTCGAATTGCAATATAAATAACTACAGGACTTCAGTGACTACATAACATCTGGAAACACAAAAAATGATTAGGTAAAAGAATATGACAGTAAAATATTGAGCTGCCCTGAGTACGGCCCTGCACGAACAAACTTATATGTGTGCATAATAGCCACGCTTTCAGTGAATGTGTGCAGATACACTCGACGCATTTTCCGTCAGATGTGTACCGATTCATTTGACGGAATAGACGCGACCGAAGTCGACGCATCTTCGGTCAGATATGTTCCGCCCCTTAAGCTAAGAACACGTTACTTAAAGTTTATTCAAATACAATTGTGCCGTCTACGTATCACCGTTGCTAACTTTCATTGAAATCTGTTCGTTGTATTGTAGTAGTCAGATAGTAATGCCAAAATATAATTTGGCGTTTTAGCTTCGTTGATTTTTATCACGGCTATCTCTTTTGTGTTTCGACGCTAACGTTGCCTGACTTTGTTACGTTTTGTTTATTAAGCAATTGCTCCGTTAAAGAACTGGTACAGTTTCAAATGGGGATGTATTGGACTGGGTTTTCTTTGTGAAACAATGTTGCTTGGGTTTTGTAGTAGATGGTAAGTTTTGAGGTTTTAAGTTGTAGATATTTGTATTGTTATTGTTTTACAGGCTTTTTGTTTATTTCGATCCAGTCGCTATACATAGTTTATGACATGTGTAGCCAGCAGCAGTGATTATTAATGATTGAATTTTTGAAAACATGAGAAAAATGAAATTGTTTTTGATTCCACAACAAATTTAATGAAGTACATTAGTGAGTTAGAAAGGCTTCTGTAGTCTATTCACATAAAGTGTATCTACTTATTTATACATACCTATATCAATTTATATCCAAAAATAAATGGGATTAAATCTCCATAATATTCGTTGAAAGCTTATTTTCGTTGTGGCAATTGAGACGACTGTCTCATATTTACTCAATATATTTATTTGTATTTGAAGAATAAAGTTATTCCATATTATGGAAAGAACTGTTTTAAATATATTTGTATTTCAAGAATAAAGTTATTCCATATTATGGAAATAACTGTTTTAATTTATATCTACTTTCAACATGAATTTTACGTCAAACTTCGGTGAACACCTACAAATATAGCAATCAAATAAGCAATCCTAGAATACTATTTAGCTTAACTAGTATTCAATTGCATCTTAAGCTTTTCAATTCCAAGTCTCCTTGCGGTCTCTGGAGATGCCGATGTTTGGAAGGAATAGATGTTTCAGCTGTAGAATTAATTAAGGTGCGCTAAAATGGACTTGGATTTGCCAGCTATGGCAACCAGATAATCCACGTCGAATGACAGAACAATAACGAGAGAAAGGTAGAAAATAACTTGCTATTGAAGGATCAAAGCTTTTGGGTTCGCTAAAAGCGCACCCGGTTTCGGGAGCAAATCTAAGCATTGTTTGAAATTGCATGTTTAGATTTGTTGTGTGATTTAATTTGTTGTTATTAGGCTTATTTATTAAGATTAGCGTGGTGTAGATGAAATTAAAACCTTCGGTTAATATCTCTAGTGCTGTCCAATTTTTTTAAATTCCAAAAGTGTTCAGCCAATGGTTGAACAGCTCTGAACACTTAGTTTGTTTACTACTTAGTAGCGTAGTGCTATGAGATGAGTCAGCCGACGCCTGCGCTATCTAAACAGTCAATACTGATAGAAAAATGCCAATGTCTGATAAAGATTTTCTTTAATCACGATGCGTCGCCTAATATATTATCCCATCTGTAAACACTGTCGCAGCGCCTTAGCAAACCTACTTATGCGACAACAAGATTTACTAAACAACTGTGCAACATCAACAAAACCCTTAGTTGACTATCACTCTATAGTGTTGTGGATTCGCTGTCAAAAGGTCAACCACCCTAAAACAACACGTCCTCCTTGGTTGGCGTAATATGCAAATTTAACTAAATACTGAAACAGGACTGATCAGTTATTCATAGAGTAAGTTTGTGAGGAAAATGCTGTGGTTTGTTTAAACGGGCGTTTGGAAAGATTCCATTTTTTATATATTAATCTACTTATCGGTTCAGCGAAGTCAGCAAACAAAGCAGTAAAGAAGAATGGCCATTTTTAACTTAAACACGTATAGAGATAAAACTTATTTTAAAATTAAGGTTATTTTTTAGTGTAATGATTTCACTAACAATTATATTTTATATAAGTCTAGGTAAAAAGAAAAGTTTTGTGTTGTAAAGATGTTCTAGAACTCCTGAACGCATCCTTATCAAAATATTATTTATTCGCTGCATTGTTATATTATCTGTGCCCGATAATACTTCCTTGCTAGCTTCCTTGTTTAGCTACGTTCCATTTCACTTATACCACATCTTTATCAACTGGTTTTGTCAAAACCTCGAGAAAACTTAATTTTATATATAAATTGAATCAAGTTGTTAAAAGCTGATCATAAATGAATGTATTTTTTATGTCAAAAGATATAAAAAGATAAAAATAAATGTATTTCTGTCGATGAAAACATTGGATAAGAATGCCACGGAACGTTTTTGACGTAAAGACGCCGCCGGTGACATTGGACATGTGAGAATCTGTCAAATTAATACGAGCTAATTTCGGTGTATTATGTAATTACTATTTTATAAGAAAAACTGTCTTTACAGTATAATTTCTTGATCATAAAGCTACTTGTTTTCGTACATTTTATCTTTATACGCAATAATTCATTATAAGGTCATTCAATGTATGAGACGTGGCCATTGTTCTTTTGAGTTATAATTTGGTAAGCTCTCTCAAGTCTCTTAATTAATCTGTTTAAAAATACGCTGTGTATTTTTAAACAGATTAATTAAGAGAGCCGGCAAGGCTTCGGATTGGTAACGACATTAAAAAAAAATGTTTACTGTACTATTTTTCTTACGAGGTGGAACATCCCTTCGGAATGCCGGCTTTAGAGGAAATTAGAGCCGGAGTATGTGGTCCTACCTCTAAAAACCACCCCGTTTGCCGACCAAAGACGCCCTAAGTGGCAAAACAGGGTGGAGGATCATGTCCCGTTCAGACCTTCTCCCATTGCGCCATGACCAACCAAACCGAATCCTAGGGAAGGCAATACCAGTATACTTACTGAACTTTTCTGGCGAAAAATTCAAATTCCAAAACTATGTTATCCGATTTGCAGATAACTGGTTAATGTTCCCTGCCATTCCTTATTTTCACTAATCAGCAGTACATTCAATAATTGCCATTTGTGAAATGTTATTACAAAGCAACTTGAAAAATTCTTCAAAGTTTGTCACTAGTGTAACAATAAAACAAAGAGCCTGCATCCTTTGTCTACAATACAATACAGCTCTGTAGATTTTTGCAGAGTTTTTGCTGTAATACATGGGATGGGACAGATGCAATTCGGACATCCCGAATACATTCTTCCCAAACCATCGGTTTCCACAACGCAATCCCACCCAACCGTGTATTTTTGTTACTCCAAAAATACAGAATTTATTTTATAAAAATCCTTCACTTTTGATCCGATAAATATATAAGAGCAATCCATGCGGGTGCAACCGCAACGTAAAATCGTTCCGTTCGACTGCAGTTCGGTTTAATAACCATCGTCGAATAAAACCTACGCTCGGGTTTTCATCCACATAAACCAACTAATGGTTTTAAATAAATATTACTTTGTGATGATACAATTTACAAAAGTATTGTAAAAAGTTTAGAAAATTTCTAAGATGTACTGATAGTGTGAGGTATCAGAAATATTATCAGTTTTAAAATTAACTACAAAATTGCTTTGTGATGCAAAAGTTTCTCAAATGACAATCTGATTTCATAAGATTTCAAAATACCGGTGCTTAGGTAAAGCGAAGGATCACATATTTGATAGGGTTTTACAAGGATAAAACATCAGCTGGTTGTCTAACATCACAATAAAAGTTGTCGAAAGATGCTTCGAAGTTTCTTCGTAATCGATTCAGGAATTCCGTATTTAAAACAGTCCAATTTGTCTCATCTGTACATTAGTCTACGCCAAGCACGCGGACTAATAAGGCCCGAAATTATGGAGGCTTCAATATTAGGTTACGATAATACGTAACTAACATAATGTGGGCTGCAATGAATTGGTCGAGAGCCGTATTTTCTCACAATTATGTTAATTTATTGAGTGAATTATTCAATTTTCGCTCACAGTAGCTGAGAGAGCAGACAACCCTGTTATTACGTCAAGTCATTCGTAAGAAAGTTACATTGTTGTAGGGAATTAAGTGGTACGAACGCTTGAACGAAATACAGTTTTTTTTTTATATTTACGTACAACAACAGACTGCCATGCAGAGGGTATCAGGTTTGAATCCACGGCGCGCACCAATGACTTTTCGGAATTATGTGCGTATTGAGTTGTTAATAATCGCTTGTCCCGTGCCTCGGAGAGCACGTTAAGCCGTCGGTCCCGGTTGTCATGACGATCTTTGACAGTCGTTACAGGGCGTCAGTACCTTCTCGATAAAATGACACTAGTCTAAACCATGGAATATCGCTATCCCTTCAGGTTGCGGAAGTCAGACAGGCAGTCGCTCCGTGGCAAAGCTAATATTCAGCCAAATCCGGTTAGACTAGTAAGCGGGCCCCAGATTGAAACTGGGATAACGCTAAGAGGATGAAGATTTACGTAAAAAGATTATCCGGCTGTAGAGTATATGAAATAGGCGACATGTGTCCTATATTCACTGTTTGTATTTTTTTCGGGTAAATCAATGGGGTGAGCCAATGGTCTCGAAAAGGACTTCAGTGTAACTTTACGTTTTTGAAAACTTTTTTTAAAATAAAACTGAAAAGCCCAATAAAGTTATCAGTAGCAAAAAACGGTGCCAGTGACTTATTATTGAACTAATCTTTTAGCAGCAAACTCTGGCAGTACCTATAGTAATAACATTTTATTTTCCATCGTTATCTTTGATAAATAATTACAATTAGGAGATCAAACGGCTAGAGTGTTCAGTATGAGCCAGTAAGCCATAAAACACCGAACCGGACAGCCACTAAATAATAGCAATATACTCGTTGAGTGCCTATCAAATGTGCATACTCTACATTGAATTTAAATGGATTACGACGCCATAGTGGCCAGGGTTGGCAAACTATATTTTATGCCAAAAAAATATAATACACTACTTTGTTGTCGTATGGGCAAATACAACTTTTATAATATTTTGTAGTGTACATACATTTAAACACAAAATATTTCTAAACCATTTAAAGTCACTTACTATATCTACATATAATTGTTGTGACGCACGTATTTATCTCTTGCTGAAATTGATCCTGCAACAGGCAATCGCTAGAATAGTATTTTTAACAGGTCCGTTGATTAAGTGGTTAGTGACACTGCAAATGAAGTAGTACATCGATAATAACGAAGACCTATGTCCAGCAGTGGGACAGTCAAAACATTCTCGGGGTTCGCTAACTAGTCTAACCGAATTTGACTGAATATTATTGAAATAGATTTTTCACAAAGCGGTTGTCTGTCTGGCCTCCGCAATCCAAAGGGACAGTACTTTAGATAAACCATACTCTATCCAAACAAGGCTGGTGACAGCCCTAAATCAAAACGCACAATCCCCTTAATAGCGAAGCGATCGAATAACAATCCGTTTTAACTTAAACGACGAGTCGCGTGCGCATACATACGAGTATGTTACATTTTTATTTTAGCAGCTTTATTGAAATATCAGCTATTATCACTGTTGATTTTATATAGCTTTATCACAGTATAAAAAGACATACAGTAGTTTGACGCCTTTGATCTCGTAGAAAAAGCCGACAACGTCTAGACAAGGGTAAGGAGGCCAGGGCTGCCACATGTAAACAATACCACCTTATTCAAACAATGTCTATTTATTTAAAAAATATATTACAATTGCTGCGCTACATGAGTATTATAGTGTAAATCACTTATCTCTACATATAAATACATCTATACACGAATAAAATTGGAGTGTCTGTTTGTAATATTAAAATAATAGCTTTTTACTAAATGCATATACAATCTCTGGAACGGCTGGATCGATTTTGACGAGACGTTGACTGGCGGATAGCTGTTGTACCAAGGAGTAACTTAGGCTACAAAAGTACAAATTAACCGGGTACGCGAAGTAGTTCCCTCAGGACGCGGGTGAAACCGTGGGAAACAGGCAAACATTTAGTTTATTACTACAAAAATTAACGATAAATAATTATTATGAAACAGTTTGCATTTTTCGTGCGGTGAGAGATTTGCATACAAAGTGTCAGTCAGCACCTATTTCATCCCGCAGGTGTCGTGGAAGGCGGGTAAGAATACAAAGCATTTTTCAGATATCGTTATCGTACAAACCATGTTGAAATATAGCGATTGACATAGCGGTGGTTTAATGGACGGACAACCATGGGATCATCTTGCAGAGCCTATGTTATCGATATGAAGTATTTTGCAGATTTCTTTCGTGCAAACTGTGTTAAGGTAAAGCAATAGACATCACGGTCATTTTATGGATGGGTGACCGGGCTATGATATTACGGAGAATATGTGTGGGGTTTATAAAAGGGGGTCAAAAATATGGTTATTGTCGAGCTCGGATGCGCCGTTACCAAGATACATAATAATATGTGATAGGTACTTAACTAATTACGAAGGTACTAGGTACTTATTGCATGAAATTAAAATCACACTTGAATGGAATATTGCCTTACAACGCATATTTTCTTACGTCTGCCATGTTGTTTACGTACAATAATTACTAATTTATTCTGTGATTTGGCCAGACATGAGATATTGTAAAAAGTTTGTAGATTTGTAGGAACGTGCACATTATTTTAAGTAGTTATAGGTACATACATTTCAAAATAATATAAATAATTATAATTAATGAAATTTTCTTTTTTCATCATCCTCTTAGCGTTATCCCAGTTACAATCTGGGGTCCGCTTTCTAGTCTAACCGGATTTGACTGAATATTAGCTTTTCCACAGAGCGACTGCCTGTCTGACCTCCGCAACCCGAAGGGATAGCGATATTCCATGGTTTAGACTAGTGTCAGTTTATTTAGAAGGTACTGACGCCCTGTAACGACTGTCAAAGATCTTCATGACAACCGGGACCGACGGCTTAACGTGCTCTCCGAGGCACGGGACAAGCGATAATTAACAATTCAATACGCACATAACTCCGAAAAGTCATTGGTGCGCGCCGTGGATTCGAACCCGATACCCTCTGCATGGCAGTCTGTTGGTATATCCACTCGGCTATCGCCGCCTTTTAATGAAATTTTCTTTTTTGTTATAAGTAAATTGATGAATTCGCAGATTTTTTTAAATCCTTATTTAGTTATATCTTTAAACAGTATAAAGAATTTTAATGTCTCACAGCACAAGTCGTATGCACCATCTTAATTAATATTCATAAGCAAATAAATAAGTAACGAACAAAAAACAAGCACGTGCCAGCCCCCAAAAACATGTACCTAGTTAGGAACTAAGGCGATATACGTAACTAGGTACCGCTCTTCCCGCGTCTCACCTCTTGCCCCCCGCACGATTGACCCGTCTAGACGCGTTCGTCGAACGACTGTATGGATTATTTGACTGTGGCTTTATTTTGTTGCACGGAGTAAGCGTTAGTGAAACGACTGCGACAAAGTAACGTTATTGAAAAGAGCTTAAAACGTGCATTTTTATTTTATATGTACATTGTTTTAGAATTCAGTACGAATTTTTATTGTCCCGATCTAACTCGTTGATGGTTAAAAGTTTTGGGAATTATTGAGAGAGGTTGTAGTCGTTCGGGTAGAGATGCTCACTAAAATCTATTTCACTTTTTTGAAAAATGCTAAGATGTGTATTTCATTCATTTTCAGGAGCACTTAAATTGTAGCTGTAGACAGAGCGACTACCGTCTGACCGCCAAACCTAAAAAAGTTTGCCATATATTATAGCTTAGACCAATGTAAGGATATTTGAGGGTACTTCCCGTTAGGACTCTCATAGCTGTACATAACAGACTAGACTCCCATAGTTTTAGTTGCTCTCCGAAGACGGGAAAAAGAACCGACTGTTGATAACCAACTACCCATCTATAAATCAGACACTGACAACTGCACTTAACCTCACAAATTTATTCAATCGAACGCTTACCACTAAGGTAGCTATAAAAGTGAAGGAGTCCCATCTTTACCGACCATAATAGTGATATACAAACATATTTCCAGACTTCATGCTGTCTTTCAGATTTTGATACAGAAAACTCCAATAACAATTACCCCACTTACCCGTAATCGAACCGACTTCATGTCCCATAATAAATTAAATCGCGTCGTTACAACTCCGACGAGTATAAAATCGTGTAAAAACAATAAACTTGCAAATGGCTTCGACAATAACGTTTAATTTTTCACTTAGCGCTTTTAACAACTCAATTATCAAATTAAAGAGTCGTATCCATTTACATAACATGTAAAATAATGTTGTAGGTACAGCTTGTCTGTCCGTTGGGTTTATTTTTTTAGTAAAATTATTAGTATTTTTTTTTAAATAATGTGGTACAGGGTACTTGAAAATCTCTGTAAATGTATCGATGGAATATATCTACAGAATGTTCAAGTTCTGCCGGATCATAGACTAGAATAATAATTCTTTTTTACACCGCTTCGATACATATTTGTAATTTTAACATCACAAACGACATAATTAAACACTAGATATAAAACCACAATTCGCAAAATTAGCTGAATTTAAATATAGTTATTTTTATTTCAAACAACTCAGATGAAAACCAAATAACCCAGGACTAGTAATCCGTAGGCTAAACGTAAATTTTATTTTAGAACCGAACATGTGCCCACAAAAGCAATTTTAGAACAAAAATGTTTTAACTATAAGCTCGAATTGTTTGAAACGTCGGACGTCGCCGCGTCATAACACTAGAGTCGTTTAATCCTCCAATCAGTAAGAGGATTATACGCTTTTATTTCCAATCCAATTTAAAATCATCACATTGTATTGTCGTAATGGTTTCATACAACCACGTGGTCAACTCATGGAGATTCAATATATTTTGCGATTCAAAACACAAACGTTTCATAATTGCTTTTTAAAAATAGCACGCTTAATAAGCCTTTGACTCTTACATTTAAATTCATCTAAAAATAACACTTCTATCTGCTAAATAGCAGTTTGTCTTCATCACGATTTTAACGGACCATTAATACACTTCTACTTTGATCAAAATGAATGCCATTTAGTTAAAAAAACATTAGCTGGTAAAACGTTTTTTCTATCTCGTTGGATCGGATTTCGCGGATCCTAGGTATTTAGGCAACCGCAAAAATTCTCTCCGTATTTACTCTCGCGTTCAAACAAAATAGTGAATATAAAATGGTAATACATTTTTCGCGCCTATGAAACAATAGCTGGTAAAAAAATCGTGGAACTAAGGCAGACATTATAGTCCCGGTCGGTCTATTTATTCATGTTAAGGATACATGGGAAGCCACTCAAACGATTACGCACGCGTCAAGTGGAGGGCAACGGTGATTTTTCTTATTTTTTTATTCGGATTTTCACGGAGACACTAAGGAAATAATCAAATTTATCACTATGTTATCCTCTTTATTGTTCTCGAATATGAGTAAGATTTATTCAAGTTTGTCGTGCGTGTGAGCAAATATAGTTTTGACCTTGTTTGACCTTGACGTAATACTCTATTTAGGTAAATAATTAGATTTGTGTTAGGTATCTGATATTTTGTTAGACCTGAAAGCAATCAGAGCTCACAGAATATCCTTAAGGTTTGTATTAATAGAATGTTCAAATAAGGGCTTAAAAAGCCTAAGACCATGATTCTATTGATATTTGGTTATTGTTCAGCTAGATAAAAGAAATTAATCTTGTATAGAAATGAAATAAACGATGAATAAAAATAAACGATGTACACAATATAATCTAGTTATGTATAACAGTATCAACTCATTAATCATTTGTCAGATTGCAAAAAGTGTACCTACAGACCTGAGTAAAAATCAAATAAAATGAACATTCGCTTTGAAGTTAATATCCGAATAGTTGTTAGTATATTTTGTAAGCACAATAAAATTTAAAAGCCACAATTCCATAACAGCAATAGTTTCCACGAACAATTTAAAATCTATATGCGGTTCAATTTCGATTATATTATAAAAGCTGAAATCCTGTGCATTTTAAGGTTATAAAAATCCCGACAAATCCCGGATTCTTACAGTCGGGGCAATAATGCCTCATATTAGTTTTCGCTCAAAAATGGATCATGACGAAAATTGAACAATCCACAAGGATTGAACAAAAACATCGTCGTCGGTTTTCGGGTAGATGTTATTTTTGTTCTGCGGGGTACCGCCGACCGTTGGCGGGAAATTGCGTCCGGAAAGAAGTGACGTTGAGTTTCTCGTTCAGAAACAACCTTAAAAATATGAATATCGTTATATTTGAATACGTGATATTGTGGCCGTTCGTATGTACCGTGTTTCAGAACGATATCACTGCTATTGCAGTACTCGAACTTTGTGTTTCTTTTTCTGGTCCGTTTGTGTGAATTGCCTTTTATTAAGTTTGCGTATTTCTGGAATCGTTGCCAAAATGGTAATCAATATGTGTGAGTCATGGCTTTCGACGGGAAAGGAACTTGACTCTCACAATAGGGAAATGATAACAATGAAATCTATTGGTTTATCGCAAATACTAGCTTTAGTTCCGATTTGATTAGCCAACCAGATAATCTATAATATATCTATCTTTACGACGAAGTCAGTAACTTGAAATGATTATAACATGATAATAAATATGATAGCAGGTATACAGGGGTATATAAACTGCCCCGTTATTGGGCACAGACCTCTTGTCACTACGAGAAGCGTTGAGCTATAGCCCACCACGCTGGCCAGACCAGTGGCAGATATCAAATATCTTGCGAGAATTTTAGTTACCTCACGATGCTTTTCTTCTAGGTTTAGCTATTGATAATTTACAAATATAACGCAAATAACTTCGAAAATGCAGATGTGCGCGCCGAGTGTCTCACTCCAAGACCCTCTACTTAGCACTTTGTTAGTTTAACCACTAGGGTGCTTTCTAAAACAGTTAGTCCTACTTCAGGTCTTTTTATGACACATAATCAACATTAAAAGCACCTGAATCACGTATGCCAAATAGATTTTTACCACCGAACGAGCATATTTGGGCAGATGTAAGTCTACATCGATCAGAGTTCCATGTCACCAGTCACACGTGCCATTTGATTTATAGTATGAACGAGCCTAATACTTCCGAATATATACGAACTTTCACGATTGAAAATCAAGGGAGAAACGTATTTGGCCTTTGTAATTAGGGTTGCTCCATTTTTGGTGTTGTATTTCGATCTCTTTATGCCGTTGAAAAGGTGTTTTTTTTTTAACATGAACGTGTTCAGAATGTTTTTAATATGAATTTGATCGGTTGTTTGCCTTTGGACGTTTAGTTCGTCAAATTGGTCATATTTCTTTTAGCTTATGTCTTTAAGTATTTTCCGCAGCTCTCATAGTATTCTGATTCCATTGAAAAGCGCAAAAGTTTGACCATTTGTCAAGAGAGAAGTCAAAAATCCTTTCAAGACGAAGATTGATGAAGTGTCTCTCACACTTTCAACCGTTTTCTAGGATCTAGTAAATTCCTTTGTGTTGCACTTTACTGAAGTGCGTAAGCTTCAATTTTGGTATTTCTTGTTGTATTTTACACGAATTAAACAATATTATATTCATTTAGATCAACTTATGACGGTATGCGAGTTTTACATGCCCATTATCGTCCAGTTTGTCAATTCAAAATTAAGCCATTTGGTTTTCAATGATACCTATAAATAGAATTAAAGCATATCAGTATCTTTCTAATAATCTAATGCTATGGTTTGGCCTTTGTACGGAGAGCCTTTTGAAACTTTCATCACTCAGATGACCAGCCAAAAACGTAATACGTTAGTTCCGAAATCAATATAAAAGTTAGCATGATATTGTTTTCCTTCTCTACTCATCGCTTTGCAAAAGAGAGTTCGCTATTAAATAATGTTTTTGTGCTATTGTATGTTTTTGTAGGAACGTGTATTCTAAAAGTTCTGAACAAAACTTGTGCCAGTTTTCTAGCATTGACATGGGATACAAGTTGTGGTTTTTATTGTTGAAGTGTGTTGAGGTTTTTGTGAAGTCACGTTTTGAAGCGCTTTATCAGGCGATGGCGATTCATGTGAGGAGTTTACTTTGCAGCGACTATATAAGAAAAATATATTTCTGGAAATTTGTGTTTGTATTGAACTTAAACATTCTGTTTGCAACCAGTTCAACTAGGTCGGTAGAATGTAGATGTTCAGCATTGGGTCAATGTTCACTCTATATACGTATGTATGATTCGTTAAAATTTAACAGATTTTCTCTACTTAACCAAAGCCTGAATCACAACTTTATCCGTACAATTACTTGTCATGTGTCCACATAAAAAGCCATTAAAGGAGTGTAACCACAACAGAAGACATTGTTCGCTCAACTAAGTCACAAGTGAAATGGGTCAGAACGGTTCTTGCAACCTATATCCTTTGTCATTTCTTAATGCACAGTGCATTAGGCGTGATATATAAGGTGACCGCTGCGCGTGTGGTGCTTCGCTTTTATACAAGCTTTTGCGCCTAGTTTAGTCCGTAAGAATTATTTTTAAGGTATTTAAAAAAAACTAATTATGAACTACCTATATATCCTGTATCACGTGGGTCAAAAACATTCCACCAATGAATACCTACAATCAGATATACATTTTGTGGATCAGTCAAAGTGCTTTTTCATGTGGAGAGTGAAACCACGACAATCGACTCAGTGCTAAGCAGCGAAGCGACCGCTTAAACCACTATGGTATCCGTTCAGCCTAAACTTCCATTTCTATTAAATAAGTCTGTGACTTGTTCTCAGAAGGCAATAAAGAATATATTTTCAACTTTCTGTGAAGATGCCCTAATAAGCAATACGCAAAAGTTTATTTAGTTACATTACTGCTCTGACCACTCTTGCCTGACTATCTGACTATCGGTCAGTTTCTATATTCGATCCATCCATGGATTTTGAAATTCGAGATGCGTGTTTGACATATATTGTTTGGAGTTTATGTCAAAAACCAATCTAAAATATAAAAAAAAATGGATAGATCGAATATTGAATTCCGTAGTATGTCAGTTGTCAGCCGCTTTGCCTAGCAATGGTCTCTAAAAGGGCGGTGAGACAGATACGTTTCTTAAAACATCTCAAGAAGTAAAGGTCGTAGGTACATTAGGTACAGACCTATTAATTTATAAATGTACTCACTGAAGAATGTCTTTGTTTGCATATACAACAAAAATAACGTTGATATTTATATACAGAATTTTCCTAGTAAAGCGAAAATGGCCTTACATATTTTATATTGTTTCTCTAAATTAGGTACAAGGCATACGTCTACGACATAGCAGTTATAAATATTTTCTTTGCCTTTATTATTTACATTACGAAATTGGCCATCTGGTTCTTACATGGTTCACGATGTTATGCCAATTCATTATGTCAATGAGGAGATGAAGAGCCTAATAAGTATATATGTAAAGAGTACACAACTATATTAAAGATATAGACTAAAAATAAATCGTGTATTGCGAGGCATCTGTGGTCGTTCAAGTAACGGACGCAAACGACACCCAGACTCGAAACATTAGTTTGTGGATCTCGCATGTCCCATGTATGGATCGAAATCGCGCTACCTTGCGCAGTTTCGAAAAGCGAGGCGACCATTTATCCCATTACATCATCTTTGCAGTCAAGCTATATTGCATTTTTACCGTTAAGATGGTGGTATGTTAGGCTTTGAGGCAATACATACGTACAATCAAACAAGTCGGCGCTGGACAAGTTTGAAAATAAATCCCTTGGCTCGCTCATAGAGTTGAGGCACACCAGAAACTGGTTTTGAAGTGTCAATGTGCGTGTAAAGTAGCACTGGAAGCAACGATGTCTTGCTGAGCGATTCTCGCACTTATGGTTGTCTAGCGAGAAGTTGTTCAACCGTATATGCATTAATATGAGGACACGAAAGATTTATAACCGAAATTATCAGTAACATTATTTCTTCGTTATTGGTTAATTACCTTAGATATACTTAATAGAGAAACTATAACATTTACACTTTTTTATATTAGGTCTCTTCCCAACTTCATTAACACTACTGTATCATGTGTAGCAAGGTTAAGTAGCAGTGACGACAGAGGACGCTCGTGAAAACTTAACAGTCTTGGAACCCGCAAGTTTTGGATTTTCTGCCTTTCTTAATGCAAGCTTCCATTAATATAGACCACAGATTCCCGTTTGCCATTGAAACAATTAGCAAGTCACCGCTTTGGTTCGACCCGAATCATGAAAAGTTATTGTCTCTAGTTTCTGAATGGTCAGAATAATGAATTTTGGCACATAGAAAAGGAAACAAATATTCGCATGGTTAGAAACAGTTTGATCTATCTGCACAACAAATACCTAATGTAAATCTATTTCAAATATTTATAAAATACGTTTAGATTAAGCACTTTTTATTAGAATTATAGTGTGTTAAAGATTTTGTTATCGAATAGTACGAAATAGTATTACATATAACGCTAATTAATATCGGATGTAATATAATGAATGAAAAAATGTATTCATATTTCTAGATAATATAATATTGCTTAACGTCAAAGTTGACTAAAAATAATAAGATAAGGAAGAATTAATGAAATAGTAAATATTCATGTAGGATGGTCTATTTCTGATAATCACCGATTATATTTATTAGGCACCTATTTCTATTGTGTGTCGAAGAATTTTATGAAGAATAATATTAGGTACAACTTTTACTGTAGTATGTCACGTAAATGTTTAGTTATTTTCCTGTCTATCTTTTCCTTATTTGTCACTTCGTATTAAAAATATGATTCAATTCATATAATAAAATATTTAAGCTTCCAGGTGTCAATATCGGAATTCCAACACACCTGCAAATTTATAAAGTTTGTTCAATCATCTGAATATATTAATTCTTGCATTACTGACTGATTGACAGACAAGGCACAGCTGAAACTATTGGGCGCAAGAAGCTGAAATTTGGCATGTAGATATCGCACGCTTAAACCAATAGTGTCACTATCCAAAAATCTTAACTTTTCAGTAGAGCGAAAAAACATTTTTTGTGGTGTGAATATATGATACTTTAGAATTCATGCACAATTTAGTCATTCTTTGATATAGATAATATGGGTAAATATTGTATCTCTAATATGAAAACAAAAAATAATTGATTTAGTTGTATATAATTTATATTTTTTCGTTATTTATTTTAATGTGTCACTTTGACTTTTATAATTTTATTTTATTTCGTCTTAGTGACACTACGGACTTATTTTTTAATCTATTACGGGTCTTCTTCTTCATCTTATTTTTAATATAATTTAATTTAATTATCAAAAATGGTTTTATTTACTTTAACAGTGATAAGAAACATATACTTATTGTCAAAAGGTAATAAAAAGAAACATTTTGTTCAAATACAAATTTATTTAAATAAATCTGGAATATCCGTTTACCAAACATAAAATTCTGTTAGTTTCCATCAAATAACGCAAACAAAATACATTCAAAACTACAACATCTTGTCTTTCATCATTGTACTATAAAATAATCAGACTTAACCCCAGTATTTTAAATAATTATTGTCAACAAAATAAAAAGTACAAATTGTTAGCTTACTTATTAGCTTTTTCACTAACTCAATTTTTTAAAATCTCCTTTCCCATTACTTTTTTTATAATAATAATCAGAGTTAACTCTAGTAACCATTTTAAGTTTATTCTTAAAAAATAATAAAACGAATTCTCTTAGCTTAAATTCACTAACGCAAATAAAAAGTATTAAAAAATCAACATATTCTTAATGTGTGGTGTGTCTTTGACCGACAGAGTAAAGAATTGTGTGATACGAGAGTGGTGTGGGGTAAAAGAAGATGTAGTGACAAGCATTGAGAAAGGCATGTAAAGATGGTTTGGACACATGGAGAGGATGGATGACGATAGACTGACAAAGAAGATATATCAGGCTAGTGTGAATGGGACAGGACAAAGGGGAAGACCTAGGAGAACGTTCTCTGACCAGATTGGAGACATCCTGAAAAAAGGACAAGTCAGAAGTACCCTTAACAGAAGAGCATGCATGAGAAACTTGATGGGAGTGAGTGAAGCAAGTGAGGTATGTCAGGATCGTTGCAAATGGCGTTCCGTAGTCTCTGCCTACCCCTCCGGGAAACAGGCGTGAGTCTATGTATGTATGTATGTATATTCTTAATCTATGTACTTTAATGTCAACCGTATACATCAAGTACTTTATTATCTATCTCCTAAAAAACAAGCCTAGTGTGTTAACCAGGCAATTCTAATCTTACTTGAAATTATTAAAATCTTTAAATCAGACTTAGTCTGCCGAATAGAATTGTAATAATCAATCAACAATATAAATCACTTATAAGTAAATCACATAGATAAATCTTTGTTTCTTTACTAGGTTACTTAGCAAATTATATAAAAAATCAAAATCCAACAAATCACATAGATAATAAAATTACAAAATACCATTGTAAAACAATTCTGCATAATACCGTGGGATTAAATTGCTGTCTATTAAGGATTTTAGGTCATTCTTTTTTCTGGTAGTTAACTCTAATTTAGTATTATTAAGTGGTTTCAACAGAAAACCCATACGGTTTGCATTGCGTCTAGAGCGAGATTGTCTATTTAGGGCTATTTCATTAAACTGGCTTTCAGTAAAGGAGTTTTTGTAAAATATTCTTATTTCGCCATGGGTTTCCTCAACAAATTTTATGACTTTAATGTCGGAAAGTCTAACTGTGTCCCCGTGTGTATCTTTATTAAAATAGGTGCCACATTCATAAGCTAATTTTTTTAAATCATAAAAATCTGAATACAGCATTCCTTTAACATTATAAGTATTGCCTTGTTTTTTTGCCGATTTTATTAAAGTTATATACTGCTCAGGAACATAAATTGGTGATGACTTTAAAAACTTCCTAACTTGTTTTTCTATAACAGAGTGTACGTTATCGTTCTCATTTTGTGTATGGCCTGATATTAAAAATTTATGTGTGATACTCTTAATACTAAAATTAGCCAGGGCATACATGTACATAGAAAACATAAATTGGATTTTCTGTTGACTACAACAATTGTCTGAATAGAAAACTATTTCTAAATTAGGGTCATTGACAGCTAACGCTTTTTCTGACAGCTAACACAGGAACCAATTTCATTAGCTCCTCTTAAGCTATCCACTTCACTCCAAACGTAACAATTGCATTTGTCTTTATTTAACTCACAAATAGTGAAATTACAAACGTTAAGTTTTGATTTGTAATAAAAAGCAGAAGTTTTACACATCGGAAGAGGTAGCACAGCTTGTAAATCATAGCAAGCAACTATGTAAATTTCTGAAACCTTCAGCTTATCCTCATTTTTTTCAAATCGACTTAATTCTTTTTCTGTGTGATGTTCTAGATATTTAAGCTCATTTTCTTCCTTTTCAACTACGTCCATATTTTCAAAAGCACCACAAAACTCGCACATGTCCTTTTTTGGTATGAAAAAGCTGATATTATAATCTTGATTAAATATTTTTCGATAAGTATGTTGCTCACCGGCTGGCTTTCCTTCTATTTCACACATTTTTTTGTAATCCCTGTATAAATCCATTAAATTTTTGCCACCGTCAATAAACTCCCGACTTGTCTGTTGCCTTAAGTAGTGACTCTCAATACGCGGAATGGAATCAATATGGTTTTTTATACCCTGTACTACTTCATCAAGAACCTTGCGTTGGTGTTCATGTTTCCCTCTCTTCTCTGGCTCTACATTGCCACCGTCACACATCTTCTCCAATACAGTTCTAATCGGTCTATCATTTATCCCTAGAGTATGTTTAAAAAATATTTTACAAACACGTACTTTGTTTTCTCTCAGTGTCAAGTGGAAAGCATGCTTTGCTTTATTCTCTCTTTTGTAACTATACTTTGGGGTAACAATACTTAGATGTTTACATATAAAATCCCTCTGCCGAGTTATACAGCCCATTTCCCAATATAGCTTGAAGATAGCATTTCTATGATCTTCATCAATTTTCTCTGAACATCTCAAACGACAACGTTCTGTACAAGGAGGGCCCATGCGTCTTTCGGCAATAACTCTCTTAGTTTTGGATAGTGACACGTATTGTTTTCCTGAATTACGCAACTATTTAGCGTTTTTTTTCTTATCATTAACCACACCTTTACGCCTTCTTTTTGTGGGGGAAACCATAGACACTGTAACGTTATCATTAGCTGGCTCACTGCTAGAGCTTTCCCTATGTGTGGCTCAGCTAAGCGGCGGGACATAATCAACGTCATCATCATCCGGGGCAAAATCACTTGCTCTTGACGATGCTATAGAAGATCTGGATTTGGATGAACAAGAACTCAATGATCTTGCTCTAGGTACCTGAACAGAACTTTGCAAATAAGATGTGCTCGGTAGATTCTCTCCCAGTTGTGTCAAATAGTGAGCACTAATATTGAATTCCTTAGACTGGATTGAATCTGAAATATGTGTGCCAATGCTAGATGAAGATGAACTACTCGAAGAGGAAGAGCTGCATGAAGACGATGAACTACTGCTGCTTATACTACTTAACTTTTGATTGTTTCCAAACGAGATCTGCAGTGGCTCTACTTGAGTAAGAGTATGAAACACTGGTTGATAAGAGTTTGAAATTTCATCACTACAGTCATTTTCTTTATTTTCAAGTGCAAGCTTCAGTAATTTATCACGCCGCTGCATTCTTTTGCACACCTTAAAAAGAAAGCCATAAATTAATTTTTGTGTAGTAAGAATACCGAAAGTTTAAATATTGAAATCGTCCTAAACAATATTTTGAAACTTTACTCTAGTACGTAGGTACTTGAGTAAAGTTTCAAAATATTACGTTAGGGATTACTGTAGAGTAATCCCTAACGTATGCCCTTGTAAGAAACGATAAAACGACACTTTGCGTTAATTATTGCTATAATCCTGACAGCAAAATGACACTTTATGAAATAAAATATTTTATCAATGAGTTTAATACAATTTTTTAAGAAAATTATGACAGCAAAAATTACATAATAAGCAATGTGACAATTATGCTGTAGCGAACAATTGACAAATAACTAATGATTTTTAAGCTAAACTGACACTAAACTGAAAGTGTCATTATGGCGTCAAATTATTGAATTAATAATGTCGTAACTTTAATGCAAACGTGACACAAAGCAAAGAATGACAATATGGCGTAAAACCCTTGACATAAATAAGAGAAAAACTTAGTGCAAATATGAACTTAAACGCAAAATGTCACTGTTTAAATTAAAATTATGCACTACTTACCAAAAATATCACTAGTAAACCGATTTAATCACTAAAATGACACTTTTGCACTCAACAATCGTTAATTTTGTCCTTGGCGACACGTACTTTTTCGTTGAAGGTCAGTGTTCCACTGAGGGGAGGGGAATATTTTGTTTAGTGACGAAGCGGACCACTGCCATCTAGCAGCTATTCTTGTTACTTTTTGACTAGTGTCAGTGAGATTACGCGTAGGTCCACGTTTCCAAACAGATGGCATTAAAAAGTCAATTAGGCACGATTTTGGATAGTGACAGTATTGGATTAAGCGTGCGATATGTTCCTTGGGGAGTGTAGGTAAGCACTAAGAGACGATTTTGGATATTCTCGCCCTAAGGGGGTAAAACAGTCTCACTGCGGTAAACAGAGGTGTAATATTAGATTGCCGGTACTGGGCACGTCACCAAACTCCGTGCTGCTACTGAGAATTCGGAAAAACCCAGTAACACTTTTGCCCGACCCGGGACTCGAACCCGGGACCTCCGATCCGCAGTCGCATACGCTGTCCACTAGACCACGGAAAAAAGTCTTGTGACGTCGCTGTGACGTCGTGATGACACCACCTCCCGGCCGCTTGCATCTTCGCCCCCCACCGCACCTCAAGCTGATATAAAAGCTGAGGTGCTGGCTGCGTTCGTCCCTTACATCTGGCGAACCTGCACCGAGTTAAGTGACCACCTCTCCTGGACGAACCGGCAGCAGGACCCTCAACAAAACCTTTACCATCGCCGAATCACGCGACCCTGTTTATATCTTTTTTAATAATTTTTTCGCTAGTGAAACGCTTGCTAAATGATGTTTAAATTTATTTGAGAATTAAGTCAAATTTTTTTGTAATATTTAATTATAAAAAATTAATAATTAATTATAAAAAATGCGAAGGCACTCTGAGTGTGTTACTTACTTACACTAATTGTCAGCAATCACTTCAAATAGACTTATTATGACGACTGTACTCAGTTTTCAGCCAATTTACGTCTTAGCTCGATTACATCTGTTTGGTGCACAGATTGGTTCGTTGTGAATTCTACTAGGATCTGATCCACAGGCGAGATACAATCAGCGTGATGAGTTTTGTTTCGAGAAGGCTTGCATCCGAACGAATAGAAACAGAACGCTATATTTTAATCCTTTTCTCGAAGGGCAAACCGAATTGGTCAGTTCAATTAGCCTTATAACCTCCTCGATTCATAGAACTCGTAATTGTAGTAATCTATTCTAATCTGCAATGTGTCAACAAGATGATCACAAATCCATCACGCTTCACCCTTGCTATAATATTAAACTAGACTTCGCTTGCGACTTCACTGAAGCGCTACTTTTAACGCCTGTAGAGGGGGAATTTACAAAAATCCTCTCTTAGTGCACCTTTAAACTCCCAAGAAATGCTTTAGCATGTAGCCCCTATTACATTCTCTCGATCTCGATTTCTATTACGTGGGACTAAAATAAATCTGGCGAAAAGTGGGTGTAGCAATATACCTGTCTCTGCCTACTTCTTCGGGGATCTTATTCTTCTTCTCGAGTTGGTACAGAATTTAAATGGCACCAGCCCAGTATGTGGCCACAGCAACGGCATTGTCAGTGGCTTGACATAGATCGGCCCCCGAACATGTGTGCGGACACTTAGGACACTCTAGCAGGTGACTCATGGTCTGTTCGGGAGCGCCACAGTTGCACTGCGTGGAAGCCGAGTCAATCATACCCCATTTCGCTAGGTTGTGTCTACAGTGGCCAACCTGGCTTCGTAAACGATTCAGGGAACTCCATATGAGCCATTGCAGATTACTTCCGGGGGGTAGATGTTCTTTGGCTCATGCCTTATTTTTTTCTTAAACTAGTCGGATGGTCTTGACTAGTCTCAGTATATCGCAAAAAGCTTTTGCGGCTTTTTAGTCTACCACGGGGCAATCTATGGTTGTGCAACGGGTGTCGAGGGTCTTCTTCCTGGCGGCGCTTCTCTACAGCGCAGGCCACTTCTCGGCTAACCGCGGGCGGGGCAATGCTGTTATTAGGCGACACGTTTCGTTCAGTGCCTTCGGGGATATAGACGTAAACTATGTATGTGTTCTTCTGAAACTTGAAGGTTTTCATCACGATGTTTTCCTTCGCCATCAAGCAAGCAACAATTAACCATCTAATACGCACTTCTAAAAGTTAGTACTGCGCGCCGTGGGTTCGATCCCGAGACCCTCTGAAGAGCAGTAACTTAGTTTCTCCCCTACTATAAACCTGCCATTCCGAATCCTAAAAAACCTATTCTCCTATTACGTACAGTCACCGTATAAAAAAAAGTAAATCTATTTTAGGTACGGTCCAACGGAAAAGTTTAAATGAATATTACGCATTTTCGTGTAACTTGTAAATTGTTTTTCTCCGTAATAATATGACTTTTAAACTTAATCCCAACTTGAATAGCTTACTTTTTAAACGGGATGGTCTGTAGTTGTGTAAGTTTGAGGGTTTGACGTGTGTTATACGACTAAAAGCCAGCGCAGATTCAGCGAAGAGTATTTTTTTACTGTCAAACTATTATAGTTATTGTTTTCATGTTGGAATAGTCCAAATTCAATTATCACTTATTAGTAGTTTGTGTGCGAGCGTGTTGTTAACCTTGTTTATTTGTTAATTGATACCGGCCATTGTTTAAAATGATACCAATCTTGACATCAAGTTAGACAGAAAAATGTGCGCCGGCCCTTAGATACTTTCGATTTAGTTGAGTAACTTTGTGATTAAGGTAAGCAGAGGTTGTTTTGTTAATAAAGCTTTGTATAAAACTGTCTGGACATTCGTCATAGTGGTGACTGACTTTAAGTGACTACTTTATGTTCTAATGAAGTGGGCTAAAAGTTTTAGGCGTTATAGTGCCTAAGTAATGCTATCTTCCTCGCGACTAGTAGTCTATAGTCACATAAAACTATGGTCAGACATTGTTCATTGTCGACCGACGATAAAGTCTGTGTACCGTGAACTTGATTGATCAGTAAGGGATCAGTATTTCTGTATAAGTATGCGAAGATAACTTGTTTTCAATAGCTTATAGTCAAATCTGTTCAGATCAGCTGTTAGTGGATGCTAGGTTTTAAGGCGCAATTCTTGCATGTTACTGGCTATATGGCGTTACCGTCCCAGCCTAGACACTAAAAAGCTTTTGATGCATTTAAGAATGCGGTCAATATAAAATGAGTTGGTTCAGAGACAATTTGGTCAATATTGCTGTAGTTTAAAAAGTCTGCGAATTGTTTCGCCTTAGAATTAAGAGTATCAAGCAAATTGACGTTTAAATCTCCGAGAAGAATCACGTTATCATATGCAGACAATGCGCACATGCTCTCTGTAATAGCGTCGAGAAATGTGTCTAAGTCCAACCAGGGCGGGCGGTATGCAGTACCGATCAATAATTTCTTAGTTTTGATAGATAGAGTCATCCATATTTGCTCCACCGAAGGTTTATCAGGATGGGATCTTATACGCGTATGAATACCGGATTTGATATAAAATGCGACACCCCCACCACGCCCACCACGTGTGGTCGTAGGGCGCGGGACGTGATGAAGTCTATAGCGCGGTGTGGTTGGGGCTCTTCCTTCCTCACCCTCTCGCAGCCACGACTCATTAATAGCCATGATATCAACTGAGTGCTTATTCATGGCGATGAGAATTTCATCATGGTTTGTTGCCTGAGAACCAGCGTTAAGCAGACCGAACCTTAAGTTTTTAGAAGGCTTAATTTTTCATTTATACAACACGACTTCAATACTCTCTGTATAGTTATTTGATGCCATTGCTTGGATCATATATTATAAAATATTTTGTCGCAATAGACCCGTTTGAAAATGAATAATAACTTATAAATAATAACATATTACATGGTTTGATAATTGTACCTATTAAGATATAGTAATGAAGTAAATTGTAAATATTTAATGGATATAGGTAGTTGAGCTGATATACTATAAAACAAATTGATAAAGATTGTTGATAGTATTGAGTAAGTGTAGCTATTACATTTCTCAAAAGTATTCTTATCCTTAGTAATACAAAAACTGTGCTCACACCCGTAAAGCAACCACGCAATATACATTAAAGCTAATATTGTACAATGTTCTAATAAACTACAAAAGTTAAGAAGCGTGACTAATTGTTTCGTTTGTGTTTGTTTCAGCCTCCGGTCCAAAGAGTCGCAGCAAGTCAGACTCCGCACGAATATGGCAGGCTTGATCTCCCGGCTTGCATCGTGCCAGGATCTTACCATGTTTCGACCAAACGAACTTCCAGCCGAGACGAAGCCCAGCATCTCGCGCGCGACGGAACAACTGTCAGTTCGTCTTGGTAAGGCACTCGTTAACATAAGAACGCCTCGGAGCGCCCGGCATGTTGAGGTCGGCAGTGGTGGCTCCGCTGCGAACTCGTGCGCTCTGTAGTATCTCGCGCTGCAAGCTCCTCCTTGCGAAGCGTATGGCAATGGCATGTGACCTCTGCAGTCCACCCACTGCGTTCGTGGCGTCAACATGTCGGCCGCCGACTCTCTTTAGGTTCGAAACGTCAACTTCCCAAAATGTTCACTCACCCTAAATGTCCACTTCCCAAAATGGTAATTCCCTAAATGTCAATTTCACATTTTGTCCACTTTCCCAAAACGACCACAAATGTACAATTCTCCAAAAGTCCACTTCCCATAACGTCTACTTCACAAATTCGAATTTCATTGAAATATAAAAAAGACCATATCATATACTTAATCTGGGATTAGGTTTAGGACCACAATATGCCTAGTACCTAATGCATAGTTTTGGTTTGTTAGGTACGACTGTATGTAATTCAAGTAACTGCCTGGAGGCTCCGTCAGCCCGGGCCTGCCAGCAGGACCCAGCCCAGATATATATACCTACTCCTGGAAAATTTCAAAGGCTTCATCTTCAATATAAATTGGTTCGGGGACAATGTGACCATTAATCATGAGCTTGATCTTGTCCAGATTTATCCCCAGCCCAACACGTCTTGTGGCAGTATTGAGACTGGACAGCATTTTTTGCAAGCCTTGCAGCAAATCTGCCATAATTACCAGGTCATCGGCAAAGCATGATCTGGAATAACCTTATAGGCATCTCAGAGGAGAAAAGCTCTACGTTTCTCCTCCAGCCTTAAGGGGCTCAGAGGCCACTCCATCTTCCCTGTGCGCCTTACCAGAATTAAGCTGTCTGAGAGCCGCATCGATTTCATCGACATCTACTTCAGGGAGATCCAATGTAAAGTGGCGGGTAAGTGGGGCTCTAGGATCGCTCGTGTCTGGTGCAGGTTTCGGTGCATGCGAGGCATACAGAGTGCCATACATAGAAGTCTTTAAGTTCAGAATGGTTTAGATTCTAAACCATTCTCAAGTCCCCTTGAACACACACACAAAAAATCATCAAAATCGGTACAGTCGTTTAGGAGGAGTTCAGTGACATACACACGCATTTCATAAACTGAGCAGCTCATTTGTATTCTATTTAACTTATATATAAAAATTCTAAACAATTGTTTTGAAGAGTGTCACTAATAAATATTAATTATTTATCTACTATTCTAGACAATCTCAGTTATGCGTAATTCTTGACGTGTTTTGCATTCAAGCAGAAACCGTATTGATTTATACACACTGGTTGTTGTGTGTTGGCATGTATCTAGTATGTATGCGAGGTATGATGGATTATTAGGGTTCCGTACCTAAAAGGTAAAAAACGGAACCCTATTACTAAGCCTCCGCTGTCTGTCTGTCCGTCTGTCTGTCTGTATGTCTGTCTGTCCGTCTGTCTGTCTGTCTGTCTGTCTGTCACCAGGCTGTATCTCATAAACCATGATAGCTAGAAAGCTGAAATTTTCACAAATTATGTATTTCGGTTGCCGCTACAACAATAAATACTAAAAATAAAAAAATGAAAATATTAAGGGGGGTCCCATTAAAAAAACGTGTTTTTTTCGTATTTTTGCTCAAAATTACTAACTGTAACAGGTAGACGCTTTAAATTTTCACAGAATATATAGTTGTATATTACCTTTCAAAATAAATAATTAAATTAAAAAAAGTAAATAATAAAGGGGGGCTCCCATACAACAAACGTAATTTGTAAGCAATTTGTTACTCGATCTTAATAAACAGGTTTCTACCTGTCAAGTTTCTACTTATAAAGTATTTAAGTATACACACAACCAACGTCATTTTCTTTTATAGACAACGTGATTTTCTTTTATAGATTATGGTACGGAACCCTTCGTGCGCGAGTCCGACTCGCACTTGCCCAATTTTTTTTTATTATTAAAAGGCGTCCATTGTATGCGTGATGTATGAAAGGTTGGGGGGTTATACATAAGCAAATTTCTTTTGGGTGGTGTTTAACACTTAAGACTGACACCACTTCTCCTTCTCTGTTCTAGAGCTGCCGACTTTGCCGCTTTTTCGGACCCCGGATATCGCCGCTGCAGTTAAGTGCTCCTTCTGTCCAGAAGCACCGAAGTCGCGTCAGCCTGCCTGTCTATGTCCTGAGTCTGTCTTAGCTCTTACCACTTGCTACCGGGTATATACTGTTGTAACGCTTGCTAATAAATAATATTTAGTAACCAACAAATCAATATTTAATTTATCTCCAGTACACATACCTACTAGGTAACTCATATACCAACATCACTTCTTTAACGTTACATATATTAGTATTAGATTAGTACATAATTATGTTATTCGTGACGAAACATTGTGATAAAAAAAAGTTATTACAATGTGTGCGATGTCGTGTCCAAGTTAATAAATAAGTAAATAAAAATAGACTGCGGTTTACCTATTTGGCCTAATTATACCTAGCATGTGATTCTGGTGACTCTATACATAACTACACAATTAGTAAGGAAAATTATTACCAACGCAGGTACTATTAATTATTATTAATAGATCTATATGTGTCTTAAGAACTACGAATGATTATTGGACTTTGAAACTGTAGCAGTAAATACACGATGTAACAATGGTTAAGTAACTTAACTACTACTTAATTAATGAATATGACGAATAGTATCTTCATTTTGGCCGGTATCAACGCTTCACAGTTCTAGGTGGGCACAGCTGGGTCTCTTTGCAATGAATACACACAGTACAACACACTGTTTATTCGAGGACACAAAATACAGTATCTTCACAATCTTAATATGCACACGTGGCTCGGATGGATAACTTTTGGAAACGCGGCGAAGTTGGCCGTAGGTAGGCCTCACTTGTTTTCTTCGCTGTGTCTGTCGACAAAGTGTTGGTGAAAAACAGCTCCACGTTCGCATAAAAAACATCAAATGACATTGACAGCTGTCAACTGCCGACCTCAGTGTTGCCAACCATCGTATCCAAATACGCCCAAATCTATTAAGATTTGACGTTCCGTTTTCCAATCTCCGACACGGCCATCTTGACACGTCACACGTCCCTGTGTGATGCTCCTGCAAAAGAGAAAACGGTCTGCAATATCTCAAGCTCTTAGCTCGGCCCAACCTGATCATCGTTTAGTTAAAGAATAAGGCTCGTTACGTAATAGGTAAACCACAACACTAAGGGTTAACATCAAGTTTATTTCAACTGCATCATATTATCACATCACATAATATCATGAAAGCAACTCTCTCATTCATCATCACCAGCCTTTAATAGGTAGTCCATTGCTGGTCTAGGCCTCTCCTTTGAAAGGAGTAATTGGCCTATTATACCACGCTGGCCAAACGGGTTGGTATAGGGTTTGTATCAAGTTTTCCTTCTTACAGTGCTGTTCTCTGCATAATATGGTCCCCCAGTCGGCTCTTACGACACCCATGGGATGATATGGGGTGGTGACATTAGTGAACAGTATCTTAGTAGGTAGTAAAAAGTATCTTAGCAGAGAATAATATCACAAACGTTAATCACTATCAGCGAAAAGTGTCGTTCACGGTTCACGGGCCTCTTCTCACTATGAGAAGGGTAAGGTCATAGTCCACCACGCTGGCTGATCACGGCGATAAGGTTGTTTATTGCTTGTATGGGTTTGGCACAGTAAAACGAACGTGTTGACACATTGACAGTTTATTTGCTACTAAAAAAATACAAAGGACAGTGGACTGTAACACTAGGTATAGGTTAAACATAAGTAATGTAAGTACATATATGTAGGTATCACACAACTAGGCATCGCTGCTGTCGCTATACTACGCTTAAACATTTCGCCTACCAAAGGATCTATCCTTTAAGTGATAACTGATAAGTACAACAAAAAAAAATAACAAAGTTAGTTGGCTGGCAAATGTAAACAAAAAAATCAACGTCGCATCATAACAACAAGCATACGATATGGTAAGTACCATCACGTACCATTAATTCTACATAAGTGGTAAGTATAAATATCTGTAGGTTTAATAACACGATACCTACGCACAATTCAAGTAGGTATATTAGTTGACTCAAGTAGGTAAACATAATATTTATAAATTACGATCGAATTATATGGAGTGTCTGTGTTGTGGCCATCGATCACTGATCGAAGGTTGTGGCAGTACAGCCGCTTCATACAATTGGAGACACTTTATTAACAACAAGTTTTATCGCATGCGCTATGCGTAACACAAAATTAATAGGTAAATAGTGATGGCGCTCACGCTACGGACCCGGGTTCGAATCCCGGCTAAACTTATCTATACACATTTTTATTGAAAAGTATACAGTTTACACAGTTTTAAGAAAAAAGTACACAGTTTAAACAATGGAATTTACTTTGTTTAGGCAATACACACAATTTACTCACGGGGCGTTTATGGACACCGTTTTTACATTTAATTGTTACAACACGAGTAATGCCATCGGGGCCCGCATGCTTTTGAATAATTTAGGCTAATATGCATTTAGGTACTATATATTATCTATATATATCTATATATTATCTTGTGTACTTAGTCTTGTGCACGGGACTGTAGTGGACACCGCGGTGGTTTTAGTGAGAACGCCTTTAGGAGAGAGCCTCACACACCTCTTCCGCCAGCCCCCAACTCGATCGTACGATATGATCGAGTGGCGGAATCGAGACGGCTCGTAACGAGTTTCCACCGCGCAAAAAAAAGGCGTAATAAATTTAGAAACAGGTTCACGTTTGGCTTTAGGTAATTTCAAATTAAGAAAACGTCTACAATACGAGATTACTCTTAACATCTTTGATAAACTAGAATAATTTGTCCAAATTAATTCTTCTTCAGTGTTATGTATAGCAGTTAAAGATCTCACACGTTCTTCCTCTCGCGAATCTTCGATATTAGGAACACTTATATTTAGGTTAGACAGCCAAACTGGGCCCGGCCACCATAGTGAATGGTTCAATAATTCTGAACCTTGTAAGCCCCGTGATGCACAGTCGGCTGGGTTCATATCTCTGGATACATGTCCCCATTGCTCAAAATCTACCGTGTTTAATATGTCTGAAACCCGGTTGCTCACAAAGGTGCTCCACCTACTTGGTCCACCCTTTAACCAAGCTAGTACAATGGTGGAGTCTGTCCACGCAAATAACTTGTCTTTAGGTACACACAGCACTTGAGATGTTTCTAATATTAGTTTAGCTGCTAATGCCGCACCGCAGAGTTCCAATCGGGGGATTGAGATTTGTTTCTCGATTGGAGCCACCTTTGTTTTGGAAGTTATTAGATTAACATACACTCGTTCGTCATCTATGACTCAAATATACACTGCTGCTCCATATGCGACTTAAGATGCATCTGCGAAGACGTGTAACTCAATACTTGACGCGTTACTGTAGTGTAGCCATCGTGGTATGCTTAGGCCTTTGATGTGTGCTAAATTTTCACGATATCGGTTCCATTCTTCAAGCAAAACACCGTTAATGAATAGTACTGCAAATGGTAATATGGCTACTAAATTTTCTTCAGGGTGCCTGATAATACCATCTAACAGTACTTCACCATATAGTTTAGCTCCAAGTAAAATATCTATTTTACCTGGTGTTGTGAATCCCGGATCTGCCAATTGAAGTTGTAACCAATCGGGAAATCTAAGATTACTGGTGGGTAACAGTGCTGTTATGCTCGGGCCACACTACCGGGATATGCCAAATGTGGTATATCCTTCAATATTGTCGGCTCTTAGTCACGCGCGCCCTCTCACTTACACCGCCCACAGCCGACTGAGCTGTCAACGGTCGCACGCGTGCCAGAGATGACATAATGCTTCCCTCTCTTTCGCTCACATACACTACATCCCTTCCTTCTTTTAATTTTTCAAAACCAATTAAAGATCAATCAATTAAACAATTCATATTTTTATTATACTCATGACTTTTAATTTTAATCAGTATTATAATCAACATTAATCACCTAAAATCAACATCAATCACTTCATTCTATCTTTAATTCTGGTCTTCCGAGTAATTGTTTTAATCGCCTCCAACATCCTCTTCTGAACTCTTTTCTACTGCAATTTCTGAATGCTGTCCTTCGATTTCTTTATTCATCGATTTCCATTCACCCTCTACTTTCTTTAGATGCAGTATGTTTCGTCTTAACTGTTGTCCCGTTTCATCATTCTGTACTTCCACGTCTCCACCGGTTTTAGATTTTACAGTATGTGTAGTTGTATCAAAATTTAGACTCAATTTATTAGATTTATTGGTATTCTTTTCATACACTTTATCTCCTACCTGTATATCTACTTCGCGTGCTCTTCGTTTTCTATCAGTATATTCTCTCCCTTTTTCTTTTTATTCTTTGTCTTTATCCCTTATATCAAAATCCTCAAAATGTTGTTCCGCATAATCTATCATGGGGATGTTGTCCTTAAACTTCCTTTGAAAAAATAGCTCTGCCGGGGATTTTCCCGTCACACGATGTGGGGTGCTATTGTACATAGTCAAATACTCGATCAGTGCTTCTTTCCAGCTTTTTCTCTCTACTTGGCATATTTTGAGACGTTTAAGGATATCCCGGTTCTGTCGCTCCACTTCACCGTTCTGTTGTGGCCAGTAAGGTATTGAATTAAACAGTTTTATATCATTTTCACGACAATAAGTCTTGAACTCTGCGCTAATGAATTGTTTTCCAGTATCGGAATTTATGGAAACCGGATGTCCTAAACGGCTAAAAATCTCTTTTAGTAAGCGGATCATCTCCTTACTGCTTATGTCTCGACAACTTTTGATTTCCTTGTACCTTGAGTAGTAATCAATTAACACTAATAGGTGATCGCCACTTGGTAATGGACCTAACAGATCTATAGCGATATCAACCCAGGATTGGGTAGGTAATTCTCCTTTTGAGTGGGTGCGGTGGGTTTGGTGCCGATACTAGTGTACACCCTTTACAGGACCGTACTAAGTTTTCCACGTCCTTATCATACTTAGGCCACCACACTTTCGCTCGAAGTCTCAACTTCATTGCGACTATTCCAGGATGGCCTTCGTGGGCAGCGTCCAAAACAAGTCGTCGTAATTGTTTCGGTATAACTATTCTAGTGCCTCTTAGCAATATGTCCCCAAAAAAACAAAACTCGTTCTCAAATAGTTGGTATCCCTTCACTGAATCATCCCACTTTCTGTTAAATATGCCCTGTTTCACTTTTTGTATGTCGATGTCGGTCTTTGAATGTTCTTCAATATCTTTTAACGATACGGCTATTGGTCTAGCATGGTCAATTATATCCTGAACGTAATCTTTTTGCTGAGTCTCATTATGCTTAAATGTACACAATCTGGACAAGGGATCGGCTATGTTATTTTTTCCTGGACGGTATATGACATTGTATTTATAAGATTGAAGTCTCAGTATCCAACGTTCTATCCGTGCACAGGGTTTGGACTTTGGACCAAATATGACCTCAAGAGGCTTATGGTCAGTGATTAGATCAAATTCCTTGCCATACAGAAACATGTGAAAGTGCTCCACAGCCCACACCAGTGCTAAAGCCTCCTTTTCGGTTTGGCAATACCGACGTTCACAATCACTGAGAGTTTTGTTTCCAAACGCGATAATACGTGGACCACTTTCATTTGTCTGTACCAGAATTGCTCCAAGTCCGACCGGACTAGCATCTGCAAATACCATGGTTTTATCGTCTACATTGTAGTACCCCAAATTTGGTATGTCACTCAAAACAGCCTTTAAAGCACAAATGGCTGTTTGCTGACTTTTTCCCCAAGAATCCCTAATATCAGCGTTTCTGGCTGATCCTTGGCGAAGCAATTGCTTCAATGGCTCTGTGAGGGTAGCCATATTTGGAATCCATTTTCCAATATAGTTAATAAGCCCTAAAAAGCTTTGTAGTTCCGAAATATTGATCGGGGTTCTAAAATCTTTTATAGCCGATAAATATTTGACTAGTGGTCGAATTCCTTCATCAGACAATTCGTGTCCTAGAAATTGGACTTTCGTTGTTGCATAGATACATTTATCTTCCCTTAACATTATGTCATTTGCCTTCAGTGTTTCTATTACTTTTTGTAATCGAATGTCATGTTCTTGCTTGTCTTTTCCATATACTAAAATGTCGTCGATGAAATTAACAACCCCTTCACATTCTATTAACACTCTTTCGAGTGTTTTTTAAAACATTTCCGGCGCACAGGTTATTCCGAACATTAATCTTTTAAAGCGGTATAATCCTTTGCCAGAAATGAATGTAGTAATGTGTCGTGAGTTAGGCAGAAGCTCCAGTTGATGAAAAGCATCCTTTATGTCTAATTTGCTAAACATTTTAGCATTTTGGATCTTTGGTAGCAGCTGTACCATCGTTGGTAAAGGGTGATTTTCCCGCTTGATTGCCAAATTTGCGCGTCTCATGTCGATACAGAGACGGACATCACCATCTGCTTTTAAGATCGGTACTACCGGAGATATCCATTCTGACGGTCCTTCTACCTTTTCTATTATATCCTTTTGAAGTAGTTCGTCTATTTTAGTATTTATTTTTTCTTCCAAGGGAATTGGTATACGTCGGTAGGGTTGTGCGACTGGTTTTACATCCTTATTAATTGGTATTTGTATTTGGATATTTTTTAATTTTGGAAAGGGCGTCATTTCAACCTGATTTATGTTCAATCCTAATTTTAGTACGCCTAATGCAATCGCAGTTATTTTGCCTAGTAGATTACGTGTCCCTTTCTCTATTACATAGAAGGTGGCGTTTTGTGTTCTCGATCCAACACGAATATCCGCAGTAAAGGACGTCAATAATTTGAGAGGGACTTCACATCCATATGCTACAAATGTTTGTCCTGGATTCTTTATTTCTTTTCCTGTCTTTAAAACGTTTTCTTTGATTTCTTTCCACGTTTTATCTGTTATTAAGTTATGTTGACATCCTGAATCAATGAGCATCTCTACTTGAGTTCCACCTACATGACAAGCGAGCGTATTATTATGCAGAACAATAAAAACGTAATCGAGTTTATCTTCTATCGCATTCGCTTGTTTTATATCTTCGACTTTGTGATTTGATTTCTTTCTTTTCGCATCTTCGCTTCTATCCGATTTGTTCGCTTCTTCATAGCTTCGTTTTTGGCCTTTTCCTCTGCACTGAGCCTGGAAATGCCCCACCTTCTTGCAATTGTTACAAATTTTACCTTTAGCTGGACACTTCGCATCATGCGCTAGATGATTCCAGCTACCACATCGGAAACACGCCCTTTTATTGTTCTTTATAATTGTCTTTTCCTTTTCTCGTGTCTCAATTTTGCTTACAGTGTGCTCCTTTCCCTTCTGGCTAAAATCACCTAGTTGTCGTTCCACTACTTCTAAAGTATTCGCCTCGGTTATCACTTCATTTAAAGTAATTTTTTCTCCTGCACGAAGTACTTTCTTCCTCAGTTCTTCCGATGAACACTTCTCAATTATCTGATCAATTTCTCGTTTTCTTCTTGTTTCATTTGTCTGAATAGATGTCTTTCATATCGTTTGTTTTGCTTTGGCGCGAAGTATTCATCCAACTTTTTTATTTCTACTTCAAATACGTCTTTGTCTTGATCTTCAACCGACTTGACGTAGCCACCGGGTATATTAAACAGTATTTCTTGAAGTTCTTGTCCTCCCCAATGTAACAGACTTGCGCGTTTTTTAGAACTAGTATTAACATCCGCAGCTTCCAGGTAAATATATAAACTCCTCTTCCAGCGTTCCCATCTAGCTCCAACAGAACCTGCTTCGCCATCGCACTCAAATTTTTCCAGTGAAAGACTTGACATTATTTAATCTGTGAACAAGGAAACAAATAAAGAATGTCTCGTTTTGGTTACCAAATGGGCATCATCCTTTGAGCAACCTGACACATTCATTATCCATTCCTCACAACCTCTCTTGCAACCCCATGTGATCTGTTATTCATCTTCAGTAAACGGGCGTCACCCGTATACATTTTCAATAACGGGCGTTACCCGTACCAACTTTAGATTACGGGCATCACCCGTAAAGCAACACGTCACAGGCATCACGGGCGTCACCCGTATACATTTTCAATAACGGGCGTTACCCGTACCAACTTTAGATTACAGGCATCACCCGTAAAGCAACACGTCACAGGCATCACCCGCGCAAATATCACGTTAAGGGCATCACCCGTATAGCTTCTACATCTACACTCTGATAAGCCTCAATTACATCGCATCTTGTACTAACAGGTATTACCCGTGTTTAATTGTATTACGAAGTCCTTACAGGCATCACCTGTTTGCGGACTACCAGGCATCATCTGGTAACAGCACAACGTAGTTACAAACATCACCTGTTTGCGGACTACCAGGCATCATCTGGTAACATCACAACGTCGTTACAAACATCAAGATAAACAGAGATCGTTGTTTTACTGTTCACCAGTGCCGTTTGGGTGCCGGTTAGAAAACCGGACGTTTTTGAATGAAATGAATGAGAATTGTAACATTGCCAAATGAAAATGTACCATTACAACATCAAATGACGTTTACTTGTACAACTCTTTTAGACAATCGTATAATATTATAATGCACTCAAGTTCAGACGTTGTATTTTTCGTTATTTTTCTTTTTTAGGAGTATCACGACGTTTTTTGGCAGGATTAATTTTATGACATTTGTCATTGTTATTGTTTACTGTGTAGCAAAGAGATTGGATATATATACGTTATTCTTCTGTGCTGAAGAGGTTTTTAAAACGTGAAAAGTTATCGTTGAGCACATCCTTTTGTCTTTATATGAAACAAAGAGGTGTCATTACAGTAGTGCTGTAATCTCCATGATATGAAACTGTTGACGAATAAATGTAACCAGCCTGGCGCAAGTTCCTAAGAAAAAACCGAATGTATGAAACGTGCTATCTTTTTAATGGCTACTATTATATGTATAAAACGTGAAGATAGCATCCTACACTATGTACCCTTGGAACAGTATTCTTTCAAAGTTAGACGGGTTATACGTACATCACCGCCTTGGCTGTCAATAGTGTCAAATGTCACAACTGTCACATTATTATCCAGATTGAACTTTGCCGCGTTATGTAGTTTGTTTATAAAACGTAAAAAACATACTGTAAAAGTGCTTTGTGTATACCAAATAAATGTGATTTTACACTTCTAGTGTTAGTGTTACTATATTTATTTGATTAGCATTGAAAGGAGCGCAATGAAAACAAGCAAAATAACGTGCGAAATATGGCATACAACAACATGCCGGTCAAGCAATGAAGAAAGGGTAGGTATTTATGGCAAAATGTCCCTAGATAAAGATCAATGAATATTTATAATTTTATATAATGTGATATATTTCAATGAAACATAAAAAATAAGGAAATATTCTAAAGTTTCATATCCTAGTACTTTGTAGGTAAAGAATCGTGCTGCCTGTCAGTTATCGATAATCCGTTATTAGAAATTGGCACAATGACTAAAAATTCTATTCTTTTTTCTTTTTAGATGTAAAAATGGGTAGCTGCAACTGGAAACCAAGACTTGATTTATGTGCCCATTGAAAAATTACATCAGTTGAACTATGTGTGTGGCAAGCATTTTAAGCCGAAAGACTTAAAAAAAGGGAACTTAAGTCAGAAAAACAGCTGTGCCTTGTATCTATAGACATTTCTTTAAATCCTATTACAGAAAAAATGTTGAAAACCTTTCTATTACATGTACATACATATATCTTTTAGTTCTGCGTATTTTTCTTCGCTAATCTAGAATAGATTTATAGAATAAGCTAATTTGTTTGAATAAACACATAAATATTAAATACATCTTTTATTTGTGTTGGAAAAGTATAATTCTAGTCGAAACAATTATAATTATTTCTTACCGAATATTATCGATATCGATATTTCGTTAATCACTAGAGGGTACATCCCTATATTGACAAATATGACAATGCTGACAACATAAAAGCGATGTCAATTAGTATCTTTATGTTGGTACGAGTTCTCCCTGCACGTTTCATACAAAGCTGAAAGTCTCGCATGATCTATGGCACATCCGCCTCTTCTTACGTAGTATTTGTATACTCTTTGAATGTAACTAGTAAACAAAATGTCACATTGACAGCGATAACCAACGTTTAAACGCGTTAAAAAAACACAAATAAGTCAGTAAACAAACACAAATACATTATGTGGGTGGTCGTTTCGAATTCAGATAACTAGATACAATAATAAAATAAATACCTACTTGCAATTCGTACTAGTCGTTTTGTTTACTGGATTTTACTTTTAAAACATAGCACACACACTCTTTTTTTTATTGTTATTATAATTACTCACCAAATTGGTCCTCGTCGCCAAAATGTGGTATATCCTTCAATATTGTCGGCTCTTAGTCACGCGCGCCCTCTCACTTACACCGCCCACAGCCGACTGAGCTGTCAACGGTCGCACGCGTGCCAGAGATGACATAATGCTTTCCTCTCTTTCGCTCACATACACTACACCAATAATTATTGCCATAATTTCAACAACGCCTAGGTGTAACCGCGATTTATGGCCATAATTTTACAATGCCAATCAATATGGCATATGCCGTAGGCAATAGCTTCGGCGGCGGTCTTTTTTCGCACAACAAAGAAGATTACCGCAGTAATTAATGCGTTTGTGGCCACACTACCGTTTGTTCAGTGTGCAACACGAGTTCGACGACGACGCACGTATCTACCGATATGGAGTGGTCAAATGAAAAAGCGCTTGAATTTTTGGAGTTATTGCAATCCGAACCGTCTCTCTGGGATACCCGACAGAAAGCTAAAAATTTAAAAGATTCATGTTAAAATAATTGGCACTCATAAAATACCAAACAGCTGCAGCTTCATCCGCCATCTTGAAAAATGGTATTTTTACCGCCTAATTTATTGGCATATCTCGGTAAACTCTAGTGTAACCACACGACTTCACGCAGTAATTTAACGGTAATTTATTGCCATAATTATGGCGGTAACAGCCCGGTAGACGGTAAGGTAGTGTGGCCCGAGCATTAGGAAACGCAGTACATACGCATCCACTCTAATTGACTCATTGGGATGGTCGCGTGATTTCACGCAGAGTGAAACCATGTGTTTGATTCTCGTTTGCCCCTCTCCCACACCGGACACCCAACCACTCACTGATTGACGGGTAAGATTTAGTAACTGAACAGTTGCCTCGGATACAAATGACGCTTGTGACCCTTGGTCTAGCAAGGCCCTAATGATCTGGTTACAACTATTCTTACTATTAACTAACACTTTAGCAGTAACTACTAACAGAGTATTCGTTTGAATTTGCTCACATGTAAAATTAGACACAATATGCGCATCATTAGACAAAGGAATGGACTTACCAACCGACGTCTCACGAACGGTACCTGTAGCCGTGTTTGTCACCTCGTTAGACTTCTCGGCGCTTCGCTCTCTCACAAAGTGTAGAAGGGAGTGGTGCCGACGTCCACATCGTGTGCAGCACGCTGACTGTCAACATTTATTTACCGAATGCGATGGCGCGAGGCAGTTGAAACAGAGCTTATTATTCTTTACACTCTCCTGTCTTTCTAATAGAAACTTTTAAACACTCGCGTTGCATGTTTAAGAATATATAACATGCATTAGGTATTTACATACCTTATTTTGCTTGACGTTTCGAGACGGTTGCACGTCCCGTGGTCGCAAGCTGAGTGGTGTAGCGATGTCACGTCTCCGAGTGCGAGGTAGAAGATTCTATTTCTACCCACGGGTCGTTGATATTCGAAGTACCGGCGCAAAACACACTAACCTTATCTGTATATTGAACATTCGCCGACTGCGCATTAAAGTGGGGTGTTGTTAGCCGAATCGCTGGATTCCACGCCGATGACAATTTGAAGCCCTCTTCCCGATTGAAATTTTTATGTTTTCTGATTTCGATCGCTTCACGCACAACTCTTGGGTAAAAGTGGCGTTCTGTGGAAGGACTTGGGGACGATGAAATTCAATCCAGTGATCGGTGCCCGATTGAAGTAAATGTTCCGCAAACGCCGATTTGTTCGTTTGACGGTTCTTTACAGCTGCGATGTGCTCCTTTATACGACCAACCTGTTTGTCTTATGTTCGTCACGTGTGGTGCATCACATTTTGCTGGTTGCTTGTTTTATGAGCATTTGCCTGTTATAGATTTGCCTGTTATAGAAGAAAAACATTATGTTGATTCAAACCCAATGCCAACCTGTTTGGCCAGCGTGCTAAAGTAGACTAAATTGTCCTTTCAAAAGAGAGGCCTATTCCAGCATTGTACTGTTAAAAGCTCATGATGATGATGACACCCAGACACAAAGGGTAATAATGCCGGATGGCGGATACAGGAATTTGGTTTGGGGGTCTTGAACCTGCTGAATGAATATTTTATCAAGGGAACACTGAAAATTCACTTAATTGTCTCTGTGAGAAAACAGATGATTTTGTAGGGGACTTGAGCTCCTTAAAAGTCTTGAATACAGCTCTCGCCGTGCCGTTCATATAAATACTTGTCCTAGGTGAGAATACGAATACAGACATACATACATACATATACTCACGCCTTTTTCCCGTCGGGGTAGGCAGAGACAACTGAACGCCACTTGCTTCTATCCTTACAAACCTCACGCGCTTCCTTTACATTCATTACTCTTTTCTAGAGATGGGCCGAGTACTCGGTTGATACTCGGTACTCGGCGTACTCGGCGGGTTTTTTTGATACTCGTACTCGGCCGAATAACTCGGTTTGAAATGCCGAGTATACTTTGTTTAAGAAAAGCAATATATTTAGGTATATCGTTAATTAACAAACTTTTTCAATGATTTATCTACTATGACACGCAATGTGAAGTATTTGTTTGCAAACTATCAAGCGACTGGTAGTTGAAAGGCGCGGGCGGGGTAAAGGGTGTATTAACGCGAGCCGGCACTCTCGACCGGCGCGAACCTAATTGTACTTGTTTACGCGCGCGATATGGGAATTTGATTGAACCGAGTTACTCGGCCGAGTACTCGATTGAAAAAAAAATTGAGCCGAGTAAAACTCGGTACTCGTTACTCGGCAAAAGTGTTACTCGGCGCATCTCTACTCTTTTCATACATGCTCGCCGGTTGCGGGTGCTTCGGACCTTGCCGTTTTTCAGAACGTCACCAATTTGGTCGACGAATGTCCTACGAGGTCGGCCACAACCGGCTTGCCCATACACGTTTGCCTCATATATTTGGTGCGTCATTCTTTCTTCACTCATTCGCTCCATGTGTCCAAACCATCTCAGCATTCCTTTCTCAATTCTTGTCACAACATCTTCTTTCAGACCACATCGCTCTCGTATTACTGCATTCGGAATTCTATCAATCAGTCTCACCCCACACATACTACGCAGTGATCGCATCTCAACTGCGTTAATTCTGCTTTCATGCTTTTTCTGCCATACCCAACACTCACTACCATACATCAGCGTGGGCACAAGTACACCGTTATGAACCGCCAGTCGCGCCTCTTTCGGCACAGTCTGACCGTTCATAAAGGCATGCAGCGCTCCATTCACACAGTTTCCCGCAGTCACTCTCCTTTCAATATCTCCTTCACATCTTCCATCTCTTGTAAACATGCTACCCAAATATACAAATTCTTCAACTTGTTCAACATGCTCATCTTCAATCGCAATATTACACTCAGTCACACTTTCATCCTTCTCAAACACCATCACTTTCGTCTTTCTTGCATTTAATTTCATACCCTTCGCTTTAAAGCTCTCGTTCATGCAGTCCATCATTTGCTGCAACTCTTTCGCCGAGGACGCAAGAATGACTTGATCATCGGCGTACAAGAGGCACTTAGCACGCAATCCTACCATATCGATCCCGCATTCACTTTCTCTTATATCATTCATGCAGCTATCCATGAATAGATTGAACAACCAGGGCGAGGCTGCACAACCCTGTCTGACACCTTTGGAGATATCAAACCATTCTGTATAGGCACCGTTAATCCTTACACAGGCTCTAGAACCCCTATACAGAGATTTCAGAGCTCTTATTATAAAATTGTCCACCCCATACATAGATAGCACCTTCCATAATTCCTTTCTATCCACTCTATCATAAGCCTTTTCCAAGTCTATGAACGCGCAATATACCTTCTGGTTTTTTGCCAGACATTTTTCGGTTACGCAGCGCAAGGAAAAGACTTGATCCGTACATCCCATTCCCTTCCGAAATCCCGCTTGCACATCCCATATCTTGTCATTCGTCACATTTATTACTCAGTCAATCAATATTCTGGCATAAATTTTTCCTACCACACTAAGAAGGCTGATCCCGCGATAATTATGACATTCCTGCCGCGAACCTTTGCCTTTATAAATTGGGACGAGCACTGCCTTCGTCCAGTCATCTGGCACGAATACAGCAACCAAATTAATTTGTCACTAGACCAACACCCTGGTTAAGGACTAAATTCGTCAATTTATCTTACGACATAAACGACATAATTATATAACATGGGCCTCTTTATATAATTTGATCTATATATATGTAGTAAAAGAAAGAAAAGTAGCAAGTGAAATACCTTAACATCCCTAAAATATTAGGCTTCAAACCAGCCCGACGCGCGACGGCCAGTCTCAACGGGGACGAAGCATCTCCGCAAGATACATTATAATGCGCAACAGAAGTGCACTCTCAATTCCTTTACTCGTCCCGTGAGATGACAAACCAACACGACCGAAGAGATACCTACTGGGAGCTATATTAATTTCTCAACCCGATTTCCTAAACACAAAAGTATAACATTCTTTTCCACTTCTAACTATTAATAGACTATATATCATCGTCCTTGCGATATGTAGGCTGCACGGTTGGCGTAGTGGTTTAAGCGGGCGCCTCGCCGCTTGACACTACGCTGAGTTTTGTGGGTTCGATCCCCACACCAGACAACACTTTGTGTGATCCATAAATTGTTGTTTCGTGTCTGGGTATTCATTGTGTCCGTTGGTTGTATGTTTGTTAAGTCCTCCGCGACAGATGATTAATCCCTAATGCGGAAGTTATCTTATGAAAAAATTAAAAAGAAAATATCTCCCTCTTCCATCCAAGACTTTTCGCCTTAGAATAATAGTCTAAGCAGATTTGACAAAATGTTAGGTAGCTTTGTACGGAGTGATTACCGTCTGACCTCTGCAGCCCTTTCGCATGCATATCGCAGCAGCGCTATTCCACGCCTAAGACCAGTCTCATTACATACATATAGACAAGAGTACTGACTCAACATGACGAGTCCCAAAAATCCTCATGATATTCGGGATCTACGGCTTAACGTACTCGCCGAACAATTTGATACGCACATAATTTGAAGAGTCAGTGGGTTTAAATCCGAAACCCTCTGCATGTCCGTCTGTTAGTATCTGCTCTAGGTAGTAGTTGTCCTCATATCATCATTTTTTTTTCACAAAAAACCTGAAAACAATCTTGTTCGTCTCAGGAATGAACCAGGGCATTTATGATACTCAGTAACTTGCAGTTTTGTTGAACACCGAGGCACTTAAATGCAAAATTACACCATTACACGTACCTAACATCAGAAAACACTTAGGTAGCCATTTTGGTCAAGCTTATTCCAAAAGCACAAACGCGGTCTCCATTATAAAGATAGGATTATCTCTTCACCCAGACGAGAGATACATGGCTGAATAAACAATAGTGTACATAAGGCTAAAAATAACTATTTGCACCATTGCAATTGGCAAAAATCTAAGATTGCGTTATAATACATCGGCGACCTGCTCGAACTAGGTTATACCTACCTGTGTTTCGAGCTGATGCTTGATTATAACATAATGATACAAATGACAATCTTATTTTATTGTAGGCTATATTATAATGTAGTCTATAAGCATTGACATATATATTTAAATCAATGTCTATAAGTAATTAAATTTAGATTTATAGTAAATTAATATAGACTAATTTATTTAAAATTAATAATACAAATACGAAATACAATTAAACAATTTCAGGTCAGTTAGTAATGTAACTTATCAGTGCGAAACCGCACGTAAAAATAAAAAACGATACACGTAAAAATTAAAATATTATTCATATTCTGACAATATTAATAAAGTTCATTTTAAAATTTCTAGTATAGTGGCTTAGTGGCTTAGTAACCGTGGCTTGGACACCCGCGGTGAAGCTAAAAGGTGTGGGTGCGGAGGACAGTTCTGTCTGTCCCTCGCAGTCGGGCGCGGTCGCGGGAGGAGAGGCGTGTCGGTGTTGCGTTGCCGCGCGCCCTATCTACCACCACCAAATGGGGGCGCCCCATCGTTGCGTCGTGGTGGGGCCGCAGAGGAGGAGGAGATGCGGTGTTGTGTTGCCGTCCTCCCTATGCTCTGCGGCCGCTGGGTGTTTTGGCGGCGGAGCCCAACACCTTCATTCGCCGCCAAGGGAGTTTTGTTCGGGGCCCGCCTGACCATCTGGCGGGCCAATACCCGTCGGGGGGTAGCGAGGAATGCTTCGGCGATACCCGACCCTCCGACACACGGGTACATGAGGAACACGCGTTGGTTTTTAGTCTGTAAGAGTCTGATAGTCCCCTTCGCCCTTCCTCCCCAGGGCGGAGGGAGTCCATGAGGATTTTCCAACCCGACACAAAAAAAGCAAGGTGGCGCTCCGCCAAAGGTGGCGAATACCTGGGGCAGCAGTCAAGGTGCTGGTGACGCTGAACAGTCGCACATTCTGGTGCGCGAGAGAGAGGAGGCGTGCTTACGCTACGGTTCTCCAAGCGGGGTGAGTGGCGCTCAAGTGAGCGAGGCGAATCTCGGTTGCGCGCCGGTGGCCGGCTCCAAAAACTTCTCTAAAACCGCAAAAGGAGGCAGATGTGTCGCACTATCCCCGCCAAAGGGCTGGTCAAACCGCGACCTAAGGTAGGCAGGCAGCTTCTTGAGCACTATATGTACCAACAGGTAGGACCATTGGTCCACGGGCAGATCCAAGCACTTAAGGGCGTTTATGGCCACCAACAGCGGGTTCAATAATTGGGTGCGCAAACCAGTGACCCGGGTGAGCGTGGGCAATTTGTTAGGTAATCTGTCAAAAGTTGACAAACTTATGGGACTACTAGAAATTCTGCCAGATCGTTCTAATATAATTTAACATTGTAAAATAGCTTTCTGCAGGCTTAGCCAAGACGTCTTTCTGCAAACGTTAACGCAAAAGAAAATATGAAGTGAACGAAAAGTCACGTGATCTAATCAAACAAATAGAAAAGTCGTAGCCAAATACACAACGCATTCGCATCAACAGAATAAACTCATCGTTTCTGCGATGTCAATCGCAAAATAGTAGCCAAGTTGCCAATTTCGGCCAAAACTAACGCTATTAGCGTCGATTGGGTACGAATAACAATCGAATGATAGAACCCTGCAGAAAACGCAAAAAAGAATGCCACAGACGGTCAGCCTGCGTCGAAGGTGTTATTCGACGTGCAGTATTCTCGACGTAAAACTATTAGACCGAGTCAAAAATACCATACTGCGCTCTAAAACACAAATCGCAGATGTGTCCCAAAAAGCAGCCAAGTTGACTGGGCCGTTCATATGTGTCGTATGTCTGACGACCTTTGGGCTAAAACCTAAAACTACCACCTAGTGGGTCCCAGATCGAAAGAGGCCACGCGGCAGACCCAAGATTAGGTGGCAAAATGATTTGAGACTCTATAATGCAGAGTGAACAACAACAGCTCTCGATAGAGAGTGTTGGAAAAGTGGTAGGACCTTTTTCCAGCAGTGTGATTCTGTAAGACTTCCTTCTAAACTTCGAATCTGAATCCGCCGTGAGTTTCTTGATTGGCATTCCAAAACTCGGTCGATAATTCGAATCTACACTAGCGCTACTCTTGCAAGCGTGTTTGCGAGTTGAACTAAATTGACCTCGAGATTTTGACAGATAAAGTATGAGATGACGTAAAAAGCGGCATTCTATAAGGTAATTCCCCCGTCAGTTCGACGCTCACTTCGCACTCAAAATCAAGGTGATTTTGGACATTATGCGAAGTGAGAGCGAATAGCGAAGTGAAATGCGAGTTGTTGTTTGAATTTTACAGAATCGACGTGCTGCTGTGGGACAGGTTAGGCTGTAAATAATAATTGGTTTAGACTCAAATACACCAGATGTTCCAACGCATATTGTGGTTTGCGCTGTATATATATGTGTGTGTGTGTGTGTGTGTGTGTGTGTGTGTGTGTGTGTGTGTGTGTGTGTGTGTGTGTGTGTGCGTGCGTGCGTGCGTGCGTGCGTGCGTGCGTGCGTGCGTGCGTGCGTGCGTGCGTGCGTGCGTGCGTGCGTGCGTGCGTGCGTGCGTGCGTGCGTGCGTGCGTGCGTGCGTGCGTGCGTGCGTGCGTGCGTGCGTGCGTGCGTGCGTGCGTGCGTGCGTGCGTGCGTGCGTGCGTGCGTGTGTGTGTGTGTATTAAGAATATTAACCTTTATTACTAGACCATTTTTAGCGTCTGCCTATTTCTTCAATCTAACAATTTGCTGAAATAATGCTCTTAGTCTGTAGTTTTTCATTCTCATACCTGTCAAGGGCCCCTACGGCTAACTGATAAATGACCTGTACAAGGAAAAAAATAACATTTGTTATCCCTTCGTTTCGAATGACACCTCAAAGACCCATCTGGACGGTCTCGTGAAAATACATCATGTTTTTTTCTGAATATATAATTTTTGGTAAAATAAGATATTGTATGTTACGTATTCTTAAGGATATTTTATTACAGTATTTTTTCTAATAAACCTCAATTTGAGGCTCGTACTTAGTGTTTTTTCCTGCTCCCTAATTTGTCACTAGACCAACACCAGGGTGTTGGCCTAGTGACAAATTAAACAAACTAGGTAAATTGACGAATTTAGTCCTTAACCAGGGTTAAGGACTAAATTCGTCAATTTACCTTACGACTTATACGACATAATTATATAACATGGGCCTCTTTATATAATGTGATATATATATATATATGTAGTAAAAGAAAGAAACTAACAAGTCAAGTACCTTAACCGTAGCTCAATCGCAATTGAAACTAAAATATAAAATATTAGGCTTCAAACCGGCCCGACGCGGCGACGGCCAGTCTCAACGGGGACGAAGCATCTCCGCAAGACACATTATAATGCGCAACAGAAGTGCACTCTCAATTTCTTCACTCGTCCCGTGAAATTATGGCCAATGGGATGACAAACCAACACGACCGAAGAGATAATATTAATTTCTCAACTCGATTTCCTAAACACAAAGTATAACCTACTTTTCTACTTCTAACTATTAATATGTAGATAATTTATTTTCGTCCTTGCGATAAGTCCCTCTTCCATCCAAGACTTTTCGCCTTAGAATCAGAGTCTAAGCAGATTTGACAAAATGTTAGGTAGCTTTGCTACGGAGTGATTACCGTCTGACCTCTGCAGCCCTTTCGCATGCATATCGCAGCAGCGCTAGTCCACGCCTAAGACCAGTCTCATTACATACATATAGACAAGAGTCACAGATGAGAGAATTAGTATCAGATGGAACGCGTGGCACAGTTGCGTGCGGCCACTAAAGCAAATACAAAATTGAAAAGCGAATACAAACTCGTCTCAGTGCGCTACGACGCATCGTACAGTTCACGCGTCACGATCACTTCAACTTTTAAATTCTCAAAATGCCGTCTTGCGTTCTTAAACACTGTAAAAGTTGTTCCTAAAAACAAAAACAGGAAAATGGAATATCTTTTCACAGGTAACTATTGATAATTTGACTGTTTCCTAATTTAATTTCGATAAAATTCGTATTTGTGCAAGAAATATGTAAGTGTTGCCAGTTTTTGTCGACGCTGTTCTGCCTGAATCAGGGAAAATGCACTTGTCAATTGATTATGTGATAATGATTGTCATGTTAATGAAAAATACATTACCGTATTATAAAAGTATATTGTAGATATATCTTCTTTCTCATAAATATAGTAATAGAATTTCAATTTCCATTAGTATATACCTTACATAATATTGTTTTGAGTTCGATCCCCAAACGATCCAAATATTCGTGTGCTACTCGTCAAGCTTATACACTTTGACCTTTGCACCGTTCTTATGGCGTAAAGAATAAGTATCAAAATCGTACAGCAAATGTTTAGCTTGACTTGGCGCCGTGTGTACATACATACTTATGGCGTAGGGAATAAGTATCAAAATCGTACAGCAACTGTTTAGCTTGACTTGGCGCCCTGTATACATACATACTAATGGCGTAGGGAATAACTGAATAAGTATCAAAATCGTACAGCAACTGTTTAGCTTGACTTGGTGCCGTGTGTACATACATACTTATGGCTTAGGGAATAAGTATCAAAATCGTACAGCAACTGTGTAGCTTGACTTGGCGCCGTGTGTACATACATACTTATGGCGTAGGGAATAAGTATCAAAATCGTACAGCAACTGTTTAGCTTGACTTGGCGCCGTGTGTACATACATACTTATGGCGTAGGGAATAAGTATCAAAATCGTACAACAACTGTTTAGCTTGACTTGGTGCCGTGTGTACATACATACTATTTATTTCTCAACTAATCGACGCCAGCGGCTTCGCACGCACATATTTTCGTATTTCTTGTTTTGCCCGATCCCGTGGGAATTTCGAGAAATCCCGTCTTAGTGCACCCCTACGGTTCCCAAGAAACATACATGCTAAATTTCAGCTTCATGCGCCGAGTAGTTTCGGCTGTAGCTTGTCTGTCAGTCAGTCAGTAACGCAAGGATTTTATATATACAGATTTACGAAGTAGTTAAAACTTAACTCGGTACCTACATTTAAGAAATGTATTTATAAAAGCATTAATTAAATCCATGGTAAATTCTTCAAAACCGCAAATGAATATAAGAATATTACATAACTATATGCAAAATACTGGGAGATTATTCATAATCTGGCAACTTTACACACACATAGCCGCGCGTGTCCGTACAGTGCCAGTCGCCAAAGGTCACGCACACATAGCAGTCAACGTGCCACGCTTAGTTGGACGAATGCGCTCTATCTGATACTAATTCTCTCATCTGTGACAAGAGTACTGACTCAACATGACGAGCCCCAAAAATCCTCATGATATTCGGGATCTACGGCTTAACGTACTCGCCGAACAATTTGATACGCACATTATTTGAAGAGTCAGTGGGTTTTAATCCGCAACCCACTGCATGTCCGTCTGTTAGTATCTCCGCTAGGCTATAGTAGTTGTCCTCATATTATCAACATTTTTCCAGAGAAAAACCTGAAAACAATCTTGTTCGTCTCGGGAATGAACCATGGCATTTATGATACTCAGTAACTTGCAGTTTTGTTGACCACCGAGGCACTCAAAAGCATAATTACAATTACACGTAACATTAGAAAACACTTAGGTAGCCATTTTGGCCAAGCTTATTCCAAAAGCACAAGCGCGGTCTCCATTATAAAAATAGGATTATCTCTCCACCCAGACGAGATCTGGAAATAGTGCAATACTAAGTAAATAATAATGAGTGCACGCCAAATATTCTGGACTAGACAGAACTTATACGCTGAGTGCAATCCTGTGTCGACGTCAAATAACTATAATATGATTATTGCAGAAATATCGTGGTCGATGCTAAACGTTCAAAGTGCAGTTTGATAATACTATCTATATATTGTTATTATAAGCTGTTGTCCATCTTTTTACCCGTCTACGGCGAAGCCAAAAGAGGGGTAATGTTTTTGGCAGTGTATGTATTTATTAATGGGGTGTCAATTCTTATTAGGAATCATCATTAATGAGTAAATGTATTAGAATGTATGTCGTTGCTATTTTGTAAAATTGGCCATTTCATGAAATTGGTGAGCATCTCATGAAAGGGCCGCGAGCATAAACAGTTTATCAACAAATGTTGCCTAATGAATACAAGGCTCGAAAGGCTTCATCCTCGTTCCTTAGCGCTAGGGTTCGGCACCCGTAGCTCATAGCGCGATGTTAAAGCCGTAGTATACTAACTCGATAAATGGGCTATCAAACACAAATTCAAATCGAACGACTAGTTCCTGAGGTTAAAGCTATCCACCAAGCAAACAAACTCTTCAGCTCAATAATAATATATTAGTAATATTACTAATTGGTATATTAGATTAAATTGCATCGCTTGCTACACTGGATAGCGATAATTGCCGACTGCGTAGCGGATCCTACCCATTTTAGTCGAGTTTAAAGTTCCCAGATAGCAATAAACTTGCAGCAAGTTTAAGTCAACTTCCTAGTTTCACTGTGACAAACTTGCATGAAGTTTGTCACAGTGAAACTAGGAAGATATAGATACAGCAGGAGGTGCTCGACGACCAGCTGTAGTCGGACCACCAACCTGTCCTCGTCGTCATCCAAATCCTTTTGAAATCAAACTTCATGCAAGTAAGTTACAGTGAAATAAGGAAGTTTGATTTAAACTTGCTGCAAGTTTGGCAAGTTTACATTGTTATCTGGAGACCTATATCTTACCAATCGTCAGTTAGTCTTAATAAAGACATTTATCAATATTCGGATTCATAACAGAAGTGAGATTTACTGTCGAATTTGAACCTATAAATCTGTTGATCCACTTGACATTGTCATTAATCACTGGAACGAGCGGTGATTACTCATTGTGGATTAAAACTGTTTCAATAATTAATCAAATTATATTGCTGGGGGTTGTCAATCGTAATAAATAGGAAGATGATTTGTAACTTTAGTCCTAAAATGCTTCGTACGATTTGTTAGTGATTGATATATTAGGTATAGTAGGTTCTGTCAACGATAGCCCAGTGTTGTACGTAACGGACTGCCGAGACGATGATCTCGGGTTCGATCCCCAGTTACCCCCAACCACGGGCACACACCTCTGACTTTTCGAAGCTATGTGCAATGTGTATTAAAATGTTAATTATCGCTCGCTTAACAATGTGCCCGGTAGATGGCAATAGGCCTGCCCCCTATTACATCGCGACCGAAACATAACTGCGAAGTGTGGGTGTGCAATACACCTCTGCTACCTTCGGGGATAAAAGGCGTGAAGTTATGTCATGTTATGTTCTGCCAGCGGCTTTTCTCGGTCGCGACAAAAGTTTTATAGTTAGTAGAGTCTTGCTGATTACAGCATGAGTAGGCCGGCTCCGCGCAAGAAGTACTCCTCTCACAGAATATCGACGTTAGGTAACAGTATCTACATCTGTTGCGTTTCGATCGGTGAGTGAGAGAGCCCTTGCCCGCTCTTCCTCCAATTGATTTTTGCATGCAGGTCGGCTTTTTGTATTTAACGCACTTGTGATTTGGGGTTGGGTGTCACCATCAGGTGATCCGTCTGTTTGTTTGCCTCCTATGACATAAAAAAATACATGGAAACCGCAGGAATTATTGCAGGTAACGACATGCGATCACAGACTAACACCCATTATTTAAGACGTTTCCTCGAAACTTTCTCGACTTTACTCAACCTAACTCGAGGAAATCGCTATTCATAGGTGAAAAAAATACCTCCACTCGGCGTCACTCGAAATTTTCCCTTACTCGAGGTGAGGAAGCAATTGTCAAACTCAAAGTACGTCCCGATCTACTTTAAGCAGCTTTCGAGGAATAATTACGCCATTTCCTTGCGCCCACGCTTGTAAATATGTTTCAAAATTTATTAGTTTGCAAGTAAAAATGTTTTGGATTTTCAAAAGTTTGCGAGTTAAATTCAGCATCATCATCAGCCCTGTACATAAACTATCCCTTTGGTGGGCACGGACCTCTTCTCACTATGAGAAGGGTAAGGCCATAGTCCACCACGCTGGCCTAGTGCGGGTTGGCAGACTTCACATATCTTCCGAGAACATTATGGAGAACTCTCAGACATGCAGGTTTCCTCACGATGTTTTCCTTTACCGTTTAGCAAGCGATAATTAACAATTTAATACGCCCATAACTCCGAAAAGTCATAGGTGCGCGCTGTGGATTCGAACTCGGACCCTCTGCGTAGCAGTCTGTCGGTCTCTGCACTAGGCTATAGCTGCTATTTTGTGATGGGTTGAATTATCAAGTATCATGAGTTAAATTATCTATTTATTAAATAATCCAAATTGTTATCCCGAACGGCGTTAATTAAGAGATGCCGGTAACCCCATAGAATATTACGACAATGTAGCATTCCAATTTTTTTTTTTTAATGTTCATCTCTGTTCCATGGCCATCTGTTGCATATAACAATAAGCCACAGATTTGGCTGATATTTTTATCTGATTAAGGCTTTTAGCTTGGGAAGACACTTCTCAGATGAGTGTCTCCTTCCATCCTGACGAATCTATCTTGAACAGTTGGTATACTATGTCTCTTCAGTCTTTGATATTGGAGACTTTGGTCTCCAGACAGTCTGACAGCAAGCTCATTTTTATGTTTTGAGAGTCTTTTCTGGTAGGCGTCGCTATATTTTGCTATCTCCTGTTTGATGGTTGGTAGTTTTATATCATGGTATATGAACTTGTTACTGATGTATTGGGGGATGTTAAAGATAGTCCTCAGAGTCTTTGTTTGAAATCTTTCCAATATCTCTATATTGCTGTTGCTGGCTGAACCCCATAGTTGTATGCCATAAGTCCATATTGGTTTCAAGATGGCTTTGTATACCAATAACTTGCTCTGTCTGCTCATTTTTGAGTGGCGTCCAATTAGCCAGTACATATTACGTAGTTTTATATCTAGTTGCTTCCTCTTTGTCCAAATGTGTTTTTGCCATGTCAGCCTTCTGTCCAGGTGCATGCCCAAGTATTTTGCATTATCGTCTGGCGGGATTTCCTCATTATTAAGTGTAACTGGTGGACATGTGTCTCTCCTCAGAGTGAAAGTTACGTGTGTTGACTTACTCTGATTAGCGTGAATTCTCCAGACCTTAAGCCAATCCTCTATTTTGTTAATGTGTTGTTGTAGATGTTCTGATGCAATTATTGGATTTGTGTGTGTAGATAGCAATGCTGTATCGTCTGCATATGTCGCGACCATTGTCTTGTTTGTTGTTGGTAGGTCAGCAGTAAATATTATGTAGAGAATTGAGCCCAGTACACTTCCCTGCGGTACTCCTGATTTGATCTCATACAAATCTGAAAGTTCATCATGCTGCTTTACTTCAAAACATCGTTTGCTGAGATAGGATTTTATAATGCGGAAAAATGAGTGAGGGAGCCTTTTCTTAATTTTGTATACCAGGCCCTCATGCCATACCTTGTCAAAGGCCTGGCTAATATCCAAAAATACTGCTGAACAGTATTTCTTTTCTTCCAATGCTCTACTAATAACTTCGACGATTCGGTGTACTTGCTCGATAGTTCCATGATTTTCCCGGAACCCAAATTGGTGATTTGGAATAATATCATTTAGGTGTGCCTTCATCCTATTCATTATGATCTTCTCGAAAAGTTTACCTAGTAGAGGCAGAAGACTTATAGGTCGATATGAAGCTACATCATTGGGTGGTTTATTTGGTTTAGGGATCATTATGACCTGCGCTATCTTCCACTGTCCTGGAAAGTAGGTAAGTCTTAGACAGGCATTGAAAATGTTAGTAATTGCTAGTATACCCTTTTTAGGCAGATGTTTTAACAGAACGCTATCTATACTGTCATACCCTGGCGACTTTCCATCCTTGAGGTGTTTTATTTCATGTGCTACTTCAGTAGGACTCGTGTGTCAAGGGAAGACACATTTGCTCTGGACTTTCCAGGTATTTTTTTATTTCGTCGTTGTACTCAGGCCTTACTTCGGGAAATGGTTGAAATACACGAGTTAAGTGTTCAGCGAATATAGTAGCCTTCTCTATGTTTGATCTTGCCCAGTTCCCATTTGTATTCTTGATTGGCGGTATTTGACTACTAGGACGTTTTAATTTTTGAGTTGCCTTCCAAAGCGAATAATTAGTGTCTGAGTTGGAGGTTAAGTTAGACAGGAAAGCTTGGAGGTTATTGTTGGTAAAACTTTTGATCAGGTCTTTAAGTTCATAAGAGGATTTGTTGAACGCTGTTTTGTCTACCGGATATCTAGTTCTGTGCCATGTTTTTCTTAAGTTACGACGTTCTAGTATTTTATCTCTGATGGTTTTTGGATATTCATTAAGCGTTAGAGGTAACTTTTTTCGCATTTTTGTGGAGATCTTAGCTGCTTTATGAATGACTTTATTTAGGTTTTCAATTGTCTCTTCTACGTCTTCAACTGTTTTTAATGTGCTTAAGAGCTTAATCCTCCTTGTGATTTCGCCCTGATACATCTTCCAGTTAGTATTTGTGTTATATATATATATGTTATATATATTATGTGTTATATATATATTGACGACCGGTTGGCGCAGCGGTAGTGTAAGCGACTGTTACGCCGAAGGTCGCGGGTTCGATTCCCGCTCAAGGCAAACATTTGTGTGCATGAACATGGATGTTTGTCTTGGTCTGGGTGTTTCTATGTATAATATGTATGTATTTACAAAAAAAAAGTATATATGTATGTTTATCCATTATCTAGTACCCATAACACAAGCTCTGCTTAGCTTGGGACTAGATGGTGCTGTGTGTATGTGGTAGAATATTATTATTATTATTATTATTATTATATATATATAGTCTTTCTACCGGTTGCACTAAGATCACTGTTGTGCTTGCGTTCAATATAACTGAGGTGTGGTCAGATGACAGGTCCGTGCAGGTTTCAATTGTCATGTAATTTCGACTTATATTTTTAGTAATATAGAAGTCGAGCAGATCAGGAATTTTATTTCGATCAGTTGGCCAGTATGTTGGTTCACGTGAGGTCGTGCATTCGAGTCTTAAATTCTGTATTATGCCATGTAGTTGTCTTCCACGGTATGTGATTAGACGAGAGCCCCAAAAAGTATGTTTTGCGTTCCAGTCGCCACCGCAAATAAATCTGGACCCAAGGGAAGAGAAGTACATATTGAAGTCATCTCTAGTCAACCTGTGTCTGGGCGGACAGTACACAGCAGAAAAGGTTGTCTCGACTTTCTCGTTGACGACTACTTTTTAATGTTTAATGTTATTTTTTATAATTACTGCAGATCCACCGTGGCTATTTCCAGATGGGTGGTTTGTTGTGTATACTGAGTAATTTGTAAATTGAAGTGAGATTTTTCAGTGAATCTTGTTTCAGAAACTGATGCGATGTCAATTTTTTCTATTCGGAGAAATGTTTGAAACTCTTGACGACGTTCCGTCAAACCGTTGACGTTCCAAATGACAATTCGGAGGGTATTAATCATTTGTTTACGAGGCTTGTGATTCCAATTCCAATTCAATTGGCATTCCAATGAAACTTTTGTTTTAAAAAAGTAACATTATGCAACCTATGAATAGCTTGATGCCGCTAGTATTTAGTACCATTTGTACCAGTAAGTAACAGCACCTATTCCGCCTTTAATTCAAATGTCGTTAGCGTTAAAGTTCTACGCAACTCGAAATAGGGTTTGTATCAAGTTTTCCTTCTCTTACAGTGCTGTTCTCTGCATAATATACTCCCTCTGTCGGCTCTAACGACACCCATGGGATGATATGGAGTGGTGACATTCCGTCTTCTTAATCCGTCATAGAATACAATAGAATAGCGTTTATTTTCTAGAATAGGGTGTCATACAGGTGTTATAAATTTAACGTCTAACATATTCTGCCACATAAGGCGTGCAAATATTAAAAATACATTAAAATATTGCTAGTGAATGACATTTTGAATAATTAGCTTTACATTTGGAATAGTTATCATTATATAAATTAATTAATAATCATTTAGGTATACTTAAAACTAAAAAAAAGAAACATTAAATGTCAGTGTTTCTATTGCAATAATAAGGAATATAATGTCATAGTGTAATTAATTTATCACTCAGGTATTCATTGATGTCATAATAAACTTTTTCTAACAATAACCTACAAAGTGTAGTACGGAAATGTCAGTGGTAATTTGCTGATATTATCTGGAAGATGCTTATATATTTTTATGGACATGCAATATGAGTTTCTCATACACAGTTCTAACCTAAACTGGGGAATTTTATGTCTGGTTTTATGTCGCGTTTGACTATTTTCTGCATCTCCTAGTCTTGTAAATAGTGTAGGATTTGTAGACTTTTTGACGAATACACAGGTTTCTAATATATATAAACACGGCAATGACAACATTGTGTGCTTTTTAAATAGTGGTTTACAGCTATCTCCGTAGTCACAATCGAACATTGCTCTTATACATTTCTTTTGTGCTATAAATAATTTGTCTATATCTACTGAGATTCCATAACGGAGAACAGAGGCTACATATGCATGGTATGTCATAATTACAATGTCACCACACGGACATGGTAATGACAGTAAATTAGCAGAATATCGATTCTGAGTCAATTCAAAATTTAATCTCATTTCGTTGAAAATATAGTTTCGAAAATTATTATCCGTAATAAGAGAATTGGCCTTCAGACAGGCAGTTGCTCTGTAGCAAAGCTGATATACAGCCAAATCCGGTTAGACTTGTAAGCGGACCCGGGGTTGCAACTGAAATATCGCTAGGATGATGATTGCATTTTTTATGAGTATATGAGTTAGACACGTATACACATATCCGGTAAATAGCTTTCTTAATAATTATTGACTTGACAGTGATATCGGTATCTACGAGGAAAACATATCGTTGAATGGACTTTCCATATTTGATAACCCGCCATGTTTTCATGGCCCGCTGTAAATAACAGGTTAGGTTTATATTGCCTGCAATAAATTGATAATAAAGCCAAGCTCAGTGATGGATTAGCCCATAACCTAAGACTCCTATGTAACAGCCCAGTTAAGTAATTACATAGGGGTCTTAAGGCATCACGACTTACGCCAGTTTCCGATATTCTATTTGCCGATGGACTAATTATCTACTAGAGATAGATAACTATTATAAATTTAAAATTCTTGCGTTATTAAACCGCAGCCAAAATTATTGGGCTCAAGAAGCTAAAATTTGGCATGTACAGTCGAACAACTTCCCGCTAGACCAACATAAGGGCGAGAATCGCTCAGCAAGACTTTCACGCTTTCAGTGTTCCTATAGGTACAGGCACATTGACACTCGTATAGAAAACCAGTTTCTAGTGTGCCTTGACTCTATGAGCGAGCCAAGGGATTTTTTTTCAAACTGGTCCAGCGCCGACTTTATTGATTGTAAGTTCATTGGGGATCGTAGGGGTCACTAAGAAAGGAATTCTCGAAATTCCCACGGGATCGGGAAGAAGCGGTGAAACAAAATATAAATGTGTGAGCGTAGCTACAAGCATCTTCTAGTTTGACATATATTGTATGCAGTTTTTGTCAAATATTTCTCTGGTAGCCAAATTTGTAGAAAAATAGATTATTGGGAACAGACGTTAGGACTCATCAGAAACAGTACCTTTTAACAGTAGTAGAGCCTTGCTGATTTCAGCATGAATGGGCCGGCTCAAACGGGGAAGTACTACCCTCTCCCAGAAAATCGACGTAAAGTAACAGTACCTAAACTGTTGCGTTTCGTTTGGTGAATGAGAGTGCCGGAGGCCTTATCCCCTTTTTATTCTCCGTCATTTCACTCCTCATCTTATCCCCTTTCCCAACGGGCGGCAACGCACTTGTGACTCCTGTGGTTTTGCTTGTGTCCATGGGTGGCGGTAATTGCTTACCATCAGGCGATCCATCTGCTCGTTTGCCGCCTATTACTGTACGCCACCCTTCCCTTCCTAGTGCTGTAGCAATATGCCTTTGGATAGGGAAACCCACAAACATGAATTGCTTAGTTTTAATGCTTTTCCTATGGAGAGGGGACACTACAAAGGTGAAATGCTTAGGATAGCAAGTAGTTTTTATCTGCCACTGGCCTGATAGGTTAACAAGAAGCGCATAACGTCGGTCCTTTCTGAAGGCTTTATATATAATAAGACCAGGTTTCCCTTTACCTGTGTGTATTTTACAGGTATAAAACTGAACTAAGCAACTAATTATTGATATATCATTCAGTTTATATATCCACATACAGATTGATCGGTGCCTAAATAACTTCGCGTGCATCGTGAGCGTGAACGAGGAGAACTGAATTTCATCATAATTTGTTAATTACTTACAGGATACTAATGAAGCTTCACATTCATTTGAAGGCAGTTACTAGCTAGAAAATAAGATATAAATTAAGTCTTTAGAGCTCTTATTTAAAATGTTAGGACCTATTGAAGTGTTTTTATATGTATTTAGATAACCTTTGAACTCTGCATTATTTTAGTTATTTTTATTGCACAACTAATTAAACTAATTCTTAAGAAGTCATGTACGAAAGATGATAATCTTTCGTACATGACTTCTTAAGAATTAGTATATATAGATATCTAGAATCCGCTTAACCGTTTCAAAGATCCAGCAAAACCACAAACGTTACTCCAGCAGGAACTCGAATAACTTTGCAGCCGAAGATAGAAGAACTACGAAATAAGTTGCAACATTTACCTCGTCTAGACAACTAATTATATAGCCAATATTTATTGCAATATTCCCATTAAAAAAGAAAATGTCTGGCTGCGGTAACGTTACCCCAGCAGGAAATGTTTTTGTGAAATAACTAAAAAACTACAAGTGCAACAAATTTAAAAATGTTCGCAACAATTACAGAAGCTGAACAACTAGTTATCTATAACATTTAAATTACCATTTTCGACATTTTCTGGCTGGGGTAACGCACACTTTTTTTACTCAAGGAACAGCAATATACGGTATGAATAGTCACTTGGCACTTGTTTTCCTGAAGAAACATTTACCCACAACTGTTGACATCAGACTTAACTTATACCTACCTAAATGAGAAGAGCGTGTTGTCAACATACAGAAATTAATTTGTTTAGCAATTTCCTCACCGTCATTGTATGACGCTACATACGATATTTTAGATGATTAATGCACTTATGTGCACTCAAACACGTTCAAAATTTCACATCTGCAAGTTCAGCACAAAGTCCTTATTACCTACATTAATTAATTCTATAAAATAAAGACATTATAGTAATGCTATTAAACGACTTATTTACTCAGCCTTATTATTAAACATGGACTAAATTTAAATCGTGATTTTGTCCTTATATAAAGTAAAATTTATCATATATTTACTAAATATGTATTTTCGTAAATCTGCCACTAAAGTAATTTGTTGAAAAGTATCATCATCTAAGCCTAAAAACGTTCACAGCTGAACATAAGCCTCTTCCATGGTTTTCTACACTAACAGAACTGATCCCAACAAGACCATCGGTCTAACTTGCGTGGTCGACCATGTCGCGTCGTCTATTGCGTAGCCACCAATCTAATACTTAGGAACAAAATGGAATTAAAAATCAATATCTACGTTCTTAAAGGTAGGTATCTCTCATCTTACTAAGTTAAACCTTTGGATGTAGTAATGAAAAGCATCACCATCATCAGCCCTGTATATATATATATATATATATATATATATATATATATATATATATATATATATATATATATATATATATATATATATATATATATATATATATATACTGTCCCACTGCTGCTAACTGCTGAAAACTCTTAATAAAGCTAATTAGAGTTATAACTTCTGATTCCACGCCACTTATCTGGCAACATTTCGATAAAAAAATCCGATAAAAACTTATTGCTCTCGTTAGTTTTTTATGTATTTTATTAGCTTTTAATACCTGATATCGTTGGTTTAAAAGTGTAATATCGAGGTCAAGAAATATCATTGCAGAGCGTCCTTGGTCTTTAAATATTTTCGTATCCTCAAAAATTTTGAAGTTTTAGCAAATATTTCTTCGAAAGTTATCCTCCAATTTTATTGTACAATTTACCAGTGCCCACAAAAGTGTAAAAATGTTCAATTGTTGATCGCAATTTTTAGTATTTAGACCGTGATGAAAAAATACTCAACCGGTGAACATTTTTACACGTTATTGGGTACAAGTCAACGGCCAAGTCACATGATATTAAATAAAATTATAAAGAAATAGCAGTAAGGAACCTCAGACTTGGCTCAACAGTGAATAGAGATTTCATTACTTTTTAAAGATAAACAAGCATCTCCATCGAGACTTGGCAATTTTTTTACAGAATGTTGTTAGTGGGATCAAAGTTATCCTAGGATATTATTATCTGTATATACATGCGTTACTGACTGACATACAACGCACAGCCAAAGCTAATAAGCGCAAGATCCTGACATTTGGTATGTATGTTTTTTGAGAACCGCAGGGGTGCACAAAGAAGGGATTTTCTGAAATCCCCACGGGGTCGGGTAGAACCGATTGTAATAAAATGTGCAGACGTAGCTGCGGACATCAATTCAATTCAATTCGAATTCGAAAGAAGGTATAGCGATATTCCATGGTTTAGACTAGTGTCAGTCTATTTAGAGGTACTGATACCCTACAACGACTATCAAAGATCTTCATGGCAACCGAGACCGACGGCTTAACGTGCTCTCCGAGGTACGGGACGAGCGATAATTGACAATTCAATGCGCACATAACTCCAAAAGTCATTGGTGCGCGCCGTGGATTCGAACCCCATACCCTTTGCTTGGAAGTCTGTTGGCATCTCCACTAGGCTATCGCTGCCTTTTAATGTAATAATAATAATATTCTTCCACATTCACACAACACCATCTAGTCCCAAACTAAGCAGAGCTTGTACTATGGGTACTAGACAATGGATAAATATACTTATGTAGGGACACAGGTTGTATATGACAGTCAGTCACAGTCACCCGCGGAGACCCGTGCCGAACGGTCAACTCTTGTAACATTTACTAGCAATATATGAATATAACTAGTATCGTGTGTGTTTCTATTTTATATCCCGAGCATCACCTAAACTGGTGACCCGCGTTTACTGAACTATAGAACAATAGGTGGTGCTTGTGTGCGTGTTTCGAACTGATACTTATATTTGACAAGATGATGAACCCCGCAGTACAAAGTCCGTTTATGGCGGCTGCCAACCCGCCATCGACCTCTACAGTTAAAAGCGAAGAAATTGATCTGACCACGATAACAATATCCACAAGGATACCCGAATGTTGGGTGCAATCGCCTAGATTGTGGTTTGCACAATTCGAGGCCACGATAAGCCCCCAGAAACAAGGTGACGACTGCAAATTTCAACTGGTGACGTCGAAGTTGACACGAGACGCCCTGCAACAAGTATCGGATATAGTATATAAGCCGCCAGAAAGTGGAAAATACGTAGCTCTAAAAACAAGGCTATTAGAAGTATATGAGGAATCACCGGAGCGGCAGTTCCAGAAGTTGGTGAGTGAGTTGGATTTGGGCTCACAAAAACCCTTCCAACTTTTAAGGAAAATGCGGGAATATGCCCGAAACTGTCAGGCTAGCGAAGAGACAGTTCAGAACCTTTGGACATCCCGTTTACCCCCCGCAGTTAGAGCAGTGTTAGCGGCGAGCCAAGACCAAAAGCTCGGCAACCTCTCACCTATAGCTGATAAGGTGATGGAAAGTGTTCAACATGGGTCGCTAACAGGAGAAGTGGCATCTACGAGTACAGCCCACATGCCCAGTAATAGTGAACTGCACATACAAATGAGTAAATTGGTTATGGTCTATGGAAGTAGCAGCGTTGCGAGAAGAAGTTCGTAGAAAACCGCAGAATGCTTTCAGAGGGAGATCAAGGTCAAGATGCAGGTCAGAGAACAGAGGAAATTCGGCTCCCAGAACCCCAGAAAGCCCGGACTGGCTTTGTTTTTTCCACTACCGGTTCGGTCCCAAGGCTCGAAGATGTGAAGAACCATGTAATTTTGCCCGTAAAGCTCATCCGGGAAACTAGTTGAGGCGAGCTCTGAAGAGACAAGAGACAATGTCGCCGCTATAGAAAATCATCGTCTCTGTATTTACGATTGTAAGAATGCGTTTCGGTTCTTAATTGATACAGGTGCTAATATCTCAGTGGTTCCTGTGTCTAAGGTCAGTTCACGTTTTAGACGTAATAATGTAGCATATAAATTATTTGCCGCCAAAGGGTCGGAAATTCAAACTTTTGGTGTTATAACGCTAGAATTAAACTTAAATTTAAGGAGAGCCTATAAATGGACATTTGTAATTGCTAATGTAAACCAACCCATTATAGGCGCTGATTTTTTAAATCACTATAGGTTAATTGTAGATATAAGTGCAAAGAAACTGATTGACAAAGTTACAAACCTTCACGTAATGGGACCTTTGGTCAATCATAACGATTTGGCTATAAGCACTTTCGACAGTAAAAACCCATGCTCTGATATATTATCTAAGTATCCTAGTGTAACCAAACCTTTTAATTTTAAAGAGACTCCTAAACATAATTTTTACCACTACATAGAAACTACAGGCCCCCCCAGTCCACGCCAAAGCTCGATCACTGCCTGCTAACCGTTATGAAAAGATAAAACAGGAATTTAAACAGATGCAGGAAGCTGGTATCTGCAGGCCGTCCAAAAGTGAATGGGCTAGCCCACTCCACGTCGTGCCAAAGAAGAATGGGGACATACGACCATGCGGAGACTACAGGAGGTTAAATGCTATCACTAAACCTGATAGATATCCCATCCCGAGGATTACAGACTTCACGCATGGTTTGGCAGGTAAGACAGTATTCAGCAAAATTGATGTTAACAGGGCATTTCACAATATTTTGATTTATCCTCCAGATATCGAAAAAACAGCAATTATTACTCCATTTGGCTTATTTGACTATGCAATGCCGCCCAAACTTACCAAAGGTTTATGAATAATGTTGTGATAAAAGGTATCAAACAAATTTGCGCGTCAGATAACTCGGGTAGCAACAATTATAAGTCCCAGCTATTCTGTTACATCGATGACGTCATAATTTCAAGTGACTCAGCAGAAATGAATAAGAAACATTTAGACTTACTTTTTGAACGATTCGAAAAATTTGGCTTAACCATAAATGTCGCAAAATGTGAATTTATGCAGGAATGTATAGAATATTTGGGTTATGAGGTCTCGTCGAAAGGAATACGACCAGTCGATGATAAAGTAAAAATTATCACTGATTTTCCACGTCCTAAAACAGTAGAACAGCTACGAAGGTTTTTGGGTATGGTTAATTTCTACAGGTTACATATACCCCATGCGGTAAATCAGCAGGCAGAACTTAACAAATATCTCATTAACTCTAAGAAAAAAGACAGAACAGAAATCGTATGGACTGATGCGGCAATCAAGGCGTTTGAACTGTGTAAGGTAAGTCTCACGAAAGCTGTTACTCTATCGTACCCACTTTCCGACGCACCACTAAGCCTCATGACTGATGCCTCGGACACGTGCATCGGAGCCGTATTGCAACAATGGAACGGTAGCTCGTGGACCCCTCTAGGTTTTTATTCAAAAAAGCTATCTGACGGTCAAGTTAAATATAGTACCTACGACAGGGAACTTTTAGCTATATATATGTCAGTTCAATATTTTGGGAATCAAATAGAAGGCCGTGTTTTATCCATATTTACCGACCAGAAGCCACTAACATTCGCGTTTAGTAAACCATGTAGCGATAAAGAAACTCCGCGCAGGATTAGGCAGTTATCTTATATAAGTGAATATACTACCGATATTCGACATATAATAGGTAGCAATAATATCGTCGCAGACACATTATCACGCATTGAAATAATAAGTTGTCCCACGATACTTGATTTCGAAGAACTCGCCCACGCGCAAGAATCTGATACACAACTGACGTCACTCTTATCTAGGTCGTCAAGTTGCAACAATTTTAAACTTAAACAATACGACGTGCCTAATACAAATAGTAAAATTTATTGTGATATTTCAACATCGAATATAAGGCCGTATACATATATATACCAGAGCAGTTTCGAAAATATGTATTTGATTCGATACATAATGTGAGTCATCCAGGAGTACGGCTGTCACGTAAATTGGTGACACAAAAGTATTTTTGCCCAGGAGTAAATAAGGATGCAGGACAGTGGGCAAGGGCATGCATTGGGTGTCAACGTGCAAAGGTATCGCGACATACGAATTCAGAGGTAGGAATTTTTCAGCCTAGTGAAAGATTCGACCATATTCACATAGACATTGTAGGTCCACTGCCAACAACTCAGGAGGGGTACAGATATTGCGTAACAGTTATTGATAGGTTTACAAAGTGGCCAGAAGCTTTTCCAGTGCAAACAATAACAGCAGAGGTGGTCGCTAAGGTGCTATATGAAGGCTGGATTTGTCGCTTTGGTAGTCCCAAAAGGATAACAAGCGATCAAGGTCGCCAATTTGAAAGCGATCTTTTCATTTCTTTGATGAAGTTGTTAGGCATTAAGAAGTGTAGGACTACGCCATATCACCCTCAAGGAAATGGAATGATCGAACGCTGGCATCGTAGCTTAAAGGCGGCACTTATGGCCAGGTTAAGTCAGGCGTCAGGGAGTGAACAACTATCGACCGTGCTATTGGGACTACGAGCGGCGACCCGCAGCGACACCGGTATTAGCGCAGCACAGTTAGTATACGGGCAAGGTATTCGGCTGCCGGGAGAGTTCTATACAGAAACTACACAGGTAAACAATTCATGTATGCATACTTACCTGGAGAAGTTACGTCACGTAATAACTCAACTGCAACCTAAGGTAAGTATACACTCAAATTCAAAATCACTGTTTGTTCATCCAGACCTTAAGACATGTACTCATGTGTTCATTAGAACTGACGCGGTACGACAACCTTTAGTACCACCTTATGAGGGCCCTTATGAAGTGCTGCAAAGGAACGATAAAGTTTTACGGTGCAATTGCCTAAAAGATAAAGTCAGGTGTCCATAGATAGGCTCAAACCAGCGTATTTAATAAATAGTCAAGTCTCCGGGCCCTTGTCAGATACTCAGGTTATTACTTCAGATAACAATTGTCACCAAAACCATTCCCGTAATTCCGGTACTCGCGATGTAATCGATATTCCCTGTCAAAATGAACCCAAATTTTCGCGTAGCGGCAGATTGATCAAGCGGCCAGTAAGGTTCACGTAGATGTAGTGGCTATTAAATATATAGACCGATCCCAAGACCGCAGGTCGTAGGGCTAGGCGGACAAAAACATTATATTTGGCATAGCAATAAGGTATTATAATTTATAACAAATATTTTATGTTTGAACCATGTGTAAGCGCCCTTGGTTGTTCAAATAATGACTATGTGTAGAATAAATTAGGTTAGATAATTATTGTCAATTTGTGCATTTTATTATTTGTATCGAGTAATTATAATACGTATTTATATGGTAATGTTTATTACTTATTCAACCATGAAATACGTAACATTACCTTATCAAAATAGCAATATTTGCTAGCATCATGGGCAAGAATCAGAGTAAAGACCAAGAGATAATCATAGCACAGAACGTTGCTAATCACGCGAGTACTGTACAAAGTGAAATCGAAAACAAAGTGAATCACATGTATGTGATCCTCATGTTTGCCTGTGCTGGAGTAATTCTGTTGTACGTCTATGTGTTATATCAGCACTATAAAAAACATACACAAAAATTGTTCAAGAAGCAGATGGAGGTGGCAACCATTGCGTTGGGTCCAGCCGCGATGAACGCTAACCAACGCCAATTTAACGTATAACGCGAAGGTATTGTAGTAATGTAAGTGTTGAGTTAATTCAATATTATGTGTTGAGACGTCATTGTTCCGTTTATCATTTCATATTGCAATTTAATTCAAACGGGAATCGAACCGGTTCTTTCAGGCAGTAATAATATCTAATGTAATTACTGTGCTATAGTGTACATGTCATTGTTATGTAACAAGAGCGTCAGCGCTCGGCGCAACGTGCAACTATGCAATTGCGAGTGTGTTTATTAATAATCATTAGGGTAATGATTCACTAGCTATGTTAAAAAATATTAAACTTATATGTATTTTTTTTTAGAAACTATTATTTAATGTGGGGTTGTTTTGTTTAAATTTTAAAAGGGGAGGATGAGTGTAGGGACACAAGTTGTATATGACAGTCAGTCACAGTCACCCGCGGAGACCCGTGCCGAACGGTCAACTCTTGTAACATTTACTTGCACTATATGAATATAACTAGTATCGTGTGTGTTTCTATTGTATATCCCGAGCATCACCTAAACTTAGATACTTTTTTTTTGTAATTACATGCATATTATACATAGAAACACCCATAATAATCGATTTTAAACTTTCGCGATTTGTATACATTATACCATTAGTACATCATAAGTAATACTGGCTGACATGGGTAGGTATATTATATGTAATAAATTTTACAGCTCAGAAATAATTTACGCATATTTTTAACATTAAATTCAACTAATACTGTTTCTTCTAATAATTATCGAATAGCAAATGGTTCTCTATGTCGGCAGTTAATTGACCAGTTAATTTTGATATTCAGAATATATCGGAACTCGATTTTTCATTATGGTCACTGGTCGGTCACCATGGTCCTTATCAGACTTCACTACAACGGATAGCTATTATCTTAATATATAAAATCCTTGCGTTACTGACTGACTGACAGACACGCTACAGCCGAAACTATTGGGCGCAGGAAGCTGAAATTTGGCATGTATGTTCCTTGGGGACCGTAGGGGTGCACTGAAGAAGGGATTTCCCGAAATACCCACGGAATCAGTCAAAACAGATAAATAAAAAAAAATGTGCAGGCGTAGCTGCTGGCATCCTCTAGTATTATGTTAAAAACTGCCTCCGTGGTCCAGTGGATAGCGTATGCGACTGCTGATCGGAGGTCCCGGGTTCGATTCCCGGATCGGACAAAAGTGTTACTGGGTTTTTCCGAATTCTCAGTAGCAGCACGGAGTCTGGTAACGGCAATAGGATCACCCCCTATTACGTGGGACCTAAACATTCATGGCGAAATGTGGGTGTTATGTTACAACTCTGCCTACCCATACCACAGATTACTAAATAGTTTCTTCCCCATACGGGGATACAGACGTGAGTCTGTAAAAAAAAAACTAGCAGTGCCTGCGGTTACACCCGCGATATTTAGGGCTACTGCTCTGCATCTGAGGCTCATAGCGTGACGTTATACAGCCTATAGCCTTCCAAAATATTTATTTAAATCGAATCAGTAGTCCCTGAGATCAAAAACACGTCAGCTTTATAACATAAGTACTTGTTTCACTTAGCTTTGTACACAGGCAGCGATAGCCTAGTGGTGATACCACGGACTGCCATACTAATGGCTTTTCGAAGTTAAGTGCATATTAAATTGTTAATTATCGCTTGCCCCGTGCCTCGGAGAGCACGTAAAACCGTCGGCGTCGGTCCCGGCTGTTATAAAGATCTTTGACAGTCGTTATGAGGAGTTAGTACCCTCAAATAAACTGATACTGCTCTAAACCATGGAATATCGCTATCCCTTCGGGTTGCGGAGTCCAGACGGCAATCGCTCTATGGAAAAAAATATATTCTGTCATATCTGGTTAGACCAGTAAGCGGACCTCGGGATCCAAGGCGTTTAAGTCTTGGAAACAACCTGGATCACGCTTGAACGATGATGATGAACATTAGAAGAAAGAAAGAAAGCGTTTATTTACATTAGTGCTTGTTTCTATAATAGCGAAATACAAGAATTTTTCTATGTGATGAAGATGCAATAACTATTGGCCGCAAGAAGCTGAAATTTGGCAAGGATGTTCCTTAGAGACGGTAGGGATACACTGTGGGGTACACTCAGAAGAGATTTCGGGTCCGCAGATCTCTACAGCCTCTGTCATTGCAATTTTCGACTTTGTATTTTTTACGCGAACATTATAGAATAATAATTTTAACATAAACATTACTATATTTATATAATCATAATGTCTAAATATATCTATGTACATAAATCTAAACATAGAAAGTGAAAATATGTACAGGTGTGTAGAATGCCTTCACATCAATGTCATCAGGTAACGTGCCCAGATGTGGCTTGCAGCGTTGCCACGCTGGATGGCAATGCTGATTCTTTGAGCAAAGAATAAACCAGCCTTCTGGCCACGTGAGACGTCGATTAACCGTTTAGATAAATCTCAAAATAAAGAACGGGCGCTCGGATCCCATGAGCCTAGCGTTTCTACTCCAAACGGCTCAAAGCTACTAGATTACTGTATTTGCGGCGTTTGAGGGTTTCCGTAGATGCAGCAGCAGCGCTAACATGGACGCCCTTGCTTGGAACATGGGCTGGCGCGAAGGTGTCTACGCAGGTTGCGTCCCACACCAAAGGCCTACCCATTTTCCATGGCAACGATGACATACCGTCTGGTCTCTTATCGTCATCGCGTACGAAACCATTTGGTTCAAGTACAGCTGGTACGCCAGACGCGACAAGAGCTCGACGGATTATGTCATTTAGATGAGCATGTCGAGGAATTCTACCAGCGCTTCTGCTGCAGGATAGTACATGATGTCCAAGGCTATCGACGTCTTCTCCACAATGACATCGATGCGGAGAATCACACGGAGCACCTAAACCAAAACAAGTGGCAATTCGGAACGTCTCATCGTCCAACATGGTTCCTGTGTTGGACGACGGTAGTGCCTGAAGCCATAGACCGGATTACCATACCCCCACAGCCAGCAAACGAGCACGCTCTGCAACATTAAAAGATGTATCCAAAAGATTTTTTCTCACAATGTTACAAAGCTGTGCGTCCCATTGTATTTGGGAGAATGGTTGTTTGAAAGGTTGGTCAAATCAGTGTTTTTTTGACAAGACATTTTCCAGGCGTTTATAGCTTCGGGTTTGCACAGCACTTCTGAGTTAACTAGTATGATAATAATTTCCTAGTTAACTCTTCCATGCTGTGAACCGAAGACAGAAACGCCGGTAAACTGACACTAGAAATTTTGCATACATCAAGCCCACCCAGACGTATGGGCAAAGACGCTAGTAGCCAGGCACGGTCGTCCAAGTCCATATTTAATATTCCACATTTATTAATCTCTTTAAAGTGATTTGGATAATTTGGTCGATTTGTTCTAAAAGTGATATTTTTCCAAAGTTGGAAAGATCTTAAGGCATGAGTGAATTTTGGGACGAAAAGACAATATCGAATAAAAGTATAAGCCGAATGAACATTAATTTTAAATAGGTGATCTGAAATTTCACAAAAACGTTGTATCTTTTCCTCTAAGAAAGAACCGAAAGATTCCTCAAATACTGAACCTAGGAGGGGAAGAAAACTCTTATCAACAATTTTGATGTCTGATGCCAAATTATTAAATTTAGATATTATAGAATGTTTTTGTGGGGTCTGTTGTATTTATAAACAGCGCAGATTTACTATAATTAGTTCCAAACCAATAGATGTGAATTAATTTTTAAGAAAAGTCAAATCAAAATCTTGCAATAGTATATATCTGCTTCGCCGCCCAGGGTCCCGTCGTATAAATACCATACATTTAATTTATAATTTAGTTGCCGCATAATGGGGTGTATTGCTAAACTAAAAATGACTGGTCCAAGAGGGTCACCTTGTTGGCATCCAACTGCAGATTCCAAAAGATTGTCCTGATATGGTAATTTTGTGGGATACCTGTAACATTGCCAAAGAAAGAAGAAGTAGCAAAAATGCCCCCCTTCCGAATGCAAAGATAAGTATCTCAAAAAATCGCTAAAAATCAGTATAAAAAAATTATATACTTCCGGTAATCATCTTTACTGGCTAGCACATAAAAAAAATTGCTCTAAATATTAATTCAGGAGTAGAAAACCTGTAATATACTCTAACTTCTGATTTTAGTTTTAGAATAGGATTAAAAAGCAATTAAATACTGTAATAACTCATGTTTGATAATAGTTATACTAGGTTAGTAATAAAGCACATATACTGAAGAGTTTTGTCAAACAATAAGACTAAATATGCTTAAACCAAACTTGTTAGCAGATTATGTCGAAGAACATAATCTAAACCAGCAGAGTTCCATTTGCGAGGTTGGAAGCAACTAGCGAAGAAGTTAATATGATTTTCCGAGACATATGAGGAATTAATTATGATATCAAACGGTCTAGTACGAGTTTGCACTCGATCGTCACGGTGGATGATAGCCTAGTCCTCGGGAACAATTTCCATACATTTTCTAAATGCGCCCCCTAGCGGACTCTATCGATCGCTACTCTCCGTTAGGGGTGCTTTTAGAAAATGTGTTCGGGGATACAGGCTAGAGTCTATAAAAAAATATGTTCATTTCTTTAATCTTTATTCCACTTTTTTATGGTCGTTAGAGTAGTAGGTATTGATAGGATAGCCGAGTGGATATACCAACAAACTGCCATGCAGAGGGTATCGGGTTCGAATCCACGGCGCGCACCAATGACTTTTCGGAGTTATGTGCGTATTGAATTGTTAATTATCGCTTGTCCCGTGCCTAGGAGACCGTTAAACCGTCGGTCCCGGTTGTCATGAAGATCTTTGACAGTCGTTACAGGGCGTCAGTACCTTCTAAATAAACTGACACTAGTCTAAACCATGGAATATCGCTATCCCTTCGGGTTGCGGAGGCCAGATAGGCAGTCGCTCTGTGGAAAAGCTTATATTCAGTCATATCCGGTTAGATTAGTAAGAGGACCCCAGATTAAAACTGGGATAACGCTAAGAGGAAGAAGAGTAGTAGGTATTGCATGATTGAAAGTAAAATATTTTTAAGATAAGTACCTACTTAATACTGCGCCTGAAACAGTATTTGGAGCAATTTCTAAGTATGATAGCCAGTAAGGGTGACAATCAGAGGTATACAATTTATTAATACTCAATTTTATCTATTATTTGAGATAATTTTCTCAGCTGTCGGACGTGAGGTAATTTTATATGGAAGTTGAGACTTCTCCTTTAAAAATTTTAGGGGTTTCTAATTTTGCTTGTGCCAACAAATTGATTCTATATTCACTGAATTGAAGGTATTCTTCAAGTCAACCTTGAGTATGACCTCCCCATCACCACTTCCAAGACACGTCGAAAGGGCATGTATAGCAGCCTCACAACCTCCCATGGAACCAAAACCTAGTAGGAGAGCTTGGAATTTATCAGATAGCTCCCTGCTGTAAAATGATTAGTAAAATTATACGCCGATATGTGCAACCCACGGAAATGGGACGAATGCCACCATCCCTCTTGTTAAGGGTGCACAGCTCGCCCCATACAAGATATTAATGATAGCATCGTCCACACTACCGGAGAGCATCATATTTACTAGCTCAGTCAACTGCTTCAGAAGTGTATCGCCAGCCACCCCAGCACTTCCTGCTAACACGTCCTTGGCCGTGGTGATCAGATGTTCTAATTCACTGTCGGGAGCTTCAGGAAAGGAGAGATCATCAATGGGCGCTGGATGCTTGCACTTCAGACCCGAAAGCGTATCTGGAGAGCAAGGCGCCACCACATCACTGCTGAATAAAAGTCTAGACGCGCCCCGTATATCACCTTCCCTTAATTTGGATTCCACATATTGATACAGAGATTTACGTTTATTTGACGTGAATTTAGGGTCTAAAGTGTTGGCCGAAATTTGACAATTGTATTTAATTTGGGATGTTTATGAATTTTGGCCTGCCTGATTTTTATCAACATGTAGAATCCTATAAGGGAAGGTCAATAATTGCTCCCAGGCAGCTTTTGAGTTCTCCCTTATACGACAAGACCTATGCATTAAGCCAATTTCTTTGACACCGATGGTCTTGCCCCACGCCTTTGCCTCTTTTAACGATCGGAACCGAATATTTTAATTTAGACAGAGTTTGCCAGAAAGGAATTTGGTGGTGTCTACTGATATAGGTGGTGTAGATATTGAAGAGCCAGAAAGTACATTTGGGATTTATGTACTTTTCCAAAATGTACTTGCAGGCCCCACTTACCTCTGAAAAAACGGTCCTGAGAACAATCCGGACAGCGCACCAGACCGTCAGCTATGTGGCAGGTTGCTGCTGCTTGCACTCACGTCCGCATCGCAAGTGCCATCGCAATTTTGTTGTTATATTTTATATATAACTAGCTTTTGCCCGCGGCTTCGCGCGCGTAAAATTCGGGGTAACACATACCCATCTAGTTTCAGTCTCAAGTTGTGTGAAGGCACTCCTGATAATTCTAAAGAGTCAGAAGCTCTATAGGGCACAAAGAAACTCGGTCGGGATCCATGACAAATGTAAAAGCCATGTTTCAATACATGTCCAATATATCTATAAACACTATCGCATTTATAATTTTATCAGGTAGAGAAAATCGTTTCAGCCGTTTGAGCGTAGTATATAATTATTAGTTTAGATATGTGAACAATGTAATCACCGTGCACAATATGACAATATGTATGATGTGACAGTACCTACTGACAGATAGCACATGCGCAGCTCTCAATTATTCGCGCATGCGTTCTTACTTCCAAAAGGTAAATTTGTGCCGTACAAAATTCTAGCCTCCCAACAATCCCTCCCAGTTTAATTTTAGCAACTTATGGTAGCCTATGTCCGTCTCCATGTTCTAATATATCTCTAAATTAAATTTCAACAAAATCGGTTCAGCCGTTTTAGTGTGAAAACGGAACATACATACATACACACTTTCGAATTTATAATATTAGTAGGGACTAGAGAATATTCAGGAAAAATCACATTAAAACTCACTCAATAACAATATTTACAATAGAACTGTCACAATAAATGTCACGTCCATTATGAATGCTTAAATTTGATATATTTCACAATATATATATATATATATATATCGATGTATATCGGAGTATTTTGGTGTTCCGCGGCGGCATCAACACTTGACTTGAACTGGGTATGTTGGTTGGTTGCGAGCGGGACACGATGTTTGAAGCTTGAGTAATATATTGTGCAAATCTGCTTTATTCATAAATTAATGACGCAGCTTGTTGTTTACCCAGGGGCCCAATTCTGCTAAATAAATATAGTCTCGATATCATGTCAGTGTCATACTTAGGTACGTCACAAAAAACGTATTCTTCTAAATTATCTGATATTTAAATGATAACATAACAAATATTTAAATAATTGTAACGAGATCGTATGTGTCAACGACGAACTGTTTATTTTAAATTATACGATAATGACATTAGGTTATCAGAATACCGCTTTTAAATCAATTCAAAATATAATATCTATGTCATATAAAAATAGCAGAATTGGCCCCCAGGAATTACTTCATAATATTGTCAATTCATAATTAAAAATAGTTATTTTGTTGAGGAAAAAATGTGGCACGTTTGTTCCAGTTTTTTTTTTATTGTTTTCAGTTATCAACAAGGTGATTCAAACATAACCTTTGTATTATAAACAAAATATTGGCACGAATATGATCGATGATGAGTGGCGCACATGTCACTTATCGCTCGATTATTGATAATAAAAGCTAGAGGTCTGCTCGATTAACAGATCGTAACTTCTAATAAAAACATTAGAATTTTGTATAAAAAGCGGCGATAGCCCAATGGTGTACGTAACGGACTGTCCAGACGATGGTTCGATCCCCAGGTACCCCGGCTACACACCGCTGAATTTTCAAAATCAAGTGTGTTTTTATAATGTTAATTATAGCTAGGGAATGCTAATCTCGCGAGATTTGGGCTCAAGCGAGATCTCGCAAGTTTATGAAGCCAATGTCAAAGTCATAGTCAAAATCCTTTATTCATTTGAGTCACAATGTGACGCTTATGAACGTCAAAATAATAAATTTATAAAATAATTATTTAATGACTCTACATTTACATTTACTGCCACGTTCGCAAAGCAAGGGCGTAGAACCATGAGAAAGAACGGGCAATAAAACTCACGGTCACTCTTTTTCATCGCCAGGTTTTGCATAATACACATAATTTACATTTTGTAAGATGCTGCAACTCTTACACCTTCTATATCCCTTGTATATATTTACTGTACATAATAATACTCAAGCCTGCCTCAAGTATTATACTTCATTTTAATTTTGATGTTCATTTAGTTAGCATCCTCAGAATAGACATGGTGATACAGGAGCATCCACTTACATTATGCAGGCCATCCGCGAAAGTGATCAGAACCATGATGGAAATGATGCAGATAAATATTAAAATTTAATACCAGCCGCCAGACCGTCATCGACCAGTCATCGCAAGTAGCACCCGTTCACGAGTATGATGCATGGGCCAGCCATGATCCCTCTCGCCATATTAGAGGGACAGGGGTGATCCGACACACGACGCCACCAAAAGAAATGATATTTTAGTGAGGACAATGGCAACGGTATACGAACCGGCAGTAAGAAACAATCTATTGGTATACTGACCATGACCGCCAATTACCTCCACTTTCCAGATCGTTATTATTTATAAATTATTGGAACGTGTGAAGGTATGCAAATGTAGAAAGAATTGTATGAAGGTGACAAGTGAACAATGATATAATCAGGGATAAATGATGTTAAAGTTCATTCAACAAATCATAAATAAAAATATACAAATTGCAAAAGCATGTGTTCACGAGGCACCTCCACTTAACATGTCACTTATCAAACCGAGAATTTAACAAATCTGTATAACAAATAATAAACGGTGCGAAAAGAAAATATAGCCTTAGCCTGTCCCCATGGTGACTTATCATTTAAAAAATTCCTTAATAGTGTAATAACCCCTTTGTAAAAGAAAGTTCCTAATTGTCCGTTTGTATTTGTGCAAGGGTAAATTCATTATATCAAGAGGCAATTTGTTAAAAAATCGTAAACCTATCCCCGCAAATGAGTTCTGAACTTTATGTAAACGGTAGGTAGTGCCCACTAGTTCCTGCTTATTCCTTGTGTTCACTTTATGCAAATCACTATTTTTGCGGTATAGAATTAAGTTTTTCTTAATGTACATTAAGTTAGCATATATATATTGCGATGCAACTGTCAATATGTCTACTTCTTTAAATTTATCACCTCAATGAAACTCTAGCACCTAACTTATAAATTGCACGTATGGCCGTCTTTTGAATGACAAAAATAGTCTGTATATCAGCAACTGTACCACATAACATTATACCGTAAGACATTACGCTGTGAAAATAACTAAAGTAAACTAGTCTAGCAGTATATATGTCTGTGAATTCCCTAACTTTTGTCACTGCAAACGCTGCAGAACTAAGTTTGACTGCGAGACATGATATTTGGGCGCCCCACTGAAGCTTACTATCTAAAGTTAGACCTAGGAATACGGTTTTTTTATGGTAATAGACGGCAAACGAGCAGACGGATTGCCTGATGGTAAGCAATTACCGCCGCCCATGGACACAAGCAACACCACAGAAGTCACAAGTGCGTTGCCGCCCCTTGGGATTGGGAAAAGGGATAGGATGAGGAGTGGGATGAGGGAGAAGGAATAAGGGATAGGGCCTCCGGTACTCTCATTGACTGAACGAAACGCAACAGTTCAGGTACTGTTACTTTACGTCGATTTTATGTGAGAGGGTAGTACTTCCCCGGTCGAGCCGGCCCATTCATGCTGATATCAGCAAGGCTCTATTTCAAGATTTTCAAGATTAGACTAGTTGAATTGTTTCCTTATTTAAAATTATATCAGTAGGAACAATTTTGACATTAGGCAAAGAGAATTTAACACATTTCGTTTTGCTAGAATTGAGTACCAAATTATTTGTCGAAAACCAATCTAAAACTTGTGCAAGAGTGTTATTGACGGTATCAAAGTTACTTGAGTTGCGATCAACTTTAAAAGTTTGTGACGTATCGTCGGCAAACAAAACAATATCACATAAATTTTGAACAAAGAGAATCTCGCCAATTTCGAGATCTCGCGAGATTGGCAGTTTTGTATGTTTTTTTTTGTAAATAGTATTTGAATAAATTAGGAGACATATAATAACCATTTCATAAGATAAACATTATTTTTCATGAATTTTTCAATAGACTTGTATGCTTCAAACATTGTAGGACGTACCTATCTGTCTACATTTTTTTAAATTTTTATAAATTAAACGGACGAATCTGTCAAATAAGCAATAAATGAAACAACCAGTCTTCGCTTCTAATATCAAACAAAAATCTTTTAGTAATAAAACATTCCTTTTATAATAAAAAAACAGGGAGAGGTAAAAAAAAACTTACTTATCATCTACATATGTTACTAATCATCATCAGCCTTTAACAGTCCACTGCTGGACTAGCCTCTCCTTTGAAAGGAGGAATTGGCCTACTATACCACGCTGGCCAAACGGGTTGATATAGGGTTTGTATCAAGTTTTCCTTCTCTTACAGTGCTGTTCTCTGCATGATATGCTCCCTCTGTCGGCTCTTACGACACCCATGGGATGAAATGGGGTGGTGACAATCCGTATTCTTAATCCGTCACCACACGTATAATGTTACTAAACTGAGGTTGTCGGCGAGGTATGATGATGATTAAGGGGGTTGTAACTTAACGCCGATAGATATTGCAATTTGAATAATATGAGCGGATAGATAGAATGTTCAAAAACTTACATATCAAGACGTAGACATCACTTTCTGTCATGGATAGCTCTGTTTGACCTCGATGCCAAGCATTTTTCAGTATGGTTCATCCACAATCCTTTCAGTGCCCTGTACACTATATACAAATCGCGAGAAATCGCGACAGAGGTATTATTATCAATTAGGTAAATAAAACTATATCTACTCAGTAGACCTTTTAGGTATTACAGATTAATTAACAAAATATACCAATAAGATAGACTATGAGAAATAACAGATCCTAATTAACAAAATATACCAATCAAAGGAAAGATTGGTTCAGTTCAAATCACAAGCCATTATTACGAATTATTTTCAAAGTAGCTCCTTCAGAAGCACAAAATGACCAAAGAATCTACTGCTAAACGGCTTCCTTTCTGTTAGCCAGATAGCCAGCCGCTGAGAAGGCCCTTTCGGATTCAACGCTAATCGAAACCGCAGTTCTCAGGCAGACATCCACAAACTGCAAAAATTTGCCCTTTGACCCCCCCGACTCGTATAAATTCATTTCATTTTTTATTAATGCCGATACCGACAGATTGCAACTCCATCTGTGTCAGTTCGCGCTTCGAATAAGAAATTTTTATGCTCGAGTGCAACCTCGTAAATCTCGCGAGATCTCGCCCTTTTTTTGACCGAGATTAATCTCGCTAAAAAAGGCCGAGATCTCCCTCGGCCTTTTTAGGGACAGAAGGGGGAGAAGCATCCTGCGCAGGCCTCCGTCAAGCCAACGCGGAACATCCACTCCCGGGATCTCGCTTAACTTCACCGTGGGCGACCTAACCACGGTTACTGAGTCCCCCCCCCCCCTACGACAAGGTGGAGATTCCGCGGGGGGCAGGAACTTTTTGTAGTCGAATGTGGAACAAGCTTGTTTTTATTTCGTGTGTTTAATTTATGCATTTCGCTGATTTAAAAAAACATATTTATATTTTTCCTTACATATAACAAGTTCTCATAAATGTATTGAGATGCGACAGTCATTATCTATAATACATCTCTGTCTATCATATAGTATATATCATAAGTTATGTTTTCATGTGTAAAAAGAAATGTATGTATAGAACATCATTATATATTAACCATACTTGAACAAGACATAGACAGATCATTTATGATTAAACTTTATTCACGAAAAATATTTAATGTGATAAAATACACGTTATCCTAGCGTTAGGTATCCCAGTTGCAACCCGGGCTTTGTTTACTAGTCTCACCGGATTATTATTTTATAGTCTCACGCCTGTATCCCCGAATGGGTAGGCAGAGACTATAAAATAAGAGGCACATTTCGCCATGAATTTTAGGTCCCACGTAGTAGGGGGGGAGCCTATTGCCGTTACCGGGCACATCACCAGACTCTGGGCTGCTACTGAGTATTCTAAAAAACCCAGTAACACTTTTGCCCGACCCGGGAATCGAACCCGGGACCTCCCATCAGCAGTCGCATACGCTATCCACTGAACCAGTCAGAGTACCGGATATGACTGAATATTAGTTTTCCCACAGAGCGACTGCCTGTCTGACCTCCGCAACCTAAAGGGATAGCAAAATTCCATGATGTAGACCAGTGTTGGTTATTATTTTACTCTTTAAGTAACTATGAGGAAAATGTTAGTACCTAACAAATAATATCAGAAAGTTATTACTGAGAGGAATTCCCACATTTGTTTTTGTATGACCTGTTATCACTTATTAGACCATTTATTTAGAAGATATCAAAATAAAAACGGTGATGTTAACGAAAACAACCTCAACTTTATATAAACAGACTGATATTCGAAATGCATCACAGTCTTGATCTTGAATCCGGCTTTAGTTGACATGGCTGAAAAAATGAAGATTCTTCTGGGTGGTAAATCTCTTTTAGTTACTTTTATATTGTAAAGCAATTCTATCGCCTGGTGAAATATTATGTACTAGATCTTTTAATTGTATTTAAAACAGAATTACTTAAATAAACCAAACATAATCTCGTAACTGGTCCGCTTTACATTTTGTTTTTATTTCTGCTATTGAAAAAGCGAAATTGACTTTTAATTGTCTCGTATCACCTGTTCTTTGATTAGCAAAAGGCTTTCGGAGGCATGTTTCACTCGGTGGTTTGATGGGCTCTGTAGTCAAAAGGGTTACCGAGGCTCACATTGTCACATGTAGGATATCAACTTAAATACCTATTCCGTGGCAGGCACCGCTCTGTTGCCAATACAAAATCTTTCCCTATCACTGTTGCCTCTCGGGATCCCATCCTTGGTCCTTGGTTCGTACGCCAGTAACAGAAAAGCTCATGAGTTACCTACCCTGTTTACGATGACATGACATTCAAAATATTCTTCATTAAAATACAATTACTCTCTATGACCAATTGTCCTATCTGTATTTAAGAAGTAATTTTATATTTTTATTCAATTTCGGGATATAGTTTTATAAAGAGACAATCTTAGACTCATGTTGGTTAAATGAAAATTTCCTTTTTACAGTATTTTAATTTGTTTTAATTTTTTATTACCAGTCTTGGCTCTGGCATCAATTGCCGTGTCGGATCCTGGTATACCAGATATCTTCCAGGCGGCTGATGACCAGTTTACCGCAAAAATGTTTACGGTGAGATTTTAATTTCAATAACGCAACCCCTTTTTTTTACAAGTTAACTTATACGTCGTTATTTTCTAATTGACTGTCTTTCTGGTACGCGCCTAATGCCATGAATGAAAGGTCCATTTTCTGTACATATATGCGCCACCGTATCTTAGAAAGTTTTGTGACAATCTGTGGAGTTGCTTCAGAATTAAAGCTTTACAAAGAAACCTAAAACCGCAAATTAGGATATATGCTGAAGACAGTTCGTATTTCGTAGGTTATTTGTTATTTGAATGTTTCTGTGTTTAGGCATCAAGGAAAGTCCACCAAGACGAAAGCTTCGTACAGTCGGCGTTCTCTGCAATGTTCCCACTCGCTCAGCTGAGTCTGGCCGCGACCGGAGTGTCATATAATGAGCTTGCTGCGGCACTAGGAATGCACAATCAGACTACAGTAAGTAATTGCAACATGTTTTGTATATTTACCACGAATTTTATTACGATGATGATATCACATTTGCGTTGTAGTTCATAATTGTCAACTCAAATTTGTTTATTGTGTTATCCTGGTTGTTTGTTCATCGTGTTCGTGTTATCCTGGGTGCATGCAATAATTTTACGGTCGTTTTTTAGGGTGCCGTAGCTAAAAGGTAAAAAACGGAACCCTATTACTAAGCCTCCGCTGTCTGTCTGTCTGTCCGTCTGTCTGTCTGTCTATCCCCAGGCTGTATCTCATAAACCGTGATAGCTAGAAAGCTGAAATTTTCACAAATTATGTATTTCGGTTGCCTTTTAAAATAAATAATTAAATTTAAAAAAGTTAATAATAAAGGGGGGTCCCATACAACAAACGTAATTTCTAGGCAATTTGTTACTCGATCTTAATAAACGGGTAGAAACTTAAAAAGTATTTAAGTATACATACAACGAACGTGATTTTCTTTTATAGGTGATGGTACGGAACCATTCGTGCGCAAGTCCGACTCGCACTTGCCCAATTTTTAAAATCAACAATAATTACATTTTTCAGAAACAAATTTCTATGACAAAGTGGGCTTTTAAATAGTCTATAAGCATTATGATTCTAAAGTCCTTTTCAGGTTTATAACAGACTATTTATTATATTTTAATTTCATTTCAATTTAAATTACTTAATTTATGTCCAATAAAAAAAATATTCTTATTAAAAATAATAAAATAATTTCACGTCGTCTTCGATCCTAGATATGACTATATGATGATGACTATATCTTATTTTCCTTTAATCTGATCTATCAAATGACGTAAGACATCTAAAATATACACTCATATTTTTTTAATTTCCTGTATCGAGTTTCAAAAATATTACTGCCATTGTAAAATTTATTGTAAATATTTGACGACCGGTTAGCGCAGCGGGAGTGTAAGCGACTGCTACGCCGCAGGTCGCGGGTTCGATTCCCGCTCAAGTCAAATATTTGTGTGCATGAACATGGATATTTGTCTTGGTCTGGGTGTTTCTATGTATAATACCTATGTATTTATTTACAAAAAAAAAGTATATAATAATATGTATGTTTATCCATTATCTAGTACCTACACATAGTACAAGCTCTGCTTAGTTTGGGACTAGATGGTGATGTGTGTATGTGGTAGAATATTATTATTAATATGTGTATCTGTTACACGGCTATTCTTCTAACATTTAGTGTTAAGAGAATAACCGGACCTTTGGGAGGCTTACACGGGGATATGGATCCAACGTGCAGAGGCCCGTAGAGAGCTTTAATCTAAAATGCGATGGGACACATGCCACGGAGCCTCCACAACTGCACTACTGAGTATAGCTATGGACTAGCCGCAACATATGTTATAAATATTATTATTGTTGTTCTATTTCAGCAGTTGGTTACAAGATTTAAATAAAGGAGAATGACCAAATTTGTATGGAAGATGGGCTAAGTTTGCTTCTCGATGATTTGACCAGTAAAATATAGTAAATATACTCCTAATTAAATTAAGAAAAAATGAATACGATATTCGGCGGTAGTTCTTAGCTATCGGACATTAAAGATTTCAAATATTTTGAGGTTAAGTATTGTGATAGTTACATGATTTAATCATATAAATAGTAGTAAATTAGCTAATTATCGCCCGTGCTTCGAAGAGTACTTACGTTAAGCCGTCGGTCCCAGTTGTCGTGAAGATCTTTCACCATCGCACGTCGTTACGGGGAATCAGTACCCTCCAATAAACCGACACTTACTGGTATAAACCATACAATATCGCTTTCCCTTGGGTTATGGCGATTGATGATTTAATCATATTACCGGAATTTATTAGAAGCCTCTATGTATATTATACAATATAGAAGATAGTTGTAAAAAGAAGTGGAGCTACGAAACAAACGCTTGTACATTATATTAGTTTGCAGTTTTTTCAGTCTAATATATTTCTTACCGAGAATTCTCAATACAATGTACAATTAATGAGAATTTCAGTGAGGCTAGTTCGCAAAAGATAAGCTCATTCCATTGGACCTTATTACAAAGTTGGCATTAAAACAACACTGCTTCATGCTTAATAGGTAAATGAAACTCAGTTTTTATGTTATTATTTATTTTATTTGTTATTATACCTAAATATTCTTCAAATAAGTCACCTCAAAATGAAGCAGGAGCTTGTATATCGTATACCATAATGTGGTGCAGGTATGGCCTCAGAAGTTACAACAGCTTCAATTAATGAGTAGCATTCTAAACATAAGACTCCGTTCAATTCCTGAAACAAACAATTAAAGTAGTTTGAATATTCGGCGAGGAGAGCACGAGAGAATTGTAGGAATTGAGAAGAGAAGTAAACAACACTTACACAGACTGACGCTATCCATGATGTCAAAATATTGAGCTCCGAATCAGATAGCTTGTCCAAAGAACGGACGTGTTGCTGCCGAGGTACCGCAAAGGAAGAGTTAACATAACTGCTATCCTCACCACGGCTAGTTGTTCTATGTAAGTCCAGACGACATACTAATGTTACCAATAAAGACTGTCTCATACTTTAGTCAACCCACGAGTCTTGATAGCACGACATAAACTTGTTTGGTCCACAAAGGATTGTTCAATGGTTCAAGCATTGATATAAATGGTTCAAGTCAATATAAACGACAGTAAATTACTTATTTTCCAATAAAGAGATATGAGCATAGGTGAAAAAGCAATTTGACTGTTTTCATGTCAAAATAACTGACGTAAGACCAGTGATGTTGGACTAGTAATAAGGTTATATTTCTTTGCGTAAGACATTACAGATGCCAGTATAATATAAATATGTTGCCATATTTTCGATAAGTACAAAACATAATTCCGTGGGTAATATGTTGCAAAAAGGATAAACATATTATTTATAGAACCTAAAATTTATTTCACCACAATACATTTTTCAAAATATTATAATATTTTGGTGTTTGGTGTTATTTTGCTTATTAGAACTTTTGTTATGTCACCCTGTTTTCACTATGTATGTAATTTTTCCTTATTAAAAGGGGTTTGCAAGAAACTGTAAACATTTGTCTTAATATGCAAAATGAGTTTTGAATATGAAATGGCGATGTCACGACCGGAACAACGCAGATACTTTTAATTTTGAACTAAAAATCCCCGTTTCGCTTTAAATTAAAATTAATATATATAAAATTATAAAATAAAAGAAGATTTTCTAGATATGAATGGTTTAGAAGCAAACGTGCCACAAAATAGCCCAGTTTTGGTCATTTACAATTTATGCATCACGAATTGTCTTTTTATCTAAGTTTAGTAAGATGATGATGTTGACTTTCAACTATAGAAAAGAAAGAAAGAAAAATTCGTTTATTTCTATCAGACGAAAGACATGAACAATAACGACAATGTTGAAAAAGAAAAAGATTACAGTATAACTGTACAAATCTGTACACGCCTATCACATGTTACGAGATTTTGCAATAACTTTATAAAATTATGTTTACAGACAAGAGATGCATTTAGCTACATCAAGGACGAAATTGCGTCTGTGACAGGTGTCGAGTTAAAACAAGCCAACAAATTGTATATTAGTATTGACTACAATATTAATGTAGAGTTTGACAATAACACAAAAAATATCTTCAACTCTGCCATCGAGCGAATTGACTTCTCAAACCAACGAGCATCTGCCGAACTGATCAACACACAGGTTAGTATTATTTTTTTATAACACAAGGATTTAATATAAAAAGTAATTCTTAACTCACGTCATAAAAGGCATACTTATATCCAAATTTCAATTTTCTACTCTTCAGTAATATAAAAGCTCTCTCGCTTGATTATACATAATTATGTCAGTCAGCACAAATCTGTTTAAATAACGCAATAACTTCATATATTTGGCTATTAGATATATTTTTTACTGTCGACGAAAAACAACATTCTACTACTGTTGTAATGTTATGTATTTTTATTGTTGCAGGTTTCACAACTTACAAAGGGTAAAATACAGAAAATAATAGACTATCATATGATTAATAGTAAAACATCCGCTCTTCTTATCAACGCGATTTATTTTAAGGTAAATTCAATACCTATTTTTTAAACAAAGTGGCCTATTACATAGGCAGTGCACATTAAATGGAGAAGAAAAATATCACGAGAAACTTGAATGTCTAAGAATCTTCAAAATGTTTTTCAGGGATCGGTAAAGTCTGCAAACCCACCAACCTGGTGGAATTTGGTCTTATACTGTTCGTTGTAAGAAAGGACCCGTGCAGCAGTTACAATTCCATAACGGGATATTTTTTTAGTATATCATCATCATCACCATGTTAGCCTAGAGACGTCCACTGCTGGACATAGGCCTCCCCCGAGGTTTTGATCCGCCCGCATCCAACCAGATCCCGCGATCTTAACCAGATCGTCGGTCCACCTTGTGGGAGCCCTACCCCTGCTGCGTCTTATTTTTAATGTATATTTTTTTATAGACGTACTCAGACTGTATCCCCGAAGGGGAAGGCAGAGTTGTAGTATTACACCCACATTTCGCCTTGATTTTTTAGGGTCCCACGTAATAGGGGGCGAGCCCATTGCCGTACCGGGCACATTAACAGACTCCGTGCTGCTACTGAGAATTTCCTTACAAAAAGACCCAATAACACTTTGCCCGACCCGGGAATCGAACCCGAGACCTCCGAATCCCACGCACACATTTGTGCCGCGAGGGCAACGAGGCATTTTTTATTTTAGTGTTTAATATATAATAATATCAATCACAATTCTTGAATTATTTTTTTAGGGAAACTTGTTATCGCCACTAACTGCCGCAGGCCAACAGACTTTCCACGTGTCTCCGACAGAAACCTACACAGTAGAGATGATGGAAAACGTGGGTACATTTAAGTTCCAAGACCATGTTGCACTGGATGCTAAGGTAAGAACCACAAATATAAATTAATTAAGGAAACCTTTATTAATGTCTTTGTTGATGGATTGTGCTATCAACGGACTGTAAGATTTGTTTAACAAACATTTTGTGGTAAACGAAAAAAGTTGTTAAAATGGTCGCCCGGTTCGTGACCGCCCCTTCAGAACCATCCTGCACAACGCTACCGTGACACAAATTATACCGTATGATGATTATGGCACTGACGCAGTGGATCTAGTACTTAGATTCAGACAGGCCGTTCATTAAATGCCCATAATGAAATAAAAAATATACAATGTAGATAATAATATAATAAAACCATCAAAATATTTCTTGCAGTTGGTAATTCAAATTCAAATTCAAATTCAAAATCCTTTATTCATTTGGGTCACAATGTGACGCTTATGAACGTCAAAATAATAAATTTATAAAATAATTACTTATACTCAAATTTAAAACATTATTACTGTATGCTTCTACATTTACATTTACTGCCACGTTCGCAAAGCAATAGGTAGAACCATGAGAAAGAACGGGCAATAAAACTCACGGTCACTCTTTTTCATCGCCAGGTTTTGCATAATACACAATTTACATTTTGTAAGGTGCTGCAACTGTTACACCTTCTATATCACTTGTATATATTTACTGTACATCATAATACTCAAGCATAATACTTTTGGTTAGCCTTCTCAGAATAGACATGGTGAAACAGGAGCATCCACTTACATTATATATACCTAATAATGCAGGCAATCCGCGAAAGTGATCAGAACCATGATGGAAATGATGCAGTTAAATATTAAAATCTAATACCAGCCCGCAAGACCGTCATCGACCAGTCATCGCAAGTAGCACCCGTTCACGAGTATGACGCATGTGCCAGCCATCATCCCTCTCGCCATATTAGAGGGAAAGGGATGACCCGACACACGACGCCACCACAAGAAATGACATTTTAGTGAGCATGACGACAACGGTATACGAACCAGCAGTAAGAAACAATCTATTGGTATACTGACCATGACCGCCAATTACCTCCATTTTCCAGATCGTTATTATTAACATAAGTTAGTGGAACACGTGAAGGAATGCAAATGTAGAAAGAATTTTGTGAAGGTGACAAGTGAACAATGATATGATCAGAGATAAATAATGTTAAACTACATTCAACAAATCATAAAAATATCCAAATCCTGCAAAAATCATGTGTTCACGAGGCACCTCCACTTAACATGTAAATAAAATAATCGTGAGTCAAACAAGCCTAAGCCTATCCCCACGGTGTCTTATCATTTAAAAATTCCTTAATAGTGTAATAACCCCTTTGTAAAAGAAAGTTCCTGATTGTCCGTTTGTATTTGTGCATGGGTAAATTCATTATTTCAAGAGGCAATTTGTTGAAAAATCGTATACCAATCCCCGCAAATGAGTTCTGAACTTTATGTAGACGGTAGTTAGTTCCCACCAGTTTATGCTTATTCCTTGTGTTCACGTTGTGCAAATCACTATTTTTGCGGTATAGAATTAAGTTTTTCTTAATGTACATTAAGTTAGCATATATATATTGCGATGCAACTGTCAATATGTCTACTTCTTTAAATTTATTACGTAAAGAATCTCTAGCACCTAACTTATAAATTGCACGTATGGCCCTTTTTTGAATGACAAAAATAGTCTGTATATCAGCAGCTGTACCCCATAACATTATTCCGTAAGACATTACGCTGTGAAAATAACTAAAGTAAACTAGTCTAGCAGTATCTATATCTGTGAATTCCCTAACTTTTCTAACTGCAAACGCTGCAGAACTAAGTTTTACTGCGAGACAGGATATTTGGGCGCCCCACTGAAGCTTACAATCTAAAGTTACACCTAAGAATACGGTTGATTCGACTAGTTGAATTGTTTCCTTATTTAAAATTATATTAGTAGGAACACTTTTGACATTAGGCAAAGAGAATTTAACACATTTGGTTTTGCTTGAGTTGAGTACCAAATTATTTGTCGAAAACCAATCTAATACTTGTGCAAGAGTGTTATTGACGGTATCAAAGTTACTTAATTTACGATCAACTTTAAAAATTAGTGACGTATCGTCGGCAAACAAAACAATATCACATAAATTTTGTACAAAGAACGGCAAATCATTAATATATATTAAAAAAAGAAATGGACCGAGAATAGAGCCCTGTGGAACGCCCATTCCTACTGGCAAACCTAGAGACCTACTCCCATTAACATCTACATACTGAATTCTATCACTAAGGTAGCTGGCAACAAGATTGAGTGCGGTATCTCTAATACCATAAAGTTTCAATTTAAGTAAAAGCGTATTATGTTCCACACAGTCAAAGGCCTTTGATAGGTCACAAAAAACACCAATGGCATCCTTCGAGTTTTCCCAAGCATTAAAAATATGCTTTAACAAAGTTACACCGGCATCAACGGTGGAGCGACCCTTAGTAAAGCCATACTGTTCACTGTGAAATAAATTATTTGCGTGAAAGTGGCTCTCTAGTTGATGCAAAATAATCTTTTCAAAAATTTTACTAATAGCAGGCAAGATAGAAATTGGCCGAAAATTACTAGGGTCGCTCTTTGATCCCTTTTTGAATAATGGTATTACTTTACTGTGTTTCATTAGATCAGGAAATACTCCTGTATCTACGCATCTGTTGAATATTGCAGCTAAATATGGAGCTAAGCTAGAAATAATTTGTCGCACAAGTTTAACAGAAATGCCCCATAAGTCAACAGATTTTTTATTATTGAGCGTCTTGAATACCTTCAGTATGTCATTGGTGTCAATATATTTAAAATTAAAAAGCACATCACACTCATTCACATTGCCCCTAACCAACATTTCTGCTTTGTTTGGACATGAATCTAGACAGCTGGTTGTGTTCACTGGTATGTTTATGAAGAAATTGTTAAATGTCTGAGCAACATCAGTTTTCCTAGTAATAATTTCACCATTCAATTTTAATTCATAATTGTTATCTACCAATTTAGCTCGACCAGTCTCATTGTTAATAATGCTCCAAGTAGTTTTAATTTTGTTCTTGGATTCTTTGATTTTATTGCTAAAATATAAGGATTTGGCTAAAGCACATGTCCTCTTAAAAACCTTGGAATAATTTCTAACATATTGAATAAATTCAGGATTAAAATTGTATTTCTTCATACCATATAGATCATACAACCTAGCTCTACTTTTGTATATACCTACTGTTGCCCAATCACAAAAATTTACTTTAATGCTCCTTGCAAACGTCTTCAGCTTAAAAATTTTATTGTACTCATCATTAACAATTTTAAATAAGCATTTATATAATTCATCAGGATCATCAACGGTTAAGTCAATACTGGCGATCTTGGCAGCAACATCATTACTAAAGTGTTTTAGGCGAGCAGAGGTCATTGGCCTACATGTAATTTCTTGTACTTTAGGGGTTGTATTAGTTGGAATTACAACCTTTTGCCCGCAGTGATCCGATGTCAAGTCAGTTAAAACAGCCTTACTTAAATAAAGACAATTGCAAAAAACATTATCTAAGCATGTAGACGAATGTGAGGTTATTCTAGTTGGTTCAGAGAACAAAACATTTAAATTAAATGACCTAAATAAGCTAACTAACCTAGTACAAATTGGTGATTTTTCTAACAAATTGACATTAAAATCGCCGCATACGATTATAGACTTCTTACTAGAAATTATGTGTTTTAAGACATCCTCAATAATGCTTTCAAACTGAGTAAAGTCGCTTTGTGGTGGTCGATACACACACACTATAATATGTTGTTCAAGCTCAACACAAGAAATCTCAGCAGTGCGCTCGATAGAAAGTTTAGCTATATCCTTACGTTCTTTACATTTCAAACTATTACATACATATATTAGAGAGCCACCACGCATAGCCTTCTTTCTTACGAATGCACTTATAACTGAGTAATGTTGATTGTTAAATATTAATTGGTCACCTCGCAACCAATGTTCTGTAATACATAAGATATCAATCTTATGTTTATTTAAAAATAAATCTATTTCTAATTCTTTGCCAGATAGGCCTTGTATGTTTTGATGAACTAAGTTTAAAACACATGAATGCCTATCTGTTGTCTCATCTAATAGTTTAAACTAATAGATGTGTCAATACTACTATTGGTATAACTATTATCTACCAAATTCCTAAGTACTCTAGTAGTACTCCTGTCAGTATATAAATTAAATGCTAATAATTTAGCAAGTTGTCGCCTATGTACATAAGAAAGATACATAGTATCTTTTGTTAAAAAGAAATTACTAATAAAAATATTAGTGTCAAAAAATAAAATACTGTCACTATGACATGTCCTATTGTACAATAATAGATTTAATTTGCCTATCTGCCTGTTTTGGTCATCTGTGAGAGCATATGAATAAGGCAATGCACAAATAATAAAGCTACATCCTATTTTTGTGCTAACATCTATCATTAAGTCTGTTAATTCTATGAGACTGTTTTTGGAGACTAATGAGCTGTCACCATACAATATGATGACAGTAGTTTGTGCATTCAAGTCGGCATTCTTAATCTTATCAACTAGGGTACAAGACTGAGCTCCAGGTGAACAAAAGTTCTGTACTGGTTGCTCAGTGTAATGATCAATTAAGCTCCCTAAACCCACTCCCAGTTGGTCTGAAAAAATTATTACATTCTTACTGTCAGTCTTTACTGGATGCAGTTTGTTTTGTGTATTATACTGACATCCATGTGCATTCAATTCTATTGATTCAGCAGGTGTAGTCCCACAATTAGTTGTACAACTGGAACAGTAATTATTAGAGTTGGATAATGAGATAAGTTGTTTTAAATTTTCTCGACCAACTCTTGAAATTTCTTCATATTTTAAAATGTATTCATGAGTCTCATTCTGGTGTTCCATTATAGTTCTAGTGAGTTGAGCTTGTAGATTTGATATTTGTGCTTGCAACTCACTTGTGTGTTGTTCATATAACAACCTACCAGAAACTAATTCTTCATTTGTTTCCTCAAGCTTTAATAAAAGAGACTCACACTCTTTATTTAATTTACAGTTATCTTGTGCATACTGACTCAATTTGGTAGACCACTTAGGACCAGATCTAAGTTTCTTAATTAATTTATTTAACTTAAACAATTTTCTAAATTTATTCTTACTAAGGCATTTTTTGAAACAGTTACATTTAAGAGCTTTTAGCACATTAATTTTGTCACCCAGGAGCTCAGAGAATAAGTTGTGAGTAGCAGTACTGTTAAAGGCCGCAATTGTGTCTTCTAGAGTTGAAATTCTGCCATAAGCCTCATTGAGACTTGCTTCTAACTCCGTATTGCGGCTAAGTTGTCTGGAGTAAATTTCGTCGCAGCTGCTGAAACACCTAACTTCTTCTCGTAGTCTGTCCCGTTGATCCAAGACATCCATATGCTCTATATGCAGCTCCGTGAGTTGTGTCTTCAGCTCAGATATACGGTCATTTACAATTTTAATTTCTTCTTCACAGTCAACGCGTTCCCTTAATAGTTGACTGTTGTCATCCTTGTATTTCTTTAACTCGAGCAGAATTATTCTTAATTTATTTTCCACCTCCTTGGCCGTTGCCTTCCGAGTCATCATATGGGTAGACATTGCCAAGGATTACAAAATACCTAAAAAATAAGAAAACAGCTGAGCAAAGTCAAAGAAGAGAAGAGATGTGATGGGGCTTGAGTATTATTGTATAGACAGAATAAATAAGAAAAGTTACAAAAGAAAAGGGGGGTATATGAATAAAAAATATATTAAGTTAATTAATTGTAGAAACTAAGAAATTGAGAGCAATTTAGGTAATTTGAATACTTTAGAGTAATTATCTAATACTTTTATAAGGTTTCTATTGAAATATCTCAGCTGATGAACTTAATCAACTTATTAATAAAATGTAAGTAGGTATACAAGTTACAGGTTTAAACCAATAATAGCTAATACAGAAAAGTACACAAATATATGAAGTACAGACAAGAATAAACAGTGTAGTAATTGTGAAGTGTATCTGTAGATTGTGTTTGTCTGGGGCTGTTGTTTGGTCCTCGATTTTGCTTCCACATATAGTCAAGCAAAAGGAGACAGAACTGAGCCAGATGTGTGTTGGACGTTGCTCACACGGGGGTGAGCCGAGTAATTCGGTGTTGTGGAGTGTTGAATAAGTTTGAATAAGTATTATACTCCCCGGGTTTAAGTCGTAGTCGTAGCAGATGTAAATTCAAATCCGTCCGTTGACACCAAGTCTCCGTTCTGTTCGCTCGAACTTTGGCCGTGTAGTTATTATACTTTTACAAACACAATTTTAACAATAACTTCTTGTCACTATTTTATCAATATATACTAACTTATATGTTAAATAATCAATTAAAATTATATTAAAACTTTAATTACGGAGCTAAAATTATTGGTAGAAATTCCATATGAAGGAATGAAAACATCGTTGGTAATTGTATTGCCAAATCAACGCTTCGGTATTAATAACCTTTTGGACAAACTGAAAAATTCTGCGGCTTTCAGAGAAGCACGCAACACGATGACTAACTCACTGGTGCATGTAATGCTACCCAAATTCCAGATAGACACAACTACAGATCTGAAAGAAGTTCTGCAAGAAGTAAGTACATTTTGACTATGTCAGTTGCTTTTAATTCGTAGAAAAGTTTACTATTCTTTAATTTTCATCAATGTTATTCTAAAGCATTTTTTTATAATTCTGATTGCCTTTCAGATGAATATTAACGCCTTATTTGAAGTGAACAACGGTAATTTGAACAATATAATAGCAGGGGTAAATAATTTATATGTCACCACTGCCATACAAAAGAATGTAATAAACGTGGACGTGACGGGCACGATAGGCAGCTCAGGAAGTGGTAGTAAGTAATCTTCTCTGTCTCTTTCATGTGAGTGTGAGGTCAAATCTAGTGTTGGAGTTTTATAGAGCGCCCGAGAGCTTCCGTCGTGGCCTAACGGTTCCATGTTTTACTTTGAGTTGATTTCATCTTGACGTTGACTTTTATCTTCATTTGTAATTTTCTGTTTCTGATTGAATTACTACGCCTAGCTTTATCGTTCTTTCGAACTATTATATATTCTTATTTCATATTCTTTTATTGAGTAGGTAATTATTACCTTGACAGACAAGCTATGTTAAATGTTTCATAGCATAATAATAATATGATTAGACACCGATAATACAAATGTCTTCATACAAATCAAGCTTAAACTGAAATAATTATACTATTTTATTTATTTCAGCCGTAATAAGTGACAGGTCTGCCCCGTCTCCAGTAGGTGTAGAGGATGAATTAATTGCGCGACACCCCTTCGTCTTCTATATAATGATGGAAGACAACATTATATTTAACGGAATATACAAACATTAGGTGGGTGTTAATTTTTTTATATTATGTTCTTATCTATATATGTAAAATTCGCTTTAACAATGAGGCCACGTAAATTGCTGTTAGCATTAGATAGTTTGGTGCAAATAACCACCAAGGATGCCGTGCGAGGTGGAGGAGGTACAGCTGGAAAGCAGACCACGGACTCCAAGGCAAGAATCTTGGATCACAGCCGGGACAGCTTTAGCATGATGATGAGTATGCTGCGACCACGGCATAATACTCCTCGGCAGCTTGGTGGAAAACACGGCTTCCGTGGTTCACTAAGCCAAAATTAAAGGCTCAGCGTAGGGAGACTGTGAGACTCCCCGACGAGATGTGTTTTTACTACTCACTAAAACCACCATGGCGTTCTTCTATCCTATCCCTTAAAATGGCCAGGCCACGGGCAAACGTTAACATTACTTCGGCGACCACCTCGGTAGCTTGGCGGATCGTTTCTGAGCCTTCTCATTATGAAAAGTCTTTACTTTTATATTATAAGCAGAGCTGATATTATTTTATTTATATGTATTTATACATTTTTTTTATTTTCTTTCAGATTCCGCAATTATTTATATTAAATGAGAAGAAACGCTTGAGGACGCATTAAAACATCTCCAAAGATTTGAATAAAATTAATTACAATTTTTTTTATGTATAACAATATTATAATCTTTACGACAAAATTGTCGACAAACATGAGACCAATAATTTAAATTTATAGTTAGAACTCAAACACATTGCTTTTATTCGCAAATTAATTACCATTTAATTTATGTATCGGTACGCGCAACCTTTACATTTTCAAAATTATTTGTATATATGCCTTACTAACATCGTAAACAAGCAATTAATGAACGTAGTTAAACAAATGGTGTAATTAGCCTTTTTTAAATATTTATTATAAAAATAGAAGCATTTTATGTCAATAAAAGCACGTCATACATTTTAGCTTGCTTTTTATTTCTTGATAAACACAATACAAGGTGTCACAAGACCCATTACCTAGCCGAAGTCTACTCTTAAAACTAAACAATAATAATACCTGGGAAAGTGTTTTTTTTTTTAATATACAATTTTTTTAAGCCACATGTATAAGTGCGCGCGTGCAATGCTCGTAATACCTACTTAACCAAGGGTGCTTAAGACATATAGAACAAATTGGCGAGGAAAATTCATCGATTTTGTACCTACTTAGAAAAATTGTATGATGACCTGTGATGATGACTGAGGCAAAATAGCTCCTGCACCAGTGATTTCCCAGGTATGCTGCCGAAGTAAAAAATGTTCGTAATGATTGGTACAATATGGGATTTCAGTTTTGGTTAAGGGCCTTTTTGTACACCATATACATCACTATTTTTAATTAGTTCTAAAAATTGAATGGGGCTCTAAGTATCTTTAACTGATCATATTTGTGTAGGTTAAAAATATAAACACCAAGTCCCAAAACTGTCTCAAAACTGTCCACAAAAATACGTGATAATTGGTAAATGCATAACTAAATTGTGGTAGTACTATAAATAGTACTTTTTTGCGTACCCAAGCGGCACTGCTCCATTGATAAATTTGGGCAAACTCGCGTTGAAGTTCGTCACGTCCTGTGGATATTGGTAGTGATATCCCTTCCGTGATTGCGGCATTCTTTGTTACCTTTGACATCCTTTCCAAACACCAACCTCCTTTAACACTCTCTTATCCTATCCTGTATTTCCCTTCCGTTCCTTATCCGAAGTAGAGGTGAAGAAGATGGCACAATGACATTTAGGGGATTCAATATTACTTTACCCCAGGAGGGTACCGGATCTACCGGAGAATCCCTCCCTGAGCATTGTCGCTCAGACTGCCCCATCATATCTGGGGGAGGGGGAGGGGGGGGGCCAAATTCCCAACGGCGACGCGCTTTGCCACACGTCACGTTTTGTCTGCCCGTCTAATAGAGGCAAAAAGAGAGCTAGGGAATGCCTATTTGCAACGGTGAAAGTTTGTGGAGGAGCGGATAGTAAGATCGATGAATTGTGTGATATGATGGATATAAGGAAAATTGATATACTAGGAGTGAGTGAAACGAAGAAGAAAGGATGCTCAACAACTACTCTTGGCTGGTATCATGCATACTGGTCTGGAGTTGTTGAGTCTGAAAGAGCTAGCCGAGGAGTTGGAATGATTCTGTCGGATAGGATGAATGAGTGTGTGAAAGAATATGAATATATCAACTCCAGGCTTCTTTGGATGCGATTAAAGGTTGGTTTAATGAAAGTCTTTGTTGTGTGTGTTTATGCTCCGGACATGTCCAAACCAGTGAATGTCAGAGAGGAATTCTGGGACAAGGTCAGAGATGTGCTCGCTAGGTGTGAGAATAATGAAATAATAATTATGTTAGGCGACTTTAATGGATGGGTGGGTGTGTCTCGTGATGGATGTGAAAGAGTTCTAGGGCGATTTGGCGACGAGAGAGTGAATGAAAATGGTGAGAGTTTGCTGGACGTTTGTATGGAGAGAAAACTTGTGGTGACAAACACTTTGTTTAGTCACAAGTTGATTCGTATACATGGCAAAGGCAGACAGAAAGAAGTATGATAGATTTTGTGGTGATAGATGAACGTTTGAAAGGAAAAGTGAAAGATACTAGAGTGTACCGAGGCTTAAATGTGGGTACTGACCATTTTTGGTAGTTAGCCGCATAGCGGGACTAACCACTAAATGGCGCCATCGTCCTCGCATACACTCACCTGCCATAGAAAGAGTGAAAGTTGAAAGATTTGAAGAAGAGGATGTACGTAGTCAGTATAAAGAGGCATTGGTAGAAAGGTTTAAAGAGTTTCTTGAGGAAGATGATTGCGAGATAGAAGAATTTTGGAAAGAGTTTAAGAATGGAGTAATAGTGACAGCTACACAAGTATGTGGCGTAAGCAAGAGGAAGCATGTTAAAAATATTTGAAATGAATGGTGGGATCAGGAAGTAAGTGGTGTAGTCGCAGAAAAGCGCAAAGCATGGATGAACTTGCTGGCCATAAGAGCCAACAAAAGGGTACAAGGAAGTGTGACTGCCAATGAGAGGATAGTGAAAGAAAAGTATGACAGATTGAAATATAAAGTAAAAGAGACGGTAAGAAGAAAGAAATAAGAATGTAAGGATCAATTTGATAGAAAGTTTTCTCAGCATTTTCGGGCCAATATAAAATTATTCTGTCACTTGGTTAAAACAGCCCGAGGCAAAGCAAGAGATTCAGCATGGGGAAGTCTTGGATCAGTGGAAGGTGTATTTTGAGAATTTGTTTGAACGAAGAGAAAGTGACACTAGGAATATAGTAGCGAATGAGGAAGATAATTGTGAAAGTAATATAAGTATGGAAGAGATACGGTATGCAATGAAAAGTATGAAAACAGGTAAAGCTGCGGGATATGATAGAATATCTGCTGAAATGCTCAAGGTAGGCGAAGGCGTCACCGCCAGCTTGCTGTACCTACTTTTCAATAAATGTTGGCGGTCCGGTCGCGTACCAGGTGACTGGAACGAGGCCGTCATTGTGCCACTGTACAAGGGAAAAGGGTCACAGCAGGAATGCAAAAATTATCGCCTCCTGAGTGTTGTTGGCAAATTGTTTGCAAAGATACTGATTGAAAGAGTGATCTCTGAAACGGATAGTAAAATTTGGGATGTGCAAGCGGGATTCAGAAAGGGAATGGGATGTACGGATCAAGTCTTTTCCTTAAGGTGCATTTCAGAAAAACCTTAAGTAAACACCAGAAGGTTTTCTCGCCTTTATTGACCTGGAAAAGGCTTACGATCGAGTGGTGAGGGATGAACTTTGGTCAACACTTTCTGTGTATGGAGTGAGCAGCAGCCTGATACGGGCACTTGAATCCTTATATAGGGATTCAAGTGCCTGTGTCAGAGTAAACGGGGCCTACACGGACTGGTTTAACATTGATCGTGGTGTTAGACAGGGATGTGTAGCGTCTCCTTGGCTGTTCAATCTATTCATGGACAGTTGTTTGACCGGTCTGAAAGGGTCTGAATGTGGATTAAAAATGGGTGAATCTGTGTTTAAGACCTTGCTATACGCTGACGACCAGGTTCTTTTTGCGTCGTCAGCGTCTGATTTACAGCATATGGTCACCGTAATGAATGAGGCGTTTAAGAAGAAGGGCATGAAAGTGAATGTAAGCAAGACTAAGGTCATGGTCATAGAGAGGGAAAACAGTATAACTGAATGTAACATAATGATAGGAGATGAAACAGTGGAACAAGAATAGAATAGAATAATATTTATTTGCATAAATGTGGTTACAATCAGGTGTTATTAGAAATTGGTGCTGCTCATTTACCATTTACATGGCATACAAATATATGAAATCATTTACACAATAACATTATCATTTAGCATTCATTTAAATTACATTATCAATAACACACATTCAGTTTACGTACATTTGTCATACGGATCACTCATTAAAATGTTTACAATTTACAAACCAAAATATAATATAATTATTCATTTGAAATGTCAGAGGGAATTGTCAAGATAATAATTAAAATAAAAAAAAGCATTAAATAAATTAAAAACTTAGACTGTTATTAAAATGTTTACAATAATTACCAACCATAATATAATATCATTATTCATTTGAAATGTCAGAGGACATTGTCAAGATAATAATAAAAATAAAAAGAGCAATAATTAAAACAAAATGTCCAGTTTATGGTTGTCAAGATCAGGATGGAGAAACAGTACTTAATTTATATTTATTTAATTAGCGTAAAATAGTACATTTTGAAATCTAGGTATTCTTGGACTGAATAAAAGCATTTCTTTCTAAGCCAGCTGAATAAAGGTTTTTTAAACATGGTAGTTTTGAGATCCTTGACACTTTGTGGAAGATGATTATAAATTTGGATAGACATGGCATAACTGTTTCTACTACAGATTTCTGTTTTTATCAGTGGAAGTATTTATTTACTAGGGTACCTAGTGTAGAAAATACAGACCTCTTTTCTGCAGGTATAAAAATAATAATAATAATAATAAAAAAAAAAAACCCGTCAACAAGACAACCAAAACTTTCTCTTGGACCATTTTATTTGTATTTTATATCATTGTTTTGAGTCAATATATTATATTTCCAATAGTACAAGAACTCCTTTTATGATAAATATTATAATAAATACAGAAACCATGAAATATATTTAAGAAACTTATCTGCAAAAATATTGTGAAGATGACATCTAGTGTCAAAACAAACCCAAACAAAACATTTATAAACAAGAGATATAAACAAATAAAATAACTGGAAAATGTTGACGAGAGCAGCTGCTGCACGCCTGAGATCCCCGGACTTGTCGCTCAGCTCCGCCTCGCAGCCGCCGGCACCTGCACCAGCGTCGTCGGCGAGTGTTGAGGCGTCGAGCTCATCGAGCGACGAGTATTTCTCTCCGCCGACGTTGCCACCACCTGTACGTCGGCGAGGGAGAGGCCGGCCACCGACACGCTTGGGACCCCGAGACCCACCGGTCTCGAACAGGGCCCCCGCTACCGGTGGTGATGTGCACCGCATGAGATGGACTAGTTCAATGAATGAAAACGTCATGCGGGCATATTTTGTGGCCACAGAGGGAGGAACTAACCTAAGTGCGTACCGTGATCGAATGCTGCCTTTGTTTCAGGCGCTTGAGCCAGCTGTCAACGTGTCAACACAACGGCTATCGGATCAAGTGCGGGCCATCCAACGGTGTCGTCTGTTGGATGACACCGTGCTTGAGAGACTTCGCTCTGACGTGCAGAGAAGTCTCCCCATCACTTCTCCATCGCGAACTCGGACGGCGGTTGCACAACTGCAACAGGTTGATGTCGCCGATGAAGAGATAGATGACGAGACTTCTCATGTAAGTACCCAGTGCAACGATCAGTTAAGGAGTGCTTTGGAATGTGCTATTGCGGAATACCGATCCATGGACCCAAATGTTCGGCCTCGTTTGCCTCGTTTGCCCATGCATAAGAAAAACATAGCGCTGGTGAGTGCCCTAGATGCATTACTGCCAATTTATTTTGAGAATAGTGAAAATCTCGGCGATACACACTCAATCCTGTATTGTGCGGCGGTTGCGGCGTGTCGAGTAGCGGGGGTTAAATTTAATGTAAATAATACCGCTATTCGACAGACCGCTGCTGTGCCAGGTTGGCAACGTAGGATTGAGCGTCGTATCGCTGAGACTAGGGCACTCATTGGCAAGCTGTCTTGTTTTAGGATGGGCAATACCCGACCGAGAGTGATGCGCTTTGTAACTCGAGCCTTTGCGGGAACTAATATCAGTTCCCAAGATTATATATCTCGGGTTACAGAGCGCATCGACACCCTAAAACAAAAACTCTATGTATGGGCAAACCGTATAAGGCGATACAAAAAAAAGAGTGGATCGGTATTGCCTGAATCGCACATTCCAGAGAGACGAGAGGTGGGTGTACAGAAGATGGGAGCGACCCGAGTCCACGGCCGGTGACGCTGATGGGGGTCGACCGGATGATGATGCTACTAATACATTTTGGCGCAGCATCTGGTCGACGCCTGTCAGCCACACGGAGAGTGATTGGATTGGGACTGTTGAGCGAGTATGCGAACAAATACCAACAATGGAGCCAATATCAATAACATATGATGATATAGCCAGTGCAGTCCGTTCGTTACCAAACTGGAAATCAGCGGAACCGGACGGGCTGTTCAATTTTTGGCTCAAATGGCTCCATAGTTCGCATACTTGCTTAGCATCTCAATTCCAATCATCACTGGAATCGGGGTCGCTACCAGATTTTCTAACATCTGGCGTCACTCACCTACTCCATAAGTCTGGTAGTGCCACGGACCCTAAGAATTACAGGCCGATAACCTGTTTGCCAACGATATATAAACTCCTTACATCCATTTTGAGAACGAAATTGTCGAAACATATAGCTGATAATTCTATTTTATCTGTTTCTCAAAATGGATGTAGGAGTGGGGCCCGTGGCACTAAAGAACTCCTGCTGATAGACATGGCCATTAGCCAGCAGGTGCGCCGTAACCGAAAGAATCTATCGACATGCTGGATAGATTACAAGAAGGCTTACGACTCCGTGCCACATACATGGCTTTTGAGGGTGCTGGAGTTGTATAAAGTAGATACAACTCTATGCACCTTTTTAAGGTCATGTATGGGGCAATGGAGGACCGTACTGTGCTATCCAGGGTGTCGATCGAGTTTGGGTTGCGGTGCTCCAATAAGGATCGAGCGAGGTATATTCCAGGGCGATAGTTTGAGTCCTTTGTGGTTTTGTCTGGCCCTGAACCCCCTAAGTACCTTGTTAGAGGCTTCAGGGCTAGGCTATCGGTTAAGGAGAGGAGGTCATGTTACATCTCACCTCCTTTTCATGGATGACCTGAAATTATTTGCCCCCAACAATTTCCAACTGACAGCATTACTTAAGGTAACCGAAACCTTTAGTAATTCTATCAGGATGGAATTTGGTGTGGATAAATGTGCGGTCATGCATGTGAAGAGAGGCAGGATTATGGAATCTGCAGGGATACAACTCTCAGATTCCATACAACTTAGATCCCTCTCCCTAACCGAGACCTACAAATACCTGGGTATGTCGCAGTCTTTGAATATTGCTGAGACTGACATGAAACAGACGTTGCAGGCTCGTTTCTTTGGCCGCCTGAAAAAAGTACTTAACAGTCTTTTATCAGGTGGCAACAAGGTGCGGGCCTGCAACGGGTGGGCCATGCCAGTCCTAATGTATTCCTTCGGCATACTCAGGTGGACCCAGACGGAACTCGATGCCCTGGATAGAAAAGTCCGTTCAATGTTGACTGCATCTCGGATGCATCATCCACGCTCGTCGGTGATGAGGTTGTACATCCCGCGGAAATGTGGGCGTCGAGGCTTTTTATGTGCAAAGACCCTCCATAACCGCGAGCTGTACAACCACAGAGAATATTTTCTGGGAATGAACGTGGATGTGCATCGCGATGTAGTTGCCGTTGATACAGGACTTACCCCGCTCGCTCTGGCTAAAGAGAACTGGCACAAACCTGCAGTACTTAGTACTGACGACCGAAGAGAAATATGGAAGGGCAAGGAGCTGCATGGACGGTTCTATAGAGATTTACATGACTCAGACGTCAATTTTAAAGCTTCTATAGCCTGGTTACGTTTCGGTGATCTCTTCGGAGAAACCGAAGGTTTTGTCTTTGCAATTATGGACGAAGTTGTCATGACAAACAACTACCGAAAGTATATACTGAGGGATGGTACGGTTGACATATGTCGGGCGTGTCACCGGCCCGGGGAATCTCTCAGGCATATAGTATCCGGTTGTTCGAGTCTTGCCAATGGTCAATATTTGCACAGACACAACCAAGTGGCCAGGATAATCCATCAGCAACTAGCCCTTAAATATGATCTCATTGGTTCTGAGGTACCGTACTACAGATATGTGCCCGACCCAGTTCTCGAAAATGGTCGTGCATTGTTGTACTGGGATCGGTCTATCATTACAGACAGGACTATTGTAGCCAATAAGCCTGATATTGTAGTGATAGACCGAGCAGAGCGACTCGCAATGATAATCGATATCACCATACCGCATGACAGCAATCTCGTGAAAGCAGAAAAAGAGAAAGAGATTAAATATTTGGACCTAGCTCACGAGATTGTTGACATGTGGGATGTGGATTCGGCGATCATTGTGCCGATAGTCGTGTCGGTGAATGGATTAATCGCCAAGAGCCTCGACCAACACCTAAAGAGGCTCACACTAGACAGCTGGATCAAGTCTTTGATTCAGAAGGCAGTTCTTCTCGACACGGCACGCATCGTGAGGAAGTTCCTGTCTCTGAGGCCCTAACCACCGGTGGCTTGGTCCCTGTACCCGACACTGGTGGGTCTCCGTGGTCCCTTTTATATTTTTAAATGTATTTTAATTGTACTTTAATAATATAAAAGTGTGCCAAGTGAAGAATAATAAATGAAGTGAATAATAATAATAATATTCTAACACATTCACACAACACCATCTAGTCCCAAACTAAGCAGAGCTTGTACTATGGGTACTAGATAATGGATAAACATACTTATATACTTTTTTTTTTGTAAATACATACATATTATACATAGAAACACCCAGACCAAGACAAACATCAGGACTTAATTTCACAAGAACACACATTTCAAAAATATACATACAAGGAACAGTAAGTAATGATAACTGTTGAAATAGTGGCTTACAACTATCCCATGGACGCTTATTATATAGCGCTCTTACGCACTGTTTTTGTGCTACAAAAATAGTACCTATTAATACTGAGTTTCCCCATATTGTGATGCCGTATCTCAGACTTGACGCTACATATGCATGGTATGCCTGTAATGCTGTCTCTCTATTAGTAATATTGGTGAGTCGCCAAAGTGCATAAACAAAGCGATTTATTTTTTTACATAAAATCTCAATATGTGCCCTCCAAGTTAACTTTTCATCGAGGGTTATGCCAAGAAAGCATGCCTCATCTACTTCGGTTAGTTGTTGACCATCATACTTCAGCATAACACCTTGTTTCCTAGCTCCTTTATTGTGAAACTGGATGAATTTCGTTGTTGATGTATTAGCGGCAAGATTATTATTAGTCATCAAGCTGACAATATCACAAATAGTTCTATTTAATTCTTCTTCATAGACTAGATCCTTCTGATACGGTACTACTACAGAAACATCATCTGTGTAAAGAATGCATTGGTACTTTGTGATGGAAGGCAGATCATTAATATACAATAAGAAAATACTGGACTAATGGACCCAAAATACTACCCTGGGGTACACCTACATGATTAAATTTTGTCTGCGACTGAACTGTGACCTCCTCATTACTTGAATTGACATTACTTATTTCAACACGTTGCATTCTGTTGTGTAGATAGCTAGTTATCCACGAAAGAGCGGGTCCACGTATTCCATACGCCTCACACTTACGCAGAAGAACTTTATGCGATACACAATCAAAAGCGCGGCTCATATCGAAAAATATAGTTGTTATCGGTGTTTTAAATTTTACCAATTAATTTAAAAGCTGCTAATGACGTAGATTTCCCTTTCTGAAACCCATGTTGTTCTGGACAAAGAATGTCATATTTCGTTATAAAGGACATTAGACGTCTATGCATAATCTTCTCCAGGATCTTAGAAAGTATAGGTATCAAAGCTATTGGTCGGTAATTAGATACAACGCTCTTCTGGCCTTTCTTATAAATAGGTTTAATTACAGTAGTTTTTAGTATATCAGGGAACTCACCCTGGAGGAAAGATAAATTAATTTTATGAGCTAGTGCCGACGATATGTAAGGATTGCATGTTTTTAAGATACGTGTGGGCAACTGATCGTAACCAACAGAAGACGTGTTTTTAAAAGAAACGATGATTCTCTCTACTTCCTTAGGGTCTGTTGGAAATAGGTACATGCTGGCATTATTTCTATCAATGCCTAAGAAGTTGTCATCAGATTTAGAATTCAACCTACCGTCATTTTCATAAGGCAAGTTTATAAAATAATCGTTGCAAATATTTGCTATTTCGGTTGGTTCGTCTCTTGATTCAATATTAGAAAAGAACTGTTTATTTCCACTAGTAAAACCGTTTGAATTTATACTATTTTTATTTTTAATTACATGCCAAGAAGCCTTACACATGTTTTTGGATTTAGATATATATGATTTGTTAGTTATTTTCTGAGCCATAGCGGCACATTTCTTAAATAGTTTATTAAATGTTTTGTATTTATTTTTATCTTGAGTTGATTTAGATTAAAATTTATATCTCAGAAAGCGCCTCGTTTTAGATGATTTCCGCAAACCGTTAGTTATCCAGCATAATTTACTGTCGTTAACTTGCTATTTTTGTTTAAGCATAGGAAAACAGAGGTTAAAATATAAAATAAGAGTATCATGAAAGATCGTAAATGCCGAGTTTAAGTCGTCTTCTTCAAAAACTTCTGACCATGAAAGTGCTTTTAGACAATTTGAATATTGTTTTATATTCTCCTCTCTGAAATCTCTCACATACTTAAATAAACATTTGTGTTGTGAGTCTTTTCTATCGATCTGAATTTGGAGCATTTGTCCAGTGTTATGGTCTGAAAGACCTAACGGCAGAACTTTACCCTCTGCATCAGAGTTGTTGCTCAAAATTAGATCAATGCAGGAATTCATCCTAGTGGGTTGATTTATATGCACATAATAGTTATAATTTTGAATAATTCTAGAAAACTGGGACAGCACTTCACATGGTTTCAACTGGTCAATGTTAAAATCACCAGTGATAATTATATTTTTATTTGTTTTGTTTCTTAATTGATACATTAATAATTAAATTTTTTGAAGAAAAATATTAGCTTTCAAATTTGGTATTCGATAGATGCAAATAATAAAGCAGTTATACTTCGGGATTTCAATGCCACATATCTCGAAATGAAGTTCCAGACTAAGTTTTGTCAAAGAAGTTAATTCTTGAAACTCAATATTCTCCCTACATAAAATATAAACGCCGCCTCGTTTTTTATTATGTCTAGAAAATGAACTTGCTAATTTGAAATTTTTTATTACTAGTATACTAGTATTTGCCTCAAATGCCCTTTTAATAAATGTAGTGCCAAGTGAATGAGTTTGTGTATTATAGACTCTTTGTTTACGAGAGATGGAAAATGTGAGGGAGATGTTGAAAGGAGAGTGAAAGCAAGAAATAGTGTGAATGGCGCCTTATGGTCCATCATCAGTAGCGAAATTATCCCAAGCAAGGCTCGCCTTGCTGTACTGCAGGGAGTTTTGGCGCCAACACTGATGTAGTAGCGAATCATGGGTATGGCAGAAGAAGCATGAAAGTGGAATCAATGCTGTGGAGTATGTGCAGAGTAAGTATGATAGATAAAGTGCGTAACAGTGTGATACGGGAAAAGTGTGGTCTAAAAGAAGATGTAGTGACAAAGATTGAAAAAGGAATGTTGCGTTGGTTTGGACATTTGGAACGGATGGATGAAAGAAGAAATAAGAAAGGAGTGTATCGTGCGAGAATGAATGGAAATGTCGGTAGGGGACGCCCTAGGTGGACGTACGCCGACCAAATAGGTGACGTACCTACTAAAAAAGAGCCAAATTAAAAGTACCCATAACCGACGCGCATGCATGATGAGGTAAATGAATGTCGAGGAAGCGAAAGAGGTATGTTTGGACCGAAGCATGTGGCGTTGTATAGTCTCTGCCTACCCCAATGGGAGACAAGCGTGACGATATAGATAGATAGATAGATAGGGTGTATTCAACCAAGAAGATATACCACTCGCAACAGAATTTGATGTTTATTTACTTATATTACGTGGTCTCCACTGCAGCTTAGAATCTAATATAGTGCCTAAAAACTGCGAGTTGTTATACAAAAGTTCTAACACACCATCCTTAATTTTTACTGAAGTGTTCACCTGTTTGATGTTAGGCATTAAAATTGAATACATTTAGTTTTAAGCAAGTTGTTAGCCTTAATCCACCTTCAAACAGCAATATTTACATCGTCCATATCAATTTATTGACGCTTTAATTTAAATAATAATGAGGGATACCTGTTTGCTGATTATAATCAGCAAACAGTACTACATCATTCTTGTCATTAACGAGGTGTGGTAAATCATTAATATACACTAAAAATAAAAAGGACTAAGTATTGAACCCTGTAGGATGCCTATTTTAACTGCAGATCCCAGTAAATGCGTCCAGTTTACGTCAACTATCTGAATCCTATTACAAAAATTTGAAGTAAGAAGATGCAGAGCAGAACTACTTAAACCGTGGTCATGTAAATTCCTGATCAATTATCATGCTCTACGCAATCAAAGGTCTTGGACAAATCACAGTAAAAGGCATCTTGTGAATCCACCCAGGCATCAAAAGGTTCTGGAGCGGCGGCCACGCACCGGTCGTCGCGACGTAGCAGAGGTAGGCCTCCAAGGTGGACTGACGATCTTGCTGGGATCGCGGGCAGCGGATTTATGCGGGTGGCTCAAGATTAGTTCATGTGGAGGGCCTTTGGAGAGGCCTACATCCAGCAGTGGACGTCCTTCGACTGATATGAAGTATATTAGTATGTTGCTACAACATACCAAATTCGAAAGAATAATACGGCTTTTACAAAGACTGTTGGCTGACATTCGCAATCCAAAAGGATATCTATATTCCATGGCTAAGACTAGTACCTATACTCAAGCGCATTACCAAAGCGAAGTCTAAATCTTTATGGCAGCCGAGAGTATGTTTTCCGCGGCACGGTGCAAATAATAAAAACAATTTTGATACGCACGTAACTTTGGAAAGTCAGTGGTTCGCGCCTTGTCGTGGGTTTGAACCTAATACCTTCTGCATAAGCAAGAGCAGTCTATTGGTATCTCCGCTGAGCTGTCACTGCCACAGATACTGAGCAGGTCACGAACACCAGCTATAAAATTAAATGTCTCCTAACTCAGAAACTCATAGCACGTTATTTGTAACCTACTATTGTATAATTATAAACTTAAAAAAACATAATATCAAACTTTTCAATGTGACGACGTTTAAATTACGCATGACTAATTATATTATTAGCAATACCCGTTGTAAAAAGCATCTTTTGGCTTACCGGTTTACACTTCACAAGGACTCCGGTCAGTCGTTTACGGATAGTGGCAGATAGCTATATACATTAATTTCTTTTTTAAATTATAAAACGCTAAAATATAGCTTAGAACATTAATTTCTTTTTTAAATTATAAAACGCTAAAATTGACGTACGAAGCCGTTCATATGTGTGAAGTTGATTTTCAAATTTCAAATTCCGATTAGGTAACTGGATGAAAAAAATATTGGAACTGATAACAAAAAGATAACTTTGCAGTTAAATAATAATAAAGTGTGTGAACAAAATTAAATACTAAAATACAATAATTTGATAAAATGTTGTTATCAAGAGTCGGTACTACAAAGTGACATTTTAAAGTGAACATTAAAGCAAGGAGTTTTCGAAGCATCATGGGTGACATATACTTTTGGAGACAGGTGTGTTTTGTTCATGTTTATTGGCGAATTTAATTGAAGTTGTAAGCGGTACCAGTGGTTACTAACCCTGACCACTACGTTGTAGGTTCTTATCCTGAACGTTTCTTTTTTGTGTCAATTAACGAAGAATTTTAGACACGCTTGTTTATCAAAATGATATAAGTACCTATTTCAGAATAATAATATTCTACTCTAATATTCTACCTCATTCACACAACACCATCTAGTCCCAAACTAAGCAGAAGCTTGTACCTACTGTGGGTACTAGACAATTTATAGACATACATAATATACTTTCTTTTGTAAATACACACATTCACGCTCACAAATGCTTGAATGATAATGTTAGAATAAGCAATTATTAGTATGGTATTGGTTGTACGGTTGTCATTGTTTGAGATACGATATAGCCATGCATAAATCGTCCTAGGAGGGAAAATATCAATGGTTTTTAGGCCAGAAATATGTTTTAGGCTTCGCTTACTTCTGGCAAAATTATTCATTACTTTCAATTGAACTCAATTTTGAATTCACATAAATTCTTTATATCACTTGATTTCCTGAATTCTGAATTCGGCTGCATATATTAAATATCGTGACTTTTTAACTTTTACCTGGTAAATAACGTACCAATAGTCTACCACATACACACAATTCACAATCTAGTCCCAAACTAAGCATAACTTTTACTGTGTGTACGACACCATGGATAAACATATTTTTTTTTGTAATTACGTAGGTACGTATTCAAGGGCGCCTACTGGATCTGAACGACTGCCGTCAGACCACCGCAATCCAAAGGCTACAGGCGGTTTGAAGACAAACTTTCTGTGACACAAGTTGCCGCTTGGCGGCGTGGCAGTCGCGCTGTGACAGCTGTCTCTACGAGAGCAAGAGAGACGAACGTGCCTCCCGTGTATCTTAACTACGAGAACCAAAGAGACGGAAAACGACGCCAGCGCCACCAACGGCGCCTACTACGAACTAAACTGGAGACAGTCCCCACTTGGAATCGGCACACGAAATCCTTAAGAACTACGCTTCTATATAAATCTGTATTCATTGGCACTGGCTCCCCATAACCTCTGTCAAAGACCTTCATGACAACCGGGCAAGCGATAATTTACAATTTAAATACAATTTAGTTTTGTGTTTTTATTCGACACAAGATTACCACATGCGCAATTTAATTAAGTAGCCATTGGACAAACATTTGAAGAGATTTATCACATTATTACTGTTTCTTAGCACGTACTTACAATCGGCAAGTTTTGGGACTGCAGTACAATTTGTATAAGGGCATTTCTCTGTAAGCTCGTAATTGGCTGTCCCGACCGAATTTTTCAATAAGTAATTTAATTATTTAAAAAAACAACACTCCTAATGAAACTTTAATCCCGAATCTTTACGGGCCCATTTTTTTAAGCACCATGACTATTTTAATATTTTTTCTAAAAGTGTTAGAAGTTCTAAAAATACAGTCCCCTGGCTGTCCCCATCATTGATTTACTGTATAGAAATGAGATTTACGAAAGAGTTATTACAGCTACATACATTTGGCAGTAATTATCATAAAGAAAAATTATTAAAATAGATTATTTTTATATAACAAGGTCTAATTACGAATTTTATTATTTAGTAAACACCTGCAAACTTTGTCCCCAGAATTTTCATACAGTCCCCTGCCAAAAATTTAAATACATAATATAATAAAACTGTAATATTTAAAAACGTTTTTCTAAGTGAATCGCAACGCATTTGATGTGAAGTTAGCCACGATGCTGCAAGCGGTGACGAGACGCCATCTAGTCTAGTGTCAGAGCGACATTTGTGTGGTGAACAAGCGTTTGGTCCGGTACCACACACAGTCCCCTGGTAAGTGATAGTATTATGTTAATTACTTTAATTATTTATTAATATAGTTTATAATTTTAATATTTATGTCTAAATCGATCGGTAGGTCCTTAAACAAACTATTATTCATCAGTTTTTTAAATATTGTGACATCTATTCAAAATACACAGTCCCCTGGCAACAGTCCTCTGTCATAAAATGTGGCAGAGGACTGTTTTATATAACAGGGGACTGTGTATTTGGCGTTTTGGTTATTGTTTTTATGTATTGTTTGTGTAAATTTATCCGCTAGTCTGTTTTATCAATAGGAATAATCAAAGTCAGTCATTGCTTTACATTATATTTCTTTATAAACTTATATTATTTTACACAGGAAACACACCGACCGAAAACACATGATATGGCTCCTAGAAAGAAAAAGTTAGCCCGAGAGGAATAACAACAGAAGAAGAGAGAAGCAGAACGACTACGATATGAAAAGACAGAAAAAATGACCCACAAAAGAGAGAAAAAATGAGAGAAAAGGAAAAGTTGAAGTACCAAAAGAAGAAAGAAAAGGTTTGCGAAAGTTAGTAAAGGATATGACACCTCGTGAGCACAGAGCTGCCTTAAAGAAGTGGAAAGAACATTGTACCATGTACCAAACCAAAAAACTGAGACTGAAAAGTGCCACTAATACTTTTATACGAGACAATACGCCACTATCGTATCCAGAAGCAGGTATTCCGCCTACAAAACCCGCCACTCCAGTCCCAGAGCAATTTTCTTCAGCTCCAAGCCCAACAGTTTCCAGTGTTAGTCTACAACAAAGAAAAAAGAAACCACAAGGCGATGTAAGAAGTTTAACAGGAAAATAAATGAAAAGGTTGGACGTTTAGAGAAAAAGCTTGAGAAGTACAAGAAAAAGTAAGCTAGATTTAAAAGTAGAAGAACGTTGAAGATACACTTAAGACAAAGATGTCAAAAATGTTAGAAGGGCCTGATCAAAGAAAATAAGTAGTCAAGAAAGCGTTGTATGGCCAGGTCATTAGTAAGCAGTTGAAAGAAAAATATTCTACATTGAAACGTAGGAAGGAGAGACAAATCTTTAAAAATGTTGTTATTGGTAAGTAGTATTGTTCAAAAGTATAGGCAATGGATACCTAAAGAAATTAAATTTTAATGCTGTCTTAATGGCTTATATGTACCTGTAGGTTTAAAGGTACTAGAAGAAGTGCTTACAGAGTCTAAAGCCGAAGATCTTGAACCTGCTAAGTCTGAATTGACACCTACACCAAAGAAATCTCCTTAATTCGGAATTCATTTTACAATACAGGAGATTATGTTCTTGTGAAATATACAACTAACAATATAGAGTATCGTTATGCTACTGTAATTAATGGGATTGACGATGATGAAAACAACTTACGTGTTACTTTCCTCAAGATTTGTGACGGAAAAGCGCAACTCTTTAAAATAGACGATAATGACATTTCAGACGTGTCATTTATCAAGTTGTTCTAAAGTTGGATAATCCTGACTTGATTTTAAAGGGAAAAATAATATTTTATCAGTTTCCTACTCTACATTTTAAAAAATTAGCGCAAGATTTGAATGCATAGCATTTAATAATTAATATTATAATAAAAGAAATATGTTGATCTGAGTAAGTACAAAATGTTTCTAGCACTCAAGGTTTATTTTTTTATATGAATGTTTAAAGAAAGTTATGTTTTTCTGTTATTTTTTTATAAAGAAACTTAGTTGATTATTGATGCTAAAATATGTCATTAAAAGAATAAAAATGATTGATTAATGTAAAATTACTTTTTTTCTTCAAATACAACAGTCCCCTGATACCCGAAACAGTCCCCTGTCATGATTTTTTGGAAAAACGTTAATAACTCGAAAAATACGTATAATTTCAGTGGGCCTCCATATTTTACTAAAATAACAATTTATTTTCTTCAAAATAGGACAAGATTTTTTGGCAAATATTGAAAATAAATGCCAGGACATCATCTGTATGGAACCTGTACGAGCTTACAGAGAAATGCCCATAAGTATTTTTAAACATTTTTAATTCTTTGAATTTAAATGACGTAATTCATGATTTTAGTAGTACCTAACTGTACGGTATAATTTTAAGTCCAGTCATTATAGGGGTTTGACTTCGGAAATTTGATATACACAGTATATTACCACGTAAAAACTTGTATTTTGGCATTCTAAAACTGTTCTCAACAGTCACATATAATAGGGAACATGCGTGTGATTAAGATATAAGCGAATATATTTTTATGACATTCTTTTTCGGTAAAGAAAGACTAGACTATTGAAACACCCTAAAATCGCGAATATTAATTAATAAAAAGTGGATTTACGAGCCTTTAAAATATCAAAACGCAACGCTATTGCCTAGACGCCAACGTGACGTCACGGTTCGCAGAGGATATGTCAAAATAGTACCAGACATTTGACTGAGATGTTAAAACATTGTTAAAACATTTGACAGAGTTGACAGTTAAGAACTCAAACGTTGAGAACGCTGACGTAACCACAAAACTCATTGAAATGGGGTGTTTAAACCAGCGTTATGTCATTGCAATTTTCAACATTAAATTTAAAATAAATGTTGAGTTCTCCACGACCAATATTTTTTTACGGTATCATATAATTAACATAAATAAACGGTAGCAACAATAAAAAAAATCATGCATATTCCCCATTGGATGTCCGCAAGTTTTAAATTCAGAGGTCACAAAAATCGATTTATTTTACGTTTTTGGAGAATATCTCGTTTTCTATAGGTTTTACGCTATTTGTATTTATTATCAATATAGCACAAAATTAAATTCTCCACAACTTTTCTATTTGACATTTTTTTATCTGACCTTGAACTGTTTTCGAGATAGAGTGCGTAGATTAGAAACTCGTAATATTAAGGTTATAATTTATTGCTAAACATATAATTATCATTTATATTAAGTAGAATATAGTAGTGGTATTATCTTTATACAATTATTTAACAGTCTAAATAATATTTATTACTTAAAAACTATTAAAACTAAGTGATATAACTGATAAGACTGGCATATTAAATATAGTCAATCCAGATTTCCAACTAGCCCGGAACAGTTTGTAGTTATAATAGAATCTTTCAATTTCTTTGTAATACACATAAGAAAAATCTTCGTTCCTCAAATAACCTTCTTCTCCTTTGTCCTTTTCACACTTCTAGCTTTGTACATTCTTCGTTTAACATTCAATCTATCCTTCTCTGGAATGCTCTCCCTCTCGATATCAGGATGTCGACTAGCCGTTTCACATTTAAAACCAGAGTTCGCCAGACTTTCATAGACGCACAAACTGAATCATCGTAGGATTATCGTCTATTTATTTTGTAATTATATAATTATACTAGAAGATGCCAGCGGCTACGCCCGCGCCTTTTTAAAACTTTCCCGTTTTGCCCGATCGCGTGGGAATTTCGAAAAATCCCTTCTTAGTGTACCCCTGCGGTCCCCAAGGAACATACATGCCAAGTTTCAGCTTCCTGCGCCCAATAGTTTCGGCTGTAGCGTGTCTGTCAGTCAGTCAGTAACGCAAGGATTTTATATATTAAGATTGTAAATATGTAAAGTAATTTGTATTACATAGGTATATGTATAATATATATGTATATAGATAAGGTATGTAAGTACTATATTAACCCCTTGTATGCCGGAACGCATATCTACGCGAGACACAATAGCTTTTTAATTGTGTCTTCTGGAATTCCGGCATACAAGAGGTTAATATATATATATATATATATATATATATATATATATATATATATATATAAATATATATAAATTAGGTTTATGTCTAAGATTCAATGCAAATTTATGAATTGCACCTATTACTTGTATCTCTGCATCACCCAAAGGTTGACTGGTAGATAATGCCTACGGCATTAAGTCCGCCTCTGTACAATTTATGTGCATAAAGTTTAAATAAATAAAAAAATAAATGTATGGAAAGGTACGTAAAATATTCATTAAAAATCTTGATATCCTACTTGACTCTCTAAAGAATTTGAAACATAAACAATGACGTGAGTTGCGATAAGCAACTTACTTGGAGAACACTTCAGTGGCTCCTTGCTGTATAAATGGGCCCTTTATGAGTCTAAAATCGTTAAACAATGTTTTGAGCATGGTGATTTAGCGAGGCCCTAGCAAGAAGCTCAAGGCCGAGTACAGGCTGACCGTCTGTGACATTGATTTTTGCCTTTTCTGCAGGGCATTTATATCATTCAATTGTTATTCGTACGCAATTGACGCTAATAGAGTTAGTTTTGGCCGAAATTGGTAACTTGGCTACCATTTTGCGGTTGACATCGCAGAAACGATGAGTTTATTATATCGATGCGAATGCTTTTTATGCGTTGTGTATTTGGCTACGACTTTTCTATTCGTTTAGTGAGATCACGTAACTTTCCGTTCACTCCATTCAATTTTTTGCGTTAACGTTTGCAGAAAGACGTCTTGGCTGGTCCGGCTAAGCCTAGACCCAGTACCCGCCAGCCGATGACAATTGGCTGGCGGGCACTGGGTAATGAATATCAATACAGATCCACTGCACCTTGAGTTCTACGGGCACAAGACCTCCCTCTTTTTATGCTTCTGAATTTTTCCATGACAAATTTCACCAAGAAAATCTTCCCAATAATAAATATCCTGGATTCGTGACTAATACCTATCGATAACATCATCATAGTAGGACTATGATGATGTTATTGATAGATTGATAGTCTTGGATGAAACTGATATAACGCTAGGGCGTTATATTAGTTTCATCCAAGACTTGGAGCACGAGGTCCGGTTTGCGCGGGGCAAGAGGCAAGCATCTACTGCTACTATTTTGTCTGAAGAAGTACATCACGAGTTATTGCTTGCCCATTTTAGTACTGATACTGATCAGATGCCCGATATTTAATGCAACGTTTAACCTAATCCAACAACCAACTGGTATGCGTCGAAAAATTCCTCCGCAACGCTGTCGATCGGCAGTCTGTCCAAAAACCTGGGGGACTAGTCCGAGTTAGCACTCGATTGTCACGCTGACTAGTCTAGTAACTGGACGGGAAGAATTACTTCCATACATTATTTAAATGCCTTTCCTGGCAGTCTCTATTGACCTTACTATCTCATCTCATCTCTCATCACTACGGGCAACTAGACTGTCTGGCAACATAGCCATATTGAATGCCATATTCTCTACGCGAAATAAATGCCACCCTTCTGAAAACAGGCAGCACATTTGCGATTTCTCATTAAAATGTTTGTGCCATTTCAGATCTTCATACTGACTACGACTCTATTCAATTCAATCAGCGTGGGATACATGCTTTCATTTCCCTCGGTGCTGAACCCAGCTTTATTGGCACCGAACGGTACTGACATCACAGCTACCTCAGGCCAGGCATCATGGATAGGTAAGCGTTCACGTCATTTGATTCATCATCATCATCATCATGTCGGTCTAGAGACGTCCACTGCTGGACATAGGCCTCCCCCAAGGTTCTCCACACAGACCGATTTTGAGTCACCCGCATACAACCGCTTTCCGCGATCTTAAACCAGATCGTCGGTCACCTTGCGGGAGGCCTACCCCTGCTGCGTCGTCGTCGTCGTCATTTGAGTGTTATTTTATAATTTGCTCTTTTCGTTACGTGCTTCAAAATAATAGCGATGCTTAAATCAATTTACTTAGGACAATTTGTTTTATTGCAAATATTTGATTGAAAAAAATGTTCAACCGAAGTTCCAAAAGATCTAAACTTTGATTAACTCTACTTTATATAAAGATATTCACTAAAATCAACAAGTATCAGTGGTTATGTAAGCCATGATCATATCATCATACCTATCTAACAAATGAATAATATGTCTATTATTATTTTACAGCCGCAAGTAATGGATTCGCCGGCATGTTCGGATTCATCATTCTATCACCAATCTTCCAAATATTCGGCAGAAAAGCTTTCCACATCATCTGCAACTTACCTCTTTTGGTTGGTTGGGTTATATTCTCATTCGCTAATAATATTACCGCCCTTTTTGCCGCTAGAATTATACAAGGTTTTGCCATAGGTGGCATTTACATCAATAGCATGCTCATTAGCGAATATTGTGATCCTAAAAGAAGGGGTTACTTTACAATACTTAAGAAAGTATCTATAGCCACTGGCACTTTAATGTGCCATGCTTCTTCCTTGTTTTGGAACTGGCGACAAATTGCTACATTCGCCATCACATTACCAACTATTGCGATAGTTCTTACAGTTCTTTGGCCAGAAAGTCCTTCTTACTTAGCTCTGAAAAAGAAGTTCAAGGAGAGTGAAGAATCTTTTGTATGGCTTCACGGCTCTGCCAACATGAAAGAGTTAGAAGTTTTACTGGCATCACAGACGCAGAATATAAAACCTAACACAGAAAAATGGTACAAGTGTTTCTTTAAAAAGGATTTTCTAAGACCGTTGTTAATTGTGTCACTTTTGACTCTGCTTCTAGATTTGTGTGGGAAATATTATTTTGTAGTTTACGTCATCGACATGATGATAACAATCATTGGTGACAAGTCTATTGCTATATACTGCTCCTTGGGTGCTGATATATTGACAATTGTTGCTCTGATATTATCTTGTTTCGTCATCAGATATTGTAAAAGACGTTTTATGTTGTTTTCATTTGGTGCAGCTACGGTAGCATTAATGTTGTTAATATGTGGCGTTATAGTTTCTAAAATAACCGTGTTATGGTTGACGCCAGCTCTTATGTTGCTTCATTGTTTTCTTATAAATATCGGTCTTATACCAGTATGTTTTGCATTCATCGGAGAAGTTTTTCCTCTTGAGTATAAAGGCAGTGGATCCTGCGTTACCGGGATTGTGTTTACATTATTATATGCGTTCGTATTAAAAGTTACGCCAATTTTAATAGAAAATACCGGTGTCGAAGGTGTTTTCGCGACATTCGGTATATGTACTGCAGTGTGTTTGCTTGTGCTGTATTTTATAGTGCCAGAAACTAAAGATAGAACCTTACAAGACATTGAAGAAGATTTAAGAGGTCTTAAGTCCAACACAATAAATTTAATGTAGACTAGAGGACGCCAGCAGCTACGCCTGCAATTTTTTTAAATTTATCCGTTTTGGCCGATCCCGTGGGAATTTCGGGAAATCCCTTCTTAGTGCACCCCTACGGTCCCCAAGGAACATACATGCCAAATTTCAGCTTCCTGCGCCCAATAGTTTCGGCTGTAGCGTGTCTGTCAGTCAGTCAGTAACGCAAGGATTTTATATATTAAGATTAGACGAGATCTTTCAGTGAAAGGCCGCCAATTGTATAAAAATTGTAATTCTAATTCACTTTAATCTATATTAGCTATTTATCTACTACTTAAATAGAATTTAATTATTTACGAGCTGTTACAAGCTCGTTAGTAGATATGTAAATTTTATTTGATACCTGGGTATCCAATAATAATAACATTGAGTTAGTAGTTACAACGTAATACGTTGTAACTACTAACTCAATGTTAAGAATTTTAAAATATTTTTAGTTTGTTATTTAAATAAAAATAATATCAGCTGTATCCTTGTTTTTATTATTAGTATATTGGACAATTTTGCAGTCTGAACAAATTATTATAAATAAGTTATTGATGTATACCCGCAGGTCTCGCTGGACAATAGGACAATGGATGCCCTCCTGTGTGTAAATCTTCTGACTTCATCAGCTGTAAATTGATTCTGGTCTAAACCATGGAATGTTGCTGTCCCTTTGGGTTGCGGTGGTCGAACGGCAGTCGTTGTGTAGAAAAGCTGTCATTATAGGTTTCAACAAACAGTCAACATTTTACCTGGGTGCTTGTTTTTGTCCTTAAAGGTACCCAGGTATGTAAAAGCTGTAAGCTGCATGCAATAAAGTTTTCTTTCTTTTTTTCTAGAAATATTCTACCTTGCCAAAATATTTTATTACTTACGCCAAGTGAATAAATACTAAAACAAGTTTCGATTAAATCTTATCAAATGTCAAAGTGTTGTACAGAAACGCATACTTGAGCAATGGAAGATAATAAATAATTCATTGAACGTCAATCAAACACGCAAAAAACACATAAGGTGTTTTAACATGTTTTTGCTAAAATGGGATGCAATGTTTTCACATACATTTTCCTGAGCTGTGCAACTGTATTTCCTATTTCTTAACTGTTTTATACATATAAAGAAAGACTTGAAAGTAAACCGGGTGTTTTGCGTACAACTTATTGATTGGTAGATTAATATGGAACGCGCTGTTACACCCGCGGTTTATTTTTTAAACCTGGTTCATATGTTATATAGCTTATAGCCTTGCTCGATAAATGGGCTATCTAATTCTGAAATATTTTTTAAATCGGACCAGTAATTCCTGAAATAAGCGCGTTCGAGCAAGCGTACAAACAAACTTTAGCTTCATATATAAGTATTAGAATTAGATTATACTTACAATTTTAAGAAAAATGGGTCTTAATCGCGATATTTAATTAATTAAACCTCTGGGACGCCGGCGGGACTATACGTATGTCCCAGGAAAATTTGTTCAGTCCAGTGCTTGCGGGAAACACGTATGTCCCGCAACGACAGCGCCATATTTCACAACTTTTAAATGACGTTAAAATAATTCCACCAATGAGATTATGATCACTATTGCAAAGTATGAATATTCTTTCCAATTCTGCAATGTAATTGGTTGTCATTTTCATAGACAGTTTTTGCAAAAATAACGACTGAAAATTGTTTACTACAAGTTTGACTTCGTGCGCGTTAAAGTGACAACAGCTCTGCTTTTAAAAACGTGTAGCGACGGAATCTCGTAATTTCACTAAACTTATTATATATCATTATACTCGGAAACTAATCTTGTTTTCTATAAAATATAGTTAAGAAATTATCATTGTTTAAATTATAACGAAAAACGATTTTCAAAATATCATTACCAAAAATGGCGGCAAGTTGGAATTATACAACCGTTCGCGTTTCAGTGTTGTAAGATTAGGTAGTTAAAAGTCGGTACTATTACTCATAACCTTTCTTATTTATCACAAATTATTGAATAATCACTAATAAAATACTAAAATTATGATTTTGATAATTACGAAAGTGTATCTAAATCGGCACAGTTTCGCGCGCGACTATGGCGGCCGTTTCGTACACCGATTATGTGTTGAAACTTTAGTTGATTTATAAAAATATTAGTGAAGTTGATATAACTGTTGATTAAATTCAATAATTAATTAAATAAGGTATATAAAGAGCTGTGAATAATTGCTGAAATGCTAAATATTTGTGAGATTGTGTGTGGTGAAAGTATTATTGAAGAGGACTTTTTCGTATTTTCGAGTTTTATTTCAACGAACTGCAGAGAAATAGTTATTTGTGCAAAAAGAGAGCAAAGTTGTTTTTTGTTTTGAGTGCTGATTTTGAGTCCCGAGCAAGCGAAGGATTCTATGATTGATTCACGAGCCTAGCGAGGGAATCAAAGTTAGAATCCTGAGCGTAGTGAGGGACTCAACAGCACGAGATGCAAAAAACTTTACTCTCGTGTAGCACACATAACTTTTCACCTCAGCAGTGAGAACACATATTACTAAGGAGGCATAAAAATTAACAGGAATAAATTGTTAACAAAATTCTGCATAACTTGTTGTTTTAACTCTTTTGGCGTTAAAGTACAGTCATCATCGCAAGTTTCACTCATCCTTTTAGATTAAGTATTTTATAATAATATAATTTAACACGTTACGCTACACGCTATCAGCATCAGCGAAATGTTTACTTTATTCCCGCTATTTTTTTTAAATCGCGTTTTAATACCGCGTCCCTGATGTTTATTTTTCAAATGTATCATTGTTGAAATTCCAAATAAAAATGTATTGGTTAAATACCAATTTTATACTATTAATTAGACTTATTTTTATTAAAATCCAATAATATATTAAACATATAAATAATAACATTTAAAAAACAATATTATTTTATTATTTGTATATATATCTTTAAATTTTAGGGTATAACGCGTTTCCGAACGTGTTTTCTTTGAGGTCGAATTCCAAAATCGAATTTCGAAGATGTTTGTTTTTTTCACTCGCTTTTTATATGCATGTGAAAGTGGCAGAGCACAGTTAAATTCTAATTGTTTCAAATTTATGGCTGAACAATGTCAATTCGTTGCACTGAAGATTGAAAAATTAAAAAGCTACTTTGCCTCACGGTCGAATCAATATCGCGTTTTGTTCACTGTTGTCTCGTAGCAAAAGCGGCATGTTTGAGCTGCTGTGGTGAAAATAATATTCGTATGTTGTTGATGTTTATCTACAGGCTGCGGTACCTACTCATATAGTCTGCTTTAGGCCTGTTTGAGATCAGCACGTTCAACCAAACAAACAAACAAACAAACTCTTTCTTCAGCTTTATATATTAGTATAAAACCGTTAAATGAGATAAGATAAAATAAGTAGGTATAAGATAACTGTCTGAACACGTCTTCCACGTTGACATTGGCAAAATTACGATAAACGATAGAGACATAAACAAAAACTAGGTATTCTGTGAAAAGTTGACAAAATTCCATAATTTTGTTGAGGTTTGACTAATAGAAATTCTGCCAGATCCTTCAAATATCATTTAACATTGTAAAATAGCTTCCTGGTGCTGTAAACTTTTTTTCTATTGGTAAATCACATGTTCTTGAAAGATCGTATGATCACAGATCACCACCCTCTATGATCAGTATATAAATTGCGTAAACTTCAGCGCAGATGACACAGCAAACAGATCCAAGCTAACTATCATAGCAAATAGTCTTTCAAAATCTGCTTACTGGCGCTACGATTCTTACAGGCCTAAGCTATGTATAGGAACTGACATAACGCGCCAGACAAACTGGTGTGGAGCATGATGTTAGTGTTACACCATTTTTATTTGGTTTGGATAAAATATAAGAAATAAAATAGTAAGTTTTCAAAATATCTTTACAATGATACATAATGTGGAACTTAAGTACTCTACGGAGATCTGCGCTTACAAAAAACCATATTAGTATCGTTACTGCGACTCTAGAGCCACAGCACCCTCCACACTCTCACTAATACCTACCCTCCAAAATACTTCTCATCTAGCTTATTTTTATCATTTCATTTATGCGTCTCTCAGGAGTCTGTAAGGCAGTAAGAAACTGTACTCAAATAACTTTCAGTAATACATTCATCATCATCGTCATAGCGTTATGCCACTTGCATCCAATACTTCTTGCCTCAGAGTCCGGGGTTCGCTTACTACTTAGTTTTAACCAGATTTGACAGAATATCAGCTTTTCTACAGAGCGACTGCTGTCTGATCTCCGCAACCCAAAGGGATAGCGTTATTCCATGGTTTAGACCAGTATCAGTTTATTTGAGGGTACTGACTCCCCGTAACGACTGTCAAAGATCTTCATGACAACTGGGACCGACGCTTTTACGTGCTCCCCGAGACACAGATACACAGAACGATTGTGAACAGTTTAATACGCACATAACTTCAAAAAGTCAGTGGTGCGCGCCGTGGATTCGAAACCGATAACCTCTGCATGGCAGTCTATTGGTATCTCCACTAGCCTATCGCTGCCCTAGAATTTTCAATACCTAATACATAGTTACTTTTTGTCATTGATAGACACGTTCCATCGTCACTATTCTTGCGGAGTTAATACCGTAATAAATACTAGGCCACAGCATGAATAAGGGTTGGAACGTTGAAGAGGGACGTCGGATAAGCCCAATTTGAAAGTGATGACACCTTCTGCTCATATATTTAGTTTCTTCTATGGTGGGACATAGTGTGGAATGGATATAGCCGAACTGAATATTTTCGCCAGTCGAAGACAAATTCAAATTGAATTCTGGTCACTGGTCATTTCTGATGTCCACAGCGTCACCCAAAAAAGGTATTTTAAGCTATTTAGTAGATACAGATGATTTTTATAAAAGTGGAATACCGGTAGTAGGTAGGTACCTACCTATTAAATACTTATAAAAAGTAAGCAGATCTTCATACGTAACTGCAACGATTGGGGCTAAAAGAAGACGTCACCGAAACCGATTGTTCCTAGACAGTGCATTCTCTCCTCATCGGCCTTCTACAAAAAAGAGAATTCTGGACAGTACAGTTCAGTGATCTCTCTCTACCTAGCTATGTATCCTATATGGTGGTGGGTGCAGTTTTACTTGTTTTTCTTCACCATTTCGCTCTAACTTCGACATCATCAGTAACTTTGCATTCCCTCTTGCCTTCATCACTACTTGTCTGCCAATCCCTTGAGTCTTCCTTTTGGTCTCCGACCGTGGAGGTGAAATTGTAGTTTGCCGACGTAGTAAACTGGTAAAAAAAAGCATAGTACCTACTAATGTTTGAAATAGAAATAGTTCTTATGATAAGTCGAATCGATTATATCGATTTAGTAACGTTTAGTTTAGTCTATTGTAAATTTTGACTATGGTCACACTGAACTGTCATTCACTCTCTTTGGTTCATTGTCCGTTTCCCGGTATAAAAGATTTCTCGTTCACGCAGTTTATTTGTAATTTTGAGTTTTTGAGTTAATTATAGTAATTAACAACCTCGCAACCGTCGCTATATGAAGTTGTCCGACGAGGTTGTGAGTGGACCTCGAGTAGTGGTATTCATAACGATTTTCTTGTTATTTTGGCCAAAATTATGAGTTAATCTTATAGGTCCACTCAAGAGCATCATCAGGAGCATCAGTGAAGACTTGGTAAGTCAATCAATATTGTAATTTGGATTTCAATTTATCACTGTGCAACGCAGTGCATTGTGTTTAGGTCTTGCCTTACCGTGATCAGGTGGATGTATAACAAACTTCCACTGCGCACCCTGAGCAATTTTCTACCTGCCTATTGTTGTAGTAGTAGTGGTTGAAATTTAGCCGCTGTTGCATTGCTGAGTACAAACCTCAGATTGGTATAAGCTTGTATCTTATCACCTTGTAGACAGTGTTGTAGAGTTTGTCAGGTCAGTTTTTGCCTAAAATACATAATATTTATTTGTATAAGTTGACCTAGATAATTTGAAACACATTGTCATACATAACCTCAACCAGTAATTGTTTGACTTGTATTGTTGAAATCTAGCAATAATTTGTTGTTGTTAGCATCAATAAGTCGGTTTGTTTGGATGCATAACAGCTGTATGTATCAATAAATTTAGTAAATTTAGTTTATTGCATATTATTATATTCAGTTTGAAACATTATAACAACCAAACTTGACAAACCAAACAAAATTGTTAGGTAACACATACTATTACTATTGTATATCTCAAATAACACAGTTTGTCTGTTGCAAATAGTTAACTAATTGATTTGAAGTTCAACTTTAATTGCTGTAAGTTATAAACCTTTTGATAACTTTGTCCCTATGTCAATATATTGAAACAAGCAGATTTTGAGCTTGTTATTAATTTTGTTGGGCAAAAAATACCTGTCACTTGCTTGTACCAGCAGTAAACAGGCTAATACTTTGTTAGTTTCAAAGAATTAACAAATATTAAGTTTTGATTGTTAATATTATTTAACGCTTGTCCGAGCTCTTTTGAAACTTGATTATGTCAGCTATCAAGGACTTGCGTGCGGCTGTTGGTGCTATTGCATCAGATTTGCGCTGGTTTGCATCAGCCAGTGCCTTGGTGAACCGGCCTGATCGCCAGCAGGCCTTACTACAAAGGTATGAGCGAATCGATGATCGCCTGGCAAGTGTGGAACAGCAATTCCGCACTTTCAGCGCTTGCTGTCTCGAGGTGTCAGTTAATGAATTCACCGCTGACCAGCGAAATAGGGTCAGCGAGGACTATGCCCAGGTCTTAGACCTGTATGATGCTGTCTCCAATAGTGCGAGACAATTAGTTGCCGAGAGGGACGGGCAGCCCGGTTTGAAGCAGGAGCTTCCTAGGACAGCACCGGGGCTGGTGAGTAGGCTTCCTACCTTAGACCTCCCGCATTTCGATGGCTGCCTAGGAAGCTACCTGGGCTTCGTTAATTTGTTTGACAGCCTGGTTAATGACAGGGCTGACCTTCGGCCGGCACAAAAATTGGCCTATTTGATGTCGGTTCTGGATAGGTAGGCCAAGGGCCTCATCTAGCATCTGCCCGTGTCTGACGAGGCGTACCAGACGGCTCGGGACCTAATTACCCGTAGGTACCATAACAAGCGTGGCCTCGCCGACACGCATATTGAACAGATTATGAGTTTGCCCACGCTCACCCGGGTCTTTGGGTTGCGCACCCAACTTTTGAACCCGCTTTTGGTTGCAATCAACGCACTTAAGTGCCTTGACCCACCCGTGGACCAATGGTCCTATCTATTGGTGCGCATTGTGCTGAAGAAGCTGCCTGCCGACCTGAGGTCGCGTTTTGAGCAGCGCTTTGGTGGGGATAGCGCGACCCATCTGCCCCCCTTTGCTGAACTGGAGAGGTGTAACGTAATAAGGACCTTTCAGGTGTCCACTGTTACGTTATCCCTACTTAGGGTGTGTTTAAATGAGAAACGTGGTTAAATGTTACAGTAAAAATTGATTTAATTCTCAATTAAATTTAGACATCATTTAGCAAGAGAAAAAATTACTAGTAAAGTGTTATTAAAAAAGATATACAAATAGGATCGCGTGATTCGGCGATGGGTGAGGTTTTGCTGAGGGTCCTCCTGCCGGTTCGTCCAGGAGAGGTCACTTAGCTCGTCTCGCAGCCAGATGAAAAAAGGAGCGTGCGGAGCCAGCGCTTCAATATTTATAGTCCGTTGCAGGGCGCGGGCGGCGGAGTCGACCGGGCAGAGTGATGCGTCAAGAATTGACGTCACACACTCCCCCCTTTAGGCCAGAATTTTCCCGGAGGGAAAATTCTGTGGCTGGTAGGTGGCAACAGCATTCCGGGACCCTGAAACAGATGAGTGGTGGTGGTATCAGTAGGTTAAATACAAGGTAACTATTAACCCTGAAAGAGGAGAAAAAACAAGTATAACCCTCGGCCATTCATACGTCACCAAGCATTGAACGTTCCTATTACCTGACATACATCACATTCAAAAGGCCCACACACAATCATACGTATGAACAAGCCAGCATTCATTCACGATGCGAGTCGTATTAATTATAATACACGACGCGCGAAGAGGTATTATACGTGAGTTTTATAGCAAATAGCCACCCAGTCTATGTTGGTAGGCACCACCTGACCACCCATATTCGATAAGTGAAATTAATTGAAAGAGTATAAGTCGTAAACCAATATTACGATCTTACTATATTACGATACTAACAATCATACGATTAGTTGGCAGTATCACAAACAAATTGCTCATTAACGCGCTCGATGCGAATTGTAAAAGCATAAAAAGGTGTTCATTATAATTAAGTATAAGGTATAATACAATGTTTTGAGCCGAGTGATCGGCTGACGTAAACAAGTGAGTCATCACTGCGCGCTTGGCGCCGGCCGCATTCCATTATCGCGGACAATTAACTGGTTTCTGATTATGATACAAAATCAACAACGGCAAATACACAATTCGGAATAGGTTGCAATGTATACCTAGTACATCACCGCGGGAGACAATCGATGACATAGTATACACAACCATAGCCAAAAACACAAAAAAAATATTCGCGGCAAGATGTAATGTATAGTACATCGTCGAAGGAGACTGTCGACGACATAGTACACACTACCATAGTTAAAAACACAAAAAAAAAACACAATCGAGAATCGAACCACAGACCGATCCGACAACAACCTTTCAGCCACTGAGCCATAAGGGATTTTTTTTTTTTTATTATATTACGATCAGTCATTACCAAAGCTATATGTAACAAGATATATGGGTACATGATTTAGCTGTAATTAGGAGTTAAAGGTTTTTATATTATTTGTAACGAAGTGTTAAGTTATTTTAGTGATTAATTCATTAGTGATGAGCATTAATCATTACATTCTTAAACTTTGCAGTGAGTTAATTTAAGATCTTTTATATGGCAATCACCAAGCGAAACATATCTGATATTTATATAGTTAGATAGTTATCTGATGTTTCGATATTTAGTTAGATAAATAACAGATTGTGCAAAAGTATAAAATTTGGAAAACCTCTTCGACAATTTATAACAGTAAAATTTATTCATGTTTTATGTGAGCATGTTTACACAAATCGTTAACACAACAATGCGTTATCTTGTGAGCTCCAACTCGAAAACAATAGCACTATTGTTGGCCTTCACAAATAATTATGTAGGTAATTATAACTTCGCATACCTATGCGTCTTACATTGTTGTATCATCAGCAGGATCCACATTTGTTTGAGATTGTTGGCAACCCTGCTGATGGCTGTTCTCGGCGTCCAGTACAGACCAGTCCAAGACATCTTTACGTACAACGTAGACTTGAAATTGCCTTGTTCTTGGACTAAACGTCTCGTATTGTCTACTGTCGCCAGAACCTTTGATCCTAACGGTTGGATTTGTCCTGTTATATTTTGGGCAAAATGCTTCTTGCAGAAGCTTTGGACAGCAGGATTAACCTGGGACGAACCTCTTCAGGGTACTCTTGTTGAGGAATGGACCTCTTTTGTATCCTCACTTCCTGCCGTCAACGAGATCTCCTTGCCTCGTCCCATCCTGCCTCCCGGGAAGTACAAGGCCACCCTTCACGGGTTTTGTGATGCCTCGGAACGTGGTCACGCGGCCGTGGTGTACTTGCGCACAGTCAGTGCCTCAGGTCAGGTGAGGGTTTCCCTGATCATGGCGAAGAGCAAGGTTGCATCCCTTCGGACATCTCTGACCATCTCAAAATTGGAGCTCTCGGGAGCAGCCTTACTTGTACGCTTATTGAACCACATGTCTAGTACTTTGGGTAAAAGCATTTGTATTAATGGGACCTATGCATGGACAGACAGCCAAATTGTTCTTTGTTGGTTGGAGGCTTCTGTCCACACCTTGGAGGTATTTGTCGCTAATCGCGTTTCCCAAATCCAGAAATCCGAAGTCAAACTTGTTTGGAGACACGTGCCGCTGATTGTGCCTCGCGCGGATGCTTGACGCCTAGTTTAATAGGCCATTCGCTGTGGTGGGGTCTGGAATGGTAGAGTCGACCAGAAATTGATTGGCCTCGAACGCCAGTTTGAATACTTCTAATTTGCCGGGTCTACGAACACTCGCTCTTGAGAAGGTGGAATGCGCCTTAGACCCCGACTTTTTGCTAAATCGTTACAGCTCCCTCGACAAGTTGTTAGGTGTTACTGCTTGGATAAAGCGTTTTGTTTTTAATTTTAGGCACCCACAACAGAAACGACTGACACCCTTTCTCTCACCACAGGAACGACAGGAATCCCTCACCTTTTGGGTTCGTTCTTTGTAATTGGCGCATTTTGAGAAGGAGATTGCTATCCTTAAGTCAGGGAAATCGAAATTATCGGGAGCTGTATCTAAATTGAACCCCTTTTTGGACGACACGGGTCTCTTGCGCGTTGGAGGGCGTCTCAAGAACGCCAACCTCCCTTACGGAGCACGTCACCCCCTTTTGTTACCCAAAGACGGTCATTTGGTACGATTGTTGGTAACTGACCGCCACCTTAAAAATTCGCATGCTGGTTGTAATGCGCTGTTGGCCATTTTGCAACGCGAGTTTTGGCTTTTGTCTACCCGAAGAATTATCCGGATTGTAGTCTTTCGCAGCATCCCTTGCTATAAGCTCAAGGCTTCTATCATGCAGCCCTTGATGGGAGACTTACCGGCAGATCGCGTAACTGAGAGCAGGACGTTTGACGGTGTTGGCAGGGACTTCGCTGGTCCCTTTTTGGTGAAAACGTCGACACTTCGAAACAGCAAGACTATTAAGGCCTACTTGTGTGTATTTGTTTGTCTCTCCACAAAGGCCGTACACTTAGAACTGGTCTCCTCGCTTACGACCGAGGCGTTTGTAGCCACATTTGACAGATTTGTATCCCGCAGAGGGCTGCCACCCCTGATCCGTTCTGATTGCGGCACTAACTTCAAGGGCACTTATAATTATTTAAATGACGTTGTTAATTTCCTTGAAACCAACAAGGCTGATATAGGCAATAGGCTTGCCCGACGTGGGATAAATTGGTTGTTTTCCCCACCAAATTGTCCACACTGGGTGGTATTTTTGAGGCCGCTGTAAAATCGGCCAAAACACACTTGCGCAGGACAATCGGTGAATCTGTCCTTACCTTTGAGGAAGTCGCAACTGTGCTTTGTAAGATTGAGGCCATTTTGAACTCTAGGCCATTGTGCCCGATCTCCTCAGATCCGAATGATTTGGAGGCCCTTACGCCGGGCCATCTTTTGATTGGTCGCCCACTTGTCGCCTTGCCTGAGTACCCCTATATTGATACGAGACCTGGTCGTCTCTCGCGTTTTGAATTGGTACGCCAGATTACTCAGAGCTTTTGGAAACGCTGGAATTTGGAATATTTGCACATACTCCAGCAACGCGTGAAGTGGACCGACAAGACCGATCCACCCAAGATTGGAGACCTCGTTTTAATCAAGGAGGCTAACCTTCCGCCACTCAGATGGCGCAGGGGGCGCATTCTTCGTTTGGTAACTGGGGCTGATGGAGTTCCCCGATTTGCTGAGGTTTTGGTTGATGGTTCGATTCTGAGGAGAGCGGTTGCAACCTTGTCACGTCTACCAACTGATTAGCGGACCGGTAGGCCGGTCCGGGGCGGGTTGATGTTTGAAATAGAAATAGTTTTTATGATAAGTCGAATCGATTATATCGATTTAGTAACGTTTAGTTTAGTCTATTGTAAATTTTGACTATGGTCGCACTGAACTATCATTCACTCTTTGGTTCATTGTCCGTTTCCCGGTATAAAATGTTTCTCGCTCACGCAGTTTATTTGTAATTTTGAGTTTTTGAGTTAATTATAGTAATTAACAACCTCGCAACCGTCGCTATATGAAGTTGTCCGACGAGGTTGTGAGCGATTGACAAAAGTAAATTAATACCCGCGGTTTTGCTCTCTCACGTGGTTTTGTAATTGAAATAAATTGTTCACCTTTTGGAAAGTTCGTCCTAGTAGCTTCGCGAAGTGATAAAGGATAAAATTATAAGTAACCTTATAAGGAACATTGTGAAAATTGTGTCAATCAACGCCAACGTGCACGTGGTTGGTGCCCGACGACTTCGCTGATGAAGGATGCCGATCTGGACCTCGAGTAGTGGTATTCATAACGATTTTCTTGTTATTTTGGCCAAAATTATGAGTTAATCTTATAGGTCCACTCAAGAACATCATCAGGAGCATCAGTGAAGACTTGGTAAGTCAATCAATATTGTAATTTGGATTTCAATTTATCACTGTGCAACGCAGTGCATTGTATTTAGGCCTTGCCTTACCGTGATCAGGTGGATGTATAACAAACTTCCACTGCGCACCCTGAACAATTTCCTACCCGCCTACGGTAACTCTAAACAACTAATCATACAACAAATGATCATAAGTAATTATCGAATACATTACATATAACTTACCTAACAGTCAAGGTTCACTACGGCAACAAGCCTTGAGCCATTTTTATTACTTACTTCCATCTTTATCACGAAGTAAACAGTTCACACGCCATCTAACGCCAGGAAATATATTCACAACCTTATCCACACAACGCGAACACATGAAAGCCGCATTACCCCAGCCGTGATTTATTTGTCTTCAAGCTTATAACTCATTGTCCAATATTTCTTTTTGTTAAAAGAATATTAGCGAAGTACGCGTAATATAATATCACGCTATTTTATTTATTACTCACTATGTGGAGGATTTTCTTACTTTTTGTGTGTTTAACTGAATGCTACATGCTACATTCATTTAATATGTTTCTTGTTCTGTCGCGTGCAATGAAATAATTTCGACGAATGCTGAAATTATTAGGTAACTATAGCAAACTGCTGTGGAACATTTTGCTGTTTACCCTAAACCAAGGACTTTGAGCGATACGATGAATATTCGCGTTGTGTCGATATATTAATTAGTTTAATCTGTAAGATTGACATGCGTCAAGACAAGTTAACTCACTCATGATGAGGGTGAGAGCCCTCATGTTAAATATTATTATTACAAAGGCAGTGATAGCGTAAATAGTGATGAATAACAGACGGTATCAGGGTTAAAACTTAAAATTCTAACAGCCGTTTAAATTTAAAAAGTAGAGGCATTGAAATTAAACTACAGTTTGCGGATTATATAGCATTATATTAGTTTTACTGATATTACATTTAAGATCTAGAAACTAGGTACATTATTTTATTATTACGAGGGTCAAACTGAAAGTTCTTAGAACTGGCCACTTATAAACAATATAATAAAAAAAATATTCTAAAATTTGAAAATAGAACTCTTTGCCAATATTACTGAGTATATATTTCATTCATTTGTCATTTGTTTTACGATTTGGCGGCAAATTGAAAATTGTCTGTGTCACGTCAAAATTTTCGTGCAATGATTTTTTATGACTTTCGATGTCATTTAAGTCAACAAGAAAGTTATGATAGACTACGATTGGCCTTTCACGATGAAGCCCCATCTCGTGCGACTGTTTACAAGTGGTTTAATGAGTTTAAACGTGGTCGCACTAATCTCACTGATGATGTACGTGAGGGACGGCCTTCTACGGCGACGACTGAAAATAACATCTGTGTTGTGCGGCGTATGATAGAGACTGACAAAAGAGTGACCTATCAGCAGATTCGGACAAGCTTAGGCATCGGTATGAGTTAAGTGCACAAAATCCTCCACGAACATTTAGCGGTCAGGAAGCTTTGCGCCCGGTGGATACCTCATAATTTGACTAAGGCTCAAAAACTCCATCGTGTGGATTGGTGCCGTAAAATGATTGAAAGATTTAACGGAGGTGACTCAAATGCTGTGTTCGACATACTAACAGGTGACGAAAGCTGGATTTACTGTTATGATCCTGAAACCAAAAGACAATCTGCTCAGTGGGTGTTTCCTTTCGAGGAGTTGCCAACTAAAGTGAAGAGAGATCGAAGTGCGGGAAAAAAAATGGTGGCCTCGTTCTTTGGAAGGATAGGTCATTTCGCAACAATTGTGTTAGAGGATCAAAAAACAGTTTCTGCAGAATGGTACACTACCAATTGTTTGCCACTTGTCTTGGAAAAAGTTCGAGAGAAACGACCTCGCAGTAGGATCCTCCTTCACCACGACAACGCCTCGTCGCACACCGCCAAGCGAACGATCGACTATTTGGCGACATCAAACGTTGAATTACTGGGTCACCCACCGTATAGCCCCGACCTCGCGCCTTGTGATTTTTATTTATTTCCAAAAATTAAAGAAAAACTTAAAGGAAAGCGGTTTATGAATGCTGAAGAAGCGGTGGCTGCGTATCGCGATGCCATTGAAGAGACCCCTAAGGACGAGTGGGCAAAGTGCTTTTCCCAGTGGTTCCATCGCATGCAGCGGTGTATTGACGTCAATGGACAATATTTTGAAAAGATATAATAAAACTAATAACTGGCTAATGTAATCAGTTTTTGATTTTCTAAGAACTTTCAGTTTGACCCTCGTATCAGATGATTTGATTTCTTAACAGGACCATGGTCACAGAAAACTGAGATGACTATTGTATTTTCAAGGCTTGAGGTATCATATTATATTTATGAAACTAAACAACGCATTGTGCTAACTTCATTATGAAATACACAGTACCTATACCAAACTTCCTAACATATTTTTTTCATTTTCCTATCATAATTTATCCTACATATTTTGTTTGAATTGCCCTTTTGTCATGGTTTCTATCCCGTTAAACACATTAAAATGCATCACAGCCACACAACCATGCCAATGGAATTTTAGCAAATTTCCTGCCATGTAGGGGAGACAATTTACCGATAGACAAAATTATACGTCTACTACGAACGGAAGCACATACTCGTAACTGTACCGAAGTGAGATTCAATTAACTCCGGTAGTCAAGCTTGAAAAAATGATACAAAGCGCTTTTCTATAGACCTAATTTTGTGTGCGCCCCGTGTATTTTAATAAAGGACCCACTTTAAATGTTAAACACGAATAGAAATTAGAATGCAAAGTTCTCTTTCAGTTATTAGATGTTTAGTTTATATAAGATACAGGGTATATTACATATATGCGTAATTAGACTTCGCCCGCGGCTGCCGTAGAAATGTTTGACTCCCTTAGAGGAGAAACTTCCAAAAATACTCTCTATGTGCAACTCTACCCACCCCAAGAGACAGGTAAATGATAAATGTCAGATTCTTACGAACCGTGGTTTCGGCTATGCGTTGTCTGCCAGACAGTCAGTAAGTCAATCTTAATATAATAAAATCCTTGCGTTACTGACTGACTGACAGACACGCTACAGCCGATACTATTGGGCGCAAGAAGCTGAAATTTGGCATGTATGTTCCTTGGGGACCGTAGGGGTGCACTAAGAAGGGATTTCCCGAAATGAAATGAAATGAAATTTATTCGCATAAAATGTCAGTAGATATAGATAGAGTATGAATAAAGTTTTTATACATTTTGTCAATTACGACATGCAAATATTTTAAGTCCTTAATACTAAGTAGAACAATACAATTACTAAATTATATCGATATTATTAAAGAAATGTCATTTTTAAATTGTAGGTACATATTATAAGAAATATAATAATTATTTTAACAATTCTGATAGCGAGTAAAAAGTTTTTCTAATAACCATAATTTTAACTTTTTACAGAAAAGGGGAAAACGCATTTTTTTAAATTCTCAGGTATGGCATGGAAATTCACACGGGATCGGCCAAAACGGGTAAATTAAAAAAAAATGCAGGCGTGGCTGCTGGCGTCCTCTAGTATTGTATTGATATGTCATTGAATCAAGCCTGATGCACATCCATTGCGTTACAAAAGGGCAGTCTATCGCTGCTCTAAATTGGCGTCTTTCAATGATTTCTTAGTAAGAGTTAAGTCCGGCATCCGGACATAGTTCATGCATTGCTGCGATAGCCAATAACTAGTAGGTAATTATTTTATAGACTAAACTAGGTACACGACTTTATCAGGTAACCACTAGCTGGCTAATGAAATAACCATCAACTTGACTCATTCCATCCCATCAGCATTCAACACACACAAAAATGTGTGTGATAAAAACAAAACCAACGTCTGGCAAAATCCGAAAAAAATCCGCCGTCGCAAAAGTTTAGTTGCTAAATATAAATGTATTCAAAACGCTACGGTTGGAGAAACAGTTAGTTAAAAATTCAGTGCTGCACACCGCCTGTCGCATTTAGCCCAAAGATATTATCAACTTCCACGCTTTGTAAATACGTTATACTTCTGTTTTGACTAGTGGCCGTCCCGTATTGTCTGATTTAGTTTAGTTTTAAAGTTATTGTGAGGCTCTGCAGCACTCTACAATAGTCTACGAATTTATCTGCTTTTCGGTGCTATCTGGTTGTTAGCTGTAATCCTTCAGACTAGAAGTTTTTTTTTGCCCTAGACCTTAGTCTTCCGACAGTCTCCACTACTATCCATTAACATCGCAAGGTAAGTCATCATCTTCCTAGTGTTATCCCGGTTGCATCCAACACATCTAAGAGCCTGGGGTCTGCTTTCTAATCTAAGCAGATTATGACAGAATATCAGCTTTTCCCCAGAGCGACTGTCGTCTGACCTCCGCAACCCAAAGGGATAGCGATATTCCTTGGTTAAGACCAGAGTGTCTAGTACGAGTTTGCACTCGATCGTCACGGTGGACGATAGCCTAGTCGACGGGAACAATTTTCATACATTTTCTAAATGCATCCCCTAGCGGTCTCTATCGATCGCTACTCTCCGTTAACCTTTTACAAAATGTATGGAAATTGTTCCCGTCGACTAGGCTATCGTCCACCGTGACGATCGAGTGCAAACTCGTACTAGACCCTCAGTATCAGTTTATTGGAGCGTATTAACTTCCCGTAGCGACTGCAAAGATCTTCATGATAGCCGGGACCGACGGCTTAACGTGCCCTCCGAGGCACGGGCAAGCAATTATTAACTAATTTAAAACCCACATAACTTTGAAAAGTCCGAGACTCGATACCCTCTGCATGGCAGTCCGTTGGTATCTCCACTAGGCTATCGCTGACTGTAACATGGCAAGGTAAATATCTACTCGTATCCCCTTTTGATCGGAATCAATCTGACTGAAAGTGTCATCATTTATTTTTAAGGCGATTCTATCGGTAGGTACCTACGAATTCAGCAACATATCTTATTCGATACAATTTAATTTGCATCAGGGGGCCAATTCTGCTATTATGACATTGATATCATATTTTGAATGGATTTAAAAGCGGTATTCTGATAACCTTATGTCATTATCCTATAATTTAAAATAAACAGTTCGTCGTTGACACATACGATCTCGTTACAAATTCATTCAAATATCATATAATTTAGAAGAATACGCTTTTTGTGACATAAGTATGACACTGACATGATATTGCGACTATATTTATTTAGCGGAATTGGGCCCCTGGTAAGCAAATAAGTGAATTGGGATCCTCTACCTACTATGAGAAACAATATGACTGAGTTTGGTATCATCATAGACATACCCTATATCTGTCGCGTGGTAATAAAAAGTACGCCAGCCATGCTCTCTTTTATGAAATGTTCGTAAAAATATCTGTAACTGTGCCCGTGTGGCAATTGCTAAAATAATTGCATATGTGCATATGACAGCGCCTAAACAAATTCATTGACAGAATCATATAGTTTACCTACTTACCATACGTATGCAATTATTAATAATGCCAATTTCACGAAGTTCAAATGTCGCATGAACATAATATTAGATTTTGAAGCCAACTAGGCTTCGAAATAAAAGTCGCCTTCTGCGAGTAGGTATTGTACACTTTGGCCTGTACACAAACCTTATAGCCGAGCACTGTAATTAAACAAAATATTGACAAAAGTACAAATTAGATTGCAGAGAATTTTTTGGCGGCTGCCCACAGTAGGTACTGATTATTCTTAGTACCCGTAATTGAATAAACTCCAAGAGATTTGCATTCATCTGCAGCTGCGTGCGTCGTCAGCGGAGGGTGCTGTCGTTTCTTGTCATATTAAATAATTAAAAACGTACAGTCCGTTCACAGTTATTTTACCTCTGACAAATGTCAGTGTTTGTTTTCTTTATGTTGGAATGGTACTCTGTGATGACAGGTATGTAAAATAGGGTTACCCGTGCATAACATTTTACCTTATTTTAGTGGAAACTACAATGTTCAACTGTAACCACCGTTTGATACAGGTTCGGTTTCAGGAGTATTTAGTACAATAGATGCTGGCAAATAGAAAATGAAATGGGTGTCTTAAAAACGATTCCGTTGGTGCACGATGGATAATTGTTCATGCGGGTGGTGAAATAGGGTTTATACCAAACGCTTTATTAATATTTAAATCCCAGTCGAAATCGGGTGACTACCATGAAGACATGAACAAAACAAATTTCATGAAATGGCTTCAGGAAAGACTAATTTCTCATTTGCCATCTAATAGTGTAGTTGTTATGAATAATGCCCCTTATCACACAGTCAAGTTAAACAAGGTACCAACATTAAGTTCTACTAAAGCTGAAATGTAAAACTGGATCACAAATAAGGGGTTATCTTATCTGCCTACCATGGTGAAAGCTCAACTGTATGAAATTATAAAAGACCATAAAGAAGCTCCAATATATGAAACTGGTCAAATGCTTGAAGCTCATGGCCACAAAGTGGTTAGATTACCGCCATACCACTGCAAGCTAAACGCAATTGAATTTATGAGGGGTCTCATTAAAAGGCGAGTCACAAGCAAAAATGTAGGACAAGAGGCAACCAACATTGTGAATTTAGCTGAAGAAGCTTTTCAATCTATCACTGCAGAAGACTGACAAAAACAATGCAAACATGTGCGCCACATTAAAGACAAGCTTCGTGAAACAGATGGGTCTACGGATGCTGAAATGGACAGGTTCATAATAGAATTAAATTATGATTATGAGTCTGATACAGAATCTGACAGCAGTTACGAATCATCATTGGCAGTCTGAGAATCTGACAGCAGTAACGAATCATCATAACATTGGCAGTATAAATGCCGGCAAACTTCTTGAACACTACCATAGACCAAAATGCATGCGCAGGAGACATTTTTGTACGTAAAATTGCTACTGCGCAGCTCTTTTGGTCTATGGTAGTGTTCAAGAAGTTTGCCGCATTTATACACATGGATCATTCTTATTTAAAAAAATATATGAAAATTAAATTTGCAGTTTTTGTATTTGATAATTAAAACCTCATATTGACATAATTATGATGCGTTTACCTTTGTATATTAAATAGACAAAATTTTTATTATAACTATTTATAGGAAATTAGTTATTTCGTTAGAAAATAAATGTACATGCGTATAGCCATGCCGATATTAAGAGGTTTTGTTACAAACATTACTTCCAAATATTTAATACGATCGTGTAGGCAATAATAGTTATTTTCACCTCAGCAGCTCAAACATGCCGCTTTTGCTGCGAGACAACAGTGAACAAAACGCGATTTTGATTCGAGCGTGAGTAAAAGTAGCTTTTTAATTTTTCAATCTTCAGTGTCACGAATTGACATTGTTCAGCCATAAATTTGAAACATTCGAATTTTACTGAGCTCTGTCTCTTTCACATGCATATAAAAAGTGAGTGAAAGAACAAACCCCTTTGAATTGGAAATTCGATTTTGGAATTCGACCTCAAAGAAAACACCTACGGCAACGCAAAAAATAGTTATTTGTGCAACAAGAGAGCAAAGTTGTTTTTTGTTTCGAGTGCTGATTTTGAGTCCCGAGCAAGCGAAAGATTCTATGATTGATCAAAGTTAGAATCCTGAGCGTGGTGAGGGACTCAACAGCACGAGATACAAAAAACTTTGCTCTCGTGTAGCACACATAACTTTTCACCACAGCAGTGAGAACACATATTACTTAGGGGACATAGAAATGAACAGGAGTATATTGAATTCTGCATAATCACCTGTTGATTTAACTCTTCTGGTGTTAAAGTACAGTCATCATCGCTAGTTTCAATCATCTTTTTAGATTATTTTATATATTAATATAATTTAACACGTTACGCTATACCTGTCAGCATCAGCGAAATTTTTATTCCCGCTACTTTTTTAAATCGCGTTTTAATACCGCGTCCCTGATGTTTATTTTTCAAATGTATCATTGTTGTAATTCTAAATAAAAATGTATTGGTTAAATACTAATTTTATACTATTAATTAGACTTATTTTTATTAAAATCCAATAATAAATTCAACATGTAAACAATAACATATAAAAAAAAGTAATTTCTTTATTACAAATATCTTTAATAATGGATGGAATAAAAATTTCGCTGTTGCTGATACAGTAGGTATAGCGTAACGTGTTAAATTATATTAATAATTATATAAAATAATCTAAAAAGATGAGTGAAACTAGCGATGATGACTGTACTTTAACACCAGAAGAGTTAAATCAACAAGTGATTATGCAGAGTTCAATCTATTCCTGTTCATTTCTATGTCTCCTAAGTACCTAATATGTGTTCTCACTGCTGTGGTGAAAAGTTATGTGTGCTACACGAGAGCAAAATTTTTTGTATTTCGTGCTGTTGAGTCCCTCACCACGCTCAGGATTCTAACTTTGAATCACTCGCTATGCTCGTGAATCCACCACAGGTTCAAAAAATAAAACATATATTATGACATGAACAATTCACGCTGATTTTGAAAACTACATAAACATGGTCGCGCATATTGCCTTGATCTTATAAGTAGCTTAATATTAATTTTACAAAAAAGAAATCATCCCCAGCTAGCCGGAGCGACGACATACAGTAAAGCAATATGGCACCTACTAGCGCGTTAAAAATTTACGAACAGCCGAAAATCAACCAAGATGGCGTAGCATTGGAGATCCCTACAACCCGCAGGTTGGTGATGATGAGTATTTCTTGTTATCTTTACTTTGTTAGTCTTTCATCCCTTTCTCATAAACCGTAGAACATATAGTGATAGCGATTACGTGACAACTGGCGAGCCTGTTAAAATGCACTGCTTGTAGCTATTATTATTATAACTTTGATTACATCCATTTAAGTTGCATTATCTAACTCGAAAACAACGAACGTTATTTAGCAACAAAATTCACAGCTAACTTTCAATTTGCTGAACAATTAATAACTTTGCCGTCAAATGAGTTTGCATTAGAAGCGTCCTGCGTCTGAAATGAGCACAATATTAGCAATTGCCACACGGGCACAGTTACAGATATTATTACGAACATTTCATAAAAGAGAGCATGGCTGGCGTACTTTTTATTACCACGCGACAGATATAGGTTATGTCTATGATGATACCAAACTCAGTCATACTGTTTCTCATAGTAGGTAGACGATCCCAATTCACTTATTTGCTTACCAGATGCAATAGTTATTTGTGCAACAAGAGAGCAAAGTTGTTTTTTGTTTCGAGTGCTGATTTTGAGTCCCGAGCAAGCGAAGAATTCTATGATTGGTTCACGAGCGTAGCGAGTGATTCAAAGTTAGAATTCTGACCGTAGTGAGGGACTCAACAGCACGAGATGCAAAAAACTTTGCTCTCGTGTAGCACACATAACTTTTCACCTCAGCAGTGAGAACACATATTACTTTGGACACATAGAAATGAACAGGAATAGATTGAAATACCTTACGTTTAATACGTTACGCTATCAGCATCAGCGAAATTTTTATTTCCGCTATTTTTTATACAACAAATGTATAAGTGGAACTAAACTAGACACAAAAAGTTTTACACCACTAAGAAATAAAATATCACTTTATTCATTTAGGCCTAGTAATTATTAAAATGCGACAATATGTGAGATATAGTAAGAGGAACAATATTATCAATGCGAAAACATATAATATGACAATTCATATTTGACAATTTTTTGTGCCTTCTCTGCGAGTATATGCCAGGAGCCTCGAAGTTGCCATGTGATGTCAGTAGGTGATCACTGCGGTCTTCATCTAGTCCAGTCTTAGACGGAATTAGACGAAGAGCACAGGAATCCCCCAATCTTTTTAGGGTTCCGTACCTCACAAGGTAAAAAAAGAAACTCTTATAAGATTTCTTGTCCGTCACTTTCTTGTCCGTCTGTTTGTCTGTCTGTCCGTGTGTCACCACCGATTTTCTCAGAAACGGGTGGACCTAGCAAATCGAAATTTACCAGATACTGAGGTCTATGGTTCCTATTAGGTGTATAAAAATCAGGGTCCTGGGTCAACCCGATAAAAAGATATGGTCAAAATTAGATTTTTGCGAAAACTTGAAAGTACCAAAATTAACCTTAATTTTCAACTTTTTATAATTTTCGGATTTTTCCTTTACTAGTGCTGTAAGACCTTGGAGTCAATTTGGACCTTTGAATCAAAATTGACAACTCTAGGTCAACTGTAAGTACCCTATAGGTTTTGGGTCGAAAACCTATATGGTAGTTCCCGTTGAACTAGAATCACGAAATTTGGCCAAAAGCAGGATCTTACAGCACAAATAAAGGAAAATTATAAAAAATAAAAAAGTGGAAAATTTAAGGGTGTCCCCATACATACATAGTAGACTCCATTTAAGATAGTCCTCAAAGTTGTATGGGCGCTCATACAGATTTAGAGGACTAGCGTAATTAGCACCAAACTCAAATAAGGTAAATAAATAAAATTGTGCTATTGTGTGAAAGAAAATATTTATTTGCAATCAGCGAGATGCATAAAATACAGTTGAGATGGTAAACAAAAGGTCTGTCTTTAATAACAATAATTATGTATAATTGTCGCTTAAACGGACAAGTCAAGCAAGTCACGCATGCGCGTTACGATTTGTTCGCGATAGACTGAGGATATCAAGTCGAAAAACGAATCCATCTGTCATTTTAAAAGTTGCTCGAGAGTTATTAGTTACTTAAATTTACAGTGCCATAGTTTCGTGAAAAAACCAAGGATCTTTCACAGTGCAATAAAAAAGGCCATTTATACATAATTTTTTACCAATTCTTATGAATTTTGTAAATAAAAACCTAAAGGGTACTTTTTGTGGACTTAGAGTACTGTAATTTTGCAAGAAGCAAGGTCTTACAGTATGAAGACAAGAATAACTCCAAGAACGGTTTTGTAGATAGGAATGTACTTAAATATTTTCGCGATTACTGTTAAAGTTAAGGAGGTCATTCATGTTAATAGTAGAAAAACTTTTCTTATACTTATTTTAGCAATATTCTATAACGGCACTCGACATAAAAACGGGCAAACTTCGTCTTGATACACGATGCGATGCGTACGGAACCCTCGGTGCGCGGGTCAGACTCGCACTTGCCCGAATTTTTTTCAAATGTATCATTGTTGAAATTCCAAATAAAAATGTATTGGTTAAATACCAATTTTATACTATTAGTTGGACTTATTTTTATTAAAATCCAATAATAGGTAAATTAAACATATAAACAATAACATTTAAAAAAAAACGTAATTTGTTTATTACAAGGATATTACGCGTTTCCGAACGTGTTTTCTTTGAGGTCGAATTCCAAAATCGAATTTCGAAGTGTTTGTCTTTTGCACTCGCTTTTTTATATGCATGGGAAAGAATCAGAGCACAGTAAAATTCGAATGTTTCAAATTTATGGCTGAACAATGTCAATTCGTGGCACTGAAGATTGAAAAATTAAAAAGCTACTTTGACCCACGCTCGAATAAAAATCGCGTTTTGTTCACTGTTGTCTCGCAGCAAAAGCGGCATGTTTGAGCTGTTGAGGTGAAAATTAAATTGTATCGAATAAGATATGTTGCTGAATTCGTAGGTTCCTACCGATAGGATCGCCTTAAAAAATAAAGTCAAGGGTGTACTATTGAAAATATTAAAAGACGTTGGTAAGCTGACTTTTTAAATCAATAATTTGATTGGAAAGTATACAATAAGTATATAAGTAATAAGTATATATAATATACCTATGTATATTGTTTGTAACGATAAATTTTATAATCGTTGCGACAAAAAATATTTCCTTTTTAATTCTGAAAGCTTTACCACGCATTCAGTCCGTTGTTCGACAATCGCAAAAACACAAGGAAATCACGCAAATTGACGAATATTTTTAATCCACGTCGACGATAAAATAAATTTTCGATTTCCGCCAAAAAACTACGGAACGTAAGCAAATAGACAGGTTTTTGTCGAAGGAAATGTAATATCCTGCTTTGTCCAGGGTGATTTTATCGTCATATTCGTACTCGTAAATAATTTGTCATTTTCAGGGTTCCGTGACTAAAAGGGAAACAGAACTCTTGATAGGTCTGTCAATTATCTGCCCGTCGTTAGTTTTTCATTATGTAAGTAGGTACCTATTGCTTAAAAAACATTTAAAGATTATCTTTGATTGCAGCAACAAAATTTCGATTATACTACTCTTAGCTCAGGAATCTATATCTACCTACTTACTATTTAATTTTTCATTAACTATTAGGTACAGGTACTTTGTTGATGGATTTAAAAAGTAATTCCCTAATCATACGCGATAGAAACGGACATACCTAGCACTTCGTTATAAACGATTAGACGAAATATCTACTTAAGAATTGGTACAGAACCCTCAGTGGTTGTAAGTCGGTCTTGAACTTGCCCGGTATTTTTTAATATTTGATGTACATTTAAAAAACAAGATGAAAGGAAATTAACGTCAATATTTCATCAATGATACGTTATGCTACGTAGTACGGTACCTACCTATCTATCTGCATATAAATTCACGTAGGGGAAATACGGATGCCATGATATGTCACTCATACATACATAATTAGATATAGGTATGTGGTAATACCTGTGTCAGTGCGGATTATTTCCAAGCGGTCCACGAAGCATTACGAACCATTAAAAAAATGTGTAATTGTGGTATCTCAAATTGAAATCCAATTAAGTTATGTAACACTTATGTTAGGTAACACTTATGAAAGCCAAAAAAAGTTTTTACTCGAGTCCGAGCTAGTAAATAAGCCGCCTGAAGGACACTGACATGGTTTTTTTTGTCCTGCGGCAAATACTGAGACCGAACTCATTACGTGCCCGCCGAAACATGTTAGTGCAGCTCTGATGTACCTACCTACTGAAATGCCACAACAAGCAGTCACCACAAATGTTGACCGTTGCCAATGTTGCTTTACTTTGCCTATATAGTACGATCGGCTAGCACGGAAAACCAACTTTGACGACGAGTTAGCGCCGCGGGAGTGTATGCGACTGCTACGTCGAAGGTCGCGGGTTCGAGTCCCGCTCAAGTCAAATATTTGTGTGCAAGAACATGTTTGTCTTGGTCTGAGTGTTTTTATATATACCTAATATGCATGTATTTACAAAAAAAAGTATGTATGTATGTCGATCCATTGCCTAGTACCCATAGCAGGTACAAGCTTCTGCTTAGTTTGGGACTAGATGGTGTTGTGTGAATATGGAAAAAAAACTGGGGTTAGTCTATAACTGTATAACGCGCTGTGAGTAGGGAATGCAATCTCGTTAGTAAAAAAGGTCTTTTTTAGCGAGATTAATCTCGGTCGAAAATAGAGCGAGATCTCGCGAGATTAACGAGATTGCACTCGAGCATAGAAACGTTTTATTCGAAACGCGGACTGACTGGGACGGAGTTGCAATCTGTCGGTATCGACATTCATCAAAAATGAAATGAGTTTATACGAGTCCGGGGATCAAAAGGCAAACTTTTACAGTTCGTGGATGTCTGCCTGAGATCGTTGAATCCGAAAGGGCCTACTTAGTGGCTGGTTATTTGGCCAACAAAAAGGAACCCGTTTAGCAGACGATTCTTTGGACATTTTGTGCTTCTGAAGGAGTCAAGTACTTTCAAAATAATTCGTAATAATGGCTTGTGATTTGAACCGAACAAATCTTTCATTTATTTTCATCTAGTTAATTAATCTGTAATAATATATCTAATGGATCTACTGAGTACATATATATATACATAGTTTTATTTAATCAATAATAATATCTCAGTTTAATAGTCAACTCAACATAGATAGTAAGTTGTTTTGATTTGTTATAAAATAAATGTTTTATTACTAAAAGATTTTTGTTTGATAAGTATTAGAAGCGAAGACTGGTTGTTTCTTTCATATGTTATTTGATAGATCCGTTCGTAAAAGTTTACTACTTAGAAGTTTATTAAAAAAATATAGACAAATAGGTACGTCAAACAATGTTTGATGCATAAAAGCCGATTGAAAATTTTCTGGAAATAAATGTTTATCTTATAATAAGTACTTAAAATGGTTATTATTTTTGTCCTAATTTATTCAAATATTGCGATTATTTGCTAAAAAATATACAAAACTGCCAATCTCGCGAGATCTCAAAATTGGTAAGATCTCGCAGTATTGTTATATTTATAATCTCGCGTGATCTCGCTTGAGCCCGAATCTGTGAGCTCTACTAACATTCAGATAAAAAATACTTTGACTACACGGTTGGCGTAGTGGTTCGATTCCCACACGAGACAACACTCTGTGTGATCCATAAATTGTTGTTTCCAATCTAGGTGTTGATTGTGTCTGTTGGTTGTATGTTTGTAAAGTCCCCCGCGACACAGGATTTATTCCAAGTGCGGGAGATGACTTTAAAAAATTAAAATGAGTTAATAGTGACCTACACACAAGATACCTACTATACACAAGTGTGTCCAGTTGGTATAGAACCCAAATGATAGGCGTAACATAAATTCCTTATACCCCGCATGTTTACATACTACCGGGTCAATTTTATTGATCGAATACATTAATTTAAACGAAAGCGTAGTAAATCGGACATTCAATCACATCAATACGACGGCGACATCATATGCCCCTGATATGTAATCTATTTGTTTCATAGTCCTTAATGTGTGTACGAACAGACATCGATGACAGTGTTTATTGTATCGATAAATTATCTTATTTATTAGGGAATCATTGTCGGCTGTGTTGTAGTGATGGGTTTTATCGTTACGAAACTAGACCGTCCATTCCCGTTCGTCAACGCGTCGATAGACTAGTTGAATTCGTGGATCGCTCTACGTCATCTACGTATGTGTAAACTTCATTACACGGACAGTCTATATAAACATCACGTCTATATCCGCAAATAATTAATTTCCGCAAAGCGAACTATGACGTCATCAACAACATAATCTGTGAAGAGAACTGGTCTAGCCGATTGGACCACCTTCCTTCTAAAAAGGCAGTTGAGGTGTTTTATGATATGCTAAATAACATAGTCAGATCCAATGTTCCACGCATTAAATCGCGAGCGCTTGGCATTCCAATTTGGTTCTATCCGCAACTAATTAAAATATTCAAAAAAGAAACAGCGTTCTTGGATTAAGTGGAAAAAAATTAACAACATTAAAGATTACAATCAGTTTTCCGAACGTCGAACTATTTTCAAAGATATGTGTAGATCTTGCTACTTGTCCTACATTAAATCCGTCGAAAATAATATCACCACAAATAGTAAGCATTTTTGGAGATACATCTCATATCGAAAAGATAAATCTGGTATCCCATGCATGATGCAATATCAAGCAGTTAAGTCAAGTGCTCCAGAAGTGATCTGTAACATGTTTTCTGACTTCTTTTTTCGGTTTTTAAACCGGAGACTACCACACTCTCAACATGGAACCCGCCATCGGAAAGCTCCACAAATGTTAATATTATTGACAATATTCATATTGAGGAAGATGAAATACTTAAAGAGTTGAAACTACTAGACCCTTTAAAAGGTGCTCCTTTTAAAGGGCCTAGTAGTTTCAGTGTAGTTTTAGTGCAGGATAACCATCAGGGCCTGCTGGCCCTGATGGTTATCCAGCAATATTCTTTAAGGCCACCGCAATTTCTATCTGTAAACCACTTTATATTATTTTTAATAAATGTTTGAGTGAGGATGTCTGCCCCGATGTATGGAAACAGGCAAACATTACGCCTGTGCACAAAAGTGGTTCTAAACAGGATGTTGAATTGTATCGCCCTATTTCTATTCTGTCGACCTTGTCAAAACTTTTTGAAAGACTCGTTCATAAAGCAATTTATCCAATCCTCCATAGCGTCATAATACCTGAACAACATGGCTTTGTTCAACGCCGCTCTACAATATCAAACCTCCTAATTTTCTCACTTTCTTTTTGAAGACACTGACAAGCAACTACTGGTAGACATACACAGACTTCAAAAAGGCTTTTGACAAGGTCGATCATGAAATCCTTTTGGATAAGATAGCGTTTAACGGCATACGTGGCAATTTGCTTCGCTGGTTCTCATCCTATATAAAAAATAGGACACAAAAGGTAGTTTTGAATGGCTTTCAGTCAAAAATAGTGACTATAACTTCTGGTGTTCCACAAGGCTAAATTTTAGGGCCTCTATTGTTCAATTTATACATAAACGACATTAATCAATGTTTTAAACACTCAAGATTTATTTTATATGCTGATGACTTGAAAGCCTTCAAAACAATAAGCAATGTAGAAGACTGCCACTTTTTCCAAGAAGACCTGGACAGACTCACAGCATATTGCATCTTTAATAAACTAGGTACATTTAAGTATCGCAAAGTGTCATAATGTTCACTTCACTAAAAAAAAGACCATAGTCAGTTTAAATTATAAATTAAACGGTGTGCCGCTTGATAGTGTCTCTGTAATTAAGGACTTAGGTGTTTTATTAGATGACAAGCTGTCCTTGAATGATCACGTAGACAAAATTGTAAATAACGCATTTAAATTATACGGCTTTGTCATGAGATCTTCTACAGAATTAAACGCCCATCCACCCACCTCTATTTATACAAGACACTAATAAGATCGCAGTTAGAATATGCCGCACCTATATGGAACCCATTTTATCAAAAACATGTAGATATAATTGAGAGAGTCCAGCGCGGCGTAAGTTCCTGCGCGCCATGCACTACAGATGCTACGGATCGTATCTAGCATATGAAGAGTTACTGCACAAATACAATCTGCTCACGCTGGAGTCTCGGCGCAAATTATTAGAGGCTAATCTGTTGCATAACATTGTTCATAACAAACTTGATGCGATAGATATTACTTGTAAACTATGTTATGCTGTTCCTCGCACTGTAAATACACGAAGTGTACGTGCCGGTACACTGTTCGCAGTAAACTCATGCAGAACCAACGCGGGATTACGTTGTCCTATTCGACGAATGGTAGACTCCTATAATCGCAACTTTATAGACATTGATATTTTCATATGTTCTAAATGTAATAACGCTTTGCTTGAGCAAAGCGTTATTAAATGTTTGTCCAATTAATTATTCTCTTACATATTGTAATTATTCAATTTTAATATTTAATTTTAAATATTTCCTAATCCTAACCCAATGCTGTGAAATCAAATTCAACTATTATATATATAATTTCAGTTGTTAATTTCAATTATTCATTTCATTATATTTCATGTCATTTATTTCTTAGCGATAAGCACAATTACCTATTTCTTATATTTAAAATACTTCTATATTTGTGCTGCTTTCTAGTGGCTACTTTTGTATTATATTTTTTTTCAATTTGTGGATAATGCAGTGGGCTGCAATGTTGTAAAATTAGACTAAGCTGAATTTATTTATGTTACATGTATACTTATTGTACCTAGCTGTTAATTATCACTAAATAAATAAAATAAAATATCAACGGCTGGATGTCGATTGAAATCGTTATTGGCAAAATGCATATTTTTGTAAAATTAACATTCCTTTCATACTTTTACCCGGCCAGACTGCCTAAATAATAAATAGGTATGATACATTTTAAGAAGTCATAGTCATTATTCGGGCGCATTCAACAGATCAACTGATGTCGATTCGTTCATCATATGTCGAAGGTCGAATTAACCAGTTCGTTCATTGAACGCCCATCGCTTCTGTGTTGATATCATAAATTCATCATCATCGCCCTAACATTCCCGGTTGCTTCCAATACTTTCGCTTTGTAGATCGGGATCTGCTTTATAGTTTAACCTAAAAAAATTGACATAGGTACCTAATATAAGCTTTGCCAACATTTGGGTTTGAATGCAAAAAAATAAGAGCTTTGCACTGAGGATTCATAAAGAATAAGTCAACTACTAAGTTTTCAACACTAATTCCGAAAATAAGCCCACAAAATTACTCCAAAAAATTACCTGCTAATGTAATACATTATTCTTGAATAAATGTTTTAAAATAGGTACCGCCTAGTCATCTAATGGCCGTCCTGAAAGTAATCTCTTGTTTTATCCAGCGACCCTTCCGAAAAATTCATCATTTCACCATGCCAAGCGAAAAATTAGACGAAAATGTACCTAAACGTTATACCTATATAAATAATCAAGATTTTTACGTAAAGAATATCAATCACAAAGTTAAAAGGGAAGGTCATTTAGGGAAAAATAATAAGACCTTATTTTGAAAAATGCGAGCTTTGAGTGATATCTAATTGCTTGAGCGGAACATTATTTTACTAATAAAGTACCGACTCGTAAAACCTACTGGTCATTAGGTATGCTCATTTATTATAAGTTTGATAAATCTCCATACAGTATACGTATAGGCTATAGGTACATACGATTGTACCTAAGTAACTTAAGTAAGGCCTAGCATTTTCTTTAGCAATCAAAATCTCAATTTTGATTGCAAATTCGGGCTATAAGTAACTTTGCCTTTAGCTACTTATAGCCCGATCAAATAATAAGCAAAGAAATGTTTTTAATTAAAATGGGATCAAAAGACAAAAATAAAACGTTCATCAAAACCATTAATCACCGACTTATGATGGGGTTCAGCAGATCCTGGGCTACAATGCGAAGTTCTAGGATTGCAACCGAGATAACGGTAAGCTGATGATGATGATTTATGACATCAGTGTCACCACTTCATATTTCGTAGGTATATTTTTTATGTGCGATGACTGTTTCTGCAACATTACTTATCTGCAACAAACCGGAGTTCAAAGAGCAACCACTTACTTGATATAATATGGATCTACCGACATGAAACAGACCTTACAGCATACTGTAAGGTTATTCATAAATACTTAATGCTGGCATTGCACCACCGATGATCACCGTCGAATCGAACCTTCAGACTTTATTTAAGCACTCCATCTCAAGCCAGCCTGCTTTCACTACTTCGTCAATCAAACCTGAACAATAGCTACGATCAGAAAACAGTGTTTGCTATGTTATTTGATGTCTAAGTAAAGTTGAAACTAGAAAGATATTTATAAGAAACTAGGGGATGCCCGTAGCTACGCCCGCAAATTTAATTTTATTTTGCCCGCTTCTGCCCGAACCCATGAGAGTTTCGGGATAAATCCCTTCTTGGTACTCGCCTACACTATAAAAGACGAATAGCATATGCGTCTGCTGATTGGGATCCCGGGTTCGATTTCACGTTCGGTCAAAAGTGTTACTGAGTTTTTCCAAATTCTCAGTAGCAGTACGGCAATAGGCTCGCCCCCTATTACGTGGGACCTAAAAAATCATGGCAAAATGTGGGTGTGATATTTGCACCTCTGCCTAACCCTTCGGGTTACAGGCGTGAGACTATAAAAAAAATATAGACTCCCGCCTGTATCCTCGAAGAGGTAGGCAGAGGTGTAATGTTACACAAACATTTCGCCTTATGAATTTTTAGGTCCCACGTAAATGGTGGCGAGCCTATTGCCGTTACCGGGCACATAACCAGACTCCGGGCTAGTACCACATGAGTAGTACCTACTGAGTATTCGTGAGTCTATAAATAAGTTTAAAAATAATCAGCTTCTTGCGTCCAGTAGTTACGACTGATTGTCGTCTATCAGTCACATTGACGTACAAAAGTCTTTTTTGTACGTCAATGATTAGTCAGTAGGTAGTACCTAAGCACCTAACGGAAGAATTTTATATTATATTATTTGTTATTTTAAGAAAACGCTTTGGGCATTTAAGCACTAGGTACAACATACAGATCGACATCACTTTCAAGCCACGTTTCGGAATGTAAATAGAATAGATGTTACATTATTTAAGTGATTCACGTCTCCTAATTTCCCGATCTTGATGGAATATCTTACCGAGCATGCCACGTATACAAGTAATGGTTTCTGAGAACACACTAAGAACATTATCTCATTATACCTACCTAATAGTTGTGGGATATCATAAGTTTATACCTAAATAAACATCATGAGATAAAAGATTTCAGGAGTGAGAAAAATGGAGAAGGCGGATAAGGAGAGTCGAACCCAGATAGATAATGGGCTAAGGCGAAGGAAAGAAGAACATTGAAATCCAAAGATTTGAGGCCTTGTCTCATTGCTTAGAAATCTTGAATTCTCTCAAACCCATACATGCGTCGCAGACGACGCTTTACGGAAAAGCGTTCGTTAAAAAGTGGTCTCAAAAATTGACCGTAAAAAACCTTCAGCAGTCGCATTTCCCGCACAATAACACTACACAATTTTAGTTGCCGTTCCAAATAACACAGATTCCCTTGAGTTTAATACTTCGCAACTGGTCTCAAAGTCCATTTCAGTTTTAATGCTATTTTCCAATTGCAATACTAGTGAGGCATAACTTTAGATATTGCTTTTTAGAAGTTTGTTCAGTTGTCGAACCTTTTTTGCCACTCAACAGGAGTTTAGAACGAATTTCTTGTTTGTTCAAGACATTTTGTCCATGTTGTTATGATTTTAATTATTTTTTAGCTGGTGTGTGAGTTTTTATAGAAGTAATTTTTGGTTACGCTCTAAGTTTTCCACTCTAATAGGAACCGTTTGATTTGTTCAAGAGGCAAGTGAAGTAAACACTTACATTTGTACCTAAGTACTTACCTAATCAGTAGGTAACTAATTTCGAACCCTTTCAACTACTTATAATAGGTACCTAGGTATAGTAAATACAAGTCTGTGCTAAGTACATACATCCAGTGTCATTTTTACGCGTTCTTGAATTAGTAGGTATACTTATACTTTAGGGCTTCGTCCGGAAAAGCCTATAAACCTTTTTGGTATTGCTACCGCAGCTCACTTTCGGAGATTCTCCTACACGCACCAGTTTGTATCTAAAGGCTGAAGCCCCTTAGCCCCCTCCTCTAAAAGGATTTGTCCTGGCCCCTGCCTGATATGTTTGATTGTACTAACCACAGATATGAGAATTATTAGTATCAGATAGAGCGCATTCGTCCAACTAAGCGTGGCAAGTTGACAGCTATGTGTGCGTGACCTTTGGCGACTGGCACTGTACGGACACGCGCGTCTATGTGTGTGAAAAGTTGCCAGATTATGAATAATCTCCCAGTATTTTGCATATAGTTATGTAATATTCTTATATTCATTTGCGGTCAGGGCCGTGAAAGTTCCATACATGGATAAATTTCATTTAATCAGCGCCATCTACCGATGATGGCAAGAACTAAAGAAAAAGCGACAACTGAACGGTAATTTCGCCAACTTTGATAAGATCTGCGTGGCGCAGTGGGAACATGTTCTGCTCATGAATCAGATGTCCGCGGATCGAATCCACGCTAACCTAGAACTACATTTTGTGATTTTTATATTTCTTTACTTTTAAATTGCATATTTTACATAATAGTTGTCATTTACTTATTTATTAACACCGAAATTAAACATTTATTTTATTTTGAAAAATGAATCCACTACTAACGCCATCTATACGATCGGAATAAAAATAAAATTGTTTGTACGCCATCTAGAGTAGAGGATGCCTATTAAACTTTTTTCTTAGAGGGAGTTGCGCATCTATACCAGTATATCTGTATAATCTATGTTTGCGGTTTTGAAGAATTTACCATGGATTTAATTAATGCTTTTATAAATACATTTCTTAAATGTAGGTACCGAATTAAGTTTTAACTACTTCGTAAATCTGTATATATAAAATCCTTGCGTTACTGACTGACTGACAGACAAGCTACAGCCGAAACTACTCGGCGCATGAAGCTGAAATTTAGCATGTATGTTTCTTGGGAACCGTAGGGGTGCACCAAGACGGGATTTCTCGAAATTCCCACGGGATCGGGCAAAACGAGAAATAAGAAAATATGTGCGTGCGAAGCCGCTGGCGTCGATTAGTTGAGAAATAAATAGTATGTATGTACACACGGCACCAAGTCAAGCTAAACAGTTGCTGTACGATTTTGATACTTATTCCCTACGCCATAAGTATGTATGTACACACGGCGCCAAGTCAAGCTAAACAGTTGCTGTACGATTTTGATACTTATTCCCTACGCCATTAGTATGTATGTATACACGGCGCCAAGTCAAGCTAAACAGTTGCTGTACGATTTTGATACTTATTCCCTACGCCATAAGTATGTATGTACACACGGCGCCAAGTCAAGCTAAACATTTGCTGTACGATTTTGATACTTATTCTTTACGCCATAAGAACGGTGCAAAGGTCAAAGTGTATAAGCTTGACGAGTAGCAGGGTGTACACGAATATTTGGATCGTTTGGGGATCGAACTCAAAACAATATTATGTAAGGTATACCTATACGAATGGAAATTGAAATTCGATTACTATATTTATGAGAAAGATATATCTACAATATACTTTTATAATACGGTAATGTATTTTTCATTAACATGACAATCATTATCACATAATCAATTGACAAGTGCTTTTTCCCTAATTCAGGCAGAACGGCGTCGACAAAAACTGGCAACACTTACATATTTCTTGCACAAATACGAATTTTATCGAAATTAAATTAGGAAACAGTCAAATTATCAATAGTTACCTGTGAAAAGATATTCCATTTTCCTGTTTTTGTTTTTAGGAACAACTTTTACAGTGTTTAAGAACGCAAGACGGCATTTTGAGAATTTAAAAGTTGAAGTGATCGTGACGCGTGAACTGTACGATGCGTCGTAGCGCACTGAGACGAGTTTGTATTCGCTTTTCAATTTTGTATTTGCTTTAGTGGCCGCACGCAACTGTGCCGTGCGTTCCATCTGATACTAATTCTCTCATCTATGGCCAATGATACATATTATAATACATCGGTTTCATTGGTAGCATCGGTTTTCCGGGAAGTATTTATATAGTCACAGATTACATGAATTACGAGAATATTTTTATACGCGAGGATCATGCCCATATTGTTGAGACAACATAATAAAATAATTGTAAATGAGAAACACATAAAATTAAAAACTTTCGAACATGTAGGTATGGTCAGTAGGTACTTATGTACCTACTGGATTCAACAAGGGTAAAAATATGTTTATTTGGGTCATTTACATATTACTTAACTACCTACATATACTTAGTATATCGATGATTTGGATAACAATGAGACATCCATACAGAGATATTATTATTCATGGAAATTGGGTACGTAGATAGGTAAGTACGATCCTACGTAAGTACTTTGAATATTAAATTTAGTAGGTAAGTATCTTTACAAATGAATTTATGCCGCCGCCCACAACACAGAAAATAACGACAGTACCTACTTACCTAATGAAACTGTTTGAAGTAGGTAAATTATGTTTACTACTCTACCCACTTAGTACCTACTTAGCTACGTGGAAATACTTATACATAAGAATAAGAAGTTGTAGGTAATATAGGTATAGGTACTTTTAAAGGAATGTTTGTCCTACGCGATACATGATTTATTATTTGTGGCGATATGACCACTTTCATTCAAAAGCAAGTAAGTACATACGTACGTCATAGATTTATTAACAAGAATCAGATGTAGCGTATTCGTCCAACTGAGCGTGGCACGTTGACAGCTATGTGTGCGTGACCTTTGGCGACTGGCACTGTACGGACACGCGCGTCTATGTGTGTGAAAAGTTGCCAGATTATGAATAATCTTCCAGTATTTTGCATATAGTTATGTAATATTCTTATATTCATTTGCGGTTTTGAAGAATTTACCATGGATTTAATTAATGCTTTTATAAATACATTTCTTAAATGTAGGTACCGAGTTAAGTTTTAACTACTTCGTAAATCTGTATATATAAAATCCTTGCGTTACTGACTGACTGACAGACAAGCTACAGCCGAAACTACTCGGCGCATGAAGCTGAAATTTAGCATGTATGTTTCTTGGGAACCGTAGGGGTGCACCAAGACGGGATTTCTCGAAATTCCCACGGGATCGGGCAAAACGAGAAATAAGAAAATATGTGCGTGCGAAGCCGCTGGCGTCGATTAGTTGAGAAATAAATAGTATGTATGTACACACGGCACCAAGTCAAGCTAAACAGTTGCTGTACGATTTTGATACTTATTCCCTACGCCATAAGTATGTATGTACACACGGCACCAAGTCAAGCTAAACAGTTGCTGTACGATTTTGATACTTATTCCCTACGCCATTAGTATGTATGTACACAGGGCGCCAAGTCAAGCTAAACAGTTGCTGTACGATTTTGATACTTATTCCCTACGCCATAAGTATGTATGTACACACGGCACCAAGTCAAGCTAAACAGTTGCTGTACGATTTTGATACTTATTCCCTACGCCATTAGTATGTATGTACCTACACAGGGCGCCAAGTCAAGCTAAACAGTTGCTGTACGATTTTGATACTTATTCCCTACGCCATAAGTATGTATGTACACACGGCACCAAGTCAAGCTAAACAGTTGCTGTACGATTTTGATACTTATTCCCTACGCCATAAGTATGTATGTACACACGGCACCAAGTCAAGCTAAACAGTTGCTGTACGATTTTGATACTTATTCCCTACGCCATTAGTATGTATGTACACAGGGCGCCAAGTCAAGCTAAACAGTTGCTGTACGATTTTGATACTTATTCCCTACGCCATAAGTATGTATGTACACACGGCGCCAAGTCAAGCTAAACATTTGCTGTACGATTTTGATACTTATTCTTTACGCCATAAGAACGGTGCAAAGGTCAAAGTTTATAAGCTTGACGAGTAGCAGGGTGTACACGAATATTTGGATCGTTTGGGGATCGAACTCAAACAATATTATGTAAGGTATATACTAATGGAAATTGAAATTCTATTACTATATTTATGAGAAAGAAGATATATCTACAGTATACTTTTATAATACGGTAATGTATTTTTCATTAACATGACAATCATTATCACATAATCAATTGACAAGTGCATTTTCCCTAATTCAGGCAGAACGGCGTCGACAAAAACTGGCAACACTTACATATTTCTAGCACAAATACGAATTTTAGCGAAATTAAATTAGGAAACAGTCAAATTATCAATAGTTACCTGTGAAAAGATATTCCATTTTCCTGTTTTTGTTTTTAGGAACAACTTTTACAGTGTTTAAAGAACACAAGACGGCATTTTGAGAATTTAAAAGTTGACGTGATCGTGACGCGTGAACTGTACGATGCTTCGTAGCGCACTGAGATGAGTTTGTATTCGCTTTTCAATTTTGTATTTGCTTTAGTGGCCGCACGCAACTGTGCCGTGCGTTACATCTGATACTTGTCATATCTGTGGTACTAACATAAAAAAAATAAGATTAACCTCTTTGTAGAGTTTAGCCACCGCGTGTGTCACCCTGATTCAAACGCCGTTCAACGCTGTCGATTCGCATCGAACTTTTTCACTACAGGTTCCTACCTGTAGTGTAAAAGTTCGATGCGAAATGTAGTGTACCTTGAAGGAGGCCATTCAATGCCATTCTACTGGCGTCGAGTTAAGACGATAACGGTAGGTACAGAATATTATCTCGTCTGCAATTTAGATACCCAGACTTAGACTGGTCAAAATGCAGCGGCATGTGCAACAAACTCTCATACTTAGGTGAGGAGCTACTAACCTGTAGACTAAGATCAGGTTAAACAAAGGTAAGTAACTACTGAACTTATTCGGAGGTCCATCGATTGCCGAACGAAGTCAATGGACTTAAGCTCCTGAGGGACAAAAGCATATTCTCCTTAAGATGTATTACTTTGTTTGTTTCTCTTGATAAAACCTTCAATCACCAAAGAGTCTAGTGCTATTTTCCAAACATTTTCTAAATGCGCCCCCCCTCCGGCGGTCTCGGACAGTCAATTACTATCCACAAAAGGTGCTTTTAAAAAAGTATAGAAATGTTGCCATCAAGGCCTCGGAAACCAATTAAACTAACACCAGAATCCAGGTTCAAACCCTCCCTCGCCAAACCGAAATAAGCCAACTAAGAAATCAGAACATGATAGCTAGCTTTGCTTTTAATATTATAAGCTACCACCTTTTGTCTACCTTTGCCCTGGTTAGGTTGGTTATATTGACAAAAGTCCAAGTTACCTGCATACTATTCTCATTCTGTAAAAGGTATGGTCCGTGTGGTGACAGATTAATGAGGAATGTCACCACCCCATATCATCCCTTGGGTGTCGTAAGAGCCGACAGAGGGAGCATATTATGCAGAGAACAGCACTGTAAGAGAAGGCAAACTTGATACAAACCCTATACCAACCCATTTGGCCAGTGTGGTATAGTAGGCCAATTCCTCCTTTCAAAGGAGAGGCCTAATCCAGCAATGGACTGTTAAAGGCTGATGATGACAAAATGCATCAAAATCCATTCAGCAGTTTCTGCATTAAAGTGTAATAAACATTCATAATATCCATTTTAATAATAATTGTAATAGTAGTAAGATGCTTTTAATACAATTCAAATACATTCATTGATTGAAAGCTTTTCATTAAGTAAATTGGTAAATTTAATATTATTTTTATTTTATGATTTTTATACATAAGCTATTTTTACAATAAGTGATTGCTCTACTATTCCTTCAAAACCAATTGCTTATGAAACAGAAAAGTATTAACAAGCTGGTGACCCTCTAACTCTAATTTATGTTTACTAACATTTGTGTGGTCTGTTTTCCAGAAACTCAGCTCTCCAAAGAGAAACCACTGCTTCTCTGAAAGGTCAAGAGGCTGTTTATACCTATTACCTTATTCTTCAATACTATACTGATTTAACTACTTCTCTCTCTACCTTGACATTGGAAAAATCATTGATAAACAATGGCTGCATAATATTAAAGTGACTGCAGTTTGGATGCAGATCTTGTTGGCAAATGGATGTTATTGTTAAGCCGTGTTCTGGTATAGCTGGTGTTGATATTTCAGAAAATGGTGTCATTTCCCCCAAGCCATAGTACATTATATTTGTAGATGATCCAATTATTATTTTTGTATTTTATTAGTCTACATTTTGATACTATCATGTAGAATCTTCTTCATCCACATTTCAATGCACCTGCAATGATAAGACTTTCACATAATTATCTATAATAAGAATTTCACCCACAGTTATGCCTGTGTATAGTGAATATTGGTAAAAACACAGTCTGCATAACTCAGGGATAATGTAAGATTCTAAGGGTGATGGATATACAAGTAATTGTCTGTAGCTTCGCCTATTCTAAATTGATATACTTATATAAAAAAATGTTCCATAGTTGGTTGCCCATGTTATAAAAGGAATCCTTAAAGTTAATCTTAAAGTTAAGAATAGATATAGGAAGATATTAAATAATATTTGATAAAACTGCAAGTAAATTTATTGTTGCCTCCATGTTCCAGTGGATAGCGTATGCGACTGCTGATCGGAGGTCCCGGGTTCGATTCCCGGGTCGGGCAAAAGTGTTACTGGGTTTTTCCGAATACTCAATAGCAGCCGCAGGAGTCTGGTGATGCGCCCGGTAACGGCAATAGGCTCGCCCCCATTATGTGGGACCTAAAAATTCATGGCGAAATGTGGGTGTAATATTTACACCGCTGCCTACCCCTTCGGGGATACAAGTGTGAGATTATAAATAAATAAATATATAAAATTATTGTTTGTTGTAGTAAAATTAAAAAACACTATCCATACAACTTTATGATTTAAAATTACTGCCAGTAGCAAATAAGAGTTTCTTTACATTGCACTTGAACCACATGAGTAGATATTTACTCATGTGCTTGAACTAGCACATAATATTTTAAGTCTGAAGGGGGAAAGTCCGTGTGGTGACGGATTAAGAATACGGAATGTCACCACCCCATATCATCCCATGGGTGTCATAAGAGCTGACAGAGGGAGCATATTATGCAGAGAACAGCATTGTAAGAGAAGGAAAACTTGATACAAACCCTATACCAACCCGTTTGGCCAGCGTGGTATAGTAGGCCAATTCCTGCTTTCAAAGGAGAGGCCTAGTCCAGCAGTGGACTGTTAAAGGCTGATGATGATGATGAAGGGGGAAAGTATTGATATGTAAAGTAAATAAATATGAATTAGTAAAGAAAATATTTAATAGTGTTTGCAAACTGCAAATTTAGAGAGTGATGAGGAAAGTCATGACCATACTTACAAAGATTGGATGTGAATAGCTGCCAAATACATTACTTAACTTTTTGGTATGTTAGTATTGAGAATAGTGATGGGTAGCACACTCTTTCAAAATGAGTATTGTGCGAGTCACTCTATTTCCGAAGTGTGCTAGTGCTACACTGCGGTAGCACGAATGAGGCGAGGCCGCGAGGTATTGGTGGCACTGTGAGTGTGTGCCGCACTCAGGCGACATCGCATCATGTGTAGTGAGTGACACGGCTCACATTGGCACGCTCATAGAACACGGCACATTTTGATGTTATTCGCCGGCTCACCGCTTGATAAGACATAATTTTAAATTAGTAACTTACTTTAATATGTTTTGAGATTTGTAATATTCATATAATATCTTCAGTATATAGTAAATATACTTATTTCTGCATCTCATTTATCAAAGCACAAAACTAATAAATAAGTCGAGCTACATCAACTGTGCTGTGTGATAGTACGTCAAAATAAAAAGAGGGAGTAACTCACCTTGCCGAAGTGAGTCACTACAAGTGTGCTAGCACATGTGCTGAGTACCCAACACTAATTGAGAAAATCTTGAGACAAGCTGCCACTCAATACAATGTTACATATTTTAATTGAATGAAGTCCCTTAAAGTAGTCAATATCAATTCATGACGGACCAGTCAATGAGCATTAGACACCTGGTGAAGTTTGAACAAGGCACACATTGTCAAATATTAGCGTTAATTATTATCATGTAATTTTCTTCTACTTTCTATCAAAACTTTTTACACATAAACTACAAGAAATGAATCACGCTTTATAGAGACCATACCATCGATTATTGTACACTGTATTTCTTTTCTACTGGTTCATAAAATATCTTGAAACGAATGACATCAAATGGACTAGTAAGTTTTCAATTTTATTATCAAAATACATCTCTGTTTATTTCACCGGCACCAAACAAAAACAAAACAAAAGCAAACAAAACGCGTCGTCAAGGTTGTCGCAAAATGACAGTAGACAGATTCTGCAAGTGTTACCATTCTAAGTTATAAAATCTACTAAATTTGTATGCCGTCGGCAATGGGTGAAGAATTTAGCTTTGATGGATTGGCGATGCCAAGATTATCCGCGCACCGCGCGCCTCAATCGGCAAATTTAGAAGTTGTCTAAGCACGACAATTTTTTAACTTTGCTTCGAGGTTATGGTGAGGTTTAGTATTTCTCTGATGTAAATTATATTGAGAGCTGGCAAAAGTGTCGAGCTTAGACAACTTCTAACTTCGCCTTCTAATTCTTAGTTAGAATCCAAGGCCAAGGCCTTAAGATAAGGCCTTGCCACACGGCACAATTTTACCACTGATCAAATTTTCAATCGAATTGGCTTTGCCCGTCTACACGACACAATCAAATCACTGATTTTCATTCCGTCCACCCGATTGGTTAAAACCTGGTGGTACCGCCTACCCGATGAACTTGAGTTGGACGACTAGCGTCTACACGTCACGATTTCATCAAGTGATTTAGTCAAGTTGGACGTAAAATTGTGCCGTGTGGCAAGGCCTTTAGCATCACCAATAATAGTACCACAAATTCTTAAACATATCGGTACAGTAATTATTTTACTATTTTCATCATTATAATGTCATTTCCTTGTAGATCATTTGAATTTCATAAATACAAATCTTTATTTGATCATTTTAACTCCTGTGAGTCCAAGACCGTAATATATATTGTGTATATAGATAGTATACAACCGGACACATAACTGATCCACGTACACAATACCTTTGGTAAAGTTAAAATATATAATTAATATTTTAATCAAAGCAAATCATTATGTAAGCGAAGCAGCATCGCTCTCGGTGAAATTTTTATTACCTACTCGTCTAGTGGTATGTATTTTATACACAGGACACACAAAACAAGACACATAAAGATAAACTGCGATAACATAATTATTGGTTTAGTTTAAACTTTTAGTGTGTAACTTACAAAAACGTTTTTCGGAATATCATTAGCTTCAACTAACATTTTGAGAATAAAAAGAGTGTCATAAACTCGACGAGACTAAAAATTTAATCATCCATTTGTTTTCCAGCGAGTAATAAATAATCTCTCAATCAATATAATTATACAAATCAGGTAAAGTATATTATTAGAGTTGAAGCAAAAGTATTGGATTAGATATTTGATCAGGTATTTTCTAACCCAATTGGCACCCAATCAAAAGTTCCCAGGATTAGGTGCAACATTGATTGTATTTTTTCCTTTTCTGCACTCAGTAACGAGCCGTATTAGGTATGCTATGCAAGTTTGTGTGACTTTTTTGGCTGTACCTAATCCAAGGTTTTAGTACACTATTGTTTTTGAAGTGATCATAGCGTAACCTGACTTACAGTTCGTAATAGGTCGACAAAGTTAAGCAACACTAGCACAGGTCATCGCTCGGATGGGTGACCGTGAGTGGCATGTTACATCAAAGCACTAGCGTATTTCAAAAGGAACATACAGCTGTAGGTTAAAAACTTGAACATCAGAGTTGGCTACACTCTCACACATTAAGAATATTATGAAGTATAATAGCAGATGAAGAAGAATAATTCGTATTTAAAGAATAGTTCTTATATAAATTATGAGTCAGATATTTTCTACATAATCTTCTAAATATTTATAACTAGACGTCGCCAGCGGCTTCGCCCGCATCAATTATACATAAAACTTTCCTCTTCATACATTCTATAAAAACATAACATAACTTCACGCCTTTTATCCCCGAAGGGGTAGGCAGAGGTGCATTACACACCCACACTTCGCCAGTTATGTTTTGAAACATTCTTCTATTAAAAAACCGTATTAAAATCCGTTGCGTAGTTTTTAAGATATAAGCATACATAGGGACAGACAGACAGAACACAGACTTTGTTTTAAACTATGTAGTGATATCCCGAATCATTAGTATATACCGAAGAAATATTAAGATTAGATATTTTAAATATTAGAAATTTGAACCATGGCAAACTAATTCTTCGTGTTCAGTGGCGTACCTAGCTAACACTAAAGCTGTAGTCAACAGGAATTCAACCACAAATCGGATAAGCGACCGAGCGACCGTCTGCTGTTGCTTGTGATGAAACTTTTAAAAGGCCCAGCGTTCTATTCTGACGCGATGCTCCATAGTAACTCTTATGCAGCGACCTAAGGTTAGTAGGCCTCAAGCACAATATTAATTTTATCGCTCGCAAGAAGAAGTTTATCTTCCTCGTCTATTGCTCGTTAATTGGTAAAGTCTATTTATGCGTTATAATTTTAATTGAAAGATTATTATAATCATTACGTCACTATTTACCATAATTTACACATACCTTAATACTATGGTTTATAATTAGAGTAAACATGAAATAGTTAAAGTAAACCACTAGTGTTTTTGAAATATCTATCTAACGTCGCTTTCTCATTTAGGTGTATGGGAGATACCAGTAAAAGTAGCTTCTTTTCGAAATTTTGTCATATAGATTTGTCAGCATGATTAAAATGTGTAACTATGCCAAACGGAGTGTATAACCGGCCAGATATTGTCCGAGGAGTATAGCCATCCTCTATTCTTGGCGTTTGTGGACGATGAGAGATCGATCGATACCTTGCAGTGTTGCAGTCTCTCCAACGGTGCCAGATCGACTATCGATACGTCGAAGTGCTGAAGTGTATGTACGAAAACGCCACCATGTCAGTCCGTCTCTAGGAGAATTGTTCGAAACCTATTCGACTCCAGCGGGGGGTGAGGCAAAGAGATGTCATACTCGTATCTCCGAAACTGTTCACCGCTGCGCTGGAAGACATCTTCAAGCTTCTGGACTGGGACGGACTCGGCATCAACATCAACGGCGAGTATATCACTTACCGTCGATTCGCTGACGATATCGTAGTCATGACTGAGACCATTGAAGACCTCGGAACAGAGTCCGGCGGCCTCTGTAGAGTCTCCAGGTAGGTCTAAAGATGAACATGGATAAGACGAACATCATGTCTAACGTCCATGTCGTACCTGCTCTTATTCTGGTTGAGAACTTCACACTCGAAGTTGTTGACAAGTATATATACCTGCTGGGACAAATGATCCAGTTAGATAGGTCCAACTTCGAGAAAGAGGTCAATCGTTGAATCCAACTCGGTTGGGCAACGTTCGGCAAACTTTGACATATCTTCACGTCCAACATCCCGCAGAATCTAAAGAGGAAAGTCTTTGACCAGTGTGTGTTGCCAGTGTTGTCATATGGAACGGAGACTTGGCCGCCACTATGACCCTCATTAGGAAGCTTATAGTTACTCAGAGGCCGATGGAGAGAGCTATGCTCGGAGTTTCTCTGCAAGATCGAATCAGAAATGAGGAGATACACAGGCGAAGCAAAGTCACTGACATAGCTCTTTGGTTAGTAAAGCTGAAGTGCCACTGGGCGGGGTACATAGCCAGAAGAACCGATGGCCGTTGGAGCAGAAAGGTTCTGGAGTGGCGCACTGGACGTCGTAGCAGAAGTAGGCTGTCCGCAAAGTGGCCTGAGGATCTTGTTAGGATCGCGGGTAGCGGATGGATGTGGGTGGCTCAGGATCGGTTCATGTGGACAGCCTTGGGGAGGCCTATGTCTAGCAGTGGGCGTCTTTCGTTTGATATGATGATGCCAAATAACTGCTCTCCAGTAACTACTTATAGCTTTTGTGTAAAACCGCGGATGCACTAACGGATGGACAGGACATGACGAAACTATAAGGGTGGCTTGGAGTTTACTACGGTGCCTTAAAAATTAGGTCCGCGCCGCGTTCTGTCTATCTGAATGCGATAAACTCAAAAAATAAATATTTTATACGATTTTCCCCAATAGATAGTGTGACTCCTGAGGAAGGTCTTGTCTATGTATATTTGCCGTGAGCGGAGCCGCAGACCAAATTTAGTAGGTATCAATTATTACGGTCTTATTTCTTCAAAAGTCATCTAGTCAACATTCTTAGTACCTAGCTTGGTTTCTATGGGTAACTTTTTGTAATTTTCTACTAAACCACGGTAGAACATGGTAACATTTAGACAAAAAAGATATTATGATAGGAATGAACATTATAATTTACTTGTTATGTACGTAAAATAATAAATAACAAGCAATAACTTTAGGTATACTATTCATTTTAATCCCAGTCTCTCAAATCGTAATAAAATTGTTCTAACTGAAATCATCGTTAGAGTTTACTTTTGCTTCGAACTTTTTGTATTTGATTTGTAGCTCCCTCTAGTGGAATTAACCTCAAACTTTGCGTTGGCGGAAGATGGCCGTCGCGTGCCGAGTGTTGCTCCGTTTGTTTACGACGATTTTTTAAGTTTTTATGTTATAAATCGGTACAATAGACTCTAGAATAAGTGCAGAAGTAATATAGTTTACTTTATAAGTGTCAGTTTTTGTGTTATTTTGGTGTTTAATAATAAATTTCTGTCAAAAAGTGCGGCATCAGTAGTGTGAGTGAAGTAACTAGTTTTGAGGCTGTGTTTTTAGGAATGTTGTGAATCCAAGTGGATTGTGTCTTTATTATTGGAGTTTGGACATGCTACAGTCGCATTTAGCCCTCAAGGTGGGTACTGTTTACTTTGAAAAACTTTCAGAAAGTTTAGGTTTGTTTACATCGGCAAGCTGTACCGCGCATGATCACTTCGTACCTACTAAAGTTTCTTCGGGCTAGTGTTTCTCGAATTCCATCAAACTTTTCCTCGGAAGTTCTAATAGTTATTAAGTTGTCTTAAAAATGTTTGTGGCTGAACTTATGGATTATAACTTGTACTTAGTTACATGTTAAGCGTAGTGAATCAATATATTTTTAATTTAATACCAGTAGGTACTTGTCTTATTCTAAACCTTAACGATAAAAAGTTCAAAGTTAATTAGACTATAGAATATATTACCATTCAATAGCTAGCAATACGTACCAACTCGCTTATCTACTTCTCCTTCCTATACAGCCTTCATTACATAATTTTATTTTTTTCTCTGGTCATTGAACTGAGGTTCGTGATGCCGACTTATAAAGCCTCCGCGGGATTTAATAGTACCTAATTGGTTTAAAAAGTTTTGTATGAAATTCTGAACTGTTGAGCTATGATATTCTGTGTTGTTTTCGTACGTTTTCTACTTTTTAACTTTATTTTCTTACGGTATCGTTAGAAAATAAAGTTTAGTGAAGACAAAGTGTTTTCAAATAGTACATAAGAGACTTATGTAAGGTAAAGGCACTAATGCTTGACACATTAAGGACAAATTAAACTTCATTCTCAAATATAATAAAGGTATTTATCAAAAAAGTACAGTTGCAAATATTTTCACAATTAGAGCAACATTCAGAGCTTGACTTTTTTATATAAATTATTTAAAAGCTGCTGTATTTTCAACGAAAATCTCAATTTTCTTAGGTTTGTCGTAAACACTAAAAGATGACAGTGTCGAAAATCAAATCCACCAATAATTGACATCAATTGGCACTAATAGTTGACATGACTTTACCCATAATTATGCAAGACATTTTGTCAAAATTGTCATGTGGATGGGCTCTATCAGGGGAACTGCACTGATATTTAAAGATACTAATAGTTGACATCTATTATACCCTAATAGTTGACACTAAATACTAATATTTGACATCTAGTATACCCTAATAGTTGACACTGTCTACTTTTAGTTAGAGTAGATTAAAACAAATGAAACTAAGACAGGAACTTTATTTCTACAAAATAAGGCTAAATTTGCATTAAAATAAGCAAAAAAAATCAGTTCGATGTAACCCTAGTAGATGACACATGTGTCAACTTTTAGGTTTTGGCTGATTTCGGGAACTAATAGTAGACACCACTTAAAAATTATGCAAAAACAAGCCAAAATAACAAGGAGATGGTCCTAATAAATCAATCATTTCATATATTTTTAATATTGAAACCAACAATAGCCTATAATCATAAATATAAGAAAAAATCATACCTGGGAAAAGTCAGTTACCTTACGAAAAACGCTAAGAATGACGCGCAACATGCCAACCTACTCACATTGTTTGTTGTAAACTGATGTAATTTTGAAATTTGTTTCAGAATGTATACAAACTTTTGTACATGTATCATAAATAGCACTAGGTTTCTTTAACATCAATAACAATGTTATTTAAATGATTAGTTTTCTTATTAGAAATGTTTTTCTGTGAAAATGTCATCTATTAGTTCAGTGTCAAGCATTAGTGCTTTTACCTTATTAGATTTTAATTGAAATGCATTATTGTATGTATGTATGTATGTGTACAGCTTGAATTTATCTACGCGGTACTTTCAAGGACAGCCAACTCAATTTAAACAATATAGTTTTTGAAGAAAGATCTTCAAATTTTATTGTAAGTAGGTAGTTAAGCAAGGGTAGAAAATATTGGCAATTGCTCCACTTAAGAGCTACACTGTTATGAAAGAAGGGCCTATAGGTAGGTATCAATGGAAAGAAGAAAAACACCCCGTTTTACGATGAAGATCAGGATAAAACTAGAATCTTATAAGCACGGTATCTTAAATTATACAAATAATATTAGTCATTTACCCATCTAGCTACCTAATTAGAATGCTAAAGATGTGTACAAATCGTTATTGATTCTTATTGACAAAGCAAAGATATTACGTTTAACTAAGTAGATGGGTATCATAGACAAATAACTTCGGTGGTCAAGAATTCAGTTCTCTTCCCGTCTTATGTTGTAATGCGATTACAGAATGATAAGCTTCCGCCTATTAGGTATACCAACAAATATCAAATGGCTATCGCCTGTTCGGATGCCGACCGTAGCAATCATAAACTATTAGCTACTAGGTGCGTATAATAAAGTGTTCTTATTTCCTAGCAGTTAGATTCATAGGTGCATTCACGGAAATACGTAGCTAGGTGGTAGGTAGGTATGTTGCCGAGGGGGTAGTTACCTATTCAGAATCGAGGTAAACATCCACATTTCGAGTTGCAAGGTCACATTTAAAACTTGACTAGTAGGTACCTAATCTGTAAATCTTTCATCTACGAACAATAAATTTAACAAAGATAAATTCTAAAATTCGAACTATCTTCAGTCCATGATTTTAGCCCGTTTCTAATATTCTAATCAATTGTTCGATGGTGTGGCTACTGGCGATAGACATTTGTCATAAACTTTATACGTAATACATGCCATGTCAAACATCTAAGTATGTCTAGTAGTAGCTAAATCCATCGATAGACAGAATAGTGGAAACGGGCTTTATAATAAAGCGGTTATGGACTAGCAGGTAATATTGACAGACATATTTTGTCTATTGGGCGCATTGTGTCTGTTGTCAGATTATTGCACTGCGGTCTTCTTGTGGTATTTTCAGCTTACCATTGTGCAGGCTGTTACTAATCTATTTTCAGATGTTAGCCCGATTGTGCTGGCCAGTTTTCGTTAAATATTTCTACTATGAATGTAATACATATAATATACGAGTAATTCGGGACATGTGAAGTCTGCCAACCCGCACTTGGCCAGCGTGGTGGACTATGGCCTTACGCTTCTCATAGTGAGAAGAGGCGCGTGCCCAGCAGTGGGACATTATAAAGGGCTGATGATGATGAATTCGGGACAGTTAATAATACTTGTTACAATTGTATCATTACAATAACTTAAATGTTATAAGTAATGTTCTGTTTCTCGCATCGTTATCCTGATGGTTGAGGGTTATGATCCTCCTTTTTACGAATCTTGTCTTTACGAAGTTCTTCCTTCATTGTCTATCTTAGGCAATATGAAGGGCGTCGTCGTCTTAATTACGTAAGGCGAATTAGACACCCATGTGTGGAAATTATTTTACGGAGTAACAGACTGCCAGAAATGCAATCTTCTGTCTAAGTACGGCTTCTATAATAGCTATCGTTCACATTAATTATAATCGGCTATCATGTATCATAAGATCGGATTACATAAGGAAGACGCTCACTATTTCCCGCAACAACGATTTTGAAGTCGGTCGCTTCTTCCGGTGTCAGGTATCTATCCCTGGTTGGTTAGAGGTATAAATGTTCTGTGATCTATACCACTAACCAATCAGAGCTACAAAACTGTTTAGACTACTGGCTTTAAAAAATGTGATCATTGACCACGCCCCAATGACATCAGAAATCAGTATCATTGATCATTCAATGTGCGGCATACTTTTTTTATTTATTTATCAATAAATAATAATAAATAAATAATAATTATTTTATTTATCAATAAATATACTTACCTATATTACGCTGTACATTGGCTATGTCGAATATTTTATAACATTCGGCACATCATTTTATCACATCGTTTCACTTTAACGTGTCCGCTTCATTACGATGGCATTATGGCGGTTACAACAAATCGATTGCCCGATAATCAGCATAAACCTAGGTCTCTTTATGGATAACAGCGGCTGTTTGTGCGGCGGCGAAAAGCATTGTTTTAAAGCTATCCAACTGTAATCACTTATTTATCGATCAATAACATATGGATATTATAGGCAGCTATATCTAGTAGGCCAGTAGGGTTTAAACCAACGGCAAACAACACTGGCTTTTCGAAGTTAAGAATAAATTGTAAGCTTGCTAAAAGTAAAGCATAGTGATAAAACCTGCATGTCTGTGAGTTCTTCAAAATACCTTGGCAGACACAGGGCAGCCGTTCTTAAATGTAATTACATATCATGTAGCATTCTTTGTAAGTACCTGTGATTCATAATAAATTTATTTGAATTTAAACATATGAAGTTTGATGCGCATTTAGCTAGTGGGAATGACTATGGCGTAATCCTTCCAATATTAAGAAGAAGCCCGTGCCCAGATGCGAGTCAGTTTACCTGCCGATATTAATCAGCTGATTCAGTCAATGATCATTTCGGGGCATTTATTAACGAGGACATATTCGACTAACAAATTATTTATTAACGATTTTCACCGGCATCGGAAATATTCACCGACTACCTTTACAAATAAAACTTTATATAATAAATAAAGATTTGTCCAAGCGTGAACAGTGTAATGAATTCGAGTGGTATAAACAAAACTGAAGTTAAAATCCAACATTGGCTGAGCACCGTCCATTTTAAATGAGGCTGTTGTAGCAAACATTGACTAGTTAAGCGTAACTCTTGTGTTTTATTCGCTAATTGCTTATACTTTTTAATGTATGTATTGATTCTGTGGCACGCGAGTAGTTAATGGAGTCAACCAATCGGATAATACGGATTTGGTATTTGGGTTTGAAAAGGATAATTAGCACAATAACAAAGTCAAAGTCAAAATCCTTTATTCATTTGGGTCACAATGTGACGCTTATGAACGTCAAAATAATAAATTCATAAAATAATTACCTACTTAAGGACTCTACATTTATATTTACTGCCAACATTCATTTAACACTAGATCTCACTTAAAAAAAACCACTTACTTACTTAATCTTATCAAACTTTGTCCTACATTTGGAATTATTAAAAAAAATTTTGAAGAGGCTATTTACTTAGGTATTTACTTCCTTATTATTTTTTTTCTCACTAGTTCCCACGTATTTTAAAGGCTCAATATTAAGTCTGTAAATACGAGTACATGGTAAATACTTATGTAGTATGGATTAAAATGATTGAATGCACGCAACGGTTTTATTTGTATGATTAGTATTACCAAGTCTTGCTGAATAAATTGTATATTATGATCGCTTCACGAAATGCTATTCCGAGCTATTTTTAAATACCAACTTAAGTATAAGTATGTCAAAAATTTAAATGTTACAGTTCAAATGCCTGACTCACGTTCAAGTTTTTAAAAGCGAATGTCTATTAAATTAAGTTTAGGCACTTAATTCTAATAAGGATGGTCTTAATATGTAAGCTCAGCGCAACTAATATTATATTACCATGTTAGAAGCTTTTGTTATTTAGTTTAAATATAACAGATTTCGACTATACTGGCAGTTATTAACACATTTATCTTGCCTAACTTTGTTATACCGTATACATTATTTTATCATACGATCTCGGAGCGTCCTTGAAAATTATTGAATAAGAGTTAAGGCCTTGCCACACGGCATAATTTTACGTCCAACTTGACTAAATCACTTGATGAAATCGTGACGTGTAGACGCTAGTCGTCCAACTCAAGTTCATCGGGTAGGCGGTACCACCAGATTTTAACCAATCGGGTGGACGCAATGAAAATCAGTGATTTGATTGTGTCGTGTAGACGGGCAAAGACAATTCGATTGAAAATTTGATCAGTGGTAAAATTGTGCCGTGTGGCAAGGCCTTTATTTGTAAACCTAATTTTGGTTGTACCTTTGAAGTGTTTTGTAGTTGCTTAGGATGGAAATAATCCTTCACATACACGAATTTTATAATAATAGTACTTAGATACTTAATTTAGCCATCGACGTAATATAACAAACTTTTATAGATCCTTCAGTGGGTTGCCAGTGTTTGATACCGCCAAGATGACACAGTTTCTCGAAGTGAGACGGTCGTTTCAACCACCATTCCACATTAGCATTCAATGGCGTATTGGACTTGTATTCCGATGTTGGTGACTTTGGATCATCTCAGATTTGGTATGTGACTTCACGCCTATCATACCAGATATTAGTCGGTGGACCATTTGAGGTTCGTCACAGCAACATTCAATCACTTTTAGCCACAATCTATGGAGTTGCTTCGAGATTTTTGTTATTTAAAAGGTTGTCCTCTAACATTCTGTAATGTAACTGGACAAAAAGTAACTGCGTTGTAGATGCCCTATAAGTTAGTTAGGTATTTAAAAAAACATAATTTACTATTTGGCTTTTTATACAAGTTTCTATGGCGTTTTACATATGAGATATCTACACATCTACTGACGTAACATGCAGTCTAAACCTTGCCAAACAGTTTCAGGAAACTTATTTTAAAGAAGTATCTTAGCTATCATTGGCTTCTACTAAACCGCAGTAAGGCCAACAAAGCAAGCAAGTACCTACACATTTAAATCACGACTTATGCGTGAGAACAAGAACTCCAAGCGGCTTAGACTCATTCATTACTGTTAACTAATTGTTTAATTGGCGCCTAATCACGATTAGTAACACGGGCCGTGATAGCATAGTAAAAAGAGAATAGTAAGATAGCTTCATACAAATCGGCCGCCGCGCTGCCGCGCTGGTTTGAATGTACGCGTGAGTCGCCGGCGCCGTGTGCGCACGCACTTTTCACGCACACAATCTCACGAGCGCGGCAAGCTCGGCGCGGATTCAGTACGGGATGCGCGGCGCGCCTGATCGAGCGCATTCATGTAGGTACTTCACTGCTCGCCCGCTTGAATTGTTTATATACATTCAGTTTTGTAATAAACGTTATTAATAATATACAATGTGTTAAACGACAGTAAATTTAACTTGTTACTTTTTCTCATTAAAAAAGGCATTTAGATAGTTATATAACGCTTAGGTAGTCAGTAGATATTTGAGAAAAAATAAATTCAAGCTTAAATTGTGAAGTATTCAGCGCGATCACTTAAAAAAGCGGCGAAAAAGCGCGAGCACCGACAAAGCCGGCGCCGCGGTGTAGACAAGTGACAACCCGTGCGTCAACGCAAGAGTAGGCAATTAACTCGCCGAGCGGCCTTAGCTAACCTACTATTCTGTTTTTACTATGGTGATAGCTTTGTTCACAAAAAACGGGCCAAGTAGCGTTAAGAAACATGCCTTTATACCTGTGGTTAATGGCCCTTACGGCTGGCCAAATATTTGTTTTTGTAGTAGTCCTTTATCGTTATGGAGCTTAGAGAGGCAAACAATCATACAGCCTTTCTCAGTCGACTGCTGGCATTAATTCTCTCCTAAGTTGTTTCACAGTATCACCACAGTCAAATAATCCATACAGTCGTTCGACGAACGCGTCTAGACGGGTCAATCGTGCGGGGGACTAGAGGTGAGACGCGGGAAGAGCGGTACCTAGTTACGTATATCGCCTTAGTTCCTAACTAGGTACATGTTTTTGGGGGCTGGCACGTACTTGTTTTTTGTTCGTTACCTATTTATTTGCGTATGAATATTAAATAAGATGGTGCATACGACTTGTGCTGTGAGACATTGAAATTCTTTATGCTGTTTAAAGATTTAAATAAATAAGGATTTAAAAAATCTGCGATTTCATCAGTTTACTTATACCAAAGAGGAAAATTTCATAAATTATAATTATTTATATTATTTTGAAATGTATGTACCTATAACCACTTAAAATAATGTGCACATTCCTACTAATCTACTAACTTTTACAATATCTCATGTCTGGCCAAATAACAGAATAAAGTAGCAATTATTGTACGTAAACAACATGGCAGACGTAAGAAAATATGCGTTGAAAGGTAATATTCGATTCTGGTGTGATTTTAATTTCATTCAATAAGTACCTAGTACCTTCGCATTAGGTAAGTACATATCACATATTATTATGTATCTTGGTAATGGCGCATCCCAGCTCAAAAATAACCATATTTTTGGCCCCCTTTTATAAACCCCACACATGTTCTCCGTAATCTCATAGCCCGGTCACCCATCCATAAAATGAGCGTGATGTCTATTGCTTTACCTTAACGTAGTTTGCACGAAAAAAATCTGCAAAATATACTGGTCTCCTATATTCTCATCAGACTGTGTAAATGACAAAGTACAAATACTTACAGATGAATTAACTCAGCTGTACGATAAGCATGCACCAATCCGTGCCATTAAATTAAAACATCTACCTGCACCTTGGCTCACTGATGAAATCAAAATATTTATTTCTAAGAAAGCTGCTGCCAAGGCAAAATATAAATGTCGTCCAACCCCTCTGAATTTGGAAAAATACATTAGTGCCAGAAATCTCTGCAATAAGGTGTGTAGGAAAGCACAGCGCCACCATATTCACAACTCGGTTGAAAATGGAGATCCAGTAAAAATCTGGAAATTTCTGAGAACCTTGGGAGTTGGCAAATCACGCAATGACACAGTCCCCAAAGATATAAATATAGATTCGCTTAACGCACATTTCACTGCTTCGTCCAACTTTGATGGGACAACAAAAACAAACACCTTACAAGATCTTTCACGTATCCCAACTCCCAAATATTCCGCTTTTGTTTTCGAGCAATTTACCGGTTGTGATGTTAAAAAGAGCATAATTTCGATCTCATCCAATGCTGTTGGCAATGACTGTATCAGTCGAAACATGATCCTACCTATCCTTGATGAAATCCTGTCTGTCCTTTGTCATATCCTGAACTACTCTGTTACTAGCGGTGTCTTTCCATCAGCATGGAAAGATGCCCAAGTAGTTCCGATACCTAAAAAATCCAAACCCTGTTCCTTTACTGATTTCCGTCCAATATCCATTCTACCCTTCCTTTCCAAAGTCCTTGAGCGTCTTGTACACGCACAACTCTCATCTTTTCTTTCCAAGAATGCTCTCTTGAATCCATTCCAATCCGGTTTTCGCCCTGGACATAGTACCACCACAGCATTGGTTCATATTACTGATGAGATAAGGCTGGGCATGGATTGTGGAAAACTCACGCTTCTCTCCTTACTTGATTTTAGTAACGCATTTAACACTGTGGATTTCCACATCCTGCTTGCTATACTCCGCTCTATTAACATATCTCCAACGGTAATTGATTGGTTTCGTAGTTATCTGTTTGGCCGCCGACAGCGTATACGCGTTGATGAGTCGTACTCCTCATGGTGTAATACATCTGTCGGTGTACCGCAGGGTGGAGTGCTATCACCATTACTTTTCGCAATTTTCATAAATTCTGTCTCCAAAAACTTACTTTCGTCCTACCACCTTTATGCAGATGATTTACAGATATATTCACAGGCACCACTCGAGACGATTTCAGAGGCGTTTACTAACATAAACTTGGATCTGGCGCAAATTTGTACGTGGAGCAGAAAGTATGGCCTAAAGGTGAACCCGTCAAAAACACAAGTTATTTTGATTGGCAGTTCCAGGATGATTTCCAGGGTAAACTGGCCGCAGCTGCCTCAGATTGAATTCGACGATCAGGTATTAAGAATCTCAGATAGTGTAAAAAACCTGGGTATTTATCTGGATAAAACTTTATCATGGGGAATTCAAATTCAGGAAACAAGTCGCAAACTGTTTGCCTCAGCAGGGTCGTTGCGTAGGCTGCGGAACTTTCTTCCCACAACCACCAAGATTGCGCTTGCACAATCCTTGCTTCTCCCAATACTCGATTACGCCGATGTCAGCTATCTTGATCTTAATGAGGACCAACTTGATAAACTTGAGCGTCTCCAAAATTTCTGTATTAGATTCATTTTTGGTTTACGCAAATATGATCATGTATCTGAATTTCGATCTAGGCTCAAGTGGCTCCCAATTCGTCTTCGCCGGAATACCCATATTCTTGTGTTACTGTATAATGTGTTATTTAATCCAAATACGCCCACATATCTCAAAGAACGTTTTAAGTTCCTCCATGACACACATTCAAGGTCCCTGAGGTCGTCGGTGGATCTGAGACTGCAGATGCCAACCCATTCCACAAACTTCTACGACAAATCCTTTGCTGTTCAAGCTGTACGTTTGTGGAATGCGCTTCCGGTTGAAGTTAGGCAAGCAAAATCACTGAATATATTTAAAAATGCATTAAATAAGCACTATTTGTCACTTTAATCTGTTATCTAAACTTTACCACTGCTCTCTGCAATTATATAATTATATATATGTGCATATGTTTTATAATGAAATTATGTATATATGTATTATAAGTATGTATCGTTAGTATGTATATTATGTATTATTTGTATGTATACCTTATGTTTTTGTATATGTGTATATATATATACCTACATATGTATGTACATTGTATTCAAATAACTATAAGGTTCCAAATATATTTGATCACAACACCATCAAACCTATCCTTTCCAGTCTGTCCATCCTAAGGTTGCCTGTAAGAAATCGCATTTTGCGATAAGGCCGCCCTTGTGCATTTACTATTTTTGTAAATTTAAGATATCTTTACATAATTTGTAACAATTGTATTTGCGCAATAAAGTTGTTATCTATCTATCTATCTATCTAAAATACTTCATATCGATAACATAGGCTCTGCAAGCTGATCCCAAGGTTACCCATCCATTAAACCACCGCTATGCCAATCGCTTTATTTTAACTTGGTTTGTACGAAAAATGCTTTATATTCTTAACCGCCACCCACGACACCAGCGATATGAAATAGGTGCTGACTGACACTTTGTATGCAAATCTGTCACCGCACGAAAAATGCAACGTGTTTTATAATAATTATTTATCGTTAATTATTGTAATATAATAAACTAGCTGTTTCCCACGGTTTCACCCGCGTGCTGAGGGAACTTCTTCGCGTATCCGGTTAATTTTTAGCCTAAGTTACTCCTTCGTACATCAGGACAGTGAGGGTCCCGTCAAAATAGGTCCAGCCGTTCCAGAGATTAGCGAGAACAAACAGACAGACAGACAAAAATTGTAAAAAATGTCATTTCGGTGTATGTACCGTGTATACATCCATATGCATTTAGTAAAAAGCGGTTATTTTAATATTACAAACAGATACTCCAATTTTATTTATATGTATATATAAATGATTTTCACTATATTATTCATGTAGCGTAGCAATTGTAATATTTTTCTAAAATAAATAGACGGTGTTTGAATAAGTAGGTATTGTTTACATGTGGCAGCCCTAGCCTACTTACCCTTGTCTAGACGTTGTCGGCTTTTTCTACGAGATCAAAGGCGTCAAACTACTGTATGGTCTTTATACTGTGGTATCACTGTGAGCTAATACGACGATTTGGTCTTCTAGAGGTACTACGATGGCCAGACGGGTTGGTTTGAAAAAATTTCAGTCTCTTAGCAAAAATACTTTAAATTTTTAATATATTTTAGTCGCCTTTAGAGAGCCGTGACATCCACGGAATGAAAATGGGTTAGGGGCTCTTTGTATTTTTAATCCATCCTCCACACAAATAGTATGTGAGATCAAATACTACTTATGGCTTTGGTACTCCACTGTCGCGGAACGAAAGCAAATATTTAAGCAAAACTGCTATAGTACGAACATGAACTAAGATACTGACATGAGACTGCCCTCTTGCAATACCCAGAACAAATTCGATTATAATTCTTTCTCGTTCTCACTCAACGTTTTCGTATTGCGGAGGCTGCTAAGAGCCTCAAGGGTTTTTTACTGTTATCGTTTGATAGACGAGTTAGCGGCCCGTCTAAAGGTAACCTTGAGTCGCAGACATGAATTAATTATTTTAGATACATGTACAGAAGCGAAATGGTTTTGTTCTCTCTATGGCTCAAGTAGTTCCTAGTAATTTTAAGTCTTGAGTAAAGGGGTGCTGATAAACTGACAACCGGTCAGAAAACTTTTGAGATAACAGCTTTTTTGTCAGTTTGAAGGTTCATAATTTTATTATCTAGACTGCAGTGTCGCGCGAGCTGTCATACAGTAAACACGTACATAATTATCTTTGCTACCTGCAGTGTATTTTATTTTAGTTTATTCGCGATTCTTTTTGCAAGATGGACGAGAGTAAAAGTGACGAGGACACAAGTGACTCAGAGTTTTTAGTGAATGTTGAGCGAGAGTTAGGAATATCGGTTCATGGAAATCGTAAAAACAATATTAATGAAAATATTGAGAAGAATGCGGTAAAGAGAAAAGAAAGAGATGAAAACAGCGCAGAAGATGTTTCAAATAATGAAGAAGAGGGCTTTAGCACAGTTACCCGAAGAAAACCCAAGCGATTAATCAGGAGTGATTCGTTAGACACACAATCAAATATGAGGGTAGATTTAGAAAAAAATAATGAAGAATTGGAATGTCGCGAAGTATGCATCACTGCTTTAGAATCTTTACCAAAACAGATTGCTATGGCAAAATTATTGAGATCGCAAAATATTACAGGGATTGATCGTATCAAGTATAAAAATACAAACAAAGCCATAATAACTTTTCTTAGGAAAGAGGATGCTGAAAATCTTTTAAAATGCGAAAAGATAAAAGAGTTGGGTTACCGTAGTCAATATACACATGAATTAAATGTGATTCACGGGGTAGTGAAAGGTATTGACCTTGATTTGAGCGAGGAAGAACTGATGAAAATCATTGAAAGTGATATACAAATTTTGTCCTTAAAAAGACTGAATAGGATTAATTCAGACGGTGAATGGGTAGCAAGCGAAGCTATAAAGATATGTTTTAAGGGCAGTATTTTACCACAATATATATATGCGTACGAATGCCGTTTTAAAGTGGACTCATACAGCTTTCCCGTGTCACAGTGTACAGGTTGTTGGCAATATGGACACATAAAGAGGTATTGCTCTATTAAGAAGGTATTATGCCCTAAATGCGGTAACCCAGATCATGACAACTGCGATAAAAAGGAATTCAAATGTTTGAATTGTAAAGGTGACCACTTTGTGCTAGATAGAACATGCCCATATTTTGTAAGAGAAAAAGAAATACGAAGGATTATGAGCACAAAACTAGTTACGTATAGAAAAGCCCTAGAATTATATACTGAAATAAGGAAGAACAAGCATATAGATACTCAAGAACAAAACATAATATCAGCTAACATCACTCCATTATACACGCTAAGAGAGGGGGAGACCTACAGCAGCATACTCAGTAAGGAACCGGTACATAAACAAGCGGTAGCGGTAAATCAAGGGTTAGAAAACGAGTTGAGCGGAAGTTTCAGAGAAAGTGTCACCAGTGTGAGTCAGAAGTCAAATCATAAGCCAGAAAAGAAACAAAGGAATCTGTCTACAATGTTGGGGAGCAGTGAGAGCTGTTTAGAAGTAAATATGGAAATTCAACAACAAGAATCACAGCAGGATACAGAAGACAAAAGGAAACGAAGGGAGCATTTGAAAGATAAGTTTGAGTTTAAGCAATTTTGGTTTAAAATTAAAAGTATTATATTGTCTGAGGGTAGCATAGAAGAAAAAGCACTGTCAGTGATTAAAATCATATGGGATGAACTAAAGAATTTTGTTATCAATAAGTTATTAAGAGGTGATTTATTAGGGAGTTTTATTGATATTTGTAATGGATAGTATTCACCACATAAGGCTTAATATAATCCAGTGGAATGCTCAAAGTTTGCGGCCGAAATTAGTAACGTTTTCTGATCTGTTAACACGAGAATCTATCCACATAGCGATTATTAGTGAGACTTGGCTAGATATTGACTCCTGTATAAATATTAATGGCTATAATATTTATAGAAGAGATAGAGGTGACTCATACGGCGGGGTTGCTATAATGGTGCACAAGTCCATTCAGTCATATTTACAGTCATACAATATTAGTAATTCTGGTATAGAAATACTTTGTATTAGGTTAGTCAATTGCAAGGATTTAGAATATGTAACGTCAGTATACTGTCCCTCCAGCGTTCATACACAGAATGCGGACTGGGATGACGTTTTCTCACAGTTTTCGAACAAAACCTTGATAGCTGGGGATTTCAATGGTCACCATACCAACTGGTCGGTGAAAACGGATACACGGGGGTCCCAAATTATGGATGCCGCTTTAGAAAATGGCTTCATATCTATAAATAATGGAGATTTTACACGGGTAAAATTGGTAAACGGATGTCTACAACAGACTTCACCCGATATTTCGTTTGTGTCTGCCGACATAGCCATTAATTTTAGCTGGAAAGTCAGTAATGAAAATTTAGGGAGTGATCACATTATAATTAAATTGTCACTTAATATCACTGATGAGTTCAAATATATAAAAAAACGCAATTATAAACGTGCAAATTGGTTCAAATATTCACAAACCATTTCTGAAAATAATATATTTGTAAACTGCCCTTCCGAGAATATTCAAGAAATGTATGACAATTTATTAGTTGCAATTAACACGGCGGCGGATATGCATATACCGTTAGTTAAAATATGTAATAAACCGGATAAAAAATTTAAGCCGAAAGATTATTGGAATCCAGAGCTATCTAAGGTGGTCGCGCAAAGAAGACTAGCTCTAGCTACCTTCAGACGTAACCCAACGCCTGATAATCTAACTAGATTAGAGAATGTCACGAAGAAGTCTCAGTTACTAATTCGAAGGGCAAGAGCAGAGAGTTGGCATAAGTTTTGTGACTCGTTTGATGAAAAAGCTTCACCTTCCCACATTTGGCAGCGCATGAAATGGATGAAGGGGTGTAAACAACCAAGGGTTTACCCCTCCCTTGAAAAGTCTCATGAATTGTTAAATTCTCTTACAGCTGACTATGTTTCAAATTTAGAACCAACATTCACTTCTACAAATAATCTACTAGAATCAGAATTTTCTATGCAGGAACTACAACATGTTTTAAAAAAGAGGGATACATCCCCTGGGGATGACGGTATTTCTTATACAATGCTTTATTATTTACCACATATAGCTAAAAAGTATCTGCTCAATTTATATAATAGTATTCTGAAATATAGTGTTATACCTTTTCAGTGGCGAGATATCCAATTAGTGCCTATCCCCAAAACTAATAATGGCGACCTTAAATTAAGACCCATATCCTTGCTATCATGTATATGTAAAACATTCCATTTATTAATTTTCAAACGATTAGAATGGTTTACAGAGAAAGAAAAAATACTCTCATCGTCTACTATAGGGTTTAGAAAATCACTATCTTGTTTGGATTGTTTAACACGCTTAGTGACTTATACGCAGATTGGCTTCTCCAAAAATATGCCCACCTTGGCTTGTTTTTTGGATATCGAAAACGCCTATAACAACGTTTCTATTGATGTTGCGTTAAGGGTGCTTGATAAAATAAATATCGGTTCGAAACTTTGTCGTTATCTCTGGCGGTTCTTAAGCGAGCGACATTTAAGAATGCGAATTAGCAACGGTAGTGTTATAACCAGGTATACAAACAAAGGCCTTGCGCAGGGGGACCCCCTCTCTCCGTTACTCTTCAATTTAATAACTTACAACATATGTCACACACTTCAAAATGTATTAGTATTGCAGTATGCTGATGATTTTGTCGTGTATATCAGTAATAAGGACGTTAAAGCTGCTGAAGGATATGTACAAGATGCTTTGAATGTTATTGTTGAGTTATTAGGAGCCTTAGGATTGACACTATCTGCCAACAAAACTAAGTATTGTCTGTTCAGCAGAGGTCGGCGAAGAAATATCCCAACGATAAAAATAGAAAGTCCCATAACATATAGCGAAAATATAAAATACTTGGGAGTATGGCTGGACAGGAGTCTTAACTGGGGAAAGCATATTAACGAGGTGGTTGCAAAATGTTCAAAATTCATGAATATTCTTAAGTTGTTGGCAGGCAGTTCCTGGGGCATACATATGATTCACTTACGTAGGTTATACATGTCCCTTATTAGAAGTCGTATTGACTATGCGTCCTTTTTATATGATAATAGCACTAAAACACATATAAATAAGCTTGATAAACTCCAGAATCAAGCCTTACGAGTTGTAGGAGGTTTCATCAGAAGTACTCCCATACATGTTATGGAGAGTGAGATGCACATACCACCTCTTTTCATTAGGAGACAATATCTAGCCTATAAATATTTATTAAAAAACTGTTCTCGATCCCATAATAATACCATCTCTTTAATCACGGAAATCAGTACTCTATGTCACATTAGATATTGGGCTAGAAAAAAAATACCTTTACTTGCACAAACATATGAAGATACCAAAGAAATTAATTGTGTGTCCGAGGATATTCTCAAAATGTTTTCTTTTGATGTTTGGTTGTCAGCGATTAATGTACAAAAGCATTTAAAAATTAATTTAAAAAGTATTTCATTAGCTAAATCTAAATATGAACCTAATACATTGTTAAATAATGTGGTAACTGAAATAAACTTAAATTATGGACACTGGCATAAATTATACTCGGATGGGTCTAAAAGCACTTATGGATTGGGTGCGGCATTTTATGATCAAAGTTGTAATCATAGAGCAGGATTTAAGATACTTTCAGATGTAACAGTCATGACGGTGGAACTCATTGCAATTTTACAAGCTCTGTTGTATGCGATCAGCAAAAATTACGATAAGATTGTTATTTTTACAGATAGTAAAAGTGCATTGCAACACGTGGCTCGATGCGCCTCTGGTTTCAGAGGTGTATCGGTAGCCTACGATATTTTAAATATCATTGCAATGTTTAATAGCAAGAGTATGGAAGTGAAATTGCAATGGGTTCCAGCGCATGTGGGATTAAGAGGAAATGAGGAGGCAGATCAGTTATCTAGATTAGCAGCGAAGGAAGGACTCGAGTATAATTATTTACCAGATTATGTAGAATACATTTCAAAATTTAAAATGAAAAGTTTTAACAATTGGAAGGAATATTTTAACATTAAATCCGAAGAAAAGGGAATATGGTACAAAAGTATACAACACGAACTTCCACATGTACCCTGGTTTGAAGGCTGTAGGCTAAGTAGAACTTATGTTAAGTTAGCATTAAGGCTGCGGTCCGGGCACTATCCATCAGCAAAGTTTGCATTCCTAATGAAGAAAGCTGATTCACCAAATTGCTGTACTTGTAATGTGATTGAGGATGTACATCATTTGCTGATGGATTGTGTCAGGAACCATAGTGAGAGGAAAATGTTAATCGATGAGTTTCAATTAAATATATTAGAAGTAGGTTTAATACAAACAATTTTAGCGAATGCAAAGTCCGATGTTGCAAGGAGATTATGTCAACTGGTGTACTTCATCGATTAACATATTCTTTTGGTAGATGATTTTTTTTATAGGTTTAGTAAGTTATTGTATGTAGATTGTATAAGGCATGATGTGGTTGACATATTCTTATGAATAAAAACCACGAAACAAATGAGAATAAAAAAAAAAAAAAAAATTATCTAGACTGCTACGCCTAGTTGAAATGTCGGCGTTTTCGCTTTTTAGTAATATCAATAAGCATTAAATTTGTTTAATTTGATCATCTAAAAGTCCTACGCTAAAATCTTAAAATATAAACTGCTGCAAATGAATTCGATAAAAACTAAATTCTTCGTTTGGTTTTTGTTGCTTATTTCATGGTAAGTAAAAAAATCTATAACTTTAAATTGTATTATTAAAATAATGTAACAAGTGTTGCAATTTGGCTTGTTGAGAACATTGTAATATCCAATTAACTTACACAGGAGTAAAAAATATCAGTGTTATAATAATGTTTTGTTGCTGGGCGTTAAAGATTGTTTAATTTAAGACCAAGGCCATAAAAACACTAGCAGTCCCTCGTTTTTTTCGTTTTTAGGTTTTGTTTAGTTACTTACTTTAGTATCTAGATTAACAGTATCTTTCTTTCTCATATTCTCTATATAACAGAGCTAGTCAAATGCAAAAAGATAATTCAAATCTGATCAGTCTTTAGTTACTGAGATTTGCTCCTTGCTGCTTTATTTTATAAGTACATACATATATTATATTAATTTATTGATAAACATACCTGTTTACGCATTAATAGTCGTAAGTCGTAATCAAATTATAATACTTTGGCCAAAGTAGAAATAATTATAGTAGACGACTGCTGCCATTGACCTAGAACATAGCGCTTATTGTAAGTTTGCGTAGGTGTTAGACTTTAGAGATGCATAACGAATCATACTTCAATTTATACTATGGAGTCAGTGTCGGGCCGGGCTATTTTGATCAATATCTTGATATGTATTATTTTGATGAATCTGCGAAGAACACGAGAGCTATCAATAATTATTATGAATTTTTTGTCGTTTTTGTGTTCATAAAGTATTTGGGAGTCTTAATTATTATTTTTAGCTATGTTATAGTCAGTAGTTTTGCCTTTTTCAATGGCCTTATCATGGATCTGCTATTTATTATGATAAAGTTAACAGTGTTATAGACAATAACTGCATATTGCATGCAAATCGAAACGACTGATTAAATATTCCACTTTCTGGTTACTTAACAACTTTAAATGGTAATCGGAAGTAATTACAAGCAAGTAAATACGAGAAACTATTCAACATACAACAAAATAGGGGCCATTTATCATAACAAATTCAATAAAAGAGCAAATTAATATTCCAGCGATGTCTTCCGACCGTTTTTACACTACAAAGACAATTGTCATGGTGCGGTTTCGCATAAAAATTAATCAATCAATGGGTGCATGCATGCATGGTGAATTATTATGAAACGCACGGTGAATGTTGATGGAAATACAACACGCTGATGATGTTTTTAACGGACAATAGGTTGTGCCCGGCTCCGCCTTCATGAGGTTACAGTGACAAAAGTACTAATAAGCCGCATTGTTACAAAATTTCATCAGTACCTTTTGCGAGAACGTTATGGCGCCAAAAGGTATAATAAGTTATAACTAAGTATATGTACATACATACATACATAGACTCACGCCTGTTTCCCGGAGGGGTAGGCAGAGACTACGGAACGCCATTTGCAACGATCCTGACATATCTCTCTTGCTTCATTCACTCCCATCAGATTCCTCATGCATGCTCTTCTGTTCAGGGTACTTCTCACCTGTCCTGTTTTTAGGATGTCTCCAATCTGGTCAGAGAACGTCCGCCTAGGTCTTCCCCTTCGTCCTGTCCCTTCCACACTTGCCTTATATATCTGCTTGGTCAGTCTTTCGTCATCCATCCTCTCCACGTGCCCAAACCATCTTAGCATACCTTTCGCGAGCCTGTAAGTATATCTATTAGACTAAATTAAACCAGCTAAATGAAATACGTAAAATACATTTTACGTATTTCATTTAGCTGGTTTAATTTTGAAAGACATTGTTATGTCAAAGGTCCTGTAGTCAAAGGAGAATGAAATAAAAAGAATACAGATTGTAATTTAAATGAAATTTTCATCAACTTCATGGATAGCGAAGTGGTTTAAACTATCACTATGCCGAGTGTCGTGGGTTCGATCGATAGATAATAAAAAACAGTCTTGTTTATATTTCTATGGTTCGATCCCTACATGAAACTACAACATACAAACTATAACATACTACAACTAACAATTCTATTACACAAATTTGGACAGGCATATCTCCAGCAATAGACTCCGATAAGCTATATTATGTATATACTTATATAATTATTGCATATTTAATTTTTGTTACTTAAGTATATCCGTTAATTAAGACTTCAAGTTACTTTTTAATATGCAAATATTTTTAGCACATCCTGTAAGTTCCAATAAACAAGATGTCTTGGCAGACATCTAACATTGGCATGTTAAATAAATTGAAGGAAGTGATTACTATGCTTGTCGTCAAGGCCATTACGGACTCACATTGTCGATTGTTGATACTAAGTTATGAATTGAGTTGTTTCGCGACTGCGAATGAATTCATTAGCTTGAATAAGTGCTTGGGGTATGTTCAGGAATGTCGTGGTAGCAGGATATCTGAAATGCTCGCATGCATGATGCATACTTGCATGCATATGTTTTTGTTTCCAGGTTTCCCAAACCTTCAAGTCAAGTTTTACATGGTTGAATAATAAAGCGTGTACTTATCATTTCTGTTATTGGAATATTTATATTATAAGCTTTATGTGTGGTGGCTTGTAGCGTAATGAATGTAGGGTATTTACGACTGCAGGTGTTTTGTGAGAACTCACATAAGTAGATCTATAAATAAGTTAATGAAAAGTGCCATGATCACGGATGCATCTGTTAATGAATTAAAGGAACAATAAAGTAAAATGTTGCAAATTTTTGTATAGAGCTTCTTATCGGCCACCTTTTCGAAAATCAAAAAGCACTAGGTACCCAAGCTTCACTTCCTTCCAATACTTTGCTTTATTGAGAAATAAAGATCTTTACTTAAATCGAAAACGATTTTTTAATCTATACTTACTTACCGCCGTCTATTCGGAGTCTCTTTAAGATTTAAACTACATCGAGTTGGTTATCCAATCAAGGTTATAAGAAGTTGCGTGTAAAAGAATCGAAAGATAGTCACGGTCAGATCACGGATAGACATGGTCCTGGTAAAAGTGTATCTTATTCCCTGACGCATTGTATGTCGAGGCGACGATTGACAAATGTTTATCTGTCGTATCCCTTAGCTCTACTTAGTATTCTCCTGCGAATACCGCTGCTTAGGCAATTTTCATTTAGATAGATGAGTAGTAGGGAACTACCACCCCCTAACTGAAAATCTGGTGTTGGTTGTGTACCATCAGGCGATCTGTCTGCTCTTTTTTGTTACATAAAAAATCATGTTAACGTAGGCTACTTCTACTATTAGTAGCTCTCTACAGAATTCACTGCGTTGGCTTACGTTGCTCAAACACAAAGTTATTGCCATGAGAGAGAAAGCTAGTCATATTAATTATGAAGTATAAACGACAAGCAACTCCTTACACCAAAATCTAACATGTTAAGATACTCTTTCCGAAACATTTTAATTCATATTATACGGTTGAAAATAAACTTTTCCAATGCCGTATCCTTGATCTTTATTTGATTTGACCTTCTTTTCATAGCAAAGGTCGTGCTTGCCTTTATTATTTTTGTCAAAAGGAAGGGCCTTTTGACAAGTTTATGTCGAGTGCGTAGATCGAAATAGAGTGTGTAGGGCACTTCTAATAATTTGGCTGTAGTGGTTTGGAGGAACTGGATTTATTTTGGTCTGTAGAACTTAACTTAAGTCGTATGCCTAGCTGATAGTAAAAATATTAACTATGATATAAACAACGTGCTACAAATAGCTTGACCGGATATGGATATGAGGGTGTTGTTGGCATATTTACATCATCCCGAGTATAGGCTATCGGTAATAATTGGAAGAAAATATCGAAATGTATCTCATTTTTTAATTATGTTTAAGTACATATAAATACAATATTTACTTTTCATTAAGCAAAAAAGAAGCGAAACAAATATTCGTTTCATATTTTTTATCATTTTATTATTGAACAATACCTGTGATGTTGATTTGATTTTATCATGCTGTATTCTCAGAAAAAGCCAGCCAGTTTTCTGAAAATATTTACATGAGAGACTCTTTCCGGAAATTCCTCCGGAAACTTAAATGGTAAATTATTCAATATAAACATAAACAGAAATATTAAATAACAATACGATATTCTACCAATAAATTCACCGATATAATTTTTTTATTTACTTTGACTACAAAGATAAATAATTTGTTTACATTTTAGAGCGTGATGCCGAAAACTTCCAATAAAAAGGCTATAATGAGAGGCAGAAATATTTACTGCCATCGTTCATGTTTTTTTTGCCCACTTATTGCGCTCTTATTCCGCGATGGTTCAAATAAAACATTATAAAACAGAAATACCCTCAATTATTAGCAAAATAAATTTTAAAAGCGCTCAAGCCGCAAGCGTCATTTCTTGTTCAAGCGTTGTTCAATGATACCTGTTTTATTTTTCATTTTTCTTTTTGTTTGCGTGCGTTGTTTACCCATTCTGAGTGGTATTTGAATATGTTTACATTGTTTACAATATTTTCCATAAATCGGCGGTAAAGTCAGTCGTGTTTGGTTTAGCTAAGGGACTTCGGCTATGCAAATGTTTCGGAGTGTGTCCCTTTAACTTGGAATGTATTACGTGGTTATGCGTTTACTGAGGTTGGATTTCTTACATGTAATGCGAGATATAAGATAAGAGTTATGTTTTCCTACTTGTATTATAGACTAGTGTGTTGTAAATACATTTAGCATGTTGTCTGTTTCCTATATTATCAAATTCTGCTAAGAATGGTTCAGGTTTTTGGACTTTGAAAGACCAGTATTCCAAAATTTAATAAAACATCCTGAAATTCTCCTTAGTGTCGACCACTGACTGGACGTAGGACAAACAGCAAATTACACGTAATCTAGACTTATAATAACAATAGCAATGCAAAACCCTAAACGTAATTTAAACGCAAACATAATAAATTAAACTTTAGGCGTACCTACAAGGAACTAATAAAAGTACTTTAGCTTCAACATATATTCAGCAAACATATTCGGCTTCTATTTCTATCCGGAAAATGCTGAGTTTCGCTCTTAGATCACTTCAAGGTTGGCCTCGAAAAACTAATTCTATGTTATCTGGAAATATTGGACTATGATCGGAATGTTAATGTATTGTTGCGAAAGGGCAAATGTAATCAAAGATCATGTTGCTTATTCCTGGCAACCTATCTGATGTATATGTGTAATGGCACAGGAAATTATCTAAGTTCTGCTCGTTGTATGTAAGTGCTTACGTGTCTAGGTTAAAAAGTACCTGGATATTTGTTTGGATGAATTATTTATTACGACTGATGATGTAGTGGCTTATTTAAGTGGCTGCCTCGCTGTTTAGTGCTGTGGGTTCTGTTCCCACAAGGGACGACTCTTCGTGAGATCAACGAATAATTGTTTCAGGTTTGGATGTTCTTTGTTATCGTTGAATTCCTTACCACACCACCATAAAGTCATTGCATTAAATGTTGTCACATGTTTTGGCACAGAGGCTGCTCTGTTGACCCAGTCTCTTAAATATGAACATGTGTGCATCTGTCGACGTCTGGAATTAATAGACAAGTTTTATGGCAAGCTATGCACGTGTTCACCGGCGTGAAATTCCATCAACACCTAACGGCTCTGCCATACTTTCCTCCTTGTACATCCTAGGCCTTATACTTACATATGAGCGAGTGCATATAAAATGTATATATTATATTCAAACAATGGCGCGGTAAACATTTCAAGTGGAATTTATAATTATAACTATTACAACTCTCCACAGATAATAAAACATTTGTAGCTGTACAATTATAATGTGATTTGCGACGACAATCCCGACTATTACGAGTGTCATCAGTATTGTCATTTCCTGATATTGTAAATACAAAACGACATTATTTCACGCATGATTACGCAATAATACGTTTATGAACTTACTGTCGTAGGGGAGCGGGGGGCACGTTGTTACAATTTCTAGATAGTTGTTAATATGACAAAAGCTATCAAATAAATTATACATTTGATTACTTGTAATGTTAGTATGTCTATTTAGCTATTAAAATATGACTGAAAAATTATTAAAATTTATGTAATTTTTTCACAATGGAGAAATTAACTAAACAAGTAGATTGTAACATCTTACCTTACCTACCTCTTGGGGCTAGTTGTTACAGCATCGGGGCACGATGTTACGGTAGATAAATAAACAAAATCATCAGTGATACATATTTTTTATTAGTATTTCAAAACGATATAAACAATAGAGATCACTTTATACAGTATTCTAACATTTATGAATAATTAAAATATCTATTATGGTAATTATTTAAGAGTTTTTTTGTAGAAAAGTACTTTGGCAGGAACATTTTTAAATCTTATATAAAAACACAGACTTAGTCTGCAAATAACAACTTGTAGTAATTAAATTATTCACTTTATTATTATTAGTTATTTTAATAAACTTTTGGCAAACTAAAATACTTTGGATTCTAAAATTTTTAAGGCACTTATATTATAGAAAGATATATAGTAATTTTTATAGAAGTAGGTAACAATATCACATACAAATATTAAATCAGTCTTCATCAGAATTGCAATTAATGCAAATGAATGAGCGAACATTTCCCGTTACACATTTGACATGGGCCCACATTTTGCATTCTAAACAGTTATAGCACCTCGATAAAAATTGGGTAAAACCTATTTTTATCGAGGTGCTATAACTTTCGCTACACACTAAACAAAACCATTCATCAGTATCAGTATCAGAATCTGAATCGAAAACCAAAATTTTTTCTTCACCTTTTTTCCTTCTTCGCTCATTTTCGAGGACTTTCCTTTACCCTTTCCTTTACCTTTGCCTTTTCCTTTAGTTTTGTCACACGTTTTTTTGGTCTTTGCTAGTTTTTTTTCATACTCTTTTTTTAATGAGTCTTTATCAGGTGTGTCGGTTAATACAGCGGATTTGCATTTACGACGTAAGTTGTTACATGTAACAACTTACCCCAAACAATTGTAAATACTTGCCCCATGGCACGTTTTTTAATATAAATTGAAGTCATTATTAATGGATATCGATAGTAGAATAAAACAATATTGTAAATTAAAGGTAGATATATTATGAACGTTCAAGGTTAAAAATTTTGACAAAATAAAAAATATAGTCATCAGGAATCAAAAATTTCGTAAAGGATTTTTTGACTTACTTGGTTGAAATCGGGACTCACGCGCACAACCTAGCAGCTCAGCGCGTGGTGGGTCACTGATTGTTTTTATCTAATGCACGATGTTATAAGAAAACGAATGAGTCCAATTATGTCCATCAAAGAGTTTAAAATCCCGGTAAAAAACGCGTGTAACTTCCTACCCCTGTAACAACGTGCCCCCCGCTCCCCTACTCTGTGAGCAAGAACAAAGGTATTGATATCTTGGCCGGTTTGGGCAGACGCTTCAAAGTAGATACCTACATTGCGTATTGGTATAGATTTAGTGCCATGAGCGTAGAGTTATATGGGCATCTCTCTGTAAGCTCGTAATTGGCTGTCCCGACCGAATTTTTCAATAAGTAATTTAATTATTTAAAAACAAAACACTCCTAATGAAACTTTAATCCCGAAACTTTACGGGCCCATTGTTTTAAGCACCATAACTATTTTAATTTTTTTTCTAAAAGTGTTAGAAGTTCTAAAAATACAGTCCCCTGGCTGTCCCCATCATTGAATTACTGTCTAGAAATGAGATTTACGAAAAATTTATTAAAGCTACATACATTTGGCAGTAATTATCATATAGAAAAATTATTGAAATAGATTATTTTTATATAACAAGGTCTAAATACGAATTTTATTATTTAGTAAACACCTGCAAACTTTGTCCCCAGAATTTTCATACAGTCCCCTGCCAAAAATTTAAATACATAATATAATAAAACTGTAATATTTAAAAATGTTTTTCTAAGTGAATCGCAACGCATTTGATGTGAAGTTAGCTACGATGCCGCAAGCGGTGACGAGACGCCATCTTGTCTAGTGTCAGAGCGACATTTGTGTGGTCAACAAGCGTTTGGTCCGGTACCACACACAGTCCCCTGGTTAGTCATAATATTATGTTAATTACTTTAATTATTTATTAATATAGTTTATTATTTTAATATTTATGTCTAAATTGATCAATAGGTCCTTAAACAAACTATTATTCATCGGTTATTTTAAATACTGTGACATCTATTCAAAATACACAGTCCCCTGGCAACAGTCCTCTGTCAGAAAATGTGGCAGGGGACTGTTTTATATAACAGGGGACTGTGTATTTGGCGTATTGGTTATTGTTTTTATGTATTGTTTGTGTAAATTTATCCGCTAGTCTGTTTTATCAATAGGAATCATCAATGTATCATTGCTTTAAGTACATTATATTTCTTTATAAACTTATATTATTTTACACAGGCCGACCGAAAACACATGACATGGCTCCTAGAAAGAAAAAGTTCTCCCGAGAGGAATAACAACAGAAGAAGAGAGAAGCAGAACGACTACGATATGAAAAGACAAAAAAATGATCCACAAAAGAGAGAAAAATGAGAGAAAAGGAAAACGTTGAAGTACCAAAAGAAGAAAGAAAAGGTTTGCGAAAGTTAGTAAAGGATATGACACCTCGTGAGCACAGAGCTGCCTTGAAAGAAGTGGAAAAAACATTGTACCATGTAACGAACCAAAAAACTAAGACTGAAAAGTGTCACTAATACTTTTATACGAGACAATACGCCACTATCGGATCCAGAAGCAGGTATTCCGCCTACAAAACCCGCCACTCCAGTCCCAGTGCAATTTTCTTCAGCTCGAAGCCCAGCAGTTTCCAGTGCTAGTCTACAACAAAGAAAAAAGAAACCACAAGGTGATGTAAGAAGTTTAACAGGAAAAGAAATGAAAAGGTTGCACGTTTCGAGAAAAAGCTTGAGAAGTACAAGAAAAGGTTAGTTAGATTTAAAATGAAGAAAAACGTTGAAGATACACTTAAGACAAAGATGTTAAAAATGTTAGAAGAGCCTGATCAAAGAAAATAAGTAGTCAAGAAAGCGTTGTTTGGCGAGGTCATTAGTAAGCAGTTGAAAGAAAATTATTCTACATTGAAACGTACGAAGGAGAGACAAATCTTTAAAAATTATGTTATTGGTAGTATTGTTCAAAAGTATAGGCAATGGATACCTAAAGAAATTAAACCATTGTCTAGGCCCGGAAAAAAAAACAATCTTAATGGCTTATATTATGTACCTGTAGGTTTTAAAGGAGAAGTGCTTACAGAGTCTAAAGCCGAAGATCTTGAACCTGCTAAGTCTGAATTGACACCTACACCAAACAAATCTCCTTAATTCGGAATTCATTTTACAAAACAAGAAATTATGTTCTTGTGAAATATACAATTAAAAATATAGAGAATCAGTATGCTGCTGTAATTAATGGGATTGACGATGATGAAAACAACTTACGTGTTACTTTCCTCAAGATTTGTGACGGAAAAGCGCAGCTCTTTAGAATAGATGATAATGACATTTCAGACGTGTCATTTATCAAGTTGTTCTAAAGTTAGATAATCCTGGTTTGATTTTAAAGGGAAAAATAATATTTTATCAGTTTCCTACTCAACATTTTAAAAAGTTAGCGCAAGATTTGAATGCATAGCATTTAATAATTAATATTATAATAATAGGAATATGTTGATCTGAGTAAGTACAAAATGTTTCTAGCACTTAAGGTTTATTTTTTTATATGGATGTTTAAAGGAAGTTATGTTTTCTGTTATTTTTTTATAAAGAAACTTAGTTGATTATTGATGCTAAAATATGTCATTGAAATAATAAATTATTGATTAATGTAAAGTTACCTTTTTTTTCTTCAAATACAACAGTACCCTGATACCCGAAACAGTCCCCTGTCATGATTTTTTGGAAAACCGTTAATAACTCGAAAAATACGAATAATTTCAGTGGGCCTCCATATTTTACTAAAATAACAATTTACTTTCTTCAAAATAGGACACGTTTTTTTGGCAAATATTGAAAATAAATGCCAGGACATCATCTGTATGGAACCTGTACGAGCTTACAGAGAAATGCCCATATCTACTTTACGATTGTGTCCATAAGTAAGAATTATAAGAAAAAAAAACTTTACACAAGCTTTTGCTCGCCAAACATACTGATATAAAAAGTATCCATATTTGTGTCCCTAACTGATTTTAACTGCCCGTGATAAATTCTACCTCTCTAAGTTTAATTTTGGTTCTATAATGTACCTACTTAATTTCGTACATTTTCATTTTAGACTTAAAGGAAGTAACATGTTTTAAGCCGTATTTGTGTAAAAACGGCAAGTAACAAAATTCTTATTCATGCAGCTTGTGGAGTGCTAATATTTGGCATTGCAAAAGCTTCTAGATCGTAAAATAGGTCAAAATGCTGTTATAATTTCTTGTTACGAGTATGACCAAGAAAAACACTGTTGGTACAGTTTAGATATTAATGCATTACTTATATCTAAGGGGTAAGGCGAGGTGTAATATTGCCGTTACCGGGCACATTGCCAGACTCCGTCCTGCTACCGAGAATTCGGAAAAACTCAGGAATCGAATCCGGGACCTCCCGGTCTGCAGACGCCTACGCTATTCACTGGATCACGGAGGCAGTCGTATTCATAAAATACGTTATAATTGCCTTTATACCCGCGCGACAGTTCGATAGACTTACTTCCCACATGGTGCTTAGCTATGCAAGCTCATAACTTCTTGTATTAAGATTCCAGGCAAGGTAATAAGAACTGACCGCCAAGTATACACAAGCAGGCTTATAATTTAATACGCTGACCTTAAAGCATTAGAAGACTTGTTGGAAGCAACACGTAGAGGTTATCTTAACAGCGAAGCACTTCATGGTCATAAATAGGGCATTTTCTAAACAACTCCCGCGATAAAAATGTATCCAGTGTCTTTACAAACATTCTCTACTGCTCGTTTGAATATTATATTTTATCTACAAATACAAAGTATACTCAGACTTGAAACAACAATTACGAAATCACAAAAGTGTTGTCTCGTGTGGGAATCGAAACAACAAAGCTTGGCACAATTCTAAACGACGAGGCGACCACTTAACTTGGCCACTAGGCTATCTGTGCAGTAATTGCTTTTCATCATCGGCACGCTCCTCTTCTCACTATGAGAGGGGTCAGGCCATAGTCCACCACGCTGTCCGAGTGCGGGTTGGCAGACTTCACACGTCTTCCGATAATATTATAGAGAACTCTCAGACATGCAGGTTTCCTCACGATGTTTTCCTAGCAAATGACAATTAATAATTTAATACGCACATAACTTCGAAAAGTAATATAGCGTAGCATTCCGTCGGTCTCTTCACTGGGCTATCGCTGCTTAGTAATTACTTTTACAAGTCATTAATACCGCTAGTCGAATCCAAATCAGCGCCAAAACTAACGCCAGCAGAACTTCACAAACAAAACCTCAGTTTACCAAATCAGTGTCCAAACAAGCAAACAGACACAAGACACATAAAGAGTGTTACTAATGACAAAAGCGACGCAAACAGTACTTAATGGCTGGCCATGCAAATGTTGACGCGTAAATACGGCCTGAATGCACTACAGACTCTTACATTGCTTTATTTAGTCTCGGTGGCAGCTACTTTGTAACAGCAAATATGAGTTTGATATGTTTGGATGACGGCAGTCTTTTTAATAATAATAATAATAATAATCATTTATTTTCAGGTAATAAAAACCCATAGATATATACCTTATAGACTAACATACATAAAATAAAATATCTAACAGGTGTTGTTCACGGCTTCATGTTACGCTGAGTGGTATTGCGTAACCTCCCATGAAAACGCCGATACACGACACCCTTCGGCCAAAACTCTTCCTTGAGGAAAGTCTCGAGATGTTGAGTCGGCACCCGCACCACGTACGACTTGAAGTTGGTGTTATGCCGTGACTCCAATCTCTCGACTCTCAAAGTCCAGTTGGTCTTCAGGCGCAGGTATTCTACGACCTCCTCTTCCTTTGTGGAGTGATGCAGCCGAGAGACGTACAACTGCGTGGTTGGTACGGCGGGACGCAGCAGCATCTTCGGTCCCACTAACCCGGTACCACAAAGGTTACGACAAGTTGGTTTCTTCTTCTTCTTCTTCTCAACCTTTATGAAACCATCCTCGTCGCATGTCTTCGGTTTTGGGGCACGTAGCTCCGCAACCTCGTTATGAGAGGGTTCACAAGGCTTCTGTTTACCCCCTTTTTCTTCCGGCCGATTCTGCTGCATTTTACTATGGGCAGCAACATTGGCATAAGCGCGCTTAGTAGTCGATGCATCAACACTCGACAAAACCTTGACCGGTGTCGATGACCCGATTTCAGCGACATTACGCGTCACACTGCTTGCATTACCGGCGATAGGCGACGCAAGCAAATTCGCTGACTCAAAACTGCTGATGGATGCGTTTTGAGCCCCGCGTCGTGTGTTTACGTTGGACACGACTGGTGACCTACTTGTAGAAATAGCGTTACGTAATAACACTACTTCTGCACGTAGCTCACTTATGGTGCTGTCTGACTTCTCTAATTTGGACTGCACCTCAGCCAGGCTGGATTTCAGGGATGTGATATCCTTCAGCAACCTGGTAACGTCGACGTGGTCGAATGTGACGGGCGGCAGCTTGTGCAGATCCTTCGCCACGAACGTAGGCACGTCGTCAGGGTCGGTCACCTTCAATACGGAGATGATATCCTGGATGCTCTTCTCGGTGCCATCCCTTCGCCGGGACGGCATCTCGCCTAACTTGCCCAGGGTCTGGTAGAGTAGCTTCTTGCTACCACAAACGTCTTCTTCTTTGAAGTTGGACTTGCAGATCTGCAGAATGCTGACCTCGTCCATGGTGTCGATGGCATGTTGTATAAACGCCAACAACTCGTTGGCTATGAGTTGCTGTGAACAGCTCATAGCTACAGGATCGGGCGACGTAAAGCCGCTAATTACATTTATTAAATAATAATTTAATACGCGCGTCGCAGCGCCGCACGTCCGCACTCGACGGGTGTGCGTTGCGAGACTTTTTGCACACTCTGTGTTTACGTTTCTTGTGGAGCGTACGTTATGCAAAAGAGAGTTTCAGTTTAATTAGTGCGATGCGTTGGCTTTTCTTTTTGTTACTTGTGGGTTTTTGTGTGTTTATGTTGGTTTTGATGTGATCGTTGAGATGAGTAGATTACTATTTATCTGCATTATATTGTCGTTATTTGTGTCTTCCTTCATTGGCTGTTGCTGTAGCAGGATTAATATTATCTAATTCTTCTAATATACTTCCGATTAAATTTCTTGCGGTCGGAAGATAATTTAACTTGATGGAATACTCAACTCTGTGACTTCTTTGGTCACAACTTCCGATCCTGGCTACTTGTGTGATTCAACAGGGGGCATATAAGAAAGGTACTAGCCCGAACAATGCTTTAGTTCGCCTAATTCAGTTTGACAAGTAATCTGCCCAGTTGGTCAAGAATATAGCTAGATAAGATAAGGTTTGATACTTAATCTTCTAAAACGATTATTAGTCTAGATTTAACATACCATTTTGAGATAAAGTAAACAAAATCACACCAACATCTTCTTGATTACAAAGGGGTGTACTATAACCAGCTTTTAACAACTATATTAAAATTTCATTATTTTAAGTAATTTAAAACGAACAACTATAACGGCAACTTTAGTAAAATCACTCATTATCCAACTTCTAAGTTCACAAGTATACTTAAAATGATTAATGAATTAATGATTTAGTATCTACTTAAGTAAAGTAACATAATTTGAGATCTAAGTTAAAACTCTAGAACTATTACATTATGTTTTTAATTTGTTATATGCCAGCAAAATTAATTATAATAAGTGAGACCAAAAAAGATTAACAAGGCCTATGGGACTTACAATTTTAACCGTATTTAAAATGATCAAACCAATTTTAGCTTTAGCATATTGTGTGTGCAAAGTTGACTGATGGTCGATCTATACCTCACCAGGGCGTTAATGGAACTAACTATAATAATGTACTTTTATCAGTTATACAAACTCGGTAATATTTCAATGAAATCAACATTTCTCACACTACCCTCACACCTAAAAGTAGTAAGACACAAAAATGTTTACCTACCCACAATGTGAAAAATAAACGTCATTATAATTTAACGTCTGTATGTGGCATCGTCATGAAAAATCCAATACAGTGGTGGATCGTGACCGGACAATGTAATGGTCCAGAATAACTCAAAGTTATTCTTGTGTCGCCCTGGAGCTTTGCCTCAAACGAGGATGTGGCCAAGAAAAAATGACGAGCGAGAAATTAAGTGTGTTTGCTGGAAGACGCAACTTAGTCATTCTATAATATACATGGTGGGTTAGCTGGAGGATATTTCGGAAATTGGTGTTTGAAAATGGTTTAGTTACGGTCTTGAACTAGGGATATGCTATTATTTATGGCAGACAAGTTATTATATCTTAAAGATTCAATTCCCTATAGCAGGAGATAACTAGATACTTCCGTGATTCTTATATAATTTCATTTCGCATCTCTGTTCAGTGGTTGATCTGATTGATCTGTGGTTTAAAGATAAAGATAAAGATTCATTTATTTGTAAAACATATGTACATAAGGTGTTACATTAAAATGATTATAGTTTCAATATGTTTAGTCTGTTCAATTAGACATACAAATACAGTTCGTTTTCAAACTAAGAACATAATGTTGATGTTAACCAATGAGAAACATATTAATCCTACGTACCTATATGCCAGATAATTATTACTCACAACATCAACTTGATAGGATAATACATTAGATAAAAGCTATGATACCAATTAAAATATATAAATTCACATTAAATTATATTATTTACTACAGTCAGAATATTAAAATTAATAAATATAAATGTTGCTGAATTAAAATATTATCATTAAAAGACATGTCATAATTATAAAATATACATTAAACATAATATAGGTATCTGGGTTTAAATGTCAGAGTCATTGAGAAAATCGTCAACATTATAATAGCATCTATTTGCCAGTAAACTGTTTAACTTTTTCTTAAATAGATTTGCATTTAATTCTTTATAGGAGTTCGGCACCTTGTTGAAAATTTTCGGAGCCATACAAAATACGCTCTTTGACATCAACGCTGTCCTAGCGGTATGCAGGCACAATTTATTATCACACCGTCGCCTACGTTCCGAAATCTGACAGATCAAGTCATTATTTTATATTCAATCAAATTTTGGTGGAATTGAGTCTCTGATAATATTAGGGACCCAATTTCACAAGGATTTAGGTACACGTCAAATAACGAGCTATGTTAAAAAAAAGTATTACAAAACTAGCAGCTCATTGTCTTGAAAAGTGTTCGTCAAACTAAAAATTTAACGGTTGTTAGCTGTGGTGTGCCGAAGTACCATGAGGGCTCCCCAATTTCGTAGAATTAAGATAGAACCGGCGAAATGTCATTCACCATAGTCGTAAAACGCATCTCTGCCATCACCTCCTGAAAGATACAGCTGTCAGTTTGTGTAGTATATTCTCAAACGTGAAATCTAAATGAGTTTTATTACCACACAATACTAACATTAGCACACTGACTTATATTTAGACGAAATGAGCTACGCATTAAGTCAGAACATTCAGACCCATTAGAAATAATCCTAGGCTCTAAACTTAAATATTGATGTACCTAGGAGTCGCTTCAACCATAAGAGGCTGTGAGGCATCATTACATGAAATTTAAACCGACTCAAACGGGAGTTCAAGGCCTTAAACATGCGCATATCTTAGTGATATTAAAAGCTGTGTCAATATACTACTTATTATGGTAATCGATTTGAAACTTTATACCCACGGTATAATGTGACCGAAAACGTGTTCAAAGACCCGCGATACATTAGTTATTGAATATCACGTCTAATGTAAACATGAATACTTGAGATATTTTTAGAAGTAGAGAAAAGTTTTGGCGCTCTCTCTGTCTTGCCAGACAGAGTACTTAGAAACTGTAATATATTTTTCACTTGCGCGTCCCAAGATGTGAAGACGAGACTAAAATATATTAAAAGATGATAAGAAATTTGCTACTCACAGATTCAAATAAATTGAGTTAGGTCGTAGTATACAACCTGTCTCAGAATTCGGCAGACACATTACATTCCCCATATTCTTCTTATCTCGTTGCAAAAGTAGATCGTTAACTTTATAAAGCGAAAGAGCATTTTAAACTTTTAATTGAGCATTATTCATGATGTTTTTGCCAAGTTACTTAATTACTCATGCTTTCTCCGGTGAATATATTAAAATCTTCAAAGTCAGACGTTTTGAGCTGTAAATACTAAATAATTTATTGCCGCGAATTCTGTATCCATATATCTTACATTTTCATAATCTCCTAACCCCAATGTTCGGTGTAAGTGTGCAATAAATATTGTATGCAATGGGGCTACAACATGTTATTTGCTAACTCACAATCCCCTGCTACTGTGTAGGGGCTGTTTCTATTCATAATATGGCCAGAAATTGCTTACAAATCATTCATACTAAAACAAACTTTATCGTACTGCACTTTGAGCAGCAATCCGTGCTCGCTATTTCTTAAGTTTCACCGTCCTAGATTTATGCTGCTTATTACATTTTACACGCGTGAAATGAACACGTATCAAATGAAAAATGCAATTTGCAACTTTATTTTTGTCGACACAGGAACTATTTGCGAACAGACTTACAAATTAAAAGAGGCCTGTTGTTAGAACCCTTTTGTCGACAGGGCCGTAAATTATGTATTTAGGTTCAGATTCGGCGATAAATTGCTGTTTATTCATCTAATCGTAAAAAAACATGTCAACACTGTCTGCGTTATTAAAGACCATAAGTCTGCAGCCGTTTAAAACGTCACAGTACTCATAAACAATAATTATGTGAAATTTCAATCAGATTGCTGATGCCTAACGCAAGGGGAATCTAGTTGTAGTTCTACCAACTTCAACATTTTCGAACTGAAATACCGATGTTATCCATAAAGTTATTAGAACACGGAGGCCTTTATCTAAGCCATCGGATGTACTGAGTGCCGTTCTGAGTACTTACCTAATCTGTGCGGCTGCTATCTCGGGTCATAGGCCAGTAGATACCGTAAGCCGCACGTCGGAAGCCTCCATCCAATACTAAGACGTACACCTATAAAACTAAAGCTAATTTTCCAATGACGCGATCAGCGTTTCACGTCAGAGTTTGTAACGAACCACATTTCGTCGAGTAGTACATTTTAAAGAACTCTCTATGAGAGTTCGACCTATTTCCGAATGTGATTGATGATACCAATCCCTCATTTTATCGGGATCGTGCTATTACTTTGAATCTTATGATGTATTGAATATAGTTCAGAATATTGTAAAGTTTATTTTCGTATTAAACTTTGCGGTTTATGAAACGCTGCAGCTGCGGTATTCATGGCGTGATGTTTTCGGATGGAAATTAAATGTAGCATTGCATATTAAGACAAGAACTAGAGAATCCTCGAGAGATAAGTAAATTGTGACCTAGTTAGCTCAATTGCTGGAGTTTGCCTCTAAAACGTAGAGTCTTGGCCTGAAAAGCAAGTCAAATAGGTATGTTTCCGAGCACTTCTTATCTGCATCCTAAACTATAATGCTGCTTATACTTTTTAATGCTAGGAATAAATTACCGTTACTCACGTAGCGTTTGTTTACCGGAAACATCGTTTAAAACATGACTGCAAGAAGTCGTGTTCCATTGAACTTAAAACATAATAATTTCAAAACGATACTCTTAAAGCATTACTACAGCATCCGTAGTTACGCTTAGTATTTCCTTACATTTTTTCGGCTGTCACATCCGTTTCTCCGGACAATTAGCTTGTTCCTTTGCCCGACCTTCGTGCCATCTTTGCATAATATCCTCAAGAACACGACTTAATTTCTTTAAGGACAAATATTGCTTTTTCCCTTCGGTAAGAAATTGAAAGCGCATCTCTTTTGTTAGTCTAAAATCTGAACGCGAAACTGGAACACTCTACCGAGTTAAAAATGCTTCTTAGACTGTGGAAATTAAAAATGAATTTACTCTGAAACTCGTCTAAAAGCACAATGGACAAAGATAAAAGGAGGGAACTTTGTAACCCGGCTGTTCATTATACGAGCCATTAAGTCCATTTTCAGTCAGCTAAGACGAGGAGTTAATCTTCATGATACAAGTATGTTTTTGGTTTTTTAAGCTCACCGTTTGACATATCCGTCTTGCATCGTTGAATAATGGCTTCGGTCCATTAAAATATCTACTTCGGACGCCCCTAAGCTTCTAAATATATCTAACATAACTGTGTCCCTTGACAGCTAAATGTTTATTTGTGGGAATTTTTTGTCGGGGAATGACATTTTTTGTGTGTAAAGCGTTATGATGCGGGGTTTTACCTACATGTTTGACTTGAGTCGAGTTGTGAGCTCTCGTAATAGGTTTATTTTCTTAGTTTTTGACATCGTGTTTACTGTTTTTTAGACTTTGTGTAGACGTGAATGACTCGGTTACGGTCTTTAATGTATTTCAAGGTGTTTATTTGTTTACTTACTTAAATGGTAATATTTTAAGGTTTATAGCGATGATACACCTTTGGTTTATTGACTGGAGTTGGGATAAGTAGAAGGACGTCTAATAAAAAGATGCGTCGATAACACGCCTAGCTTATTACGATTAGTGTAGCATAATGTCCATAGAGTTAATTTTATCTGATGTCTGTCAACTGTGGGGTACATATACATTTATTGTGCACAAGTGTATGTGCGAATACAAAAACAGTGTCCTTTCCCTACATCTTATAGTCCAGAAGCAAACCCAACGACTGAACATATTTTTTGAAGCTGGGGTGTATGACACAGGCAGCAAGTATTCATTGTAAAACCATGAGTATGTAGTATTCAATATAAAACCATGTGCCGTGTATCAAAACAACAACGAAAGAAACGACACAGTAGGAATAGAAGACTCAAGTTATTGATGAATCAACAACAAAGTTCATAGTAGCTTCGTTTTAATTATGCATTTTAGTACGAGTATATGCCTATGTATTTATTATGCAAATGCCCGTCACATTTTGCACGCCAGACATAATGATTTTAGACCCCCTCGCAGAATTAATGGCAGACACTAAGACTATAGAATAAAAGGCAGACAGAGCGCGCGGAACACTTGCGTGAGGCCACTAAAGCAAATACAAAATTGAAAAGCGAATACAAACTCGACTCAGTGCGCTGCGGAGCATCGCACAGTTCACACGCCACGATCGATCCTGCTTTTAAATTCATAAAATGCCGTCTTGCGTTTTTAAACATTGTAAAAGTTGTTTCTAAAAGCAAATACGGGAAGATGGAATATATTCTTACAGATAACTATGGATTATTTGACCGTTTTATAATATTATTTCGATAAAATTCGTATTTCTGCAGAAAATATGTAAGTGTTGCCGGTTTACGTCGACACCGTTTTCCCTGAATTAGGGAAAATGCACTTGTCAATTGATTATGTAGGTAATAATGATTGTCATGTTAATGAAAAATACATTAACGTATTGTAAAAGTATATTGTAGATTATATTTTTTCTTATAAATATACTAATAGGATTTCCATTAGTATATACATTGTTTTGAGTTCGATCCCCAAACGATCCAAATATTCGTGTACACGCGGCTACTTGTCAAGCTATACACTTTGACCTTTGTACCGTTGTTAGACCTTTGTACCGTTCTTATGGCGTAGGAAATAAGTATCAAAATCGTACTTCGACTATTTAGCTTGACTTGGCGCCGTGTGTACATTAAGTACAGAAACAGAAATTATTGATTGTAGCCATTATTTATTTTTAATTGCAATTTTTTTTGGTTACGATTTATGATTATGATATTCATAATTTATTGTATGCATGACAAAATGTTTTTAGCTAATTAATATTTATGACGCAAGCCTATCTATTTATTTCTCAATTTACGAATAAAATTAGTTAAAACTTAACTCGAAGCCTAAATTTTTTAAGAAATGTATTTATAAAAGCATACTTTAATGGTATCTTTTATTTGAATAATTTTCACAACAGCATTACATATTAAAAGCATTAATTAAATCTATGGTAAATTATATGGCATTTCATATTAAAAGCATTAATTAAATCTATGGTAAATTCTTCAAAACCACAAACGAATATAAAATATTACCTATGTAATATTTTTATATTCGTTTGCAAAAACTATATGCAAAATAGTGGGAGATTATTCATAATCTGGCAACTTTACACACACATAGACGCGCGTGTCCGTACAGTGCCAGTCGCCAAATGTCACGCACACATAGCTGTCAACGTGCCTCACTTAGTTGGACGAATACGCTACATCTGGTTCTTGTTTGTTATATCTGTGGGCAGACAGTATTGACCGCAGAAATATGCAAAACTACCCTTTGTTCTAAAGCTCATCTGGTCTGAACGTCGCACATCAATGTATGAATATTTTATTACAAACTATTAAGGCACCGTATCCACTGACAGTCGTGCGGTCGCGGTTTTCAAAAGTTAGGACAGCGTTGACGTGGCGTGCACGCAGCGACGTGCTTGGAATGCAGCGGCCGTAAAATGCAGAATATGGCAGATATTTTGAAAATAATTGACAAGTATTGTTCAATTCAATAGCCCAGGTATTCCATAAAATCTGCATACATGTCTCATACATTTAATCATAAAGAAAAATGCAAAGAAAACACTTAATGCGTATTTTTAACCAGTGGAAGAAATAAGTACTTTTGGCACTTTTATTCATAGGAGGAAACGCACTAGTGATATTGTTGATATTCTGAGACTAGTTATCTGATCTAGTCAGCTCAGTCGAGCTCAAACTACAGAGTATGCGTTTAGCGCACAGCGTTTTTATGAAGCGTGTACACTTACCAAACGCTAGTACCTATGATCGGCGTCTTAACCCACAGTTCATATGCCAGTAAAACAAAGAGTTCCAAGAACCGATACGGGCAAGCATTAGTCATAAGTTTTATTGATATTTGGAATTCCTTACTCGGTATTTTTATCTCTGGAGACATTATCTGTTGTTTACTTAAAGAATTTCTATGTACCTTTCTGTATTGAAAGAATATATTGTCCGTTGCTGTGTTAAAATTAACAGGCTGACTAATGATTTCCTGTGGTTGTGTTGCTTCTTTGTATTGGAGTTGTGGTTTAAATAATTATTTGAACAAATCATATGGTATTTGATGATCGGTTTAAGGTTGGCAAGATTCTTGCATGCAATGTCGGGTAATCAAAATAGAGAAGGTATAGGTATAACATAATATTATCGCTTATTATGAAACAAATTGCTTGTACGGATGATGTGTGTAAGATGACGCGACTCCATATTCTTGATTCCAAATGTTTTTTTTATCGACTCTCCATTAAATATGAATTAAGTAGTAAGTCGAGTTATTACTATTACTACTTCTAGTATTACCTAATTTACCACAAAAGCAATATGGTGAAAAGCGGATCTCGGTTTCTGTAGTCTTAAATTGTAATTGTATGATGATGATAGTAAATAAGGTTCTTGAATCTAGGACCTCACGAATCACGATCTACAATCACAGACACACTACGGACCAACAAGGCAGTCCTTATCGACATTTAGGCCGCCAAGTTAACAGATATCAATATTTCGTAAAGGTTTTGGTCCGGCCTTAAATACAAAGTTTTGGCGTAAATATTGTTTTGTTAGTGCAAACTCATTGCTTGTTTACATGCTGCAGTGCAAAACAATCAACAAATGCATAAATGTCATTGAGCCGATGTCTTTTTTCAGAAATAATAATAATAATATTCTACCACATACACACATCACCATCTAGTCCCAAACTAAGCAGAGCTTGTACTATGGGTAATGGATAAACATACATATATACTTTTCTTTTTTGTAAATACATACATATTATACATAGAAACACCCAGACCAAGACAAACATCCATGTTCATGCACACAAATGTTTGACTTGAGCGGGAATCGAACCCGCGACCATCGGCGTAGCAGTCGCTTACACTCCCGCTGCACCAACCGGTCGTCATGATAATGACGGACAAAAAACCCTTGAATGTTATCGATATGTACATATCTCTGTTTATGACATTCAGAATAATGAGGCGTGAATTTATGCATTTTTGAGTAAAATTTACTCAATACTTGACTAGTTTCAATTGCAACTTACCACATTACCACTCCAACAACGATCGCTACTAACAATAATAACCTCCCATTACGTATCAACTCGTCTCATCGTTCCTTTATCCCACCAGAATGTAACATCGCTATATTATCTCATGAATATCTTATGGTCCTCACACGCAATGTTATAGCCCCCTGTATCTAACAGATTTGTCACAGAACTTGTTTGAAAGCTCTTGATTGTATTAGTGGGGTTGTATCACTATCACAGTGTGAATTATCGTTACTTACTTGAAACCCGAGATACATTGCCGTATCGGTTTCTTATCGACTTCTAGAAGTATCTATCCCTAATGTCCGACAAACTAGTATCTATAACGTGGCCGCCTATCTTTAGTTGAAAGAACAAATATTGTCGTACCGTTACCATATCGATATATTATCGAAACTCGCTCGTTACATTACCGACGATTTATAGTCTGTCGTCGGTTTCGGGGCTCTACACTGTTTAATGGATTTGTTGGCTAACTTGTTTGACAGCTGTCGAAAATGTCAAAACCAAACATTATTTTGATTTCACGTTAAATCTTATGCTTTTTGAGGGCTTTCCTTATCTGACTGTTGACGATTCTGTTTTGATTGGTTCAAGTTGATAGTAGATTTTTTGAGTGGAATGTATGACTCATTTGAAGTATTGAATAGGGTTGCTTGTGGCTTACTATACAATGCATACAATAGTTGCTTTGAAAATATTCTCCTCAACACAAATAGTGAGCTCGGTGTATGCGCGGACAAAAAATGTTATAGTAATGTTATTTTTGTTTGTCAGATACAATAAGTGGTGTTGGTCCGTCAGGTTATTTTGTTACTAGCTTGTGAGTAATCCAGTAATTAAACATATTTTCAATTAAAACTATGCGAACATTTTCTCCATTTATTACAAGGCTAACACAAAGAATCAAAGCTCCATTCGCCAAAGACCTATAGTATTTCAGCAGCTATTTGCTAACCAAATACAAAGCTGAGATACTTTTGAATGTTGCCGTTTCATGACTAGAATTTAAACACAGCGGTAAGTATTTGAAATACATTCAGTTATGTTCGGAAAGTACAATTTCAATGTACCGCTGAAAGCATTTTAAGTGATTTGTGTTGCTAGGGATTAAGCTAAAATTAATTGATTGACGCAATGTTGTTCTGAAAGCGAATTGTTCCGTTTATAATTCGTTTAAATTTATGTTGCCATGTTGTTTGAATTTACTCTATTTTTAGTTTGTTGGAATGATGTCGTTATCTATTAGTTTTGTTATGAGGGTATAATTTATAGAAGAAACAGACAGCTGGTTGACCGAATATCGGAACTGGCTCTTAGGAGAATAAGACCGTTCTTCACTAAGTCATCAATCTTAATTATGACGAAGATTTTTGACAACAAACGGGGAATCAGTAATCACAACTATTTGTCACCGGTCTTAGTTATAGAACCACACTTAATACTTTATATTGAACAGTTCAGGCGGCATCACTATGGTTCGTCTAGAACAAGCTAGCTAGACAAAAACAACTCTTAAATTCCTGGAAGTTAATTACTATTACGAACTCATTACCCCTATACATTGAGGATTACACCTATTAATTATCAATACTACCCTCATTAAGAGCGTCATTAAGGTATGTTTATAAGATGTTGACTATTTAAAGGGCATTCATTTGCATTTTTACATCATATTTGATAGCATTGTTTATGTCACTAAAAGAAATTTGTGAAAGTGTTTTTGTGATGGATTGTATACGTAAGGGTAAGTAGTTATATTTTATTTCATTTTCAACATGGGAACTTCATTCTTTAGTCTTATAAAATGAAATGTTTGAATTTTCACCCACTTTTTACTCATTTTTTCAAATCCATCGGTCAAATAATAACATGTCCCCACTTGTCCCCACCGTAGAACCTATCATATACGATTCTCATAAGTGTCTAGTAAGTAGTTATACGTAAAAAAATTCATTGCGATATATTTGCACAACTAATTTTTATTTATTTTTTTCTTTCAACAGTTTTTACCGTCTCAAGAATGGATTTTTTCGAAAAATGGCTGAAACACCCGAAGGAAACGCGGAATGAGGAGCTCTTTCGGTTTATATCTTTGAGATATAATTTTGATGGTGTTACGGAGCAGTCTCTGCGAGATATTAAGGTACTAATCTCAAGATATTCAACGAAATTTGCTGAAAAGTGGAGCAGCTGTGGAAGAAATCGAGAGCGATTCCTACAAAAGTATTCGACGTGGCTGGAGGGTCTTGACATATCTTTCGATGTGTCCGTTTATTTATCTCTGCCAACTACATCTGGAGAACCGGGACCCGGAAGACCTACTAAAGATTTTGAACATTCTAGTCTCAAAACGAAGAGACGACGTGTAGACGATCTATTACAGTCCAGAAGTGCTAGTGAATTAATTTACGCCGCTGAAGTGTCAGCTCGAATCTCGGGTCAGAGAAGTGTAGCACGTCAAATTAAAGATGTGACTAGTGATCCTTCAATAACCAAGACCACGAGTGAAGAAAGTGCCCCCAGGAGTTTAACAAGTGAGGAAGCTTTAGCGTACTACGTTGATAGTAAATCAAGTAGCCATAGCTATAAGCAGACTCGGAAGTGGAGTATTAAAGCTGGACATAAGGTGTTTCCGTCAATGTACAGATGTACAGTGTTAGAAAGGCTAAAATAGCCTGCTACCCGTCAGGTGAACAAATTACAGTCAATGAAACGCATGCTGAAATCAAAGTTCAGGCAATTCTTGATAAGACTGCCGAACGTTTAGTTTCAGCACAACAAGAAGTTGTTCATAGTCTGTTACCTTGCACGTCATTCACATTAATCAGTAAATGGGGTTGTGATGGAAGTTCCGGTCATAGTATGTACAAACAAAAATTCACTAATTGTGACGATAGTGACGAGTTTTTATTTGTATTTTCTTTCGTTCCTCTTCAATTGAAAGATGAAAGTGGTAATATTGTGTGGCAGAATCCTCGGCCCTGTTCTACAATGTATTGTCGGCCAATAAAGTTTATCTTTTCTAAGGAAACGAAAGATTTTACGATTTCGGAAACCCACGAAAGCGATCACGGGAGGCTACGAATAGAGATTTACTTAATATGTTATTGATAACATCTGACCCTGTAATAAACGGTTTACGAGAAGTTCCTCGGAAGAAAATAGGTACGCTTCCAACTGAAGTATTAGATTTAATTGTCCCACCTAGCTGTAAGGAACAAAATGTTAATATGATTTCTACTTTTCATAGTTCTGCCCCTCACGATCATGACTATTCAATGGATGATTCATCTGATGATAGTGATGATAATGAGTAATAGATTTAGTTCTTAGATATTTTATGCATCTGTTATTAGATTTTATAGCGACGTCGAGGGATAAATCACTTTATAAAATGTTCAAAAAATATATTATACACATATGCCCGATAAATGTTTTTTTTTTCATGATACCAGCTCAAATGACAAACTGCCTTGAAAAAAGTACCAAAAACCTTATAGCTTTGCTTATTAACCGCATCTAGACATAAAAATCAAATAAAATAATTTTGTCTAGCTAGCTTGTTCTAGACGAACCATAGTGGGCATGTGATCGTTCAAGAAGCTACTTTATAAAAATTGGTTGGAATAAGAAGTAGGTCCAGGGGTTAAAAAAGGCAAGTAAACGTCTTGGTTGCAACCGAGATGATTTTACACGTCTTCATGTAAACTAACGTAACTCACCTTTTAGTACATTTTCTTACGAATAGCAAGTAAGTTACCTTTTCTTACCTCTACATGTGGAAACCCTTAATAGGGCAAGAGGAACATTATACCCACATCATGTTTTTGTTGTAAACGGTCAAATGTGTAACAACATTAGCCAAAAGACACGTATCCAAAACAAACGAAGTAAAAAAAATGAGCTGTCAAAGTTTTACTTTCAATGTTTTGTCAAACAGATCACCGTTTTTTGTGTGATTTTGGATAAAAAAAAGTGATAATGCCGTAAAAAAATCCGGTAAGTGTTTACTATTAATTTCTTTTATTAGATAAAGGGTCATGTTACTTGTTTATGTAATTCATTAGTATGAAAAACAATGAGTGACTGAATTTTAGGTGTCAAAACTACGTGGGAAATATTAGCCTGTTGCCCGTTTAGGTTTAAATATTTACCATATTGTGGGAAATATTTTCCTGCAAGGAATGTTTATGTTACACAATCAGACTGAAGGTAGTGTTTTTTTATATTTCAGAAACATCTTCGCGAATTGTGATATTGAAACCCAACTGTCCGCGCTGTTATGTTCGTCAGAAGATGAGGTCACGAAAAGATATTGCTCCGGTATACAAAACCAAAAAAGGAGGTGCCACTGCAGTACCTGAGGAACTAAGAAAAGCGGATGTTGGGTCGCACATGCCAGAATTGTCCAAATTTCGGAGGTGTAAGATGTTCAGTACACATGCAAAGGAACAACACAGAAAATACATTTGCAAAATTTGTAAGGTCTCTTTGTGTGCTGCTCCTTGCTTTGAAATGTTCCACCAATAAATAAATATTTACATTTATTTGTGTTTTATTTACATAAAATATTATCCTGTAATAAAATAATCACAATATGTTATTTTCTTGCCCCTACTACCGGATGTGTATGAAATATATTTCACATAGGTAGGGAAATAATTTCCCACATAACACTTACATGTGATGATATAAATGGGCAAGAGGAATTATTTTCCCACAAGTTTTCCTGAAAAACTGAAAACACTTGGGGATGAAAAGATTTACAATCCTATTTCACTATACACCCATAATGCCAAATTGACTGAATTTTTGTTTCAATCACCCTCAGTTTGCCCATGCCCTATTAAGGGTTAACTTATTTTAGTCGTCTACGTTAAGTTGGAAAAGAGTAAGGTATGTAACTATCATTCCTAAATGGCGTTATCGAAAAAATATGAGCGTACACGTCTTATACGAGTAAGGATCACTATAACAAATGTTACAGTAATCTCGCAGCTTGAAACAAGCCAGGAGGTTACAGTTTATCCTCTTTCGAACCCTTTTACGATTATTGTCTGGTAAGTCTTACGGAAAAATGCACTGCGAGTTTTGTTACTGAAAACCATATATTAGATACTTCCACTGATTATATTACTTCGGATGTGGGTTCTGTACCGAAAGGGACCCTTTTAATAAGTCTGACGTCCGTCTGTCTGTCACTGGGCAGTTTCTTATGAACTGTCAGTAGAGATTTCAAATCTTTTACTGGATGTGTGTATATCGAATGTAATTTATTTCATAAAAATGTACTTATTATTTAGGTATATTACAACTTAAATATCTTAAAATATTATCCTAAAAAAATATATATATACAGAACATACAAAACAGAAAATAAATTAATTTAGAGGGCGTCATAAAAGTCCTCCACATCGCCGTCGACCTGGAGCGTGCCCAGAACGCTGGCAGCATTGCCACGATGTGTGTTGGATATTATTTTGCCGCCATTAAAACTGTAATCTATCTTGTATGAAAATACGAATGCCGTTTACAAGTCCGACTCGCACTTCATGGGTTTGAGCTTAAGCCTGTGCGTTTTTAAAGCTGTTAGCAGGGATGCAAAATTGTATAGTTCAATATTTGTCCAGTATATACAAGTTGCAATTTATTCGATACTGCCGAGAGTCCCCGTAGTTGTCAAGGGAGGCATAGTGGTCTGATATTAATTGCTTTGCTGTAGGTCGTGGGTTTAATTCCTACACAAGACAAAGTATTGAGTTATTCGTTACTTGTTTCGTCTGGGCATAATCATTTTCTTGTATTGTTTTGTACTAATTTAGTTATTGATAATTGGATAGATGTTTTTATAGTTATGTACTTAATATCTAATTGTTGTAGTACCTAATTTATATGCGTGATGCAACAATAACGGATGCAGATACTTTATTCGGTCTCCACCTACCCTAATTTGTACTGGCTTTACTTACAAATGCAAATAAAGTATTTTCTATCTATGAATTTATCAGTAGCTAATATGCTTGCGCAACTGTGGTAACTTCGTCCTTCTTTATATTAAAACATAGCGAAGTTCAATTGAGGGACACTTATTAAATACAGCTAATATAAATATACAGACTTATACTTCGAAGCATTTCAGCTCTTTCATTGCTTTGCCTCATCATTTTTATTCTCCAAGTAAGTAAGTCTTTTCTAAACTTTTACCGAGAGAGTTATGGTTTCCTTTTGAATGAGCATTTAAGTCAACTTAATAGCGAAGAAATGTTCTTTTGAAGATAATTTTATTGACTCTTCATTTGTTGTCATTAAAAAGTAATTGCTGTTTACGGTACGGATAGCCTAGTGGCTTAAGCGGTCGGTTCGCAATTTTTATTGTACAAGTTGCAAATTGGTATATATTGACATTTTTCCCATAGTAAAACTAGAACTTAACAAAAAATAATGAATTGTGAATGTGTCTAAGAGGTACGCTAAACAATATGAGCATTAAGAGTATGGAAGAAACATAAACCACGGCAATTTGCCATATTCGTCTCAATATTAATCCTAAAGTTAAACTGGCGCAATCTCCCACGCAAAACGTATTGTAGAATTCTGCATTCCGCATCCAGATAGGTCATCATAATATCAGCCCTTGTTTTTTTTTTTTTAGTAATAGGCAGCAAACGATCAGACGGATCGCCTGATTGTAAGCAATTACCGCCGCGCATGACAAAAGCAACACCACAGGAGTCACAAGTGCGTTGCCGCCCCTTGGGGTTGGGAAAAGGGATAGGATGAGGGAGAAGGAATAGGGGATAAGGCCTCCGGCACTCTCACTCACCGAACGAAACGCAACAGTTTAGCTACGGTTACTTTACGTCGATTTTCTGTGAGATGGTAGTTCTTCCCCGGTCGAGCCGGCACATTCATGCTAAAATCAGCAAGGCTCTGTCGACGACCTGTAAAAGTTAAGTTTTTGTTTATACAATTAACGCAGCAGGGGGTAAAATAAACCTATTTCCGTCAATCGAGCATATTACAATGCACTCTTAGAATATATTAACACTTATCTAATAACAGTACTTACTCAATACGCATATGCAAATATCAAGTCCATCTTCGCACAAGACCCCGACCTGCATAATCTCACAAATAAAAAAAATTAAAAGTACCCCCAATTTCTGAAACCTAAAAGTTACAAGTAAAAATTTTCATATCATCGCCGCTTTGACATGCAAATTTCTTCAAACATTAAAAATACATCGTATTAAGTAGGTAGGTATATGGCGTTTTCTCTCTACGATGTTATTTTTCGATGGGAAAAAACATGTGTCGGAAAATCCGTATTCCCGTTTACAATATTAAACGGGTAATGAATACGTTATTGAGTAATTACAGGTGTGTAAGCGTTTAGACGGTTTACGACCAGCTTTTGCTACGGGCGATGTATATTTTGAAAGAAAATAAACGCAACACACTCCCCTAGGGGTGTTCGCAGTTCGGGTTGTTTCTTTATTCTCTTTGTATTGGTCAGGACTTGATTTCTTTACCGTGTTTGATGCAGTTTATTCCTTTAATTTTAGACGGCGAGGTGTTAAATTGTCGTAGGTGTACCTTGTAATTTATCTTGAGGACAAGAAGCAAGACATGGTCGTACGGGACTTCAGTATAGACCGAGACTTATGATTTCATTTTTAGATCTATTAGAAGAAACTAATAATAAAGTACTTGCACTAGGAATGATGATGACTAGACAATAACACTTGCAATACCTATCACGAATCATTAATAATATAATAAATAAAGATGTTTTATCTTCATTATGTCATTAGAAATGAAGCATACAGTAAAATACAGCCTTTCAATATCTTTTTATATCAGATCTTTTGTTTACTTTCTTATAAATAAAACTATAAAGAAATCAATCAACGATAGAGCGAACAACCAGATTTTGAAATTTTTTAAATATTGGTTGCAAGATACATTAAATATGCTGCTGAATAATTTAATGTATCTTCAAAACAATATACGTTATTAAATTACGATACATATTCAAGTCTATGAGATAGGTACGCTGAAACCAAAACTGTGTGTTTATTCAGTCTCGAAACAACTCGAAACTTTCTCCACAATTTTAGCGTCCCGAAAAAAAGTCAAAAACACGGGGCTCCGATAACGGCCATCCTTCAAAAAAATATATCGATAAGCGATTCACGGTATAAAAAAGAACACCTACCTGTCTCGAGTGCCCTCACGGACCGCTCTATTATAAGGAAACATGTGTTTCTGGAGCCTTGTAATTTTCTGTCCGATACTCTTCATTATTCGGTTCATTTTACGCCTTTGTACCTAACGCGTATTGATACCGTCTTTCTTGCTTGGAAGAATTTCACGTTCCCACAGGAGAATTTTATGGTTAGTATATTTGTCGTTGGTTGTAGTTTTACTATTGTTTTCGGGCTGTTAATATTATTGGAGATATAGGAAATAAAAGTGTTGCGTTTATGTCTTTTATCGCAATATGTTAATGGTTACATGGTGTACCTATGTGGTGTTATTTGTGAGTAGGAATGCATGTAAGACGTTAACGGAAAGTGAAGAGAAATGAAAGCGGTTGATATCTGTGTACTATATGAAATTCTTGCGTTACCGACTGACTGACAGACAACACATAGCCGAATCTATTGGGCGCAAGAAGCTGCAATTTGGCGAGCAGGTATGTTCCATAGGGAGTGTAGAAGTGCACTAAGAAAGGATTTTCCAAAATGTTATATATTATAAAAACTGCACCGATGACAAATATTCATGAGCAGTTTAATTCACTTTACTGTTTATTTATTTTATAGACTCACGCCTGTATCCCCTAACCTTTCGCCGTGATTTTTTTAGGATTCACATAATAAGGGGCGAGCCTATTGCCGTTAGCGGGCACATCACCAGACTCCGTGCTGCTACTGAGAATTCGGAAAAACCCAGTAACATTTTCCCGACCCGGAAATCAAACCCGGGGCCTCCGATCAGCAGACACGGAGGCAGAAAAATATCAACTTGTAGCTATAAAGATGTTTTTTGCTATAACATATTTTTTTGATTGCTTTTGTGGCGCTATAAAATACTTAATTATTTAACTAGGTACCCGTGTAAAAATAATTTCTAAACCACTGATTTATGAAATAAGTTTTTATCATTGACACAATGATCGCCACAATATTGAACACCAACAATATCACAGCTTTCCGTAAACAGTACAATGAAAACTCAATCGTAATACAATGTAATATCTGTTAAACGCTCATTTCGCAAGACAATTTAATTAATCAGCCTCCAATAGATCATTGATTTGATAATTAATCACAAATTGTATTATCTGAAGCGTCCCTGTATAGGTAACGTTTATACTGTTTGCTCGTTTCTTAGATCTGATAATGTAATTATGTTCTAACTAAGGCAGTAATTAGTGATGCGTTTGACATACCTCCCTCATTACTATTCGTAATTATTGAAGTGTAAGTGAGCTAAGGTGGCGTACTGTCTTGGCTGATATTCTGTAACAGATTGCTTGCTGTGTATGTTGTGACTATTGGCTGACAAATTATCATACATCCTGTCTGGGTATAAAGGAACATCATAATCTGTTAATGTTTACAATAGAAGGGGTAGATCAAGAAAGACTGCTAGCCAAAGTGATGTTTTAAATAAAACGCTTTGCTGACAGTACTGTTATATCTTAAGGAGCAGGCAAGATACTGCTAAAAATCTTTCAAATGATTGTTGGCGAATGACATGACATTCCTGCGGTAAGCACTACACCTCCGACTCTTCTATCTCCGCAGGCACGTATCGTATTTTTAAGGATAAGAGGCATTTCCAATAGCTTCTGCTGACTTCGAACCTGGTGCCTTATTTTACGCAGCTTACGTCACTGTCGAATCGCTTAAAAATAAAAAGCATGTCATCAAAAATGAAGTAATAACCGCAAACAATTAGCTTCTACGTTCAACCTTTAAAAATATAATCCGTCTGGACAACACGCGATCTTTTGTTAGTCGGCTCTAAATGAAATGTTGCTTCATTCGTAATTTATTTGAAGCACGTTCAAGAAATACTTGTTTATTTACCTGCTTATCAGACCACGCAAAGAGGTGGGTTGGGTGACCGAGTAGCACATTCTAGGTGAAATGCCAAATGTGTGTGTGAATGTAATACTATTAATTGCTTGGTCTATTTGGTGATATAATTTTGATCGAAATAGTGGTACCGGCCAAGACCGGCTCCCAAATTCCGTTTTAAAAATATTGTATTCAGATAAATAAAAATATGATTTTGATTATGCTGGGTGTATATTTTGAAATTTGTATCGAGTAGCTGCACGTTCTCCTATGCACATACTTAATGTTAATAAACATCGTTATCTTATGTTATTAAGAAGACTAATAAACAAGTAGAAGCATGTCTGTATGAGATTCGTTGTTGAACTCAGTATTACTTTCATCTCTGAGAAAGTCCGAAAGAGCTCATACTTCCAAAGGAATGGAAAATGTACTGCATTTTCATTTTGCAACCAAACCTGTTTGACATTGCATCGTCCAGAATCGTTAAGCCATGTTGGCAGCCTTTTGGCGATCTGAAATCGCCGACGCTAAAATTGGCTAAACACTCACACGAAAATAATAATAATAACCGTCCGCTGTGCCCGAAACTACGAATCCCATAATTACTTATGCCGCTTTATTTTATACCCGCGACTTCATAATCTCTAAACGACAAAGGTTATTCCTTATTGTTTTTATAAACGTAGAAATACCGTCTTCATTTATCGAAAATACACTGATAAGATCCCAGAAAATGTTACACATATTTCCATGCCATTTCAGTATCACCCGTAAATAAACCCTTATCAAATCATCCTCTTCCGCCTATAAATGTTATTTTATACGTACCTACATTACTATAACTATCTCTCAATACGAATCCCCAAGACTACTATAATACATACTCAAGGAACAGACAATCCTTTTACGGTTTATATGCGTATATGATATTTTTACCATATAGCTGAAAGGTCGCAAAATTCGGTAGACATAGAGAAGCCAACGACGAAATATTTTGAATAATTTTATGGAAAACTTTTTTGTCTACAGTTGAACTTGACCGAAAAAGTTAGGTAAATTTTGTATTATATTTGCATTTAGAATGTTATTCTTTGTGATTGTATATGCTGAGCCTATTTTGATCGAATAAAAGGTTTGAAACCTTTTGAACTTGGCAAAATCTTTTTTTAAGTACCTCATTGTTCGTGTTTCTTTGTTATCGCGTAACTTCTGAAGGGCTTCACTGATTGCAATTGTTTTCTTTTATGTTTGACAAGCAGTCGTCAAACCTAAAATCAGTAACATTACTTAAGTATTTATTTTTAGGTTAGTACAATAATTATTTATTTATCAAGGTTACAAGAGTTCTTGTCATATTGACTGAAGATATGCAGGGTTCCTGCACCGTTTAGCAAGCGATAATTAATAATTTAATACGCACTTAACTTATAAAAATCACGTGGTGTGGTGCACCCTGTGGGTTTGAATTGGAGACACTCTGCGTAGCAGTCAGTTCAGTAGACAGCCTCTGCCCTTTTAAATTATTTCCAAAAGTATTTCCAAAGTATTTCAAAAGTATTTCCCACATAATAAAATCTTTTGTAAAACCAAAGGAGGATAAAACAATGTGTATCATCTAAAATCGTGGCACAGTTCATCGGTTTCATCTGTAAATGTTTTCGTACTGCATATTATGCTTTCAACGATCATTTTTCCCAAGTACGTATGGACTTAGAATTGTACCATCTGCAACGGTGTTGCCTAGCTTTACGAGTTTGCTTTTCTTCAAATATGGTAAGGATTAAAGTATTATTTTGACTATGTAAGCGTCTTGTGCAAACGCTTGAGAATAGCATCGGTTTTTACTTACCGTCTGATTGACAGCTAGTTTGTCGAGAAGGAATATATATGTAAGTAATATGAAAAATACCTACATATTAAATATTTTATTTTGTATCATCATCATCATCAGTCCTGTATATCTATCTGCCCCCTGTCCCACTGCTATGCACGGGCCTCTTCACACTATGAGAAAGGATAAGGACATACTTAGTCCACCACGATGACGCTGTGTACTTCACGTCAAGAACATTATAGAGAACATTCAGACATGCAGGTGGCGTTACTTTTTCAGTCTTTACCTACTAGCAAATGATAATTAACAATCGAATACTCCAGCAGTCTCTTCACAAGACTATGCCTGCCTTCTGTGTGACGGCATGTAGTAGGTATAACTCTGTATAATATGTCTCCTTTTCTCTTGTAGAGTGTTTAAATATATTATTATATTTAAACACTGCCTCGTTGGTCTCGCGGCATAAATGTGCGCGTGGGATTGGGAGGTCTCGGGCTCGATTCCCGGGTCGGGCAAAGTGTTATTGGGTTTTTCCGTAAGGAAATTCTTAGTAGCAGCACGGAGTCTGGTAATGTGCCCGGTACGGCAATAGGCTCGCCGCCTATTACGTGGGACCTAAAAATTCATGGCGAAATGTGGGTGTAATATAACACCTCTGCCTACCCCTTCGGGGATACAGGCGTGAGTCTATAAAAAAATATATATAAAAAAAATCTACAAGATTGAGAGAAAGAGATTCGTCGCGTAATTTTAGGTCTGCGTAACTCGGCGGTATGGAACCTATATTTTATTTCTCCATATAGCTTGTTTTGACGTTAAAGTACAAAAGTTTACAACTATTTTGTACAATGTTAAAATATAAACATAAATACCACAATGTTTTAACAGATAAAATATATTCTCCTCTGGTGCACTTTCGAACCGTTGTACTTGTATGTTGTTTTACAGCAAAATATCGCGGATGTTTTTATGATAGACAACATTGTTTCAAATTATAATATAAGTTTAGTATGTACATCGTATCCTTTTTCTAAGAACCATGAGATAAATCTATGATTTTTCAACAAATTAATATTCTGAACACCACATGTAATTGTTATCATATAATCCCTGCACTTAATTTATTTTTGATATCATGGATTATTGGAGTAGAGAATTAAAATGGCCGCTGAAGACCTGTTAATGTCACAATCCCTTATTAATAAGCGCAAGTTTATATTCGTAAAGCAAACACTGTATAATTTCCATCTGAGACATTACAAAATGCCGCAAACAATAACAAGTATCACCGTGAAAAATCAAAGTCGCATAACAACATGGCTGCGTCATTTTGACGTACATAAACAAAATATATACGCCATAGTGATTCGTATCATCGCTATCGTACCCACTATCACAATAAAAACTTGCATGACTATAATACAAAGGTACATTACATTAAAAATACCGTTACGACTTCTGACCGTATCTTCGTAAGAAATGTGCTGACGACTTACGCTTATATCTCTACTCATCTTCAGACAAGACTTAAGACTACGCTTGCCGAAATATGCATTTTTTTTTAAGTTCATGAACCTTCATCCCACGCAAATATAGTAACTTTTCACGTGGAACTTGTGTGTAGGCTTTAAAGGGTATTTGACTACGAAATAGAATATTATTTAACGGGTCTTAAAGATGTACTGAAATCATCTTTTTATTGCTTGACGTTTCGACCAGTATGTAGCGATAACATAGTGGAGATACCAACAGACTGCCATGCAGAGGGTTTGACTGACTTTTCGAATTTATGTGTGTATTGATTTTTTAATAATCGCACGTTAAACCGTCGCGTCGGTTCCGGCTATCGTAAAGATCTTTGACAGCCGTTTCAGGAGGTCAGTACGTAGTTTCGGAGGTCAGAAAGGCAGTCACTCTGCGAAGCTAATATTCAGTAAATTCCGATTAAACTAGTAAGCGGACCCCAGGTTGCAACTGGATAAAGCTAGAACGCGAGATATTGATGATGATTATTCATTACTTACCGGATCTTAAAAACGCATTGAAATCATCCTTTTATTGCCGGACGTTTTGATCATACGTCATACGCGATCACGGGTTGACTGTTCCTTTCGTACATTGGTTTGATATTGGTCATCCAAACTAATTATCTAGTTGATTAATCATCGCATGGATGGGTAGTCTGATTTAAATTAGGATTATGTAATAAACGTCGTATTCGAAGATTATTGCTTAGTGTGACGGATATTTTCAGTCCTCGATCATGACTGGATTAGTTGATAATTAATGCATGTGCATCGTGCTATTGACGGAGATAATTGGTCATATCATTTGTATTAACTCATTTGATAAGATTTCCTTCATCATGATCAGCTTGACATAGTCCACTGCTGGATATACCTAGGTGTCTCCATTGGCACGCCACTGAGCCAGATTTTAAGCTATTATTATTATTTGATATTATTTATTCTCAATTGTCAGTCACCTTAAGATATCCTAGCTGTGTGAGGCTTGCCTGAAGGTGACATCTGTTACTTAATTAAAACCACTGCGGTGTCTTCCGACTCCTCTTACACGCGGGGTCACTTGAACCCACCTGTTAGGTGTTAGGTTATACGTTCACGTGTTACCTGTTAGGTTATACGTTCATTACCGAGACGGCAGAAATAATATCTTCTAATAAGATAAAATCCATATAAATTAAAATCATTCTAAATTAAAATCGAATAACAGGAAATCTATCATGCTACATTTTATTTTAATCTATTACCAAAGTGGATGTATTGACAATACCTTAACTGGATTCAGACTACAAAGTGTGCTGTTTTATAGACATCAACTTAGTTTTACTACTCAATAAAAAGTAACCACTTCCTTAACAGTTTAGCTGGCAGATAGAAAAATAAAACTATTTTAACGTTAATCCTTTTTGTAGACCACCGTGCTGAGTGTGCGATGTATTTAGTTATTTTATAACTAGCATCTCAAGTTTTTTTGTATCATAATATTTTAAAAGTATTGCAGTCTCAAAAGGAATAGGCACACTTAATAATTGTAAGGATGACAGAAGATTGAAATTTTATGTTTCTAAGAGAATATGCAGAAGTAAAGTGTGGTTTAACTTTTAAGATATTCAGTAAAATAATATTCATTACGTTCGTTTCTAATATTCCAGCTATCGATAGATTTAACTAGCTACTAGATAATACACATTCTACATAGCTCCATACGAAATAGATCAAGGTCTCTACGCCTATTATAAGATAAAAACACTATGTGAGAGAGGTTTTATAAGCAGAGGCGCAAGCACGAAATATTTACGAATTTGATAAGTAAACGTATCGAGTCCTCGATAACAGAATTATAGCAGCCAGCACCAACCAATTTTGACATCTATCGTTTACTCGATGACTTTACATTAGTATCGTAACGGTATCGTACATAGGGATGTGGCCATGTGAGCGAAATGACCGTCTTATTGAATGAATGGTACGTCCCAAACTAGGTGAAATAGATAATATTTATAAAATTTATATTGTAAAAACTCTTTTGTAGAAAACAAAAAGAATATTTTATGGTTTCCGAATGTCCTTTCTTGTCATTGTCAGATGACGGACTTGTGTCATTAAATAAAAATCGAGTAAATCAAAATACGAGTAATTAAATCATTGGCACATTGTTATATAAAGAATTAGGTAAATACTATTATGGAAGGTGTTCGTGATACATTATTTTATTTTGGTTAAAACTGCGTGAATACTATAATATAACGTGTTCAACGAGAAGTTTATAATAATATAAATTTACAAGTTTCATTGTTGTTGGAACACCTTAAATTTATGATGTCTAAGGAAGATTTCGGTTATTTGTATAGCTAAGAAGCATGAAGTTTTGTACAGAAGCTAATAAAGTGGACCAGTGTTATGTTCCTGACATTCAAAGCCTATTTTTATAAGAATATTTAGTTGAAAATAAAATAATGGTTATTGTTGTATTGGTGTTTTTCATTTATTACTACAACATAAGATTAATAGACAGCTATCTTATCACATGTCTTCTGACTAAAGCGTTCGTTTTTATTGATATTCAGTCATATCCGAGAGGGCTAGGTAAGACGCTGATATAAGACTCACGAATTATTTACGGCAGATACTCGTCCGTCACCTAAATTTTATTATTATACTCGCTGTGTCCGCATATTTTTACTTCAAAATAAGAGGATTTTAGAACAATCTTACAAACCTAATTTTACCCCCTTGAAGATACAATATGAAAATCCTTCCTAAGTGTTATAAAATGAATCCGCGGTCTAAATTTTATGTTTCTATCTTCAGCGTGTGATTATATGTTAGTCAGGATAAGTTTTTTTATACTTGTAGAGTAGAGTACCTACTTAATTGTAGAGTAGAATATGCAGGAGTGTTAAAAGAGTCTCTAAACAACATCCTATGTTCATATTAGAAAATTGATATGATGTGGATGTCGATTGGTACTTCGTTTTTCGTATATAGATAATTTTCACACATATTTTTACATGCTCGCAACCAAAATATGGGGTTATTTACTATATGTAGTATACATACATATTTAAAGTGGCGAAATTTGCGTGTTAGCTTCTTTATTGTGTCAATATTAATAGGTCCTACATTCAAAAGGAACACATAAAATATGAAACTACATAAATATTCATCATAAAAAGGCTCAAAACGTATAAATACGATACATTTATATGTTTCGAATCTTTTCTCACCAACAAATGTGAAAATTGTTTCGACAAAATGACATTAGATTTACATTAGGTTTACTTTGCTTATGTCAAATCAGGAGTTCGTGCTGCCGTTTTTTGCTTATTTGTTAGAAAACTCGATACATTTACATGACATTTACCGCAGGATTGTCGTCGAAAGTAGTTTGTGCTGCCAATATTAGTTGCATCTTACGCACGATAGGGGCGCTGTACAATTGCCATACAAATTTTGACATTTACGATACGAATACTTTCTCGATAGTTTTTCATGCTAGGGCCTCAGAGGCTCAAGCACGAAATATTTGCGAATTTGATAAGTAAACGTATCGAGTCCTCGATAACAGAATTATAGCAGCCAGCACCAACCAATTTTGACATCTATCGTTTACTCGATGACTTTACATTAGTATCGTAACGGTATCGTACATAGGGATGTGGCCATGTGAGCTAAATGACCGTCTTATTGAATGAATGGTACGTTCCAAACTAGGTGAAATAGTTAATATTTATAAAATTTATATTGTAAAAACTCTTTTGTAGAAAACATAAAAAATATTTTATGGTTTCCGAATGTCCTTTCTTGTCATTGTCAGATGACGGACTTGTGTCATTAAATAAAAATCTAGTAAATCAAAATAATAAATCATTGGCACATTGTTATATAAAGAATTAGGTAAATACTATTATGGAAGGTGTTCGTGATACATTATTTTATTTTGGTTAAACTGCGTGAATACTACAATATAACGTGTTCAACGAGAAGTTTATAATAATATAAGTTTACAAGTTTCATTGTTGTTGGAACACCTTATGTATGATGTCTGAAGAAGATTTCGGTTATTTGTATAGCTAAGAAGCATGAAGTTTTATACAGAAGCTAATAAAGTGGACCAGTGTTATGTACCTGACATTCAAAGCCTATTTTTATAAGAATATTTAGTTGAAAATAAAATAATGGTTATTGTTGTATTGGTGTTTTTCATTTATTACTACAGCTTAATAAGATTAAGGCCTACCTCACATTGGGTGTCAGTGTTACTCAAGCGTACACCCAGCGTGCGCTCGGCGTTCGCTCTGTAGTACAAAGTGAATGCCGGACTCATGCCGAACGGACGCCGAGCGTACGCTCGAGGAACGCTCATGACCGGGAGGCCTAATAGACAGCTATCTTATCACATGTCTTCTGACTAAAGCGTTCGTTTTTATTGATATTCAGTCATATCCGAGAGGGCTAGGTAAGACGCTGATATAAGACTCACGAATTATTTACGGCAGATACTCGTCCGTCACCTAAATTTTATTATTATACTCGCTGTGCCCGCATATTACATACATACATAGACTCACGCCTGTTTCCCCGAAGGGGTAGGCAGAGGCATATTAAACGCCCACTTTTCGCCAGTGTTTTGATCCCACGTAATAGGTGGCGAGCCTATTGCCGCTTATCGGGATATGTTTATATGTTTGCCCGCATATTATTACTTCAAAATCAGGGGGTTTTAAAACAATCTTACAAACCCAATTTTACCCCCTTGAAGATACAATATAAAAATCCTTCTAAGTGTTATAAAATAAATCCGCGGTCCAAATTGTATTTTTCTATCTTCAGCGTTTGATTATATGTCATTTAGGATAAGATTTTTTTATACTTGTAGAGTAGAGCACTTACTTAATTGTAGAGTAGAATACGCAGGAGTGTTAAAAGAGTCTCTTAATAACATCCTATGTTCATATTAGAAAATTGATATGATGTCGATTGGTACTTTGTTTTTCGTATATAGATAATTTTCACACATATTTTTACATGCTCGCAACCAATATATGGGGTTATTTACTACATATTTAAAGTGGCGAAATTTGCGTGTTTGCTTCTTTATTGTGTCAATAATCAAGTCCTACATTCAAAAGGAACACATAAAATATGAAACTACATAAATATTCATCATAAAAAGGCTCAAAACGTATAAATACGATACATTTATATGTTTCGAATCTTTTCTCACTAACAAATTCTAGGTGAAAATTGTTTCGACAAAATGACATTAGATTTACATTAGGTTTACTTTGCTTATGTCAAATCAGGAGTTCGTGCTGCCGTTTTTTGCTTATTTGTTAGAAAACTCGATACCAACTCGATACATTTACGTGACATTTACCGCAGGATTGTCGTCGAAAGTAGTTTGTGCTGCCAATATTAGTTGCATCTTATGCACGATATGGGCGCTGTACAATTGCCATACAAATTTTGACATTTACGATACGAATACTTTCTCGATAGTTTTTCGTGCTAGGGCCTCAGATCTATATCTCTAAACGTTTTTTTGTGCTTAGAAAAGATATAAGGAATAAAATCAATACGACAATCTAAAGAAGCAACAAATTAATTCACTCACCAAAAAAAAACTGATTTAAGCAAGACCGTTACATTTTACAATAGTTTATTAAAACCACAAAAACCTCCTCGAAGTCTGAAGATGTTCCCGCCCATCCAATACTCGAATTAATATCGTCATCCATTGCTGACTCAGCAAAATAAAAGTAACGGCTTTCGCTTATAATGGTACTTAAAGATGTTTTATGAAAAAAAACGTGAGATTTCCATTGAGTAAGTAGTACTTATTAAATACTTTTTGTGTTCTCTTTTGAAGAATTTTGATCTCAAGGACCTACCGGGCATAGGTACTATAGCATAGACAAGTACCTAGATTCCTATTTGGTTTTTCGGCGACGTTGCCTAGAGAGCTTAATTTTCTTATTAAATGTCGCCGTATTATGAGTCTTATTAAGTTTTTGTATAAACATATTTGATTTAAATTAGAGCCGAATGTGTACTTAGCGCTGAAATTTGAACCTGAATTTTTAGAATAATTGAAGAAATTATGTATACCTACCTATTTTTTCACGTTCATTTTCATTTATTTAAGTTTTCACTCGTGTGACCTTATTAGAAAGCGTCCATAGTACATGATGTTGCTCGCTATTTGTGTCAAATTTTATACTTTTTGATTACTTGTTTGTTTTTTTGAAGTGATGCCCTCTCCTTACAATCCATCTCGACTTCTCCACTCAATGGTATGACTGGGATCGACCGAGTTGGGGCTGACAGAGAAGTATGTTATAGCCTCTAAAATCTTGCTATCAGTTATCTAGTTACAACAAGCTCTGCCTAGTTTACGATCAATTGACCATGACTGAGTTGTCCTGGGGTACCTATGTATCATATTAAAAGAAAGCAAATCAGTGGTTGCGTTTCTCGAACCAATATATTACCAGGTCGCCAATTTGTATTGCAAATTTTGGCCATAAACAACATGGTAAGCCGATCTATATTGTGGGTGGCGTTGAATTGTATGTTCCTGTCAACCTTAATCCTAGTGTACCTATTTTGGTGTTATATAAAGCCTTAATGCTGTATCCAAACAATGGGAAACTCTAAATTCTCTGGGCAAATATTTTGAACACTGATCTGGTCGTCTTTGACTTGGGATAATATTTTATCCCACCTCGGTTTGACACGTAGGCGATGTGTCAGACAATATTTATGTTTGAGTTTATCTGTAAAAGCCTTCGGCATTTCGGAACTAGAAGAACTACAAGGTATGCTGTAGTAGAGTGGGGTATTAAAAGGATATGAAGTATGTAGGTATGTACATATTTTATAATATACGCAGGTACCTATAACCTTTCCATTGTCATTGAATAATTTGTTTCTTTTTAAATCGGCTTTATATCACTTAGTGTCACATGATATAGGTGATTTAATTATAAAAACTGTAAATCCATTTCTTTACTGGTACACAAGTTAAACAAATAATTTATCTATGTTATTACGAATTAAATAGTTAAATATAGGATTATTATTGACTAAGATTAACGTTTGTTTTTTATCCATTCGTCTTAGTATAGCTAGGCACTTGAAAATATTGAATGAACGGACACAAAGAGCACTCACATTCGAAGCTACGATATTTGTATCATACTAAGTGTTATCCCAATAACCAGACGAACAAAACCAAAAAACATCAAAGCGCAAATCATTAATGATAGAAATTGCCCAGATAGCACTTATTAAATTTTATTTTTACCAGTCGGCCAAACCCCCAGGACGTAGCTAGTAAGTCTATAACTTGAAAAACAAAACGCCGACATCGTCATATTCAAGCTAACATCAGGGAAATATGATTTTGCTGAGCGTACTTTTTCGAAGCTATTATGGTAATCCAGTCTGTCCTACATATAGTTTGAGAACCACTTCAGCATTAATATCGCTTTGGCCATGTTGCTACTAATATTCATTTTTAAGTTCTTTTATCTTAGGTATAACGTATCTGGTGTAGAGATGTAAGTGCGGTATTATACCATTTGTATTGAAATGTATTAAACGAAAAATACCGTATATTACAGTATTATACCATTTACTACGGTATTTTATGTATTTATCAATTGTTCTATATTTTTGAAGTAAATGATCATAGTAATCATTAAAAAACTGAATACGATGGAATTGCACAGGAATAAAACCTGAAATTATATTTTAAGTTTGTATTATTATTAATTGCTATTAGCTACAACAACATTACCATAAAAATAGGGTTGGGTTTCGAAACGAGTCGCCCGAATTTGAGGGTATTGGTGGTGTAGGGGGCTTAAGGGAGTTAGTTTTAATCCCCTAAAAGTAATTTTGGCTGCCGGAGTTGCGTCTAAATACTTCGGCAATTATGCAAAACGGAACGTAGTTTTTATACTTTAGTTCAGTTTTACAAATATCATTTTAAGATTTTATGTGAAAAACGTGTAACGAAACGCAAACCCGCCATCTTGGAATGATGATATTGACAGCTAAGGTCAAATTTGTGCGTCATTGCTTTCGAGTGCCTAGGGTTAGGTGCGCCTGTAATAAGTAACTAAATAGGTTCTCTTTTGGGTTTTTTTTGCTCCAACCTTAGTTTATTAAACTAGTGTGAAGAATGTGGAAGTTGGCAGTGCCATACACACCGATGTTTGGAGATTTTTTTTTCAGAGGAAACCAAGTATTGCAAGTGAAAATGGTGAGGGGGGCTTCCGAGACCTCCCCTCCTCCCCCTCCAATCACTCAAAACCCCTAAAAACGGCGAAGTATTTCGAAACTTTTACCTATAAATACGCTAAAAACAGTCAAAATATTATTTAAAGAAAAACACGTAACATTTTTAGTTACGTCAGAGCAAAGAGGTCCTCAAACTTATTTGAATCATCTCTCTATTTAATCAAAATTAAATTATGATCCTCTCTGCGTGCAGACACGTACAGCCCGAACCTTAATACAAGATCCATAAGAAAAGCACAGACGTTGGCCCACGCCTTTTGTCTTCCTAGTTCAAAAACCCGAAATTTAGAGGATCTTCATTCTCAAATAAAAATCCTCTTGTGTTGCTACGTTCTCGGTAGATGACGACGCAGTACTTAATGTATTCTAGCAACGTACTTTCAGCGGAATCATCTTCATCACCACTTTCTTTAACTTCGAATGTGCTGTCACGAAGACGAAGATTCGCGTAAATCGAGACCAATTTAGAAACACGTGAGGTGTCTAAGCGATTTCGGACTTTGCAATGAATTCTTCCAAAAGTTAAAATTCCAAAATTTTAAAATTAGTGATTCTAAAACAAAGAATACGATCATAACTTAAAATATATTTAATGGTTTAAACTAGAACTTGTCGCAATATCGCAGGGTCTTCAAAACTGAATCAGAATATAAAATACATAAAATACCAATAATACCGTAAGTTATAATAAAATACCCGTTTAATACATAGCCTTTTGATATTATACGGTATTTTTACAACACTAATCTGGTGGCTTTTGTCCGTCTTGTATGCCGATAAAAATGATACTATAATTTGTAAAACCAAATCTTCTGTATAATATAAAATTCTTGAGTTACTGACTGACTGCCTGACAGACAAGGCACCGCCAAAACTATTAGGCGCAAGTCGAAGACGATAGGGGTGCAAAGCGATTTCCCGAAATTCCCACGATCGGGATGACGTGTTTAAAAAAAGAAGATATATGGTGACGTAGCTGCGGGCATCCTCTAGTACTTAATTAATGAGTGTGTGATGAAATTAAAAAAAAGTATCATCCCCTACTATAGCCTCTTCAAGAAAGCTTTAAAAAAAGAAAGTACCTATATTCCTCCCCAAGTCTTCAACTATCGCTATGTAACATTTCATCAGAATCTGTTAGTACCTATAGACACAAATTTTCTCATTTGTAATATTCGCAAGTAAGGAGTATGGATTTAAGTCATATTATGTAACGTTCTGCAAGTAAAACTTTTAGGTATGTCCCTGGCGAGTGTTGAACTAAAACTAATTCGTAGCACGTTCTTGCCAGCAGTTTGGGCTCATTACCGCTCAGTTCTTAGCGTTCATTTGTGATCTTACACCTCCTTCGTAAAAAAACCCGCTTTTTCTCTCGAGGGAGTAAAATAACTATGGTTCAATGCTCCAAATACTTAAAGGAGAATGTTCCAGTACTAATCAATTTGTTCGTACCGCAGTCATTTCGCGTGTGTTTTAAATATAACCGAATTTATACCGTGTCGTGTGCCATAAAGTAATTGAATTGTAGCGCAATAAAATTATTTAATTACACGTCAAACACATTTTGAGCGGGTAATGGTCGCGCGGCGTCTCTTAACGCAATTAAGACTGTTTTGCATAATCACAAAATATGCGTTCCGCGGAGATGTAACACAGAAATTTCAGATGAAAGGGAATTCCAAAGATTTTGCGTACTGCGTTTTGTTCATTAGTGTTCGCTGTAATTTGTATTGTAGGAGTCTTCCTGATTGTGTGATTTAAGTTAGTAAGTAAGTAGGTAATACTTGTTTGTGAGGACAGGGTTTGTTGATCTCTAAATGGGTTTTATCTAGCAGATACAGTAGCTTTGTAGGTATATTATGCTAGTATAGAAATAGTGTTTGAATAGACTCATAGCTTTAACAAATCTAAACAATATTATCACTGCGTACCCGGTGGTGAATTGCAAGCATGAAGAAACATTTTAAAAAGTTTAGATCGTTATCAGATTTTAACAATTTCCGCATTTCTACGATACACAGCGATACAACGCCCCGTGAGTTTTATCTAAATTAGCGTACAATTTACATACATTTAGCCAAAATATCACACATCGAACGTTCAATAAAATTGATTTGATCATATTGGTACCTATTTTATGAGGCAAATCTAATTTTACTCAAATACGGAACACTTGTATAATTTTAATTAAAATATTGATAGACCTACTTAAAACTAAACACAAACTTGATCTCTATGTCGCACTAAACTGGTTTTTCTAGTTGTCACCTTCGACATGCTTTTGACACAGACGCTTATGAGTATTCGACAAAGATGTGTGAATAAATCTAAATCTATCTATCATCTAAGACTACGTCCGTACTAGTATTAAACCTTGTATCGCGAAGTGTACAAACACAAAAAACTAAAATAAATTTATGTAAGTGAGCTATATCGCGTAGGTAAGAGTCATCCAGCGACCACGGCTGTAACTCATGCCTTCGCGTCTTTTTTTAATACGTTCGCGGTACGAATCCTCAACGGATTGTAGATTTACGGCGATAGTTATAAAGTATTCAGAGACAATGAACACCCAAAGTAGAAACAACAATTTCTGCTGACCACACATGTCATTATAGTATCACCAAACCTCGGCGCAGTGCTAATCGGTGAGGTGACCTGTTAAACCACTACACTATCTGTAAAGTAATACCATATGAGGCAGCTTTCCTCTCACAGCTTAAATTGCATATCTTCACGCAACATTATTAAATTCGTTGCTCAATTTCTAATGTTATATTGCACACTCACATTCCATTTGACGCATGGGGATGTAGGCACTTAAGTGCTGTACGGTAACAGAAATGACTGGAATAATTTTGAGTTCATTTTATAGCCGTGATGTAATTAATAATAGTGTTGAATGGTTGCGAAAATCATTGGTATTGGTTAAATTTACATGATCTGTATGTGATATCGGTTTGTTTCGATTTATGTGTACATAATGAGTGGAGCTTTTGACTGTGGCTTTGTTTGTGTATTCATAGCATGAAACTTAACTAATTAAGTGCGATTTTAGTTTGAATTTGAATAAGTAAGAAAAGCCAGAAAACACAAATAAAAAAACAACTTGTTCTACTTTATAACAAAGCGTGGACTAAATATAGTTCTAAAAGTTCTAGCCTTATAGGTCTCTCTCTAAATAATTTGTTCAAGCAAATGTTGAATATAATACATGAAAACCATATTTACTTAAAAGGTCCAAAGGAGAATGACCAAATTTGTATGGAAGATGGGCTAAGTTTGCTTCTCGATGATTTGACCAGTAAAATATAGTGAATATACTCCCAATTAAATTAGGAAAAAATTTATACGATATTCGGCGGCAGTTCTTAGCTATCGGAAAATAAATAAATATTTGAAATACTTATTTCAAATATTTTGAGGTTAAGTATTGTGATAGTTACATGAATTACATCATATAAAATATAGTAGTAAATTAGTTAATTATCGCCTGTGCTTCGAAGAGTACTTACGTTAAGCCGTCGGTCCCAGTTGTCATGAAGATCTTTCACCATCGCACGTCGTTACGGGGAGTCAGTACCCTCCAATAAACCGATACTTACTGGTCTAAACCATACAATATCGCTTTCCCTTTGGGTTATGGCGGTCAGACTATGGAAAAGCTAATATTCTGTAATATCTGGTTAGACTGGTATGCGGACCCAGGGCTCCTAGGCGTTGAAGTCTTAGATGCCACCGACATACATCTAGGACGGTGATGATATGATTTAATCATATTACCGGAATTTATTAGAAGCCTTTATGTATATTATACAATATAGAAAATAGCTGTAAAAAGAAATGGAGCTACGAAACGCTTGTTCATTATATTAGTTTGCGGTTTTTGTGGTTCAATTAATGAGAATTTCAGTGAGGCTAGTTCGCAAAGGATAAGCTCATTCCATTGGACCTTATTACAAAGTTGGCATTAAAACAACACTGTTTTATGCTTAATAGGTAAATGAAACACAGTTTTCATGTTATTCTACATTTTATTTGTTATTATACCTAAATCTTCTTCAAATAAATCACCTCAAAATGAAGCCGGAGCTTGTATATCGTATACCATAATGTCGTGCAGGTCCTCATAAGTTTCAACAGCTTCAATTAATGTGTAGCATTCTAAACATAAGACTCCGTTCAATTCCTGAAACAAACAATTAAAGTAGTTTGAATATTCGGCGAGGAGAGCACGAGAGAATTGTAGGAATTGAGAAGAGAAGTAAACAACACTTACACAGACTGGCGCTATCCATGATATGATGTCAAAATATTGAGCTCCGAATCAGATAGCTTGTCCAAAGAACGGACACGTGTTGCTGCCGAGGTAGGTACCGCAAAGGAAGACTTAACATAACTGCAATCCTCCCCACGGCTAGTTGTTCTAAGTCCAGACATACTAATGTTACCAATAAAGACTGTCTCATACTTTAGTCAACCCACGAGTCTTGATAACACGAAATAAACTTGTTTGGTCCACAAAGGATTGTTCAAGTCAATGTAAACGACAGTAAATTACTTATTTTCCAATAAAGAGATATGAGCATAGGTGAAAATGCAATTTGACTGTTTTCATGTCAAAATAACTGACTACGTGACTACTCTGTGTAACTGACGTAAGACTAGAGAGGTTGGACTAGTAATAAGGTTATATTTCTTTGCGTAAGACGTTACAGATGCCAGTATAATAAAAATATGTTCCCATATTTTCGATAAGTACAAGACATTATTTCGTGGGTAATATGTTGCAAAAAGGATAAACATAATATTATTTATAGAAAATATTTCACCACAATACATTTTTCAAAATATCATAAGATTTTGGTGTTATTTTGCTTATTGGAAACTTTTGTTATGTCACCCTGTTTTCACTATGAATGTAATTTTTCCCTGTTAAAAGGGGTTTGCAAGAAACTGTAAACATTTGCCTAAATATGCAAAATGAGTTTTGAATATGAAATGGCGATATCACGACCGGAACAACGCAGATACTATTAATTTTGAACTAAAAAACTCCGTTTTGCTTTAAATTAAAATTAATGTATATAAAATTATAAAATATAAGAAGATTTTTTAGATATGAATGGTTTAGAAGCAAACGTGCCACAAAATAGCCCAGTTTTGGTCATTCTCCTTTAGGACTAAGTATGGTAAGTTTAAATTTAGTCCACTTTTGTGATAGACCTACATATGTATACAGTTATTAAAGCGAGGTTTCACTTAAATCACAAGAAGGTCAAACATTAATCTTATACTAATATATAAAGCTGAAGAGTTTGTTTGTTTGTTTGTTTGGTTGAACGCGCTAATCTCAGGAACTACTGGTCCGATATGAAAAATTCTTTCAGTGTTAGATAGCCCATTTATCGAGGAAGGCTATTGGCTATATAACATCACGCTATGAGCGACGGGAGCAGAGCAGTAGCCTTAAATAACGCGGGTGTAACCGCGGGCATCGTCTAGTTTATAAATAAACCTGTTCCAGTTTCGTAAACGTATCTAAAGTACAAGGCCCTTATCTGTCCTATTTTGTGTGCCTACATGAATAGAAGTACAAGGTAAAAATCACTTCAATCGAAACTCTTTAGTAGAAAAACCCTCATTTACTCGAGCTTGCTTTGTGTATTCGTAGGGAAGACCCCTCAGTAGAAATCGGTAGAAAGGGTTGTCATTTGTCGGCGGATCATAAGTTCGGATGCCGGAAATAATCCAGACGACGACGGCTGGGACAAAAGGGTTTACCCTGACTTGCCTACGTGTATTTTTAGTGATGTACATCTTTAGATAATTATATTGATTGTAGGCGTGCTTTAGAAGCTGTGTCACTATAAAAGGGTACCGTCTACTATTTACCTGTGTTTACTTAGATCAATCGTTCAGGGATGTATCGTTTCTTCGACCAGTTGTCGAATGGGAAATGCTTCTCTCGGTTAGCAGTTGATCGAACAATTGAATTTCGATACCTAGTACTCGTACTCAGACTCGAATACGAGATACTTCAATATCTTGCAAGTAAAAAAAGCCAGATCCATTTAATGTTCACTTTGATAATCGCTTATTTATGACACACTGTATTGACATAAATAAGCGACCTTCAAAGCGATGTTTCATATAGGAATATACATATGCATATAATAAAAATTTCATGAATTTTGAATGCCGTGTTGTCAATGTTTCTTTGTTTACTCCACAGCTAATCACCGACGAATAAACCGTAAATAATTTAACCGCTTACCCCTGCCTAAACGTTCGCCGTAACGCGCTTCAAAAACAAACATGTTGCTACAACTGTTTGAGTTACAATTTCGATTGCCTTTCGCTGTGTTCCGTTAAATACTTTTTGTTTGTATGGCTTTAGCAGTGTTTCTGATTGCATTTGTGAAAATCTGGTTATTAATTTGTTTATTGGAACGGGCGGAATAATATTGATCTTTAACTTGTTAAGTGCAAGTTGAAATATTGGATTACCCTCTCGCCAGAAGCGTACACATTGTATTACTGTTCTAATAATCTCTTAGCTGCTTGCCACAGTGAAACAGCAATCAACAACACACAATCCTTTCATTAGTCCAAACACTACAGAGAACAGACAAACGCAATAGTCTACCTACCCAAAAACGCCTGTATAATAATATCATAGCAAACTAGCGAAACGTATTCTCAACTACCCGCAGAACAAAAAGATGTATTATATTCCGAGTTATTATTATCTAGGGGAACAGAAAGCAGCACTCACAAATTTCCTTAAGCAAACTAGGTAAATTGTAGTAGCAGAAGCTGAGCACGTACTGTCAACTTGTCACGGCATAAGTGACTCCGTCGTGCTCCAATTATGTGAACTAGTCATGTCCACAGTGCTAGAGGGTTTACAGGAACTTCGCACGTATGATTTAGTTAGCTTTGGGAGCAATTTGAGCCCGGCTTTGAGGTCAAGATGGCGCGTGAAGTTGCCTCTGTTTGTATGAAAGTTTGCGGTTACTGTTTTGATATCTAGATTAGTTCGGGTGTTGATTTCGTTGAGTGTTTGCTGTCTGTTTATTTTGTTGTGTGTTAAGGGTCAGTGAATGGGACAGTAAGAACGAAAACTGTAGCTTTTGTAGTTGACTGTACGTATATACTTATTTAAGGATTAGGAATTCAAAGCTTAACTATGAATCTGCGTCTTTACCAAAGAAAATCGCCAGATTTTGCAGCTGTTTTTATTACGCAAAATAACAGGAGCTTCTATCACCTGCGGTTTATCTACAGTGGCCCAGATGAGAGACTCTAAATCGCCTGCGAGTGATTCCTAACGTGTTAAAATGTTCTACTGGCTACAACGAAATGACCGGATTTAGCTAAAGGATAATACATTCAAAATTCTCAGTAGCAAACCATAAACTGAATGTGTGAACATGATTCTAAAACAGACTGTTCTTGTTCTTGCACAGACATTACAGCTAAGCAATCAATAACAGATGTGTTATGACAACATTCGTATACTAGGGCATACTGCATTCAGTCTAATCCCTTCTGAGAAATTACGCGAACCTATGCAAAGACTGCGCACAAAACTCGCTGTACCACGATAATACTTTCCGATACTTTATATTATACTTTATGCAATCTTTTATTCAATCTTCCTGAACACAATTTAATCTCGCTCCTTCTGTAAATATAGAATATTTTCATTTTCACCTTGTATACGTGTTTCCCGTTGCCAGTTCCGCCGGCTAATTTCACGATTCACTCGCCGAAGTGAATTAATTTTCACAATTTAGCATTCGTATCACGATTCGCTTTTCGTACATACATACGCTAAGTATTATGCGATTATTTGGATCATCAAATTGTTCACTTGGAACTCAAAATTCACGTGTACTTGAAAATACATAGGTATTATTATGGTTGGAGCTTTCAAAGTGCAGATTTCAAATTTGGTTGAATGATTTTCAATTTATCTTGTTGGCTTATTCATTTATTTATTGGTTGGGTGTTTGTTTTATTCTGGTGGCGTTGAATAACCGATACATAGACAGTGATGTGTATATAAATAGAGTTTGAACTACTGTCAAGCAGCGACTGTATAAGATTCGACTTTCGACTATTATACAGTCGCTGCTTGACATGAACTGTCGCTGCTTGACACTTGAATTCGACTTCGAAGAGACTAAAAGATTTCTTCGTCACTTTAGTACCCACAATCCGCATGCTTGCTCAGTAGTGTAGTTAAACATTGTGACGAAACTTGCATTTCTCATACTTCTCCATCATTTTCTTAAAGCATATGTGTAGTCAACTGAACTGATAGCGCCTAATCTTTCTCAGGCGGAGAAAACGGCCACCCCGAAGGCGTGTTATTATTCAAGTTTGGTATAAAGAATTATATCATAATATATTTCTATATCTTTGTATTTTCTTTGGCACTTAGCAGGTGGTAGTTAGGTAGTATGGGCTACTGACTGGCATCTACAGATGAATTAAACTTCTAAAATATGATCCTGACTTACATACTCAGTACTCGCTAATTTATTTTCTCTTTCTCTTTACCTTCTCCACTTGCTTTTCATCGAAAAGTATCTGTATGTTAGGAAAGGTATCGGATTACATTGTAGCAGAGAAAAAAGTGTTTTCGACAACACCTCAAAATTGCACCTACGAGACATATTTTACTTGTAACACTAAACGTGTGTGAAGCGTGAGAACTGGCACGCACATACAACAAACTGTGATATTTATGGTTTATTATGTGCTGGTGTGTTATTTGCTTATTATTTTAACATGATATCATCATCATCAGCCAGCAAGAGTCCACTGCTGGATATAGGCCTCTCCAATGGCACGCCACTGAGCCCGATTTTCGGCTTTTCGTGTCCAGCCGCTGCCAGCCACTTTGCGTATATCTATCGTCCCTCCACCTAGCCGGAGGGAGTCCCATACTACGTTTGCCAAGGCGCGGTCTCCACTCTAGAACATGACTACTCCAACGGTTTTGCTAATTCTTTGAGCTATGTCGATTACCTTGGTTCTCTGTCGGATCACTTCATTGTGAATTCGATCCTTCAGAAAAACTCCGAGTATAGCCCTTTCCATAGCTCGCTGAGCGACCTTAAACTTTAACATGAAATAAAATCACATAAAGAAAATATACAATTTCCTTGTCATATTACAGATGTTCATTGAACGTAGCTAAGTCGCTCTGATGGAGGATTCATAATATGTTTTTTTTAGGCATCAGTTAAAAAATGCTGTATTAGTAAAATGTCAACCGAAATTAGTGATAATATTTTAATGACCAATCTTTTATGCAAGTGCTACATAAATTAATTAAAGCAGTGGTTTACTTCGGCTATTGTTCGGTAGAAATAATATATAGGTACCTACGTATTTTTCTAACATAAGTTTACACCGCATACAGCTGAATACACGTGAATTATATTATTATTTTGAGTAATAAATATCTTGAAGCACATCATGTCACACAACTACTACAATCTGTAATTTATTTATACAAAACTTGTACCAAGTTTCTATATATTGTGTACTTATCGTTGCATCTGACGCAAAATAACGTCAAATAACAATTCTAAGCGTACGTCAAGTTGTTACACGCGTGATAACGTCAAACTTGTCGCGTTGGACGAAGGTGCTTGACGTGATACGAAATAGATTTAACGTGTCTGCTGGTAAACTGGGATGTTAAGTGAAATTTTTGAAAAGTGTGGCACAGCTGATATTCTGTCAAATTTGGTTAGACTAGAAAGTGGACTCCGGGCGAAAGTTTGGGATATTGCTAGGATGATGACGATGAAACGTCAAAAGGTGGAGAGAGTATTAAAAAAAAAAGTATTCAAAAAGTATTTATTTTCTTTCTCAAAGGCAACTTACAGAGAGTATGTAGTTGTAAGTTTTAAGGTAGAAACTTTTATGTGCGATGGTGAATTTTCACATACCAGCGAACTGCAGGGCAATATCAAACAAGTTCTTATTCTATCGCAGTCATATCGCAGTACTTACTTCAAAGAATTTCTTGGAAGTAATCGTACCATATTGTATAGACGAACTTTAGGCGTCGAAGTGCGACCAATTAAGCAGTCCAAGTGTCGTGTGTCCACATTGACAAGTCGCAGCAGTTTCTGGCGTGGCGTGTTACGCGCCCTGAGGCGGTCACGCGCGATCGCGTGCGCATACTTACGGTAGGGTCATCACGGGAAGGCTTTAAAATACTAAGTACATTAGGCTTCTTTTAAAATTAAACGATGATATTACGGTAAGTCGCACCTACCGTGGTGGCTTAAAATAATTAAATCAAGCAAATTCGGTAGTGGCTTATTGCAAGCTTTTTCCGTGTCCTGTTATTTTTCTTTGCATGCGGTACAGTAGTACAACTTCCAAAGTAAATACTTACCATTTAAAATGAGGACTTTTTAAAGTAATACACAATTTCAAAGCTTAGATGAGTTTTTGTGGAAAAGCTATAATTCTCAGTCAAATCCAGTTAGATTAGTTAGCGGACACCGGGTTGCAACTGGGATAACACAAGAGGATGATGATGTTTATTGTCCAATCTTCATTAAGTTTGAGACTCTGTTAGATTCCTCAAGCTTAGTACCTAGCGATAAAACAAACTAAATTTTACTTTTTAAAAGCGCTAGCACAAACAGACACATGTATCTGTTGTATTGAGACGGCCATCTGCACTTTAATGTTCTGTGCCAATAGGTTAACCGCCAATATTATGTGCAAACACATTACTGGCAGATCGTTAATTTAATGTATTCTAGGTACTTTGTATTGAGGTTTACAGATCGAAAATGTTATTTATGCTGACTATTCTATTGCAATATGTTTAAGGTATTTGTTTTACGAGCAAATACCTACGAGATATTGATTATAAACTTTACTGCTTAAGGCTTTTATTAAGTATAAAGCAAGAACTAGATAAAATCCTAGTCTTGTTTTAAATTAAGACCTTTTAAAGAAGGTCGTGTTTTAGTTAAATTTGATATATTTTCTTCCAAATTAAGAGGCAATTTTGCCTTAGTCATTATTTTAACTTTTATGCTGATAGTCAGCACAAAATATATAATAAAGACTAAAGCTTTGGTTTTTACAATAAGTTCAAATTTGTCTATAATTATTGAAACTGGTTAGTTGCTATTTAATACCAAATACAAATGATTGGCTTTTGAATGTGATAAGTATTACCGAGAGGTGAGAACTCGGTTTCAATACATAGTTTCAAACTTTATTTTTTTGTTTGCCAACCCTATCTGTACTTAACAATGTATGTTTAGTGGCAATCGCTTTGAAATATGTTGCCAGCTTTAATGTAGATGTTTTGTTTTCTTAATCACGTCACGTAGGTTTTTGGGTAAACAGGTATTTTAAAGGAGTGGAATAGTCATATGAAAGAAAGCTCTTCCTAACAGTGAACTCAGGTTTGTTTGAGTGATTGAGGAAAATAAGTAGTGCATAATAATCTCTGATCAGATTGTGATTATGTGATAGGTAATACTGCTCCTTGCTGCTCGGGTATAGCTAGCATATGTGATAAACTTTCTTTAATACGAGGAGACCCCCATGAGAAGAATGGTGGTAGCTTTCAGCCACCATAACATCTTCATAAATTATAGCAACTAGGAATATTGTATATTCCACATAAGTTCCGAACAAAATAAGTATGACAAATTTATTAATATATCTAGACAAATTGGTCGATAGATAAAATATTGGAAAAGGCTGTTAAGGCGCTGTGTACAGTACACTGAGTTCAGCTGTTGCTGTCACTGTCGGATTGTATACATAAGAAAGAGAAGCGCGATGACGACGGGACGTTCAGAACGAGTTATTTATCATTAAATACATTAATCCTTACAAATATCTTATTCCAATCGATAAATAAAAACAACAGTTCCCTTTATTATTATATATTACATCACTGTTATTAATATTATCAAGATTTGTTTATAAATAATACAGTTACAATTGCTACAATTTCAATTTTAATGGTTATTTTATGGTTTTTTTATCGAGAAAATTTACCGAAAACGTGTTTTGAACACAATGGTCCCCCCATAAATATGATCAAGATTAACATATATTTTTTTAGCTGCTCTAAAATGTATACATTTGGCTAAAAACTGTTTTGTGAAGCCTATTTTGACTAGGTACAGCGCCTTAACAACCGTGAGAGCGAGAAAGTGTACAATTGGTTGTTCCTATGACTATCACGCAAATCCTCAATTGGCTGCATGTACTTTTATTCATTGCCACAGTGACTTATTAGCTCATATCGCACAACTGCCGTACCAATTAGCTCTTCAATTGCACTTAGGCCTAGGCCCGCTAATGAACGCCACTTTTTCCTCATAAACAGTGTAAGTAATCGCTTAAATAAGTATAAAACCGCCGGCGGACATAAGTACTTAATGTGCTATTATCTTGTGAGCCTTTATCTTGTGAGTAAAATATTGTTTATCAGTCTGGTTAATATAAAGAGTAGGTATACCTAAGGTTTTCTTTATTGTAATTAAAGGGTTTTAACTAGAGATATATTTTATCTTGAAACAAGCATGAAAGGTTCAAAAGAAAGAGCTTTGGTTACTAGAAAGTTTCCCAGAAATCTGTATTAAGTAATTTGCTACATGTGAATTAATGAGGAATCATCCACCTAGCGTTATCCCAGTTACAACCCGAGGTTCGCTTACTGTTACTAGTCTAACCGGATTTGACCGCAACCCAAAAGGATATCTATATACATATCTTGGTTTAGATTACCTAGTGTCAGTTTATTTTGGATAGGGTTCTAACTTCCGATAACGGCTATCAAAGATCTTCATGACCGCTCAACATGCTCTCCGAGGTACGAGGCAAGTGATAATTAAATATTCATGACAGTCGTAACTCAGAAAAGTCAGTTGTGCACGTCGTGGATTCGAACCCGATACCCTCTGCATGGCGTCTGTTGCTATCTCCACTAGGCTATCGTTGCCTTACCGAACATTTAATTTTTATTTTATTTAACATTAAGAATGTCGTATAAGGGATATAGCTAATTTGCACGTCCAAATAGATGCATTAACATGCACCTGTGACGTGCGTCTGTCACGGTCGCTGTTGTGGAAACGACGCGGCTAATTAGGAACGACTTACGCACTCAGTTTGTTGGGGAGAGAAAGGGACAGGATGTCGTGTCATCTGTAGGGTATATTGATGCTGATATTGTAGTACCTACTTGAAAGAGTTTGGGTCATCCCGTGATTAGTGATACTGATAACATAAACAACGCTGAAACGTCGGGACAAATAGAAATAAATTACGTGATTTATATCCGGTTCCAACATTTGATCTATCCTTGGATTTGGATACTACCATGTTCCATAATAATATACCCGACACTAAAGTCTGCCATTAATGTAATTTAAACAACAATAAAGATACTTATAGATAAGTGCTACTATTCTATTGCTGATTTTCTCAAAAATAAGTTGTAAATGTTTTGTTCGTATGGTTTTAGTATATTATGTATTTTTTATGACCGTGTATAAATTCAATAACTTTTTTTTTAATTTGACAATTTATTTATTTTTGTTTAAAAGCATGATATTTCTCATTTATTGATTATTTGTATATCATGATGACAAAACATAGCGCACTTTATTTTTTTAAGACCACCACAATTTATGTACCTATACTTACCTATGTTTAATAAATAAAAATTCTGATTTCTGATTTCCAATATTTGATCTAACCTTGGATTTGGATACAAAATTTTTGACATATTTTGTATAGACCTTTTGTCAAATATGTATCTCTAGTAGCCATATGCATGGCGAGAAATAATTTTGGGACCGGTTGCTAGGTCCGTTATGTAAAAAAGTGTGTGCGCCAGTCGCGAAAGTTTGAAAGGATTTAGATTAAGTAAAACATTAAGGTATTCGACGGTAATATTGTATGGATAAATACTTAACTCACGGCTTGGTAGTAAGTAAATATAAGAACAATGATCAAGGTTTGTAAATTGAAGTTTGTAATCTTATTGCATAAGTTAAGTACCGCTGTTAAGACCGGGTAAATAAAATTGCATAATAATTTCATAACCTACATACATACATAGACTCACGCCTGTTTCCCCGAAGGGGTAGGCAGAGGCATATTAAACGCCCACTTTTCGCCAGTGTTTTGATCCCACGTAACAGGTGGCGAGCCTATTGCCGCTTATTGGGACATTTTGTTTGACAGAGCCTCGTCCGTTGATCGGCAGGTGCACCACTTGCAGGTGAGGTTGGCTTGGGACCTTTATTATACCTTTATTATATTGTACCTTATTTGGCAGCAGAGAACATTCTTTGAGGTACTATGTTGGATTTAGTCTTTAAATCCAGCCTCACGGTCATTCTCCATTCAACCTTTGACTGCGCTGAATATGTAACCGGTCCTTTAAACTGCCAAATCAAATTTAGTATACAAGACACATGACACGAGACGTGGCAATAAACCTTTCTGCTTAATCCCCAAGATAAAGGCGCAAAAGGATCACAGGCGAACTAATTAATTAGCCCACGGCTAGATTGAACATATTCGAGAAGGCCCAGCCGTGAAACCGACATTAGCCAAAGGTACATTCCAAATAATACAGGGATATTTACAAGATGAAAGGAAAACAAAATGTAGGTGTACAAAAGGTTAAGCATACTAAATCCCTTTTTTGTAATATCACATTCATCTAATCCACAACCGGCCTTATTTTTCCTCGACGAATTTAATCTGAAAATGTAGATCCGTACGTACACCTATTTAAAATACCAAAACTCACTTGAATGTGATGAGGAAATAAGCCCGAGCTTTGTGATATTAAAGCTTTAGGTATGTGATCTCAAAAGGCTGAAATAAATAATAAATTTTATCCTCGTACCAAAGATGATCTATAAAACATGCATACGGAGTTGTAAATTAAACAAAGCTTTTATATCACAACCGTAGCAATTAGAAATCAGTAGCAATCTCAGTTGTTTAACGAACCACATTATAATTAATTGCTTTATTTTATTGTTGACTTTTTCTGCAATTTTTTTATGATGTGTCAATAAGTCTCTTTTAGAAAAAAAGCGACAGTTATGAATGAAATTCAACATTTTGTTTACATTGCTATGATTTTTACAAATCTTGATTTTTAAACGTTTTAAATACTCTTTTACGTCAATAGTAACAGGAAAACGTTCTCTAAAGAATACTGAATCACAAAGGTATTTCGCGTTCAAAAGACTTTCTCATTTAAATAGAGAATAATAGAACTTTGTGGAAAAGTACTACTCTCCAGTTAGGTATTTATTTTTCTAATCTGACCTGAAAACCAGCAAACACACTAAGCCCTCAAAATAGATCATTTGAAAACTGTGGCTATATAACCGCCGAAATTAAAATATTATCGAGGGCTTGCTTGAGTTACATTTATTAATCACCTATAACGTCACAAGAAGTTTACAGTATAACATTTAACTTTATCACAGTTGGCTTGAAGGTAACTAATTTATATCAAAATCTCGTAGATGTCAGTATCTTTGCATTAAAATGACTACCATACGACCACAAATGATAAGTAGTTAAATCTATAAAGTCGAGTACCAGTTTAAGTTTAAAGTACCTACCTCCTCGGTTTGATCTATCTAGAACACTGGGGTACATGCCCATGATTCCTATTTTTGCTTGAAGCACAAAACTGACCGCGGAAAAATCGATGACTAATGATGTCATTCCAAACGTATTCGTAGACGATGAAACGCCGCAATTTTTTTTTGTCTTGTACGTGTACAGATAATCAATTTGGACAATCAGCGTACAATTGGAAATACATACTTAGTCGCTAAATATTTTCAAACCTTTATGTTTTGTACACATACTAATAGTTATGTCGCTGTCATAAAGTCTCCTAGTCGTGTTTACTTCTTGGCAAAACATACAGGAACGTATGTCTGTATGTCAACAACATATGAGGAGCAAACATTCAGAAGGTGATTTGTCCCCTGGCTCAGATTTATAGCAAATCTTAAAAAATCCTAAATACCTACACTTAATATGTAAATCACATTTTGTATACATTGATTTATCCTATGAATGTGTAAGAATACGCGAAAGTACTAAAATTTATGACACCCAGTGTCTAAAACAGATAAAATTTAAATTTATTTTGGATAAAACACATACATTGTATACATTGATTTATCCTAGGAATGTGTAAGAATACGCGAAAGTACTAAAATTTATGACACCCAGTGTCTAAAACAGATAAAATTTAAATTTATTTTGGATAAAACACATTTTGCATGAAACCGAAAGACAAAACAAAAACAAAAGCAAAAACAAAAGCAAATCTTAAAAAATCCTAAATACCTACACTTAATATGTAAATCACATTTTGTATACATTGATTTATTCTAGGATTGTGTAAGAATACGCGAAAGTACTAAAATTTATGACACCCAGTGTCTAAAACAGATAAAATTTAAATTTATTTTGGATAAAACACATTTTGCATGAAACTGAAGGACAAAACACTATTTGAAAGTACAGGGTTAGGACAAAACTTAATTTGAACGTAATCATTCCAGTTTGTTCACTAATAATGAATCAATGCACATTATTAGCAATTGCATTTTAGAATTTTTTGTGGAATATACCTACATGAAATACACAAAAACAAAATTATTTAAGTATTTTTATTAAAAACTGCAATTACAAAAGAAATGGATACTAAGAGGAATTAAATCCTAACAGCAATTTCCTCAGGAAAAAGGAACGCAAAAAAGATCGATGCCTTTGAAATGTGGTGCTGGAGGAAGCTGCTACGCATTCCTTGGACAGCTATGAGGACCAATGTTTACATCCTCGAAGAGCTGAAGGTCACCAAGCGTCTGCTGACTACGTGCCAGGAAAAGATCCGGAGTTTCTTTGGGCACATAATGCGATCCCCATTGCATAGCCTGGAGAAACTCGTCATTCTCGGACAAATGGAAGCGCGCTTCCTCTCCTAGGTGGCGCTCTTCCTCTAGGAAGAGCGCCAGCTAGATGGGTGGAACAACTCAAGGAGGTGACTGAAGGCCAGAAACAGGAAGCGGTAAATATGGCGCAGAACCGGACCGAGTGGAGAAGATTGACATACAGTCACTATCCTCAGCATTGAGGGAACGACCAGAAAGAAGCAATTTCCTCCTCCAAACAGTCACAATATGCTTCTTCTTCCACTGTTTCAGCAGCAGTTGGCAGAGAAAATAACACATTTTTATACCAATCAAACCAGTGTTGCCAGCAAAAATTGGTAAAAAAAGGTGACAAATCACGGTTTGAATGTTTGCTCCTCATATAATAACAGAGGCGATAAATTACCCCGCATAATCAAAAATGTAAACGTTCAAATTTGAACTGTGTACAAAGACGGCGATGAATAAGCAATCATTAAAACAACCGTTGCGCCGTTCAGTTGTATAAGATTTGTTTCAGACTAGCGTATTTTTCAGCGCGTTTATGGTCGATCCAGCATACGCGCTTACACGCGCGCTACATTACGAGCTTCAAAAAACCAGACTTGCGTAAACTGGCATATTTCAGCGTGTTCGCTCGAAACGGTCGTGATATCACGGCTCGCGATTATACAAGTTTAGAAGCGCGTCAACGCTCGTACGAATTGCGCTTGTGCCAAAGGTCGCGCCTTTACACGCCTACATGAGCTTCCAAAAACGAGCTTATACGCGCGTAAAAAATGCTAGTCTGAAACCGCTCTAATACACTCACGATGCACTACGGTCCGATGGCCCGGACAAAGCGTTCAGATGCATGCTAGAGATAGGAATAATAATTACGTAATTTCCTTAGCTTTTGTTGAGAACTGTGGCTTTTTAAACAAACTTGATACTTTAAAGCATAATGGGGGTTTTGAGATGATAGAAATTACAGCTCACTCGGTCGGTGCTACTTTTCGTTTGTGGGATCAGTGGTTACGACTCAATTTTAGTTGAATTCGTGAAGTACGTGAGGACTTTATTTTACTAGTGTACCTATTAAGTTAGTTATAAACTTGATGAAATATTTTGAAGTGAGTGATAGTAAAAATTTTCTTAAAATATGAAATATTGTAAGTTACGTTTGAACCACCACTTTTGTGGTGGTTTTAGTGCAAATTTCTCTGAAGAATATCTCTGAAAATTGGTTGGCTTAAAATGTCGTATGAAAACAAATAAAGGGCCACTTTTATAGATTGACTTAAAATAATGTTAATCTCGGACTAAGGTTGGTGATTTATTAAGTCTTTATTTTGCAATGAGCTTTGTAATATAGCGTAAACGTATTAAATATTTTATTTAGAAACTGAATAAAAGTTAGCTTACCTAGACATCTTCCGAATTAGGAGATTTGTAAGATTAAAACATAATTAAAAAAGACTAATAATTCATCCTATAATAGGTATAGTTTTTTAACCAGTGCCTCAGAGACCTCTCTCTAATGTCCGTACAAGAGCATCGTACCTTCATAAATAGGGTAAGAAGCCATATTTTCACCCAGTATGGCTATTTATTATTATTAATATAGAGATCTACCTTCCAAGAACACGTCCATAAGTATGCATATATTGCATAATAATATAATCCGAAATTATCTTTTGTCCTTACCTTTCTGCTGTTGGAGAAGTCATTTGACTTATCTTAAACAACTTAGTAACGATCAATGAAGCCATCTTGCATAATGGCTGTTTAAGTAGACCTCACCGGTTAATTCATAGACTAAGATCCCGCGACAAATTAGTGCACTCATCGAGTTTTTGCTTTTGAATATAGTGTGCCATCGGGATTCGTAAAATATGCCGGTTGGCGTAGCGGGAGTGGGAGCGACTGCTACGTCGAAGGTCGCGCGTTCGACTCCCGCTGAACATGGATGTTTGTCTTGGTACGTTAGTACTCTTCATTATTCTGTGGTTTTGGTCTGGGTGTTTCTATGTATAATATGAACGTATTTACAAAAAAAAGTATATATGTATGTTTATCCATTATCAAGTACCCATAGTACAAGCTCTGCTTAGTTTGGGACAAGATAGTGTTTTGTGAATGTGAAAAAAAAAGTAACACACACCCTGCCATGAAAACCTGTCTAGTGATCAAATATCTTAACAACAAACCTGGAACCAGCAGCATGAAGACGTCGACTAGTTTTTGTTTAGCAGTTGGTCAGAATATTCTTAAATTGTTAAAATTACCTGCTTTCACGATGAAAAGATTAGCAACTTGACAAATAAAATGTGTGAGGAAGTGAAATAAGTGAAATTGTAACGTGGTCACCGTCGTGTAGAATTGTAGCTGAAGAGACAAAAATCATGTTGTCTCAGGAAAAAGGAAAGAAATGGGCATCAAGTACAAAAATAACAATTAATTAAATTTATAGATTCACGCCTGTATCCCCGAAGGGGTAGGCAGAGGTGTAATATTACACCCACATTTCGCATTTTTAGGTCCCACGTAATAGAGGGCGAGCCTATTGCTGTACCGGGCACATTACCAGACTCCGTGCTGCTACTGAGTATTTCCTAATTGAAAAACCCAATAACACTTTGCCCGACCCGGGAATCGAATAAATAAAAAATGTAGACAAACCAAACTTATGAAAGTTTATGGGAAAAGTGGAGGTAAGCTAACAAAAAGATGTCACTATATCAAATATTCAACATAGAAAAACACGTGTCACGACGTATCAACAAATTCAAAATTAATTTAAGTTACATTTCTTAAAATAGATTTTATTTCCTTAAAACCTTAGGTGTCCGCCACTGGGTAACTTCCCCCTACGCGTGACATCATTTGTCAGACGAGAACGCTTGACAGCTCTGCGACGCTTTTAAGCCATAGCACATGCGTCAAATGCTAGTCAACTAGTCAACCCTTAGATTATATAACTATTAGATGGAGGCATACGACCCCAAGACCGTCACTAATAATCTGACGTAGGTGGCCATATGGCCACCCATTACCCGTTAAAATGTAATAGAACTTTATTTCAAACTTTGAGACTTCGGTTTTCGGTCATAGATATTTTGATAATTATTCGTATAAAGATTGTGACGTATTAACATAGTAACGTTATAACTTTATCGATACTTAAATTTTACAGACTAGCTTCAGTACACCGCGGGTCTTACTTATCGCATAAAAAGGTAGTTTATTGTGATGTATTAGCTATACTACAATATTTCAATAAAAATATTGTTTCACGATAGAGTATCCTCAATTTTTTTTCGTTTATAAATGTTTTTATGTAAAACCATCTGCCGCAAACAACTACTAAGCCATGCAATTTTTTCATGATGTTTTCCTTCATCATAGCAAGCCAAGCTTCTAGTAACCAGAGATTCATGCAGTAAATTTGAAAACCGATGCGTTAAAATTATATTTTTACAGACTTTGTCACTGCTTAGAGTGGTTACCGGTGTTACACTAAAATAATATCATTTGCTTTATTCATGTTAAAATGTTAATTAAAATAAAAAAGCATTTCAGTGCACGTGTGAGATTTGGTCATGGGAGAAATAATCTAACGGTTTATTTTTTTATTGCCAGTCAAATTAACAATACTGTACCTGGAGGCAAGCTATGCAATGTCTATTGAAGATACTGAACTTCAAGGTCTGCTTGACTCAGCTAAGAACCACAATTTGTTTATTTGCTCATGTAGTTGCTTACATAAATGCAGATCTATTTTTTGAACGGATGACATAAATAACATTATTATGACTCTTTCCTACGTTCAAATTATTTTGTTATTTATATTTGATATATTCCTTAATTTACTTGATTGAGAAATTATCATCATTCTATCGATATTTATTCGGAGTAAACCAGATCTGATGATATATTTCAAATTTTAACGATATTCTAACTTATCAAATTAAATGTGAAACGACGACAACTCGGGACGTCTTTTGTATATATAATATCTTACTCTAACACTAGAAAGAATTCATAAGTCAGAGTAAATAGTGATGAGATGTGGAGAGTAAATATATTGGGTGTAACTGCTGTTTTTATGCGGTTTCTATGTATATTCCTTATTCTTAGGAGCTGTCTGAGACATTATGTTACGCGTGTAACTCTCTTTCACTCTTCTTTAAATATTTACAATCTTCAACAGCCGGCAACCCTTATTTGCGGCTGGATTTAATTAGGCAACAATATATGAACAATGGCAACCGTGGTTTTTCAGAATCTTTATATGTATAGCCGTGATGTAGACGATATTTTACTTATAAAACGAATGAACGAAAGTATCTTCCAAAAATCAATTAACAATCACTTAATTAAACATACTTGCGGCCAAATTTTAATAGGCAACCTAGTAGATATGTATTCTTCTAATCATAAATATTCTTAAAAAATTGGTTTCAAGCGAAAACTCGATGAGTGCACGAATTTGTCGTGGGATCTCGTACTATCAGACAGTAAGTCAAATCAAGAGAAACGTACAGAGTGAAAATAGCAAGATGGAAAGGGATATTTTCAATGTCATTGAAACTTGATTATTTTGCCAAAAGCCCTCTAACCAAGCTTACACATTAAGTAGTTTGATGAGGATTTCTCAGTTCTTGTCTGTCAGATTCGAAACGACGATCTTTTAAGACGAGATCGATGTGTATTTTACTCACTTATCTCGAACTCATTAAGTATATTTCGCTCCTCAGATACGTTTAGGTACATCTTTATATTAACACCATAACTTAGCGTAACGATGAAAAGGTGGTTAAAGAGAACATTTTGCTAAGTAGCTATATTTTTTATAGTAAAAATGTACTAATATGCTCTATAATCAGCGAACATTCTCACTCCTTTACTTTATCTATAGAAAATAATAATGGTATATCTGAATCATACATACATACATAGACTCACGCCTGTTTCTCCGAAGGGGTAGGCAGAGGCATATTAAACGCCCACTTTTCGCCAGTGTTTTGATCCCACGTAATAGGTGGCGAGCCTATTGCCGCTTATTGGGACATTTTGTTTGCCAGAGCCTCGTCCGTTGATCGGCAGGTGCACCACTTGCAGGTGAGGTTGGCTTGGGACCCTAAGTTCTTGGTGGGAACCCTATGCACCCTGAATCAGTAAATGAATTCTGAACCTAAAAGGGTTGCTTAATGTATTCAGGTGAGCCTTTAGACTTGTGAAAGCCTACGAATGCCAAGCGTTTTCAGCCAATGTGGACTTTACAAATATCTGAATAGATCCATTGTCAGACTTCAGTCTGATAACTTGTATGCTTAAAAGGTTCAATTTGTTTTAGACGCTGAAAAATTGGATCTCTCAAATTTAAGTCAGCTTGGAGTATGGTTTTGGAATATATTATGAGAGTGTTTTATAAGCAAATATCTCGAAAGAAAAATATTATGCGTTTAATAAGGTATTTTGTATTTTTATGATTTGCTATAGTACTGAAGGTCTATATGTAGACACTGACTATTATTATACTTTCAAAGTGCCCATGAGTTTCCTACTCGGAATATTCGGGTGACGTATAAGGTATTTCAACTTAAATATAAAATAAAAACTTGCTATTATGCTTAAATATATTTTCCTCTTTAGAATGACGGCAAATCAATGCCACACAATATAAGCACCAGCCAAAATCGTCACAAAAAATAAACCTCTTCGAACCCTAAACACTTCTCACATCCTTAATCAAAATCAATAACCGGCTGCGGGAACTTTAGTGTCAATTTGGCAGACAAACCTTTCAGGGTGTACTTCAAGAAAGTGTTCAACCCTAAAACGCTCACGGTGACGCGTGACGCTTAAACACGTTCCGCGCGTGTCACAAGACCGTCGTAAAAAAACCTGAGGTATTTATTTGAAAAGTGAAAAAACTTGCCACTGGGATTGCCTGACTTCCAAATAAATTTAGGCTAAACTTTGTACGTGATTGAAAAAGGTTATTCACTAGCGGAGTTGCAAACGTTTATTACCTAATAGAAAATCTATCCTACTTTACTTGATCAAGGCTAAAGCAAAAGACAATATTAAGTACAGATATGTGCATTCAACTTATTTTTTCTAGATTTGTAGAAACTAGAAATATACTAACGTTGTAGTTGATACTAAGTAGTTGTAGTTTAAGGAATGCTGAAGTGGTTTGGACTCGTGGAGCGAATGAGTGAAAAAAGAATGACGAATCGGATCTATAAGACAAATGTTTGTGGGCAAGTCAGTCGCGGCAGACCTCGTCGGCCAAATTGGGGACGTCCTAAAAACGGCAAGGTCTGAGGTACCCGAAACCGACGAGCATGTATGAAAAGAGTAATGAGTGTAGAATAAGCGCGTGAGGTCTGTAAGGATAGAAGCAAGTGGCGTTCCGTTGTCTCTGCCTACCCCGACGGGAAAAAGGCGTGAGTTATGTATGTAGTTGATACTGCAACAAAAGCTGACGCAGTTGACTTAGTTTAAGCTCCGAGTAATGCTTTATACCCACTTAATTGTTCTTTTTGTTGTAAGTACAGAGTTAACAAAAAATCCTTCTTTCTTAAAAAATAAATTTGATCCAATATTATAGTTGCAAGTATTTGCAACAAAAAAGCACCAACATTCACGAGTGGCAGTTGTTCAAGTACTTGCACTCAACAACCATCAGATCAAAGTACAGGGCAGATATTGAAAATTTGAGTGTGCATATAAATATTTCAGAAAACCGAAAATTAATTCTTATCTTATGGTATGTGTGACATAACATAATACGCCTTTGGATTTTGCAAATATAGATCATTTTGGGTGTCCTTGCGGTTTATGGTGGACGGAAGATGCAATCTTGATGAATGTCGGGACTGGGTAGTCATCTCATCTTATAGTTGAATATGGTGGATTATGTGGGCAACCAACAGATTATATATGCTCTATCCTTCATACATTGTGCCTAAAAATAAAAGTCTCACTAGGTAAGGAATTTCTAAGAATCAATCTGTGTACCTATAGATGGTATTTTGCAAAAGTGAATTGGATACCACGTACCACCAAGTGGTGCCAAAACTGTGTGCCAAAAAGTGTAGCGTGTGGCCGGTGGCGGCCACTCGCTACACTTCTGTAGCGAGTGGCCGCCACCGGCGTGTGCGGCGCGTCTATACAAAATATATGAAAAAAGTGTGTCAAATGGCTGTCGCTGGCCACCAGTGGCTGTGGTCGGTGGCCTGTTTGCGCCGACCCTTATCCCTAAAGCCAAGGTAAATGTTTTTTATTTCATTCAATTTCATCATACATAAAATATTAGGTCTAAAATATCTATCTCTTAGCTACTTCTCGTGTCCTTCAATTGATCTCTGTTTGCTTGTCTGCCTCCTTAGGTACCTACCACCTTGTATTATTTCCAATCTTTTCAACTGACGTTTATATTGCAATTAATACTGCCGACTATTGATGTATTTATCCGTTTTATTGCACAAATTCTAACCTGAATTGCAATCAAGGTGCTTTGAACGAACATAAAAATCTTTGATAGCCAATTCCATGGAATATGATCTTCATTTCAGATAATAAGAATAGGTTCGTATCGTTGCTTCAGCAAATGTTTTGTGTCTGGAATACAGACAGCCATGCTGCAGTATTTATTAACCATTTAAGCTGAGCATTCTAAAGAAGACATTAAACTTTTAAAGCTATGGTTTTTATGGCACGGTACTTCGATTAGAATTTAATATTTTGCACTGAATGCGGGATCGATATGGTAGGAGTGCGTGTGAAGTGCCTCTTATATGCCGATGATCAAGTCATTCTTGCATCATCGGCGAATGAGTTGCAAGACATGATGGACTGCATGAACAAGAGCTTTAAAGCGAAAGGTATGAAAGTTAATGCACGAAAGACGAAAGTGATGGTGTTTGAAAAAGATGAAAGTGTGACTGAGTGTAATATTACGATTGGAGGTGAAATTGTAGAGCAAGTAAAGGAATTTGTATATTTGGGTAGCGTATTTACAAGGGACGGAAGATGTGAGGGAGACATTGAAAGGAGAGTGACTGCGGGAAATCGTGTAAATGGAGCACTATGGGCGTTTATGAACGGTCAGACGGTGCCAAAAGAGGCACGATTGGCGGTTCACAATGGAGTGCTTGTCCCCACGTTGATGTATGGAAGTGAGAGCTGGGTTTGGCAGAAAAAGCATGAAAGTAGAATTAACGCAGTTGAGATGCGATCACTGCGTAGTATGTGTGGGGTAAGACTGATTGATAGAATTCCGAATGCAACTATACGAAAGAGCAGTGGACTGAAAGAAGATGTGGTGACAAGGATTGAGAAAGGAATGCTTAGGTGGTTTGGACACGTGGAGCGAATGAGTGAAGAAAGAATGACGAATCAGATATATAAGGCAAATGTGTGTGGGCAAGTCGGTCGCGGCAGACCTCGGCGGACATTCTTCGACCAAATTGGAGACATCCTAAGAAACGGAAAGGTCCGAAGTACCCGCAACCGGCGAGCATGTATGAAAAGAGTAATGAGTGTAGAGGAAGCGCGTGAGGTTTGTAAGGATAGGAGCAAGTGGCATTCTGTTGTCTCTGCCTACCCCGACGGGAAAAAGGCGTGAGTATATGTATGTATGTATGTATTTTGCAGTGCTGACTGAGACGATGACTAAGTTCTCGCATGAACAGAACTAAATGTCATGGCGATGAATCATTTACATTTTGTTGTGACGGGCCATGTCAGGAGAAATAAAATAAAATATGGATGAGAAACTGCGACGTAATGGCATTTTCGTCATTGGCATGGTCTACCTGATCATAATACTAGTGTTTATTAAAACTTTCGTACATCAGTTTCACGCTGCGTAGTAGCTGTATTATCTCTTGGATAAAATGTTTTCAAAATCTTCTTACAAAAATTTAAATTAACCCATGCAGCGAAACATGAATCTATAACCTCCGATGCAATTTGTAGTATAATGCCGAAATACTTTTCGCGAAAATCTGAGCATGTAACGGATTTTATCGCGGTTTATTTAACGTTTTTTACATTTCCCGCGCTTTCGAACAGTTTCGTGTTTACGTCCGCTGTGGGGCTGTATTGTTCGCGCGTAAATGTCACACAAGTGCGGGTAGACCGCACGGCGCACGTACCAGGTGAAGCCATAATTTTGTTTCGATATATAAGAGTTTATTGTAGGTAGCTGTTTTTGGACTAGTTGTGGAGAATTTATATGAGTAGTATGGAGCACAGTGTGACATAGGTATGCCAGGGGTTCGGCATAACAACAACCACTTTTATTTTCATCAGTGAAAAATAAACTCCTTGGGCATAAATAACGTCCAGACTCGGTACGTCCTATTTGTAGGTCCCAACGATTGGATATGAGTCTCATGGGTCCTATCCTACGACTCAGTGCAATGGAAACTTAGCCGTCGTACCGTCAACATTAATTTCCACGGCTACAGAATCATGTAGCTTGAACTTAAACCGATAGCCAATCCCATACTAAATGTACCCTATTTCCCCTATTTAAACCCACAATGATTTCTAGGACAGTATGACGTAATCCTATGCCAGAACAAGAATAATATTCATATCTCGGTGCCGTGCTTGACAGACCCGGTACCATGTAACATAAAGCTCTGTTCACATAAGAGCAGCTTCCGAGAAAGTAAATCAATTGCGAGCAATTTTGTGCCTTATCTTCATCATTGAAGTGTATAATATTGACTGAGCGATATGCGTATCACCGGTTCGGGTAGCCTAGTGACTTTTCTAAGTTCTCCAAGCGATATTAAACCCTTGTTAGCAGAAATAAGGATCAAAATTGCTTGAAACTAGGATTGATCGCTGACTGCTGCCCTTTCTGACCGAATTGAGCTTACAATAGGATTCTTGTTAGAAACAATGCAGTCATTATCTATTAGCGTAAGTTTAATTTTAGAGTGGCCACCAATAGCGACACTAGACAAACGAATGTATTTGTGGGACCGGTTATCTACTAGTCAATTGATAATATTTGTTTGTGAATATGAATGAGACTAGTAAGCTAGAAATGCGTGCGACCACTAGCGATATATAGAGATTAATCATGTTTTTTTGGTAAGAAGACTAGGTGTAAATCTTAATAGTGGGTAAGTATCATGCGTACTTCAGAAAATAACTGTATTTAAAGTTTTATCAGTTTCGGTTAGTAGCCTGCGAAAGAATAAATATAAGAATACGAAAAATATCTGTTAGACACTATGCATTACACACTGCGCATTTCATTCTCTATTTCAAGTTTTCAGAAGACTTGGTGGTTCGGGCATAGATCTCAAACGTTGTCAGTTATGCAGTACATCACTCAGATAAGATTATACATACAGTTAAGTTGCAAATTATAGCTTTGTGCACGCTTTACCAAGTGTCTACCAGGCACGATAACATAGCCCAATAAGAGGATCCTCTCTCTTGTTGGTGAAACACCAATCCTCTTTCCTCTACACATACAATAGTCCTTAATAGCTATTATGATACGAAATTCAACGAATTTCAAAAACTGCGTTCAATTCAAAAGTAAGTTATAAAAGAGTGATCCTATGACCCAATCGTAAAACGGGCACGATAAAACTTTGAAAAAGCATTACCATATGTGCAAAAGTAATAAAAACAGTGTTATCTACAAAACGATGACCGTTCCAAACTCAGTCCGGGAACCAATCGTAAAATTATACAGTAGATACCTATGTGAATCATTCGTAGATATAATGTTTTTAAATCTTCTTTTAATATTTTATGGTGCGATTTGCTGACGCCTTACATATTATAGGTATCACTAGGCACTGCTCGCGGCTTCGCTCGCGTTGCTGTCGGTTATCACCAAAAACATAGCCTATGAAATATTCTTATGTCTATGTTTTTTTACTGCTCAGTTTCATCTTCATCAATCCATTCAGTACTTTTTGCGTGAAATAGTAACAAACAATCATCTGAAACATCGGAATGGTTCGCTAACCATAAGTAATAGTATTAGTGGTAAGTAGTAAGCTACCAGTAGTAAGTAAAATGATAAAAAATCTTATTATTAAAACAGTATATTTTTAAATTCACTGATTCAGTAGTAAAAAGTATTTGCATCTACCCTCAATTTTCTAGTTTTATTCAAAGGTAATCTCTCTAGCATACATGCTTTTGAAGTCAAATGATGTTTTGAATAGATCTCAACAAAACAAACGGGCTGTCTAGATGTCTTTAACATTAAGTGCGACTCTGACATATCGCATTAAAACAAAAAGCCAACATATCGCAAAATGTTCTAAAGTGCATTTTCAAATGACATTCTCTGACGTTCGACCTTTATACTTTTATAAAGATACAAAGACAAATTGCTGTATTCTCTAACTCATAATGCCGCTCTATGGCAATTCAATGTTCCTAGCTGTTCATTACGTTTTATCAATCTCGGACAGATAACAGCCTGCCTTTCGATGAACTTCAAATCTATTTTCCAACAAATCAATAGTGACAAAGCTTATGACGGGTTTGATTCTGGCAAGATTAAATATTTACTTCGCCACCGAAATGGAAATAGAAACTTCAAAGCTGCCGTTAATTATCCTTTTCAGTGATGAAAATGTGCGCTGTAATAGAAATGTGAAATATTAAGTTTATTACCACCCACTATGAACCATTTGAATATTGACTTTATTCTTAGCTAAGGTTAAAATCGAGTAGTAAACGACGAAGGCACATGTATACGTATATCATTCTTTGATAAGTAGGTAACTAAGGCGCGGTTTATACTGAAAAAGCGTGTGGCATATGGCGATGGCGAGTGGCGGTGGCGCGGACATTTGTCACCTGGCTAAATGATATTGAAGTGGTGGAGGCGCGCAAAGAAAATCGATGCAGCGGCATTCTCCAGTTGGATTCTTCGCGACAGCATGTCTTTATCAGAAGACGAAGATGTTTTGGGTCATTCCATGTCAAACGTTACCACTCAAAATTTATTAAAGTTTACTATTTTTACATAAGTTTCTGCCTAAGTAAGCACAATTACATTGAATCATACGAATTAACTGAAAATTTTAACAAAATTTACTTTATTACCATTTTTTTCTCGTGTTAAAGTATGAGAAAATATTCGCGCGGTAATAGATATTTTGGACCTAAAAATAGAAACACTGTAACACAAAATATGACGTTAATTGACAAGCTTACTTGGCGCCAATTTGAGTGGAGATACATGAACTGCTTGGTGAAAGCAACATTTTATTTAAGGGGTAAGTTTTCTTTTGTTTATAAGGTTTTTTAACTAGTGACATAGCATGTTACACCCGTTACGAAAATAAGGAAAAAGTTTAATTTGTGGCTTACTTGTAGCACTTACGATTTCATGGCTTTGGGAAAGTAAGGTTGTGTTTGGAAACAAATGGCCAATGTCTTGATTTTATACTGAACTTTTTAAATTATGTCTATTTCGCTAGAATTAAATTGCGTTACGCCCGTTACATAACGGGTGTAACACTGTTTTGGTGAGGCTTTGTGGGTGCAAAACATTAGCTTTCAAGTGATATTAAGGGCGAATTAGATCTTCTTTTAAAGTAATAATGTTAGTAACCTCGGTTTTACTTTATAATTTTCTTTTCTTTTCAATTTAAACCTGTTTATGAGAAATATAAGCTTTAGTTGCTATTGTTTAACTTTGTTTACATGTAGGGTGCTTTATTAAGGGCTTTTATTTTTATTATAGGTATTCAAGGTTCAGGAAAAGATGCCTTCAGCATAAGTAAGAATGAATAATATCGAAATTTAATGATAAATGACCCAGCAAAGCATGCCGACCACCAAAAAGAGAGGGGGAGAGGCTATGAAGATGAATACGAACTCAAAATTAATATCAAAAGAAAAATCATGGAAGAGGATCAGCGGATACCCTTATCTTTTAGTGTAGGATCTGGTAAAAATCGAATAATCGAAATATTATTCGAATTTTACCAGATCCTACGCAAAAAAATAGGTTATCCGCAAATACTACAATTTTGAATATACTGTTAATATTTTTGAAAAGTAAACATTATTTGAGTTTTATTAAATCATTTAGTTTGTTTTGTGTTTCAAAAAGTTTCAAAAACTAAAGATTTCCTATGTAATTTCGTTTCTCATTCGTACACGTTACGCCCGTTACAAAAGCCTGTTACGCCCGTTACGCACAAACATTGACGTAAATTTTAAATTATCGCCTGCTTTTCTTTAATAAATATTGCAGATGGTGGGTTGTTAATTTGGCGCCAGCTTTACTTAAATTTTTATTCATAAAACAAGGGCAATTCGCAGAGTTTCGCAAAAATGTCACACCATCCGAAAGTGAGCGGTAAAATCAAGTTACGCCCGTTACGGTACTTAAGGCAGATTTTCTCGATATCTATGAAACTTATATGAAATTAAAATTAATATAACTAAAATATAGACTAAAAGGCTTTCATTTCATTTATAAAATAAATATGTTTTCCATAAAAAGCATTTTAAATCACTAGTTGAAAGTGTACGACCTGTTACACCCGTTACATGGAATGACCCTTTTGGCACTGCTAGAACTTATCAATATGCAAAGACACAGACGATATTGGGTGGCTCCTGGTGCGACAACTGGCTTGCGATTGGCGCTCGCCACTCGTTGGCGGCGGCACGACGGCGTTATCTTTCCTTAATTATCCCCGACGTTACTACGTCGGTTACTCCAGCCGTTGTCAATAATCCCGTGAGCTCGGCTGTAGCGCAATATGAACCCGTTTTGTGCAACAAACCCAATTTTTTTCGCAAATATAAATAATCTCCAAATCCATCGATAACGTCTGCGAAGTAGTTAAGACTAAGTAGGGTAAGCGCCGCGCCGGTTTAAATATAGTTCTGCCAGAGATATACGTTTCCTAATAATCTTTCGACAGGTGGCTGGAGTCAAATCTACAGCTATTATTGTTTCTACTATCTTTAGTTCGTGTAAACTGTCTATCATAATATTGTCCATTCTATTTTGTACATTGGTTTTATCGGAAATATTTTACTGAAAAGAAAATGTAGAATATTATTCCTTTGTTTCTTTTTTGTAGTAAGTACCGTAAAGACGCAGACTAATAAGTAATTCAAAATAACATAAAATAAAAAGCACATTTATAATGACTAAAAATGAAAACTTTTCATGTTCGCCTATTATTATCTTTTGTATCATTCCGTGTGTTTGAAATACTAATCTGGAATACTTACTGTGTTTTTTATTCATGTATTTTGATTAGGACAAATAGGTACAACTTAAAAAACGAAACAGACTTGATCCCAGACAACAACGACGGGAAAATATGAAGTCTTAAAAGTTCATACATAATAAACACATTAAACAATTGTAAGATCCTCTGATTTTAAGGCAAAAAATTAATAGCATTTCTCATCAATATCAATTAGGCATCCTTTGTAAAAACCACTCGGGTAACACAATATTATTCTAATGCTCTCATTAGCTTTTAGTTAGTCATCCAACAAAAACTAATAAATTATATAGTGTTATTTATATTTTGATTTATAGTTCCGTATAATAATGAATGTATTACTAATAAATGCGATTAAATGATAAATGCGTTTCGTCTACTTCCTGTGGGCGTCTTACCAATCTAATATATATAAGCTATTAGTAGCTATATGATTGAAGGGTGGATGGGGCCTGTTTGGATTATTAATTAAAAAGAAACCGTTGAGAAGGCGTGGCTTGGTATGATCACGACGTGGCAAGCAGATCAGTGCTCAAGCGTCACAGGGTATGAAAATATTTTTGGTGTTAGTTTACGCGATTTCAATTTAGTAAATGGCCATTCCGTTGTACTAATTTGATGAGTTTTTCATATAGTAATATATTCTAGTGGTCCCATTAGGGTTGAAATTCGACCATAATGCTAAATACTTACTTCTCTTTCTCTGTATAACCTTTAATAAGCAATTTATACCTAGTCTTCTCCGTGGGCACGTTGTTCTGAAAATAATAACATATTACGTAAACGCAAATATCAGTTGTATTTCAGGCCATTGTTTTGTAGCTTTGCCTGTAGCCTTTAGAAGCAAAGCAAGCTGTTTTACAAACGAAGACGTCGTTAAATTGTATCATGTTATGTTTTTCGCTAGCTATTACGCTTGGTACATTGATACACAAAACATGCCAATTACGCACGTTATAATATAAAATCATGTTTATGCCCCTAGATCTAAGCAATAAATAGTAAATCGTAGTATCGTAGTATGTTTCTTGAGTCTCTCAATACCTTTTATTTTAACACTACCAAAAGCCATATACTCGAGTTATTTAGGCTCGTAGCTCATAGCGTGGTGTTTTATATACCCTTCTTCGATAAATGGGCTATGCAAAACAAAAATCATTATTCAAATTAAACCAATAGTTGTGAAAGATTATCGCGTGGCATCAACCACTAAAACAAACTCTAGGATACACGCGTGAGTAGATGATTGATGATGAAATGATGAATTGTCAATTATCGCTTGTCCCGTACCTCGGAAAACATGTTAAGCTGTCGGTTCCGGTTGTCATGAAGATCTTTGACAGTCGTTACAAGTCAGTACCTTTTAAAAAAACTGACATTAGTCTAAACTATGGAATATCGCTATGCCTAAGGGTGGCGGAGGTCAGACAGGCAGTCGCTCTGTGGCAAAGCTAACATTCAGCCAAATCCGGTTCGACTAGGAAGCGGACCCTAGATTGAAACTGGGGTAACGCTAAGAGAATGATGATCGCTTTAAAAATAAGTAATTAAATTAAAATAAAACAAGTATTTAACTGCCTACTACCTGCCAACTACTACTACCTACCACCTACATAGTCGTCAAGTTTTCTTAAATGTAATTTCAATTTCTGAACGCACGCATAAAATTTTTGATAGGTAGGAACAGTTTGTATGGGAAAATAAAATTGTTACTATTTGATTGTATTTTGATTTTCCATGCAATTTCACAATATTTTTTCACTACTGGCTTAAATAACACTCCTTTTGGGCTTCGCCGCAGTCGGGTAGAAAAACCGGGCAAGTGCGAATTCTTCTTGTAGGTGTAACTTATTTACGGCTTATCGAAAAAATATAAGAAAACATATGTTCAGGTACCAATTAGGTACTATATTTTAACGAAAAGATGAACTAGTTATAACGCCTACAACTAGGTGAAACCGGTTTGGTCCAGCCATTCTGAAGTCAGAATGGCTGGCCACTTTCCTCGTAATACTTTTCCCTCTTTAGCGAGGTACAAAATTTTTGATGTCTGGTACCAAATAGTATAAAATAGGTACAAAAGTTTGGTATTGCTCAAACCTCCAAAATCTCTCATGGTCCAGCCATCCTGACGCACACCCTTTTATTCACAAGGACCCAGATTTGATTACAAATAGTGGTACCTCTATCTATACTATCTAGTCTATTCATAGCTTGTGTATCACTGTTTTCATAAGCATTGAATATCTCAGTTGTTCCTCTGTATACTATTGACCTATATGACTATATTTGCGTCAATGAGCGAAAGCCTGTGGGACTTTAGCATGATGACATTATTCAAATTCGCCTCTAAATCTAATAGCGTAGTGTCCACAAGGGACATTAAATTTCAGCATCAATACTTCTAATAATGTGTTGAACTAATAAGTACAGTATTCCATGCTTTTAACTGCTTGTGTATACAAGTCCCTTCGCTCTTTTAATATATAATTGACATTGAATTGGCTTTATTCCTAGTTATTGAAGGAATAACGTCATCAAAAAGTATCGGTTATAGTCTGCTATAACCGATACTTTTTGATGACGTTATTTTGGGGTATCGCAACGTATTAGTGTACTCTGGTACACGAATACGTTGCGGTACCCCAAAATTACACAAAAATTGGTATTAAGCATATCTATCAATGTCAATCATAAACTTAACCATTGTTTTGCTACGAGACAATTCAAAACTAGTCCTTATTACTTTAAAATAAAGGTTACAAATCCTTAAACAATGGTAAGTGGATTTTACGACTATTACACAAATAGGGAGCAAATTGTGGGAAAAACTCGGCAAGATGTCCGAATAATAACTCGGTTGTGTACAAATTACTCATTCCTTCTGACAACCACCGTGAAAAATGCATAAGTATGTTTTGGACCGCGTTATGCATAATGATCCAGCGATTTGCATATTTAGGTGGATAAAAATATTATGCGAAATGTGCTCCATGTAAGAAAATGAGAATGATATTCTTATTTTGCTATTTTTGAAGATACGTTGTGAAGTATTTTTAATTCTAGTTTCTTGGGAAATCCTTAGTTACCTACAACTATACCAATTTCTAAGTAAATTAAAAAATCTTCTCTTTTCCTTCGCCTTATCTCATTTTCTGGGTCGGCTCTCCTTGTCTGCCTTCTCCATTTTGCTCTATCTTGAGCGGTCGAAGCATCAATATGTCCTTTAGGTCTTTTTGAACTAATGAGAGCCAGGTGGCAGAAGGTCTTCCGCGGCGTCGCATCGTTGCCGGTAGATCAAGGGCTACTCGTACCATGTGGTCTTCAGGACGGCGGAACACATGTCCATACCATTGAAGGCGTCATTCTTTTACCTTCTCGGCAATAGGGGCGATCTTGTAGCTTCCTCTGTAAGTAAATAAAAAATAAGTAGGCTAAATCCTCTTACTGACTCATAGTGATACTGTGAAGCTACTTAGGCGAGGCCTAAATCCCAGAGGTTGACTGTGAAAGGCTGTAAAGGAAGGTTGCAGATACTAGCAATGATGAGTAGAGCTATTTTCTATTCTTATTTAACCTTATCAAAAAAGGGAAATAATAACCATAACTGGTGCAATCACACATAAACAATTCATCATAATGTATTCGGATCTAGCGAGTATGACGCTAATAACTCCGTCGCCGTGCCGAGACTAATTCAATGTCTGATGATGCCATTACAAAAGCAGCTACTTTTTTAAATGAAGTTTTTGTTTATTCAAACATTCGGCGTAGCGGACGCAATCTAAAGTTTTGTACGTATGATGATCAAGCATGAAAAATTATATTCAATTACTTTTTTGTGTCCCACTTCAATTAGACGTTCTAAATAAAGATGTCGGATGGTTGTAAAAAAGTAATTATGTGTTTATTAAGTTTTAATGAAGTGAAGGTAACGTTTAGGTACTGCAGGAATGTTGTCGTGGTTTCCCTGCTCTAGTGGTTTTTAATTTGACTTTAGATGAAGGAGTTTTATACTGACAGACTTCTTGGATAAAAAGAAATCTTTCATTTAAAGGGAGCATTGTTAAATTTTATGTGTGTTACCTATATTTTTAAGTTGTTAAGTAAATATCACATGTTTATTAAACGCATTCTTTCTTTACTTCTGATTTGCAAGCTGTGCCCATTGAGGCCTTTCTAACGCATGACTTCAAGATCATGGATCATGATTTTCGTTTGATACAAACAAATCAATAATCCGCGTGACGGATTAAGAATACGGAATTTCACCACCCCATATCATCCCATGGGCGTCGTAAGAGCCGACAGAGAGCGACATATTATGCAAGCAGCAACACTTTAAGAGAATGAAAACTTGATACAAACCATATACCAACCTGTTTGGCCAGCGTGGTATAGAAGGTCAATTCCTCCTTTCAAAGGAGAGGCCTTGTCTAGCAGTGGACTGTTAAAGGCTGATGATGAAAAACAAATCAGCCGTTGAGCTGTGACAAGGTAGCAAACTATAATCTAATCTCGTTTATAATTATCTGTATGGTTTGTATAATGATTACGATGAAAATCAAGTATCATATTAATACCTTTGAAGAGAGATCTTAATTTATAATCTGAGTAGTTTATTGAAGGGGCGTCGATATGCGATTTCACAGATGTTAGTTATAATAAAGTGCTAACTTGGATGTATTCTATCCGCCATTGCGGTACGGTTGTTCTATCTAACGAAAAAATCTTTTTTAATAAGCAATGGGTGCCTTAATCTATATATAATGAGTTCACATGTCTTGCTTGTAATTGCTACGGGTTTTCGTTCATATTTTATGGTACAGTGAATTGTGGTTGGAGTAAGTTATAAGATGTAGACGGTTCTGCCAAAAAGGTATTCACTTACTTATTTATGGCTGTAATTAGAAAACCATGCTGATGCATTCCGTTACAAATCCGTATAAACTCATGCAACAATAAGAGAATATATCCGACATTGACCGTTCAAAAAATGTGCACACATTTCAAGCGCTAAGAGACGTTTGTAGACAGCATACCTTGGAACACAACATTTGTTACTTCTGAACAACACTTCTCTTTTAATTTTCCACTTCTATTCTCTTTCTACTTTCTCCGCAACGCAAAATTACATCCACAGGAACACAAAGCCTACAGCTAAGAATGTGTCTTGTCATAAGATCCGATGAGTAATGTCATCGAAATAGGTCGAACCATTTACTGAGAAGGTAAGAAGAATAACACATACCAGATTGTTTACGAATTTTATAATGCATGTGTTCAAAACATCTCTACAAACAACGAAAGTAGAAAACGGGTCCTCGAATTCATCACTACAATAATTTGTTTTAGTTTTAAACGCTACCGCCTATAAATTGTGTATCGTATGCAGCGGTCTACGTCTTATGCTGTGAAGAGGCGTGCCATGATGCCCGTTTTTTGATTAGATTTCTACAAATTAGTTTCTTTAAATTGTGTTTTCGGTATTAAATCGCCTTTTTTGTTTAATAAACCTAGTTTTTATTCGCTCAGTTTCGTTTCTGTAATATGATATGTAATTATAGGTATCCATTTTGAAATCACGTTACTAGCATGCAATGTGTTATAAATTGAGATAGGACATTTCATTATTAATTTTAAAGCTATTATTAGACTTTTGCACGTCTATCGAAATTATTTATTGCTGCCATTTTCGTTTAGTCCACCGATTGTGAGTCAGATTTACATCAGACTACAATATAAAATTTCAAAACTTTGATGTTTTTTGTGTATTTTTGTCCTTTGTTTCCATGTTTGCTACTATCCACATAAAATAAAAAACCACTCTTACTGCGAGAGGGATTTTAAAAACAAAGCTGTTATTTATTAAGTCGCGGCAAAATGTAAAAATAACTAACAGACTTCTCACTAATAGCCTCAGTCAGCTATTACCATTATGATAAAAGTCGCACTTCCTTTCCTTATTGTTTTATGTAATTTAATTAACGAGTTTCGTTTTATTTTCAGGTACGTGCATCCAACACAAAAACGTCGAGAATTCGTCAAACATCTTAGATTCCAGTCATCTTACTCTCGACGGAGGTTTTACAGTAAAAAAATACTTGTATTACGATAACCTTTTCTGAGCGTGTATATACTCTTAAGGTCACGGATATGAGTACTAAAGGCAGGCATAAAGTTAATACGGGTTCTTACGACAAATCCTTTTGGACCTCACATTGATTGCTCTGGAATGTTCTTCGTATTATGAAAAAAGTTGAGCTTTTGGTGACAAAGGATTATGTTACAAGCGTTTAGTTCTTGAGACCTTAATATCATGTATTATGACATATTGTATCTGTGATATTTTATATCACATTAACGAATACGGTCATTTGTATATTTTTCTTTTCTACTACCAGTCATGCGCAATGTCATTCATTTCGTAGAATATGTAGATAAGGATTTTCTGATGTCCAAAATTTATTGTAAACCATTGCCTTTAGTGAGTATCTACAGTTTTGAGTGGGCTTCTTGAACGATACAACGGTTTGTTCTTCGTCTGGACCGAAGTTTCGGACCACATTCCAAAAAAATCCTAGTTTGTCCCACGGCAGTATAGAATTACTGATTCGGCCCGAATTCCAAGTACTTTAAAAATTACAACAAAACATAAAGCACACTTTTAGTTTCAATAGTTGTTCAATAATCAAGTAACCTGAATTAAAATGTACCAGGGTAGGATCAAGGTGCAGAAGTTAGTAGGAGTGGGTCGTAATAAGTAAAATCGCGTATCTGTTACGTCTGTTCCTGTTATACATAAATAACAGCTCCAAATACCTGTTACAAAATAACAGTCTGCTATTTCATACCATAACGTAGCAAGTTTAGTCATTGTGTGTTCTCTGTTATCACAGATACAAATATTTTACCCACGATTTAGCCTGCAGTATAAAACTCGGATCTTTATTAGCATTTTACATTCATAGCTTAGGTGGCAAAATAAAAATATGTGTAATAACATAAATACCATAGAAAATATGAATTAGGTTGATAGTACTGAAAACAATCCTTCATGCTCTTGTCACAGGCTTAGGACTGTCAGTTTGATACAATATCAGAATGAGATGACTAAAAATTTTATGATGCATTGACTATTTTAAGCGATATTTAATATAGGGTAGCCAATTAATTAACTATCCTATATAAAATATCGCTAAAAATAATGTTGTCACATCGTCTTTATAAAGATGTATGTGTATCCGATCGTAGTAACAGCCCATATTGCCATATCGGTACTTCTCTTTCTAGCTTACATATTGAACGTTTGCGAGAAAAGGAAAGAGCTTGTGACAAATATAACAGGGTGTCACAATATAACAAATAACAGTTTTTATCTCATTCTAACAATGGTTACTGTCATAAGCATGAATAGAGAAAAGCTTGTGACTGTGATTATTAGTCAGTTTGTTATCGCTTGGAACAGGAACTGTTTTTTCAGTTAGTTAGTCACAGTTACAGACTGCTATTTTATGATACCTGTTGTTTTTAACTGTTACGATAAATACGCCTCAATCCTAGAAGTTAGTCGCCTATAAGTAATTTTTCAATAAATTGTTAAATAATCAAATTATTTGAATTGAAATTAAAAAGTACCAGGGTAGCATAAATGTACAGAAGTTAGTCACCTGTAAACAAGCTAGTTACAATTTTTAGTCTTATACGAAGATCAAACCAATAAAACACTAGGTAGTAAATTTTCTGATATAATTACTCTGGAATATATGGAGTTCAGGCACTTGGAATACATATATACCTATAAACAAGGTACTTATTGCAGTTGAAAGTACTGATATTACTACGGCAAATCTTTTCACCGCTAACGTCTACCGATTGGGTCAAAATGACACCCTTTTCTCAATAGTGTGGGCGTGGCGGTGGTCAAGGGGTCACTTTATTGGCTTGTAGGGTACAATCCGAACAAATGGTATTAACAGAATTTATCCTATAGGTCTGTTAGACCTGTTTGTTGACTGCATTCGCTTTAGGCCTGCGGTTCGCCGCTAAACTTTGTAACGGTTGAAAGTTTTGTGAAATTATATTTAATATGGACTGTTTTATTGGGGAGTAGTTGAGTGTAAAGGTTGAGGATGGAATTATTTTATAATATATTGGCATTATTTGATAATATATTGGCTAGTGGGTAGTCGGAGGTGTGGGCGATCATGAGGTCATGAGGTTGTGGTTTCATTTCCAGGATAGGATCTTTTTTTCCTTTAATATAATATAATAATATTTCCCCTTCGCAATTATAAATTTATTTCAAGACTAGGCATATACAAATATTTTTACGCATGTTCACTTTTATTTACTACCTGAATGATATATATAAAGGTTTTAGCCCACATAAACGACTCGCCTCACACCCAACCAAAAGAATATCATTTAAATATGGACTTGAAGTATTGCTCTTTAGGTATGCGGCCGCGCGCGTTGTCTGCTAAAATTTATGTATCAATGTAAAGAATACCCAAAGAGCAATAATTAAAGCCCCTATTTGAATGTTATTATTTGGCTTGGGTGTGAGGCGAGTCCTTTCTGAGGGCTAAGACCTTAAAGCAACTATGGATTCCATATAACAATTTAGATAGACCTGCGTACAGTAGGTACAATTCTGTGTACGAGAAAAGTTACATAAAAATTGAGATTTTGGCACTGGACATTGGTTCGAATTTAAACCCTTATTTTTATTGCAATAAATCGTAGATTTGCATGTAGTCTCCCAACCCGCAGTTCTTTCAAGTTTCTCGAGCGCGAAAGACAGCAGTCACTTTCGATTTCAACAATCTGCAGAAAATCACTTTACTAACTAATCTACCGTTACTTTTCACTTAAATATTATTGAACTGTTATATTTATTTGAAGACAAGTTTACCTAAAGCAATCAAACCGTTTTATATCATGAACCGAATACTAAAAGAATAGCCATTGAAAATATTTTTGACAGGGATTTTAAGAGGTCAATTGAATACTCGTGGTACTCGTATTGGACCGTAATGGGGTCACGTAGAATATGTTTTATTGAAAATAAATGTATTATTATAAACGCATTTTGATGCTGAATGCACGTGATGCCTTTTCGTAGTTTAGTAGGATTTTGTTTCTAAGTAAAGATAGCGAATGGTTATATTTGACAGAAGTTTGCTGTATTACTCAAATGATTTCTAAACTGGCCATATGTATTTAAAGTTTTCTTAATAAAACCCTCACCATACCTCACTGTTAATATAACTCTTTTTGCTACTTACTATATCGACATTAATAAAAAAGTTACCACTGTTAGAACACTACTGCTTAATAATACTTAACACCCAGACATATTTACTGACCTTGTGGTTCTTTAGCTCTGATCGTATGAACTATTAACAAAAAAACCTATATTTTATAATAGATCTGCTTATTTAAGTTATTAGTAGTACTTCTCTATTTACTAAGATTATTAGCATAATCTAAGTTAATAGAGTTTTGTCTATGAACAAATCCGTCGGTGTAAATTAACGCTATGTTTGTAGGCTTAATACCTAAACACTGTATAAGTAAGTAGGTATAGGATTGAGCTTATCATCTCAAACGTCAATTGGTTTCTGGGTATAAGATCTTACTAATTATTACGTCTTCGACAGTAAGCCAATCAGGATTACTGTGTCTTACGTAATATCGACAGCTCTAGATAATATTAGCGGCTATGTGGTAAGCACAAGTTCTAAGTACAATCTATATTTAGAATCCACTTCCAACGATAGTCAGCCGAAAACCCACATCTGATAGCAAAATTAATTAGAAGCCAGAGCACACGCTACTGAGTATAGGTATTTTGTCATTGGGATAGGGATTCACAGGATTTTTTCGACAACTTATCCGCATTTAGGTATGGTTTGCCTCGTCTCGATTTCAACTTATGCAAGACGTTGCTATCAGGAGCCAATTTCGATAAAGCTATCTATCCCAAGCTATTACAAATCGTGGCGTATTATCGGCACACTTATTTATGCCCACGATTTAGTTAAAGCACACCAAAACACTCGTAATACACTTTATGTGCCGATTTGCCTATGCTCGAAGTATCCTTTGTGCTTTACACCGTAGAATTATACACAGCGGATGGGTTAGCAAAATACGATGAACGTGGCTTTGTCGCTTTTCGGTTAAATAAACTGACCAAGCCACATTTGTTTTGTGCAGGCGATTATAGTTCCGCTGCATAGAGTCCAGAATAAAGCTGTGTATGTACCAAAGATTTTCGTGGAAGCTGAGTAGTATGCAAGGAAATCAAACACCAATCTAAAATTAGTTTTTTTTTTTTTTTTCTTTATTTAAGGAGCTTCGTCAATTGTGACGATGACGCTCCATTCACCACAGTTACATTTTATTTACACACAACATTTTAAAGTAAAAAACTATATAATTTGTAAAGTGCCTTGGCTTCTCCCGACATGGGAGTAGCCAATGCACCATTACAAGCTCCAACATCACAACCAAAACACAGTCTCATCCTTAACCTGTCGTTCCGAACACATTCCATCAAGATATGATATACATCCTCAACAACATCACATTCTTCACAATTAGGAGATGGTGCTAAGCCCATAAGAAACTTGAATTTTCTTGATGGAATGTGTCCAGAACGAAGTCTCATTGCGGTTACACATGTTCTTCTACTTAAAGAGCAGTTATCAAACCAGGCACTTTGAAGGGGTTCGGGCTGTATGGTCTTGTACCAGATACCTTTCTCTTGGGATCGCTCATCAAAATATTCTTTCCATAGGATGTAACAGCGTTTCTTAACCAGATACAGACAGTCTTGGAAATAAGGTCTTATGTTTATTATAATGCCATCGGAGCAAGCAATTTTGGCCAATGTGTCTACGCGCTCGTTTCCATTAATACCAATATGGGAAGGGATCCATTGAAGCTTTACAGTTCTATTATTTTTGTGCAACTCCAGAATTTGATTTATAATCAAGTATGCTATCGGTGTTCCTCGAATAGTCGAGATGCAACGAGCTACGTGTTGGAGTGCACTTTTAGAGTCGGTTAATATTACAATTTTGTCATGATCAATTGAACTAGCATAAGATATTGCTTCACTAATAGCCAATAGTTCGACATACATAATGGATAGTTTGGTATTAATTTTGAATAATGTGTGACTATTCTGTTGCTGGTCAAAAAACGCTGCACCCGTTCCGTTATGTTCTTTCGAGCCATCCGTGAATATTTTATAATAGTTACAGTACATTTCATCCAAGTAATCATTACAAAGATCCTTTAACGCATTTGAATTATAATACTGTTTTGGTTTGTCTAAGTTACTAATTTTGTGTATAATACTATCTGATATGTCTATGTAAGTAATCCACCAATCAAATGTAAACATTTCCAGACTTTCAGTTACATGTATCTGTGTATTCTTAAATTCCTTATGAATTTCAACCAACATGGGTTTATTTTTCCTACTCCAAGAGTTTATCATCAACAGAAGTTCTTCCAATGATTCAAGGATGATACTATTACTTTGTAAGGACTTGCATTTCAACCAATATTTTCCAGCTAAAAATGTTCGACGTATTTGTAAGGGCGGTAAGTGCAATTCGTTATTCATAACGTGTATAGGTGTTGTTTTAATAAAACCGCCAATTATGCGCATTGCTTGGTTTTGTATTTTTTCTATTTTGTAAAGATGTGATTGACAACTGTCCCCATATAAAACGCTTCCATAATCCAATCTACGTCGCACAAGAGCCATATAAACCCTTCTTAGATGCGTAGGATGTATCCCCCATTTGGAATTAGCTAATACTTTCAAAATATTGATGTATCCAGCAGCTTTTTCAACGATTTCATTTATATGTTTCGCCCACCTGAGTGATCTATCTAACCACAAACCTAGATACCTAATAGATCCAACCACCTCTAATCTTGACCCGTTAACTTTAAGCGATACGTTAGATCTATTGACTCCTTTCTTAAACACACATATTTTAGTTTTTGAGGATGAGATCTCAAGTCCTAAATCAAACAATAATTGTCTTATTGCGTTCAATGGTTCCTGTAATAAGTTAGTAGCTAGGAGAGCACTCTTTTCGGTAGCGTACACAACGAAATCGTCTGCGTATTGTGATATGTGTATGGTGTCACTGTTTATGTGTTTGCAAATATCCATGGTTGCTATATTGAACAACAAAGGGGAGAGGGGGTCACCCTGAGCTACTCCTCGCTCTGTGGTACGTACGAGGAAAGTGTTATTGAGTTTAACTTTAAGATGTCTCTCACGCAGAAATTGCCATAAATAGTAACATAGTTTCTGTCCCACGCCTAGACTGTCCATTTTTTTTAATAAGCTTAATATATCTATATTGTTGTATGCGTCTTCTATATCAATGAAACAACCAACTGTGACATTACTCTGACAAAATCCTTTCTGAATTTGAATTACTAATCTAGACAAATTGTCCATGCAAGATCTACATTTTCTGAAGCCTAATGTATTATCTGAGAATAAGGAGTGTTTTTCTAAATACCATTCTAAGCGTTTTTGAAGAATTAAATGTAATATCTTACACAGACAGGATATAAGTGAGATAGGTCGGAGGGATGATGTGTCGTTGGGATTTCTGCCCGGCTTAGGAATTGGAATTATTTTAATGTTTCTCCATTGCATGGGCACAAATCCCTGAGAATAAAAATCATTATACAAGCGTACTAGAATTAATTTGGCATTTTTGGGAAGGTGTTTGATCATGCTATACGAAACATCATCATCTCCAGGGGCTGTATCTTTATTTTTGATACTTTTGTTTAATTCTGCTAACGTGATTTTAGCATCAAAAGCGGAGTTTTGAGAATTAAATATGGGATTGGGACGAGAAACGTAGTCGGGACACAACTTCTGTAACAAAAAGCTAATCTTATCTGGGTCAACAAATTGCTTTGGTGCCCTATAGCCTTTAAGCCATTTTAATTTTTGCCATACTTCAACGCTTGAGGCTTTTTCATCAAGGGACGTACAGAACTTTTCCCAGGTAGTTCTCCGTGCGTTGCGTATCAGTTTCTGTGAATCTGCAATTTTATTTTTGAGGATGTCATAATTTTGGGGCGTAGGATTGCGTCTAAAATTACTCAAGGCTAACCTTCTGTACGCTACCGATTTAGATAATTCCGAATTCCAATAAGGTTTCGGGCGGAATTTGTGACAAGGGTTAAAATTTATTTTACCACTGGGAATGTATTTATCAGCTGCCTCCTGTAAATGATTAGTGAACATGTCATAGGCGGTTTAAAGATTCTCTGGATAAATGAAATTGTTGAATAAAGATGCTGAATATTGTTCATACTCTGACCACTTAGCAAGCTTAAAGTTACGTTTGTGTTGTGGTATACTGTTGCAGTAAAATGAAGTTGATATTTTAATAACAAGGTGGTCGCTACCCAGCGTCTCTTTTAAGACCGTCCAATTAAAATTAAGAGAAACATCAGCAGAAATGAAAGTTATGTCAGGCGAAGACGATCTTAAATTACCATCAACCAATTGTATACGCGTTGGAGTTCGGTCATTTAAAATTACATAATTATGATCAACCATTGAATCCAATATTTGGGTGCCCCTAATATCCGTTTTGCAGGACCAATTTGTATGATGGCCATTAAAATCCCCCAATAAAAGGGTTTTTCCATTCTTTATAGAAAATAAACGGTCCCAAACTATTGGGTTTGTTCGCAACTCGGGCGGGCAATAAACGGCAATTATGTTTTCAATTTGATCACAATTATACAACTTCACATGAATTAATTCTACACCTGGAATACTAATTTGAATAGGCATACCTTGAGCTTGTACAGACTTGTGCGTTAGAATTGCAACTCCCCCGTAGTTGTCTCTATCCTGACGGAATATATTATACTCACGGATATTGAGTTGGGTATCCGGTTCCAGCCATGTTTCGCTGATTGTTGAAATGAACTTTTTCCTGGTATAATAACTGCTCCAATACATTTATCTTAGGTTTTAGACTACGAGCGTTCCATTGTATAATATTCAAGCTAGTAATTTGCTGCCGACAATTAGCCATGATTGGAAAAGAAAAATGATTTCATATTACCAAAATCGGGCATAATATCCATTAAAAAACTAGTGAACCAATCGACTATTGTTCTGAACCACAGTTTAACCGTTTCTAATATGTTATCTTTCTTTGCTTGGATACTATCTTTTAATTTTTTTAGCAGTTCTTGAAATGACGATTGTGTGTCCGTGCTACTGGTCTTGGAAGCGGGCTGTATTTCGTCGTATATTCTTGATTGGTGCTCTTCTGTAGATTCCTCTGAGGTCGACATCGCAATATCTACCATAACATTTTCGCTCAAATATATTGGTGTCTTCTGCTTTTTCTTCTTCTGTTTCTTTTTATGTGTAATGTTTGTCTGTGATACCGGTTGAGTATTTTTCTTAACAGCTTCAGAGTATGATTGAGAACATTCAGTAGCCTGCAATGTGTTTGGTATGGGGATTTCTTCAGTAGGCTCAGCACATACAGTATTGCTTGGTTCTGAACGAGGAGAAGGTGGTACGTACGCTGTTAAAGCTTTCTGATATGTGCAATTATACTCCGACATCAACTCTCTGATACGCTTTTCTTTTTTATATATAGGACACGACTTGGAAAGCGCCATATGTCTACCGTGACAATTGACACATTTGTAAACTGTCGTGTCGCAGTTGTCATGATTACCTGAACATTTTGGACAAATAAGTTTATGAGACGGACACATCTTTGCAGAATGGCCAAAGCGCCAGCATTTAGAGCACTGGGAAACAGGGAAAACGTAGTTTTCGACTTTTATCTTCAGCGCGTATAAGTATATATGACTAGGTACAGAAGATCCCTTGAAGCATATTTTAACAGTCTCACTGGGTGTCCATCCTTCGGTGTTCTTTCTATTAAGTCGTGTGGCTGATATGACTTCCTTTTCCGAGTAAATTTGCTCGAGCAATTCTTTCTCCGATATATCAACCTCAATGTTACGGATAATACCGTACGAAAACCCTACCTCCCAAGTCTTTTGTCGTCGCCAACCAAGTTCATTTAAGCCGGGGGAACGTATAAAATGTTCAGCCATTAATTCGTCTTCGAATGTAATTAATAGTTTATATAGATTCACGTATTTAACTTTTGTTATGCCAGTTATTTCGTGTTCCTTCAATAATCTAGCCAACCTAAATTGTTTTGGCAGTTGGTCTTTGGTAGTGACGCAAACTTGTACGGGTAAAGTCTGTTGCATATTCTCCTGGCTTTTAGATTTCTTGTTTCTTCTAACTATTGACCATATTCCTTCTTCTAAACTGTGTTTTCTCCCTTCTATATCTTGTGTAATATCCTCATCCATTGATTGTGTAATGTCATCCGTAGGTTGTTGTTCCTCTAACTCTTCACTAATGTTGTTTACGCTGTTACTAATATCATAAACTCGATCGCAATCCATTGTAATATGAATCACATTCCACTGCACTGAGTTGGGCCGGCAAATGCGCTCGCGCGCTGGCCGTGGCCGGCTGCTAGCGAAACCGGTCTGTTGTTTACGAGACTAGGATTAATTAACAACGCGTTCGAATCGCACGAGGTGTGAACGCTCACTGATGTAAAATTAGTTGTCTGAATGAAATCGCATTTCGCGATAAGAACCCCAGTTTCAGGTTCCTTGTTTTAGTTATTGTAATGTTGTATTGCTGCTAGTGTACATCAAAGCTGTGCTATTGCTCGGCGTAGGCTTTTTCACACTAGAAGAAGTGTTAGATCATGGTCCACCATGCTAGCTAAGTTTGGTTTTTCAGAGATCACGTTTTGTTTTTCAACAATATAATGGAGAAATCTCTGACATGTATCTCTTCTTTTCGTCGTTTTAGCGAGCGGTGAATACTAATTTATTACGCGCTATACAGTTAGTGATACAGCGATATATTTTTATAGAACGCAACCTCATTCGCAGTAGGGATATTTGTATAATCTCTCAGTGAAATAGAGCTTCGCAAGCTATAACTATAGCCGGAAAGTATATGTAACCAGTTAAAGCCTTTGAAAATATATTTTAATCTAGTGTCGCACGAGTGATTGATTTTCACGGGATAGCCGGGATCGATCACTCGCCGAGCAATTAAAAAGAGATGATTAGGTTGTCTTACGGGAAATAAATAAAAAATATCACCAGGAAAGATTAAACTCGCGTTATATTCCAGAATTACAATGGTTTTGATTACATAAAAGAGCTGACACTTGAGGTTAACCGACTAGGCAATTATCCAGGGCGTAGGTCGTAGGTTGACACTCCACAGGTCCTCGGATGAGTACTCAGCTTTGACGTGTGTCTCGCAGCAGAAGAAAAGGGCCCAACCACGTGTGTCGCTGGTATATATATGGTCGGCAAGCGGGAGAGGGCTCCCCACTGCAGTGCGTCATCGTAGCGGGGCTCGCAAGAGCCGAGGCACGACGTCACACCCCCCCCCCCCCCCCCGTTAGGCCGGGATTTTCCCTAAGGAAAATTCCCTAGCCCAACGGGCGTGGCAGCCCTGAAGATACTCCCTGGAATTAGAGAAAACAAGGGCATGAGTACCTTGAACAAGTGACAACCCTATACGCTAATTAGTATACCTAAATAATAATGACCTGCGCTTGCATTCTTCACGCGTACAACGGCAGTCTGAACTTGAACATAAACATTTATCATTCATAATTCATCACACATACCTACATGTAAATGCCAAGGCCAGTGTAATGGCCCAATAGCAAAGATAACAATCTATGGAGAAGCGCTTAGGGTAATTATTAGGTAATAATGATTTGTAGATATAAGAACTTGATCTAGCCCTACGACTTAAAAATCTTGGGTTCGGCCTTTGCCACTAGATAAGTAAACTTTTTGAATATAGTTAGGTGTAACAACATATTTTTCGTAACGATGAACAAAAATAATATAAGCCGCAGACACGACCGGACCGCTCAATGTCAAAGGAAAGAATTTAATAAATATTTTGCTCTAATTAATAACTACAACACGACCAGTAAACACCTTTTGAATGTAAACAATGGTGAATCATTAGTTAGGCATTTATTTATCGGCGCGTCGCTGAGTGAACGCGCGTGCGTCATAACGACCACTAGGTAGGTACGATCTAAATGGTAGGTACTATTCGACTGTTCCGAGCTCGCGACGCACGGTTAATTACTCTGAATGTTTATAAAGTACCTATATTAACAATTTGATTATGGAATTTATACAGAATTAAGAATAACAACAGAACTTCAGAACAAGGCACGGCGAAAACAACACGCCAATCAATATGCATTTATAGAAAATACACATGCGAGAATCGAACACCAGACCGATCCGACAACGACTTTTTAACCACTGAGCCATAACTGATAGTTAGATAAACAACAGATTCTTTGTAACAATATTACATGTAATAAACTTTATTACCAATAACTGAAACATTTATTAATTTTATGTTAGCATGTTTACATAAATCATTAACACAACACAATACATTATCTTGTGGGCTTCGACTCGAAAACATAAGAACCATTGTTGGCCTTCGCAAATGATTATGTAGGTAATTATAACTTAGTATAGATGTGCGTCTTACATTGTTGTTTTTATGCTTTTATTATTCTTTGTAATTAATCAACTTTAAATCTTTGATGTGCCATTCTCCTAAAGGTTTACCGGCCATGTCGTTAAGTTTGTATACTAGGGGTGACTTTTTTGAGGCAATCTTACATTTAATAAATTTAGGCGCCAATTTCTTGCTAAAGTATTTATCCTTGTCACTAAGTAGAAACGTTCTGCGCCAAACTATATCACCGACATTGAATTCTGCCGGTTTACGGCGAAGATTATAAGATGAACAATTTCGTTGGTGGGCCGACAACAGAGCTGAATGTACCTTCTCGAAAATAGAGGATAAGTAGCCTAAAGTTTCGGCATAGCCGTCCCGTGGTTCAAGCACCATATTGGAATTAAATTCCTTGTCAATATACTGAGAACCACATGTTATGACCCCCCTACCAAAAACAAGGAAATTAGGAGAATAACCAGTAACCTCACTAACTGCGCAGTTAAGGGCGAACTGAACCTTAGTGATTAAAGTGTCCCAGATTCGATGATCAGATTCTATGAAAGTTGAAATAGCTGTAATAATGGTTTTGTTGTAACGTTCAACTGAGTTAACGTGGGGAGTATACAACGGTGTAAAATGCAAATTTGGATTTTTATATTTTGACAACATACTTTTAAAGGTTGCGCTAATAAATTGTTTACCGTTATCCAAAACAATAGTAGATGGAATTCCATGCACCAAAAATACATTTTCCTCGAGAATTTTTGTTATCACTTCTGCAGGTGCCCGTTTAATGGGGAAAAGCAAACAATATTTAGAGAAAAAACAACTGACCACAAATATAAAAGTGTTTTGTTTTCTGCTGGGGGGCAATGGACCAATCAAATCAATACTAATCATCTGAAAGGGCTTTTGACATGATTTGGGTTTTCCCATTAGACCTAAATTTGGGTGGTTTTGGTGTTTATGGGTGATACAAGGTTCACATGAACTGACGAACTTGACAACATCGGAGTACATACCAGGCCAAAAGTAATTAAGTGCAAGACGTTTGTATGTCTTAAAGATACCCAGATGTCCAGCAGTGGGCGAAGAATGATTCTCCTTTAGAATGTCAATTCTTTGGTCAGACGGAATAACCTCTTTCCATTGAAATTCTCTAGTGAGAGGGTTTAATGTTTTTGAAAACAATACAATTTATTGTTTATTACTTGATAGTTAACAAAGGAAGTCGGAGAACTTAAACAGCCTTTATAGATATTTAAATACCAAGGATCATTAGTAGAAACTGGTAAATTCTGATTAGAATTAATATCTATATTTATATCATTAGCAATAGCAGAAACGGGTAAAGAGCGAGACAGAAAATCAGGTAAAACGTTATCGGAACCCCGACGATGACGTATTTCGAAATTATAGGAAGATAAGCGAACTCCCCATCTGGCTAACCGGCCAGTAGGGTTATTTAAGGTCAAGAACCATTTCAAAGCAGCGTGATCAGTGTAAACAATAAACTTTTTACCATTTTCAACATAACAACGCCAGTGTTCTATAGCAGATAGAACAGCCAGGGCCTCGCGCTCTGTGGCACTGTAATTTTTTTCTTGCTTACTGAGTGATTTGCTATAGTACGTTATGACTCTTTCCTCACCATTTAACCTTTGACAGAGGATCGCGCCAAGACCAAAATCGCTAGCATCTGAGTGTATTTCAAACGGTTGCGAGTAGTCAGGACAAGCCAACACCGAGGAGGAAATCAAACAATTCTTTAGGTTATTAAACGCCTCATTAGCCTCTGTCGTCCAGCAGAATGGAGGTGCGTTTTTACTTTGAGATGTTAACTTATTTAAGGGTGCAGCAATAGAGCTAAAATTCGGTATAAAACGCCTGTACCACGAGGCTGCGCCTAAAAATCGACGTACTTCTTTTCTATTAGAAGGAGTGGGATAATTTTTCATTGAATTTACTTTATCCGGATCGGGATGCAATTCACTAGAGTCGACAACATAGCCTAAATATTTTAGTTTATCTCTAAAAAATTGACATTTTTCGAGATTAATTGTTAAATTAGCGCTTTTTAGTTTATCAAGAATGCGTAATAAAAGAGTAATATGCTCGCTGAAGCTGGACGTGATACAGATTATGTCATCGATAAAACAGAAAACCTTATTTTCAAATTCTGGGCCATAAAATAAAATATCAACTAATCGTTGTTGAGTAGCTGGCGCATTCGTAAGACCGAAAGGCATTCTTTTGAATTGAAATGTGCCACGCGTGGGAATATAAAAGGCTGTTTTGCAACGGTCCTCTTCTTTAATTAATGTTTGCCAAAAAGATTTAGACAGGTCTAAACTAGACAAGTATTTAGCATCTCTCAGATTATCTAAAATTTCCGAAATATAAGGCAAGCTATAAGCATCTTTTTTTGTAACGGAATTTAATTTTCGACTGTCCAAACAGAAACGCAGTTCACCATTCTTCTTTGGTGTCAAAATGACCGGGTTCGACCACGGGCTTTCGGATCGTTCAACAACATCCTCTGAGAGCATGTCGTCAAGATGCTTTATTAATATTCTTTGTTTATCGGGAGACATGCGATAAAATCTTTGCCGAATAGGGGGACAATCACCTGTATCAATTGAATGAGAAATAATATTTGTGCAACCGAGACCCCGCTTCTCGTATGAAATATCGGTAAATTTAGAAATAATGTTGTCAGCGGTAGCTCTCTGGTCGACTGTAAGATGATCATAAGAAACAAGATGTGTAGGGGGAACTGCCTGCAACTCCATTACTTGAGCGTCAGACTTGTTCACAATCAAAACAGACTCCAATTTGTTAGGAAATAGGCCAAAGCTTCGCCAAAAATCCATGCCAAGGATAAGGGAATTTTGAATCCCAGGTACAACATGAACTTCTAAGTTAATCAATTTATCCTGAAACTCGAAGGGTAGAAACACCGATCCCAAAGACTCAAATCGTTCGCCGCCTGCTGTTATTAACCTTAAAGGTTTCGATTTATCCAAAACAATGTCTTTCAAAAATAAGTTATGAAAATTATTACCTAAAATTGTAACGCAAGATCCAGAATCTAAAAGACCTGTGGTAGGTATTCCGTTTAATTTTAGAGTAACGTAAGGTAAATATTCTACTTTAGAATTACGGATTGAGGAAATATGATAGCTATTAAAGATTTATTTTAAAAAGTCCAACCAATTAAACCACTCTGTTTTATTACAATTAGTTGTATAATTTGATTTTCCACAATCCTTATTAACTAGTTTTTTGAAACTGTAGGGGTCGACTTAGATTTACAATTGGGGCAGTCTGACACCTTGAAACCCTTTGTGCCGCACTTAAAACAGATTAGGTAGTGTGGCTGACGGCAATTACGTAATGAGTGCGAATTGCATCTACAACGCACGCAAAAAGTTTTATTTATATTAGAAGTACTCGATACGGCGTTGACTTGTGGTACAGACTTGTATCTCGATGTATCGGCGACAGAGTTATATTTATTGAAGTTATTATGATTGTAAACATTTTTGTTTGAAGAAAAATTAGAAAACGGATAATTATACGCTAGATCGGGTGCTACAGTATTCTTTGAAACTTTAGGGGGTTCAGAAAATTGCTTACTGCGACTTTGGTAATTTTCGAAAAGACGACAAACTTCGACCAGACTATCAACATCAACAACCTTTGCAGTGAGCAGACAATTAGTGTAACAAGGTCTAATATTATTTAGTAAAATTTCTAGCTTCTCCGAATCAGCGATAGGAGAACTAAGTCGCGAAAACAGACCGTGCATTTTTGCCACGTAAATAGTTATTGATTCGTTCTCGCCTTGTGAGCGCTGACGAATCTCCGTCATAAGTCGATAATCGTAGCTATGCGGACTAAAATCTCGTTTTAAAAGTTCGCAAAGTTCTAACCAATCTTTACATTATTTTTAACAGAACGATACCAAACTAATGCGTCACCCGAAAATATTTCAAAAGCGAAAGACAACATCTTGTCATGTGGAATAGATCTACAGGACATAAATTCATCAATTTTTTCAATAAAAGATCTTACACATGATTTACCGTTAAATTTGAATTTACCTAATTCCGAGAAAAGCTTACGGTCGTAAGGAAGTGTTTCCCTCTGCCACTGAGCAATCCGACCGCGAACTACGACCCGTGATTAATTGTAATTTCGCATATAAGTCATTAAATATATTCCACACAGACTCAATTTTTTTAATATCAAGACTGCCGGTATCCACCCTATTCAGTCGATGAAAACAATGGTGAAGCACGGTTTCGACCTTCTGTTGAAGCTCGGAGGTATAGTTTGCTTCCAACATAGATAAGTGTTTATTTGATCTTAATAACGACTTTTCCACTTCAGCCACATCCTCCTCTGGTGGGAAGGGTGAAGATAATATATCCTCCGAGGGAATTTTAACTGAAAGTTTAGCGATTTGTTTGCGGGGATCGTCAGGCTTTGAAACGCCGCGTATTGTGGTCTCATATTCTAATTCCGCTTTAGTTAATAATGAGAAATTTATAATGTAAGCCATTATTACAAAACAATAATAGAAAATCTAAGTATTTACGCCGGTACTAGAAAAAAATTAAATATCGCCAGAAAATCGAATACCGTGCTAAAAAAAGCTGAAATACACTAAATTATACAATGGTGTGATGATTGGTAAAGGATTAAGAAAAATTTCTTAAAGGTCACTCAAAGGTTGAATCACAATTTTTTTTTCGCGAACACGAGGCACGTTAGTTCAACGGCTAAGCGGTTAGAACCGGTTGGCGGCTCGACACGCTGCCCGCGGTGGAACGTGATTTTAGACCGACGTTAATTAAATCACCGTTATGTTATTTACACAGTTAAATTGCTTATGGCCAACCAAAATAGATAGAAACTGTACCTGTACGCAATTCACCACACCAGAATATATGCACACACAGGAGTAAAATATACAAGAGAAAAAGAAATTATTTCACTCACCTGTAAAGTGCCAACCTACGTTTTTAAAAATATATTTAAAAATTCTATTGGGCGCCAATGTCGCTCGAGTGATTGATTTTCACGGGATAGCCGGGATCGATCACTCGCCGAGCAATTAAAAAGAGATGATTAGGTTGTCTTACGGGAAATAAATAAAAAATATCACCAGGAAAGATTAAACTCGCGCTATATTCCAGAATTACAATGGTTTTGATTACATAAAAGAGCTGACACTTGAGGTTAACCGACTAGGCAATTATCCAGGGCGTAGGTCGTAGGTTGACACTCCACAGGTCCTCGGATGAGTACTCAGCTTTGACGTGTGTCTCGCAGCAGAAGAAAAGGGCCCAACCACGTGTGTCGCTGGTATATATATGGTCGGCAAGCGGGAGAGGGCTCCCCACTGCAGTGCGTCATCGTAGCGGGGCTCGCAAGCGCCGAGGCACGACGTCACACTAGCTTTTGTGGGATTGGATTAAATATCAATATCAATTATCAGAATATTTATCCACAATGAATATTCAGCGGATAATAATTGCGGATAAAGGATTAGATTATTTTGTGGTGATAGAATATAGTTGTGTAGTATGTGTTGAAATCAATTCTGGGTTATATCAGATTTTTAAAGGAAAAACTACTTTTCACATTTTAAATGTATTTCGTATTTCAATTAATTTATTGGTTTTTAGTCTTGCATGGATATATCGATCTCTCTTTCTTGTATAGGTAATATGAAACATCGAGTGACCATAGTTATAGTTCAACCATAACTCAATATTGTATTCTGCACTGTTTCGCTCTCATTCTATTCATCATTATCACTTCAGGCGATATACATCCACTGCTGAACAAAGGGCTTCTCCAAGGCTTTCCACATTAAATGATCTAGGTCTGACTACATCCAACCGCCATCCTGACATGATCGCCAGTCCACTTCTAGGTTTGGACTACCTCTGCCGCCGTGCTCATTCTATATGTTGATAATATGTAATTGGTCCTGTAATAGTGGCAATTCGTGCATTTTTTTATTTTCACAAGTCACCATTCGCAAGGTGCGGTGAAAATATATTTATCTTCATGTATTTTATATATTTAAACATCGGATAGCAGACATAAAAATATTTTAGTGAAACTCCGAATGCATTGCATGAAGACGCAAATATATGTGTTGTTAAAAAAATTATGAAATCAAAACGACATAAAATAAATCCAGGCACGATTTATAAGAGGCTTAATTTACTGCCAGTTTTAGTATCAAATTGTTTATCTTGTTCTTTTATAGTTTCGTCTTATGATGTGTCGCAGCCTATGTGTATGTGTATTTTAAGGCATGATTGGCAGGAAGGCTATCGCGCTGGGCTCGTAGACCACGGTTACAAAATTAATATCTAGAACTGCTCTTATCACATCCTTGATCAAGGCGCTTGCTACAGTGCCAAAATATCGTATCCTACTCGAAATAAAGGTGTACCTATCTCGAAAAACAATTTCAAAGTAGTGCAGGTCGTCAATGTAGGCAAAAGAATAAGAAAGTAATTTTACATGTACATACTGTACGTATGTGTAAAATGTAACTTTATTTAAGTAAGTACTTGAACTGTTTGAAAACATTTCGTTAAAATAATTGAAGTTTGAGTTTATTAGATTTATGTCGCCAGTCGGCCAGTAAATTGGATTTGCTGCTTTGTGTCGTGTGGCTTTTGAAATTTCATTAAATATTTTAAGTTTATGTGTTTTGATAATACATGTGTCATTTAATTTATATGTTGTGGCATGTGATGTCTCCCAGCGGGACTCGCAACAAATTCAAGTGAAACTTGGTTTATTAGCAGCCTCTAGGGAATATTTAAACCTTTGAAAGGCTTAGGATGCATACCTAAATGGAGATTTATATAAAGGTGATGGCTCCTGAATCTTTTATTTTTTGCTGAGAACTTTATTTGCCTCAACTCAGGACAGCTAAATTCTGATTATTTTTTGAGCATATGTATATTTTTATCTTTATTAAGGGGTTTCCGTGCAGTAAGTACATACATACATAGACTCACGCCTGCTTCCCGGAGGGGTAGGCAGAGACTACGGATCGCCATTTGCAACGATCCTGACATATCTATCTTGCTTCATTCACTCCCATCAAATTCTTCATGCATGCTTGACTGTTTAGGGTACTTCTAACCTTTCCTATAAGTAGGTATATGAAAATACCATTGTAACTAATTACATCATTGTACTACATTAAAAATCAAAGTATACAAATAAATACGTTTCACTGAACGAGTGAAAACAAACGGCACAATTGGGGTGCTGCCAGATATAAGTAGGCAGGTTGATGATAACACATTTTCCAATCAGCAGGGGACATTTCCATGAAGTAATAGATTACGTAGAAGCTATATGTATACAAAGTACATGATGTGTGTATATCTCGGGGGGCTCAAAGCACGTTGTTTACGCATACGCAGCAGCCTGTTAATAGCTCTGCTTGTGTTAACACTAGCCCAAGTGAGGGTAAACATAATGGACACGGTATAGTGTGAGCTGACGGTTTGTGTATTACTTGATTGCTTTCTCACGTACGCTGTTCAAGAAGACACGACCAATTCACCATAATGAATGTGCTTTGCAAAGGTATTGAACATCGAAAGTCTCGATGAAATCTGTTGATTAATCCCCTTTCTTTAATACTCTATATCTTCAACATCATCAGCCCTGTATATACATTATCCAATTGCTAGGCACGGATCTCTTTTTACCATGAGTATAATAAGGCCACTGTACACCACGCTGGCCAAAAGCCGGTTGGCAGACTTCACATGTCTTCCGAGAACATTATGGAGAACTCACTCTCTGACATGCAGGTTTTTACGATGTTTTTCTTCACCAAAATAAAAGCAGCTCTTTGAAAAATGAGTGTAGGTAGACATTATCGAATTTAAGTCTAGAAAATTGAATTTACTATTTTGTATTTAAAGCTTTTGCCGGGTATTTTGTTCTTAATGGGAAAACTACGATTTCTAAGAAGATGAGGCAAGGCAGCTGCCTTACTGACTGATTTTATATCCAATGGGTGGCAAAAATACCTGGAATATAATTCTTCCAAGATATACCTAAAGTAGTATTTATTTTCTTTTGGGCCCAAGATCTTCCGGAGGACCTTTCTTTCTGCGACCAAGAACTTATTCTCCTCCTTTTGTGTCAGTGTCCAGGCTTCGCAGCCATACGTTAGAATCGGTCTTATTACAGTTTTGTAAATTCGTAATTTCGTATTTCGGCTAAGAAACTTGGACACTAACACTTTGTGCAGAGCCGCACTACATCTAATACATACTGGCTGGTTGTAAAAAAATCGAGTTTAATTTCAAAAGCTAATGCATTTGTTCGAATTATATAGCGTTTTCTTTGCTTATTAAAATTTAGTATTCTGTATCAATTTTATGATTTAAACAATAATTTGAAAAAGTTTTGAACAAATTTGGATTTTGAGACATTTTTTACGTCATGGAGCGACGTCATTTGAACGCAGATGAAATGCAAAGAGCTGTAGGGATGATGCAAGCGAGAAGAAGTCAATCTCAGGTATCTCGGTATTTTGGTATCAACAGAAGCGTTATTTCCTGTCTCCATCAGCGTTACACAAACCGGGTGATCCTGCTTAGCAGCACCCAGGTCGAGGTAGGTGTACAACCACACGGCAGCCGATGTTAACCGCCCGAGAGATAGGTTTAAGGCTACAAAATTCAAGTGGTGTTGTCGTTAGCTGCCAAACTGTGCGAAATCGACTGCATGAGTATGGCCTACGAGTGTGACGGCCAATTAGGTGCCCACCGATACGTCACGGGAATCGCGCTCGTCGAAATAAATGGTGTAGGGAAGACATTACATGGATAAAATTTTGATTTGCGATGAGTCTCGATTTGTGTTCAAGCCAGATACTAGATGGGTAAGAGTGTACCGTCGTCCTGGAAATACTGAAAGACTGAGGTGTGTTCAAGAAGTGCATCCATACAACGGCTCAAAAGTTATGTTATGGGCGGGTATTATGAAGAACAGACGAACTGAGCTCGTTTTTGTAAATGGTAACATGAACGCTGTAAATTGCGTTGAGGATGTTCTAAGGCCATATGTCCGTCCATTCGCACAAACGCTTGGCTCCGATTTCATGTTGATGCATGACTATACGCGTTCGCATACAGCTTTGCACACACGGGAGTACTTGGCAAGGGAAAACATCCTGGTACTGCCTTGGCCTGCACAATCGCCAGACCTCAACCCCATCGAGCATGCATGTGACATGCTCCAGAGACGTTTTTTAAAGGACTTATATGGAATGACAACAACCCAACAACTGATGGACTTACTAAAATTTCATTGGGAGCGATTGCCGCAGGACAACATTAACAATCTAATCGATTCTATGAATAATCGGTGCCAGCAAGTTCTCAATAACAGAGGAGGCCACACTTTGTATTCAATTATGCAATTTTTGTACAACCATTTAATTTTAGTTTAAGTTTAGTTGATTAGGCACCTTACTTTGTACTACGTACATACAGTACTTACTCGTAATTATTGTTAATTAAGTATAAGTATAATCATTAAAAAAAAACTAACTGTTGTTTAATATCAAAAAAGTATTAAAAAATAATATAAGTAAGAAAATACTAAGGATTTAATGCGAAAACACATTGTAAAATTGAAATTTGTATGTGTTGCTTAGACTTTTTGATGTGTGTATATTGTTACCCGAGCGGAAGCCGAAAATCACGCATAATTGGACGCATACGCGGGTTACTTACGTATCTCATCTATGTTCTTTGATTTCATTTGTTGTTTTTTCATTGTACGAGGTGGAAAAATTTCTTCGGATCTCCAGCTCTAGGAGTATGCTGTAATACCACTAAAAAATCCACCTCGTTACCGACCAAATACGCCTTAAGAGGAGAAGACAGGGTACAGGAATCGTCCAGTCTTCCTGCGATTGCGCCATGTCAAAGCCGACCCAAATCCTGGGAAGGCTATAGGCTCCTGCCCTTACTGGCCCTATCACTTACAGATGAACGATCTCCAAGCTGTTATATTTACTCTAAATGGAATTAGGAATATCAAATGCCATGACTGTGTGTTAGTTGTTATAGGATATTATTTGTTTAATATAACGTTCGAAAGATGTTTCGGCATTTTATTTAATAAATTGTCTTCGTCATCAGTCTTTATCTGGAACACTGTTGGCACAGACCTGTTCTCAGCATGAGAAGGGTAAGGCCAAAGTCCATGACAGTGACCAAGTGCCATTTGGCAGACTTCACATTTCTTCGAGACACTGATATGCAAGTTTCCTCTGGTTATATTCGTTCACCGTTTAGGAAGCGATAATTAGCAATTTTATTCGCACGTTACTTCAAAATATCGTGGTGCGTAACATTCCGTAACATTCCTGCTGGCTAACATTCCGTAGGTCTCTCCGCTAGACTATCGCTCCTTCCTGTGCCTTGTAAACCCGTATCGCATACATAGCAGTGACTTAGTACACATTTCACGCGTTGGATATGTTACGTGTGTTCACGTAAGTAACGTTTCACAGCGAAACAATCGCGTCATTGAGACGAGAGTTGCACTAGCTAGCGGTGTGTGCCGCCGCGGTCTGGAGATTTAAATAGAATTTTCGTAATTATTATCTTCTACTCGCGGTTTTGCTTGCTTAATCTGAATTCCTTCATATGCTATTCTGAATTTCTGACGTGTAGGCCATGTAATTGCAAAAATCCGTCAAAATATGTTCTGTAGTTTTTGCATAAAACAGTAATATCCATTTATATGACATCCATCCTCAAAAAACGTTAATTATAACACGGAGTACAATCAACATCATAGTGCCTTTCTCTCGCGCGTTATTACATGATTCGTCCCGCATGCAGGACCTTCGTAATTTATAGAAAATGATAACAGGAACAGAATTAGTGGTGAGAGGTTTTATTTTCAAGTAAGTATTCTTAGACCTACTACTACTTTGAATGATCCCACCATTTAAGTATTGTTTTTGTTTTCTTGCCTTAAGGAAATCTTGGCTGTGTACAAAATTATGGTATTGTGAACATTTCACGTGTTGGATATGTAACGTGTGTTCAGGTAAATAACGTTTCGCAGTTTAGAGCGAAACAATCGTGTCATTGAGACGAGTGTTGCACAAGCGCCGCGGTGGGTTCTTCTTTGCGCCGGTGATTGTAACTTTTAATTTTTAAGTGATTACATATGCATGGGTATAAGATTATACAACCTATTTAGATCAGTTTCAAATAATTTGATTTTGGGTACCTATATTTGCTGTAACCACTGGTGTTCGTTAAATAAGCAAATAAGAAGTATAACCTATTTCCATTTATGAAATATCTACATAGGTTAACTTGATCACTATTATTAGCAGTATTTTACGATGATGAATGCAGGTTATTCAGTTTAAGTAACGCCCGCAACTTTGATTCACTGCCTCCGTGGTCCAGTGGATAGCATATATATGCGACTGCTGATCGGGGGTCCCCGGCTCGATTCTCGGATCGGGCTCGAGTGTTACTGGGTTTTTCCGAATTCTCAGTAACAGCTCGGAGTCTGGTGATGTGCCAAAAATTAATGGCGAAATGTGGGTGTAATATTACACCTCTGCCTACCCCTTCGGGGATATTGGCGTGAGTATATAAAAAAAAACTTTGATTCGCATTTCGGTTGCGTTTTTATGTAAGGTTTGGCTCACGTCTTACAAATATATCTTTAATCTACAAAAACCTAAGCATTTCTAACTGAATACAAAGTCTACTCTGCACCCAACATTTCAGACGTGACTAATAAAGTAGCCGGCACAAACGTCTAAGTATCCACAAAACAAACTTATTAATCCAGCGATTTCGTCACAGAAGTTAAACTCGCCGAACTCATGTCCTCACCACAAAGCCACTTATGGTCCGAGATTATTGTCAGTCAACTCAATGTGTCCCGAATTGACTCTGTTCTGTCCAACAAGACCTAACATGGGATTATCCGACGACTTATTTGAAAAGGAAATATTTTCGGTATAATTTTGGAACGGAATTTTTCGTTGTTGGCTGGTTTCGGTCCATGTTTTGTTAGTTGATGCCTTTTGAGGTAGGTAGACAGTTTATACTTAAATGCTTTATACTGGAGTAACGATGATTACTTATCAGTTTAAATTATGTAGTTATTAGTGTTATGGCCATGGCTTTTATTATTTCGTTGCTTCATTACTTTATCAAAATAAAATACACACAATTTGAGCAGTATTGATTTTTAATTTAATTAAACAGTATTACTTAAAAACCACACACATATAAAATAAATTACATGGCAATTCATTATGTGAAATAGTCCATTGTTTTTTCATTTTTGTAACTAGAAATAGGTATTATGGTCCCGAATACATATTTTGGATATAGCGAGAATGTTAAGGTAGTGCTTGAGGCAATTTATTTTCGTAATATGAGATGTGCGTTTGGCGTGATCTGAATGCGAATATGTCACCCAGGACTGTGGGTAAAATATTTTAAGACCTACTGAAATCAAAAGTAACGAAAGGTGTTAAACGGAACAAACCAGCGAGCACCGTCTACAATTCTAAATCCATTTTGCTTCCCGTGTCTTGTAAATAAACAGACGGCGATTCTCGTGATGACACGGCCCGTTCGTGTCAAGATCGTGCGGGTTCGGCTAAATTCGTACATTTTCGGTGTACCCTCGCGACGGACGAGTCTCAAAATTATGGTCGTAAGTTAAAAAAACTCGTCGTCAAAAATTAATGGTTCTCATGCAAGGACAAATCACCTTCGTGTCTCATGGCGTAAGAGGTTCATGTACAGAAATAGCATTTAGCCTGTAATGCACCATAGGGTGGAAAGGTGAATCGTGTCAAATTTAGCCTGTCATGTTTTAGGCTCGTTGTACTGAAGGGATGATTTGCGCATTTTGAGGGGGAGGTTCTCCGGATGATGTTAAGTGAGGACTACTTTTGTACTTTCTCATTGTTCTATGTTGAAAATACTGTCTTAAAACTGAATTTCACTCTTTGCTTACTGAACAGTAATAATAAATTTATTATTTACTAGAGGACGCCAGCAGATACGCCTGCATTTTTTTTTTAAATTTACCCGTTTTGGCCAATCCCGTGGGAAGAAACCCCTTCTTAGTGCACCCCTACGGTTCCCAAGGAACATACATGCCAAATTTCAGCCTCCTGCGCCCAATAGTTTCGGCTGTAGCGTGTCTGTCAGTCAGTCAGTAACGCAAGGATTTTATATATTAAGATTATTATCGTGCCCATCAGTAGGACAGTTTACACACAGGGCCTGTATGTAAACTGTTCTACTGCTGGACACGGGCCTCTTCTCACTATGAGAAGGATAAAGCTGGCTAAGTGCGAGATATAACTTGATGGAGAACTTGCTGGTTTCATGCCACGATGTTTTGCTTCACTGTTTGACAAGCGACAATTAAACATGTAAATAGTTCGTTACTTTAAAACATCGCTGGTGCGCAACACCGGTTTGAACTGGAAACCCTCTGTGTATAAGTCTGTTGGTCTCTCCGCACGGCTATGGTTGATATGTTATTTTTTGTTAACGATACTAATAAGAAATACACGTAGCAATAAGAAATACCTATAATATATTGTTATTTGACTACAAATGTTTTTTATAGACGCATGCCTGTATCCCCGAAGGGGTAGGCAGAGGTGTAACACTACACCCACATTTCGCCATTAATTTTTAGGTCCCACGTAATAGGGGGCCAGCCTATTGCTGTTACCGGGCACATCACCAGACTCCGTGCTGCTATTGAGAATTCGGCAAAACCCAGTAACACTTTTGCCCGACCCGGGAATCGAACCCGGGACCTCCGATCAGCAGTCGCTATCCACTGGACCACGGAGGCAGCCTACAAATGTGATTCAAGATATTAAAATTTCTGTGTTCTCCATATTACATATATTACCTACAGCTTTATATATAGTTTAATTACTACAACGCTTCTAGTCTGATATTGGGTGCATAGAATTCTCTGATGCGAGTGCTAATAGGTGATAATATTTTATGGAGTTTTATTACATTAGGTTTTTATGTTAAACCAGGCGATGACGCAAACTTTTGTTTATTTATTTCTTAGTCCACGAACATAGTTACTTTTAGGAATCTTCTCAAATATAATGTAAACCATCAAAAGGGCAAGTATGGCCAGATTTTTATAAAGTGGGACACTTAGGGCGATACCGATTAGAAATTGGCATATATAAAAATTGTCTTTTGGTATGTTTTTATATAAAATCGTTATATATACCGTGAGAAAACAATGAAACGAACACAAAATTCAACAAGCACATAGAATCGCGTCTACGTATTTGTCCTTAAAAGTAATGGTGTCAAGTCATATGATTTTCGTAATCACATAAAAATGAATAACGCGACAAAACAATATAATAGGGGAGCGTAACATAAAAATAACGTAAAAATAAATGATTTCCTTTTATTCAATACAGTTTTCACCTACCGTCCCTAGGATTGTATGGTAAAAATAACTGAATCTGATACTTCGATTTGTATTCCCCTTACCGCCGGGGGCTTCCGTTGTTTTTTTACATTCCACCTCCCCCTACTTCTAATACGAAGGCTAAGTGCGTTTGTATAGTAAGGTATAGCGGTAAGCGATTTCACTGAAATGTTTGACTTAATAACTTAGATTTATAACTGTGGTTTTCTTCATACTATTGTTGACTGACGGCCAGTTTCAATGTTCGATCTATCCTTGGATTTCGCTACAACAGATACTATATTTGACATAAACTCCGTACAAAATGTGAAATATATGTGGGATGCGATCATTAGTATAGTCGCTAAACGAGTCGAAGTGCTGCCATCTGGTGACCGCTGAGTGACGTATTACGGTGCGTTGGAGGGGCGGTGACAAGTGTTCCTGAGAACTCGTACGAGGAATGGCATGCTGGCTCTAGGCGGCGAGCCATAAGTACCTCGTGAATCTGTCCTCAGTCCGTTACAAGTCTTTAAGTTAAAGTGTTACCATGTTAGACTGTAATTGTGAACACAACGTACTTTGTGTCCTGAAATAAACTCAGTGTATTGCACTCAGTGTGTATTCATTGCAAAGGGACCTAGCGGTGCCCACATAGAACTGTGAAGCGTTGATACTGGCCAAAAATCAAGCTACCCGTCGTCATATATACTTCTAGTAGCCAAATCCATGGATAGATCGAATTTTGAAACCGGCTTTGAGTGAGATTTTATTTTGCACCCAACAGAAACAATGCCCTTACGGCGAAACAATCTCATTGTGTTCTTCCGGTGAATAGGCTTTTAGGCACCTCAAAGGGATAGTGTACTGACATCGAGAACATTGACAACATAAACTTTCACTATGACCTACCTTGTACAGAGCATCTACTTTATGTCATAACGTGTCTATAATGGAATGAACAGCTATCTATTGAGGCATATTATCATCATCATCAGCCCTTTATACTGTCCCACTGCTGGGCACGGGCTTCTTCCCATTATGAGAAGGGTAAGGCCATAGTCCACCACGCTGGCCAAGTGCGGGTAGACTTCACATGTCTTTCGAGAACCTTATGGAGAACTCTCAGACATGCAGGTATCCTCACGATGGTTTCCTTCACCGTTTAGCAAGCGATAATTAACAATTTAATACGCACATAACTCCGAAAAGTCATCGGTGCGCGCCGTCGATTCGAACCTGGACCCTCTGCGTAGCAGTCTGTCGGTCTCTCTACTAGGCTATCGTTGCTTAGCTTAGCTTAGCAGGCATATACAAACAAGAAACTAACAAAAGCCTGTAGCGCCAAATACATTAGCAAGTTAATAATATTGCGGTTCAATGATACAAAGATTTTTTTAAGTTAAATCCAGAATAATTTATCTCTTTGTCTGGCAGGAATTATGCATTAGCATTCTGCAATAAGACCATCCTTGTACCACTAGCCAAAAGTAATTTAATTTTAGTAATTGTTATAATAATTGTATTCGTTTCCTCATCATCAGCCTGCCATAGTCCACTTTTGCATATAGGCCTCTTTAATGGCACACCAATGAACCCAATTATCGGTTTTTCGTGTCCAGCCGCAGCCATCCACTTTGCGTCTTTCACCCTAATTTCTTAGTTTACTGGTCTACAATAAGAAATTGTCCAATTGATGTACCTACCTAGATATTTATAAAATAGCGTACAAAAATCTTTCGTAGCCGCTCATGCCTTACACCGTACTGAACAAAGTCCCGGTCAATGTTTATAGAGGAAAAACCGACGCTTGAACAACGGCCATCCGGACTGTAAATAAGGCCAAACAGTGCGGATCTCGGAGTCTCGATTGCACTCTCATGTCCCTAAACACAACTAGAAATACGGCTTTTAGAGCACCAATAAACGTGATTTGCTTCGAAAATTCATTTGATTTATCTCATGTCTTGTTTCTTGGCAAGGAAACACAACCATATAGAATCTTTATCTTCTCCTCAAATGAGAATCCTGGCTCTAAAAATTTTACTGCATTTAGTGTACGGATTTATATTTTCGGTTGTTTTATTTTTTTGTTGATATCATAGGAAAATGGTAGGATTGTGGCCAAATCTCACTAAAATAAAATTATAAAACTATGAAAACTACCTGGCTCCAATTAGCTGCTATTCAGCTTTTTAATTTGTGTTAAAATGGCTCATAGGTTTAACAATCATCAAACAAATTAATTCTCATAACTTTTTACTGTTCCTACTTAATTAATACTTAACTAATTCTCAGATTTAAACCATATTAACTCGTGAACTTACGTACCTATTCTTGAATTAATGAGTTGAAACCCGTAGCCTTGGCTTACCTAAATAAAGGCTAGCGAGCCTTTATCTAGGATTATTTAGCTTCCAAAGGTACTTAACAAAATCAAAAGTGCAGGCTTCTTTAAAATTCATTCAAAATTTAAACGAATGAAATTTTTTGGCCATCATTTGGTTCACACTTCGTATCTACGTATCCTGAAATCTTAATAATATAAAATCCTTGCGTTACTGACTGACTGACAGACACGCTACAGCCGAAACTATTGGGCGCAGGAAGCTGAAATTTGGCATGTATGTTCCTTGGGACCGTAGGGGTGCACTAAGAAGGGATTTCCCGAAATTCCCACGGGATCGGCCAAAACGGTTTAACGGTTCAAATTAAAAAAAAAATGCAGGCGTAGCTGCTGGCGTCCTTTAGTAGAAAAGGTTTTTTAGGTTTAAAGACATTTATTCTCATAAAGACAAAAGTCACTTACAGATACACATCATAACATGTTTACAATAAAAAGACAAAACATTCATTGCCGCACGTTATTAAAAAAAATAGAGTAGGTACTTACTTAAATAAATTATTAAAGGTATATATAATACATACACAAAACATTTGCAGACCAATTAGTTATCTACACAAAAACACACATTACCAAAACAGTTCGCATTCAAAAAAATTAGATGCTCAAATCGATACTTTTGTAATAATATACTGTGCCAATAGTTTTTTAAATATGTTAAAAGATTCAATATTTTTTATATCGGAGGGTATCTTGTTATAATGGCGCGCACCGTCATAAGTCATTGCGGTTTGGCCGTATTTTGTTCGAATTCTAGGCAGGACTATGAGACTCGCGCGTCGCGTGCAGGGGCGCCCAACTTTTTTCCGCTTAGTAAATTGTAATTCGGTGCGGACATTATTGGTAATTGTTTTGCGAATGAAAATACAAGTGCTATAAATGTATAATTGTTTTAGGTTCATTAATTTAGTTTCGCGATATATTTTTTCAGTTTCGGTTCGAAATTTATAATCAAATAACATTTTTATTATTTTGTTTTGTAAGACTTGTAATTTGCCCAATCTCGTTTTTGCAGCGTTTCCCCAGATTTCGATTAAATACGACAAATGTGGTTTTACCAAGGAATTATAAATTGTAAAACGTAGTTTACGTGGTATGCATCGAAAATTAATCCGTAAGGAGGCATGGAGGGATATTAATTTATTAATTAAGTGTTTAATGTGAAAATTCCATGTTAAGGAAGAATCTATATGTAGGCCAAGATATTTTTCATGTGGTTTAATCTGTAAAAGTCTATTATTTATTGTGAGGGGTGAGTAATCGGGTATTGGTTTATTTTTAGCTTTAAAAAGTATATAGCTGGTTTTAGAAACATTGATAGTCAGTAGATTATACTGGAACCACTCGTAAAGGATGTCAAGGTCCTGCTGGGCCTGTGAGATGAGGTCATGAATAGACGAACCAAAGTAAAAGAGGCATGTGTCGTCGGCGTAGAGAGTGATATTCCCGTTTAAGCCTCGTTCGTGCATGTTATTAATATACACTAAAAAGAGCAGAGGCCCTAGTATTGATCCTTGTGGAACACCGTAAGATATGGGTAGTGGTGGACTTTGGGAGTTGTCAATTTTTACTATCTGCAATCTATTCGTTAGGTATGATTCAAACATTTTTAGAGGTGTACCGGTAATACCAATGACTTCTAGTTTTTTTAAAAGCAATTTCTGACTAACTGTGTCGAAGGCCTTTTTTAGATCAATAAATACTCCTAATACAATGTTTTTCTTGTCAATATTATGTTTTCAGTATTATAATATGAGATGAGAACGCTCACTAGGTTATAATAACTTTATGTAATAAGCAGCCGTTTTACGAAGCTATTTAGCTCAGCTTAAATTGCCACAAAACAAATAAACCTTTTTTTAAACCACCAAAAATATTTGCCGATTATTCCACATTCAAAAAGATTTCGTTAAAGACAACATACTTATTCCGAATTTTCTTACACCTCCTTTGCCAGAATCTGATATCAGACGTTTTTTTAAACCGTCAAGTCTAATTCTTATTCAGAAAGCGTACACCCACGTTCAGGTGATCACAGATACGAAACGTTTTAGGTTCGCGTCTGTGTCGAGATCTGGCGATATGTGGAAAATTCTGCTAAACCAATGTTGCTCTGCTTTAGATGCATGTATTAAGGTTTTGGTTAGAATAAGGCGAATATTCTTTGCTCCAGTTTTGGGATAAGGTTTTTAGTTTTTTGTTGATAGCAGACGATCGTTTGGAATAGGTGCCACGTATTTGTGGAAAGAAAATGTTTGTATCTCTATCTGTATTTGGCTTGTAATGAGTTTTAAGACAAGATAAATACAGAGACTGCCTCCGTGGACCAGTGGATAGCGTATGCGACTGCTGATCGGAGGTCCCGTGTTCGATTACCGGGTCGGGCAAAAGTGTTGCTGGGTTTTTCCGAATTCTCAGTAGCAGCACGGAGTCTGGTGATGTGCCCGGTAATGGCAATAGGCTCGCCCCCTATTACGTGGAACCTAAAAACTCATGGCGAAATGTGGGTGTAATATTACGCCTCTGCCTACCCCTTTGGGGATACAGGCGTGTGTCTATAAAAAAATTACAGAAAATAAATTTTGAAAACTGAAAAGTTGCACGGGGCTAAATTCGGATATTTTTCTAGATTCATGTCAGTGAGGAAAGCGTTGCCTACAATGTTTGTAAAACCACTAAACTCACTTAAGTATAATAATAATAAATCCTGATTAAAATTGTTAAAACTACGTAATGGTTTCGTACGAGTATAATGGGCCCAATTCACTTACATTTATGTGAAGGGGCAAATGCGCGATATATGAATTTTAATGTTTTAATTGTTAGTCATAGTCCACCAGGCTGGCCAAGTGCGGATTAGCAGACTTCACATGTCTTTCGAGAACATTATGGAGAACTCTCAAGCCAGCAGGTTTCCTCACGATGGACTATTGCCTTACGCTTCTCATAGTGAGAAGAGGCCCATGCCCAGCAGTGGGACAGTTTATATACAGGGCTGATGATGATGATGAATTGTTAGTCATATCTATATGTCAATGTCCATTCTGTTAGGAAATTTTACATAGCTGCTTTCACTTTGTAATTACTATCTTTATACTTTTTCAGCCGAAAGACATCGATTGCTTAAGATAGGCAGGCATTTCCTAAGGTACTCTATATAGACCCATCTTGAGTCGTCAGCTTCAGAAAATAAATAACCTCCATGACTACTTTAAAAATTCTAAGCCACAATGTATTAGAAACACCTTAACAAAACTTAAGTACTTCTATATCGTGGTAAAACATTATTTCAAAACCTACAACTACAAATTACGAGCCAACTCTTTCACCGAAATATTCAACAAGCTTTACATAAACGTAACATCTATCAAACTGGCATAAACCTTACCTATATTCCTTTGTAAAAGTACATTAGAGTGAACGAAATTCCGTCAGCTAGATACCTGCGGTTCAGGCTTAATTAAAATTAGTTAGTTTACTAAACTCGGCTTGTTGGGCGAGCACGTGGAAATGTTGCCAGTCGAAGATATAATGAAAATAGCTTTACAAGTGTTGTTACAATCATTTGTGGGTCAAAGTTTAAGCGGGAGAGCTCTTGTGACGTGGGTATGCACTTGTGTTTGCGGTTGACCACGGTCGCATCGCTCAGAAGGTCTCTATCTTATGGTTATCCTGTAAATTAATGTAAAGAAGTCTAAGATTATAAAATCAAATGTGTTAGCACTGTTCTTTTTTCTTTTAAAAGCTCTTGTCGGTGCAGCAAAACCATTGCTTTCGGTCTCCTGGCCTATCTTTGACCTCTTGGGAAACCCGACCTTAACTCTTTCAAGGAGAGAGCATGGTAACAGATTCGTAAATTCAAAAATAGATATAATAGAGACAATCAGTTTGTACTCTCTCTATTTTGCACTATCTTACTTTTTTCGTATGATCTAATAAAACTGTGAAGTTACATATTTTTCGGTAATATTGTCACCCAACTGCTGGATCTATATCAAAATGTAGTGGACAAATTCTAAACGAAATAAATCCATCTTTTCATAAGTAATGATTTTTTACTTATAATGATACAGATAATGTTATAACATACAACATAGCTGACACGAATTCTCACATTTATTTCCACCAATAAAATGTTGAAAGTCTTTTTATACGCCGTTTAATTTTCACTTAATATATCTTCTAGTTAGATTAAATCTATCACGACAGTGTAACTGGTGGATAATAAAACACAAGGAACTCGTTGGAACAATTAGGTCACTTGAAGAATTCTAGTTTAACTGCGTCCACTTACACTACTTAAATACTTATGTATGTGGGTTTATTTTGTACTTGGTTGCGTCTGTGTGATTCAATAGATAATGCTTGTGTGTAGCTGGAAAAAATGTACAACAGTGCCACATAGAGTAATAGTAGAAAAAATAGGTACAGAGTTAAACTTTGGGCAGAATCAGTTTAGGGTGAAGAAATGCTCAAAACGCTGCAAGTTAACTTCACCTTTGTAAGGATTACGGTTAACGAAAAACTGATCCTTAGATGCATTTAAAAAATAATCTGAAAACGTATATCGAGTCGTAATTGCTTTATCTTACTCAATTTGGGTAAGGTCGATATTTCTTGCAAACACACCGGTGTGAGCTTAACGGACGGAACACTAAGAGGATGGTCTAAGTGTTTTTCAGCACCTACCCTCAATTTTTATTAATTGTTATATCCCACTTTGTCCTACTGTTGGGCTATAGGCATCCCCAAATCTTTCCTAACTTGCTTGTCGCACGCAATCTCAAGCCAGTTCACTGGATCTTTGAGACCAACTTGAACCCACAACCTATAAATTGTCTACATAGATAGTATCATCAATACCGTGATATATTATGTATTTTGAACCTAACTAGATTGTTATTGCTATTCCAGTTACCGCCAGTTTCCAGTGCCTTCAGCCATCATCTCTCTCGGCCGGAGGTTAGACCGGCGACCGTGTAATTCGATTCAGATAGATGTTACAAAGACTCCGCCAACATAGCACGGTGGAGGCCTAACTAGTTTACCTCAAGTACCTTTAGCTCAAGTGAAAAATGAATAGGAAAGTTTACAAACTGGAAAACTGGGCTTTCGGGGGTTTGCGGTGAAACTTTTTCTTTGGGCAACTTTGAGGATTTCTGATGAAGATGTTCTTTTAAGTTAAGTTCTAAATAGATATATGTTTGTAGTAGTGATATGTTTAATATTTTATCATATTTGTAATGCTTGGTTAGTTATTTGGGTCACAATTTTCCTTGTGAACTATTTTAGCTCTATTTTACTGTTTTTCTTTGGATTTTACTTTAGTGTCCATCGTTTAGGGAATTTTAAGTTAGTATGTAATTTTGTTATTTACATTATTTACTAAGCATAAGGTCGGAGTTTATAATATTCCCGAATGTGAAAGTCCTACGTTACAAGGTTGTTTGTATGCAGAGCGATTGGCCATCCACATAATTGAGTATCGAACTCAGGATTGACACTTATACCAGCGTTAGCAAACCATGATGAAAGTATTGTGTCTGATAAAAATAAATAGAAATTTCAGCATCTGGAAATTGAAGTCACAATATAACGCTTGACAATTTTATTTGTTACAACTAGGTACATTGGAGTTCCTTTATTACTTTATCGAAATAACTTTCCTACGTAATTTCGTTTCGTCCGCCAATTCCGATACGTTCCATAAGCGCGGTTCATTGATCAACTGTAACTCGGTTAGGGTCGCCAAAGTCACTTTAACTGACTTATTATCACACTTATAGTTTGTGGGTTTCGATGATCACTTAAGTGGTGAATGTTGGATTATGGATTCATCAGTAGGTATTATTGAGGAAAAAGTGGCAATAGCCTAGTGGAGAGACCAACAGACTGCTAGGCAAAATGTCGCAGGTTCAAAGCTACGGCGAGTAAAACCGATATGTCGATTTCATGTGTGCAATAATTGTTAATCATCGTGAAATAAAATATCGAGAGGCAATGTAAGTATATGTCTGCGAGATCTTCATAATGTTCTCAAAAAACGTGTGAAGTCAACCCGCACTTGTGCCAGTTCTACAGCTTAACTCTTATCATAGTTGAAAAGGCCAGTGTCGAGCTGTCGGACAGTTTGAACACAGGGCTGATGAGGATGATTGCTCTGTCACACGAATGAACCCACTAATTGTAGAAAAAAACAAGTTCCGGAGGGAAAAAAACAAGAGGACGTATCTCCTAATAGTTTGTGGTGCGCGCCGTGGTTTCGAACCTGATACTCTCTGCTTGACAGTCCATTGGTAGGCCATCGTTGTTTTCCTTTATATTACTGCATATCTGGTACTCTTATTAATGCCGTAGTTTCAAAACTCATATAGCTACCGTTCAAGTTTTCAACAAACTAAAGAATTACTGCAGTAAATCTCAAGATATTCAGTTGGCAGGAACAAAAAATCTTGCTATCTTGTTGTAAGTTGGTGCGTAAGTTTTATGTACATGCGAGAAGTTAACACGTCAGTTGCCACGTCTCGTTACCAGTTGAGAGTTTAGTGTTTTACTTCAACGCTGTACAAGATATGTGGCAAGTTGAAAACTCTACAAGTGTAGTACTTTCCGCCTTCCTATTTATTTATCTTGTTCGCTCTAGCGTAGCTTTTGTGGAGGGTAATGAAATAAATCTGTGTGATAGATTTTGTTGGATATGTAGTAATGGAGTTTGCGATTCTGGTGAAGTATCTCCATCCTAGATAAATTTGAATACAGATAATAGTCTTTGTGAGATGCAAAGAGAGTTTACAAATGTTCGAAGGAATACCTTGAGCCTGTCTTTTATGTTCTAAATTGCAAATTGTGGCGAAAAAATAAAATCGTTTCATTATACTTCATTTAAAATACGTTGGTATACTTGCCAGCGCTAAAATGCCGATGCAAAGATCCGAAACCAGTTTCCAGCACATTCGTTTCAAAAAGCTCTGTTCTACTATTATCACTTGTGGCAAGTATCACGAGTGTCGTTACGTGATAAAATCTCTATTGGTACTGGCATATCATCTCTGTAGTCATAATAGAAAATTGCTAATAAAAATCTACTGCTAAGCGCATGGTTATGTGTTTCATACGTATTCTGAACATTTTCACGTGTTGGAGTACTTTCCATTTCATTTTAAATCTGTGTGTATAAAATCCTTGCGTTACTGACTGACTGACTGACAGACAAGCTACAGCCAAAACTATTAGGCGCAGGAAGCGGAAGTTTGGCATGTAGGTATGTTCATTGGGAACCGTAGGGGTGCACTAAGAAGAGATTTGCTGAAACTCCTACGGGATTATGCAGAAATAGTTAAATAAAATAAAGAGCGATTGTAGTTGTGGGCATCTCTCTTATCTTAAATAATCTTTTACTATATTAAAAATTTCGTCACTAGCTTTATGCAGTCACCGATTTTGGCCGTGATGCATTGGTGTTTGTATATTGAATAAGATCTAACCCATAATAAATTTTAAATCAAATGAAAATGTTTTTTAAGTAGTTATGTGTGTAATCACAAAATCAAAAATCTTTGAATGTTCTAGAATAAAACTCATACAGATGTTTTTATTTAAATTGTAAACGAATCAAGCTCTAAGAATAAATCCTGTGTCGCGAGGGACACTATAAATATTCAATCAACGGGCACAAAGTGCAACCAAAGGTCTTCTGAAGCAAGAAAACTGACGTAAAGGTATAACTGAGTGCCCATACATCATCATATGTCACCCACAATCCTACAAGTAAAGCTTTCCAAAGGCTACGGTACTTTTTACGTATACAGATGTGAATTAATGTACATTATTTAATTGAGCATAAGACTACTTTTTTGATCCCATACACGTGTCCTTGAACGTTTTTTTATGCAAAGCAGAACAGATGTTATAATGAACACATGCATCTGTTACTACAAAAACATTTTCCAAGCACCCGTAAAAAGATTTTTTATATTCATCACATTAACCCTATCACTAGTTCGATGGTACTATTGACCCTTAACACGTATTTATTAAAGATTGAAGATAAGCAAAAATAAACTTTAATTCAACAGAAATAGAGATAATACTTGTTCTTAAATGGGTGATCACACATCTGGCCTATGAGGAATGTGTGTTATTATTATTATCTGTTCGAAAAGTGTTAATTAAATGATAGAAATAAAAGTCATTTCTTATATGGAAATGAGTAAAACTAAGATAGCGGGCAGTTCGTATAACTGAAAGTTTAAAGGGTCAAATTAAATCAGTGATAATTTATTCATTTAGGTCACTTTTAATGCTGGTGTGTTTATAGTTGTAGAGTGAAGCGGTAGCATAAGAGCTTTGTGGGAAATCGTTGCAATGAACTTTTGGTCATTCTACTATTGCGTAATTACAATGACCTATGTACTAAATATAGAAAAGGGTTTTGACAGACGTTGTTTGGTGAGAATCTACTGCCTTAATAAATAAAAAAAAACGTTTATTTTTATAACAGACGAAGTACATAATTATATAAACAATGAGGAAAATAATATACTAGGAACAAAACTTGCACGCCCGTCGTCTGTATAAAAATAGGAGGCCAGTTCAGCATAATGCCGGACATTTGTATGTGCCCGGCGCTGGTTTTCAACTGGCTCCTTATTAGACGCGGACGTCAAAACCAGAGAGCAATACTTACTAACTATATTTATTTGGTTAGAATATAACATTTACACATAATACAGAAAAAAAAATCCGAAAATCCAAAGACAATATTTGTTTTTATATCATAAGTACATTTATAAATGCACTTTTAGGCTCATTTCTGACATTGACACTTATGAAATGACAGATACACGATCACGTTACGTAATCGATATCAAAACAAACGTCATTATTACGACTAGGTTACATAATCATTGCATCGTGAACTGTGACAAACAATAACAATGTTGAAAAGAGACAATGTCTTAGAGCGAGATGTACATAGACGCCAACAGCGGTTCTAAACTACCTTCCGCGCGCGAAACAAACAAAGGTTATATAATAATAAAATTGTAACATTTCAATCCGCACATTACTTATGTTATAATCATGACATAATATTATCATCACCATTATTAGTTAGAATATATCAGTTTCTGTCCGTTTCTTAGGCAAAATCTGAGAAAAATGAATGGAAATCAAAACATTGTATAATGTACCTACATTTAGCACTCAGGACAACTGTTTGTCTGGCATTCACGACATTTTATTTATTATAAAAAAATACTGTATCTATTTCGTTCTTAAGAACTTAAAAAAACTAGACATTAAGCTTTATAGCTCTATACCATTAAAATCACCCCAAAAAAGAACAGTCAAGAAATGCAGCAATGAACATTTTTGTCTTTCACGATCATAATAATTATGCAAGTATTGCCTATAATAAACAAGTAAACTATATTTTAGTGCCCTTGCCATTAGTTTACTATTTAAATAAAATTGTTGTTATCATAATCAACTATTGCTCTATAAAACACGCACAATTTTATCCTTTATCGATTTATTCGCATAAAACCTGTATCGAATACTTAACTGATACATATAACTGGTGTGCGATGCATACAAATGGGATATTTTTATTCTGATCGCCGTGCCTAGAGAATAATAATTTTTGTCTCGAAAATGCTTCAGAATAAAACATTCAGTCTGTCTCTTATTTGTTATACTTTTGAAATAATACGACTAATACAATTCTCAGGTGACCACTTATACTTTACAATGACTTTTGTTTACTTAAGACTTAAGTAACTGAATTATAAAAGTTGGTACTTTGAAAGCCAATGCATTAATAATATGAAAATCCACAAAAACTCATTAAAAATAACACTTCAAAGTTATAATCGTTCGAACGCGACCACGGGCCTATCCGACCCGGGAAGTTTAAATTAAAGTTGTCATCCTACGTGGCGTCGCGGAGATGGAGGGTTGAGTTCGACTTGTAAAGAAAAAAAGCGAATTGAGAAGTGTCCCAAGGTCCCGTAGGTACGTTCTGAAATACATTTTGGATGTTATTGTGTTATGGCTTTTTATAATTGACCTACTGTTCTGCATTCGGCAGGTTTTCAAAGGCGAGATTTGCTATAAGGGTGGTATAGGCATGTTTATGACTTAATTTAGAGTTTCAGCACACTAACATGTAAATATAAGATTTTAAATTAGTGTTACGTTTTGCAACCGCTAAGTCATCATCATCATTCAGCCTTTAACAGTCCACTGCTGGACTAGGCCTCTCCTTTGAAAGGAGGAATTGGCCTACTATACCACGCTGGCCAAACGGGTTGGTATAGGATTTGTATCAAGTTTTCCTTCTCTTACAGTGTTGTTCTCTGCATAATATGCTCCCTCTGTCGGCTCTTACGACACCCATGGGATGATATGGGGTGGTGACATTTCGTATTCTTAATCCTTCACCACACGGACGAACCGCTAAGTACCTATGTCAAAATTGCGAAATGCATTGATTTCTCATGAGTCTAAAATCAGGAAGCTGTAAGAATTGAATCTTATACAATTATTAAGTTATTTTAGCTATGATATATTTGATTTAATCTAGAGTAAAGAAAGTAAAGAGGTCTCATTTTCCAATGCTGAAGTCATAATGAAAAGAAGATGGGATTATTTCTAGTGGCACAGAAAGACTTTTGATTACCTGGCTATTGAATAATAAAAAAAACATTGTCACGTAATTTGACGGAACCCAAATAATTTCGCCTATCCTGAAAACGTCTAACGCGTTGATGCATACGAAATTAGAGTTTGTCCCTCAGTAATTCGTTTTTAAAAGACGCCGATGGGATCCCGAAAATAAGATTTTAATTGTGAAGACAATTGCTCTTTGATTGGTGTTGCGGAATTTGGATTTTGACTGTAGATATTTATAGATAATACCTACTGCAGATAATGGTGGAATATTTTTACTCCGGAATAATAGCAGGGAACTTGATTTCTTACTTGTAAGCTTTACACATGTAACGTGTCTCGATCGTGTAATTATTTTAATTTATTATACTGTGCCTATGCCTGGTATACCCCGCGCCGATATGATTGTTTTTTAATGTAAGTAATAGGAGGCAGACGAGCATCGCCTAAGTGATTACTGTCGTCCATGGACGGCCCCAAATTTAGAAAAGGAGTAGGAGGAGAATGGGCGCGATGAAGGAGAACGAAAAGGGAATAGGGCCACCGGCACTCTCACGCACCGAGCGAAAACTTATACTGTAGATACTATTACTTTACGTCGATATTCTGCGAGAGGGTACTTCTTCTCCGGCCGAGCCGGCCTATTCATACTAAAATCAACAAGGCTCTACTAAGTAGGTACCTTTAAAATTTCTAGTGGAGTATAAAGAATTTTACCCTTATTTCGCATAATTACACTACTGAGACCCGTTACATAAATATTATAAAACCTGAATACAATCGCGAATGTGTTAAAATATTTATTATACCTCTGTGTCGTCATATAATAATATCATCCACTTTTATTCATGAATTGTTTCGCTGCTAGGCACGCTGCTCTTCGTACTATGCAAAGAGTTAGGCTATATTCCAGGCAGATTCCACATATCTTTGGAGAACATTATGAAGCACTCTCAGACATGCAAGTTTTCGATCACTATTTAACAAGCTCTAATTAACCATTTATACAAATGTGTAGCTAGTTCCTCAATCTTACTAAAAATAGCTCCTAACGTATGATTTTATAAAACTCAGTATAGTCACCTGCTGGCGATTACACCATATTATTGCTGGCGATAATAATATGGAGTAAGCGCGTTCGATTCAGTGTAAATCGGGAAGGAGATGGATACTTCAATATATTTCTTTTAAAGGGCAAAGTTTACCTTGGTCTAATGTGTCATCAGAATAGATATTTATCTAAATTAAACCGCAGTGAAAGCTAGTTCGTACTAATAAAATAACACTGTACGACTTAACGAGTTCAAGCTTATTTATGTCTTATGGTTTCATAAAAGTACATCGTTGTACCTCCATAATCGTTTAACAAATTAAATCTAAATCAAATTCCGATCTCGTTGGGTCAATTACACCCAAATCCGTCGACACGGGCGTTGATCGATTGATTTATGTTACCAAAATAATTAGATCCTCGAAACTGATTAAAATACACGCACTTACCTACGCGTGGGGCGGGTGTCAAAGTAAAATGGTTGAGTTAATAGATTTGATTAATATTTGAAGTGGAGGTAATTTGCCGCAAATTGTCACGTGAGTTAAATTGTTGTGGAGAAGTGTGAGTTTTTGTCTGAATATGTTTACATTTTAGAATAAGTAATATTTTCTTCTTTTAGTTATTTTCTTTCTTTATTTAAGCAGTGACACCCATTCAAAATATCACTCGGAAAAATGTAAACAACAAGATGTTTAAAGCTCGTAATAGATTTGCTGAACATTTATTTGATTAAGGTGCGTATTATATGCATGAGGTTTGTAAGGATAGAAGCAAGTGGCTTACCGTCGTCTCTGCCTACCTCGACGGAAAAAAAAGGCGTGAGTATAAGTATATCTGATTAAGTTTGAATAGAGATCTTTTTAAGCAAAGTACGAAATAGGAACAGCAAATTTTTATCAAAAACTTAATTTTAGTTATTATTGAAGTAGCTTAACGAATCCAATATTAGACCACAAATTCTCTATTTGATTTTGGTGATGTATGGATTCGAAGACCATTCTGTAAGACCTACTACACTACCCGGATAAAGAACCCCTCAATATCACCTCACAGATAACATCACTACAATGACACGACAATAATAATTAATAACTTTTAATTAAGAAGGGCGTTGATCTAATTGTTGATCGTTATCAATTTTAATAGTTATTAGTATAATTACATTTGATATTAATTTAGGGGTCATAATGCTTCACCATGGGTTAATATTACGCTTTGCGCAGTTGAACGACATCCGTCGAGGGGATTTTCATTAGAATTATAGCTAGATAGATGGTCAGGGAATTAATTTGCCACGAATAAAAATGGTATGCAGCATATTCGGAGTTATTTATGGTCCCATAAATCGCATTATACTTAATACAAAATTTAAAGAATGCAGAAGTGGGATAAGCGAAATTAGAACGAACTAGAACTTATCGCAGAAGATTAAATTTCGTATCGTTTCCGGAAGCCTACCATAGCATGGTTCATCCTATCACCTGTCATTATTAGTAGCAATAAAAAAATCTTCCGTAACTTTATCTCCATACCATAGATATAATATGCTCCATACCATATGATAAGCAGCCTCGGTTATCCAGCATAGTCCATAAGCGCCTATGGGTCGGAAAAAGTAAGAAATGTTGTGTGTAACACCTCCGTGTCTCCATAGCATATGTGTCTGGGCACAAGATTAATAGCATAGTCTATGCTGTTAATCTTGTGCCCAGTGTCTCAATCGGATAATTATGCCAAAGGACTATGACTGTGTTAGTCGGGAAGGAAAAATAAAGGGAAGATAAAAATACCAGTTCTGTCCTCCAATCTGTTATTCTATTTGACAAATTTTCACTTACTCATTGACAACACTGTGATAGAAAAACGATAAAGTCCCTACGAAACTTTTCCAATGTCAGAAACGATGCCAGTCAAGGTACTCGGTCTAAAGCGAGTTCCTTGTTTTATGTGTTACGGTCTCTGCAGATGATGGACAGTTGTTCCAGGAAGACAAAAGTACACGAAGCTTGTAATAATGTCTCTTGACGAATGGACACGAAAACAGGATACGTACATCACACAAAGCGAATCTTCCTGATAATCGTTGAGACGAACCGTATTTTTTACACTAGTTGAGCCCGCGGCTACACCCGCGTTACTTAAGGATACTGATCCGAACCCGTGGCTCATAGCGTAATGTCATATTAACCATAGCCTTCGTCGGTTAATGAATAAAACACAAATAAATTATTCCAATAGAACCAGTAGCTCCTGATAACAGCGCGTTCAAACAAACAAACAAAATCTTCAGCTTTATAATATTAGTATAGAAGAGACATATTATTTAGGAGAGCATTGGACGCCTATAGACTATAGGCTGGCTAGATGATGATGATATTTAGTTATGCATATGAATAAATCTACTACTACATTACTAGGTACCTTAAATTTACAATCGTACTCTGTTGATATAGAACATTGTAATTTGTAATGTTTTAGTTCTGAAATAGTAAACTGTAGAAGTTTAAATTTACTCCTAGCGTCTTCGGGGAAAGTTATCAAACTACACATAATTAATTTAGACATACGAACATAGAATCTAGCATATAGTATTGCGTGGAATATGTCACACCCCTAGATGAACACTTTAGTAACTTAAAAAGTATGGTTTTCGCGTTACACTTTATCCCGCCACTCTACTTGCGTGGGCATTTTTAAGCGTGCATTTTCGTGACTAGGTCCCTTTCCAATTGAGTTTTTCGTGCTAGAGGCGTTTTCGGATGCTCTATCACAAAGATAATGGGATAACTCGTGTAACTAAAGCTTCATCCGCAATGGAACAATTACGCGGGATACAGCTTTACCTAAGTGACAGCACAAAAGTAATCAGCCATTTTTAGTTGTCTTTCAATTAACACAAGTAACGGACGTCTGAATAGTGAAACCTTAAAAATAATATTAGTTTTATGAATACCGTAATACAGTTTTGTCATCTTCCCTAAATATACCAAAGACTGATTGCCGTCTTTACTAAAAAAAATGTATTTTGAGTTACCCTAGTTTTCATCTAGGGGAGTGCGAGTGTCGCTGTCGGTACTGTACTTTGCCGCTTTATTACCAGCGAGACGTTGAGAATTCAGACGTAAATACTCATCAGCCAGATTACACATAAGTTAAACGAACATTGAAATCAGTTGTAATTAATTCTAATTGTTTTATTAACAGCCGTTCAGAGGAACTCGTCTAGTATTCTAATCGCGACGTTTCCATATCTGTAACGCTTGGAAAAGTTTGCGCACGTTTCGTGAACGTTACAATAAACTAATTAAATAATTATAATTATTATAGTCTGCGATGTAAACTATGTTAGAATTGTTATTCAGTTATGAACTCGTCACTACGTTTAGTTTAAATTATGTACGCGTAATACTGTTATCCGTTGATTAAAAGTTTTTGTGGAATTGGGCTTTTGTTTTGGATTAAGAGCGTTGGTATATCTATACATACATATTATAAAATGAAGTCCACGTTTTTTCCAGTCTGTCTGCATGACCGCGATAACTACAGAAGGAGGGATTTTGTATGGTTATGGTTTGATAGGTAGTGTGATTCCTGAGGAAGGTTTATGTGTATCATAGACGCAGGTGGTGCCACGGGCGGAGCCACGGGCGAAGTCTATTTTTTTTACATACTCACGCCTGTATCCCCGAAGGGGTAGTCAGAGGTGTATATTACACCCAGATTTCGCCATGAATTGTTATGTCCCACGTAATAGGGGGCGAGCCTATTTACCTGTGCCTACGTTCCGGGCACTTCAGCAGACTCCGTGCTGCTACTAAGAAATTCGGAAAACTCAATAACACTTTTGCCCGACCTGGGAATCGAACCCGGGACCTCCTGATCAGCAGACGCATACGCTATCCACTGGATCACGGAGGCAGTCATGGCGAAGTCTAGTCATCTAGTGTATTAAAATTATGATTTACTATTTAGAATACTGAAGTAGTGCGCCTTAAAACTTTCATTCATAACGTGAAGACCACATTTTGAACCACGTGGTCCGCTTGGAGAATTGCGCAGTAATTTCTTCATCGTAAATAGATACAAAAAACAACTGTAGCCATCAAGCAGATAGTGAAGTAGTTGGTACGGGCAAGAAGTAATATAATCTCACAGAATATCAGTAAAAAGCAGCAATTTCCATTTAGTTTTCTTTCTTTGGATAAGTGATAGTAAAGAAGATGAAAGTGCTTTTATCTTTTTTTAGCCTCTGCCTTCCACAATAGGTCTTTATTGCAAGCAATTTTGGCGTGTTGAAGGCACACGCCTATTGATTTTGTTTTTATAATGCTAAAATGTTAAGGGAGTGAATAATGAGATGACGTCTGATAGGAGAGAATGGAAGAGAAAGACATTCTGCGCCGACCCCAAGTGATATGGGAACTGGGCAGGCAGGAGAAGAAGAAGAAGAATGCTAAAATGAGATCTGATAAATTATCTGGCAGGCGGTGAATTTACTGTATTTCCTAGATATTGCTTTTCTTATACTGTCTACTATCATGTAGATAAGGTACTGGGTCGTCTGCTGAAGCAAGCAAAAAAACACTACGTAAATATAAAAAAATCTCCACTCTCAGCTCAACAGCTTAAAGCCAGATATCATGGGTAATAAATCATAACATTTATTCAAAGAAAACTTCGTAACTTACTGACTCTAAAGGCTCTTTGATCCACGGCTGAGTACAAAAGTTGACCTATGCCCGGGCGGCGACTGTTTGCATATTGAGATACCATCCCTCGTACCCATGGTAAGCGTGTAAGCCAACCGTGTATGTGGATAGCTTTGAGGACACGGTTATGATAATGGGGAACAACCTTGGAAGCGTTCAGGGAAGTTTGGGGGTTATGTTTGTGTATGTATAAATGTATTTTTTAGATATAAGTGAGTAGAAGGCGTGGTTTAAGCGCTATAGACGACTATTCGTGGTCTTCATTAATTGATTATTTAAAGGCATCGACTATTCAACTTTATATTGCCATTAGAATAAAATATGTATAACCAAGACAACTGGCAAAAGAATCATAATACATAAACATCATTGAGCTTTTAATTCTGACACGTGCTCTTCTTTCTAATTATGCCATCGACAAGACAATCAAAATAAACCACTCAAAACAATCTCACAAAATATTTACCATCAACTTCTAGTACGTTAATCGACAGGAAACAAAACTCATTCGCGCTAAAACATATTTCCGGACAATTTACAGGAAGTTCCGGCGCCTGAAAAAAAACACTTAAAGACTTCCGTTATGAACACTAACGCTCGGGCCACACTACCTTACCGTCTACCGGGCTGTTACCGCCATAATTATGGCAATAAATTACCGTTAAATTACTGCGTGAAGTCGTGTGGTTACACTAGAGTTTACCGAGATATGCCAATGAACTAGGCGGTAAAAATATCATTTTTCAAGATGGCGGATGAAGCTGCAGCTGTTTGGTATTTTATGAGTGCCAATTATTTTAACATGAATCTTTTAAATTTTTAGCTTTCTGTCGGGTATCCTAGAGAGACGGTTCGGATTGCAATAACTCCAAAAATTCGAGCGCTTTTTCATTTGACCACTCCATATCGGTAGATAGTGTAGATACGTGCGTCGTCGTCGAACTCGTGTTGCACACTGAACAAACGGTAGTGTGGCCACAAACGCAATAATTACTGCGGTAATCTTCTTTGATGTGCGAAAAAGACCGCCGCCGGAGCTATTGCCTACCGGCATATGCCATATTGATTGGCATTGTAAAATTATGGCCATAAATCGCGGTTACACCTAGGCGTTGTTGAAATTATGGCAATAATTGTTGGCATATCCCGGTAGTGTAGCCCGAGCGTGAGACACTATTCCCTTTTCAAATGTCGGCAACATCAAAAAACAATTCCGACCAATCAGAAAGCTGTTAGTCACGAAACGAACGCACTCCCATTACTGTAAGCGCATTCACACCTATGTTAATTTGATTGGACCATTTTACACGTAGGTGGAGATTAATGTAACAAGTTTAAATTGAATTATTTTTACCGATTTCTTGTGGGTGGGACGAGCTTTTACATTTAATTGGATAAATACGAATGACAAATGAATTCAATAAAAATTTTGGTCGTATGTAAGCAATTTAAAATGAAAGTACTTACCGTGATATATTAATTTTATAGTATAATGAGAGGCTATCGTTTAGTGATCGTGTAAGGTCATTAATGAAATTGGGCTATTAAACGTATTAGATTATAATAGAGTAGGATGTGCTTACTAAATGTATTCGGTTAAGGTTTAATAAACTCTATTCGTATTTTATAAGATAAGATAGTACTTTATCGGATTTGTGGTGACGTTCTTAATTAGTTTAAATGGTGGGAATGATATCAGCTCCTATTATAACTGTTCGACTTCCGGGCGCGGCTGTCGTCTCAGAACGTTACCTTTAATTGTTTGATTGGTTAACTCACTATGATGAAATTAAATAGTATGAGATCATTTCGCAGAAGTTACGAATCGGTGTCTGCAAACAAACTAGCTTAATTTGCATTATTGTCCATTCATAATATTAGCAAATGCAATAGCATTTGCTAATATTATGAATGCTATAACGGTCGTTGCATAGTAATAAATATGCAGCGACCGTTTTTTTATTCTGTAATTTTATTTAAATTAAGGTCTTTTAAAAGGTACCGAAACCTATTATATCTTTAGCTAATCTGTATTTAAATATTTTGTACATTAACTACATGCAGTGGATCGGGGCTGGGTCTGTAGCACTAACTGATAGAAAGCTTGTGCTATTTCTGACATTGGCTCACTTAGAACTCTTTGTGAAGTACCGCATTCTTACTACGAGGGTCAAACTGAAAGTTCTTAGAACTGGCCACTTATAAACAATATAATAAAAAAAATATTCTAAAATTTGAAAATAGAACTCTTTGCCAATATTACTGAGTATATATTTCATTCATTTGTCATTTGTTTTACGATTTGGCGGCAAATTGAAAATTGTCTGTGTCACGTCAACATGAATTTAACACGAGAAAATTTTCGTGCAATGATTTTTTATGACTTTCGATGTCATTTAAGCCAACAAGAAAGTTATGATAGACTACGATTGGCCTTTCACGATGAAGCCCCATCTCGTGCGACTGTTTACAACTGGTTTAATGAGTTTAAACGTGGTCGCACTAATCTCACTGATGATGTACGTGAAGGACGGCCTTCTACGGCGACGACTGAAAATAACATCTGTGTTGTGCGGCGTATGATAGAGACTGACAAAAGAGTGACCTATCAGCAGATTCGGACAAGCTTAGGCATCGGTATGAGTCAAGTGCACAAAATCCTCCACGAACATTTAGCGGTCAGGAAGCTTTGCGCCCGGTGGATACCTCATAATTTGACTAAGGCTCAAAAACTCCATCGTGTGGATTGGTGCCGTAAAATGATTGAAAGATTTAACGGAGGTGACTCAAATGCTGTGTTCGACATACTAACAGGTGACGAAAGCTGGATTTACTGTTATGATCCTGAAACCAAAAGACAATCTGCTCAGTGGGTGTTTCCTTTCGAGGAGTTGCCTACTAAAGTGAAGATAGATCGAAGTGCGGGAAAAAAAAAGGTGGCCTCCTTCTTTGGAAGGATAGGTCATTTCGCAACAATTGTGTTAGAGGATCAAAAAACAGTTTCTGCAGAATGGTACACTACCAATTGTTTGCCACTTGTCTTGGAAAAAGTTCGAGAGAAACGACCTCGCAGTAGGATCCTCCTTCACCACGACAACGCCTCGTCGCACACCGCCAAGCGAACGATCGACTATTTGGCGACATCAAACGTTGAATTACTGGGTCACCCGCCGTATAGCCCCGACCTCGCGCCTTGTGATTTTTATTTATTTCCAAAAATTAAAGAAAAACTTAAAGGAAAGCGGTTTATGAATGCTGAAGAAGCGGTGGCTGCGTATCGCGATGCCATTGAAGAGACCCCTAAGGACGAGTGGGCAAAGTGCTTTTCCCAGTGGTTCCATCGCATGCAGCGGTGTATTGACGTCAATGGACAATATTTTGAAAAGATATAATAAAACCAATAACTGGCTAATGTAATCAGTTTTTGATTTTCTAAGAACTTTCAGTTTGACCCTCGTATCAAGGTGATACTTTCTTAGCACATAATTTAAAAACATCAGCTTTCAGCCTGATCACATGTCATGTTCTACTGCGTTATATCGAATGATTGAAAACAACTTGGAAAATTATTGCAAGCGCTTAACATAAAAATAGTATTAGTAATGTAATAATATCATTAGTAATTAATCAATTGACGGTATCATTTAGGAGAACTAATTTGACCCTTAATCTGCAATTCAAATTTACAAAATAAACACATCAATAAAAGTCCAAAACAAACTGCATTTCCAAAACGAACAGGAAACATTACACTCACATGTAATAAATCTCTTCGCCCTCCCGAATTGAATAAAACAATCATTATAGCGATAACGCCACTACAATCGACGCTAATACAACGAACTGTCAATCTATCGTCCGTTTCTTATCGCACGATCTACAATAAAAAATACCTCAAATAATTTCACAAAGGTTCGAATGCGATCGCAGTAACGCGATAAGGGATTAAAGGGGGGTTCTGGAGAACAAAGGAAATAAGTCATTAATAGAAATAACATGATATCAGTTTGTGGGGATCAGAAACAAGATGACTGTTCAGATAGGGGCAGCGAAAAGAGAACTACCCTCTCTTACAGTTAAGTAAAATTTCACCCCTTGTGGCGAAATAAATTATTGTTATTTTTGGTAAATTGAAATATAGCAACTGCTACTTGGGAAACAATAAGCTCTTGGCTATGTTATCTTATACATTCAGTAGCTATGCATAAAATACGCACAAAGAAATAACTTTTGTAAATTGTTAAAATTAAGTATCTAGTTTGATACCAGCCACAGAAACTGTTTGTGCGTATCAGGAGAATGTGGTTCATAATCTGAAACAGTAACATAGCTTAGAACTTCCCAGTAAAATAGATTATTTTCTATATTTTTTAAGCTATACTTCCCCATTAGTGGGCGAAGGTCTCCCCTATATTTCTCCACTTTCTCCCTATTTCCAGCTATAACTGTCCAAGTTTTTGAGAAGCATCCAGCGCATCTCGCCAACGCTTCATGGGTCTACCCCGACCACAACGTCCTTCCAGTGTACACCACGTGGCGATATGTGCCCATTTTTCGGGATGGGTTGAGGCTAGTTAGGGATGAGATCTTGTTATACAAAGCAATGATGTGTCTTAGAATATAGAGGGTGATCCGAGTCTAAGGACCGCTGAAGTTATACCATCCTCTCCAGGAGCCTTACCGTAAGATATTTTCTTGAAAACTTTAAGAAGTTCAGTATCCGTTATCGGAATAACTGTATCAGATAATATATTATGTACTTAATTTCTTCGTTTCTTTTGTTTTGGTCCGAACATAATGATTTGTAAAATAGATTATTAGTCAGAGTAAATATTAACTTATGTCTTTTTGTCCTGAGAACCGATCTCCACGCGGGCAAAGCCGTTGCAGACACTAGTTTATAATAAATTCGTTCTCTATTGTATACAGCTGGCAAATGACCTCTTTGTATTTTAAAATAAAATAAAATAAAAAGTGTGTTTATTTATCTCATATACGAAGATCATACATTTTATTAAATAGAGTATCAATAGTCCTTTCTTCATAATTACTTTCATACAAACATTACCTTTCCTTTTGGCTTCGCCGTAGTCGGGTAAAAAGAACATGATCTTCAATGCACAGCTTTCAAGTTTGATCGTATAATATAGTTATAAGCGCTGAAAATAAAAACGTGAATTAACTTCATGAATGGTATATGCTATGTTCCCTATCTTAAAACCCATTCATGTAGACAATAACTAAAACTTTCTTGTACCTGCTAAAATGAACACGCGCCAAGCATCGGGACACTGTATAAAAACAAACATAAATTATATGTCAAACAACTCTAAACCAAAACACTCAACAAATAAAACTCAAAAGCGTCTAACACATTTTTATTCGTACAATAATTCGAAACATCTTACGTTGAAGCCGTCATTTTTAAGAGAGTTGGCAACGAAAGCCAGTTTAAATGGCTTGCTTGCTTCGAACCCGGGACATAAAGACTCAATTGCCACGTGAAAACGTATGCCAGTTTCGTAGCTCTGAATATTTTATAACTGCGCTTACTGCACTCTAGAACAAAATTATTCACCCTTTGTCGTAAAATAAATGTATGCTGATTATGTTGCCAGGTATATGTTATACTGACAATACTTATATAGATACTTATACGTGTTTAAGGAAAACAGAATTTAAATATTTCTATTTGACACCCTCTACAATTGGCGGCATGTATTTGAATTCAATATTGTTTAAGAATGATATTAGTTGGATGATAACTATCATCATCATCATCATCAGCCTTTAACAGTCCACTGCTGGACTAGGCCTCTCCTTTGAAAGGAGGAATTGGCCTACTATACCACGCTGGCCAAATGGGTTGGTATAGGGTTTGTATCAAGTTTTCCTTCTCTTACAGTGCTGTTTTCTGCATAATATGCTCCCTCTGTCGGCTCTTACGACACCCATGGGATGATATGGGGTGGTGACAATCCGTATTCTTAATCCGTCACCACACGGATAATAACTATATTATATCCAAAATATTTGCGTGCCTGCATTTTTGTCAATTCCAGATGGACCTGTTCAGTAAATTTACAGTACTATAAATATTACTTTCGACAATACTGCCCCAGGGCTTAAGATGCTTTTCAAAAAAAGTTTTCATCAAAAATAAAAAGATCATTCAGATTTGGTTAAAGCTCGTCGACGCGACTCAACGAATTTCGTCTGAAACAAACCTCGTGCTTTACAAAGTTCAAAATACTCAACCACTTCGTAAAAGATTCTTGCGGAATCTTTCCCAAAGTGGCTTACACGGCACGCCTGCGTCCAAACTCTGAGCTTATTCAAGCTTTGGTGTGTTTTACTGTATACAACATTACCGCCGCAAGTGTATCGAGTTAACGACCTGCGGCGAAATACACCGATAAGTCGTCTCGATGACGCGGGCTTTCGTAATCGATTGCACATATTCACGTTAACATATTTTTTATCCGAGTAATATATGTGATGATCGTATGTGATTGTGTTTGCGAATGTTGAATGTTTAATAGTGGCGATTTTATATTTTAAAGACTTTTATCGATGCATAAATATGTATTTTTTAAGTGCCTCTCTGTATGAATATACTGGCAATATCCAAATGAAAAATGATCCATTGTATGCAAACATCTGTTTATATTATTATACACATCAGTTTTGGTGTTTTTCGTGTTAAATAAGACTTTGAAACAGAGGACTGTTCGCTTTCTAGCATTAAAAAAGTTGACAGAACATTAGTTTAACTTGGCAACTGTCGCTTGACCGCTGATCGACAGCAGCCCAAGAGGATAGCGTTATTCCATGGTCTAGACTAGAATCTATTTGAAACAATAGCGCTCTGAGAAAAAGCTCTCAAACATCTTCACGACAGCCGGGATCGTAACGTGCTCATCGAGGCAAGGAGCAAGCTTTAATTACAACCAATCAATCCAACTAGGTAATAGGTATTTATTTTAAATTGTTTGGCTCTTGACAATCTCTCAAAGACTTGAAAATCTTTTGCTTGCTTTCTAACTGTCTATTCCTTCATATACATTATACAATATCATAGCGAAGTGTAGATATAGTATTACCCTTGTTTATTGTGCCTACCGCCCCTTCAGGGATGCAGGCGTTGGCCTATAAAAATAATATTAAAAAAATATTAGGTATACTCGACCAAGTTTATACGTATCGTTGCTCTTTTAAACTCACGAGTTTAACGACTTAATCAGCTTTCTTAAGTAAGAAAAGTCGAAGTATCGTGTCAACTATCAAGGCTTTATGTGACTCGTAAACATCGACACAAATAGTTTAGTATCACCGTTTTATTACTCATCAGGGTGAAGCTTGTAATACTTGATTGAACCGCGATCTCGTGTTACTAACAACTAGTGATGTGCCGGATGGTTAAAAATGTATATTCGCGGATACGGATCGGAATGCGGATATTTGGTGTCAAGATCCGCAGATACGGATACGGATCTTCATTTTCTTACTGAATCGATGTCGGTGCGCGCGACCTTGAAACAATAGTTGACGTCACGCACGCCCGGCGGAACAATAGACAGATCATGTTTCGACTTGTATTGAAATTCTTTTGAAAACACTCTGAATGGAATTTAATAGATTTTAATGCTACCTAACCTAACCACCTATAGCATACCATCCTATCAGTTGAAAATTATTGAGGTGAAAGATCCGTAAAAGATCCGCGAGAAAAGTAACGGATACGGATACAGATACGGATCTTTCTTCTTCCTCGGATATCCGCGGATACGGATACGGATATCCGGAACATCACTAAACAACAACAGATCTAAGGATGTTGATCCCATAGATCTGTTCTAAAAGTTTGAAGAGCACTCTGTAGTGGCTATAACGTGACTTGATGTGTCATTTGTAGCTTATAGGTAAAGTTAAGCAACTTTTCCGAGGTCGGCATTTGGATGGGTGATCGCTTTTTGTGACATATTTTATATCAGGCTGATTATGAATTCTTGAAAAATTATGATGAACTAAGAATACTGCGGTTGTGTAAGATCATCCTAAAACAGTCTTAAAGGGATTAGCGTCATGTCCTACGGTGAAAATATTTTAGCACTACACCTTTCCTCAAAATATGATATACCTGTTTTTTGATACAAACATCTTCCCAACTATACGATAGTGGCTGTTAACGCATTCAAGACTTATGATAGTCTCACCAAATGCTATGTAAAACAAAGTTACAAAAAGAAACACTAAAACCAAAACTTCTTAATTGCGTACGATTCTTACAAAGTACAAACACATTTCCCACTTAAATTCCAAGTGATATCCTAACCGTGTAATATTATCGCAAATGGCCACCGACAACCGTGCCAAACGGTTTAATCTACCCTCAAGCGGTTAACGGGTTGAAGCCAAGTGTGACGTTCCCGATGTTGGATTTGAATACTTTTAAACTTTTGCGACTTGTACACATACTAATATACGCGTACGGCCGGTTTCAATATTCGATCTATCAGTGAATTTGGTTACTAGACTTTCATACCTATCTGACATATTTTTTATGAAGCTTATGGAAAATAAAGATAGTCCGACGATCTGGTTAAGACCGCGGGAAGCGGTTGGATGCGTGCGGCTCAAAATCGGTCTGTGTGGAGGAGAACCTTGGGGGAAGCCTAACTCCAGCAGCGGACGTCTCTAGGCTGACATGATGATGATGATAAGGGGAAATGCATCTCTAGTAGCCTAATCCACGTCGTATAACGATATAATAAAAGTGAAATACCTTTTATTTGCCCCAATGTTTTGGCATGGGCTACGGAATGACTTATTGCCGCAGCGCCGTCTCTGAGAAGTGAAGCACCTAGGGTAGGCCGAACTTGGTCTTCACAAAGACCGACTGGTGTAAGTGCTTTTGAGCTTAGGAGATCATTGTCCAGTAGATAAAAAATAAATGTGAGTTTTCATAGGATGCACCCATGTCGAGACGTCACGTCAAATATGCCTCAGGAAATCCTTATCATTATCTTCATTGTCAAGTAATTACGCGATAGATACACGTTCTATAAATAATATTATTACGACACAATATTGCTTTAAATTGCAAAAGTGCCTACGTATTTTTGGGTGTCCATTGTGAAATACAGTGTATTGTCGTTTAAACTTTTAATTGGTTTTAAGGTATTAATGATTATTGTATTTATTTTGGTCATTATTTTTCGATTTAAATGTGAATGTTTTGTTTTAAAACTGGTTTAATATTAAAGGCTCGTGCCTTTTAACTTATATGTAAATAAATTACGTTATTTTTGGAAAATGTGGCAATATAAATAATACAAATGTACGTTTAGGTCAGCACATTTTTCATAGCAAATGGTACTGAGAATTGTCGTATGGAAATTAAGAGATAGCGTCTAACTTTATAATCAATCTAAAGTAGGTATTGTGTTCCAATAAATATTTTTGTATATGTTAGATAATTAATGTGTATTATTTTTTTGTTCCAGGTATATTTTCAGAATTGAAGTTTCACTTTGCCACAACTGTTACGACGTCCCATCTTTTAGAGGTAAAACTGTGCAGTTACTGCCTCAAAACTTACTATGTCTTAGTAAAAAGGTCATGAACGAGTCGGTCGCCCGCCAATTAGTTGGTGGTCGACGTACGTACTTGCCCCTTGCAAGCACAATATTAATCTTGTATATGTGTTTGCTAGTAGACTATTACTCGATAAGTTGTCGTAGCTTTTACTATATTACACATATTAGTCCCGGTCACGGTAATAATATCTAACAGTATTGTAACTCCATACAAACGCACGAAACTCGAGTTATACCTACGCGCCTCGAGCAGAGTACCCATTAGACTGGGCGGACTGTGCCTACAGTACCCGCAGCCGCTATCGTACCGCAGCTCGCATGCGGCGCGTCTGGTAGGTATATAACTCACGAAGACGGCCGAGTTACAATACTGTTAGATTATATTACCGTGTCTCGGTCTACCCGCAAGAATTTAAACACGTACCTAGGTAATATTAAAGACATATCAATGATCTGTTCAAGATGTTCAGCCACTTGAGGGTAGATCATGTGTTACATACGTAAACACTCAAGGATTCTCATTGTTGGCATTTGACTTCAACAACTTGATGCTGAATTACAAGTGTATTCATTACACGTGTATGTGTTGTGTCAGAGGGTTAAGGGGATTTTGATGTAAATTATATCTGTCATTGCTTTTTTAAAAGCGTTAATCTGTGGAGGGACGGGTTAAAGGATTTTGATGTAAATGGTGTATCTGTCATATTTTCTTTAAAAATGTTAAATGGTAGAAGAAATGTGTGAAGTGAAAGATGAATTGTGTATGATCGATATCTCGACATTTTTATTAAAGAAGAATATGGAAATATAGGTGTATCTAGATTCATCTAGTAATCTATCGTCAGGACGTAGTGGGGGCGCGGTTCATGTACCTACATAACGTAAGATAACATCGGTCGTGGTCGCGGTTTAAAAGTCACATTGTCACTAAATTGACGAAATAACGTAACCTTCTCAAATATATGTATTTTCGTTTTTATGCCACTCACAAAAACATTACCGCGCATCGTAAGCCAAAAACTTGTACAATAAATATAAAGGCACATTCAAACAATTACGTCCGTACTAGTCCATTAGAAATTAATGCTTTTAACTAATATTCCTTAATACCCAACCCTCCGCTGCAGTCGTACCATTACACAATGGTTATTAGGACCGATTTATGTCTTTATTTTTAATGTCACACGCTCCAACGGTCCGCTAATGTCAAGATACCGTAGAAATATTGTTGTTTTCACTGAAATCGAAATTTAATTGAGTGCTGATGTAGTGTTGAGGTCACAGATATAGTAGATCTACATAGATAACGCAATTATCACGATTTGTATTGAAACCAAGCGTGCCGACTTTTTAATCCCTACTGTGACGTTGCCTGTATCACGAAGTCGAAGCGATGCGCGACAGTATCGCTTGTGCGATATTCATCGTCTCCTAATACACAACGTCAGATCAAACGTACGAAGCAAACGCGGCAACGTAATGTGAATAAAGTTTACTTAACGGTAAAACGGACGCGCGGGGACTGAAGTTAGTGGCGACCAAGCTCGACGCTTGGTCGGAGTTCAGACACGCGAAGTGCATGCATTTGCGTTATCTATGTAGATCTATGTCTGTGGTTGAGGTGTAGGTAAGGATTGTTTTTTAAAGACGCCTCCCGCATTAGGACTAAATCCTGTGTCGCGGGGAACTTTACAAACATACGACTAACGGACACAATGAACACCCAGACTCGAAACAACAATTTGTAAATTACACAAAGTGTTGTCTCGTGTTGGGATCGAACCCACAACACTCGGCGCAGTGTCAAGCGGTGAGGCGGCCGCTTAAACCACTACGCCAAACGTGCAGTCAAATTATATCTCTGTTGGCGTAGGTCGGCACTTAGTCAGTTGCTTGTTGATCTTATTGGCGGCAAATCGTCTATATCCCACTTTCTGTTTCATACTTGTATCTACACATAAATGGAATAAATGAGTTTTCTTTCTTTCTTTCAAACGAGCAGACGGATCGCCAATGGTAAGCGATCATCGCTACCCATGGACGCAAGCAAAACCAGGGGAGTTACACGTGCGTTGATGCCCTTTGAGTCGGGAAAAGGAATAGAAGGAGGAGTCGGATGAGATATAATTATGGAATAGGAGATTATAGCAAAAGTATAAGTCGCCCACAATAGCAAGCCAAATAAATGAGACAAAATGTTCAATAAACTACTGCAGTGCATGTACAGCAACGATAAATCTCGCAAATCCAATTCGAGAGAATTACAAATCATAACATAATTATTTTATTATCTACCCACATCCCCGTTAACCACGGCACATGGAATGGTAAATGTTGATTAAAGTGGGAATTAATTACGGGAAGGTTGTTCAATGGTATTTCAGGGGCGATTAATATTCAAATGGAATATTAGAGGATTCTGTGTATTATTAATCTTAATTAAACGATGATGGGCGTGCTTCTGATTAGTTTGAGACGGCTGAGTAACCAAGTTTTGGATAAGAGATGTGTACCAGCCATCTTGAGATTTGTGATTGAGAGATTGTAGGGTAGGCAGTGAAATGTTTTAGGTATGTAATTGTAGGGTTATTGTGAAAGCAATGCGTTCAACGTGAGGCATCAAATTTGTTGTCTAGGTTGATAGCACGGATATGCTTTGATGTCGCGAATCTGAGACTTTCAAGCCGGTGTGGTTCACTACAAAGAATCTAATATTCTGTCAAATCTGACTAGACAAATAAGTGAATCGCCGAAGATTTCAGATACAATCACGACAATGCTAGGACGATGATGAGGACGAACATTATTATTAAAACATTCTGCGAACGAATATAAGGAATACCTAGATTTGTTCTGTGTAGGAATCGTACTTAAAACATTCAGCTCAGTGGGCCACTTCCACCCGCCACACTCACATCAAGTAAATGGTTCCTAGATACCTACGCCAAACGTGTAGTTAATTTGTGCCTTTATTAAACATGATTAAAAGTTTCAAATGTAACAATTACCATAGTAAAACAAGAATAGTAGGTAAGCTAAGGCCGATCGGCAAGTTAATTACCTTGCGTCCTTAGACGCGCGGCGCAATCTGTACTGACTGAGGCCGCCGCGCGCCGGGCCGCGCTCGTCTATGAGATTGTGTGCGTGAAAAGTGCGTGCGTACACGACGCCCGCGCCGGCGACTCACCCGTACATTCAAACCGGCGGCGGCCGATTTGTATGAAGCTATCCTACTATTATTTTTGTACTATGCAATTACTTTCAACAGAAGCCAACAATAAACAAGCTACGACACAAAAACCGCGATCCAATATATTTAAACTAGTTAATTTCAATTCGTAAACGTTATCTGACCGCAAACACAAACAAATCATGTGTTTTACTGAAATGCAATTTTAGTTGAATTGGGTCTGCAAGTTAATTAGATTTGGAAAACAAAGAGCCTAAGTAATTATGTTTCAAATAATGTATAATGCTTAAGTAAATTATAGACTTCAATCAGCAGAGGCCTTTGTCCAGCAGTTCACTACTAGACAGGCCTCTCCCAACACGTGTCACAGTTCACGGTCCTCAGCCTTCCGCATCCAGTCCGGACTAGACTATTCTAGACTAGTACCAGGTAAAATTGGACATCAAAATCTATATACTTCAAAGGCATAATTCTCTTGTTGAAGTTTTCGGGTTATTCTATTCTGCTTTTACTAAAGCGCTCTACAAGATAACGAGTAATTTTATGTATCCGATGCAGTGAACTAAACGACATACCTATCTGTTTCACAGTAATCGAGGCGCACACCTTTTATTTTTTACGAGGTGGAAAAATTATCTTCAGATCTTCGGCTCAAGTGGATATTCAAGCCGGAGCATGTGCACCACTAAAATACCATGTCGACTGCCGGCCAAAAACGCCCTACAAAAGAAGACACGGTATAGGAGCTGCGCTGTCATTCCGCCTTGTTCTACCCGACTCAATCCCAGGGAAGGCTACAAGCCCTCTCCTGCTCTTACTGGCCGTATCCCTTTAGAGGCACCCTTTAGGTAGAACATTTTATGAAATAATCTAAATATAGTCGTGTAAAGCAGAATAACGAGGATCTTCTTCTACTAATTGTTGACTGTAAGCACAAAATAATTAATAGTACTAACGTACAAAAGATTCACTTGTCAAACCAATTTATTGAAATTGCGACTCTTGCTACTAAGCAACAAAGTGCAATTCAGCTCGCATAAGCACTCAGTGCCTAATGCGATATTCACCTAACCGTTCCCGTTCTTTTCTAACACATAACGCTGTCGCTGTCTGGCGCGGAGTGACGCGCTAGGATCACACTAGGGTTGTGGACTGTGGCTGCAACTATAATATTTATTCATCGTCTATCTACCTACTTGACCAAGTACCTAAGAATAAATAATTATCCTATTAGTATCCTATCCCACTATTTGAGCTCGTAGAACAAAAACCACAAAAATTCTGGTCGTTTACATTTTTACTATACTGATTCTTAGTTATTTCCTAAACGCTTGGACCGATTTACATGATTCAAACAGATATAATGGTTTTTGAACTAGATCTTTAATTTAACACATAATCGTTGAGATATCTCAACAAACAAAAAATCAAATTTTCAAGTTGCTCTCGTAAAATAAATAAAATCAAATAAGTCGCTTTAGACACACAGTTAATTGAGCAATACTTTGCATTAGACTTGTGATAATACATGTTTGTTGTTAAAGGCGTTTATATAATTTGAACAGTGTACATAATTATGAACACGGCGCGTGAGAATACAGAGCGGTCGCACTCGTTGCGTGACGTCTACTGTGAGCGGCGCGCGGCAACCCACTAATCCAACCATGTCGACATGGGCGGCCGAGGTACTTGTAAGTTTGTACCTAAAATGCGAAGTGCACCCGGCCTGCTGTAAGTCAAGTTATTCCCACTGTGGTAAAGTTGGATCCCAATAAGGATACCGAGTCTTGATCAAATTATAATTGGATAACTCAAGTTTCCTACGATACAAAAGAAATAAAAGAAGAATAAAACAATATCTAAGTATTATTTGATTCAACTTCAAATAATGCTTCTAAAAGTACCTCGATCATACCCAATACCCAAGTCAGGAATAACAAAAAAGCGGCAAAAGACAATGATTCCCAACATTTCTACTAAAAAGACAAACCTGCATAAAACTTTATGGTTTATTGAATTCTCTGGCTACATAAAATTTATGCCAAATACATTATTACGTTTCTACAAGGGTCTTTTCATTAATGAGCAGTGGGGTGGGCATTGTTTTATAATAACTTGTATTGTTGTGTACCACTGTAAGCGATTAGCGTTTTAGGATCCTTTATTTCCCTTTAGTAATATGAATACCAATGTAGTAATCATGATTGTATAGGATGGAGTGTAAGCGACTGCCACACGGAACGTTCAATTCGCGCTCAAATCAAACATTAGTGTGCGTGAACATGGATGTTTGTTTTGATCTGGGTGTTTCTATATATAATATGTTATATAATTTGTTTCTCACAAAAAAGTACACTTTGTACAAATTTATCCATTGTCTAGTACCCATAGTAACTACATAGAATAGATAGTACTAACGTACTACAAGCTCAGCTTAGTTTATTTATTTATTTAGTAATCTTATGCAGGATAACAGACAAATGATCTTATAAAAATTATTTTGTCTAATTTGCTAATTACAAACAATCACATATTGGATTATTTCACATAAAAGTGAAATGCAGTTCTTCAAAACTCCTCTCTGATAGATAAGTAGGGTAAAAGTGGGATAGATGCCCTAGGAGTATAGATGCCCCACAATTTATATTGTGAGTCATAAAAGTGCCAGCCGCGTAGTTAATTCTTATATGCAAAGCATACCCCGCGCCCCGCTAGTGTGCGAGCGGCAGCCGCTCTGGACGGACGCATCGCATGTGCATGAAGAAATTTCGCCGCATTCGCTCCCGTAAATCGCAAATTACGTATTCGGTTGTTTTGAAATTGCATGTAACTTTTGATTGTCAAAGGTAAGTAACATGATCTTATTGTTATTAGCAAGTATATAGTTTGAGTATCAATGTTAGTAAAAAGATTCCTCAATTTTTGTATGGAATAAAAAAAAAAAAGAAGCAGGGCATCTATCCCTATTGAAAAGGATAGATGCCTCATTTTTTGTGAGTATAGACGCCCTTAGGGGCATCTATCCCCTATGACTTATGTTAGTGTCTACATATAAAACAATGCTTCTATTTCTTTTTTTTCTTTTCAGATATGCCTCGCAAATGCGTCAGGAAGGCTGTAGCTCCTCCAAGAGCTCAGTGGACAAAAGAATCTTTAATAGCTGCGATGATTTTTTTTATGCAATATCTGATATTTCGTTAAGCAATCAAAGGACTGCCTACGACAATGCAGATCAAAATAATGCTCCAGAACAAGAACAACCTCATAGACCAACTCTGGAAGATAATGGAGGTCTTTCTTCAAATGCTCCTACTAATGTGGATATTGTTTGTAGAAATGAGCAGGAACCAGGTCCATCCGGTATACAAACTGTGGAAGTCGACTTATACATTCCTTACCATTCTCCTTCCAATACGGATCAATCATACAGAAGACTTTCTGATTCAAGTCCATCAATTCTTTCACAGAACATTATTATTACTAACGTAGATGATATAGAAACACCGAGCAAATTTTTGCAAGAATGTTCCCCGGTGCCAATTGTTCCAATTCCAATTCACAAGAGAGGTAAGCAATCAGCAGCCGTTTTAAATACAAAAGAAAATATTAAAGAGAAGAAATCTAAACCTAAAGGCAAAGCTACTCCAGGAATACAGTCTAAAAACAAAAAAGTATTAAAGAATGTTGTTAAGTTACAAAAAGAATGCGGCCAGCCAAAAGTATTACGAAAAGAAAAGAAATGAGAGAAGAATCAAGTGATGAAATACGAGTAGCAAGCCAGAAATCAGGCCAGAAATCAGGTGATGAAATGTTATTCTCAAACAATTCGGATGAGTCTGATTTGGAAACAAACAAGGATTCGGAATGCAAAGAATGTTTCGAAGAATATCAAAATACAAAATCGACTGTAGATTGGATACAATGTTGAATGTGCCAAAAATGGTTGCATGAAGACTGTACAATGTATGGTGACTACTGTAACGAATGTGGAAGAATTAAAAGAAAGAACACTTACAAAACATCAAAATAGACAAAACTGTAAAATTAACATCAATCTGAAGCTGATTATTTTAGAACCTAGAGCGTGATAATTGAAGCCAAAGCGAAGAAGTTAAAATAAGCCAAGGGAAAACGAAAGTTAATAAGTATTGTTTGTTTCTGAATTTGATTACTATAATTTGAATATTAAAACCAAAGTAATGGCCATTGATAAATATTAAAAAAATACTTATTAATCCGATTTTTATTTGTTTTTATACCTAAGGGCATCTATCCTCATAGTGATAATTCAATCGGGGCATCTAACCCATATAAGGGGCATCTATACTCCAAAGTAGTATTGTAAATTTTCTTATTTTTCTTTGTTGTAATCAATAGATAAATTGAATTTTAGTTTAAAATATAGTAAACAATAGACCTACGTATCATTAAAAATAAAATATCTGTAAAATTTTATTTAAATTCTATAAAAAAATAAGCAATTTCAAAATGTCAACTATCCCACTTTTACCCTATGTCCAAAACATTGAACTGATATTCAAAAACAAATAGGAATAGCTCTAAACCGACCGTCCACGCTATTAACAAACAATGCTAGTGTGTGAACTCGCGACCAATCTAGGCCATTCGCATTGATAGCTTTTAGGATGCGCCATCCAATAACAATATTAACGTTTAGGCATTGTATGGAGTTGTGTATGCTAAAATTGCTTACTCAATCTCTACTGCCTAAAGCTGCGGTTTTATCAGTATGGTCTTGCGAAAGTGTCGGGTTGATATTCAAAAAGGCTATAATTTATTACGGAAGTACCTACTTATAGTTTTCTGTTATTTTGTCTTGTATAATAGGCAGCGATAGCCGAGTAGAGAAACCTACAGATAGCCATGCAGAGGGTATCGGGTCGATTCCACTGCGCGCACCAATGACTTTTCAGAGTAATGTGCGTATTGAATAATTATCGCTTGTCCCGAGCCTCGAAGAGCACGTTAAGCCGTCGGTCCCGGTTGTCATGAAGATCTTTGAAAGTCGTTACAGGGCGTCAGTACCTTCTTAATCAACTGACACTAGTCTAAACTATGTAATATCGCTCGCTGGAATCGCTCTGTGGAAGAGCTAATATTCAGTCAAATCCGGTTAGACTAGTAAGCGGAGCCCTGATTGAAACTGGGATAACGCTAAGAGGATGATGACGATTTTGTCTTGTATAAGTCATACACGCTTCTTGGATTCTCTCTATGATTATCTTCCAACAAGATTCCTTGATTTTGCTACATATTAGTTGAGAACACACTTCATTGTGTTAAGATAAAAGATAAAAAGAAATCTATTTTTTTATGAGTAACGAGCCTAAACTCGATGAGTTAGGTTGTTATATCGCGGAGTACGTATTGCCACCTACTAGCTCCATCGTCAGATCAAATCCATTACTGCGTAGTATTGCATTGTCACTATATACATACACTAGACGATGCCCGCGGTTACACCCGCGTTATTTAAGGCTCCTGCTCCGCTCCCGTCGCTCATAGCGTGATGTTATATAACCTATAGGCTTCCTCGATAAATGGGCTATCTAACACTGAAATAATTTTTCAAATCGGACCGGTAGTTCCTGAGATTAGCGCGTTCAACCAAACAAACAAACAAACAAACTCTTTAGCTTTATATATTAGTGTAAGATTGGAATGCATGCAAAATGTCGAGTGGGTCTTGCAAGATTTCATTTGAGACATAGGGACAGGTAAGAGTAAATAAAAGCTTGATAAAAGAAAATATTTTACCTCCGCAATCCGCTACCCGCTTACACTAGAACCATAACCTCATTTTCGGTGTATAATAATAATAATAATAATAATAAATTTATTTATTTCAATTCTGACATTTACACTTAGTAGTTACACAACTTACAAAGCACAATACATGTACATTACATTGTCAAAAACAGGAGTCTAAGTTAAATGATCACATATGCGGGTCAGTTACATTGAACTCCTAAACTAGGTTAAAGTACCTGTATCTTAGGAGCCATGTGACTTTGATTGCCAATGACATAATGTAGTAAAGAGTACATTAAAATGGGTATACAGCCACACCGAGGGTTTTGCCCGTCACCGAATACATTACTCCTTATTTTTGTTACAACCTTTTTTGGATTACATCTTTTTTTTTTAAATGTTAATCCTTACGAAGCTTTGTCAAAGAAATGTTTTGTTTTGTCTTACAATTAGCTGTTCAATTAGGAAACAATGTTTAAATATGCTGTTAGGTGTCATTTGTGAATGTTATTCGAGCTTGTGTGATTGTTATAAAATTATGTTCTGTTTTCAATGGTTTAATATTAAAGGTACGCTTTCCTTTTAATTGTTCATTAAAACATTGGAAACATTACATGACTGGCTTGGTTGTAACCTTGACTGTGATGAGCCGGATTATTTTTTCTTTGTCTGAGTATAATTTTATCTGTAACGTGTAGAAGAATGCTTATCATCGCCTCGTTGCTATAGTATAAGCTCTGCCTAGTTTGTAATCTGATGACCGTGTGTGAGTCATTCTTGAAAATTATTCCACTTTTATTTATGTTAAAAAACTTTTCTCAGATTTATGGAAGTTCGTTTAATTTAACTGTTAACCCTTAAGCGGCTTTGTTCAGTACTGTAGGTTTACGATATGATGTTTAACCCCCCGCGTGATTACAGCACGCACGGTCGTGCTCTAATTTTGTTGGTCCGAAGTGTTTGAGGCACGCACTGTCGTGCTAAATTAAAAATCGTTCAATTGGTCGCGGTTTTTTCACGTTTTGTTTTACTTAAACCAAGAAACGAAAGTAGTAACTATTAGGATAATTCATATTCTATGCATTTAAATCGTTTTAGAAGGCTGAGGGAAACGAAACGCGCCAAAAAATATAGAAATATAATGATCTGTGTCTCAGTTGCGAAAGCGTTCGCCATTGTTGTGTTTTGTTCCGCGATCTTTATAAAAAAAGTTGTCTTGTGGAAGAAACCGGTGAATATTTTATAAAGATACTTATATAGATTTACTCAGAAATAAATAAATATTAATTGTGAAGACTGCCTCGTTGGTCTCGCGGCATAAATGTGCGCGTGGGATCGGGAGGTCTCGGGTTCGATTCCTGGGTCGGGCAGTGTTATTGGGTTTTTCTGTCACGAAATTCTCAGTAGCAGCACGGAGTCTGGAAATGTGTCCGGTACGGCAATAGGCTCGCCCCTTATTACGTGGGACTAAAGTATATCTGGCGAAAAGTGGGTGTAGAAATACACCTCTGCCTACCTCTTCGGGGTTATAGGCGTGAGACTATGTATGTATGTATGTAATTGTGAAGTGACATTATTCGTGACATAGACAAGAAATACAGTGATAAAAGGCAAAAACTTTTTAGAAGGGCTATTTCTACTCTTGAAACTCGCTATTTTCGTAAGTGTTTTATGATAAATATTCTTTTAATAGTTATGAAAGACATAAAAGTACCCAGATTATTTATCTGAAAACATATTTAAGCAACTAAATACTAGCATTGTTGTACATTTTCACTGTTATCGTGTTTCAAATGGTAAATAATTCACAGCCACAGTGTTCGTAACAGTAACATGGCTGCCTGGCACGGCGAACTTTTTGTTACGCGTTCGGATTATAATTTTTTTAGTGGCGTTAGATTCGTTTGTTACAAATTAATAATGTATTGTGTGAAAACCTAAAGGTATATGTGATAATGTTTTTGTGTTTATGAACCAAACAAGTAATGAAATTCATTAATATGTGATGAAATGTTTATGTGAACGAGTGAAAAAAACAAACCTCTAAGTTTGTTTGCTTGTTTTGCCGGAAAAGTGAGCAATTAGTAGTAATTCATGTTATTATTATGATAGCTGACTTTATAACCAACACAATGATATGCAATTTATGTGATATAATTATATTAAGGTGTCATAATTAATTTTTTTTCCGGTAACCTACGCCAATGAAAATTTGCAGCAACGTGACCTTTTGCACTTGTGGCACTTTGCCTTTAGTTTGATCGCACCTCAAGGGTTAATTAGGAAGTCATGTTTAAAATAAAATACTTAGCTTAAGCTTTAATATTTATCAGATTTATGATAATATTCGGGTCTCATGTGATTGTAATCAAATGTTATTTTCGAGGACCGTTGGAAATGGGTGCTATATTTTTAATGCCATAGTATTTAAAATTTGTACAATGGGTCTATATAGCATAATTATTTGAAAATGTAAGTACCTTATATTTCTCACGACGCACTATGGTTCGTCTAGAACAAGCTAGCTAGACAAAAACAACTCTTAAATTCCTGGAAGTTAATTACTATTACGAACTCATTACCCCTATACATTGAGGATTACACCTATTAATTATCAATACTACCCTCATTAAGAGCGTCATTAAGGTATGTTTATAAGATGTTGACTATTTAAAGGGCATTCATTTGCATTTTTACATCATATTTGATAGCATTGTTTATGTCACTAAAAGAAATTTGTGAAAGTGTTTTTGTGATGGATTGTATACGTAAGGGTAAGTAGTTATATTTTATTTCATTTTCAACATGGGAACTTCATTCTTTAGTCTTATAAAATGAAATGTTTGAATTTTCACCCACTTTTTTACTCATTTTTTCAAATTCATCGGTCAAATAATAACATGTCCCCACTTGTCCCCACCGTAGAACCTATCATATACGATTCTCATAAGTGTCTAGTAGTTATACGTAAAAAAATTCATTGCGATATATTTGCACAACTAATTTTTATTTATTTTTTTCTTTCAACAGTTTTTACCGTCTCAAGAATGGATTTTTTCGAAGAATGGCTGAAACACCCGAAGGAAACGCGGAATGAGGAGCTCTTTCGGTTTATATCTTTGAGATATAATTTTGATGGTGTTACGGAGCAGTCTCTGCGAGATATTAAAGTACTAATCTCAAGATATTCAACGAAATTTGCTGAAAAGTGGAGCAGCTGTGGAAGAAATCGAGAGCGATTCCTACAAAAGTATTCGACGTGGCTGGAGGGTCTTGACATATCTTTCGATGTGTCCGTTTATTTATCTCTGCCAACTACATCTGGAGAACCGGGACCCGGAAGACCTACTAAAGATTTTGAACATTCTAGTCTCAAAACGAAGAGACGACGTGTAGACGATCTATTACAGTCCAGAAGTGCTAGTGAATTAATTTACGCCGCTGAAGTGTCAGCTCGAATCTCGGGTCAGAGAAGTGTAGCACGTCAAATTAAAGATGTGACTAGTGATCCTTCAATAACCAAGACCACGAGTGAAGAAAGTGCCCCCAGGAGTTTAACAAGTGAGGAAGCTTTAACGTACTACGTTGATAGTAAATCAAGTAGCCATAGCTATAAGCAGACTCGGAAGTGGAGTATTGAAGCTGGACATAAGGTGTTTCCGTCAATGTACAGTGTTAGAAAGGCTAAAATAGCCTGCTACCCGTCAGGTGAACAAATTACAGTCAATGAAACGCATGCTGAAATCAAAGTTCAGGCAATTCTTGATAAGACTGCCGAACGTTTAGTTTCAGCACAACAAGAAGTTGTTCATAGTCTGTTACCTTGCACGTCATTCACATTAATCAGTAAATGGGGTTGTGATGGAAGTTCCGGTCATAGTATGTACAAACAAAAATTCACTAATTGTGACGATAGTGACGAGTTTTTATTTGTATTTTCTTTCGTTCCTCTTCAATTGAAAGATGAAAGTGGTAATATTGTGTGGCAGAATCCTCGGCCCTGTTCTACAATGTATTGTCGGCCAATAAAGTTTATCTTTTCTAAGGAAACGAAAGATTTTACGATTTCGGAAACCAATAAGGTTTTAGAAGAGATAAACGCTTTATTGCCGACAACCTGCAAGGTGATGGAGACCGAAGTATCTGTCACACATGTTATGCTTTTAACAATGATTGACGGAAAAGTTTGCAATGCTCTGACCGAAACTTCTTCCTCACAAAAATGTTTTATTTGTGGGGCAACTCCAACAATGATGAATGATCTGTCAAAAGAGTTTGCTGCGGACAAAGATAATCTTGGTTTTGGTTTGTCTACGTTGCACGCTTGGATAAGGTGCTTTGAATGCTTGCTTCACATTAGCTATCGACTAAATATAAAAAAATGGCAGTTAAGAACAGCCGAAGACAAAGCTAGTGTGAAACAACGTTCAGATGACATTAAAAAACGATTTAAAAGCGAAATGGGCTTGATTGTAGACAAACCAAAACCAGGGTTCGGTAACACTAATGACGGGAACACCGCGCGAAGATTTTTTGGAAATCCCGAGGCTAGTGCCGATATTACAGGGTTAGATGTTTCACTAATACAAAAATTTGGCATACTACTTCGCACTTTATCATCGGGATATGATATAAATATTGAAAAATTCGTTAACTTAGCTCAAGAAACTAGACAACTTTATGTAAATCTCTATTCATGGTATTACATGCCCGCTACTGTCCACAAAATACTTTTGCACAGTGGCGAAGTAATTAGATCGTCCCTTCTACCTATAGGCCAGCTTTCCGAGGAAGCACAGGAAGCTCGGAATAAGGACTGCAGAAGATTTCGTGAGCACAACACACGAAAGCGATCACGGGAGGCTACGAATAGAGATTTACTTAATATGTTATTGATAACATCTGACCCTGTAATAAACGGTTTACGAGAAGTTCCTCGGAAGAAAGTAGGTACGCTTCCAACTGAAGTATTAGATTTAATTGTCCCACCTAGCTGTAAGGAACAAAATGTTAATATGATTTCTACTTTTCATAGTTCTGCCCCTCACGATCATGACTATTCAATGGATGATTCATCTGATGATAGTGATGATAATGAGTAATAGATTTAGTTCTTAGATATTTTATGCATCTGTTATTAGATTTTATAGCGACGTCGAGGGATAAATCACTTTATAAAATGTTCAAAAAATATATTATACACATATGCCCGATAAATGTTATTTTTTTCATGATACCAGCTCAAATGACAAACTGCCTTGAAAAAAGTACCAAAAACCTTATATCTTTGCTTATTAACCGCATCTAGACATAAAAATCAAATAAAATAATTTTGTCTAGCTAGCTTGTTCTAGACGAACCATAGTGCGACGTTTCGGCGCGGGTTATATACGAACTCGACACCCTCTGCATAGCAGTCTGTTTGTATCTCCACTAGGCTATTTCTTGTCAATCGTTGAATATAATTCTAAGTAAAATCAAGGTTTTTCCGAATTCTCAGTAGCTGCTCGGAGTCTGGTGATGTGTCCGGTAACGGCAATAGGCTCGCGGTACCTAAAATTCATGGCGAAATGTGGGTGTAATATTACACCACTGCCTACCCCTTCGGGAATACAGGCGTGAGTCTATGAGTATATGATGTAAAACCCATAAAAGTCAACCAACCCGACAACCTAGCGTGGGATAGCCAGTAAACGAGCAATCTTAAACCACAGATATCATAAAGATCAATCTGAACTAATGATTCCATTCCTCAAGCCTTTACGATGTCCACCCATCTGAAGAGGTGGCTCCTCGCAAATCTCATCTGTTAGAACATCTATGCCATCTGTAACTAAGCGAATAGATATTTAATAGATCGGTGTTTGAGGTCTTGATTGGAAAATGAAGAGATATTTTGTATCAGGCTTATCGAAAGATGTGCCTATAGGCGTCGAAGGATGCCTCCGCATTACTGTTGACTTCAAACGTGCCTGTTAGAATAACATCTTTATAATAGTAATACATGCACCCACATTGAAAGAAGAGTTTATGCAGGAAATAGGGTGAATGGAGCTTTGAAGGCTTTTATGAACAGTCAAAACGGGTCCAAAAAGACACGTTTGGCTGTGCATAGAGGGGTATTAGTACCTACATTTATGTATGGTAGTGAAAGTTGGGTATGGCAGAATAGACATGATAGTAGAATAAATGCCGTAGAAATGAGAGCACTGAGAAGTATGTGTGGAGTGTTTTTGAACGACGGAGTAAAGAATTGTGTGATGAGAGTGTTGTGGGGTAAAAGAAGATATAGTGACAACCATAGAGAAAGGTATGCTAAGTTGGTTTGGACACATGGATGGGAGGGATGACGAAAGACTGACCAAGAAGTTATATAAGTCAAGTGTCAATGGGATAGCAGGAAGGGGAAGACCTAGACGGACGTTCTCTGACCAGATTGGAGACATCCTAAAAAAAAGGACAGGTTAGAAGTACCCTTAACCGAAGAGCATGCTTGAAAAATTTGATGGGAGTGAATGAAGCAAGAGAGATATGTCAGGATCGTTGCAAATGGCGTTCCGTAGTCTCTGCCTACCCCTCCGGGAAACAGGCGTGAGTCTATGTATGTATGATAAAGGATTCTGTTGTTCACAGGCTATCCTAACACCATTTATCATTAATTCAGAATAATTTATTGAAAGTGGATATTATTTATTTTGTGATTACTTTATTGTTAAAACTAGTAGGAGTTGATTCGAGATCCTGAGACGAAATACGTTTGTCATAAAAGATCTCAAAGCGGATGGTGAGCGTCATCACGTGTGGGGCCATTAAATAAGACGTTAATAAACGCTATGTATAATAGCAGAGGCACCCGGAACCGGCGAGCATTTATGAAAAGAGTAATGAATGTAGAGGAATCGCGTGAGGTTTGTAAGGATAGAAGCAAGTGGCATTCTGTTGTCTCTGCCTACCTCGACGGGAAAAAGGCTTGTGTATATGTTGTATAATAGAAATAAGTTGGAAGTTTATCTTCCGAAAAAGGTATAATAATATATTTTAGAAGTGAGTAACTTGCATTAAACGGTATGTTGGCAATAGCATTGCCAACATACCGTTTAATGCTCTCGCTTTTCGAGAGTGATCATTTTTTAAAATGATCACTCTCGAAAAGCGAAGGGATATTCTAGATTTAAGGTTTATTCATAAATTGTTTAGGAATAAAGTTGACTGCCCTTCGCTTCTGAACAAATTCTCCCTCAGAGTACCTCGTAAACCTCCGCGAAAGCCTATTACACCCTTGGCTCCACCCCCTCGTCGAACTGCCTTTGCCACGAATTCGCCAGTCCCGCGCTTATGCAGGTTGGTCAACGAGCGAAGCGATTTATGTGACATTCACGCGGATAGTCTATTAGTATTCTCTCGGATTACGAGTAAGCGTCCAATTGATCGTGCTTAATTAGTCTTCAAACGGAATATTCTAGACGTACCTGTATACTATTTTTGTGTGTTCTACTTTTACCCGTATTTGCGTATCTTTTGTTAATTTGATTATTAATATGTAATTTCTAGTTTGTAGTCCTTTTGCAAGGTAAACACTCAGCATGCTGTGTTTGCCTATAATTAGTTGTGCAGTATTACTATAACCATATATGCTTGTAAACTTTTATACCTTATAACCACTGTAACAACTGTTGGCAGACCTTAATAAATAAATAAATAAAATAAATAAATAGCATTACCCAACACGGAATGTGAAAGACAAGGAAAATATGAATTATATATTATGTATGTCCCATTGTACACTGTAATTAAAATAGGATCCTAAAATAAGCTAGCTTCAAGGGCTAGCTTAGTCAAAAACATTCATGATTAAAAAGTATTTTTTATCTGTTTTGCAAATCGATCAGATTAAAATAAGAAGTATTGTCTTAGTAATTTGCTACGGTCATTATTGTCTAGTCGGCTATATTAAAACGCTTGTGGCAAGTTCAGTATAAAGGCTATTACTGTTTTCTATTTTTACATTTTATATTGGTAGCGTAAAATAAAATCAGTCTACTATACCCCAATCGACCAGCCTGTACTGATGTTAGATCCCATCGACACGAATAATAATGTTACAATTTAGCTAGATAATGTGCCGTTAAAACAAAACCATTATGTAGGTGTAAATTAAGCTTCAAAGTTTTACTTGCAGCATTATTTGTTCAATCCCCAAACAATGGATTACCTTTATTTTAAAGTCTTCATAAAATTATATTTACTTCTATCTAAAACGATGAGCTTAAATAATACGAGGCATTAAAAGAAAATAGAAAATAAACATAACAAAACAATCGTGGTCTTCATGGCCGCACTTAAAACATAATGTAATGACTCCCCGGCGCCGTTTATAGGCCAACTTCTCTTTACGATAACAAATCGCTAAGAATTTGTCCTACTTACTTCAGTTTTATATTCTACTTAAAACTTTCCACCAGTCTGGATAGACGATTCAAGTACATTATCTTTTTACTGAACATAAAAGAGGTTGTAGAAGTTCTCAATTCATAAAAAAATGTTCCAAGGAGTGCAAAGATTTGTGGCCAACGTGGGGAATCTGCTTTGTGAGATATTTGCTTTTTATGGGCGTGTCAATTGTGTTACTTCGAAGCTGTTATAAAATGTAAGAGTAGTGTTCATACATTGTACAACATTTGATTCACATGCAAAATATGTGCTATTCGCTATTCATTTAAAGTATATATGTATGTTTGTATCCATTGTCTAGTACCCACAGTACAAGCTTTAGCTTAGTTTGGGACTGGATACCTAGTGTTGTGTGAATGTGGTAGAATATTAATATAATTATAATGAAGTCCTCCTTATTTCCTTCCTGTGAACGCGATAAACTCAAAAACTACCGAACGGATTTTTGCATGGTTTTTACCATTGTGTGATTCCTGTGAAAGGTTTAGGTTAATGATTCACCTGGGTGGAGCTGCAGGAAAAGTCTAATAATACAAATCTAGATTAGTCTATTCATCTCTAAATCTAGTTATATAAATGTAGTAAGTAATCAATATTTGATAATAATAACAAGTCTCAAGTGGCTTTAGGATCAATGTGTCTGTGTAAGTCGTAGCGTGTATTTGATCGCAAAGATATTCGGAGAAACATCCACGAAGGTAACCAATAACTAATTGCTGTACATCACATGCTCTCTCTAATTGATTAATTATTGTGTAACTGATACTTCATCTAGTAAATTTTGCTCTTGAAGTCACCCGCATATTCCAATAACTAGTACCGAACCCTGACCACACTCTAGTTTGAACAAAAATATTTTTTGTTGCCCGTCAGTCGTCATCATGCATCCGACAAAAACCTGGATAGTGTTCGGCGCTCGATTTTAGCGCACCTTGATCCTCGGCGCTTGGAGTGGCTGCGCAGTACCTCCATACGCCATAATGGCGGCCCAGGGTTAAGTCCGTCATAAGACACTGTTGGACATCTAAGAATGTCTACGCTCAACCTAGATACATTTCTAGCCGAGGATGATTCTAATCTTTCGTATATATAAAATTCCTGCGTTACTGACTGACTGACAGACAACGCACGCTACTTTTGGGCGCAAGAAACAGAAATTTGGCACAAATGTTCCTTGAGGACCGTAGACGTGCAATAAAAAGAGATTTCTCGAAAGTCCTACGGGATTGAGAAGAAACGGTTAAATTAAAAGCATGTCTGCGGGCATCTTCTAGTCCTTCATATTCTAGCTTCACACAAAGCAAATATTAATTTTGGTCCTGCTCATTCATTGCTTTAGCTCTTTCGTACACACAGCGCAAAAGTCTAGCTTTACAGTTGCAGTGTGATTTTGATACTTATTGCCTCAACCATGAGAACGGTACAAATACACGTACTAGTGTCAAGCTGGACGAGTAACCATGTGTACACGCTACTTGGAAAATTCTGCTTATACTTAGCGCAGACGCAGCGTTCAATTACCTCAAACGCTGCACCAAGCCTCGGGGAGATGAAATAAATTAATCTGATTAGTAGTTTGCCAGTGAATTATTTCAATGCAATACGTATAAACAATCCTTTCTAATACAAATATCATTGTAGATTCCGAGCCACCCTATTACTCTAATTGAGTGCCAATCACGAGTGAGCGTTTAGCCTTCGAGGCTTCGATGGATCCATTCTGTTGCTTCAGATGTTAATACATTGTATAAATGTATCTGTAGTAAAGAAACAGTGCCACGGCAAGACATGTTCGCTGATTTTCTTCATCATGATGGTATTAAGGAGCTTGTTTTATTTATTCTTGTATCATCATATTCATCATCTAGAAAAATATATGAATATTTTATGCAGAAAGAGATAGAAGCAGCTATTTGTCATGGCATTGGTAACTTCAAACATGATATTAAAAATCATAATAACACTTAGGTCTTATAAAGAAGTTAAAGGTTTATGAGGCTTTTCTTTTGGGGCTCTAAGATACACAATCTTGTGTCCAATAGAATAAGGAAACGTTTTTAGACACATAATAGTTGTATACGCACATTTCTACCTAAAAATAAATCACAACTTAACCAAAAACCAATATTTTAAATTAACTGCCTTAATTCTAAAGCAAAAATTCGCGTGTCAATCGCCATTTACGAGCGGAGAATAAATAACGTGCGTTCGCGTCGGAGATCGGCGTTTGAGTGAGCGTGAGCGTGATTTGTTTTGGCTACAGCGCCATCTTGCGTGATCTACGGGCTTTTACCATTAGCGTGCCGAATGACGTACGGCTACGGCCACGCCGACGTTGTAAATCGTGGTGAGGGAATGAGTTAATTAAATTTAAAAGCATGTATTTATAGACGATTAGGGGAATTTAATTTAGTTAGTGGCTTTTTTAGATTTGAGTGATAAAGTGTTGGGCTGGATTTCTTAATGAATTTGCATACGAAACATAAACTAGCATGATTTATTTTTATTTTTTTAAACGTATGGTTTATTAATAATTGTATTCATCATTACATATTTGAATGTATTATCGCCGAGCTAAAATTAATTCTGCATATAGCGCGAGTACACCATCAACAGCCTGTGGTTGTCATTTATTTATTTATGAAGCCTACATTTTAAATGTCATACTAAATATATCAATAAACGGCTTTTAAAAATCTTACACGCATATTAACAAAAAATTTAATTGTCTTGCCTGAATTACAACATTCATGAACATTTCAAAACTGTTACAATAACAGAAAATCTTAAATGACTATGGGAATACATTGCATACATTTCTACGTATAGCAAGAAAACTAAGGTGTCATCAGTATCTTTGTCTCAACAGCAGACGAACACGAAAACGAATCCGCAAAAGTGCCGTTTAACCACTTTGTCTAGAACACTAAAAATATTAAAACTTTTACGTTATCATGAAATGTTAAAACCCGTCCTTTTCAGTTGAAACTTATCCACTTTTGTCCTATTTTTCCGTCCGGAAAAAAGGGCGGGCAATATAAACTTGCCTCCAGTAGCCTCTTCTTAGGGTCGTCAAGTTGAGCTGTTAACCCAATCTCGTCGCCCGTTTCACACAGATTAAATTTAACATTTTCTCGCTCAACTTTTGTAATCGTTCGTCTTTTTTGTTTGACTTCAAACTGTGAAGTGACAGGGAAGTCGTTTGAGTTAATAAGCTGCATCGTTTCTGAGATTTTTTTCACAGATATCAAAGTATTTGCGATGAGTTTGGTGGTCGTAAATTCTTGATTTTTGTTCTAATTTTTGGTATGCGCATAGTTGGTAACGGCTGAATTGCTTTTGATGAAATATGGGGATTTTATATGCGAAGAAATATCTATCGTAATAATGATTTAAAACTTTATTTGAAGTAGACCATGTTATAAATATTGAAACACACAACTGCGTATTGTTTCCAAGTATAAACTCTACGTTTTTGTGTGGC